>OZ024936.1:98311776-99700657 GCA_964017235.1 Sabellastarte sp. h YS-2021 | reverse complement strand
TGATGTAATAATCAAACTTGGCGCTGAAACCTGAGAGCCAGACCCAAAAATATGGTTTTCAGTTTTTGTCGTGATTTTTTCAACAGGAAATCCCTACTAAAACCAAGTTTTGGCCTTCTGTAACCAAGTCATTGAGTCTGCAGACACTGTAATGGTATGAAACTCTTGGCTAGCCTCTGGAAGATTCCCTCTTGCTGCAACAACTGACTGTTTGTCCATACTGAACTCAGTAATGGACGTTTTCAAAAAATTAACCCCAAACCCCTAATCCTGCCAAAAAGGTACTTTCTAGTCATGCTATGTACTTAAGCAAGGTATGCATGGATCAGTCTTGATGAGAACAGTCTGGAGTATGATGTAATAATCAAACTTGGCGCTGAAACCTGAGAGCCAGACCCAAAAATATGGTTTTCAGTTTTTGTCGTGATTTTTTCAACAGGAAATCCCTACTAAAACCAAGTTTTGGCCTTCTGTAACCAAGTCATTGAGTCTGCAGACACTGTAATGGTATGAAACTCTTGGCTAGCCTCTGGAAGATTCCCTCTTGCTGCAACAACTGACTGTTTGTCCATACTGAACTCAGTAATGGACGTTTTCAAAAAATTAACCCCAAACCCCTAATCCTGCCAAAAAGGTACTTTCTAGTCATGCTATGTACTTAAGCAAGGTATGCATGGATCAGTCTTGATGAGAACAGTATGAAGCTGATGTAATAATCAAACTTGGCGCTGAAACCTGAGAGCCAGACCCAAAAATATGGTTTTCAGTTTTTGTCGTGATTTTTTCAACAGGAAATCCCTACTAAAACCAAGTTTTGGCCTTCTGTAACCAAGTCATTGAGTCTGCAGACACTGTAATGGTATGAAACTCTTGGCTAGCCTCTGGAAGATTCCCTCTTGCTGCAACAACTGACTGTTTGTCCATACTGAACTCAGTAATGGACGTTTTCAAAAAATTAACCCCAAACCCCTAATCCTGCCAAAAAGGTACTTTCTAGTCATGCTATGTACTTAAGCAAGGTATGCATGGATCAGTCTTGATGAGAACAGTATGAAGCTGATGTAATAATCAAACTTGGCGCTGAAACCTGAGAGCCAGACCCAAAAATATGGTTTTCAGTTTTTGTCGTGATTTTTTCAACAGGAAATCCCTACTAAAACCAAGTTTTGGCCTTCTGTAACCAAGTCATTGAGTCTGCAGACACTGTAATGGTATGAAACTCTTGGCTAGCCTCTGGAAGATTCCCTCTTGCTGCAACAACTGACTGTTTGTCCATACTGAACTCAGTAATGGACGTTTTCAAAAAAATTAACCCCAAACCCCTAATCCTGCCAAAAAGGTACTTTCTAGTCATGCTATGTACTTAAGCAAGGTATGCATGGATCAGTCTTGATGAGAACAGTATGAAGCTGATGTAATAATCAAACTTGGCGCTGAAACCTGAGAGCCAGACCCAAAAATATGGTTTTCAGTTTTTGTCGTGATTTTTTCAACAGGAAATCCCTACTAAAACCAAGTTTTGGCCTTCTGTAACCAAGTCATTGAGTCTGCAGACACTGTAATGGTATGAAACTCTTGGCTAGCCTCTGGAAGATTCCCTCTTGCTGCAACAACTGACTGTTTGTCCATACTGAACTCAGTAATGGACGTTTTCAAAAAATTAACCCCAAACCCCTAATCCTGCCAAAAAGGTACTTTCTAGTCATGCTATGTACTTAAGCAAGGTATGCATGGATCAGTCTTGATGAGAACAGTATGAAGCTGATGTAATAATCAAACTTGGCGCTGAAACCTGAGAGCCAGACCCAAAAATATGGTTTTCAGTTTTTGTCGTGATTTTTTCAACAGGAAATCCCTACTAAAACCAAGTTTTGGCCTTCTGTAACCAAGTCATTGAGTCTGCAGACACTGTAATGGTATGAAACTCTTGGCTAGCCTCTGGAAGATTCCCTCTTGCTGCAACAACTGACTGTTTGTCCATACTGAACTCAGTAATGGACGTTTTCAAAAAATTAACCCCAAACCCCTAATCCTGCCAAAAAGGTACTTTCTAGTCATGCTATGTACTTAAGCAAGGTATGCATGGATCAGTCTTGATGAGAACAGTATGAAGCTGATGTAATAATCAAACTTGGCGCTGAAACCTGAGAGCCAGACCCAAAAATATGGTTTTCAGTTTTTGTCGTGATTTTTTCAACAGGAAATCCCTACTAAAACCAAGTTTTGGCCTTCTGTAACCAAGTCATTGAGTCTGCAGACACTGTAATGGTATGAAACTCTTGGCTAGCCTCTGGAAGATTCCCTCTTGCTGCAACAACTGACTGTTTGTCCATACTGAACTCAGTAATGGACGTTTTCAAAAAATTAACCCCAAACCCCTAATCCTGCCAAAAAGGTACTTTCTAGTCATGCTATGTACTTAAGCAAGGTATGCATGGATCAGTCTTGATGAGAACAGTATGAAGCTGATGTAATAATCAAACTTGGCGCTGAAACCTGAGAGCCAGACCCAAAAATATGGTTTTCAGTTTTTGTCGTGATTTTTTCAACAGGAAATCCCTACTAAAACCAAGTTTTGGCCTTCTGTAACCAAGTCATTGAGTCTGCAGACACTGTAATGGTATGAAACTCTTGGCTAGCCTCTGGAAGATTCCCTCTTGCTGCAACAACTGACTGTTTGTCCATACTGAACTCAGTAATGGACGTTTTCAAAAAATTAACCCCAAACCCCTAATCCTGCCAAAAAGGTACTTTCTAGTCATGCTATGTACTTAAGCAAGGTATGCATGGATCAGTCTTGATGAGAACAGTATGAAGCTGATGTAATAATCAAACTTGGCGCTGAAACCTGAGAGCCAGACCCAAAAATATGGTTTTCAGTTTTTGTCGTGATTTTTTCAACAGGAAATCCCTACTAAAACCAAGTTTTGGCCTTCTGTAACCAAGTCATTGAGTCTGCAGACACTGTAATGGTATGAAACTCTTGGCTAGCCTCTGGAAGATTCCCTCTTGCTGCAACAACTGACTGTTTGTCCATACTGAACTCAGTAATGGACGTTTTCAAAAAATTAACCCCAAACCCCTAATCCTGCCAAAAAGGTACTTTCTAGTCATGCTATGTACTTAAGCAAGGTATGCATGGATCAGTCTTGATGAGAACAGTATGAAGCTGATGTAATAATCAAACTTGGCGCTGAAACCTGAGAGCCAGACCCAAAAATATGGTTTTCAGTTTTTGTCGTGATTTTTTCAACAGGAAATCCCTACTAAAACCAAGTTTTGGCCTTCTGTAACCAAGTCATTGAGTCTGCAGACACTGTAATGGTATGAAACTCTTGGCTAGCCTCTGGAAGATTCCCTCTTGCTGCAACAACTGACTGTTTGTCCATACTGAACTCAGTAATGGACGTTTTCAAAAAATTAACCCCAAACCCCTAATCCTGCCAAAAAGGTACTTTCTAGTCATGCTATGTACTTAAGCAAGGTATGCATGGATCAGTCTTGATGAGAACAGTATGAAGCTGATGTAATAATCAAACTTGGCGCTGAAACCTGAGAGCCAGACCCAAAAATATGGTTTTCAGTTTTTGTCGTGATTTTTTCAACAGGAAATCCCTACTAAAACCAAGTTTTGGCCTTCTGTAACCAAGTCATTGAGTCTGCAGACACTGTAATGGTATGAAACTCTTGGCTAGCCTCTGGAAGATTCCCTCTTGCTGCAACAACTGACTGTTTGTCCATACTGAACTCAGTAATGGACGTTTTCAAAAAATTAACCCCAAACCCCTAATCCTGCCAAAAAGGTACTTTCTAGTCATGCTATGTACTTAAGCAAGGTATGCATGGATCAGTCTTGATGAGAACAGTATGAAGCTGATGTAATAATCAAACTTGGCGCTGAAACCTGAGAGCCAGACCCAAAAATATGGTTTTCAGTTTTTGTCGTGATTTTTTCAACAGGAAATCCCTACTAAAACCAAGTTTTGGCCTTCTGTAACCAAGTCATTGAGTCTGCAGACACTGTAATGGTATGAAACTCTTGGCTAGCCTCTGGAAGATTCCCTCTTGCTGCAACAACTGACTGTTTGTCCATACTGAACTCAGTAATGGACGTTTTCAAAAAATTAACCCCAAACCCCTAATCCTGCCAAAAAGGTACTTTCTAGTCATGCTATGTACTTAAGCAAGGTATGCATGGATCAGTCTTGATGAGAACAGTATGAAGCTGATGTAATAATCAAACTTGGCGCTGAAACCTGAGAGCCAGACCCAAAAATATGGTTTTCAGTTTTTGTCGTGATTTTTTCAACAGGAAATCCCTACTAAAACCAAGTTTTGGCCTTCTGTAACCAAGTCATTGAGTCTGCAGACACTGTAATGGTATGAAACTCTTGGCTAGCCTCTGGAAGATTCCCTCTTGCTGCAACAACTGACTGTTTGTCCATACTGAACTCAGTAATGGACGTTTTCAAAAAATTAACCCCAAACCCCTAATCCTGCCAAAAAGGTACTTTCTAGTCATGCTATGTACTTAAGCAAGGTATGCATGGATCAGTCTTGATGAGAACAGTATGAAGCTGATGTAATAATCAAACTTGGCGCTGAAACCTGAGAGCCAGACCCAAAAATATGGTTTTCAGTTTTTGTCGTGATTTTTTTCAACAGGAAATCCCTACTAAAACCAAGTTTTGGCCTTCTGTAACCAAGTCATTGAGTCTGCAGACACTGTAATGGTATGAAACTCTTGGCTAGCCTCTGGAAGATTCCCTCTTGCTGCAACAACTGACTGTTTGTCCATACTGAACTCAGTAATGGACGTTTTCAAAAAATTAACCCCAAACCCCTAATCCTGCCAAAAAGGTACTTTCTAGTCATGCTATGTACTTAAGCAAGGTATGCATGGATCAGTCTTGATGAGAACAGTATGAAGCTGATGTAATAATCAAACTTGGCGCTGAAACCTGAGAGCCAGACCCAAAAATATGGTTTTCAGTTTTTGTCGTGATTTTTTCAACAGGAAATCCCTACTAAAACCAAGTTTTGGCCTTCTGTAACCAAGTCATTGAGTCTGCAGACACTGTAATGGTATGAAACTCTTGGCTAGCCTCTGGAAGATTCCCTCTTGCTGCAACAACTGACTGTTTGTCCATACTGAACTCAGTAATGGACGTTTTCAAAAAATTAACCCCAAACCCCTAATCCTGCCAAAAAGGTACTTTCTAGTCATGCTATGTACTTAAGCAAGGTATGCATGGATCAGTCTTGATGAGAACAGTATGAAGCTGATGTAATAATCAAACTTGGCGCTGAAACCTGAGAGCCAGACCCAAAAATATGGTTTTCAGTTTTTGTCGTGATTTTTTCAACAGGAAATCCCTACTAAAACCAAGTTTTGGCCTTCTGTAACCAAGTCATTGAGTCTGCAGACACTGTAATGGTATGAAACTCTTGGCTAGCCTCTGGAAGATTCCCTCTTGCTGCAACAACTGACTGTTTGTCCATACTGAACTCAGTAATGGACGTTTTCAAAAAATTAACCCCAAACCCCTAATCCTGCCAAAAAGGTACTTTCTAGTCATGCTATGTACTTAAGCAAGGTATGCATGGATCAGTCTTGATGAGAACAGTATGAAGCTGATGTAATAATCAAACTTGGCGCTGAAACCTGAGAGCCAGACCCAAAAATATGGTTTTCAGTTTTTGTCGTGATTTTTTCAACAGGAAATCCCTACTAAAACCAAGTTTTGGCCTTCTGTAACCAAGTCATTGAGTCTGCAGACACTGTAATGGTATGAAACTCTTGGCTAGCCTCTGGAAGATTCCCTCTTGCTGCAACAACTGACTGTTTGTCCATACTGAACTCAGTAATGGACGTTTTCAAAAAATTAACCCCAAACCCCTAATCCTGCCAAAAAGGTACTTTCTAGTCATGCTATGTACTTAAGCAAGGTATGCATGGATCAGTCTTGATGAGAACAGTATGAAGCTGATGTAATAATCAAACTTGGCGCTGAAACCTGAGAGCCAGACCCAAAAATATGGTTTTCAGTTTTTGTCGTGATTTTTTCAACAGGAAATCCCTACTAAAACCAAGTTTTGGCCTTCTGTAACCAAGTCATTGAGTCTGCAGACACTGTAATGGTATGAAACTCTTGGCTAGCCTCTGGAAGATTCCCTCTTGCTGCAACAACTGACTGTTTGTCCATACTGAACTCAGTAATGGACGTTTTCAAAAAATTAACCCCAAACCCCTAATCCTGCCAAAAAGGTACTTTCTAGTCATGCTATGTACTTAAGCAAGGTATGCATGGATCAGTCTTGATGAGAACAGTATGAAGCTGATGTAATAATCAAACTTGGCGCTGAAACCTGAGAGCCAGACCCAAAAATATGGTTTTCAGTTTTTGTCGTGATTTTTTCAACAGGAAATCCCTACTAAAACCAAGTTTTGGCCTTCTGTAACCAAGTCATTGAGTCTGCAGACACTGTAATGGTATGAAACTCTTGGCTAGCCTCTGGAAGATTCCCTCTTGCTGCAACAACTGACTGTTTGTCCATACTGAACTCAGTAATGGACGTTTTCAAAAAATTAACCCCAAACCCCTAATCCTGCCAAAAAGGTACTTTCTAGTCATGCTATGTACTTAAGCAAGGTATGCATGGATCAGTCTTGATGAGAACAGTATGAAGCTGATGTAATAATCAAACTTGGCGCTGAAACCTGAGAGCCAGACCCAAAAATATGGTTTTCAGTTTTTGTCGTGATTTTTTCAACAGGAAATCCCTACTAAAACCAAGTTTTGGCCTTCTGTAACCAAGTCATTGAGTCTGCAGACACTGTAATGGTATGAAACTCTTGGCTAGCCTCTGGAAGATTCCCTCTTGCTGCAACAACTGACTGTTTGTCCATACTGAACTCAGTAATGGACGTTTTCAAAAAATTAACCCCAAACCCCTAATCCTGCCAAAAAGGTACTTTCTAGTCATGCTATGTACTTAAGCAAGGTATGCATGGATCAGTCTTGATGAGAACAGTATGAAGCTGATGTAATAATCAAACTTGGCGCTGAAACCTGAGAGCCAGACCCAAAAATATGGTTTTCAGTTTTTGTCGTGATTTTTTCAACAGGAAATCCCTACTAAAACCAAGTTTTGGCCTTCTGTAACCAAGTCATTGAGTCTGCAGACACTGTAATGGTATGAAACTCTTGGCTAGCCTCTGGAAGATTCCCTCTTGCTGCAACAACTGACTGTTTGTCCATACTGAACTCAGTAATGGACGTTTTCAAAAAATTAACCCCAAACCCCTAATCCTGCCAAAAAGGTACTTTCTAGTCATGCTATGTACTTAAGCAAGGTATGCATGGATCAGTCTTGATGAGAACAGTATGAAGCTGATGTAATAATCAAACTTGGCGCTGAAACCTGAGAGCCAGACCCAAAAATATGGTTTTCAGTTTTTGTCGTGATTTTTTCAACAGGAAATCCCTACTAAAACCAAGTTTTGGCCTTCTGTAACCAAGTCATTGAGTCTGCAGACACTGTAATGGTATGAAACTCTTGGCTAGCCTCTGGAAGATTCCCTCTTGCTGCAACAACTGACTGTTTGTCCATACTGAACTCAGTAATGGACGTTTTCAAAAAATTAACCCAAACCCCTAATCCTGCCAAAAAGGTACTTTCTAGTCATGCTATGTACTTAAGCAAGGTATGCATGGATCAGTCTTGATGAGAACAGTATGAAGCTGATGTAATAATCAAACTTGGCGCTGAAACCTGAGAGCCAGACCCAAAAAATATGGTTTTCAGTTTTTGTCGTGATTTTTTTCAACAGGAAATCCCTACTAAAACCAAGTTTTGGCCTTCTGTAACCAAGTCATTGAGTCTGCAGACACTGTAATGGTATGAAACTCTTGGCTAGCCTCTGGAAGATTCCCTCTTGCTGCAACAACTGACTGTTTGTCCATACTGAACTCAGTAATGGACGTTTTCAAAAAATTAACCCCAAACCCCTAATCCTGCCAAAAAGGTACTTTCTAGTCATGCTATGTACTTAAGCAAGGTATGCATGGATCAGTCTTGATGAGAACAGTATGAAGCTGATGTAATAATCAAACTTGGCGCTGAAACCTGAGAGCCAGACCCAAAAATATGGTTTTCAGTTTTTGTCGTGATTTTTTCAACAGGAAATCCCTACTAAAACCAAGTTTTGGCCTTCTGTAACCAAGTCATTGAGTCTGCAGACACTGTAATGGTATGAAACTCTTGGCTAGCCTCTGGAAGATTCCCTCTTGCTGCAACAACTGACTGTTTGTCCATACTGAACTCAGTAATGGACGTTTTCAAAAAATTAACCCCAAACCCCTAATCCTGCCAAAAAGGTACTTTCTAGTCATGCTATGTACTTAAGCAAGGTATGCATGGATCAGTCTTGATGAGAACAGTATGAAGCTGATGTAATAATCAAACTTGGCGCTGAAACCTGAGAGCCAGACCCAAAAATATGGTTTTCAGTTTTTGTCGTGATTTTTTCAACAGGAAATCCCTACTAAAACCAAGTTTTGGCCTTCTGTAACCAAGTCATTGAGTCTGCAGACACTGTAATGGTATGAAACTCTTGGCTAGCCTCTGGAAGATTCCCTCTTGCTGCAACAACTGACTGTTTGTCCATACTGAACTCAGTAATGGACGTTTTCAAAAAATTAACCCCAAACCCCTAATCCTGCCAAAAAGGTACTTTCTAGTCATGCTATGTACTTAAGCAAGGTATGCATGGATCAGTCTTGATGAGAACAGTATGAAGCTGATGTAATAATCAAACTTGGCGCTGAAACCTGAGAGCCAGACCCAAAAATATGGTTTTCAGTTTTTGTCGTGATTTTTTCAACAGGAAATCCCTACTAAAACCAAGTTTTGGCCTTCTGTAACCAAGTCATTGAGTCTGCAGACACTGTAATGGTATGAAACTCTTGGCTAGCCTCTGGAAGATTCCCTCTTGCTGCAACAACTGACTGTTTGTCCATACTGAACTCAGTAATGGACGTTTTCAAAAAATTAACCCCAAACCCCTAATCCTGCCAAAAAGGTACTTTCTAGTCATGCTATGTACTTAAGCAAGGTATGCATGGATCAGTCTTGATGAGAACAGTATGAAGCTGATGTAATAATCAAACTTGGCGCTGAAACCTGAGAGCCAGACCCAAAAATATGGTTTTCAGTTTTTGTCGTGATTTTTTCAACAGGAAATCCCTACTAAAACCAAGTTTTGGCCTTCTGTAACCAAGTCATTGAGTCTGCAGACACTGTAATGGTATGAAACTCTTGGCTAGCCTCTGGAAGATTCCCTCTTGCTGCAACAACTGACTGTTTGTCCATACTGAACTCAGTAATGGACGTTTTCAAAAAATTAACCCCAAACCCCTAATCCTGCCAAAAAGGTACTTTCTAGTCATGCTATGTACTTAAGCAAGGTATGCATGGATCAGTCTTGATGAGAACAGTATGAAGCTGATGTAATAATCAAACTTGGCGCTGAAACCTGAGAGCCAGACCCAAAAATATGGTTTGTCTTGATGAGAACAGTATGAAGCTGATGTAATAATCAAACTTGGCGCTGAAACCTGAGAGCCAGACCCAAAAATAGTCATTGAGTCTGCAGACACTGTAATGGTATGAAAACTCTTGGCTAGCCTCTGGAAGATTCCCTCTTGCTGCAACAACTGACTGTTTGTCCATACTGAACTCAGTAATGGACGTTTTCAAAAATTAACCCCAAACCCCTAATCCTGCCAAAAAGGTACTTTCTAGTCATGCTATGTACTTAAGCAAGGTATGCATGGATCAGTCTTGATGAGAACAGTATGAAGCTGATGTAATAATCAAACTTGGCGCTGAAACCTGAGAGCCAGACCCAAAAATATGGTTTTCAGTTTTTGTCGTGATTTTTTCAACAGGAAATCCCTACTAAAACCAAGTTTTGGCCTTCTGTAACCAAGTCATTGAGTCTGCAGACACTGTAATGGTATGAAACTCTTGGCTAGCCTCTGGAAGATTCCCTCTTGCTGCAACAACTGACTGTTTGTCCATACTGAACTCAGTAATGGACGTTTTCAAAAAATTAACCCCAAACCCCTAATCCTGCCAAAAAGGTACTTTCTAGTCATGCTATGTACTTAAGCAAGGTATGCATGGATCAGTCTTGATGAGAACAGTATGAAGCTGATGTAATAATCAAACTTGGCGCTGAAACCTGAGAGCCAGACCCAAAAATATGGTTTTCAGTTTTTGTCGTGATTTTTTCAACAGGAAATCCCTACTAAAACCAAGTTTTGGCCTTCTGTAACCAAGTCATTGAGTCTGCAGACACTGTAATGGTATGAAACTCTTGGCTAGCCTCTGGAAGATTCCCTCTTGCTGCAACAACTGACTGTTTGTCCATACTGAACTCAGTAATGGACGTTTTCAAAAAATTAACCCCAAACCCCTAATCCTGCCAAAAAGGTACTTTCTAGTCATGCTATGTACTTAAGCAAGGTATGCATGGATCAGTCTTGATGAGAACAGTATGAAGCTGATGTAATAATCAAACTTGGCGCTGAAACCTGAGAGCCAGACCCAAAAATATGGTTTTCAGTTTTTGTCGTGATTTTTTCAACAGGAAATCCCTACTAAAACCAAGTTTTGGCCTTCTGTAACCAAGTCATTGAGTCTGCAGACACTGTAATGGTATGAAACTCTTGGCTAGCCTCTGGAAGATTCCCTCTTGCTGCAACAACTGACTGTTTGTCCATACTGAACTCAGTAATGGACGTTTTCAAAAAATTAACCCCAAACCCCTAATCCTGCCAAAAAGGTACTTTCTAGTCATGCTATGTACTTAAGCAAGGTATGCATGGATCAGTCTTGATGAGAACAGTATGAAGCTGATGTAATAATCAAACTTGGCGCTGAAACCTGAGAGCCAGACCCAAAAATATGGTTTTCAGTTTTTGTCGTGATTTTTTCAACAGGAAATCCCTACTAAAACCAAGTTTTGGCCTTCTGTAACCAAGTCATTGAGTCTGCAGACACTGTAATGGTATGAAACTCTTGGCTAGCCTCTGGAAGATTCCCTCTTGCTGCAACAACTGACTGTTTGTCCATACTGAACTCAGTAATGGACGTTTTCAAAAAATTAACCCCAAACCCCTAATCCTGCCAAAAAGGTACTTTCTAGTCATGCTATGTACTTAAGCAAGGTATGCATGGATCAGTCTTGATGAGAACAGTATGAAGCTGATGTAATAATCAAACTTGGCGCTGAAACCTGAGAGCCAGACCCAAAAATATGGTTTTCAGTTTTTGTCGTGATTTTTTCAACAGGAAATCCCTACTAAAACCAAGTTTTGGCCTTCTGTAACCAAGTCATTGAGTCTGCAGACACTGTAATGGTATGAAACTCTTGGCTAGCCTCTGGAAGATTCCCTCTTGCTGCAACAACTGACTGTTTGTCCATACTGAACTCAGTAATGGACGTTTTCAAAAAATTAACCCCAAACCCCTAATCCTGCCAAAAAGGTACTTTCTAGTCATGCTATGTACTTAAGCAAGGTATGCATGGATCAGTCTTGATGAGAACAGTATGAAGCTGATGTAATAATCAAACTTGGCGCTGAAACCTGAGAGCCAGACCCAAAAATATGGTTTTCAGTTTTTGTCGTGATTTTTTCAACAGGAAATCCCTACTAAAACCAAGTTTTGGCCTTCTGTAACCAAGTCATTGAGTCTGCAGACACTGTAATGGTATGAAACTCTTGGCTAGCCTCTGGAAGATTCCCTCTTGCTGCAACAACTGACTGTTTGTCCATACTGAACTCAGTAATGGACGTTTTCAAAAAATTAACCCCAAACCCCTAATCCTGCCAAAAAGGTACTTTCTAGTCATGCTATGTACTTAAGCAAGGTATGCATGGATCAGTCTTGATGAGAACAGTATGAAGCTGATGTAATAATCAAACTTGGCGCTGAAACCTGAGAGCCAGACCCAAAAATATGGTTTTCAGTTTTTGTCGTGATTTTTTCAACAGGAAATCCCTACTAAAACCAAGTTTTGGCCTTCTGTAACCAAGTCATTGAGTCTGCAGACACTGTAATGGTATGAAACTCTTGGCTAGCCTCTGGAAGATTCCCTCTTGCTGCAACAACTGACTGTTTGTCCATACTGAACTCAGTAATGGACGTTTTCAAAAAATTAACCCCAAACCCCTAATCCTGCCAAAAAGGTACTTTCTAGTCATGCTATGTACTTAAGCAAGGTATGCATGGATCAGTCTTGATGAGAACAGTATGAAGCTGATGTAATAATCAAACTTGGCGCTGAAACCTGAGAGCCAGACCCAAAAATATGGTTTTCAGTTTTTGTCGTGATTTTTTCAACAGGAAATCCCTACTAAAACCAAGTTTTGGCCTTCTGTAACCAAGTCATTGAGTCTGCAGACACTGTAATGGTATGAAACTCTTGGCTAGCCTCTGGAAGATTCCCTCTTGCTGCAACAACTGACTGTTTGTCCATACTGAACTCAGTAATGGACGTTTTCAAAAAATTAACCCCAAACCCCTAATCCTGCCAAAAAGGTACTTTCTAGTCATGCTATGTACTTAAGCAAGGTATGCATGGATCAGTCTTGATGAGAACAGTATGAAGCTGATGTAATAATCAAACTTGGCGCTGAAACCTGAGAGCCAGACCCAAAAATATGGTTTTCAGTTTTTGTCGTGATTTTTTCAACAGGAAATCCCTACTAAAACCAAGTTTTGGCCTTCTGTAACCAAGTCATTGAGTCTGCAGACACTGTAATGGTATGAAACTCTTGGCTAGCCTCTGGAAGATTCCCTCTTGCTGCAACAACTGACTGTTTGTCCATACTGAACTCAGTAATGGACGTTTTCAAAAAATTAACCCCAAACCCCTAATCCTGCCAAAAAGGTACTTTCTAGTCATGCTATGTACTTAAGCAAGGTATGCATGGATCAGTCTTGATGAGAACAGTATGAAGCTGATGTAATAATCAAACTTGGCGCTGAAACCTGAGAGCCAGACCCAAAAATATGGTTTTCAGTTTTTGTCGTGATTTTTTCAACAGGAAATCCCTACTAAAACCAAGTTTTGGCCTTCTGTAACCAAGTCATTGAGTCTGCAGACACTGTAATGGTATGAAACTCTTGGCTAGCCTCTGGAAGATTCCCTCTTGCTGCAACAACTGACTGTTTGTCCATACTGAACTCAGTAATGGACGTTTTCAAAAAATTAACCCCAAACCCCTAATCCTGCCAAAAAGGTACTTTCTAGTCATGCTATGTACTTAAGCAAGGTATGCATGGATCAGTCTTGATGAGAACAGTATGAAGCTGATGTAATAATCAAACTTGGCGCTGAAACCTGAGAGCCAGACCCAAAAATATGGTTTTCAGTTTTTGTCGTGATTTTTTCAACAGGAAATCCCTACTAAAACCAAGTTTTGGCCTTCTGTAACCAAGTCATTGAGTCTGCAGACACTGTAATGGTATGAAACTCTTGGCTAGCCTCTGGAAGATTCCCTCTTGCTGCAACAACTGACTGTTTGTCCATACTGAACTCAGTAATGGACGTTTTCAAAAAATTAACCCCAAACCCCTAATCCTGCCAAAAAGGTACTTTCTAGTCATGCTATGTACTTAAGCAAGGTATGCATGGATCAGTCTTGATGAGAACAGTATGAAGCTGATGTAATAATCAAACTTGGCGCTGAAACCTGAGAGCCAGACCCAAAAATATGGTTTTCAGTTTTTGTCGTGATTTTTTCAACAGGAAATCCCTACTAAAACCAAGTTTTGGCCTTCTGTAACCAAGTCATTGAGTCTGCAGACACTGTAATGGTATGAAACTCTTGGCTAGCCTCTGGAAGATTCCCTCTTGCTGCAACAACTGACTGTTTGTCCATACTGAACTCAGTAATGGACGTTTTCAAAAAATTAACCCCAAACCCCTAATCCTGCCAAAAAGGTACTTTCTAGTCATGCTATGTACTTAAGCAAGGTATGCATGGATCAGTCTTGATGAGAACAGTATGAAGCTGATGTAATAATCAAACTTGGCGCTGAAACCTGAGAGCCAGACCCAAAAATATGGTTTTCAGTTTTTGTCGTGATTTTTTCAACAGGAAATCCCTACTAAAACCAAGTTTTGGCCTTCTGTAACCAAGTCATTGAGTCTGCAGACACTGTAATGGTATGAAACTCTTGGCTAGCCTCTGGAAGATTCCCTCTTGCTGCAACAACTGACTGTTTGTCCATACTGAACTCAGTAATGGACGTTTTCAAAAAATTAACCCCAAACCCCTAATCCTGCCAAAAAGGTACTTTCTAGTCATGCTATGTACTTAAGCAAGGTATGCATGGATCAGTCTTGATGAGAACAGTATGAAGCTGATGTAATAATCAAACTTGGCGCTGAAACCTGAGAGCCAGACCCAAAAATATGGTTTTCAGTTTTTGTCGTGATTTTTTCAACAGGAAATCCCTACTAAAACCAAGTTTTGGCCTTCTGTAACCAAGTCATTGAGTCTGCAGACACTGTAATGGTATGAAACTCTTGGCTAGCCTCTGGAAGATTCCCTCTTGCTGCAACAACTGACTGTTTGTCCATACTGAACTCAGTAATGGACGTTTTCAAAAAATTAACCCCAAACCCCTAATCCTGCCAAAAAGGTACTTTCTAGTCATGCTATGTACTTAAGCAAGGTATGCATGGATCAGTCTTGATGAGAACAGTATGAAGCTGATGTAATAATCAAACTTGGCGCTGAAACCTGAGAGCCAGACCCAAAAATATGGTTTTCAGTTTTTGTCGTGATTTTTTCAACAGGAAATCCCTACTAAAACCAAGTTTTGGCCTTCTGTAACCAAGTCATTGAGTCTGCAGACACTGTAATGGTATGAAACTCTTGGCTAGCCTCTGGAAGATTCCCTCTTGCTGCAACAACTGACTGTTTGTCCATACTGAACTCAGTAATGGACGTTTTCAAAAAATTAACCCCAAACCCCTAATCCTGCCAAAAAGGTACTTTCTAGTCATGCTATGTACTTAAGCAAGGTATGCATGGATCAGTCTTGATGAGAACAGTATGAAGCTGATGTAATAATCAAACTTGGCGCTGAAACCTGAGAGCCAGACCCAAAAATATGGTTTTCAGTTTTTGTCGTGATTTTTTCAACAGGAAATCCCTACTAAAACCAAGTTTTGGCCTTCTGTAACCAAGTCATTGAGTCTGCAGACACTGTAATGGTATGAAACTCTTGGCTAGCCTCTGGAAGATTCCCTCTTGCTGCAACAACTGACTGTTTGTCCATACTGAACTCAGTAATGGACGTTTTCAAAAAATTAACCCCAAACCCCTAATCCTGCCAAAAAGGTACTTTCTAGTCATGCTATGTACTTAAGCAAGGTATGCATGGATCAGTCTTGATGAGAACAGTATGAAGCTGATGTAATAATCAAACTTGGCGCTGAAACCTGAGAGCCAGACCCAAAAATATGGTTTTCAGTTTTTGTCGTGATTTTTTCAACAGGAAATCCCTACTAAAACCAAGTTTTGGCCTTCTGTAACCAAGTCATTGAGTCTGCAGACACTGTAATGGTATGAAACTCTTGGCTAGCCTCTGGAAGATTCCCTCTTGCTGCAACAACTGACTGTTTGTCCATACTGAACTCAGTAATGGACGTTTTCAAAAAATTAACCCCAAACCCCTAATCCTGCCAAAAAGGTACTTTCTAGTCATGCTATGTACTTAAGCAAGGTATGCATGGATCAGTCTTGATGAGAACAGTATGAAGCTGATGTAATAATCAAACTTGGCGCTGAAACCTGAGAGCCAGACCCAAAAATATGGTTTTCAGTTTTTGTCGTGATTTTTTCAACAGGAAATCCCTACTAAAACCAAGTTTTGGCCTTCTGTAACCAAGTCATTGAGTCTGCAGACACTGTAATGGTATGAAACTCTTGGCTAGCCTCTGGAAGATTCCCTCTTGCTGCAACAACTGACTGTTTGTCCATACTGAACTCAGTAATGGACGTTTTCAAAAAATTAACCCCAAACCCCTAATCCTGCCAAAAAGGTACTTTCTAGTCATGCTATGTACTTAAGCAAGGTATGCATGGATCAGTCTTGATGAGAACAGTATGAAGCTGATGTAATAATCAAACTTGGCGCTGAAACCTGAGAGCCAGACCCAAAAATATGGTTTTCAGTTTTTGTCGTGATTTTTTCAACAGGAAATCCCTACTAAAACCAAGTTTTGGCCTTCTGTAACCAAGTCATTGAGTCTGCAGACACTGTAATGGTATGAAACTCTTGGCTAGCCTCTGGAAGATTCCCTCTTGCTGCAACAACTGACTGTTTGTCCATACTGAACTCAGTAATGGACGTTTTCAAAAAATTAACCCCAAACCCCTAATCCTGCCAAAAAGGTACTTTCTAGTCATGCTATGTACTTAAGCAAGGTATGCATGGATCAGTCTTGATGAGAACAGTATGAAGCTGATGTAATAATCAAACTTGGCGCTGAAACCTGAGAGCCAGACCCAAAAATATGGTTTTCAGTTTTTGTCGTGATTTTTTCAACAGGAAATCCCTACTAAAACCAAGTTTTGGCCTTCTGTAACCAAGTCATTGAGTCTGCAGACACTGTAATGGTATGAAACTCTTGGCTAGCCTCTGGAAGATTCCCTCTTGCTGCAACAACTGACTGTTTGTCCATACTGAACTCAGTAATGGACGTTTTCAAAAAATTAACCCCAAACCCCTAATCCTGCCAAAAAGGTACTTTCTAGTCATGCTATGTACTTAAGCAAGGTATGCATGGATCAGTCTTGATGAGAACAGTATGAAGCTGATGTAATAATCAAACTTGGCGCTGAAACCTGAGAGCCAGACCCAAAAATATGGTTTTCAGTTTTTGTCGTGATTTTTTCAACAGGAAATCCCTACTAAAACCAAGTTTTGGCCTTCTGTAACCAAGTCATTGAGTCTGCAGACACTGTAATGGTATGAAACTCTTGGCTAGCCTCTGGAAGATTCCCTCTTGCTGCAACAACTGACTGTTTGTCCATACTGAACTCAGTAATGGACGTTTTCAAAAAATTAACCCCAAACCCCTAATCCTGCCAAAAAGGTACTTTCTAGTCATGCTATGTACTTAAGCAAGGTATGCATGGATCAGTCTTGATGAGAACAGTATGAAGCTGATGTAATAATCAAACTTGGCGCTGAAACCTGAGAGCCAGACCCAAAAATATGGTTTTCAGTTTTTGTCGTGATTTTTTCAACAGGAAATCCCTACTAAAACCAAGTTTTGGCCTTCTGTAACCAAGTCATTGAGTCTGCAGACACTGTAATGGTATGAAACTCTTGGCTAGCCTCTGGAAGATTCCCTCTTGCTGCAACAACTGACTGTTTGTCCATACTGAACTCAGTAATGGACGTTTTCAAAAAATTAACCCCAAACCCCTAATCCTGCCAAAAAGGTACTTTCTAGTCATGCTATGTACTTAAGCAAGGTATGCATGGATCAGTCTTGATGAGAACAGTATGAAGCTGATGTAATAATCAAACTTGGCGCTGAAACCTGAGAGCCAGACCCAAAAATATGGTTTTCAGTTTTTGTCGTGATTTTTTCAACAGGAAATCCCTACTAAAACCAAGTTTTGGCCTTCTGTAACCAAGTCATTGAGTCTGCAGACACTGTAATGGTATGAAACTCTTGGCTAGCCTCTGGAAGATTCCCTCTTGCTGCAACAACTGACTGTTTGTCCATACTGAACTCAGTAATGGACGTTTTCAAAAAATTAACCCCAAACCCCTAATCCTGCCAAAAAGGTACTTTCTAGTCATGCTATGTACTTAAGCAAGGTATGCATGGATCAGTCTTGATGAGAACAGTATGAAGCTGATGTAATAATCAAACTTGGCGCTGAAACCTGAGAGCCAGACCCAAAAATATGGTTTTCAGTTTTTGTCGTGATTTTTTCAACAGGAAATCCCTACTAAAACCAAGTTTTGGCCTTCTGTAACCAAGTCATTGAGTCTGCAGACACTGTAATGGTATGAAACTCTTGGCTAGCCTCTGGAAGATTCCCTCTTGCTGCAACAACTGACTGTTTGTCCATACTGAACTCAGTAATGGACGTTTTCAAAAAATTAACCCCAAACCCCTAATCCTGCCAAAAAGGTACTTTCTAGTCATGCTATGTACTTAAGCAAGGTATGCATGGATCAGTCTTGATGAGAACAGTATGAAGCTGATGTAATAATCAAACTTGGCGCTGAAACCTGAGAGCCAGACCCAAAAATATGGTTTTCAGTTTTTGTCGTGATTTTTTCAACAGGAAATCCCTACTAAAACCAAGTTTTGGCCTTCTGTAACCAAGTCATTGAGTCTGCAGACACTGTAATGGTATGAAACTCTTGGCTAGCCTCTGGAAGATTCCCTCTTGCTGCAACAACTGACTGTTTGTCCATACTGAACTCAGTAATGGACGTTTTCAAAAAATTAACCCCAAACCCCTAATCCTGCCAAAAAGGTACTTTCTAGTCATGCTATGTACTTAAGCAAGGTATGCATGGATCAGTCTTGATGAGAACAGTATGAAGCTGATGTAATAATCAAACTTGGCGCTGAAACCTGAGAGCCAGACCCAAAAATATGGTTTTCAGTTTTTGTCGTGATTTTTTCAACAGGAAATCCCTACTAAAACCAAGTTTTGGCCTTCTGTAACCAAGTCATTGAGTCTGCAGACACTGTAATGGTATGAAACTCTTGGCTAGCCTCTGGAAGATTCCCTCTTGCTGCAACAACTGACTGTTTGTCCATACTGAACTCAGTAATGGACGTTTTCAAAAAATTAACCCCAAACCCCTAATCCTGCCAAAAAGGTACTTTCTAGTCATGCTATGTACTTAAGCAAGGTATGCATGGATCAGTCTTGATGAGAACAGTATGAAGCTGATGTAATAATCAAACTTGGCGCTGAAACCTGAGAGCCAGACCCAAAAATATGGTTTTCAGTTTTTGTCGTGATTTTTTCAACAGGAAATCCCTACTAAAACCAAGTTTTGGCCTTCTGTAACCAAGTCATTGAGTCTGCAGACACTGTAATGGTATGAAACTCTTGGCTAGCCTCTGGAAGATTCCCTCTTGCTGCAACAACTGACTGTTTGTCCATACTGAACTCAGTAATGGACGTTTTCAAAAAATTAACCCCAAACCCCTAATCCTGCCAAAAAGGTACTTTCTAGTCATGCTATGTACTTAAGCAAGGTATGCATGGATCAGTCTTGATGAGAACAGTATGAAGCTGATGTAATAATCAAACTTGGCGCTGAAACCTGAGAGCCAGACCCAAAAATATGGTTTTCAGTTTTTGTCGTGATTTTTTCAACAGGAAATCCCTACTAAAACCAAGTTTTGGCCTTCTGTAACCAAGTCATTGAGTCTGCAGACACTGTAATGGTATGAAACTCTTGGCTAGCCTCTGGAAGATTCCCTCTTGCTGCAACAACTGACTGTTTGTCCATACTGAACTCAGTAATGGACGTTTTCAAAAAATTAACCCCAAACCCCTAATCCTGCCAAAAAGGTACTTTCTAGTCATGCTATGTACTTAAGCAAGGTATGCATGGATCAGTCTTGATGAGAACAGTATGAAGCTGATGTAATAATCAAACTTGGCGCTGAAACCTGAGAGCCAGACCCAAAAATATGGTTTTCAGTTTTTGTCGTGATTTTTTCAACAGGAAATCCCTACTAAAACCAAGTTTTGGCCTTCTGTAACCAAGTCATTGAGTCTGCAGACACTGTAATGGTATGAAACTCTTGGCTAGCCTCTGGAAGATTCCCTCTTGCTGCAACAACTGACTGTTTGTCCATACTGAACTCAGTAATGGACGTTTTCAAAAAATTAACCCCAAACCCCTAATCCTGCCAAAAAGGTACTTTCTAGTCATGCTATGTACTTAAGCAAGGTATGCATGGATCAGTCTTGATGAGAACAGTATGAAGCTGATGTAATAATCAAACTTGGCGCTGAAACCTGAGAGCCAGACCCAAAAATATGGTTTTCAGTTTTTGTCGTGATTTTTTCAACAGGAAATCCCTACTAAAACCAAGTTTTGGCCTTCTGTAACCAAGTCATTGAGTCTGCAGACACTGTAATGGTATGAAACTCTTGGCTAGCCTCTGGAAGATTCCCTCTTGCTGCAACAACTGACTGTTTGTCCATACTGAACTCAGTAATGGACGTTTTCAAAAAATTAACCCCAAACCCCTAATCCTGCCAAAAAGGTACTTTCTAGTCATGCTATGTACTTAAGCAAGGTATGCATGGATCAGTCTTGATGAGAACAGTATGAAGCTGATGTAATAATCAAACTTGGCGCTGAAACCTGAGAGCCAGACCCAAAAATATGGTTTTCAGTTTTTGTCGTGATTTTTTCAACAGGAAATCCCTACTAAAACCAAGTTTTGGCCTTCTGTAACCAAGTCATTGAGTCTGCAGACACTGTAATGGTATGAAACTCTTGGCTAGCCTCTGGAAGATTCCCTCTTGCTGCAACAACTGACTGTTTGTCCATACTGAACTCAGTAATGGACGTTTTCAAAAAATTAACCCCAAACCCCTAATCCTGCCAAAAAGGTACTTTCTAGTCATGCTATGTACTTAAGCAAGGTATGCATGGATCAGTCTTGATGAGAACAGTATGAAGCTGATGTAATAATCAAACTTGGCGCTGAAACCTGAGAGCCAGACCCAAAAATATGGTTTTCAGTTTTTGTCGTGATTTTTTCAACAGGAAATCCCTACTAAAACCAAGTTTTGGCCTTCTGTAACCAAGTCATTGAGTCTGCAGACACTGTAATGGTATGAAACTCTTGGCTAGCCTCTGGAAGATTCCCTCTTGCTGCAACAACTGACTGTTTGTCCATACTGAACTCAGTAATGGACGTTTTCAAAAAATTAACCCCAAACCCCTAATCCTGCCAAAAAGGTACTTTCTAGTCATGCTATGTACTTAAGCAAGGTATGCATGGATCAGTCTTGATGAGAACAGTATGAAGCTGATGTAATAATCAAACTTGGCGCTGAAACCTGAGAGCCAGACCCAAAAATATGGTTTTCAGTTTTTGTCGTGATTTTTTCAACAGGAAATCCCTACTAAAACCAAGTTTTGGCCTTCTGTAACCAAGTCATTGAGTCTGCAGACACTGTAATGGTATGAAACTCTTGGCTAGCCTCTGGAAGATTCCCTCTTGCTGCAACAACTGACTGTTTGTCCATACTGAACTCAGTAATGGACGTTTTCAAAAAATTAACCCCAAACCCCTAATCCTGCCAAAAAGGTACTTTCTAGTCATGCTATGTACTTAAGCAAGGTATGCATGGATCAGTCTTGATGAGAACAGTATGAAGCTGATGTAATAATCAAACTTGGCGCTGAAACCTGAGAGCCAGACCCAAAAATATGGTTTTCAGTTTTTGTCGTGATTTTTTCAACAGGAAATCCCTACTAAAACCAAGTTTTGGCCTTCTGTAACCAAGTCATTGAGTCTGCAGACACTGTAATGGTATGAAACTCTTGGCTAGCCTCTGGAAGATTCCCTCTTGCTGCAACAACTGACTGTTTGTCCATACTGAACTCAGTAATGGACGTTTTCAAAAAATTAACCCCAAACCCCTAATCCTGCCAAAAAGGTACTTTCTAGTCATGCTATGTACTTAAGCAAGGTATGCATGGATCAGTCTTGATGAGAACAGTATGAAGCTGATGTAATAATCAAACTTGGCGCTGAAACCTGAGAGCCAGACCCAAAAATATGGTTTTCAGTTTTTGTCGTGATTTTTTCAACAGGAAATCCCTACTAAAACCAAGTTTTGGCCTTCTGTAACCAAGTCATTGAGTCTGCAGACACTGTAATGGTATGAAACTCTTGGCTAGCCTCTGGAAGATTCCCTCTTGCTGCAACAACTGACTGTTTGTCCATACTGAACTCAGTAATGGACGTTTTCAAAAAATTAACCCCAAACCCCTAATCCTGCCAAAAAGGTACTTTCTAGTCATGCTATGTACTTAAGCAAGGTATGCATGGATCAGTCTTGATGAGAACAGTATGAAGCTGATGTAATAATCAAACTTGGCGCTGAAACCTGAGAGCCAGACCCAAAAATATGGTTTTCAGTTTTTGTCGTGATTTTTTCAACAGGAAATCCCTACTAAAACCAAGTTTTGGCCTTCTGTAACCAAGTCATTGAGTCTGCAGACACTGTAATGGTATGAAACTCTTGGCTAGCCTCTGGAAGATTCCCTCTTGCTGCAACAACTGACTGTTTGTCCATACTGAACTCAGTAATGGACGTTTTCAAAAAATTAACCCCAAACCCCTAATCCTGCCAAAAAGGTACTTTCTAGTCATGCTATGTACTTAAGCAAGGTATGCATGGATCAGTCTTGATGAGAACAGTATGAAGCTGATGTAATAATCAAACTTGGCGCTGAAACCTGAGAGCCAGACCCAAAAATATGGTTTTCAGTTTTTGTCTCGAGTATTCAACAGGAAATCCCTACTAAAACCAAGTTTTGGCCTTCTGTAACCAAGTCATTGAGTCTGCAGACACTGTAATGGTATGAAACTCTTGGCTAGCCTCTGGAAGATTCCCTCTTGCTGCAACAACTGACTGTTTGTCCATACTGAACTCAGTAATGGACGTTTTCAAAAAATTAACCCCAAACCCCTAATCCTGCCAAAAAGGTACTTTCTAGTCATGCTATGTACTTAAGCAAGGTATGCATGGATCAGTCTTGATGAGAACAGTATGAAGCTGATGTAATAATCAAACTTGGCGCTGAAACCTGAGAGCCAGACCCAAAAATATGGTTTTCAGTTTTTGTCGTGATTTTTTCAACAGGAAATCCCTACTAAAACCAAGTTTTGGCCTTCTGTAACCAAGTCATTGAGTCTGCAGACACTGTAATGGTATGAAACTCTTGGCTAGCCTCTGGAAGATTCCCTCTTGCTGCAACAACTGACTGTTTGTCCATACTGAACTCAGTAATGGACGTTTTCAAAAAATTAACCCCAAACCCCTAATCCTGCCAAAAAGGTACTTTCTAGTCATGCTATGTACTTAAGCAAGGTATGCATGGATCAGTCTTGATGAGAACAGTATGAAGCTGATGTAATAATCAAACTTGGCGCTGAAACCTGAGAGCCAGACCCAAAAATATGGTTTTCAGTTTTTGTCGTGATTTTTTCAACAGGAAATCCCTACTAAAACCAAGTTTTGGCCTTCTGTAACCAAGTCATTGAGTCTGCAGACACTGTAATGGTATGAAACTCTTGGCTAGCCTCTGGAAGATTCCCTCTTGCTGCAACAACTGACTGTTTGTCCATACTGAACTCAGTAATGGACGTTTTCAAAAAATTAACCCCAAACCCCTAATCCTGCCAAAAAGGTACTTTCTAGTCATGCTATGTACTTAAGCAAGGTATGCATGGATCAGTCTTGATGAGAACAGTATGAAGCTGATGTAATAATCAAACTTGGCGCTGAAACCTGAGAGCCAGACCCAAAAATATGGTTTTCAGTTTTTGTCGTGATTTTTTCAACAGGAAATCCCTACTAAAACCAAGTTTTGGCCTTCTGTAACCAAGTCATTGAGTCTGCAGACACTGTAATGGTATGAAACTCTTGGCTAGCCTCTGGAAGATTCCCTCTTGCTGCAACAACTGACTGTTTGTCCATACTGAACTCAGTAATGGACGTTTTCAAAAAATTAACCCCAAACCCCTAATCCTGCCAAAAAGGTACTTTCTAGTCATGCTATGTACTTAAGCAAGGTATGCATGGATCAGTCTTGATGAGAACAGTATGAAGCTGATGTAATAATCAAACTTGGCGCTGAAACCTGAGAGCCAGACCCAAAAATATGGTTTTCAGTTTTTGTCGTGATTTTTTCAACAGGAAATCCCTACTAAAACCAAGTTTTGGCCTTCTGTAACCAAGTCATTGAGTCTGCAGACACTGTAATGGTATGAAACTCTTGGCTAGCCTCTGGAAGATTCCCTCTTGCTGCAACAACTGACTGTTTGTCCATACTGAACTCAGTAATGGACGTTTTCAAAAAATTAACCCCAAACCCCTAATCCTGCCAAAAAGGTACTTTCTAGTCATGCTATGTACTTAAGCAAGGTATGCATGGATCAGTCTTGATGAGAACAGTATGAAGCTGATGTAATAATCAAACTTGGCGCTGAAACCTGAGAGCCAGACCCAAAAATATGGTTTTCAGTTTTTGTCGTGATTTTTTCAACAGGAAATCCCTACTAAAACCAAGTTTTGGCCTTCTGTAACCAAGTCATTGAGTCTGCAGACACTGTAATGGTATGAAACTCTTGGCTAGCCTCTGGATTTCGTGATTTTTTCAACAGGAAAATCCCTTACTTAAAACCAAGTTTTGGCCTTCTTGTAACCCAAGTCATTGAGTCCTGCAGACACTGTAATTGTTATGAAAATCTTGGCTAGCCTCTGGAAGATTCCCTCTTGCTGCAACACTCCTATCAGTAATGGACGTTTTCAAAAAATTAACCCCAAACCCCTAATCCTGCCAAAAAGGTACTTTCTAAAAATATGGTTTTCAGTTTTTGTCGTGATTTTTTCAACAGGAAATCCCTACTAAAACCAAGTTTTGGCCTTCTGTAACCAAGTCATTGAGTCTGCAGACACTGTAATGGTATGAAACTCTTGGCTAGCCTCTGGAAGATTCCCTCTTGCTGCAACAACTGACTGTTTGTCCATACTGAACTCAGTAATGGACGTTTTCAAAAAATTAACCCCAAACCCCTAATCCTGCCAAAAAGGTACTTTCTAGTCATGCTATGTACTTAAGCAAGGTATGCATGGATCAGTCTTGATGAGAACAGTATGAAGCTGATGTAATAATCAAACTTGGCGCTGAAACCTGAGAGCCAGACCCAAAAATATGGTTTTCAGTTTTTGTCGTGATTTTTTCAACAGGAAATCCCTACTAAAACCAAGTTTTGGCCTTCTGTAACCAAGTCATTGAGTCTGCAGACACTGTAATGGTATGAAACTCTTGGCTAGCCTCTGGAAGATTCCCTCTTGCTGCAACAACTGACTGTTTGTCCATACTGAACTCAGTAATGGACGTTTTCAAAAAATTAACCCCAAACCCCTAATCCTGCCAAAAAGGTACTTTCTAGTCATGCTATGTACTTAAGCAAGGTATGCATGGATCAGTCTTGATGAGAACAGTATGAAGCTGATGTAATAATCAAACTTGGCGCTGAAACCTGAGAGCCAGACCCAAAAATATGGTTTTCAGTTTTTGTCGTGATTTTTTCAACAGGAAATCCCTACTAAAACCAAGTTTTGGCCTTCTGTAACCAAGTCATTGAGTCTGCAGACACTGTAATGGTATGAAACTCTTGGCTAGCCTCTGGAAGATTCCCTCTTGCTGCAACAACTGACTGTTTGTCCATACTGAACTCAGTAATGGACGTTTTCAAAAAATTAACCCCAAACCCCTAATCCTGCCAAAAAGGTACTTTCTAGTCATGCTATGTACTTAAGCAAGGTATGCATGGATCAGTCTTGATGAGAACAGTATGAAGCTGATGTAATAATCAAACTTGGCGCTGAAACCTGAGAGCCAGACCCAAAAATATGGTTTTCAGTTTTTGTCGTGATTTTTTCAACAGGAAATCCCTACTAAAACCAAGTTTTGGCCTTCTGTAACCAAGTCATTGAGTCTGCAGACACTGTAATGGTATGAAACTCTTGGCTAGCCTCTGGAAGATTCCCTCTTGCTGCAACAACTGACTGTTTGTCCATACTGAACTCAGTAATGGACGTTTTCAAAAAATTAACCCCAAACCCCTAATCCTGCCAAAAAGGTACTTTCTAGTCATGCTATGTACTTAAGCAAGGTATGCATGGATCAGTCTTGATGAGAACAGTATGAAGCTGATGTAATAATCAAACTTGGCGCTGAAACCTGAGAGCCAGACCCAAAAATATGGTTTTCAGTTTTTGTCGTGATTTTTTCAACAGGAAATCCCTACTAAAACCAAGTTTTGGCCTTCTGTAACCAAGTCATTGAGTCTGCAGACACTGTAATGGTATGAAACTCTTGGCTAGCCTCTGGAAGATTCCCTCTTGCTGCAACAACTGACTGTTTGTCCATACTGAACTCAGTAATGGACGTTTTCAAAAAATTAACCCCAAACCCCTAATCCTGCCAAAAAGGTACTTTCTAGTCATGCTATGTACTTAAGCAAGGTATGCATGGATCAGTCTTGATGAGAACAGTATGAAGCTGATGTAATAATCAAACTTGGCGCTGAAACCTGAGAGCCAGACCCAAAAATATGGTTTTCAGTTTTTGTCGTGATTTTTTCAACAGGAAATCCCTACTAAAACCAAGTTTTGGCCTTCTGTAACCAAGTCATTGAGTCTGCAGACACTGTAATGGTATGAAACTCTTGGCTAGCCTCTGGAAGATTCCCTCTTGCTGCAACAACTGACTGTTTGTCCATACTGAACTCAGTAATGGACGTTTTCAAAAAATTAACCCCAAACCCCTAATCCTGCCAAAAAGGTACTTTCTAGTCATGCTATGTACTTAAGCAAGGTATGCATGGATCAGTCTTGATGAGAACAGTATGAAGCTGATGTAATAATCAAACTTGGCGCTGAAACCTGAGAGCCAGACCCAAAAATATGGTTTTCAGTTTTTGTCGTGATTTTTTCAACAGGAAATCCCTACTAAAACCAAGTTTTGGCCTTCTGTAACCAAGTCATTGAGTCTGCAGACACTGTAATGGTATGAAACTCTTGGCTAGCCTCTGGAAGATTCCCTCTTGCTGCAACAACTGACTGTTTGTCCATACTGAACTCAGTAATGGACGTTTTCAAAAAATTAACCCCAAACCCCTAATCCTGCCAAAAAGGTACTTTCTAGTCATGCTATGTACTTAAGCAAGGTATGCATGGATCAGTCTTGATGAGAACAGTATGAAGCTGATGTAATAATCAAACTTGGCGCTGAAACCTGAGAGCCAGACCCAAAAATATGGTTTTCAGTTTTTGTCGTGATTTTTTCAACAGGAAATCCCTACTAAAACCAAGTTTTGGCCTTCTGTAACCAAGTCATTGAGTCTGCAGACACTGTAATGGTATGAAACTCTTGGCTAGCCTCTGGAAGATTCCCTCTTGCTGCAACAACTGACTGTTTGTCCATACTGAACTCAGTAATGGACGTTTTCAAAAAATTAACCCCAAACCCCTAATCCTGCCAAAAAGGTACTTTCTAGTCATGCTATGTACTTAAGCAAGGTATGCATGGATCAGTCTTGATGAGAACAGTATGAAGCTGATGTAATAATCAAACTTGGCGCTGAAACCTGAGAGCCAGACCCAAAAATATGGTTTTCAGTTTTTGTCGTGATTTTTTCAACAGGAAATCCCTACTAAAACCAAGTTTTGGCCTTCTGTAACCAAGTCATTGAGTCTGCAGACACTGTAATGGTATGAAACTCTTGGCTAGCCTCTGGAAGATTCCCTCTTGCTGCAACAACTGACTGTTTGTCCATACTGAACTCAGTAATGGACGTTTTCAAAAAATTAACCCCAAACCCCTAATCCTGCCAAAAAGGTACTTTCTAGTCATGCTATGTACTTAAGCAAGGTATGCATGGATCAGTCTTGATGAGAACAGTATGAAGCTGATGTAATAATCAAACTTGGCGCTGAAACCTGAGAGCCAGACCCAAAAATATGGTTTTCAGTTTTTGTCGTGATTTTTTCAACAGGAAATCCCTACTAAAACCAAGTTTTGGCCTTCTGTAACCAAGTCATTGAGTCTGCAGACACTGTAATGGTATGAAACTCTTGGCTAGCCTCTGGAAGATTCCCTCTTGCTGCAACAACTGACTGTTTGTCCATACTGAACTCAGTAATGGACGTTTTCAAAAAATTAACCCCAAACCCCTAATCCTGCCAAAAAGGTACTTTCTAGTCATGCTATGTACTTAAGCAAGGTATGCATGGATCAGTCTTGATGAGAACAGTATGAAGCTGATGTAATAATCAAACTTGGCGCTGAAACCTGAGAGCCAGACCCAAAAATATGGTTTTCAGTTTTTGTCGTGATTTTTTCAACAGGAAATCCCTACTAAAACCAAGTTTTGGCCTTCTGTAACCAAGTCATTGAGTCTGCAGACACTGTAATGGTATGAAACTCTTGGCTAGCCTCTGGAAGATTCCCTCTTGCTGCAACAACTGACTGTTTGTCCATACTGAACTCAGTAATGGACGTTTTCAAAAAATTAACCCCAAACCCCTAATCCTGCCAAAAAGGTACTTTCTAGTCATGCTATGTACTTAAGCAAGGTATGCATGGATCAGTCTTGATGAGAACAGTATGAAGCTGATGTAATAATCAAACTTGGCGCTGAAACCTGAGAGCCAGACCCAAAAATATGGTTTTCAGTTTTTGTCGTGATTTTTTCAACAGGAAATCCCTACTAAAACCAAGTTTTGGCCTTCTGTAACCAAGTCATTGAGTCTGCAGACACTGTAATGGTATGAAACTCTTGGCTAGCCTCTGGAAGATTCCCTCTTGCTGCAACAACTGACTGTTTGTCCATACTGAACTCAGTAATGGACGTTTTCAAAAAATTAACCCCAAACCCCTAATCCTGCCAAAAAGGTACTTTCTAGTCATGCTATGTACTTAAGCAAGGTATGCATGGATCAGTCTTGATGAGAACAGTATGAAGCTGATGTAATAATCAAACTTGGCGCTGAAACCTGAGAGCCAGACCCAAAAATATGGTTTTCAGTTTTTGTCGTGATTTTTTCAACAGGAAATCCCTACTAAAACCAAGTTTTGGCCTTCTGTAACCAAGTCATTGAGTCTGCAGACACTGTAATGGTATGAAACTCTTGGCTAGCCTCTGGAAGATTCCCTCTTGCTGCAACAACTGACTGTTTGTCCATACTGAACTCAGTAATGGACGTTTTCAAAAAATTAACCCCAAACCCCTAATCCTGCCAAAAAGGTACTTTCTAGTCATGCTATGTACTTAAGCAAGGTATGCATGGATCAGTCTTGATGAGAACAGTATGAAGCTGATGTAATAATCAAACTTGGCGCTGAAACCTGAGAGCCAGACCCAAAAATATGGTTTTCAGTTTTTGTCGTGATTTTTTCAACAGGAAATCCCTACTAAAACCAAGTTTTGGCCTTCTGTAACCAAGTCATTGAGTCTGCAGACACTGTAATGGTATGAAACTCTTGGCTAGCCTCTGGAAGATTCCCTCTTGCTGCAACAACTGACTGTTTGTCCATACTGAACTCAGTAATGGACGTTTTCAAAAAATTAACCCCAAACCCCTAATCCTGCCAAAAAGGTACTTTCTAGTCATGCTATGTACTTAAGCAAGGTATGCATGGATCAGTCTTGATGAGAACAGTATGAAGCTGATGTAATAATCAAACTTGGCGCTGAAACCTGAGAGCCAGACCCAAAAATATGGTTTTCAGTTTTTGTCGTGATTTTTTCAACAGGAAATCCCTACTAAAACCAAGTTTTGGCCTTCTGTAACCAAGTCATTGAGTCTGCAGACACTGTAATGGTATGAAACTCTTGGCTAGCCTCTGGAAGATTCCCTCTTGCTGCAACAACTGACTGTTTGTCCATACTGAACTCAGTAATGGACGTTTTCAAAAAATTAACCCCAAACCCCTAATCCTGCCAAAAAGGTACTTTCTAGTCATGCTATGTACTTAAGCAAGGTATGCATGGATCAGTCTTGATGAGAACAGTATGAAGCTGATGTAATAATCAAACTTGGCGCTGAAACCTGAGAGCCAGACCCAAAAATATGGTTTTCAGTTTTTGTCGTGATTTTTTCAACAGGAAATCCCTACTAAAACCAAGTTTTGGCCTTCTGTAACCAAGTCATTGAGTCTGCAGACACTGTAATGGTATGAAACTCTTGGCTAGCCTCTGGAAGATTCCCTCTTGCTGCAACAACTGACTGTTTGTCCATACTGAACTCAGTAATGGACGTTTTCAAAAAATTAACCCCAAACCCCTAATCCTGCCAAAAAGGTACTTTCTAGTCATGCTATGTACTTAAGCAAGGTATGCATGGATCAGTCTTGATGAGAACAGTATGAAGCTGATGTAATAATCAAACTTGGCGCTGAAACCTGAGAGCCAGACCCAAAAATATGGTTTTCAGTTTTTGTCGTGATTTTTTCAACAGGAAATCCCTACTAAAACCAAGTTTTGGCCTTCTGTAACCAAGTCATTGAGTCTGCAGACACTGTAATGGTATGAAACTCTTGGCTAGCCTCTGGAAGATTCCCTCTTGCTGCAACAACTGACTGTTTGTCCATACTGAACTCAGTAATGGACGTTTTCAAAAAATTAACCCCAAACCCCTAATCCTGCCAAAAAGGTACTTTCTAGTCATGCTATGTACTTAAGCAAGGTATGCATGGATCAGTCTTGATGAGAACAGTATGAAGCTGATGTAATAATCAAACTTGGCGCTGAAACCTGAGAGCCAGACCCAAAAATATGGTTTTCAGTTTTTGTCGTGATTTTTTCAACAGGAAATCCCTACTAAAACCAAGTTTTGGCCTTCTGTAACCAAGTCATTGAGTCTGCAGACACTGTAATGGTATGAAACTCTTGGCTAGCCTCTGGAAGATTCCCTCTTGCTGCAACAACTGACTGTTTGTCCATACTGAACTCAGTAATGGACGTTTTCAAAAAATTAACCCCAAACCCCTAATCCTGCCAAAAAGGTACTTTCTAGTCATGCTATGTACTTAAGCAAGGTATGCATGGATCAGTCTTGATGAGAACAGTATGAAGCTGATGTAATAATCAAACTTGGCGCTGAAACCTGAGAGCCAGACCCAAAAATATGGTTTTCAGTTTTTGTCGTGATTTTTTCAACAGGAAATCCCTACTAAAACCAAGTTTTGGCCTTCTGTAACCAAGTCATTGAGTCTGCAGACACTGTAATGGTATGAAACTCTTGGCTAGCCTCTGGAAGATTCCCTCTTGCTGCAACAACTGACTGTTTGTCCATACTGAACTCAGTAATGGACGTTTTCAAAAAATTAACCCCAAACCCCTAATCCTGCCAAAAAGGTACTTTCTAGTCATGCTATGTACTTAAGCAAGGTATGCATGGATCAGTCTTGATGAGAACAGTATGAAGCTGATGTAATAATCAAACTTGGCGCTGAAACCTGAGAGCCAGACCCAAAAATATGGTTTTCAGTTTTTGTCGTGATTTTTTCAACAGGAAATCCCTACTAAAACCAAGTTTTGGCCTTCTGTAACCAAGTCATTGAGTCTGCAGACACTGTAATGGTATGAAACTCTTGGCTAGCCTCTGGAAGATTCCCTCTTGCTGCAACAACTGACTGTTTGTCCATACTGAACTCAGTAATGGACGTTTTCAAAAAATTAACCCCAAACCCCTAATCCTGCCAAAAAGGTACTTTCTAGTCATGCTATGTACTTAAGCAAGGTATGCATGGATCAGTCTTGATGAGAACAGTATGAAGCTGATGTAATAATCAAACTTGGCGCTGAAACCTGAGAGCCAGACCCAAAAATATGGTTTTCAGTTTTTGTCGTGATTTTTTCAACAGGAAATCCCTACTAAAACCAAGTTTTGGCCTTCTGTAACCAAGTCATTGAGTCTGCAGACACTGTAATGGTATGAAACTCTTGGCTAGCCTCTGGAAGATTCCCTCTTGCTGCAACAACTGACTGTTTGTCCATACTGAACTCAGTAATGGACGTTTTCAAAAAATTAACCCCAAACCCCTAATCCTGCCAAAAAGGTACTTTCTAGTCATGCTATGTACTTAAGCAAGGTATGCATGGATCAGTCTTGATGAGAACAGTATGAAGCTGATGTAATAATCAAACTTGGCGCTGAAACCTGAGAGCCAGACCCAAAAATATGGTTTTCAGTTTTTGTCGTGATTTTTTCAACAGGAAATCCCTACTAAAACCAAGTTTTGGCCTTCTGTAACCAAGTCATTGAGTCTGCAGACACTGTAATGGTATGAAACTCTTGGCTAGCCTCTGGAAGATTCCCTCTTGCTGCAACAACTGACTGTTTGTCCATACTGAACTCAGTAATGGACGTTTTCAAAAAATTAACCCCAAACCCCTAATCCTGCCAAAAAGGTACTTTCTAGTCATGCTATGTACTTAAGCAAGGTATGCATGGATCAGTCTTGATGAGAACAGTATGAAGCTGATGTAATAATCAAACTTGGCGCTGAAACCTGAGAGCCAGACCCAAAAATATGGTTTTCAGTTTTTGTCGTGATTTTTTCAACAGGAAATCCCTACTAAAACCAAGTTTTGGCCTTCTGTAACCAAGTCATTGAGTCTGCAGACACTGTAATGGTATGAAACTCTTGGCTAGCCTCTGGAAGATTCCCTCTTGCTGCAACAACTGACTGTTTGTCCATACTGAACTCAGTAATGGACGTTTTCAAAAAATTAACCCCAAACCCCTAATCCTGCCAAAAAGGTACTTTCTAGTCATGCTATGTACTTAAGCAAGGTATGCATGGATCAGTCTTGATGAGAACAGTATGAAGCTGATGTAATAATCAAACTTGGCGCTGAAACCTGAGAGCCAGACCCAAAAATATGGTTTTCAGTTTTTGTCGTGATTTTTTCAACAGGAAATCCCTACTAAAACCAAGTTTTGGCCTTCTGTAACCAAGTCATTGAGTCTGCAGACACTGTAATGGTATGAAACTCTTGGCTAGCCTCTGGAAGATTCCCTCTTGCTGCAACAACTGACTGTTTGTCCATACTGAACTCAGTAATGGACGTTTTCAAAAAATTAACCCCAAACCCCTAATCCTGCCAAAAAGGTACTTTCTAGTCATGCTATGTACTTAAGCAAGGTATGCATGGATCAGTCTTGATGAGAACAGTATGAAGCTGATGTAATAATCAAACTTGGCGCTGAAACCTGAGAGCCAGACCCAAAAATATGGTTTTCAGTTTTTGTCGTGATTTTTTCAACAGGAAATCCCTACTAAAACCAAGTTTTGGCCTTCTGTAACCAAGTCATTGAGTCTGCAGACACTGTAATGGTATGAAACTCTTGGCTAGCCTCTGGAAGATTCCCTCTTGCTGCAACAACTGACTGTTTGTCCATACTGAACTCAGTAATGGACGTTTTCAAAAAATTAACCCCAAACCCCTAATCCTGCCAAAAAGGTACTTTCTAGTCATGCTATGTACTTAAGCAAGGTATGCATGGATCAGTCTTGATGAGAACAGTATGAAGCTGATGTAATAATCAAACTTGGCGCTGAAACCTGAGAGCCAGACCCAAAAATATGGTTTTCAGTTTTTGTCGTGATTTTTTCAACAGGAAATCCCTACTAAAACCAAGTTTTGGCCTTCTGTAACCAAGTCATTGAGTCTGCAGACACTGTAATGGTATGAAACTCTTGGCTAGCCTCTGGAAGATTCCCTCTTGCTGCAACAACTGACTGTTTGTCCATACTGAACTCAGTAATGGACGTTTTCAAAAAATTAACCCCAAACCCCTAATCCTGCCAAAAAGGTACTTTCTAGTCATGCTATGTACTTAAGCAAGGTATGCATGGATCAGTCTTGATGAGAACAGTATGAAGCTGATGTAATAATCAAACTTGGCGCTGAAACCTGAGAGCCAGACCCAAAAATATGGTTTTCAGTTTTTGTCGTGATTTTTTCAACAGGAAATCCCTACTAAAACCAAGTTTTGGCCTTCTGTAACCAAGTCATTGAGTCTGCAGACACTGTAATGGTATGAAACTCTTGGCTAGCCTCTGGAAGATTCCCTCTTGCTGCAACAACTGACTGTTTGTCCATACTGAACTCAGTAATGGACGTTTTCAAAAAATTAACCCCAAACCCCTAATCCTGCCAAAAAGGTACTTTCTAGTCATGCTATGTACTTAAGCAAGGTATGCATGGATCAGTCTTGATGAGAACAGTATGAAGCTGATGTAATAATCAAACTTGGCGCTGAAACCTGAGAGCCAGACCCAAAAATATGGTTTTCAGTTTTTGTCGTGATTTTTTCAACAGGAAATCCCTACTAAAACCAAGTTTTGGCCTTCTGTAACCAAGTCATTGAGTCTGCAGACACTGTAATGGTATGAAACTCTTGGCTAGCCTCTGGAAGATTCCCTCTTGCTGCAACAACTGACTGTTTGTCCATACTGAACTCAGTAATGGACGTTTTCAAAAAATTAACCCCAAACCCCTAATCCTGCCAAAAAGGTACTTTCTAGTCATGCTATGTACTTAAGCAAGGTATGCATGGATCAGTCTTGATGAGAACAGTATGAAGCTGATGTAATAATCAAACTTGGCGCTGAAACCTGAGAGCCAGACCCAAAAATATGGTTTTCAGTTTTTGTCGTGATTTTTTCAACAGGAAATCCCTACTAAAACCAAGTTTTGGCCTTCTGTAACCAAGTCATTGAGTCTGCAGACACTGTAATGGTATGAAACTCTTGGCTAGCCTCTGGAAGATTCCCTCTTGCTGCAACAACTGACTGTTTGTCCATACTGAACTCAGTAATGGACGTTTTCAAAAAATTAACCCCAAACCCCTAATCCTGCCAAAAAGGTACTTTCTAGTCATGCTATGTACTTAAGCAAGGTATGCATGGATCAGTCTTGATGAGAACAGTATGAAGCTGATGTAATAATCAAACTTGGCGCTGAAACCTGAGAGCCAGACCCAAAAATATGGTTTTCAGTTTTTGTCGTGATTTTTTCAACAGGAAATCCCTACTAAAACCAAGTTTTGGCCTTCTGTAACCAAGTCATTGAGTCTGCAGACACTGTAATGGTATGAAACTCTTGGCTAGCCTCTGGAAGATTCCCTCTTGCTGCAACAACTGACTGTTTGTCCATACTGAACTCAGTAATGGACGTTTTCAAAAAATTAACCCCAAACCCCTAATCCTGCCAAAAAGGTACTTTCTAGTCATGCTATGTACTTAAGCAAGGTATGCATGGATCAGTCTTGATGAGAACAGTATGAAGCTGATGTAATAATCAAACTTGGCGCTGAAACCTGAGAGCCAGACCCAAAAATATGGTTTTCAGTTTTTGTCGTGATTTTTTCAACAGGAAATCCCTACTAAAACCAAGTTTTGGCCTTCTGTAACCAAGTCATTGAGTCTGCAGACACTGTAATGGTATGAAACTCTTGGCTAGCCTCTGGAAGATTCCCTCTTGCTGCAACAACTGACTGTTTGTCCATACTGAACTCAGTAATGGACGTTTTCAAAAAATTAACCCCAAACCCCTAATCCTGCCAAAAAGGTACTTTCTAGTCATGCTATGTACTTAAGCAAGGTATGCATGGATCAGTCTTGATGAGAACAGTATGAAGCTGATGTAATAATCAAACTTGGCGCTGAAACCTGAGAGCCAGACCCAAAAATATGGTTTTCAGTTTTTGTCGTGATTTTTTCAACAGGAAATCCCTACTAAAACCAAGTTTTGGCCTTCTGTAACCAAGTCATTGAGTCTGCAGACACTGTAATGGTATGAAACTCTTGGCTAGCCTCTGGAAGATTCCCTCTTGCTGCAACAACTGACTGTTTGTCCATACTGAACTCAGTAATGGACGTTTTCAAAAAATTAACCCCAAACCCCTAATCCTGCCAAAAAGGTACTTTCTAGTCATGCTATGTACTTAAGCAAGGTATGCATGGATCAGTCTTGATGAGAACAGTATGAAGCTGATGTAATAATCAAACTTGGCGCTGAAACCTGAGAGCCAGACCCAAAAATATGGTTTTCAGTTTTTGTCGTGATTTTTTCAACAGGAAATCCCTACTAAAACCAAGTTTTGGCCTTCTGTAACCAAGTCATTGAGTCTGCAGACACTGTAATGGTATGAAACTCTTGGCTAGCCTCTGGAAGATTCCCTCTTGCTGCAACAACTGACTGTTTGTCCATACTGAACTCAGTAATGGACGTTTTCAAAAAATTAACCCCAAACCCCTAATCCTGCCAAAAAGGTACTTTCTAGTCATGCTATGTACTTAAGCAAGGTATGCATGGATCAGTCTTGATGAGAACAGTATGAAGCTGATGTAATAATCAAACTTGGCGCTGAAACCTGAGAGCCAGACCCAAAAATATGGTTTTACTCTGTAACCATTTCAATATTCACTGCTTTATTTAATTTCTACTTAAATTTTTGTTGATATATATTGTTTTGTGCTCAAACGAACATGTAAATGCAAAATGAGTGCAGATTTGCATACCTTGTAATTTTCCCTACTAAATATTTTTATTTTTACGTGAACTTTTTGAAATTTATTACTTGCAATAAACTTTTCTATGGTTTTTGAGGACAAAGCTTCAAAACCCTATTATTGTGTTGTGTAATCAGACCGATTGTGGTAGTCTGTTCCATTCAGTGTGACAAGCCATTGCAAAATCTCACCTACGAAGAAAGAGAACGCCGGTTTCCACAAGAAATGCTACTGGTTATGATTAAGGATGATAAGTATGTGGGCGAAGAGAATTTGATAGCCTTGAGGGGTTAGGGGTCCACAGAATAAAGTAGGGAATTGCAGCAGTCAATTCGACTACTGATCATTGAGTATTCCAGCAGGGCCGCAGTCTCCACACTGAGGAATTTACAAATTTGCCTGAAATTTCTGAGATGGTAGTAGCTGGCACGGCAACGTTGGTTTTATGACTGGCGAAGATGTTTCCAGAATCAAAAGTAACACCTAAATTCTTAACTTAATTGGTAGGGGAGACAGAATTGCCAAGAAACTGAGTGGGAAATTTTTGTATAAGAGACTCCCTGGCCTGTCTGTTGACAATGACAGTGAATTATGTTTTTTATGGATCAAGTTTCAGTCTGACACCATCCATCCATTTTTGAACGCAAGCAAGACACTCAAAGAAAGGGAATATTGTTAATGCTTGGTCTGGTGATTGTAACTTAAGCTGATGATTGTTTTGCGGTTGAATGATGTTCCACATAGCCTTGGGATTACCCTTCTTTTCAGCAATGACTGTTGAATAGTGCCTGCGTCTAGACACTTCGAGTGGAAAATTGTAGCAGTTAACAGCCGCATGATATCTAATGCGGTTAATTGTGGAATTGTCCCTACACCATACAAGCTCATACTTTAGCTTCAGACGTTTTGCTGACCGGATGTCTGAATTCATGAAGCCTTTGTCAGGGTGCAATGGTACTTTTTTCCTAGTAACTGGAGCATGCCTATCAAGAATGTTGCACAATATGTTAAAATACTGGTGACTGAGTAAACTTACAGTCTTGTGAGCATGTTTGAATAAATTAAAACTCAGGATGTCCTTCCGAAAACATTTATGTTTATCCTGTGAATTTTCCGTGTGTTAACCTGCCTGAACTTGCAGGTTGCCTTGATTAGTATATTGACAGAGAAGGTGATGGCAAGATGGTCATAGAGCCCCCTATGCCCTTTCGGCAAATTGCCTCTGAAAAGTTATCCCTGACGCATAAAACATCCAAGATATGGCCATGAATGTGGTTTGGTGAGTCAATGATCAGGGTAAAGTTGTATTGACAGAGGGAGTCATCCTGTTTGTTCAACTGCTGATTTAAGTCGCCCAGGATAATGTTAAACAACATGTTAATGAGTGCAGCATGCTAAATCAGCACATTCGACAAAAGTAATGAATTTTCCAATAAAGTCAGCTTTGGAGACATTAGGAGGCCTGTAAAAGTTGTAAAAAATAATATCCTGGGTGTTGCCCATTGACAGTTGAACAGAAATGCTTGCTCTCAAAGGTATTGATGCATGGTTGTGGTAAGACCATGAAATCAATGTCATCACGAATAAAATACCTGACACCACCACCTCTCCCCTCAGAGAGTGGAACATGGTTACATTTGTAACCCGCATATGTGACATCTGCAATGAAGCTGTCAGTGTCATCTGGTTGGAGCCAATGTCTCAGTAACTGCAATGACATCTGGCTTGTTGCTATTTATGGACAAAAAAGGCAAAAGCAATGGACTTGTTCCTGATCATAGGTGTAGCAACTCAGGGCAGCCGGGATGGTCGGCTCCCCAACCATACAGATGGGGGGCTGGGATATCTTTTCGGCCCCCTAACTTTTTTCAATGGAACTAAACTCCAATTTTAAAGTTTATGCAAATGTTAATAGGTGACTCAATAACATGTGGTCAAAATGCGCTTTGGCCCTGTTCAGTGTTCACATCTATCATTGTGTATACTACCGTTTTCAGTTAGCCCGCCATGGGGTTTGTAAAATTCTGTGAAATATTTTGTGACAATCAAAACATACATAAACTAATCATGTACATTTAATTTACCTTGTTGCTAATTATTTAGAACTTTGATATCTAGTTTCAAATTCACATAGAGCAACGGTTTAGCAATTTCTCAGCTGATGCGATATTTTCCAGAAAACTCTTCTTTCTTTACTGTGTGTTTATTTGACCTAGCTTGTCCCATGATTATACATCTCCCTCAATTTGGGGATTAACCTTGCTAAAAATAGATTTTGCATCAGCCTGTCATTTGGAAGGAAGGTTACAAGTTCTGGAAAAATCTGGTAAAATTATGTGATTTTCACTCTCATGTCCTCCTCCAGGAGAAGAACGTCACATGGTCAAGATATTAGAAATATCTTTCAAACGCATATGTATTTCTATAACTGGACAAGGTCGGGGATACTTAGGGTTAATCTCAGTCACACCGCCATCACAGTAATTTCCTTCTGTACATGATAACTTAAAAGTATTTTAATTAGACCATCTGAACATGTATATTAACTACATGCAATACATTCTGGAAAATTAAGCAAAATTGTTAGACATAAAAACAAAACATCCTTATAAAAGACATTATTTAAGTGTTGTTTACCATTAGTTTTTACATCTAAAAATTATTTTGCCAAGTGCCAACTTATGATATTCCAAGATATAACTATATATTGTGAGAAAAAGTTTAAAACTTCATTGATCAATTGTACTCCTTTAGATAAACCAATGGCTAATTATTTATTAATCTGTTTTATTTGGACCTTAGGAGTCCCAGGTAAAGACATGAAACAAGAATGATAACTTTTGAACTGCATAAAAATTTGGCATTTTATCATTTTTAAAATTTTTATTGAAGGGCAAAGCATAGCTAAAGAAGTTTATAATATATCTGAGAGCATAAAACCCCCAAGAGCCCTCTCTGTATATATTTCATTATATCCCAAGATGAAAGTCTGGGATTTCCAGGTTTCACCTTCGTCAAGCCACTGCCAAACATTTTGACTTGTGTGCGCGATCACTCAAAAACACTTCCATGGATTTCAGTCAAGCTTGGCACGCACATTTATTTGAGTTAGGAAAGGAACTTTATTTTAAGGTGAACTTAAACTAATAAAGAATTTATGACCACCTTAAGGTCAGAAATTTGACTTTTAACTACTTTACTTTTAATCATTTACATGAGCCACATGTAGCCACATCAAAAACTATGTGGCTCATGTTGCTCAAATTTTACCAGGAAAGACACTGATATATTCTCTCTATATATGCCAAAAGTCAGGACTTTATGTTAAGGTTAAAATTGTGTTTGAGGCCTATAAAGACCCTACTTAGACATTTTTCAATATTTTGCACTGTGACTTAAAAATGGTAAGTCTTACAAGTCTGTAACTGTAATAGACATAATTTTAATATGTAATATTTATCTGTGCATTTAAGGTCTATAGCTTTAATTTTAAGGTCATCTTAAGATCTCTATAATGTTCACAGAGACTCAATTTATGGACTTTTTTCCACTTTTAAACCACATAGCTGTAAAACAATGTGACTGATAGAGATGAAGTCTCATGTGAGAATATATTTATATGTTTTTTTTCAAATGACTGAAAAATCAAGGGTTTAAAGAGACATACCTATGTGTGAGGGCCATAAACACCCACCTTAGTAACCCTTTTTCAACATTTTTTACATATTTTGCCATGTGACTTGAAAATGGAAAGTCTGCCAAGTCTCAAATTTTATCAGATATAACTTATATATGTAATGTTTGTCTGTAAAAAATTTTGAAGTCGGTAACTTTAATTTTTAAAATTACTTTAAGGTCTTTAAAATGCTACTTTTAAAGCTCTATAGCTGTCATACTATATAGCTGAAATCTCATATGGCAATATATTAATATGTTCTTTTATGTTCTTTTTACATGTGGCAAAAACCAAGGCTTTGAGTAGACAATTAACCTGTATATGAGGCCCAAGTCCTCTTGGTTGAAACCTAGAGGACTTTTTTTTTAAATTGACCAAAAAAATGGTTTGAATGAAAAGATAAAAAAGAAAAAGAAAGAAAAATAATTAATATTAATTGTGAATCACACAAAAATGTGTGCTACAAAAATACCCAGTGAATGCCTGTGGCTTCAGAGATGACCTGTCTGGGGATGTGTTGGCATCAATTTGGAGCAATTTTGTTCTTTTGGTCCTCGCCCCCAACCAAAATTGCTTCATACGTCCCTGCTGATGGATCTGATATTAATCAGACTTCCAGTTAAAAGGCTTGTGTTGGGGCTTGGATTAACACTGACATGCCATGAGAGGATTGTTACATATATAGGCACTGTGTCTGTGTATTATTTAATCTAAGCTTTATATGTATGTATTAACATTTAAAGTAAGGGAGTTATTGATTTTGTGTTATGTGGTACTGATGCTTATTAATCTATTAATAAGGGGGGAATCCCTCCAGGCTAACTCCGGTGATGCTATTAATAGATTTGGGGAAAGCCTATTAGGTACCTCTAGGTTCTAGAACTTCCTCATTTGATCTAGTTACTGATGTTAACTTCAAGTTGGTTCTGTAACATTCTAGACACTTCCATAATGATATATGAGGAGTGTACATCTGACCACAAATGAACTTAGCATTCGCTGGCTATAAGAAAGGCTACTTGTATCTTAGAACTAATATCAAGTGGATATAAACTACTTGTGTTGTTGTGAACTTTTACTGGAGTGAACGGGATGCATTGTCTGGATAGATTTTGTACTACATTTTGGACATTGTCCATATCTTGGAGCAGACAGTACAGTTGTCCAAACTCTCTGAATATCTCTATACAGACATTTTGTGTGATTGGACATCAAAAGAATCACAGGATAAGGACATTTTGTGTTATGGAACATTGGATAGATCACAGGACAGATCACAGGACAGATTTGCTGGATACAGTGGACAAACTTAAATGTCAGTTACAGGGGTCAGGTTAGATTAGTTTCATTATTGTGTTGTTGTGTTACTTGCTATTCCAAAACTGCTGGCCGTTTTGAAACATCCATAGTCGTTTTGATACCTTTGCAAGGTTTAGAAATGGCTTGGCTGTTTCGAAACGGCCAAATGATAGATTTGAGCATTTCGAAACGGCCAACTATTCCTCTTGGCTGTTTTGATACCTCACCAGTTTGACATGGGTGGACAGGTTTGTTCTGTTGCTTTTAAGTGTAACAGTTGTAATACAATAAAACTTATATATTTATTAGAATTGCATTTTGTTTGCCCTTTTATGCACCCTATCCATATGCAAATAAAACAAATCAACATCAAGAGATTTCGTCTTAAATAATAATAATAGCAAATCATTACAATTGTATGTCAGTATTAACTGTGTAAGATTAAGTAAAGAAAGTGACAAAAAGAAGGAAACCAGATAGCACCGAAAAAATAAATTATATTAAGCAAATGTATTCTAGCTCATCTTCTATAATTCTTTGAAAAGTCAAACAATAAATCCCTCCTTGATTGATATTCCTGTTTTGTGAATTTGTTTAACCTTAAATACTGGTCCCTTTTAAACAGCCCACTAATACTTAAGTGAAACAAATCAACATCAAAAGAGAGTTGCAACAATAGGAATAAATCCAATTAAGAACTTCTGACAATTAATGGCCAATAAATCAATATCACAGAGTCTTTATGGTCAAACAAACAGGTTTAAATACTAAGGGTAAAATTGACTACTGAGTGCTTAAGTAGCCGGTATAATACCTAAAGAAGTCACACAAATTGGTTGATGCCTATGGGTACCAGAGAATGTAATCTGAAGATCCATGACAGCTTAAGCTTCCTGCGTCTGGCTGTGTTGGACGAGTCAAATTTGGGTGTACTCCACTCTAGCACTGAGAACTTCATGTCCATGTGGCTGTGTCCATCACTATTAAAGTGACAGGAAACTGGAGTGCTTTGTCTATCTTTTTGTACTGACACTATGTGTTCCTACATTCTTTGCTCTTGGGATGGGTGTGTCGTAACCACTGGTTGTTCAGAAGTGATTCTAACGTTTGACACTGCATCACAGAATTCAGTCTGGCTCACAGTTATTGAAGGGGCACTCATAGTGAAATACAAAGGTATATAACTTCCTGTTGCAGCGCAGACTTGGAAAATGAAATGTATTTGCCTGATATAATTAACTTTCTCTGTTATTATATTTCGACTGTTGATTTAGGGGTGCAGTCTCATCAGAGGCTATGGATTTATGTGCGTCTGGACTCCCTGAAGTACTTTAGGGGTTCAGGTGTTGTACCACCATTTTAAACTGGCTCTAAGTCGGTATGAACCGGTTGTACCAGTTTTTGTACCTGTATCTGCAGGTTCAGCAGGTAAGTTCCTAATTGACCTTATGGGTTGTGTTTTCTGGGGGGTTCCAGGTGAGTTTCACAAATAAAAGTCATTTGTGGTAAATTTATAGTCAATTTCAAAGCTAAATTGATTCATTTATTCATGAATAAGTTTAGTGTAAAGGGGTAGGACTATTGTTATTATTGATTCAAAGTATGGTGTATTGAGAAATGGTAACTCCTTTCCTTGCTTTTTATTTTTAAGGAATCTTTAAAGGATTCCACCCAGGATCAATATAGTCTTAATTTATTATGGCTTAATTAGAATGCATTAAATAGGGACTATGAATAACCATATATGCAACCACATTATTTAGTAATAAACATACAATTAATAGTTATAAAAATAATTTGTTCTGTATTATAATGGAATCAAATGTTGGTCAAAAATAAGAATAAAGTTAATAATCTACTTTGGTATCTTATTTTCAAAATTTTGTTGTCCTGTAGCACCATTTATTCTCTCTTGGTGGAGGGAGAAGGTTTAAATACTTTTATGATACAGACTTTGTGTTATACAACAACAAAATACAATTCACATAACATAAGTTTCTGAATAGCTCCTGCTCAAGAAATATTTTCTAATCAAAGGACACAATTAAAGATCACAGGTTAACTGTAGCTACTCCCATACCTTAGTACCTACTCCACAATTTATGATTATAGAAAGTTGCTGAGTAGCCCCTTATCAAAGGACAGATTTGAAGTTCACAAGTTAAGTTAAAGATCCCAAAGTCCAAGAAAATAAGAATTGACTTTAATGTAAATGATTAAAATTCAAAGAATCCACATTAAAATAAATTACATTTTATACATATAAATCCACATGCTTTAGAAAAGTTTAGAAATCAGGTGAGGTTTCAAAACGTCCAGGTTATTGATTTGGCCATTTTAAAAACAGGTTTTGAACTGGCCAGGCTCAAAACCAAGGAAGGTTTCAAAACGGCAAAGTAAATAATTTGCCCGTTTGAAACGGACAGGGTTTTGAAATGGCCGGGAACAGCTGTATGTACTATTGATAGCATACCAGTTGACTGTAATCATTATTTTTAATTGTTAAATAAATTTGTTAAGTTAAACTTTTTGTATTTCGTGTTGCAACTTAAAAGCAACCGGTAAGTGCTATCATACTTGCCCTGTGACCGTAACAAGGATTAAGTAAAGAAATAAACCACCAAGAAAATACATAAGTGTGCCATGATCAGTGGTATCAAACACAAGCAGCACAATCACAGTGGCTTCAACTCTAAACAAGATGGACTTCATTCTTAATGACAGCAATGCAATTTCAGTCAACTGACCAAGCTAAAAAGCTGACTGAATGATATTCTCAAGTCCATTGGAAATGATATGGTCATTTAAATTATTAATGATTACTCACTCCACAAGTTTGAGATGAAATACAAGTCAAACAATGTGGCCTTTCTGATCAGTGGACAATAGTTTTTTAACCACTTGGAACAATACATTTGGAAAGGGAAGAGGAAGCACTCCCCAAAGGTCCCCCCAAGACAAAAAAAAACATTTGCTTAGATTATTAATTATAAATATACAAGCATAAAAGAATAAATCTGACTACTACATGTTTGTTTAAAGGTATATAGATATAAATGCAACTATACATAGATGTGACTACATGTACCAAAGACAACACTAAAAATGACACAACATGAAATGAGTTAAAGCTCCTCCCAATCCTGAATTGAATACATTAGTGACAAAAGGTCAAGAGAGGTCAAACTAAAGCAATGGCAATGAAGTTACCTACATGCCAACCCAATGACTTACAGTATAACCAACTGGTCCCAATAGCTGCAACCTCTATGCAGGATAAGATCCAGACCAGGATGTAAGGCCAGGAGACCAGAGGCCCTGGAAAAATCCTCCCCACATTAAGCATCAGTGGAAAGGAACAAGTAAGGCAAAGGTCCAAGGTGGCCTGAGAGATCAAAGATCCCCAGGTCAGAGGTCAGATAGGAGCAAACAAGTCAGCCACAACTAGAAGCTGACCAGAAAAGGTCAAAGGTCACCAGGTCAGAGGTGAAAGTAAATTATGGATGTAGCTACTGCTAAGTATGTATGCATGAAAGAATTACATTTGTTACTATAATACTTGAGTAGGGTTACTGTGAGTTAATATATATGAAGGTTAACAGCCGCCCCATCTAACGATTCACATAATATAAGTAAGAAACAAGTTATAATAAAAGATAAGAGTTACATATTGTTAAAATTCAATAAAAATAAAGCCCCTTACAGTCCATGAATAAGAATGCCGTAGCAATATGATGTTCAACGCCTTAGAGTCCATAGAATCAAGCAATAATAACATAAGAGTGACATAGTAGTTTCAAACCAAATAAAAACCCCTTACAATCCATACATAAGAAGCACATAACAATATAATATAACTCAATAAAAATCAGAACCCCTTAAAGTCCATGGTCAACATAAAAATCAAAAACCCTAGAGTTCATCACAGTGGGTCCTGTGTGGCACATTACAGCATCGACCTGCAGTTACCTCCAACAATACAACACCTATCTTCATACTCCCTGGAGCCAAGCTTGTTCATAGATCCAGATAACGCATATGATAACCTGGAGTTGAAGGGACAAGCCTAGTGGACAGCCCAAACAGTTCCAACAGAAGGTACCTGCAGATCACACTAAAACACACACTTAAACATATTGAGCAGCCTTGATCCATAATGTGAACATGTCAGTAAGCAGTGAAAACCAGCATCCACATTCACACAAGCAGATGATCTGAATAGCTGCACCTCAACATGTGAGCATCACATTAACCGAGGTAAAGCACAGTTGATACCCTTCCACATCACTACACAAAGCTGAGAAGAGTCAAAGGTATGCATATAATCAGAACTGAGAGTTAAATAACAGACACCACAAATGCTTGTGATACCCTGCTTATAGCATGATGGCTCATGGAAGAAAGCCCAGTCCAGGAAATTGAGATTAATGATGATAGTTCACTTTACAATAAAGGTTCTAAGAATCTGTCCATCATGCGGGAGTACACATGCATGAGCACAACAGCTATGATCATGTCACTATGTGTAGGATTCACTAATCAGGTAGTATATCAAATGGTGAGGAGCTCTCCAAATGTGGCAATAGCCTTCACGTCCAACATACATCAATTCCATGAGATGCAAGTATAACCGTAGGTGCGATTAAACTTCACAGAGCAGAACTAAGACACCAGAAAATGTGGTGCATGTCCATTAGGGAAGTACGTTTTTTTCTAAATTATTTACCATCAACGCAATCTACAATTAAACCCCCTCTACGTCTGCCTAATTCTAGTGTTCAATCCACAAACTACTTTTCATCTAATATAGTCCCCTTTTGGATAAAATTGTTAGATAACTACATATATAAACTGCCCATTTTATCATGTGATCCCCTTTTATTGCTCACATTTCTCGTTATCAGGGACCATCTACCTCACAATACACACCTACTACTCACAAAATGTCCCAAATTTTATGTTCAGTTTAAAATATAACCCCCCAAGTTCTCAAAAATGATTTTCTTCTATATCTTACTGGCAATCCAACCAGTCATTGCTGCATATCAGCACCACATTAACTCAAGCATTTAATATCCTGATGTTGTTAGTTTCTGCCCCTTTAAACCCCCTACCACCACTTTCTGTCTACATTTCAGCATCAAGTCTTCAATATCATTGATAGTTGTAAAATCAACCCCGGGTACAGATCTGATCACTCTTTTCTTGAACTTAATCTCATAATAAATCCTTTTCACAGGGGTCCGGGTATATGGAAGTTTAATTTCAATATCTTCCAGTTAGGGGAATGTGAGTTACTTGTCAGTTGGAGCTGTACCTGTATTAGTTAAATAGCGCTTTGAGTCCTGTAGTATATGGAGATATTGCGCTGAGTATAAATACACAATACAATACAATAAAATACAATAATTGTGAACTATTAAAACATTCTGAATATATTGAAAAAATAAACAAAACCATTATGGACTTAAGATTCAAATATGCTGTCCCTGTATATAACATAGACTACAATAAATGAATTAAATTATCAATATTTACAATTCACCATTGATGATGACATACTTCTAGAAATGTTATTATTGGAAATTAGATGTGTTACTATTAAATACAGTTCAGCCTTAAAACATGCTACCAATGCCAAAGAAAATCTTTTGATTAAATCAATAGAAGAACTTGAGACTAGTAACAAAATACAGTCATGGGAATCAATACAAGAAATGAAAAATTAACTACAGGCCATAAGAGAAATCAAACTAAAAGGTCATATGATAGGATCTAGGGCACAGTGGTTACAATTGGGGGACAAACCGACACAGTATTTCTGTGGTCTGGAGCATAAAAATTTTGTTGACAAAACAATAAAAAAGATGCGACTTGAAAATGGACAAGTTATCACGACACAAGCAGAAATTTTAGAACAAGTAAGACTTTATTATGAAAACCTGTTTAAAAGCAAGGATAGAGATCTACCGGATGTTGATCTGGATAATCTTCTCAGGGGTTATCCCATTAAGAAACTTGAAGAAACAGACATCCCACCCCTTGAAGGCCTATTAACAGCATGTGAATTAGGTGAAGCTTTAAATAATATGAAACACAATAAAACTCCTGGAATAGATGGATTCCCTGCAGAATTTTTAAAAGTTTTTTGGGGCAAAATTAAATTTCTGATCACAAGGGTACTGAACTATAGCTATAAAAAGGGAAAACTACCTATTTCATTATGACAGTCAATTATAAACTGCCTTCCCAAAGGTGATAAATCTAGGGAGCTCTTAAAAAACTGGCACCCTATTTCACTACTTAGTGTCCTGTGCAAATTAATATCTGCAACATTGGCGAACAGAATGAAAAAAGTTTTGGATAAGTTAATCTCGGATTCTCAAAATGGGTTCTTAAAAGGTCGATATATTGGGGAGTCCATACGCCTGGTCTATGACATTATAAACTATTGTAATTTTTCAGACAAGAAGGGCCTACTAATGTTAATTGACTTTGCGTTTGACTCAATTTCACGGAAGTTTATATGCAAGGTGTTAAAATTCTTAAAATTCCCCTCTGGCTATATCAAATGGATAAAGATTTTGAACACATCAACAGCTGCTGCAGTCATTCAATGTGGGGTTAAGTCTGATTTTGTAACAGTAGAATGAGGCTGTAAACAAGGAGACCCCATTGCTCCGTATCTGTATATTTTAGGTGGACAAATCATGTGCTATATGATTAATTATAACTTGGAGATTAACGGTATTTATGTATGTCACAAGGAATTTAAGATAACTCAGTTTGCAGATGATACGACACGATAAAATTATTTGCTTCTTTTTCTGGACTTAAAATGAACACAAACAAAACCAAGGTTATTTGGATTAAACGGAAAAAACAAATTGTTGAAAAATTAAATGTTAATTGTAAATTGGATTGGAATACTTCTCAATCTAATCTATTAGGAGTAGAACTCTCTACTGATCTAAAAATGATACCTCATTTAAACTATACAAAAGCAATGACCAATTTGCTGAAAGTCCTAAAACAATGGAAGAGAAGAGAACTAACTCCAATAGGCAAAGTTACAATTATAAAAACTTTTCTGCTTTCTAAATTCAATCATCTTTTTATCTCTATCCCAGCACCAGATGACTGTTTTATTAAGCAACTAAATTCACTGCTTTTCAATTACCTCTGGGGTGATAAACCAGATAAGATAAAACGTAAATACATTACACTAGATTACTTGGAATGAGGCCTGTGAATGGTTAATCTAAACTACTACATAAAGTCACTCAAACTGTCATGGATGGCAAGACTTTTTAAAACTAGGTTATCTGGGTGGGTTCAATTGTTTGAACTGGTAATATCACCTGTTTCAAAAATGACTAAATTTGGCTATGGTTGGAGTAAAAAGCTTAGAATAACAACTAAAAACCAATTTTGGAAGGACGTTTTAGAAGCATGGATAGAACTTTGTGAACTGAAGGATGTTGAAACAAGTGACCAGTCTCTATCATCTACTATTTGGTACAATCAGAAAATCTCAGCTGAGACTTTGTATTTTCCAAAATGGTTCAGGCATGGGATTGAATCTATAGGAGACCTGATAGATAAAGATGGAAAGTTTATAAGTGAACTTGAATTAGCCACAAAATTTAACCTGACAGGGCTAAATTTTCTTGAAATTTTAAGGCTTAAAATTCTAATCAATCAATATCTTAGAAAAACAAGAATAAAATTGGAAAAATTTGTCAGGCCTCATATACCAAGTGAGTTGGTAGCCCTCATAACCAGAAGCACAAAGAGTAATTTTTTTACCACATATTTAATAAACAGAACACAGAAATGAGCTTTAAACACAAATGGGATGAGAACCTAAACAATCATACTGAACCATTTGAATGGAAAAATATTTTTAGAAAGTGTTTCTACACCATACAGGACAATTATCTTATCTGGTTCCAATATAAAATTATTCATAGAATTTTAGGCACCCGTAAACCACTGTACAACATGGGAATAATTCTGTCCCCAACATGTTCCTTTTGTATGGAGTTACCAGAATCCTTAGTTCATCTCTTTGTACACTGTAACAAAGTTAAGGACTTTTGGAATGAAGTTGAAGAATGGATTACCCACACAACAAACATACCTATCAAATTTACAGCATCAGATATTTTATTGGGGTACCTAAACCCAGTAAACTCCGGTCCAATCAATGCAATTATTCTTTTGACAAAAAGTTACATTTTCACAAAGTCAAGAAGTAATTCAAAATTAATGATAGTAGAGATCAAACGAAAAGCAAAACATGTTTACGAAGACCAAAGACAAGTATCAAAGTTAAACTTTGAGCAAAACAAATTTGATAAAGAATGGGCATTTCTATTAAATATTTTCAGAGGGTAAAATATAAACTGATTAGTAGATGGAACCAATTTAAAATATGTTGGTATTTTTTGTGGTTAAAAAAGGCAGTCTTCTGTCTCTTGTTCATTGTATCACACTGTCAGAATGGATTAGAGTATAAATCAGTCTTCAATATTAATCCCACCAGCTCTGTCACCTTCCTGTCTCTTCATCCTACATCTGCGTGCTGGTGATATCAACCCAAATCCAGGACCACCCAATCGTCTGCATGTCACTTACACAAACATTAGATCCATAAACAACAAATACCCGGCCATTGCAAAATTTATTTTTGACAATGACACTTATCTCTTTGCCATGTCTAAGACCTGGATTAGAACTGACAACACAAGTGCCAACCTGTCCAAAATCACCCCACCAGGTTACAATTTTCATCAACAGCCACGTGAGGGCCGCCGTGATGGAGGACTGGGTTTTTTGTAAAAGATGGCTTGGATTCTTCCATTGTTCCCCCAAAGACCTGCACTATCTTTAAAAATTTTTCCATCAAGATATCCCTACACAAAGAATCTTTTTACTTTTTGAATAAAAATAGACCACCATTCTCCAGTACTTCAACCTTTTTGAACAGTTCCAGTCACTTTTAGAGGATATTCATCACACCACTGAAAATCTGGTGATCATCGGCGACTTTAATTTTCACCTTGAATCAACATCCTCAAATTCAAAAACCTTCAATTCAGTGATTGACTCATTTAATTTAACTCAGAAAGTAAACATCCCCACTCATATTCACGGACACACTCTTGACCTGCTTTTAACCAAATCCAACAATGACAACATTTTTCTAATGTCCATACTACTGATGCTTTTTCCGATCATTTGTCAATTACTTGCACATTACATCTCCCAACCCCTAGATCTCAAATCAATGTTACTGTTTCCTTTCATTAATATCATAAGATCAACAAAGAAAAAATGAAAACAGATGTCATAGCTTCTGATCTAATCAACAACCCGTCTAAGGATGCTGATACTCTCTATGAACAATATCACTCCACCTTGACCACCCTTATTGAAAACACACACCACTTCATACCAAACATACCCAGGCGAAGTACATCCCAGGGTGGGTTGACGAAGCTGTAATTGCGGCAAGAGACCAAGCTTTTGTTCTAAAGGATTTGGCGCAGAAATAAATCTCATTTCAACAGAGCTCAATACATGCAGAAAGTCCACCAATACAACAGAATCTGCATGCAGGCCAAATCCGAATTTTTTAAAGCAAAAATTCAGGATAACCACCATGACCCCCAAAATTATAGTGAGTCCTTGGCGATGTGTTACACAGACTGCCAGCCAAGATGCTACTATCGATAAATCCCCCTTGGCTCTTGACTGGCAGATTTGTGGAGTTCTTCACACAAAAAAATTTAATACGCTCAACTTTTCCTACTTCCCTTAAGTCACAACACATCTCCCCAGACTCTCCTCCCCCAGTGCTTTCCACTTTCTCTACTGTAACCAAGGATCAAAAAACTAAAACTATTATGAAATCTCCAAGTAAATCATGTTCCCTTGACCCTTGGCCCACTTTTCTTGTTCTTGATTATCTGGATATTCTCATCACTCCCATCACTTCAATAATTAATGCTTCCCTTGAACAAGGGAAGTGTCCTAATTTCTTCAAGCAGGCCCATGTTACCCCCATCCTTAAAAATTCATCCTCAGACAAAGAAATTTTCAAAAACTATAGGCCTGTCTCCAATCTGAACTTCATTTCAAAGATACTTGAAAGGGTAGTGGCAGTCCAGCTACAAACTCACCTTGATGAAGCTGGCCTTATGACTGCCTTCCAATAGGCGTATAGAAAACACCATTCAACTGAAATTGCTCTCCTTAATATTCACAACGACATTCTCCTCAATATGGCCAAAAGGTCTGTTACAGCCCTCACCCTTTTGGATCTATCCGCCGCGTTTTATACCATTGACCACACCTTTCTCCTGGACAGATTTAATGTTTACTATGGTATCAGTGAACTAGCACTTGGCTGGTTCAAATCATACCTGTCAGGAAGGAAACACACAGTTAAGGTAGGTAGCACACTTTCTCATCCTGCTGCGCTCCAGTATGTGGTCCCCCAGGGCTCGGTCCTTGGTCCAATTCTATTTTCCTTCTACACTAACCCAATTAGCTCAATCATTCATGCTCACAGTAGTATTAACCACCATTTCTACACCGATGACACTAAGTTATACACAACACTCTCAGCAACAGATTTCTGTCACTCTATACAAAAACTAAAAAACTGCCTAAGCAACATTTAAAATTTCATGTTTGCAAACAAATTTAAACTCAATCCTCAGAAAACTGAGTTTATTCTGATAGGTTCCAAAAACAACTGTCAAAAACTCCTTCCTTACTTTCCGATCAATATTCTCGGTAATCAGGTCTCACCAGCACAAAATGTTAGGAACCTCGGAGTGATGTTCAACTTCAGTTTCTCATTCTCAGACCATGTGTCACAGGTCATAAAGTCCACCAGAGTTCATGCGAGAGACCTCTATAGAATTTGTCCCCTTTTATACCTTAATACATCAGTTCTTTTAGCAAATGCTTAGGTGAGCAGCAGATTGGATTACTGCAATTCCCTATTCTTGTCACTTACAGGTTTTGAGTTAAGAAGATTGCAGTTAGTCCAAAACTCACTCTGTAGAGTTGTCACCCATTACTCTAAATACTCCCACATTACCCCTCAACTGAAAAAAACTCCACTGGCTTTCTTAGTCAACCCACAATTTTGGATTTCTGACCTTGAACGCTCCTCTACTGTCCTTATGATAATGATTTTTGTTAACTCAGCCAACTGAGTTCCCCTTTGCGGGAAAGATATTGCGCCTGCAAAGCAGTAGATTAGATTTGAGTAAAGCTCAGCCATCTACAGCAAGCAACAGGGCATTGTCCTGCAACAACTAACTGTTTATCCATATTGAACTCAGTAATGGACGTTTTCAAAAAATTAACCCCAAACCCCTAATCCTGCCAAAAAGGTACTTTCTAGTCATGCTATGTACTTAAGCAAGGTATGCATGGATCAGTCTTGATGAGAACAGTATGAAGCTGATGTAATAATCAAACTTGGCGCTGAAACCTGAGAGCCAGACCCAAAAATATGGTTTTCAGTTTTTGTCGTGATTTTTTCAACAGGAAATCCCTACTAAAACCAAGTTTTGGCCTTCTGTAACCAAGTCATTGAGTCTGCAGACACTGTAATGGTATGAAACTCTTGGTTAGCCTCTGGAAGATTCCCTCTTGCTGCAACAACTGGCAAGGGAGGGTAAAATTTCTTGATGTTGACTGCTCTGTGTCCAATGTCAAAGTGACAGCATGGAGGCTGGAGGCCAAGGGCGGGAAGCTACTGACCAATGGGAGTCAGGGTCAAAGAACGGTGTCACATGTGGAAACTAAAACCTGCAATAAGGTGGCCACCAGGAGTGAGCCCCTGCACTGAAAACGTCTGACAAATATTAATTTGTCATTTATTTGTCAAAATGGTGCCTAAAACGACAAACTTCCTAATTGACAAATTAAAACTTGTCATTTTCTTGTATGACAAATTAACTGACAAACTTATGACAAGAAAATAAGCCCGGCAGTCTAATTAATTAGTCATTTTAGGCATCTGTTATTGGTGACATTCCTGTGAAATTAATTTTAAGGGCACTAATTTTCTTGTCATAAGTTTTCTAATAATTTGACCTATAAGTTATCAACATTTGACTATCATTCAACAAGAAAATCTCATTTGATTTTGTCATTTAAGAAACTTGTCGTTTTAGGCACCATTTTGACAAATTAATAATTTTCAGTGTGGACACCCAAATGTCCAGTTACACAATTTTAATATTTGAGGGGAGAAGAATGTCTAACCAGTCACTATCAAAAGTTTTGGGTCCTGGATCCAAGATACAGGATTTTGTTGGTGATTTCATTATTGCCTTCAAATTGCAATATCAGAAACAAAATTTATATACTTTTACTTGGTTTATACTACTTTTAAGTGTTCATATGTTTTAAAGTAGTGTTTGTAACACAGTTACTCTTTGTAAATAAAGAAGTCATATAATGGTGCTATAACCTACTTGTTACCATCTATTGAACATAAGTTAATATTGATTAAATTTGTGAGCTTTATTAACTTTACAAATTATAAAATTTAAAATAAAAGGAGGTATACTTGGCATCAACGCAGCCCTCTAAAGCAGGCTCGCTTAGATTACATTCTGACCTCTGACACCTTAGTTGACCTTGTTGATACCACAGACATCAAACCTAGTTATATAAATCAGATCATTCCTTTCTGTATTTACAGTTTGCCTTGACAAAATTCAAAACAGGAAAAGGAATTTGGAAATTCAATACAAGATACTTACGTGATCCAGAATATGTGAGAATAATAAATAAGGCAATTAGGGAAGAATATATAAAATATGCACTTCCAGTGTACAACTTAACATATATATCAGTAGATTCTTTTCCAGATATAGTTCTCAGTAGTGAAAGTTTTTAGAAGCAATGCTATTAAGATTAAGAAGTGAATCTATTAAATATGCAAGTAATGCCAAAAGGAAGCAAAATAATTTAGAAAATAAACTGAAAGTTGATATCGAGAAATTGGAGTCTGAAAGTGATGATAACCCATCCAATATTCTTGAAATTAAAAAGATGGAATTAGAAGAAATAAGAAGTGAAAGAATGAAGGGTCAGTGGGTTCGATCACACTCTCAGTGGAACATTGAGGGTAAAAAACCATCGAAATATTTCTGCTCACTAGAAACCAAAAATTACTTAAGCAAAACTATTAAATGCCTTACAAAAGTCAAAGGTCAAAGTTGGGGTTTTACGTCCCGTTCAACAGCCAGGGTCATATTGGGACAGGTCCTCAGAATTGACACTTGTGGGACTCGAACCCACAGAGGTGACAGCCTATGATTAGATGCCAAACTTGCTAACCACTAGGCCACTGAGGACCTCTTAAATGCCTTACAAAGCCTGATGGCAATTATCTAACTTGCTAGAATGAAATATTACACTCAATATCTCAGTATTACAAGACACTTTTTAAAGCAAATGATCATAACTTTCAAGGTCATGATCTCGCAGATATATTAGGACAGTACTCCATTAATAAATTAAATACAACTGAAGCTAATGCATTAGAGGGTGCCCTTACGGAAAATGAATTAGGGAATGCACTAAAGCACATGAAACATAATAAAACACCAGGTATTGATGGTTTTTCATCAGAATTTTATAAAATATTTTGGAAGTATTTAAAATCTTGTGTTTTAAGGGCATTAAATGATAACATGGACAGAGGAAAAGTACCATTTTCACTGCGCCAATGTGTAATAACATGTTTACCAAAAAAAGGAAAAAAACATGAAATGATTAAAAATTGGCACCCTCTTTCATTGCTATCAGTGCTTTATAAACTAGCATCTGCTGCAATAGCAAATAGACTTAAGCCATATCTTGATAATCTTATTTATAAAACCCCAAATGGATTTGTTCCAGGAAGGTATATTGGTGAGTGCACAAGAATTGTATTTGACATTATGAATTATACTGAAAAACATAACCTTCCTGCAATGTTGGTCCTTATTGATGTCAAAAAAGCTTTTGATTCTGTTTCATGGACTTTTATCTATAAAATTTTAGAATTTTTCAGATTTGGAAAATCATTTATCAGTTGGATAAAATTATTTAATACAGACATCAAAGCTCCCATTATTCAGTGTGGATTTTTATCAAAATTTATTAATATTAATATGGCTGTCGTCAGGGGGACCCTATTTCCCCATATCTGTTTATTATTGCTGCCCAAATCTTGACAATACATATATTAAATAATCAAAAAAGAAAGGGTATATTCTGCGGTAGTACAGAAATCAAGCTCAGTCAATTCACTGATGACACAACATTAATATTAGATGGAATAACTCAGTCCTTGCAGACTGCTTTAAATGTTTTAGAAGTTTTTAGATCATTATCAGGTCTACAGGTGAACACTGAAAAAAACTCAAGTGGTATGGATAGGAAAGAAAAAGTACTGCAAAGAAAACTGTTAAGGCTGACTCTCCAGTGGGATCTTGTTCGTTTCAGTATGTTGGGATTGTCACTGTAAGTTGATCTGACAGAATGCACTGAAAAAAATTTTTCTAAACAATTAACAGAAAATCATAAAATTATTAATAACGGGAATAAAAGGTCCTTAACTCCTATTGGTAAAATCACTATTGCAAAGACTTTCTTGTTATCTAAATCTAACCATTTGCTTTTATCACACCCAAATCCTAAATCCTCTCTACTTCAAAAGATTAATAGCATATTTTACAGATTTATATGGTCAAACAAACCAGATAAGATTAATCAGGATGTGATGAGACTGGCATGTTTGGCAGGGGGTTTAAAAATGGTAGATATTAAAGTATTTATGAAATCATTGAAAATTACTTGGATAAGGAGACTGTTTAGATACAACAATGCCCCTTGGATTAAGCTTCTACAAGCTGAAACTTCAATTTGTTTAACCAAAAATCTCTCACTTTGGTCCACAATATTTGTCAGAAATGATAACAACTTTTAACCCCTTTTGGCAAGATTTATTTGATGGGTGGATTACCATGTCAGCTAAATTAATGATTTTCAACAATATTGACTTATTGACAATTCCACTATGGTATAACCCACTCATCTCAGACCAACCATTATATCTTCCTGACTGGTACTAGAAAGGAGTTATAACAGTTGCAGATGCTGTATCTTATAAAAAGTTGATAAGTTACGATGAACTTTGTCAAAAGTTTTCCGCCCGCTTTAACTATCTGAATTATCTTTCAGTGAAATGTAAAATAAATATACTTTTGACAAAATTTGGGTATACAGTGGAAAATATTATATTGGAGAGGCCATTTGTTCCTGTCAATCTTAAGTAAATTTTAAAAAGCGAAAAAGGCGTTGAAACAATTTATAGAGTTTTTCTTACCAATTTTCAAAATAATCACCAAATGAAATCCAGATGGAACTAAGAGTTCGAAATTTACATTGACCATAACACCTGGAGAATGATGTTTTCCCTTTGTTTTAAAACAGTGACTAATTACAATCTAATATGGTTTCAGCTAAAATTGATTTATAGGATCTTAGGAACCAACAGTTATCTGCATAAACTATGCATAAGAAATAGTCCCAACTGTCATTTCTGTCAACAGCCAGAATCCCTACTGCATATTTTTTATAAATGTCCAAATTCAAGGGAATTATGGAATGACATTGAAAATCTATTGAAAGAGAGGATAAGTTTAGAAATAAAATGTTCTTGTTTTACAATCGATTTTGGATACATTAATAAAGACCAAAATCATATTCCAATCAATAGATTGATTCTTGTTACGAAGACGTATGTATTTGATACATCTAGAGACCGCAAGAGACTAATTTTCAAGTCACTAAAACATAGATTAAATAGCCTATTAAGAGACAAGGAATATTGTGCCAAATTAAATGAAAAAGAAACAGAGTTTTCTTATGTTTGGAATTGATGGGCATCTGTATTTAATTCCAATTCCAATTCAACTTTTATAGCACTTAATCTCTGCCGAAGTGACAGACTCTAAGGCGCAACATCATAAGCATAGTTACAAAAATCATTGTCCTTATCCATAGCTATGGTCGACATCACGGAGAACGCCATATGAGGTGGAAAATACTAAGGAGGATAAGCTTGGTAGAATAGGTATGCCTTAAGTTTTTTTCTGAAGGAAGCAATAGAAGTGGCAGATCGTACATTATCAGGGAGTTCATTCCATATTTTGGGAGCATCATATGCAAAGCTTAGACCAAATTCCTTTGTGGATTTGTAAATAGATGGTTGGTATTGAGGAACATGTAGAATTATACCATCAGATTTACTCAACTGAGTATTATAGGCACATTGTCTAACTTTGAGAAATGGGCTGAAATATTTTGGACAGTTAGTATGTAGGTATTTATATACCAACAAGGCAGTCTTGAAGATGCAACGGTGCCTTATGGGTAGCCAATGAAGGGCTTTTCTTAGTGGAGTGGTGTGAGAAAGCCATGTGGTTCTACAAACAATTCTGGCCAGACTGTTTTGAATGCATTGTAGCTTGCGTAGGTTAGCAACAGATAGACCCCTAAACAAGGAGTTACAGTAGTCAAGCCTACTGCCCACAAGTGTGTTTGCAGCCATAAGAGCAGCATCACGAGTCAAGTACTGTCGAATTTGTCTAAGATCCCTCATCTGGATGAAACAAAGTTTACTTACATTTTTAACATGTTTGGTGAAGGAAAAGTCTGAGTCAAACCAGACACCCAAATTCTTAACGGCATCTGAAGGTATCAGCGATTCACCCAATATATTTACTGGAAAGAATGGGTTAAACTTTTCTTGTTGAGACTTGGCACCAAATATAATAAAGTCGGTCTTATCAGCATTCAGCTTTAGTTTATTTGCACACAGCCATAGTTTGACATCTTCGAGGCACTTTCCTAGCCGATCGAAGGCAATTTTTGCATTTTTGTGTTTGAGGTGAATAAACAGCTGTGTGTCATCTGCATAAAAGTGAAATTTGACATCTGGATGTTTAGAGATTACTTTGCTCAAAGGTGTGGTATACAACGAAAAAAGAATAGGACCAAGAACTGAACCTTGTGCTACACCAAACTTAAGCTTTCTAGCCTCAGACAGAACAGAACCAATCTTGATGCATTGGGTACGATCAGAAAGGTATGATTTGAACCAGTCAAGGCATCTACCCCCGACACCGAACCATTTTCTTAAGCAATCAAGGAGTTTGTCATGATCAATGATGTCAAACGCTGCAGATTGATCAAGCAGCACCACAGCTGTGGCCTCACCTCTGGCTAGAGATAGGTGAAGTTTTAGGAGTGTGCACTAGAATTACAAAAAAAATTCAGCAAAATAAAGATGTATAGGGTATCTCTTTAATTACTATCATAAATTGTCAAATATGTGGTGTCTGAAAAGTTACTCTTGATCCCTTTTATATACAGGGGTAAGATTTTGTACTTCATTTGTTTTGTGTATTTTTTTATTTTTTCGTTGCCTAAAAGTGACAAGTATGTGTTTTACTTTTACATGTAAATGTTTTTTGCACCTGTTATAAAAAAGAAGATACAAATATCAAAAAAAATTTACAAATTATATGTTTGTTAGCACAGGAAGGACTTTTTCATTTTAAAGAAAATGTCATGGCTCCAGTAGTAGGAGGAAATGCCCTGGTTCCATGAAAAAGGGAGTCATTCTCTTGATTAAGCTACAGGAATGGTTGCTTTAGTGACACAAAATCCAATGATGCATCATGGAAGGCAAATCATGTACTCAAGGAATCTAAAAATCTGCTACAAAGCAATGATGCAAGAAAACATACTATGAAAAAGTAATCAAACGATTATTTAAGTAAATGTGTGATTACTTAGAATAGTTTAGATTTTTTTAAGAAATACTTTAAAACTGTTGCTTGGGAAATAATGGTAAAAGCAACAATCCTCAATGACCAGTATCATTATTTGGCTTGAAATGTTGCAATTGGTATGATGAACACTTTCAAAATCAGTTGAAGATAATGCCAAAATGAAAAACATCTTCGGAAGAATGATGAAGAATGTAAAATATTTTTAGCCAAGAAAAACAATACAGTACCAACAAGTGTAAACAATAATAGAAGTTCTAATATTTTATGACATGCAGAAACTGTATTACTCTGAAATGTCCAAAAGAGTTAAAGGCAACATAAACATATTTGGAATTGGAGAGGTAAGACTTGAATCAGTCAAGAAATACACCATCAGGAACTCAGGCAGCTCCACAAAGTGAAATCTGTCTGAAATAAAATCTGTTAACAGTATTAAATGTAAATAAAAATAAAACAGGATTTTCAATAAATACTTCGAACTGTTGGCCAACCTTTAGCAAAAACTATAGATGTTGTAAATAACACATCAATAATGATGAATCATAGTCAAATCAGCATTTTCCTAAAAAACAGCCCCCATCAAATAAGCCCCCAGAAAAAAATACCATAGTCAAATTGTTCCCCAACAAATTATTTGACTTTCAAAATTGTCCCCTTAATAATACATTTATATTAATGCTAGATATGTTTGAACACAAAAAAGATTTTAGCTAAGTTAAGTGCAATGCATAACAAAATATACACCTTGATTGATGGCCAGTGAGAGGTCCTAGATAGCGCAATAGTTAGCAAATTTGGTATCTAATCAAAGGCAGACACCTCTGCGTGGGTTCCACTCCACAAGGTGCAATGCTGAAAACCCGTCCCAACATAAGCTGGAATTGGAATCACTAGTGGTGCTAATGAGTGGCTCCGCCTGAGACTGGGCCAAGTCTTGAGCTATTTCATGAAATCTGCCACAGAGCATTCCAATTCAATGTCCAAATCTGAATCATTGCCTAGCTGTACTTCCTTGCTTTCTTGACTTTTAACAAAAATTGACCAAAATTCAGAGTTGCCGCACATTTGAAAGTGCACTGGTACTGTTATACTGTCACCCGTAACCAAGCACAGATTATACTGTTTTGTGTTCATCTCTACGCTGTCATGTATATAAAGTACTAAAATATCAACACCACTGAAATTGATATGGAAGCAACAACATGCAAGTACAGTTGTCAGTGTTTGGCTAACCAATCAGAAGTCACCACCAGTCAATGCTCTTGATGATGTCTAACTTCCAAAATTTTATTGTTAAGGTGCCCCCACAGGAATGAGCCTGGTAGCACCTAAATGCCACCCAGGAAAAATACAATTAGATACAGTAGTGACAGTGAAAGTTAATATTTTAGAAAGACATTCTCAGGTATCATTTATGTGCTAACATAATTGCAAATTGACATCATATTGAGTATTCATTTTTTTCAACAAGCTATTCAATTTGGTTATGGACATGGATGTAAGGTGTGTGACATTTAACAGTACTTTGAGATTAAAGGAATCGCTAGTGAAATATCAGAATGTATTGTCATTGGTGTTTTCAGAAACAAGGTGAATGATGTTAAAATGTCATGGTGTGTGGTAACATATTAAATAGATTTACCACTTCATGAATTGGTGGTAGAAAGTCAGTACAGACAAAACCACAACAACATACATTTTTATTTTGTTGACAAATACAAAAAAACTGACAACATTGCATACTTTAGAAAACTACAAGAAAACAACAAAAAATAGTTAAAACAATTCTTGTAATTTGCAAACCTTCTCAAAAGAACAGTAAAATCGTTTAGTATTATAGCTACCCCATTGTAGAAATTACTGAGAAAACGTGTAGCATTTATATGGAGTGTGAACATGCATTTAGAGAAATGAATGAGTCTATAAAACTTGCACTAGTAACACAACTCCCTGTTGATGGCAAGCCATTTGATATTGAAGTAGATGCTTCTAACCAGGGTTGTGGTTCAGTGCTATTACGAAAAAGAGACCTGACAATCACTGGGGCATGTTTGTCCATGACTTCTAACAAAAAGTGTGCACGTTCCTCATATAATGTTGTAGAATCATCAGCAGGACCCATAGAAAGCTTGTATATTCAAGTCAGCTCTAAACTTCTCCACATATGTTTCATGACATTGACGGAGATGAACCTCATTAACTGTTTTATCGTGAACATGATCACAATCTAAGTTAGAGACAATTGTAAAATGGTCACTAACAAAAGCATTTTGCCATACTTGGGAGAGACAGTTAAAAATCTGAGGGTGTTATTACAAAATCCAACATATGCCAATGCATATGTGTTGGGAAATTGACTATTTGACTGAGGTTGCATGATGCAAATAGTGATTTGAACTTTTGACTATGTTGAGGCATCATTGTCGTACTGAATGTTGCAAAAAGAGAACTGCGACAGTTGGAGATATTTGGGGACCTCAACAAAAAATCACATTATACACAGCCAGGCATTTCCGAGAAGAAGCAAAATATTGTCAGTCTCACAGATATGCAAAAACGGCAAGCTTATTTACAAAAAGTATACTTTATGTATGCATATATTCTGGTGTAGAATATTGAAAATAAACTGGAATAGTAGTAGACTCTCACTGTAGTATCTTAATTGGGCAAGTTATGCTCTGCAAAAAAAAAAAGAAACATCTTCATGACATTAATTGTTGCCTTCAGTTACGCAATAGCAAAACACACAAAATCTCACAACTAACTTTACTCAATATTATTTCATGTTCGGATGTGACTCTGTAGACCATTTTGAAGAAACATTTCAAAAATGAAATCAGCTAACAGCACCTCAAAGCCTACGAGAAGTTATTGTACAAAGAGTGCAAACAAGAGATACTGCATTAGAAATGTTAAAAGAAAATCAGTATTCTAAACTTTTAACCAGCACATACAACAGAAAATCTTACACAATGCTAGTTAGGCCCATTATCCCATATAGGAAGATGCTAGTGGGCCACCGTTGGCTATGGGTGGCAAAATATAGCTTGTGGGCCACCACTGAGCCACTGGTGGCCCACTGACTGCATTTTTTCAAAATTTTAAAGCATTATAAACAACTTCAAAAGCAACCTCAAATACTGTTTTTTGACATATTATTTAACAATATTCAATGTTAAAAACACATTATTTCAAAATATAAATACATTGCGTGGCCCACTGTTGGCCCACCAACTACCAGAGTCAGTGGCTGTAGCTCAGGTACCAGCCTACACCCACTGGTGTAAAATCCTGGGAAAAATTAGATAAACTATGTGTTTTCTTTCACTTAACATAAGTTAATGTCATTTTTTAACAAACTTATTCTGTATTCCTTCATTTTGCTCAGTCAGTCTTTTCTCCACTTTATTACTTTATATATTACTTGCTTATATATTTGCCACACGTGGTCCATCAATGGTCCACCCACTACATAAGTAGTACATGACCCATGATGGGCAGCCAGTGGGCCACTGATGGCACATATATATATATATATATATTTTTAGTGAATGTTAAAGAAAGATATTTTCATATTTTCCTTTTGACATAAATTTGTTTTTTGATGAAACCTAAAACTATCGCAGAATTTGTTTTTGTCTGACACATGCAACTATTATCTGAAGGAGTTATACTTAGTTGGTGGACCAATGGTGGTCCTCTGGTGGCTACACCTCAAGCTCTGCTGAACGGCATTTGTTTTGACAGATCTTGAAGAGAGGCTGTCTTGGCTTAAATTCATTTGTTTCAAGTGAATTACTTTCCAAAAGTAGCTGTTCTGAATTTTATTACATAAAAAAATTGTAAGATTTGCCACTGGTGGTCCATCAGTGGTCCACCTTCTGCCTGCATGGTACACATACTGTTGGCCCACCGGTGGCCCACAGACGGCAAAGTAATTGGATACTTTATGTATGTGTCTGTATATCACCGAGACACCAACATTTTTAAATAACAGATGTCACATCTCTGCCTTAATATATATTTCTTTTCTTCCCATTCTTGGGCCACAAATTTCTTCCAAGATTTACCACTGGCAGCCCACGAACTATATCAGTGGTATATAAGCTATGATCGATGGGCCACTGATATGAATTTTCTAATTTCCACCCGGATTTTAGATCTAATCAATAAAATCATCTGATAATTACACAGAAAAGTTAACAGAAGTGAAAGTTTCCCCTGTAAACAAACCATAAAACATGTACAGGAGAAAAATATGATATTAAATCCTATTAATTGGGGTTGAGGTGTAGCCACCACTGGATGACCCTTGGTCCACTAGCTGCAATATGTATGTGTCCGATAAAATATAAAGTTTCTTAAGTTGAAAGGAATAATTACCCATGAAATATATTCCAATCAGTGGCCGAATTACCCATGCCAACGCTGGCCCAATGAAGGCTTGCCAACCAAAACTCAGGCTGCCAAGGTTGGGCCAACAGTGGGCCAATGGTGGCTTTTTATTCAAGATGGCGGCGAGCAATAATAGGGGATATTGAGACACTTGGTAAAAAATTATTTATTATGGTATGTCTAAAAATCATATTTCAGTGGGCCCATTATAATTTTATTATTTGACTATGGAACATATCATCCTAAGATACTGTTCCACCATTGTTTATGTTTGGTCATGTGACTTATCAGGGATTCCCTTAACTAAAATCCACCCACAATCTGTCAATTATTTGCTTTCTGTTAAACAATGGCCACATAACTTCATGCTGCAATTTGATTGGCTGATGCTATATTATAGTGGTAGTAAAATTTTACCAGTGGCTTGCCAATGTCAGACTGACACATCCACCGGCCAAAAAGCCAGTGGGCCACTGATGGGCCACCAGTAAACCTTATTGTTGGCTGCCAACAGTGGGCCACTGTCTATCAGCTGGTCATGCCACCAGAGAACCACCACTGATGGCACTCAACAGTGGGCCACTGATGGGCCACCAGTAAACCTTATTGTTGGCTGCCAACAGTGGGCCACTGTCTATCAGCTGGTCATGCCACCAGAGAACCACCACTGATGGCACTCAACAGTGGGCCACTGATGGGCCACCAGTAAACCTTATTGTTGGCTGCCAACAGTGGGCCACTGTCTATCAGCTGGTCATGCCACCAGAGAACCACCACTGATGGCACTCAACAGTGGGCCACTGATGGGCCACCAGTAAACCTTATTGTTGGCTGCCAACAGTGGGCCACTGTCTATCAGCTGGTCATGCCACCAGAGAACCACCTTTGATGGCACCCAAAAGTGGGCCACTGGTGGACCACCAGTCAACCTTGTCGGCTACTGAAGGTGGGCCACTGGTGGGCCAATAGAAAAGCTTATCATTGGCTACCAACAGTGGACCACTGCCTATCAGCCGGTCACACCAACGGCTGGCCACCGCCTGCAGCCAACGTTGGACCGACAGCTATGCCGCCAGTGGGCCAGCGGTGGCCCTACAGAGTCTTGCTATCTGGGATTTATCAGAGAATTAATAGAAAAGTATGCAGTGAAAAGACCTTCACAAACTGTAACAGCCGAAGTTCTGGAAAATGAGCTTCACTTGAATCTCTTAAAGATTCCACATGCCAGACATGTAGAAACAGACAATTACATTGGTAAATTTGGATCTACAAGACATACCCAGATTTCGTAGGGAAATCACAGATAAGCATAGAGATGACTCAAAATTCTCCCCTCCACAGTTATGAACCGATGCCAATAATGTCCAAATTAAAGCTCAAGACAATAAGACCTCACAAGCAAGAGACCATACAATTACCAATAATGATCACAAGGTTCATGTCAATGGCCATGGTACAGGAGGCATGGTAGATTAGGAAGAAGAAAGAAAAAATAATGCCAACAGAAATCACCTATAAATTCATTCATCTTCACCTGGAAACTGCTTATCTTAAGACGTTAACCGCAAGAACATAGGATAACACCAGGGTTGGGTACAAATACATATTTGTATTTAAATACATCCAAGAACACCTATTTGTATCTGTATTTGCAATTTTTGAAATCTGTGTATTGGTACTTGTATTAGTATTTGATCATTGTATTTAGGTGCATTTGATCCAATACATATCAAATACTGAAATACAGATATTATTTCTTGTGTCATACACATCATAAATGTTATTCTATTTACTTAAGCTTTCTACTAAAGGCAAAGTGAGAAGTAGATACCAGATGCATGTTCCCAGTCATTCACAAGTAGCATTGTTTGTACACTGTCAAATTAAAGAACAAATACCGAGGGAAGCCACAGCCTCCTGAATCCCCAGTACCTGTTGTCTCAGTGAAAGAGGCTCAGGGTGGTCTATCAGTCCAGTCTGCTTAGGTTTAATGTAAGATGGCCTCACATTTATTCTGCAGTGATATGAAAACACTATTTTTAGTGGTGGTAATGTATTATAAACCAATAGAAAACTACATCACAGAATTACAAAGTTACTGAAACATCAAAATAATGATAACTGGCCCAATGGTCACTACGCAGTGCTTTGTAAATGAGATACAAAATACCTTTGGCAAAGCAGCAAATATTGTACAATTGTAAACATGCATTATTTAATATTTACAATGATAAAACATAAAATTATATTTATTTACAACGGTACTCATTCCCTCATTTTTGAAGAACTCATTTTATTTTATAGCCACTTTGAAGTGTTATTTAGAAATCTATTAAATCCATTTTATAGTTTCATAGTTATACTTAGCCACTTTGAAGTACTGATTACAAAATTGTAAGCCTTTTTTCTGTTTTATCATACTTTTACTTACATCAAAAACACTTTATCCCTAATTTCAGTTTGGGGGTCTAGCTGTATGTCTTTGTATTTATATTTGTACTCTGAGTATCTGTTTATGCATTTATATTTGCCTTCTAAAATCATCTGTATTTGTATCTGTATTTGCCGATGGAGAAATAACTGTATTTGTACTTTTTTCTGTATTTGTCCCAACCCTAGATAACACATGTCCAAAACCATTTTTCTATCAACATTATACCCATCAAATATACCCCAAAACCTCACATCTACCCCCAAATTATTAACTTGTTCTAGATATTCTTTATTTTTTTAAAAGACTACAATTCAGCTTCTGGGTTCCTTTACCCTTTTTAAAGTCATCAAGAATGATTATTATTTCTACTGCTGGTCACTTCTATAGCTAGGTTTAATATTGCAGCTTCGAATGATATCAACCTTACTTGAAGAAGTAAGGAAAAAGTCTAAACGAGCTTGTTTTATTGGATTTTTTCTACTCCAAGTGAATCTTTTTGTGTCTGGGTGAAAGTATAGAAATACATCTGTTAATTGGTTGGCAGAACATAACTTAGTTTTCATTAAATTTGATGTATTTCATTTCAGTGTTGCTTTCAACACATTCTATCGGAGCTCGGTGTGTAGCAGTTGGAGTGCTTGCCTTCAACTTCTAAGGTCGCCAGTTCAAATCTTTACCCGGGCAATTCATGTTGGAAAGTTGGTATTTGATTGCTGATGACCAGTGGTTTACTGTGTAGAGTCTTGACCAGCTAGCATGCATTGGTTCCTCCACCTATAAACTAAATGTTCGGTGTTCGGTAGTACCGTAACGGACGCGCTGTTTTTAAAAATACAAACTCATCGTTTTAAACATATTTTGATACACTTTCATGCAGTTTTAGTTTCCAGTCAATGGGTTTACAACATCTCTTGCTTTCACCCTTGTTTTTTTATCAAAATAAAGTTGTGTTCCTATCTGTTACCTAAAATCGGGTATTATCGCCCACTAACGGGAGTTACTCGCACAATTTGCGGGAGTTACTTGTCAATTCTATCTGGCTGTATATATCATATCATGGTATAGTATCTTGCAAAATGTGGTTTCTAAGATTTTTATGTGTGTTTTTCGGGTTACTTGTGTACAAAAATAGAACACCAAATATTGCTGAGGTCCATTTTGATGTGTACGGACAAGTGGTTCCTCATGTGTGTCCCCACATTTACCCAAGATTCACTATGCATGTGTTTGTTTGCAGCCACAGGGTTTCCTACCGTAAAATGGTTTCTTTTAGCCAACTCAGTTTGATCTTGTTGTCAGGTGACGTGGCAGTTAACCCAGGGCCGCTTAGTTTTGGTTTTGCTAATTGCCGTTCCATCAGAAACAAGGGCCCGTTATTAGCAGATGAAGTCAACAGTGGTAGATACGATGTCTTTGGTTTGACTGAGACCCACATCAAGGCACATGACACAACACTTTTTCTGCAAGAGTTAACCCCTGATGGTTTCTCCTTAGTTCATACTTCAAGATTTAATAAAAGTGGTGGCGGTGTTGGGTTTTTTATCAAAAAAGTGTTTGAATACAAGAACATTGATTGCACTCCTGAGTTTTCATCTTTTGAACAGCATACCATTTCGTTATCATTCCAGGGACATAGTTTGATAATTGGTGTATTGTATAGACCTCCAAGTTCCTCAGTTCAAGTCTTTTTTGAAGATTTCATGTCTTATATTGGTTTTCTGTCGTCCTTATCTCCATCTTTTGTTGTTTGTGGGCACTTTCATATTCATGTAGATTCTGCATCCCCCTCGGTGTCTGAATTCAAGTCCGTGATTGATGCCTGCTTTTTGACTCAATATATTGATTTCCCTACCCACCTTCATGGTCATACTCTTGACCTACTTCTTGCTCCCACTGAATTCTCCGGAATATCTGAGGTGCATGGTTCATGCTTCATTAGCGATCACAAAATTATCTCTTGCTCAGTTGATTTTCCGTGTGTGTCTAAACATCATGACAAAATAGTAACCTTTCGTCAATATCACAAGATTAATGTTGATAGACTCAGAGAAGATCTAGCTGCCTCTGCATTTGTTGCCCATCCATCGGATGACATTGACACACTTTATGAACAATACGTATCTAGTTTGTCTGATCTCCTAGACATTCATGCACCCTCGAAAACAAGGCGCCTCGCTAAACCAGCACCTGGCTGGATAACAAATGAATTCAGAACCGCCAAGTGTTTAAGAAGGCAATATGAACGAACATGGAGGAGAGACAAAACCCCATTAAACCGTGCTCGTCTTAGACGGCAGATAAATAGATGCAACCACCTTCTGAATAAGAACAAGAAAAATTACTATCAGGAATTAGTCAAAGAAAACAGTAAGGATGGTAAGAAGTTGTGGCGAGTTTTGGGCAAGGTACTGGGCAGGTCCCAGGTCTCTATCCTTCCATCCTGTACTGATGACAAATCACTGGCAAACCGTTTTGGCTCCTTTTTCATAGACAAAATTAATAAAATTAGAAACACTTTTAGAAAATGTACATCAAAGTGTGTTCCTCAAGAAAGGAAGCCTCCCTCTTTCAGCTCTTTTCAGTTGGTCTCAGAACTCGAAGTCCATAAGTTCATTAAGGATTCCCCATCAAAAACATGCTCTTTGGACCCTTGGCCAACTTTCCTGGTGAAAAGATGTATAGACATTCTTCTCCCTTCGATTACTAAGCTGGTAAACTTATCTCTTCAAGATGGTGTCTTTCCAGAACCTTTCAAAATTGCCATAGTCACACCTCTCATCAAGAAGACTTCATTGCCAAAGGATGACCTCAAGAATTATCGGCCAGTTTCTGGGCTGAGTTTCTTATCAAAGTTAGTGGAGCGTGTTGTTGCTTCTCAAATAAGGTCTCATATTGATTCTAACAATCTCGGTAACACATTTCAGTCTGCCTATAAAGCTGGACACTCTACTGAAACCGCCCTGTTGTGTATTTAGAATGAGATACACTTGTCATTGTCTAAGGGTATGCCTACGGCCCTAGTCCACCTCGACCTGTCGGCCGCCTTTGACACGAATGACCATGACAAACTCCTCACCTGTCTATCAACAAGGTTTGGCTTCACTGGTTATGTCCTCAGGTGGTTTACATCATATCTTTTGGATCGTTTTCAATCTGTCAAAATTGGCTCGGTTGTTTCAGAATGTTTCAAATTAAATTTTGGTGTGCCTCAGGGCTCCGTTCTTGGTCCCTTATTGTTCTCCCTCTACACTTCCCCCCTTAGTAATGTAATTGCAAAATTTAAGGATGTCAAATATCACTTTTATGCAGATGACTCCCAGTTGTTCATCCATCTATCTCCTGGAAGTTGTCCCAACTCATTTCACCAGCTAAAGGCCTGCTTGGATGAGATTCGCATGTGGATGTTTGAAAATAAGCTTAAATTAAATCCTGGAAAAACGGAGTTTATAGTCTTTGGCTCTATGGATAAGTTTAAATGGCTTAAAGATTCTCTCCCTGTGAACATCTTGGGAAACTGCCTCTCTCCAAATGATGTTGTTCGGAATCTAGGTGTACTTTTTGACTCTAAATTCAGCTTCACAAATCATGTGAATTCTGTTGTTAAATCCTCATTTACCAGCCTTCGAGATCTGCATCGCATCAGACGCTTTCTCTCTTATGATGTGTCAATAATGGTGGCTAATGCATTGGTCAGTAGTCGTCTGGATTATTGTAATTCTCTGTTTCGCAGTTTGTCCTCTAAGAATATCACAAGGCTTCAGAATATCCAAAATTGCTTGGCACGCTTTGTCTCTGGGGTGTCCAGATTTTCTCATGTCTCTCCAATCCTAAAGTCTCTTCACTGGCTTCCTGTTCAACAACGTATCATTTTTAAAACCCTGTTACTCACGTATAAGTTCCTCACTACTGGAAAGCCGAAATACTTTGCCCCATACTTGTCTTTATATACATCTGCTGTTAAGACAAGGCGCAGTAATCCAGAAAAAATGTTCCTCAATGTACCCTTTTACAGTTCCTCAGTTCACAAGTCCAAGGTTCATTTCAATAAGTCTTTTTCATATGATGCTCCAAAACTCTGGAATGATTTGCCTCTGGAAATTCGAACTGCTCCAACGCTATCATGTTTCAAAAGGCGACTTAAAACCTACTTGTTTCAGAAGTCTTTCCCTCCTTAGCTTTCTCTCGCTACCGAACACCGATGATCCCCTGGTGACGACATTGCTATGGTTTTCGACATATGATTCTTACATTATGATTGGATGGTGTGCCTTAGAATCCGCGAGCATCGGAGATTAAGCACATGGATACCTGATACCTGAATATGACCCTGGCTGTTGAAGAACAGGACAGAAGAAACCAGTACATCCTGGTTGGCCAAGATTCTGCAGTGTATACTGTGGGCATTAGTAAGCAACTACCATCTTTCCCACATAGTGTTGGTTCAAACTGTAATGTCAACATCAGAGGTTGATGTCAAGTGTATTGCACTCTAGACAACTGAGCCCCCAACAAATGCTTACTAAAAGCCCATTTTATTACAAATAACTTAAGGTCCACTCATAGCCTTTTTAATTGAAATTTATCCTGTAACTTGGAATTTTGTTTAAGCAAAAGTTTTTTTTTGAGTCTTTCTAGGTTAGACACAAAAGGTTTAAACTACCTAAATCAACATACTTTCATATTAACATTTGAAGGAACACTGACCAAAAGGTTTAGGCATTCATACTGAAAATAAACTATATTACTAATACATTTTAATACTTGAAATTTACAATACCCCAAATAATAAAATGATAATCGTACTCCAAGGCCAGTATTCACAAAGAGGTCTTAATTCTGAGACAAAATAGTGGCAACTTTAAATTCACAGCCAGTTTTTCAGCAAGAAAAATATAAATTTTAGTAAAGATGAAATAACACTTGAACCTTTTTACTAAAATATCTGAGACAACAATATATTAGTCTAAAATCGAGATTTGGTCTAACTTATTATGTGAATAACTAAGTAGTTTGAAATTAAATATTGTCTCATTCTTGAGACCAGATCTTTAGAGAAATTTTGTTTCAGCATTTTTTATGAAAATGCAAGTCTTGTATCTCATTAAATTTCAGATAAAATTTGACATAAATGTAACCAAAATAAACACACTTTAGAAATCTGTTAAATCTCAGATAATGAAAAGTGTAACCAAAATAACTTTCACACTGAGAGCAAGTTGTACTGTATATTTGACATTTAGTCCACACTGTACAGAGAAGATTTTAATGTTGATATTATATACAGGTTCAAGTCAACCTGCTTCAAGTACAATATCTACTCTTTGTTCATTGACCAAGTCCAGTGAGTTATACAAATTAATGTGTAATTCCAAAGCTGCTATCTTGTCACATTGCAGAAACATAATTATTGGATTGTGATCACTGGTATGTCTTCAACAATGTTTCCAGTCTGTAAAACAAAAACATGGTGTTTGTCAGTGAGATAAAGAAGTTCTCCATTAGATATGTTCACATGAAAAATTAAAAAACATTTAATGTGTGTATCCAGTTATAATGTGACATTAGCTGTAGTAATGAAATATTCAATGACTAAGACACTCAAAAACAGCTGATAGGGTAATGCAATTAAGGGGTGTGACAGTAGGAAATTGTCCTTTCCAGTGTACCACCAATGTGAAACTGATCTGATTCCAACATTTTGAAAAAAGGTATGCTTCACTACATCCCCAATTTTATTGCTACATGAAATATGTAGTTTGTTTAGGTTGAACTGATACCACCACGTACCTGATGGGTATATGAATTAAAATACAGAAAAGGGTTGAAAGGGATTAATAATTTAATTCTAATTCAACTTTTATAGTACTTAATCTCCACTGAGTAGTGGACTCTAAGGCGCAACAGCACAATAGCAACATCAAAGTTCAAAATCCAGGGACAGAAATAGGTCAGCACCACAGAGAAGCCATAAGAGAAAATGAGCTAAGGAGGATATGCCTTTGCGTATAGATAGGTTTTGAGCTTATTTCTAAAAGAGGCAATAGTGGGTGATGCACGAATGTATTCAGGAAGTGAATTCCAAACAGTGGGAGCTTCAAAGGCAAAACTGAAGCCAAACTGCTTAGTAGACTTGTGAGTTTTAGGTTAAAATTTTGGTACAGTGAGGAAATTGGCAACACTCTGCTAAGTCTAATATTGTAAGTAGTGCAGTATGTGGATAGGTGTGGAGCAAAATATTTAGGGCAACTAGTATGAATAAACTTCTACACCAGGGTAGCCAATTTGAACTCTGAGCGAAACTGCATAGGGAGCCAATGGAGTTTCCTGAGTACCAGAGTAATTCGAGTATATTTACTCGAGTTTGTAACAATTCTTGCTGTGCTGTTTTGTATAAACTGTAATCGATGAAGATTGATTTTGGAGAGACTCCTGAAAGTGAGTTACAGTAGTCCAACTCACTACTAACAAAAGCATTGGCAACCGACACAGATGCATCATGAGTCAAGAACTGCCTAATATTTCTAAAATCCCTCAGTTGAATGAAGCTGCCTTTAAAAATATTCTAGACATGTTTAGAGAAGGAAACATCAGAGTCAAATTACACACCCAGGTTCTTGACTGACTCTGAGGGGTGAAGGGGGTTGCCCAAGATGTCAATTGGGAAACATGAATTTAACCTTTCTGTTTCTTGGAGCCAAAAAGTATGAACTCAGTTTGATCAGGATTCAGTTTGAGTTTGCTAGCCGATATGAACAAAAGTGTGTTAATTTATCTATAAATGCAGAATTTATCATGTGAATGAAATACTCAAACACCAGTGCTTTTAACTAACACATTTAATTGACATATTTTTATATCAACAGATATGAAGAAATAGTTCAGCTGTCACCTGATGGAGTTTGCAATATACATGAATATAAATGAATCAATAAACATGCAAAACAGCATTAAAATTGCATATTAATATTGCAAATAAATACTAAATACTAATACTTAAACTTGCTGACTTTCCTCGAAAAAGTTGATTTATCCTCATGGCTTCTTCATCAAGCACAATCAATTGACTACAATAGCATGACAATGTTGAACTCTACTTTCTTCTTTTCGCATTTGGTACTTCTTGTTCTGGTATCCATTTCATAAAGGAGGCTACATAAAATTTTATTCATCTGAGATATGTAAATTCAAATTTAATAGATTTATTAATTGACTGGTCTTCAAACTGTGGCATAAAGCTAAAAAATAGGAATTGTGAAAATTAAATATTGTAAAAATTAACCAACATAGAATAGTTAGGAAAACTAATTCTAACAAATGTATATTAGTTTGGCTAACCAACTCAAAGTCTGGATGCCCTACAAATCAGATTGGTTAACCAAATCAATGTGTTAGTTTCTCTAACAAATACAATAAGCTGAACAAAATAAAAATTATTATTACACTCAATTTTGTATTGTTTACACATTTCAAAAGAAAGCAATATATAAAGGATTAATTTTACTGTGGGATTTCCCATGAAATACATCAAATAAAGTGAATACTTAGCAGACTTTATTTTAGTAGGGAATAATAGAAGATCCTATCCACCTCAAATTTACAAACCTCTTTACATAACTTATTTTATGTGAATATTGATTGCAATGCACATCATTTAATCTATACATGGTGCAGTAATAAATTTGAATCATTTTAACAAATGTTTACACTAATATGGTCATATATAAGGAAAATAACTTACCCCTTGATTCAAATAATTGCTCCAAAATCCAAATGTAAACAATGCATGGTGTATGCTCAAACTCAAACTTAGCTGGACCAAACAGGGTTCTTAGTTTTAGAAATTAAGGTATTAGTTAAAATTTGCTTTAACTAGCGTATCTTAGTTCTGTCTACCAACTTTTGCTTTTCAGTGTATCTCTTTCCTTAGTTTGTCCTGGAAAGGCCATTGGAAGGCAAGGTTTTGCAATGGCTTCCCCCACTGAATGGAACAGACTCCCACAATCAGTCCAATCACAGCACACAATAACAGATTTCTGAAGCTAGCTAAAAACCTATTTGTTAGACTAGCATATCCTCCAACATAGTACATCTTTCCAATGGGCACTAATTTGGATCTCGACCTGATATATCCCTGGACTTTCCCTTTTTTTTATCTCGAGCGCATTAGAGTATGTTGTATCAATTTTGTGTTATATAAATGTTTCTATTCTATTCTACTCCATTCTCATGGGCACATCTTTAAAACTTATAGATTGGGGCAAAATCCGGCAGTATTCTTGCTCTGGCTGAGAAGACTGTACAATGAAAATCATTAATTTTTCAAAATGGTGCTAAAACAACAAGTTTCCTAAATGACAATGTTCAAATGTTATTTTCTCATTGAATGATAGCCAAATGTTGAAACATCCCAGCAGGCACACAACTTTGAATTCAGGTTGAATCCAACGGTGAAATCTGGTTGAAATACGTGTAGATTTTGCAAACCGTTTTTAGTTGGATCCAACCGGTGAAATCATGTTGAAACCAACTGTTGAAATCTGGTTGAATTCAATGGGTGAATTCAGGTTGAAAAACATGTAGATTTTGCAAACCGCTTTTGGTTGGATCCAACTAGTGAAATCATGTTGAAACCAACTGTTGAAGTCTGGTTGTATTTATGTGTGAAATCTGGTTGAAATACATGTAGATTTTGGAAGCAGGTTTTGGTTGGATCCAATGTATGAAATAGGGTTGAATTCAATGGGTAAAATCAGGTTATTTACATTGTCTTCTTTATTTGAATCATTGTAGCTTGTGTGTCATAATTATAGCTTCTTAATAATGTTATACAATAACTATCCATATACATATTTTGTGTATGGGAGAATTTTGAGAAACAAATTCTAATTACTAAGTTTTGATGAATAAGTTTGAATTTATCTTTTTTTTTAATTATCGGGAATTGTATTAATTAAAATATAATTATAAAAATTATATTTGGATGCATCAGTTAATTGATAAGGAGAATGAATAAAAAATGTACAAGTACATGCACACATAATCTTTATCATCTTTATAATCTTTAAAAATTAGTCTTTGCTTTACAAATACCTACAAATTCAAAAACAATTGCAATAATAGTTCTTTCAAAAAGTTAGACTTAATCACTATATCACCCTCTAGAAAATGAATTTTCAATCAACCAGTCATTCATGTCCCAATATTCAACCTGTTTTCTGTTCAATAACATGACTAAGATTTCATGTCGAAAAACCTAACTTGAACCTTTTGATTTTATGAAGTATCACTACTTTTTCCAGTCAGAAATCCAACTTTGAAATAGCGTTGAAATTGTGTCAGTGTCAGTTTTTCAACCAAAAATCACCATGATTTCTGGTCAAAATATCACTACTTTTTCATGTCAGAAAACTAACTTAGATTTAGTAGTTGGTAATGTGCATTTCAACGTCAGGACCTGTTTTCAACTCTAAACCAATGACATTTCAAGGCCTGTGCCTGCTGGGATATATGTCACATTAACTGATAACTGATGACAATAAAATAAGTGCACTTGCAATTAATTTCATAAGAATGTGACAGTAACAGGTGCCCAAAACGACAAGTTTATTGGACTATCAGGGTCATTTTCCTGCCATAAGTTTGTCAATTAATTTGTCCAACAAGAAAATGACAATTACGGTATAAATTTGTCAATAGAGAATTAAGTTTGTTGTTTTAGGCACCATTTTGACAAATTATTGATGAATTAATGTTTGTCAGATGTTTTCAGTGTACATTCTGTTAATAGAACTGAAGCCTGGAATTTTAAAATAGAACACACTTCAATGATATCACTTGTATCACCTGGATGGACACTTGTTTCTTTTAGCCGCAGAAATGTGAACGATTTCTCTGGCTAATTTATTAAGACAATTTATCAACATCGAATGTAAAGATATCCTACCTTGTACAGAATCTCCGGCTTTTGACAGTAGGACCGGATGTTAAAGTTACAAATTTTGTGAAATGTAATAAATTGGTAATATAAAGTCAATATGTCTTGATCAAACTTTTGTACAACGAAGTTTGACGTTTTTTTTACATTTGTTTGGCAATGTTTCCTGTGTTGCAATGATTTCAAGGGATACGTGCATATCGCACCGTGAAGTTCGTCACCTGCATTTTATGACAATATTAAAGAGTTTTCACTGTCCAGTTACTGCCTGGCTACCAATTATGGTCACGTCTGTGTAGGAAAAGTAATTCCTGTGCTTCAATAAATGACAATAACGCTAGTGGTGGTGGACCAATTCACGCTCGGGTACCAATTCAGGCCCACCCTCAATTTTCTTGAAGATTTATAATTTTTCATAGAGAAGATGTTTACCACATCATAGATAATCATCAAATGGATCATTTACATTTCTAATTTATGGTTTAACTGTGATTGTTTTGGATAAATTTAGGGGTGGGCGTGAATTGGTACCCGGACGTGAATTGGTCCACCACCACTACAGATATTAATTAGGTGTACGTGCAACTCGCCGACAAGAGAAGTCGCTGACACTAACTCGCTGACACAACTCGCTGACAATATGCAAATTAGATATGGCAGATTAAACAAACGTTATACTAGTTTCCTAGCAATATTTTATAAAATGGAAGCATAGACGAAGACTTTAAACTACAGAAATCACGGCAACAGCACCCAAGTCATTAATATTCATGAGAAGATATGAGGTCACGGGTTTCACCTTGCATTTCCTAACAATATTTTATAAAATGGACGTCTTGTCAAAGATTAAATACTTTAAATGACAGAACTCGCGGCCATAGCACCCAAGTCATTAATATTCATGAGAAGATATGAGGTCACAGGTTTCACCTTGCATTTCCTAACAATATTTTATAAAATGGACGTCTCGTCAAAGATTAAATACTTTAAATGACAGAACTCGCGGCCATAGCACCCAAGTCATTAATATTCATGAGAAGATATGAGGTCACGGATTTCCCCTGGCATTTCCTAACAATATTTTATAAAATGGACGTCTCGTCAAAGATTAAATACTTTAAATGACAGAACTCGCGGCCATAGCACCCAAGTCATTAATATTCATGAGAAGATATGAGGTCACGGATTTCCCCTGGCATTTCCTAACAATATTTTATAAAATGGACGTCTCAACGAATTTCAAATACTTTAAACTACAGAACTCACGGCCATAAGCAAATAAGATAACTTGTATATATAGGCACATATATATTTCTTGTCAGCGAGTTGTGTCAGCGAGTTTCCGTTAGCGACTTCCTATGACAGCGAGTTGCACGTAAATCATTAATTAGTGTGTGTTTATTTTACTAATCCAAAGTTTTGCCTTCGTTTCAGCACAATCAATTTCCTCTGTACATATACATTGCACCAAAAATGCCCTATTATCACCCAAACAACTGGAATTTCTTCATACCAATTATGGTCACCCCATTATTTTAGCCACTGATATAACAGAAAATAATGTTTGATCTGTGGTGCTCTGCAAATATAACTTAATGTTTAGCCTTTAAAAATATATTTTAATAATCTTTTGTTATTTAGAATAGGATTACTCTAGCTGTTTACAATTACTTCATGTTTTCCCCACCATGGCATTTACTTTTAGTTGACTGGCTGGGGGTGACCATAATTGGTACACTGACCATAATTGGTGGCAAGGCAGTAGTGGTGGTGGACCAATTCACGCCCGGGTACCAATTCACGCCCACCCTCAATTTTCTTGAAGATTTATTATTTTTCATTGAGAAGATGTTTACCACATCATAGATAATCATCTAATGGATCATTTACATTTGTAATTTATGGTTTAACTGTGTTTGTTTTGGATAAATTTAGGGGTGGGCGTGAATTGGTACCCGGGCGTGAATTGGTCCACCACCACTACGGCATAAGTAGGAACTTCACCTGTCCTTTTTTCTTCACCCGTATCCGTGTCCGTTATTGTCCGTACCCGTGATACCCCGGATCATTTGGTATGAAACAGTGAACTCGCCCATGTCCGTGAGTAGGAAGGAAAAAATTCGTTCTTCACGGACACGGACATCTAGTACACTGTTTTATACCAAAAGATCTCGGGTATCAGGGATACGGGCAATAACGGATACGGGTGAAGAAAAAAGGACTGGCGAAGTTCCTACTTTACATGTATACCTTGCCGTTGGAAGAAGCTATTCCATTTATTTAAATGTGAATTTTGCCTGTCCTTGAGCGTTTTTACAGCAGGTGACGAACTTCACTGGCCGACCAGTACCGCTACTGCCTTGCTACCAATTATCGCCGGGTACCAATTATCGCCAGACAGAATTCAAAAAGATATGGTGGTGATAATTGGTAGCCGGTGATAATTGGTAGCAAGGCAGTAACTCGCAGTGTTTTAAAAATGATATTTTATAATACTAAACTCACAGCATTGCATTAAATCAGTCTCGACAATTCAGTTAATTTATTAGTGGTACTGCAGTAGATGTGCTTGACAATTCCATTGAATATATTTGACGTCACGGAAATCTGTGGGGTTTGTAAGTATGTATGCAGAGAAAATATTTTACTTGAAGATCAAAATTCACAGACAATTCATTAATATTCATGAGGTCACAGATTTCCATGGGGGTTTCATGACAATATTTTCCAATTTTATATTATAAGAAATATTTGATGATTCCTTGGTATTTCTCAACAATGAACTTGAAGATAAAAAATTACAGACTACTCATTAATATTCATGACGTCATGGTATTATGTGAGGTTTCCCATTATTTTAACTTAATTCATGTGTGTGAATCGAAAAGACAAGAAGGGAGAAAAATACTGAATTAAAAAAACGGGTGCGATTTGCGGGTGCGAGTTAGTGGTAGCGATTCTTTGTGGGTGCGATATGCACGTAAATCGATTTCAAGACGGTATCAAGATGTTTCCACCCACCGGACGTTTCGAACTTTCAACCGTATTTTTTCAGACCTTTCTACTTACAAACGGACACAAAGATAAACGGTGTAAACAACAAAATTGTGCAAACTAAGAAACAGAATACACTAAAACCAACCTTGTTAAGACATTTGTTATTTATTTGTTCAATTTAATATTCAGCCACTTCCCTTTCAAAAATATGTTACGGTAATCCAAGATGTAGATACTCATAACTGTTATAAATATATGACGTATATAGTAATCTATTTTTTTTTACATACTATGCCAATTGTATTATTATTATGTGTTGCTGGCTTAGAAATAAACTATTATTTATTGTTATTATTATTATTATTCAGTGATTCTGCTACATGAAAAGTCCGGCCGGACATTCTGTCCTAAGACTAGGAAAACGTTTAGGACATTTTTGGAGAATTTAGAACAGAATCGTGTCAATCAAATTTTTATTCTACAGGTTGCTAAAATTAAGTCATTAAAGTCAATGACCCTATATGATTGGGAAATAAATTAAAATTTACTGAATCATAATAAAAATCTCATTTTAGTTAAAATTTTCAAAAAGTCTTTATGATGTTCAATGATCATGTATTACTGAAACAAGAACTCACGGCCATAGAACCTAAGTATGGTGATCCATGAGATTTTCATGCTATTAAAATGTCCACTCAGGCAGTAAACATTACAGCTAGCAAATAAACAATTCAATTCAACATTCAATATGATTTTTTTTTCAGTGCAAGTATTAATAAAAAGATATATTAATCAAAGCAAAAATTCAGAATATTACAGTAAAATTTATGTGGAAACCTACAGAAAACAAAATCTACAATTACACGAAAATACCAGACAACCATAAGTAATATTCATGAGAAGATATGAGGACACAGATTTTCCCTGGGATTTCCTTGCAATATTTTATAAAATGGAAGCATAGACGAAGATCAAATACTTTAAACTCGAGAACTCACGGCCACAGCACCCAAGTCATTAATATTTATGAGAAAATATGAGGACGTGGATTCCCCCGGGATTTCCTTGCAGATCACGTGGCTTGTCACGAGACTTCATAAAAGACAGTCTAGGCTTTGCTACGGTAAAACATTTAAAATCACGTAGATCTCGCGAGATTTTAGGGTTGTAACGTGACTTCATATTTTGTAAATAAAAAAATGTCTATATCTTCTATTATCGCCCACCAATACGACTCGGACAATATGTCCTAATATTCTATTTAAAATTCGGGGTTTTGTTGCAAAATTCGGTCAGTGACCGATGGCCGGCGCAAATCTGAAACCCTGTTCATGAGAATATAGGAGGACACAGATTTCCCCTGGCATTTCCTTTATTACAGCCATAACTCCAGTTATTAATATTCATAAGAAGATACGAGGACACATATATTTCCCCTAGGATTTCCTTACAATATTTTATCAAATGGAAGCATCCACGAAGACTTCATCAGTGCTTCCAAATTGGGTCGAATCGACCGGCAAAAGTAGGTCGAAATGTCTGGCAAAAAGAGGGTCGAAACGTCCAGTGGGTCGAAACATCTGGTAATCTTCAAGACAACTCACCACTTAGTGCACTAGTTACTGGTGGCTTTCTAGCAGTAAACACCCAGACTGGCATCAATATATTTAATTAAAGTCCTATTAAATGCGGTTCTTCCTAAAAGTTGGACAAAAGTGGCGATTCCATCGCCACTCGGACTAATAGCGGCAACGTTAATTTTAATTGAGAAGAAATGAGGAGGGGTAGATGACCAGCTGCGATAGTGGTGACAGTCCAACTTAAGCGGCAAAAGGGGGAGTTGGCCACCAGTTTATTGTTCAAGGCAAGCGGCGTAGACGTGGTTACCTCGGCTCTACTATACTTGCGTGTAGAGCCATAGCATGACCCCACATAGACGTGGTTACCTCGGCTCTACTGTACTTGCGTGTAGAGCCATAGCATGACCCCACATAGACGTGGTTACCTCGACTCTACTATACTTGCGTGTAGAGCCATAGCATGACCCCACATAGACGTGGTTACCTCGGCTCTACTGTACTTGCGTGTAGAGCCATGGCACGACCCCACATAGACGTGGTTACCTCGGCTCTACTATACTTGCGTGTAGAGCCATAGCATGACCCCACATAGACGTGGTTACCTCGACTCTACTATACTTGCGTGTAGAGCCATGGCACGACCCCACATAGACGTGGTTACCTCGGCTCTACTTTACTTGCATATAGAGCTGTGGCACGACCCCACATAAAACTGGAGATTTACATAAAACACACATTCCATACAAATGTCTACACACAATTGTTCCTACAACTATTTTGTCACATTTCCTTCAACAATCAGTCAATATGCAAACATAGTTAACTAAAAATAAATGACATTTCCTCATTTTCAATCTTTTTTGGACCATTTCTCTAAAAATTTGAAAATGCTCTTTTGTTATAAAAGCTGTGTAAAATAGCATATATTTTATACACATGCTATACTTACTGTGTCCTAGGCTTAATATGCATTCTTTTTAACTATACTTTTCAATTTCCAGTCATTTTATCAAGTTTTATTCAACAGAAAATGATTTTATACAATTTATACCATGTCTAGACTCCACATAAATCTGGAGATTTGCAAATAAGAGTTTTCTGTTGAATTAAACTAGAAAAATGGCTAAATTTGATTTTATGCAGTTTAAATCAATTGATTTTGATGTAGGGATACTGAGATTATGATATACAAGTCAATTCAGACAACTTTTACAATAAAAGAGCATTTTCAATATTTTGGATGCCATTTATTTTCACTCATTTATGTTTGCATGTTGAAGGGGAATATAACAAAATAGTTGTGGAAATACTACACGCAAGTAGAGCCGAGGTAACCATGTCTACAAGCGGCGATGGCTACGATGTCTTTTTATTTGTAAAATATTGCTAGAAATCCCCTGTCTCAAGCCTCGTCTTTTCCCAATAACATAAAAATGTGTTGAATTTTGGGTGCACAACTCCACGATTGGATCTCTATCTGTTTATACAATATTGGCCAGCAGAGCCTCATGTTTCCCCAATTAACAACATCAAGCGGCAATGTTTTCTGTCCAACTTGGAAATGGGGAGGGGGTGCGGGGGCGGCGATGAGGAAAGGTAGTTGACCAGCAGATAGCATATGCTGAATATATGGGTGTACAACTCCATGATGGAATATCTAAAATCACCTTGTTTCCTCAATTGGCAGTCACAAGCGGGAATAGCCTTTGTTTCTATCCAACTTGGAAATGGGAAGAAAGGGTAGTTGGTCAGTAGTTTATTGTCTAAGGCAAGCGGCAATGGTCGAGATGTCTTTTTATTTACAAAATATTGCAGGAAACCCACATCTGGAGCCTCATGGTTCCTCGTTAACATAAGATGTACAACTCCACAAATATGTTATTCACCTACTTTTGGGTGAGCTATAACATATTGAAAATGCAGACCTGTGGCTCATTGCATAGCTGAGCAATAGCTACTTAGAGGTTCTCACTGTTGATTAAATTGCTTATAACTTTAAACCTATTGGATTTAGAGAATTTTATTGTATCCACCGGAAGCATCCGGTGGATACTTTTGTTTAGCGTTCGCTACGCCGCCGCCGCGCGTAGAGAGATTTTCGGTGTTAACGCTCTAAGAGGAAAACAACAGCAGCTAGGTTCACCAAATTTGCAGGATATCTCCATTGGGGGTAAGCTTCTCTGGGAAGGAAAATAGCCTCATTCTGAAAAACAAGATGGCCGCCACAGGCATTTCTTTGAAAATAATCTACATTTTTCTACTGGCTGTTCCTCATAGGTAGAAGGTTGAATCTCTTCATAGGTGATATGTATGACACATATACATGTCCTCTACAACCTTGCACACGTTTGACCTTGAAGCTCCTAACTCAAGGTCATCCACGGAGTGCCGAAGTAACCCACAGAGGACTTTAAAAGTGCCTATATCTCCCTTATTATTGGTCCTAGAGGTTTGCAATGTGAAGCCAACCTATAGGAAATCATGTGCTGCGAATCTTCTGATGTGGTCAGATTTGACCTTGGACCCCTCCTTCAAGGTCAAATGAGGATAGCCAAACTTAAAAGTGCTTATAACTCGCTTATTATCGATCCTAGAGGTTTGGGATGGTAAACCAACATATAGGAAATCATGGGCCGGGAATCTTCTGGTGTGGTCAGATTTGACCTTGGGCCCCTCCTTCAAGGTCAAATGAGAACAGCCAAACTTAAAAATGCTTATAACTTGCTTATTATTGGTCCTAGAGGTTTGGGATGGTAAACCAACATATAGGAAATCATGGGCTGGGAATCTTCTGGCGTGGTCGGATGTGACCTTGGGCCCCTCCTTCAAGGTCAAACGAGGACAGCCAAAGGTAAAAGTGCCTATAACTCACTTATTATTGGTCCTAGAGGTTTGGGATGGTAAACCAACATATAGATAATCATGGGCTGGGAATCTTCTGGTGTGGTCGAATTTGACCTTGGGCCCCTCATTCAAGGTCGAATGAGGACAGCCAAACTTAAAAGTGCTTATAACTCGCTTATTATTGGTCCTAGATGTTTGGGATGGTAAACCAGCATATAGAAAATCATGGGCTGGGAATCTTCTGGTGTGGTCGGATTTGACCTTGGGCCCCCCCCCCCCCCCCCCCCCCTTGAAGGTCAAATGAGGACAGCCAAAGGTAAAAGTGCTTATAACTTGCTTATTATTGGTCCTAGAGGTTTGGGATGGTAAACCAACCTATAGCAAATCATGGGCTGGGAATCTTCTGGTGTGGTCGGATTTGACCTTGGGCCCCTCGTTTAAGGTCAAATGAGGACAGCCAAACTTAAAAGTGCTTATAACTCACTTATTATTGGTCCTAGAGGTTTGGGATGGTAAACCAACATATAGGAAATCATGCGCTGGGAATCTTCTCGTGTGGTCGGATTTGACCTTGGGCCCTTGCTGGAAGGTCAAATGAGGACAGCCAAACTTAAAAGGGCTTATAACTCGCTTATTATTGGTCCTAGATGTTTGGGATGGGAAACCAACATATAGGAAATCATGGGCTGGGAATCTTCTGGCGTGGTCAGATTTGACCTTGGGCCCCTCCTTGAAGGTCAAATGAGGACAGCCAAACTTAAAAGTGCTTATAACTTGCTTATTATTGGTCCTAGAGGTTTTGGTGCATTGTGTTTACGGTTGATAGAATTTGCATCAGTTTTCCGATGCGCTAGGTCTAGTTTAAATATGTTATTCATCTACTTTTGGGTTAGCTATAACATAATAAAATTGCAGACGTGTAGCTCATGTCATAGCTGAGGAATAGCTATTTCCAGGGTATCACTGTTCAGTAAATCATTTGTAACCTGAAAACTAATAGTGCATTTACAGTATTTTGTATACATATGTTATGAAGCTACTTTTGGGTAAGCTATAACATAGTAAAATTTCAGACCTGTAGCTTATTGCATAGCTGAGTCATAGCTACTTTAAGGTTATCTCTGTTTAGTAAATCAGTCATAATTTCAAAACTATTGCATTTAGAATATTTTGTTTATATATGTTATTCAGCTACTTTTGGGTCCCCTGTGACATAGTAAAATGGCAGACTTGTAACTAATTGGATAGCTGAGTAATAGCTACTTTGAGGTTATCACTGTCAAGTAAATCAGTTATAATTTGAAAACTATTGCATTTAGAATATTTTGTTTAAATATGTTATTCACCTACTTTTGGGTGAGCTATAACATATTGAAAATGCAGACCTGTGGCTCATTGCATAGCTGAGCAATAGCTACTTAGAGGTTCTCACTGTTGATTAAATTGCTTATAACTTTAAACCTATTGCATTTAGAGAATTTTATTTCAATATGTTATTCATCTACTTTTGGGTTAGCTATAACATAATAAAATTGCAGACGTGTAGCTCATGTCATAGCTGAGGAATAGCAATTTCCAGGGTGTCACTGTTGAGTAAATCATTTGTAACCTGAAAACTATTGCATTTACAGTATTTTGTTTTAGTGTAGGGATTGGTGCTCGATCTTTCAATATCGATCGATCATCCCATGGAGCTCCCGATATCGGCACATACTACCAGCATTTTAATATTGAAACCACATATAAGAAACAGACAAAAATTAAATAAACAGAGTAATTTTTTTTACTGCTTAAATAAACATTTATTATATAAACACCTTAAAAGCACACTTACAACCGAAATAAACTGGTTCAAGTCTGGCGCCATCTTTGTTTACATTGTCAGTGACAACTTCCGGTTTCACGGAAGAGAAACTAAACATGACAGCTAGTACACAGGAAAGCATGGAAAATCTTGTTTAATATGCGTTTTGTTCATTTTATTTTATTTTATATTGCTGAAATATATTTTTGTTGCATAAATAGCATCTTTTGATACTTTTGTGAATTTATATGTGCATGTTTTCAAAGAACCTCTATTATCGCCCACGGCTTACGTTCACGCTCGCGATATTGAAATATCGATCGATCCACCACCCTAAATTTCCATTCGATATCGATCCTCAACATGGCTCTCGATCCTTATACTATTTTGTTTAAGTTTGTTATTCACCTACTTTTCAGTCCGCTATAACATAGTAAAATTGCAGACCTGTAACTCATTACATAGCTGAGCAATAGGTACTTTGTGGTTCCCACTGTTGAGTAAATCAGTTGTAACTTGAAAATTATTGTATTTAGATTATTTTGTTTTCATATGTTATTCACATACTTTGGGGTCAGCTATAACATAGTAAAATTTCAGCTCATTGCGTAGTTGTGTAATAGCTACTTTGAGGTTACAACTGTTGAGTAAATTAGTTGTAACTTATTACCAAATATGATATTCTTCTACTTTTGGGTCAGCTATAACATAGTAAAATTGCAGGCCTGTAGCTGATTGCATGGGTGAGTAATGGCTACTTGAGGTTTTCACTGTTTAGTAAATCAGTTGTACCTTGAAAAATATTGAATTAAGCATCCTGCGAGGGACACTTGTTTGCATATGGGAGGAATTCTCGCGGAAGGGTCCGCCGTATCCGCCGGCTCCGCAAGTTTGCCTACCTATAGCGTCTTTACTAGTGGATGGAATTTCTTCAAACTTGGCACATATATTCAATCAATCAATCAGTTGTCCAGGTGCTTAATCTCCGTATCAACGGATTCTAAGGCACACCATCCAATCCGTAAGGCATAAATCATGAGACATTAGACATGTTCCGAGTTGTTGCCAGGGAGGCGGTCCGGTGTTCGGTAGTAAGAAGCTATGGTGGGAATGATTTCTGAAATAGGTAGGTTTTGAGTCGACTTTTGAAACTGGAGAGATTTGGAGCACTGCGTATATCATATGGAAGATCATTCCATAACTTAGGGGCATCATATGAGAAACTATTGTTAAAATGGACCTTTGATTTATGGATGGAAGGACAGTAAGAGGGAACCAGAAGGAACAAATTTTTGGGATTGGAACGTCTTGTATTCACGGCAGATTTGTACAAGGGGAGATATGGTGCAAAATACTTAGGCTGGCCAGTGGTGAGGTACTTATAGACCAAAACTAGGGTTTTGAAGATAATACATTGTCTAACGGGTAGCCAATGGAGTGTCCTAAGGGTGGATGTAATGTGAGTGTACTTTGAAGCACCAGTGACAAACCGTGCAAGCGCATTTTGAACATATTGGAGCCTTGTAGCATTTCGGGATGACAAACTGCGAAAAAGAGAGTTGCAATAATCCAAACGACTACTGACCAGAGCATTTGCAATCACCACTGATGTATCCACAGAAAGAAACCTCCTGATACGATGAAGGTCCCTGAGGCTGATAAAGCAGGATTTGATAACAGAATTTACGTGATTGGTGAAACAAAACTTTGCATCAAACAGAACACCCAGATTGCGTACAACATCTGCGGGAGAGAGGCAGTTACCCAGGATATTGACAGGTAGTGAGTCACTGAGCCATTTGTGTCTGTCTTTGGCACCGAAGACTATGAATTCTGTTTTATCAGGATTTAGCTTGAGTTTGTTTTCAGACATCCAGACCTGAATATCATTCAAACATGATTTAAGACGGTCAAAAGACTTGAGACTATCATCAGGGGATAAGTGAATGAACAACTGAGTGTTGTCCGCATAGAAGTGGTAACGGACTCCGGTATATTTTCTGATGACTTGACCAAGAGGTGTTGTGTAGAGGGAAAACAGAAGGGGACCTAAGACAGAACCTTGGGGGACTCCAAACTTCAATTTGAACAAATTCGAAAGACTAGAACCAATCTGACTGAAAACGATCCTGAAGATAGGATCTAAACCATTTTAATGCCGATCCAGCAAAACCAAATCTAGACGACAGACAGGATAGGAGTGTGTCATGATCGATAGTATCAAATGCCGCAGACAGGTCGAGTAGCACTAGTGCTGTAGGCATGCCCTTGGACAGAGATAAGTGAATCTCATTTTTGATGCACAACAAGGCAGTTTCTGTCGAGTGCCCCACCTTGTAGGCTGACTGGAAAGTATTACCAAGATCATGAGAATCCATATGAGATCTAATTTGGGCAGCCACAATTCGCTCGACCAATTTTGACAAGAAGCTAAGACCGGACACTGGTCGGTAGCTCTTCAAATCCTCTTTTGAAAGGGTGGACTTTTTGAGGAGGGGAGTGACAATAGCCTGTTTGAAAGGATTAGGGAAAATGCAGTTTTTGAGGGACAAGTTAACTAGTTTAGTCAATGAAGGGAGAAGAATGTCAATACATTGTTTCACAATGTAAGTGGGGCATGGATCAAGGGAGCAAGTTTTAGAAGGGGATTCCTTGATAAACTTAAGGACTTCAGTCTCAGTGACAGCTTGAAAGGAACAGAAAGTCGGCGGCTCCTTGTCTGGATGAAGAACCTGAGATCGGGTGTATTTAAAGGTGTCTCGAATCTTTTTAATTTTATCAATGAAAAACGAACCAAATCTGTTTGCTAAAGATTTTTCATCATCAAAGGATGGGAGGACAGTAGAATTTGACCGACTCAATGTTCTGTTTAGTGCATGCCATAACCTCTTGCTGTCGCCGCAATTTTCACTGACTAGATCACGATAGAAACACCCCTTGTTTCTGTTAGGATGTGGTTACATCTGTTTATCTGCCGTCGAAGACGGGAACAATTTTCAGGGGATTTGTCTCTTCTCCAGGCACGTTCAAACTGCCTTCTCATGCACTTGGCAGTTCTATACTCATCAGTTATCCAGCTTGGGGCTGGTTTGATGAGCTGTTTAGTCTTCACTGGTGCATGAATATCTAGAAGGCCAGACAAACCAGACATGTACTGTTCATGCAATAAATCTATGTCATCAGATGGTGAGCTAACAAACGGAATAGTCAGGAGGTCACTTCTGAATTTATCAATATTCAATTTATGGTACTGACGGAAGGTAACAACTTTCTGAATTGGTGTATCCAAAGATGGAAAGTCAACCACACAAGAGATAATTTTGTGATCACTAATGAAGCCTGAACCTTTCACATCAGAAATTGCAGAGAACTCAGATGGAGCCATCAACAAATCTAAGGTATGACCATGAAGGTGAGTTGGAAAATCAATGTATTGGGACAGACAGCAAGAAAACCATGACTGATTTAAATTCAGAGACTGTTGGAGTCATAATGTCGACATGAAGATTAAAATCACCACAAATGACAAAGGAGGGGGATAAGGAAGACAAAAAACCCACATATGACAGAAAATCTTCAAAAAATTTTACTACAGATGAGGCAGGGGGCCGGTAAATGACCCCAAGAAACAAGCGACGCCCATCAAGAGTGAGACAGACAGTGTGATTTTCAAAGGAGGAGAACACAGGGGAATGAATGGTTATAAAATCAAGAGCAGATTTAATAAAAAAGCCAACACCGCCACCACGTTTGTTTTCTCTGTTGGTGTGAACAAGGGAAAAATCTTCAGGCGTTAACTCATTTAAAAATGAGGGTGTGTCTAGGGTGTGTCTAGAGCTTTGATATGGGTCTCGGTGAGACCAAAAACATCAAAATTTCCAGTTTGGATTTCATCACAGAGAATTGGACCTTTATTCCTAATGGACCGGCAGTTAGCAAACCCAAACTTCAATGGCCCAGGATTTAGAGCGACATCACCCGACAATAGAACCAGAGCAAGCTGCCTGAAAGATGCCTTTTCACAAAAAGTGACTCTATGTGTCCTGACATAAATGAACAAAATGGATTTGGTAGTGGGTCCATCATATTTACGTCCATGCAGGCCGACATCGCACCTAGTCTGAATTCTGTTTTGACTCTTATGGTAATGTACAAAGAGGCCAACAATACAAAGAAGGAGTGTAACAGTCCGCCTCATAAGGAATTACAAACCACAGACGAAATGGAAACATGCAAATATTGACAGCAAAAACATTAAGGACAAAAAAGTACAAACCACAACCAAAAATGACTGAGTAGATCCTGGTAAAGGACAGTAATGCCCGTAATATCCACTAGCAGAATATTCAAAAAATATAAAACACAACCAAACAGCACCGAGTAACTCCCGGTAGTGGGCGATAATACCCGCAATATGAACTAGGACAACTGTTGTGCAGTTAAAAGCATTCAAAACAATATAAAAAGGGTAAATAACTAAAGGTATATCATGGAAAGCATTAATGATAGAAAAAGTACGACTAAAAGCCCAGATTATTTGGTATTTTCCATCAATTTTAAATGTTGTTAAAATTACGCGTCCGTTACGGTTAGTAGCCCTGGGAAAATTTTCTGAATTTGCTGCCATGACATTTCAACCAATCAGAGAAGTCACATGACCAAAAACAGGATTTTGCTTGTCCGAATGATAACTTAAGAAGCGTTTAAAATATTCGCCTGAAATTTGATATATGGATGCACGGTATAAAGATCTGCAAATGATTCGATTTTGCTAGACTTCCATTAAAAAATGGCTAATTAATTAAGCATTAAAATTTTTATTAACGAGGAAAATACAAATCCCTTAATAACTTCTAACTCATGCGAGATAGAGCGATTTCGGCAAAATTTTTGACCCACAGGGTATCCCTGCTAAGTGCTCTCCTCAATTCCAAAAAATATTTCCTCTCTCCAAAAATGGCGGCCATTTTGGATTTTGTAATTTTTGACAAAAATGGCAAAAATTTAAAGGGTCTGCACTCTGATTTGTGGGAACACAATGTACTCATGTAGTGTTCTTCACAAATAATTATTTTGGCAAAATTTTTGGTCCACAGGGTATCTAAGCAAGATACTCTGCAGTCTGCACATTTTTCAAAATTTTTTGACAAAAATGGTAAAACTTAAAATTGCTTGTATCTCCTAAACCGTGCAAGATAGAGAGATTTCGGCGAAATTTTTGGCCCGTAGGGTATATATCCAAGATGCTGTGCTCAATTCTCAAAAATTTTTCCTCTTTCCAAAAATGGCGGCCATTTTGAATTTTCGAATTTTTGACAAAAATGGTAAAACTTAAAATTGCTTCCATCTCCTAAACCGTGTGAGGTAGAGTGATTTCGGCGAAATTTTTGGCCCATAGGGTATATATGGAAGATACTCTGCTCAATTTTCAAAAATTTTTCCTCTTTCCAAAAATGACGGCCATTTTGGATTTTCGAATATTTGATAAAAATGGTAAAACTTTAAATTGCTTGCGTCTCCTAAACCGTGTGAGATAGGGTGATTTTGGTGAAATTTTTGGCCCACAGGGTATACATGCAAGATACTGTGCTCAATTCTCAAAAATTATTCCTCTTTCCAAAAATGGCAGCCATTTTGAATTTTCGAATTTGGACAAAAATGGTAAAACTTAAAATTGCTTGTATCTCCTAAACCTTGCGAGATAGAGCGATTTCGGTGAATTTTTGGCCCACAGGGTATATGTGCAAGATACTGGGCTCAATTCTCAAAAGTTTTTCCTCTTTCCAAAAGTGGCGGCCATTTTGAATTTTTGACAAAAATGGTAAAAGTTAAAATTGCTTGTATCTCCTAAACCATGCGAGATAGAGTGATTTCGGCGAAATGTTTGGCCCGCCAGGTATATATGCAAGATACTCTGCTCAATTCTCAAAAATTTTTTCTCTTTCCAAAAATGGCGGCCATTTTGAAATTTCGCATTTTGGACAAAAATGGTAAAACTTAAAATTGCTTGTACCTCCTAAACCGTGCGAGATAGCGATTTCGGCGACATTTTTGACCCACAGGGTATATATGCAAGATAGTCTGCTCAATTTTCAAAAATTTTTCCTCCTTCCAAAAATGGCGTCTATTTTGAATTTTTGACAAAAATGGTAAAACTTAAAATTGCTTGTATCTCCTAAACCGTGTGAGATAGAGCGATTTCAGCGAAATTTTTGGCCCACAGGGTATATATGTAAGATACTCTGCTTAATTCTCAAAAATGTTTCCTCTTTCCAAAAATGGCGGCCATTTTGAATTTTCGAATTTTTGACAAAAATGGTAAAACTTAAAATTGCTTGTATCTCCTAAACCATTTTAAATTTTCCAATTTTTTTTGATATAATTTCAGATCGACAGGGTATCTAGGCTAGATCTTCTTTCTATTATAAGCAGCCATCACCATCTTTCTTTTGGGACGCTGGCAAAAACAATCGCTTTGCTTCGCTAGCGATCCTCTAGTTTAAATTATTTTGTTTAAATAGGTCATTCACATACTTTTGGATCAGCTATAGTATAGTGAAGCAGCAGACCTGTAGCCCATGGCATACCTGAGCAATATCTACTTTCAGGTTCTCACTGTTGAGTAAATCAGTTGTAACTTGAAAACTATTGCATTTACAGTAATTTCTTTAAATATGTTATTCACCTACTTTTCGGTCCTCTATAACATAGTGAAATTGCAGACCAGTAACTCATTGCATAGCTGAGCAATAGCTATTATGAGGTTCACACTGTTGAGTAAATCGGTTTTAGCTTGAAACTATTGCATTTACAGTATTTTGTTTTAATATGTTACTCATCTACTTTTGGATCGGCTATAACATAGTAATTAAGCGGCCCGTTAGGGACGCTTATTTGTTTTCACCGAAGTTCAACTGATCACCGCCGCCGCCGCCAGATTATGGTCTCCCTTGAATAACTTCTTGGTGTTTCAATTTTTTTTCCCTTCTTATCTTTCTTAAAAACTATAGGGGCGGGAAAAATTTTTGGAATACTTTGCGCAGACCTTAAGCTTTACTTAAGGTAACCTTAAGCATCACTCAAAAACACCCCGTCATCGCGTTTCGGAAAAAACCACACACACCTGTGCTATAAAATTTATCAGGTACATTCTAGACCAAATTTCCAAGGTCGGAAAGGATTTTCTCATCAATCTGACCATAAATGCCTGAACTGGAGGCGTTGTATTTTTGTAAATTTTTAAAAAATGGGTAGTTGATCTGTATCTCAAAAACGGTCAGGATTTCGGTGTTTTGTTGGAATAACTTATTCAGCTACTTTTTGATAATCTTTCACATGCCGAAGTTTTAGCTCTGTATCTGCAAACTTAAGGTCACCTTAATGACCAAAACGGGGGTTTTAACCCTCCAGATAACTTAGTTTTCCACTTTTTCAACCAAACTTGGCATATATATTAAGATTTACCAAAGGATTATCCTGACTTTATGGTGACCTTAAACTGTTAATATTATTGGGGCTATTGCCCCCCTAAAGTCATCACATTGGAATAAAACTGTCTGGCCCCTTTATTTTTCCATCTTTTTAAAAATCTAACATATATTGATATTGAGGTACATCAAAAGAACACTCTTACTACCTTATGATTCATGGTCACCTTAAAGTCCCAATATGAATGAAGTTATGGTCGCCTTTCAGTGAAAAACAGGTTTTCGGCCTCCAGCTATCTTATTGTTCAACTGACCTGAGCTAAACTTTGTACACTTATAAAGGATGAGAAAAAGGACTTTCTCATTTTATGGTCACCTTAAAGTCCCAATCTGAATGAAGTTATGGTCACCTTTTAGTGAAATAAAGGAAGTTTTGGGCCTCCAGCTATGTTATTGTTCAACTGACCTCAGCTAAACTTTGTACACTTATAAAGGATGACAAAAGGGACATTCTCATTATATGGTCACCTTAAAGTCCCAATGTGGATGAAGTTATGGTCAACTTGCAGTGAAATTATGGAGTTTTTAATATCCAGCTATCGTATTGTTCAGCAGAGCTCAGTTAAATTTTGTACCCTTTTAAAGATGACAATAGGACATTCTTATTTCCTTTCCACCTTGGAGTTCCAATACAAGTACAGTCATGGCCATATTGACGTGAAAATGAGGGTTTTCAGCCCCTAACTGATTTACTGTTCAGTATCATCAGTTTAACTTGACATTGATTATACTTAAGTAAGATTTTGTATAACACTTCACTTAAAATTCCTGTACTTAAGAGGCTTTGGCCATCTTAACATGATAAATATGTACTTCTTTCTCCCTCCTCATTTATTTTAACACTTTTATAACCACACCTGGCATATGTATACTTTAAAAAATATTTATGCTATCTTGTTTATGAAGTTACGACATCTTCAAAGAAAAAAATGAGGTATTTGTGATGCACTGATGTGGTAAATAACATATTGCAACTGATCAGTGTTCACATAATATAAATTCCCAATTTTAGGCAGATTAAAAAAACACATTCTGCTGATTCCATTCTTTTGGAATTGTGGGGTATAACTTTTCCTTTTTGGAAAAAAAGCTTCAATTGATTCAACTTTTGTTTTGCAGAAGGAGTTGATGATCTAGCTACTTGTTCACATATACTATGTAAATTGGTCAAATGTATAGACCTGACTTCTTTCACAATATAAGATGACTGAAAAAAAAAACACACTTTCTCATAAACAGTTTTTCTTGTACAGCATTTTATGTATCTCCAGCTGAGTGGAAATGAATGACTTGTTCTTTTCTTCTTTCTCCCCCCAACTCTGTATTTGCTTTTGTGTGATCTCTATCAAATTCATGGAAAGTCTTTCTATGCAGAAAGAACCCCCCCCCCCCCCCCCAACTCCCCTTTAGTGCACATAAAAGGCAAGTGAAAAAAAGAATGGCCTCAGTGGGGGTAGGAAGGGTGGATGGAGGGAGAGAGTGTTTTTCTGTGGCATAGATGACAGATAGAGATATATATATGTGTGTGTGAAACAAAAGTGGAACAAAAAAAAGTGGAATATTTATGCTGTTCTTTCGAGTGTACATTGTTTTCTTTTACTTTCTTCCATTTCACTTAGACTTCTACAGTTAATTAATTTTAGGTCAAGTGGGAAATGAATTTTTTAAACTTTAATGCATTCAAATTCCTGAAGTCATGCACTAAATCACTTATAACTTGAAAAGTATTGCGTTCACAGCATTTTGTTAAAATATGTTATTAGGCTACTTTTTCCACAGCTACAACAAGTTCAGTAACTTGTTTGGTCTGAATTTTGTGCATTATTGAACTGTGGAATGGATCATGATCTCCTACTCTTATTCCTAAGCCTAGATTTTTAATTTCAATTGCTAAATCATTCATAAATATTGCAATATATAAACTCGTACTTTTCTTTCCCAATAAATCCAGTAACATTTTTCTAGCCCTATAGCTTGACTTGTTTGTAACTTGATTTTTCTTGTAAGCAATAACTCTGAAGCAAAATAATTAACTTTTGAACAAAAAGTCTAACGCACTTTGGTTCACTGGATTTTATTAGTCGAATCTTTGATTCGAGTTATGTACTGAGTTGCGGCCATGATTTTAAATTGGCCGTTTAAACCCTTAAATATCAAATTCTGAATAATATTTGTTCACATATCGGTACATTAAGGTGTATATTATACACTCTGCCATTTTGAAGATTTTTAATGCTTTTGTTCACTTATATTTTATAAAGTAAAAAGCTTGTCTGGTACTTCGTCTGGCTTTCTCTAAGAACCCGTATGTCCTAGAAACTATTGTTTTTGCCATTGTAATGGTCTACTCGAACGAGTCTTTTTTAACGGTTTCGTCTGCTGGTTTGTAGACGTGAATCCCCAATTAATTTATTTGTCTGCAGGATCTATCACGCAGTCACTGTTAATGTAAAATTGCTGTCTGCGCATCTACGTGTACTCAATTATTTGTCAAACAAATAAACCGCAAAGAAATTAATGAATGAAGTGACGTCACGGTAGTACTACACATTTGTCATTCAGCCAATCAGAATCGAGAACACCTCTGGCAGAGACAATGAAAATATTCAAACTCCGTAGTTCTACATTCAACCACTAGAAGGCGCTTTTGTATGTCCTAGAAGTTATCACGATGGGGTTTCATAATCCAGCAATATTTTACTGTCACCGCACCTCACTCTGTCTTCTCGCAATATTTAAAACAAATAAAATATCAAATGCTGGTAGTTGTACACCCACAGAGTGATGAAAACGTGAGGCTACGATGGGGTTTCTAACAACATTTTACAAATATATAATCCAGCAATATTTTACTGTCACCGCACTTCACTCTGTCTTCTCGCAATATTTAAAACAAATAAAATATCAAATGCTGGTAGTTGTAAACCCACAGAATGATGAAAACGTGAGGCTACAATGGGGTTTCTAACAATATTTTACAAATATATATAATCCAGCAATATTTTACTGTCACCGCACCTCACTCTGTCTTCTCGCAATATTTAAAACAAATAAAATATCAAATGCTGGTAGTTGTACACCCACAGAGTGATGAAAACGTGAGGCTACGATATATAATCCAGCAATATTTTACTGTCACCGCACTTCACTCTGTCTTCTCGCAATATTTAAAACAAATAAAATATCAAATGCTGGTAGTTGTACACCCACAGAGTGATGAAAACGTGAGGCTACAATGGGGTTTCTAACAATATTTTACAAATATATAATCCAGCAATATTTTACTGTCACCGCACCTCACTCTGTCGTTCGGGCGATAATACCAAGTTTACAGATTTCAACACCCACTGCTGTCCTAAGATTCGACTCTGTGGTTGGCAGAAAGCCAATCACTTCACCCTAGTTAGTGTTTTTGTTAAGTTTTTAGTTGAAGCACAATCAGTAATTTTAAACAATAGTTCTTAAGCATCTTAGTCCACTGCATTCAATTAGTGTTTTATACTTAAGTCTGATACCAATGACATTTTGAACAGAAATGTCTGTGCTCAATGTACCCTTACACTTGAGACCTCTTCTCCGAGAACATTACCAAAGAATGTAGGATATACAGAATCCGGGGGAAAAATGCCTCCTGGACAAAATGCCTCACAGAAAAAAATGCCTCCTGGAAAAAATGCCTCCTGGATATTTTGTGACTAGGGAAAAAAGGCTCCTGAGAAAAAAAAAGTTATTTCAACTTGTAATCATGTTACATATGAAACCTACAACGTATAATATCAAAAACATGTTAATTTCAAATATGTACAGTAAAAACCAGAATGTACAATATCACGAAGTACAAATTACAAATATCTTCTTGAAAGGGTATCCCTTCAGCTGTACTCTGGACCAGTTTAAAAGCAGGATTTATGGCTGTGAGGTTTCTTGATGAAATAGTTGTGGCCTTTATGGCTTACAATATGCATTCTTATCAAATTACAACATAGGTTATCCCCTCTGTAAGGAGTTGATCGCAGTTAGATGCACTAGGAGGGGCAGAAATGTAATTACAAGAAAAACACAACACCTGTCATAATGGAAACCAGGGATGAACAGCCAGCCAAAAGAGTGAGAAGCACCAGCAAAACCTTACTAGAGAAACTTACATACCTTTGTACGGCTAAGCAAAATGGGTAAAAGACTGTTAATTTTGGGCAGGCATTGGCGACTATAAGACTCAAGTCGAAAAATGAAGATGCCTCTGAAGTTGTAATGTGAACCTGTAGTGTTATGATACTTGAAAGAACGTTTTTTCTTAGGAGGTATTTTTCCTGGTAACAAAATATTCAGGAGGCATTCTTTCTAGGAGGTATATTTCCTAGGAGACATATTTTCTAGGAGGCATTTTTTCCGCGCATCGGACATACATTCTTTTAAGAAGTAAATTTCACACCTACAATTTCACTTCTGCGAAGCTGTGGTCGTTCTTTAATTTGTTAAATATAGTAACATACACAATGCAATAAACTTTACATTTTCTATTCCTTATCATGCATATCTTGACATCTTTTACAGATTACTTCGCACTTTTTCATCAGGGCCGCTTTGTTTTTGTCAGCAAAAACATTTTTCTAGTTTTATAGCGAAATATCCTCACAATTTCCGAACAGTAGCTATTTGTTGGAGCCATCCAAACCAATGGCCAACGCAGAGATGCGATTTTAAGGTTATATAGCAACCTTAACCAAGCCAATGGGTTATAGTAGTCCGTCCTCCCACCAAATAGGTCACATGACCAAGTTGTATCCGGTGGATACTATGGATTACGCATGAGTACTCCGCCGCCACAGTGGGTAGAGATTTTCTCGTTACCCCTCTAGAGTCAGGGTATTATAGGAAAAGACTTCTCAAATTTTCAGGTTATATTTATAACCATAAAATCTTGCATGGGAATATTTTTGGCCTCATTTTGAAAAAAACAATATGACTGCCATGGGTGCTTTTTGATTTTCTGCAATGAGTTTTGTTGGCCCTCTAGAACAAAGGGAATTATAGATCTCAAATTCGCAGGATATGTTCATCATTACAAAATCTTGACTGAAAATATTTTTGGCCTCATTTTGGGCCGCCCCTTCAAGGTCAAACGAGGATAGGCAAACCTAAAAGTGCTTGTAACTCACTTATTATTGGTCCTAGAGGTTTGGGAATGGTAAACGAACCTATAGGAAATCATGGGCTGTGAGTCTTCTGATGTGGTCAGATTTGACCTTGGATCCCTCCTTCAAGGTCAAACGTGGATAGCCAAACGTAAAAGTGCTTATAACTTGCTTATTATTGGTCCTAGAGGTTTGGGATGATAAACCAACATATACGGAATCATGGGTTGGGAATTTTGTGGTGTGGTCGGATTTGACCTTGGGCCCCTCCTTCAAGGTCAAACGGGGATAGCCAAACTTAAAAGTGCTTATAACTCGCTTATTATTGGTCCTAGAGGTTTGGGATGGTAAACTAACCCATAGGAAATCATGGGCTAGGAATCTTGTGGTGTGGTGGGATTCGACCTTGGGCCCCTGCTTCAAGGTCAAACGAGGATAGCCAAACTTAAAAGTGCTTACAACTCGTTTATTATCGGTCCTAGAGGTTTGGGATGGTAAACCAAAATATAGGAAATCATGGGCTGGGAATCTTTTGGTGTGGCCAGATTTGACCTTGGGCCTCTCGTTCAAGGTCAAACGAGGACAGCCAAACTTAAAAGTGCTTAGAACTCACTTATTATTGGTCCTAGAGATTTGGGATGGTAAACCAACATATAGGAAATCATGGGCTGGGAATCTTGTGGTGTGGTCGGATTTGACCTTGGGCCCCTCCTTCAAGGTCAAACAAGGATAGCCAAACTTAAAAGTGCTTATAACTCACTTATTATTGGTCCTAGAGGTTTACAATGTGAAACCAACTTATAGGAAATCATGGGTTAGGGATTGCCACTATTGCTGTTCACACATCAGGTTCTGATAACCAGGCGTTGGCAGCAATTTCATCACAATATACATCTCAGTCGAATAGATTGTCGACTCTACAGAAGAAGGAATTTCCCTTGGGGGCAGCCATTAGAATTGCCCTGGATACTGCACGGTGGAGGAATTTTGAATGCAGGAAAAGACTGCTTCAGAAAATTTTTCCGTTGAGGTCGAGTCAAAACATTCCTTGTGGAATTCCATAAAGAAAGTCCTCCATAGATCACCAAAAATGGTACTTCCAGATTATACCACCATGAACAGTCTAGTCAACACTTTTGGCAGGTATTTTGCAGACAAAATTACTAAATTAAGATCTGGATTACTGTCTACTGATGCCGATCCCCCTGTCTCAGGTTCCTACAAAAACAAGTTTGTCTCTTTCCGGACCATGTCAGAGGAAGAAGTCCTTAAAATCATAAAGTCCACACCAAATAAATCATGTGACTTGGATCCCATCCCAACATCATTGGTCCTTGAGTGTATCAGTGTGCTCCTGACTCCTATCACAAATATCGTGAACTACTCTCTACAGGAGGGCAGTTTCCCTTCCTGCTTTAAGACTGCACATGTTACACCCTTGTTGAAAAAAGCTGGTCTTGACAAGAATATTCTCAAGACTTATCGACCAGTGTCCAACCTCAGCTACATCTCCAAACTCATAGAGAAAGCTGTGGCTAAGCAGATAAATGAGCATATTGCTCACGAGGGTATATCTAATGAAAACCAGTCCGCATATAGAGCTTTTCACTCAACTGAAACGGCGTTGCTCAAAATACAAAATGACATTGCCACATCAATGGACAAGGGTGCAGCTGTTGGATTAGTCCTTTTGGACTTATCTGCAGCTTTCGATACAATAGACCACTCAATCCTATTCAACTGCCTTCAGCACTGGTATGGCATTGATGGGGTAGTGCTTAAGTGGGTCCAGTCATACCTCCACTCACGCAAGCAGCGCATCAAAATAGATGGACATCTTTCAGATGCTTTTCAACTCCCTTACGGGTTTCCCCAGGGCTCAGTTCTTGGGCCACTCCTTTTTACCCTATACACAACCCCTCTCAGTTCAGTCATATCTAAATTCAATGTCACCCACCACTTATATGCAGATGACACACAAATTTACTTGGAACTTGACTCTAGGAACTTTGATTCCAGTATCACTGAATTAACAAATTGCCTTGAGGCGGTCCAGGCTTGGATGGGAAATAATAAGTTTAAATTAAATCCTGACAAGACAGAATTCATAGTGATTGGTGATGATCAAACTAGAAGTTCCCTTAAGTCATCTTTCCCAGTGAGTTTGCTTGGCAACACTATGGAACCAGCTGAATCAGTAAAAAACCTTGGTGTCATCCTGGATGCTGAAAATTCAATGCAAAGACACGTGGCTAATCTATGTCGCATAAGTTACTACCATCTCTGGGAACTACGAAGGGTCCGCAGGTACTTAAATCATGAAACAGCTGTAAAGGTGGCATATGCCTTGGTAAGCAGTCTGGATTACTGTAACTCACTGCTTTACAACACAAAAAAGGCATATACTAGCAGACTACAGAGAGTTCAAAATGCCTTATGTCGGACGGTGTGCAAGCTAAATAAATACTGTCATGTTACACCCTTCCTGCACAAACTACACTGGCTCCCCATTCATTACCGTATACTGTTCAAATATAATCTCATTTATAAAGCAAGACATTTGAGCCAACCTCCATATCTCTCCGCTCTAATTAGGCGGAGTGATCTCACACGGGGCAATCGCCTATCAATTTCCTCATCTAAACCAAATAAACGCTCAGGGCTACGCAGTTTCATAGCAGGGGCTCCCACAGAGTGGAACAAGCTTCCTCAAGCCATCAGAACCATAGAAAACATTTCTGGTTTCAGGAAACAGTTGAAAACATACCTTTTTAGATTGGCTTATCCTCCACCATAGCCTATCTCCCCGACCGGACGCTAATACGGAAACTGACATCTTTCTGGAACTGGACTATCCCTTTTTGCACATCAGCGCCTTAGAGAATGTTTACATCAAATTCGGCGCTATATAAGTGTTTCTTACTTACTTATTTGAAGCTTCTAGTGCTTCTAAAGAGCATTTATACAGGAAAAATCTTTGGCTTGGAGTTCTTTGCTTAAATCATTTTCCTTGACAGCACCTTAGTTGCAGGAGGTCTGCAGGAATAACACTTTTCAGACTCTTTGGAGACAATTTCCCTTGTAGGAGACTGTAAGAGAGAGAGCAAACATGTATTGTCTCACTTTCAGTTTCAGGTCTAATTTAACAATCTAAGGATCAGTAGGGTTTGTTATAGACTTCAATAATGGCTTGGACTGTGTGCAATGTGTTTGCATTTCCAGGCCACAGTCAACCAGTTTTATGTTCAAATCTTCTTGTTGGAGTTTGACCATGTCTAACAACATGTGGCTCAACAGGAGGGATGTAACTTAAAATGTCTTCAGTAAACCTACACTGCATTATTCATTGCGTTTGAGGTTTTCCTGCTGGACATATTGTCAGATGTTCAGAGGAACTTTATCCAGTGATTTCATGTCAATAGGGATGATTTTAAGTCTAGAAATGGGTATGCTCCTAGGCATGACTAGGAAAGGGACAACAGGCATCAGAGTAGATATTCTTTGTCCCTATCATGACATTTACTCCTAAACTTCAGCTACAAGTGGCTCCTACTCCTCAGTTAGTTACAAGGGGTAGAGGATCTTACTTAACCAGGCCCTATGAAAGCAGGGGTGGTAGGTGGCTTTCTGTCTTTTTAGGAAGCCTTTGTCCAGCTTTGCCAGTATACAAGCCTTCACTCTTACAGGAGTACATTTTCTTAATCAGACTTTTCAGGGTAAGTTTGCAGGAGGAAGTGACTGCCTGACAAGTAGTTGGCAATGATTAAAAAAAAGAAAGATGAGAAACAGAGTTTGATAGAAGCTGTTTATGGAATGATTGACAAAAGGGCGATAACACCAGTCAAGTGTCACATCACTGGAATTTAACAGTTTATTTCTTGTTATAAGCAAGGAAGAAATGGCAGCCAGTAATAATTAGGGTCAGGTAAACAAGCTTTGCATGTACCTTACTTAATACGGAACTGTTCAATATTCGGAATTCATTTATAGAAGGTGAGTGGATGATGTCACTTGACCTTATGGGTACACACTCGTCACCGATAGACCCAGCTAACAAAAGTATCTTCATTGGATGTGACAGAATCTAGCAGTTCACTATCTTACCCTTCAGTATTGCTACAGTTCCTCTCAAATTTCTATGGTAGCAAAAGAGGTGAAACTGACTGTTCTTGCAGAAGGCATCAGGATTCACCAGTATACAGACGAATGGCTAATGAGAGCACCTTAAAACATCAATGCCAAGTGAACACCCACAGTTTGGTTCATCTTGTCGAAAGGCTGGGTTGGTTCATAAATTTAAAAAAATCAGATTTAATTCCAACTCAAGAAATCAAATTTTTGGTTACATTTTTGTCCTCAGGGTAGGGCTAGGCTTCCCAACTTACCATGTTAAACCTTGTCACGCATATCCAGGGATGTTCATGTCACTTTGCAAGCATGGCTTCAATGGAGAAGACAATACATTTGGGTTATCTACACATAAAGTCACTCCAATGGTATCTGAAATACACTGCAGGATTCACAGGGATCATCTTCAGTGGTGGACCAATCTTTCAATTTTGAATGACTCACCACTCCTTCAGAAGGAGCACAGTCTCCTTCCATTGACAGATGCTTCCCTAAAGGGTTGGGGTGCTCATGTGAAGCATCAAACAGCCAGTGGTCTGTGGAATCAGGAAGAGTCAAGGCTACTCATAACATTCTAGAGCTAGAAGCAATGTTGTTAGTTTTGAAATGATTCAGAAGTCAGCTTCTAAATCAAAATCTGTTGATTTCCACAGACAATTCATTAACTAGTTGCCTATATGAACAACCAGGGAGGCATCCACTCTCAGGTAATATGTATCTTAAAATTGAAGGATCAGGGTTTGGGTGAGTGCCAGGATGATTCAGGTTCAGGAAAAGTGCATCCCAAGGAATCTGAATGTTCTAACAGATTCCTTGTACAGAGAGACAAAGTGGTTCAAACCAAGGGGCTATGAATCATCAGGCATCAATCAGTGGTATATTTGTTTGCAACAAGTTGAATCCCAAACTTCAATGAATGTTTCCTGTCCGGCTTGAATAACAGATGCATTGAACATCTCTTGGAAAGGTCTGGACGGCCATGTGTTTTGTCCAGTGTCCTTGGTCCTGCAGGTTATGCATAACATGATCACCTGCAGGTGCAGAATCATCATGATTGCACCAGGGTGACCAGGGATGTCTTGGTTTTGTGATGTGGTGAATCTGTCCACAAAACTCCTAAGACTTCCCTTGTGGGTGAATCAGTTGACTCAACCATTCAGCAACAGACTTCACAACAAGCTAGCTTACTTGAATCTTCATGTTTGGTATCTGGAGTCAGTCATGAACATTCAGGAAGATTCCCAGAGGAAGTGGCGAAACAAATTAAGGAGCCTTAGGTGTACTCCTCAAGGAGAATCTGTGAATCAGTTGGTCTATTTTGGAAGTGGTGTGAAGAGAGCCAGGTATATATCTCAGACCCCACTATTCCAGATGGAGCAAATTTCCTGAACTACTAGTTTAAGGAAAACATCCTAATGCCATCCACTATTGTGGGCTATAGAACAGTAATAGCGGATGGTTTGGGGCTTAAAGGGTCAAGAAGTGTCTAAAAGTTGAGATGAATAACAGATTAGCAACTTTTAGTAAGAGACAAACTAATAGTTTTGGATTTTGTAATTGGTCCTACATGCTAGATCAAACAACCTTTGAGCTTGTGAGGAAGGCCTTCTACAAAGTTATTACCTTTCAAGACAGTCTTTGATTTTGGCTTCAGGTAAAGTAGTGACATTCATGTTTGGACCCTTCTCGTAGTTATAGGGAGAATTGGTCACATGTAACTTTGGCCCATTGACTGCCTTTTTTGGCCAAGAACCAGTTGGCTTCAGATTGGCATACTGCAAGTACTGCAATTAAGCCAGTGGTCTTAGTCTCTGTGGACTACAGATTCATGGTAAAGGAGTGGATTAATGCTTGGACATATTCTTCCTTTAGTTATAAGGAGAATTGGTCACAAGTAACTCTGGCCCTATCAATTGCCAGAACCAGTTGGCTTTGGATGGGCCTACTGCAATTAAGCCTGTGGTCATGCCAGCTCTTTGGACAGCAAACTGTCAGTTTGACTCAATATGGGTCTGTCTGTCCTGTTAGGGGTTTAATATTAAGAAAGTTTCTTAAAAGACTTATCTCTTGGCAACTATTTCATCTTGATTGATTATCTGCCACTGTGGCCTAGCGGGTAACACACTTGTCTAGGAACTCAGAGGATGTGGGTTCAAACCCAGGTACAGGCAGATACATAGTGGCTCGGATGACCACTTAAAATGTCGGTCCTCTGTCATTGGGTCCTATCCCCAGTGGCAGGCTAAAGAACCTCAAGGACGTTGATAAATGGTCATCCTTGAGCCTCTATCTTCCAGTTAGGGGAATGCCAGTTACTTGTGAGTTGGGGCTGTACCTGTGCAGTTGGATGGGTTTAATAGCGCTTTGAGTCCTGTAGTATATGGAGATATTGCGCTGAGTATAAATACACAATAAAGTACAATACAATTGATTGAGTCAAGATTAAGTTGCAGAAGCTATTGATGTATGTTTTTGATTGCATCTTTAGTTTTATAGCTGATTTCCTTACATGAGTTTCTTGATACATGTTATTGGAAATTCCATTGTATGCATACCAATTTCTGTCTTAAAAACCTCTGTTGTCATAGGGTCAGATTTGAAATTGGGTCCTTCAGTTTATGCTCAGCATTTTGTTACTTTACAAGTATGTGTTTTATACTTATATTTGTACATTTGCAGGTTGTGGCTGGTGTGTCTGTAATGCTGGATGTATTTGTAGTAGACATCAATGTTGCTTAAATCAGACTTGGAAAGGATTAGGCATTATGCTGATGACACTTTCAGGTTGGTTTAACCTTGACATGGGGTCGGATGCTATAATGTAGATGGGTTATCTATTTATGACATCCAATTGCAGCACCAACAGTCTCAGCATTTGTGAGAACTACAGCTACATACTGCCATTTTTTGGGAGTTGTATGTTGTGAATGTTGGAAGTTTATATGTTCATTAATACATGTAAATTCCATTGAAAGTTCTCATTATGTAGTAGGTTAGGTAGTGGTTTTCTTAAAAGAATTCCTTCCTTCCTACAAGGCTGGATTCAGCTACTGTTAGGAAATGGTAAGGGTATTTCGCTATAAAATTGGAAAATGTTATAGTAATTTGAATTTTTATTAGAAATGCTTACCATTTCCTAACACTCAAATTTCCCTCCCGCCTCCCCACAAGTCATTCTTTGACTTGCAACAAAAATAATGAAGTAATCAATGTGGTCATGTGACCTATTTGGCGTGAGGACGGGCTACTGTAACCCAATGGCTTAGTTAAGGTTGTGATATAACCTTAAAATTACATTTTTGCGTTGGCCATTGGGTTGGATGGCTCCAACAAATAGCTACTCTTAGGAAATGGTAAGTATTTGTAATAAAAATTCAATTTACTATAAAATTTTCCAAATTTGCAGATCTGTAGCTCATTGCATAGATGAGCAATAGCTATTTTCAGGTTTTCACTATTGAGTAAATCAGTTGCAACTCGAAAACAATTGCATTTACAGTATTTTCTTTAAATATATTTTTCACCTACTTTCCAGATAATGAAATTGCATACCTGTACCTCATTGCATAGTTGAACAATAGCTACTTTCAGATTATCACTGTTGAGTAAATCAGTTGCATCTTGAAAACTATTGCATTTAGAGTAATTTCTTTAAATATGTTCTTCACCTACTTTTGGGTCAGCTATAAAATAGTAAAGTTGCAGACATGTAGCTTATTGCATAGCTGAGCAATAGCTACTTTGCGGTTCTCACTATTGAGTAAATCAGTTGTAACCTAAAACTATTGCATTTAGAGAATTTTGTTAAATATATTATTCACTTTTGTTGTGGTCAGCTATACTATAGTAAAATTGTAGAACTGTAGCTCATTACATAGCTGAGCAAAAGCCACTTTGAGATTCTCACTGTTGAGTAAATTAGTTCTAACTCCAAAACTATTGCATTTACAGTATTTGTTTAAATATTGTATTCACCTACTTTTTACAATTTAATAGTTCACTTTGTACTTTACTTCTCAAAACCAGTTGCAGGGCACAACTTTTGTGTTCTTTTCTTCTTTCACTTCTACTCTGAAACTCAAAACACACTGTCAGCTGACACAGAGCCCGTTCACGGGCACTGATTGCTAACACTGGAAAGTCCCCAAGAAAATAGAAGCTGTGACATTCGGAAAAAAATATCGAACTACTCAATGAAATTTTGTCAAATTAAAAGCAACAGAAACTACAAATATTTGTCTTTCAAAAAGTATTAAATAGCTTAAATAAATAGCTCAGTAAAATATTCAATAAGACAATTTCACAAACTGCCTGAAACCTCAAAGTTTTAGGTATTTGATTTAATTTAAAGTAATTTAAAGAAGGCCCCACTAAACAACACCAGAGGACACACTAAGAAAAAAATCACTGAACATGTTATTCTTCTTACAATTAAAATGAAAATAAGTATCACTGTTAATGATCACGTGGTAAAACTCATACTCATTTATTCAAAAAAAAATGTAGGAGTTTAATCTAAAGATACCTTCATTTATAGTGATACAGTTAAAACTATATTTGAAATGCTTCTATATGTAAGAAATAATCACATTTATTCAATAAGATACTTAAAAGATCATTACACAGATAGCCTGAAATCACCAATCTTTGCTTAGGCAATATGTGTAACAGTGAACCTTTAATTCCAGTCATCACATGAAATGCCTGTTTGGGCACTTCTCCAAATCACTAAAAGGTTCAGTCATTATGCGTAATGCCTGGTTACACATATTGCCTGTAACTTATACACAGATGTCTGCAGATGCTGGTTGTATCTGGTTGTATATTGTTACTGTTCTGTAGTGACGTGTCACTGTATGTGTATTTCAGTGAGATGCTGTGTACACGCAGATGTCTGCAGATGCCGGCTGTATCTGGTTGTATGTTGTTATTGTTCTGTAGTCATATGTCAGTGTGTATTTCAGTGAGATGCTGTATACACGCAGATGTTTGCAGATGCCGGCTGTATCTGGTTGTATGTTGTTATTGTTCTGTAGTCATATGTCAGTGTGTATTTCAGTGAGATGCTGTATACACACAGATGTTTGTAGATGCCGGTTGTATCGTGTTCTATGTTGTTACTGTTCAGCAGTCATATGTCACTTTTTGTGTATTTCAGTGAGATGCTGTACACACGCAGATGTCTGCAGATGCTAGCCCTCACTGGCTGCATGACATACATACTGAGCACCAATAAGAGATGTAAGTACACAAATCATCACAGGCTGCTTGTTCTGTCATGCTCTGTATCATTTGAGTAACATCAAATGCTTCTTAATACTATTGAAAGTATTTGAGGTATGATGTGATTAAGTGAAATATTCTAACAGATATAAATAAATATAAGTTTATTGCAGGTCAATACTTTGTGTTAAATTATCTTTGGGATTGTTTATACACAGTTCCTGATGTACCAGTGAATTTGACCAATGACCTTGAGTTATATAGGGAAAGGTCAACACGGCATTGCGGTTAATATATATTTTATTAATACATTAATAATATTTCTAGTTTTCTACACTAACTGTATTTACATATCAATAACATTTGACAAGACATAGGGTCACCTTACCTTAGGCACACTTTAAGGTAACCTTAACACAAAGTGAGGAAGAAAAGATTGCACATGAAAAAGGTGACACTTCAGAAGAAAAAAATATATAAGAGTGCCTTATGGAAAGGTGACACTATGACAACATAATGTTAAATTCAAGGCTACTATAAGAATAGCTGAGAACATATCTACTTATAAAAGGTTATAAAAACTACTTGTTTACCCAAACCCCAATGTGTAGGAGTAGATCATATTGAGTTTAATTTCTCTTTGAACATATCAGCTACCTGCTCACCTGCATTGACAGTATCAGTGATATACCTCCAGACACAGTCTGAGGTCCTCGGTGGCCTAGTGGTTAGCAAGTTTGGTATGTAATCACAGGCAGTCACCTCTGTGTGGGTTCGACTCCCACAAGTGGCATGGCTGAGGACCTGTCCCAATATGACCCTGGCTGTTGAACGGGACGTAAAACCACAACTTTGACTTTGCCAGACACAGTCCGACATCCAGGTGCCATGTTTTTGAATATTTTGAAGACTTACATCATTATTGAAAGCAAAGGTGGCACCTGAACGCCGAAAGGTGTGGAAAGTATAACCAGGACCCAAGTTCAATTTACTAAGAACCAGTGAAAAATGGCGTCTGACTTTGGTATCAGTCAAAGGAACCCAGGTTTGGTTGACTTTGGTTTGAAACAGGGGCAAGTTTGAACTCTTGGAGGTGAGTGCCTGTAGATTAGCCAATGCAGTGACCGGACAGAGGATAGAGTTCGATATTCTTGGTACAGTAATTAGTTTAATGTCATTATTATTCTATCCCCGACGCGAAGCGGGGATACTATGGATTCATCATCGTCCGCGCCCTCGTCCGCGTCCGCAGAGATTTCTTGTTAGCGACCTACAGTCCACATTTCTTTCCGGATTTCTTTCATATTTGGCAGGTGGCTTGATATGGTAGAGGACTCGCCACCCTATCTTTTTGGTAGGCTTTATGTCTAAATTAGGCCTGTGGTAGACCAAAATGTCTAAAATGTGGAATATTGCTTGTTAGCGACGTACAGTCCACATTTCTTTCCAGATTTCTTTCATATTTGGCAGGTGGCTTGGTATGCTAGAGGACTCACCACCCTATCTTTTTGGTAGGCTTTATGTTTGATTGGTTGAGCGGAAACGGCACTGTCCAATCATACTTCGTTTAACAAAAATTCAGTATTTATCAACAGAAAACACGGTTATAGTAAGTGATTTAAACTCAACAGTAGCTGTAAATTTCCACTTTTTTCACAGTTTTGTTAAATATATACAGAAATAAATATCTATTGCACAACAAGATTTTATTATCCAGCTTTTTAATATTTTCACTTTTTAAAGTTTATTTTTGCATAATGCACTCTTACAAGTGACTTCAAAGACAATTGTTGACGGGTAACAACAAACCTTTTAAACTACTGTGGGACAAACTTGAAAAGTTGCATCTATGTTAATAACAAACTTTCGGCTGGAAAAAAGTTAAATAATACTTAAACTTTACATGGTATGTTATTGCTTTAAAACCAGTTTTTGTTTTTTTCAAAAAGTGGCGAATTTATATCCATTTACATAAATAAATGTCCGAAGTTTTTTTGTATGAAATAAAAACATCTCCCTGAGTGAACCTATGTCAAGGTGAGTTAATTTTTTTTTCTAGTTTTAGATAGAGCAGGGTTGGACCATATTTATTGAAACAAAAAAAAAACAAAAAAAAAAAAAATGAAAAAAAAAAAAAATCAGTAAAAAATACTTTAATTATTGCAAATCATGTACATCATAGGAAATCTTGTACATCATGCTGACTACAAATATGTCTTGAATTGAAATAAATTTTTGTTCACAGTGAGTAGACTTGAATTTCATTTAGTATTGCAAATTCACTTTGAAGATAGACTAATAGTACTTTTTTTTCTCCTCTCTCCTATTTAAGTCAATTTGCTCAACTGTAAAGTTAATTTTTGTCATTTGACTCATCGCATTTACTAAATGTCCCACCAAAATTTAGTAAAGGAGTCATTTGACTCAAGTAGCTCCAACTCTAGAATGAACACTGGGTTTGCAATGTGAAAACGACTTATAGGAAATCATGGGCTGCGAATCTTTTGATGTGGTCAGACTTCACCTTGGGCCCCTACTACAGGGTCAAATAAGGGTAGCCAAACTTAAAAGTGCTTTCAGCTTGCTTATTAACGAAAATGCTGTTTATCTTCTAAACTATGTTAGTTGGCCTTTGTCGGTGGATACATCCAGCATCTGGCTACAGATGCGTCCTTGGTCTAGTTTTGCATGGTTTTAGACCATTTAAGCAATATTACTACTTTATCAGGGCGAAACATTACATCACCTTGTGCCAGATGTTTAAGTGGCGAATACTGAACAATAGCATGGGAAAGTAAATTTGACAACCTTAAGAATGAAAAAAACTGAGTAGATAGACAGCTTTGAAGATTTGCCCCATATACGTGAAATTACAACATTGCACAATACTCTTCAACAATGGGATATCAATGATTTTATTGAGTTTAACCGTTAACGGTGAGTGCAACTGCACTGCTTTCTGGTAATATTTTAACTGACAATCATTAAAGCAAGCGACATCCAGACCCATGATAAGAAACTTGGTTTTAATGGCAGACAGGTAATTAGCCATTTGTGTGTGCTTGACCCCATTATATTGGAGGCATTCAAGAAAACACAATAAGTTTAACATGGCTGATAAGTATCCCAGGTCATAAAGACCACAAAGGCCAGGAAGGTCCTGAACAAAGTGTTGTAGGCCTTCTTAGTCGATTTTGAGAAAGCATGGGTGAGTCTGGAAGTCGCCAGCTGGGTGAGGTGATGTTCCAGTGGCAGCCTGCCTGTAACAACATACAATTATATAGAATCATCACAATATAAGAGATCCTGAGAAGTGGGGACCCCAGGTCACAGGATGGACCAGCTGCTGCAATTTGGAAACATTATTAACAGTAATACTCCATCTGGAGAGTAGGTCCGCCACTGGATTCAGTTTCCCTGGAACATGAACAACCATGATGTTAATGTTAAAAGCACTCAGCCACAGAAAAACATTCCTGGCATATTTGCCTAAAGTACTGTCATGTGTTTTGCCAGTAGTTAGAACAGATACCATAGACTGGTTATCACATTTAACAAGTACTTTGTGACCTGACCATTGATTGTGCCACACTTTAAGAGCCACTAATATATTAATCATTTCTGTATAAGCAATGTTCATATTCCTCCAACTAGATGGGAGGATCATGGCGTAAAATTGGGTGTCAAAAAAAGCCCCTAATCCTGTGGGACAGGCATCCAAATGAACAGATTTGCTTGGAATATAATTGAAAAAAAGAAACACCATTGTAAACCATCAAAAAAACTTTTGAAACCAATTTAGGTCTTGCTTGAATTCTTTGGTAATTTTGATAATTTTTGTTTTGGTATTTTCACGCAATAAAGCAAGCATTCTGTTTAAGAAAAACCTTGCATACTTAACACATTTGGCTACATACAGTAATAAACCCAATAACGACTAGATACTGTGGCCCTCCTGCCTAATAATGAAGCGTACTGCGTCCGAAATTCACTGGAACATGGATGAACTGTGTTTGGACCCAAACGGCAGCGAAAAATCGAGAAAGTAGTTATCCCAGTAAAGGCCAAGTATATCCAGATCCCCAGGATCAATGGGCTCATGGCGAAAGGCCCTACTTATGTCTACTTTGAAAATTTGACAGCCTTTTCCCATTTTAAGGACTTCATCAGTGATATTGTCGACTGATGGGTAAATAAGAACGAAATCTGTGCCCAGATAAGAGTCACTCCCCACCCCAGACTTCACAGAATGTCCCAAGGGCCAACTAAGATTGATAATGACTCTTCTGTTGGTGGAACTTGACTTATCACGAGTCATGAATGGACTGATGTGCAAATTTTCGATAAGTGGGTCAGTAAATGGGCCTAACATGGCTTTATTTTTTCCGATTTCATCACGCAAATAAGTTGCTACATGTTCTGGATACTTGATTTCACTTTTATGATTGATGATGTCACTAAAAATGGCCTGATTTCGATCAAAATCTAAAGGGAAGCCATATTTTATTAGGAGAGGTAACTGCCAATCCCAGTAAGTATCTAAATATGCAGCCCAGTTATCATAATTTGTTTTCTACGAAGTTCGACTGATCACCGCCGCCGCCGCCGGGTTATGGTCTCCCTTGAATAACTTCTTAGCCTTTCAAATTTTTCTTTCCTTCTTATCTTTCTTTAAAACTATAGGGGCGGGAAAAATTTTTGGGATACTTTGCGCAGACCTTAAGCTTTACTTAAGGTAACCTTAAGCATAACTCCAAAACACCCCGTCATCGCGTTTCGTAAAAAACCACACACACCTGTGCTATAAAATTTATCTGGTACATTCTAGACCAAATTTCCAAGGTTGGAAAGGATTTTCTCATCAATCGCACCATAGATACCTGAATGGGAGGCGTTTTATTTTTGTAAATTTTAAAAAATGGGTACTTGGTCTGTATCTCAAAAACGGTTAGGATTTCAGCGTTTTGTTGGAATAACTAGCTACTTTTTGATAATCTTTTACATGCCGAAGTTTTAGCTCTGTATCTGCAAACTTAAGGTCACCTTAATGACCAAAACGTGGGTTTTAACCGTCCAGTTCACTTAGTTTTCCACACTTTTCAACCAAACTTGGCATATATATTAAGATTCACCAAAGGATTATCCTGACTTTATGGTGACCTTAAACTGTCAATATTATTAGGGCTATGGCCCTCCTAAAGTCATCAAATTGGAATGAAATTGTCTGGCCTGTTATTTTCCCATCTTTTTAAAAATCTAACATATATTGATATTGAGGTACATCAAAAGAACACTCTTACTACCTTATGATTCAAATATTAATAATGTTAGGGCCATCTTAAACTTAAAATGTAGAGTTTTTCAGCCCTAAGCTTAGTTAATGTGTACATTTTTCAAATAAAACTTGGACATTTATAAAGGTTGGCAGAAAGGACATTCTGCTTTTATGGTCACCTTAAAGTCCCAATATGAATGAAGTTATGGTCACTTTTCAGTGAAAAAAGGAAGTTTTCGGCCTCCAGCTATCTTATTTTTCAACTGACCTCAGCTAAACTTTGTACACTTATAAAGGATGACAAAAGGGACATTCTCATTTTATGTTCACGTTAAAGTCGCAATATGGATGAAGTTATGGTCACCTTGCAGTGAAATTATGGAGTTTTTAATCTCCAGCTATCGTATTGTTCAGCAGAGCTCAGTTAAATTTTGTACACTTTTAAAGATGACATTAGGGACATTCTTATTTTCTTTCCACCTTGGGAGTTCCAATACAAGTACAATCATGGCCATCTTGACGTGAAAATGAGGATTTTATATTCATATTGAGGTACATCAAAAGAACACTCTTACTACCTTATGATTCAAATATTAATAATGTTAGGGCCATCTTAAACTTAAAATGTAGAGTTTTTCAGCCCTAAGCTTAGTTAATGTGTACATTTTTCAAATCAGCCTCTAACTGATTTACTGTTCAGTAACATCAGTTTAACTTGACATTGATTATACTAAAGTAAGATTTTGTATAACATTTCACTTAAAATTCCTGTACTTAAGAGGCTTTGGCCATCTTAACATGATAAATATATACTTCTTGCTCCCTCCTCATTTATTTTAACACTTTTTAAAACCACACCTGGCATATGTATACTTAAAAATATTTATGCTGTCTGGCAAACCTAATCTCTTAGTGTTTATGAAGTTATGACATCTTCAAAGAAAAAAATGAGCTATTTATGATGCACTGATGTGGTTATTAACATATTGCAACTGATCAGTGTTTACATAATATAAATTCCCAATTTTAGGCAGATTAAAAAACCACATTCTTCTGATTCCATTCTTTTGGAATTGTGGGGATATAACTTTTCCTTTTTGGAAAAAAAAGCTTCAATTGATTCAACTTTTGTTTTGTAGAAGGAGTTGATGATCTAGCTACTTGTTCACATAGACTATATAAATTGGTCAAATGTATACACCTGACGTCTTTCACAATATAAGATGCTTGAAAAAAAAACACTTTCTCATAAACAGTTTTTCTTGTACAGCATTTTATGTATCTCCAGCTGAGTGGAAATGAATGACTTGTCCTTTTCTTCTTCCTCCCCCAACTCTGTATTTGCTTTTGTGTGATATCTATCAAAAGGCACAGTCATGGAAAGTCTTTCTATGCAGAAAGAACCCCCCAACTCCCCTTTAGTTCACATAAAAAGCAAGTGGAAAAAAGAATGGCCTCAGTTGGGGAAGTGGGGGGGATTGATGCAGGGAGATGATAGAGATATATATATATGTGTGTGTGAAGCAAAAGTGGAACAAAAAAAATGGAATATTTATGCTGTTCTTTTGAATGTATATTGTTTTCTTTTTACTTTCTTCCATTTCACTTAGACTTCTACATTTAATTAATTTTAGCTCAAGTGGGAAATGAATTTTTTAAACTTTAATACATTCAAATTCCTGAAGTGATGCACTAAATCACTTATAACTTGAAAAGTATTGCGTTCACAGCATTTTGTTAAAATATGTTATTAGGCTACTTTTTCCACAGCTACAACAAGTCCAGTAACTTGTTTGGTCTTAATTTTGTGCATTATTGAAGTGTGGAATGGATCGTGATCTCCTACTCTTATTCCTAAGCCTAGATTTTTAATTTCAATTGCTAAATCATTCATAATATTGCAATATATAAACTCATACTTTTCTTTCCCAGTAAATCCAGTAACATTTTTCTAGCACTATAGCTTGACTTGTTTGTAACTTGATTTTTCTTGTAAGCAATAACTCTGAAGCAAAATCAGTAACTTTTGAACAAAAAGTCTAACGCACTTTGGTTCACTGGATTTTATTAGTGGTTTTGTTAAGTTTTTAGTTGAAGTACAATCAGTAATTTTAAACAATAATTCTTAAGAATCTTAGTCCACTGCATTCAATTAGTGTTTTATACTTAAGTCTGATACTAATGACAGTTTGAACAGAAATGTCTGTGGTCAGTGTACCCTTTCACTTGAGACCTCTTCTCCGAGAACATTACCAAAGAATGTAGAACTTACATAATCCGGGAAAAAAAATGCCTCACAGAAAAAAATGCCTCCTGGAAAAAATGCCTCCTAGAAAGAATGCCTCCTGGATATTTTGTGACTAGGAAAAAATGCCTCCTGAGAAAAAAAAGTTATTTCAACTTGTAAACATGTTACACATGAAACCTATAACGTATAATATCAAAAACATGTTAATTTCAGATATGTACAGTCAAAACCAGAACGTACAATATCGTGAAGTACAAATTACAAATATCTTCTTGAAAGGATATCCCTTCAGCTGTACTCTGGAGCAGTTTAAAAGCAGGATTTATGGCTGTGAGGTTTCTTGATGAAATAGTTGTGGCCTTTATGGCTTACAATATGCATTCTTATCAAATTACAACATAGGTTATCCCCTCTGTAAGGAGTTGATCGCAGTTAGATGCACTAGGAGGGGCAGAAATGTAATTACAAGAAAAACACGACACCTGTCATAATGGAAACCAGGGATGAGCAGCCAGCCAAAAGAGTGAGAAGCACCAGCAAAACCTTACAAGAGAAACTTACATACCTTTGTACGGCTAAGCAAAATGGGTAAAAGACTGTTAATTTTGGGCAGGCATTGGCGACTATAAGACTCAAGTTGAAAAAATGAAGATGCCTCTGAAGTTGTAATGTGAACCTTAGTGTTATAATACTTGAAAGAACTTTTTTTCTTAGGAAGTATTTTTCCTGGTCACAAAATATTCAGGAGGCATTAATTCTAGGAGGTATATTTCCTAGGAGGCATATTTTCTAGGAGGCATTTTTTCCAGGAGGCATTTTTTCCACGCATCGGACATACATTCTTTTGAGAAGTAAATTTCACACCTACAATTTCTCTTCTGCCAAGCTGTGGTCATTGTTTCATTTGTTAAATATGGTAACATACACAATGCAATAAACTTTACATTTTCTATTCCTTGTGATGCATATCTTGACATCTTTTTTGCGGCTTACTTTGCACATTTTCATCAGGGCCGCTTCGTTTTTGTCAGCAAAAACATTTTTCTAGTTTAACTTCGACATGATTGGTATTTGTAAGCCCAAATAATTGGGTCTACCATCTGCTCTCATTTTTTTTATGTAATTCTATGATATCTGTGCATACTGAATTATTACTGTTATCATAGACCCGGCTCTTTAGCCCATAAATAGGTATGAAGCCGAATAATGGTCTGTTCTGTTCTATGCACTGTTTGTTTCCAGGGGCTGCTTTGGCTTTCTGAATTCTATTACTTTTCTTGGAATTTTGAATTTCTAAAACATGTTTGTCCACATCCGAGTTTTGAAGGGAACTTTTGCCATTATATACGTCTGTGACCCCTTCTGCGGTTTCAGTTGACGCTTTGGTTGTCCCAGAATCAGGCAGTACGACACGACTACTGACGGAATGTTGAACCCGTTTGTGACTCGCACCATGGCTCCTGGCAAGCATGTTATTAATGTTTACAACAAGTACATGTTTGTTCTTACCTTTTTCTATTGGTTTAATGTCATTTCCACAAGCCACAGGTGTATTACAAGCATGTTTACCTTCAGTATCTGTCACAACAGTATTTACCTCGACAGAATGACAATTATTGACAGTTTCAACATCCGAGTCAGACAACGGTTGAAACCTATTCATATGTACAAACTGGTTTTCCTGCATATTCTTCATGTACATTCTCTTATCAATACTGCTTGATGCACTCTCACACATGTGGGGCACACATCGTTTATTACACACCTTAGTATTGACATTAGCAACCGTGTTATTCTGAATAGGGTTACCACATTGCTTTGCAATTCTGCCTCCGTTTACACTGGCCTGACCATTCTGGTTTAAGACACGAGAGTGGTTATTAACCATCTGTTCTTTGCTTGTCAATTCTGGACATGTTTGTTTTTTATTTCTAACTACATCAGAAAACAATAAGCTAGGCTTTACAAACTTATGTACAGACATTAACTTCCTGACATACTGACTATCAAACAACTCTTAATTTACAAATTTTTGATTGTAAAAATATCTATCATTGAACCTTTTTAAATTATTATACCTAGTCATTACCACTGCATCTCTGCAGTGGTTTCTCAGTTTTTTGTACCAGATTTCTGGGTACAGGTATGACTAATATGGGGCCCATCACAGTTCTCACAGACATGCCTATACAACCGACCAGCAGTCCTGTGGTGTGAGGAGAATTTACAAGTACCCTCCTGAAAAAATCGACAAATCACCCCAGTTTTTGGTCCCAAGATTTTTACTTTTTTTTGTTCTGGGTTGTCTTGGATACATTGGATGGGCCTGGGGCATTGTGTCTTTGGGCATGGGCTCTACGGATACGGTCTAGTTTGTCAGTTTCCACTGGAAGCGATCATCCGCCATGTTTGTGAGTACAATTGCATGTGAAGCCTTGGCTGACTCCCAAGAGAAGTCAGAGGCATCCTCCATGAGGTTACCTGAGTAATCACGCATAGAAGATTTGGATGCCTCAGACTTCTCCTTCTGGATACATCTTACAAAGCCGGAAACCCACTGAGACATTGTTAAGTCATCCTAGCTTGGTCTGACTTTGCGACTACCAGTGAGTATAAAATTCTGTGGCCAGTCTACTACTCTTTTGACCGTAACATCCCCAGGACCCCCATGGTGGGACTTCAGTCTACCATTTGTAGCAGATTCATTTAACTGTGCTAGTTCTGCCAGTTTTTTATCGACTTCCGCTTGAACTGACTCATTACTCCTGAGGTAACCCAGTGAGGGGACCACACACTCTACCGTACATTCCGTATCGCTACCGTGGCTCAATCCGTTTGGTCTAGAGGAACTGTGGGGAGTAATAGATGAAGAACTTGCCTGTGAGGTTCCCTGTCCTAGTGCTGCTTCCGTCCGCTGCACCCTTCTGTCCATCAGATCCATCTTATCCCCTAATTGCTGTAACTAACAGAATCTGCTGGGAAACTGTAGTACTACTGGCTGGTTCCGTGGAGGGGGGTGCAGCAACTTCCACATCACCGGCCAAGGACTCGCCTTCATATTGGCATTTCTTCCCCACAAGTCACGGACGCTGTAGAGCACATTTGGAACAATGAAACACCTTAGGCGTCGTGAACTGAGCAATAAATGCTAAAATGTAAAATAAAATTAATAAAATGGAGTAAAGTGATAAAAGTTAAAATACAAGACAATACAGTAGCTCAGTTCAAATTTTCAACATGTATATTGTTCAAATCCGAGACTGTGGCGCCAAATTCAAATGCAAGCTGGCTTTTATAGTAAAAACCAGTGAAGCATGTGGTACCACAATGCAACATTCTAGACTGGTACCAGAACTGAAGGTTAAGTTCAGTAGATGAACTTATCCCCAGTGATTTTGTTCAGTGCAGGAATTTAAGTGCAATTTTGACATCAAACTTAATGTGACAATGTATATTGATTCCGATACTGACATTTACGCCAGTGTTAGCATAGCCGCCGAGACATTTTTCTCAAATTTCAAAATTGAAAACCCTGACAATGGTCCACATTAGGTGATTTATTTAGCCAAAACAGTATATTCAAGGATATTTATCTTATTATTTTTAATATATTGGGGTTAATTTTATTATTTCCCAAAGAGTAAGTTGATTGTTAATTAGTGGGCATTATCACCCATTCACATGGGAAGTCCCATTTAGTGCTACACACAGTCTGAATACCAACCTTGTTCACATCAAAGGCCATTCTTTTTGTTGCCCTTTTCTGGCAGAGTTATAAAGAACAATGAAAATCTCCTCACTCAATCCAGACTTCACATATCAAGATTATTAAGCATGTACTCATTTCAAGTCTTATCTGTTTTCCACTACTGGAAAATCAAAATATTTTGCCTAATATCCGTCTTTGTATATTGTTACGGTCCACGGGGCAAGCACTTTTGCAATTACCAGTTGCTTTCAAGTTGTAACAGGAAAAGATAAAATTTTACTTCAACAAATTTATTTGGCAATCAGGTGATTCACGTCCTATCTCAGCCACTGATTCCAAGCAATTAAAATTGGGTCAACCTTCTCTGAATTGTGTCAGCTAAGTTGTTTGAAGTACCACAAGGCTCAGTCCTTGGTCCTCTGCTCTTCTCCTTATACACCACTCCTTTGAGTAAGGTTATTGTAATACACCCTGACATCACATTCCACTTTTATGCAGATGATACCCAGTTGGTCATTCATACGCCATACAAAAATGCAGCTCTGGCTATTGACAAACTGAATTCATGTCTTCTGGATGTTCAAGAATGGATGTCATCAAGTGTGCTCAAATTAAACCCTGACCGAGTTGGATCCCATGCTCAAGAAATTAGATTCCTACCTCCCAGTTAGGATATTTGGTTATTTCATGCATCCAGCAGTTGTAAAAACCTTGGTGTCTGGTTTGTTGAAAATTTCTCCTTTGCTGAACATGTCTGCAATATTTGTAAGACATGTTTCATTCAAATTTGTGATCTCAGGCTGGTTAGACAGTACTTGACTGATGAAGCTGCTATCTTGGCAGCTAATATATTGGTGGTTTCTCGCTTTGTTGCTGCAACTCTGTCTAGTCTCAACTTGCGCAATCTGCAGTGTAGTCAAAACACACTTGCAAGGATTGTCACAAACTGAAACAGATACACACAGGCATTTCCTATTCTCAAACCAGAGGCAGATACAGGATTTCCCAAAAGGGGGGGCATGGGTTATCGCGGGTATGGATTTTCATACTTGGACCTTTTGTAGCGGGACATATCACGCGATGCATGGACAAAATGTCAACGGGCAAAATACTGGGGGACAAAACACCAGTCAAAATTGCAAGGTGGGACAAAATGCTGTCCATTTTATGGGACAGGGAAAGCAAAATTCCAATCTTATCAAAAAAACTGTATACATGATACTGATGGTCAAGTAAACTGAACAAGCCTCTAGCAGAAAAAAAGCCTCTGTAAAAACCTGCAGTAGAAAAACCTCAGTATAAAAGCCCTCTAACTAAATGGTTCATAACACATTTACACAAGCACTGCCAAATAGTGTACTTAATGTAACAAAGGTGGGGCAAAACCGCACTGGGCAAAACCCCACTCAGACCAAACCCTATCACGCAAAAACCCCACTCAGACACAACCCCACTCAGGTAAATAAGAATGAGGACAAAACCCCACTCTTCATGAAAAAAAAACCCCGAAATATTTTCTCCTTGGATTATTTGATCATACGCTAGTTTTCTGCAGTAACTGTGACTTTTTCTGCGGAATTGTTTTTCTACTGGGGCTTTTTCTACAATCAATTGTCAGACCAAGACAGCAGTTTACTGACATAAATAAAACACTTGAAACCTAAAATAAACTCAAAGGGGCTTCCCATAATAAACAATGGTACAACTAAAAAAAATTGGAGGGAAACATACTTGAATCTTAATATAAATGCCACATTTTTTCTTTAACATTTTTATTTTAAAATAACTGATTCTTTCATTGTTTTTCTTTAAAAACACATGCACCAATTGATTAAATTTGATGAAACGTTTTCAGAATTTAACTTTTTTTGAAACATAGAAGAGAAATAATAAATTATTAATTGGGGTGAGTGATTCCAGTTTTGTAAACTGTATATCTCATGTTAAAACATACACTAGTAAACAAAAAAGGTTTATAAACAAAGTTATTCACAAAAGATGTAATTCTAATTCTAATAGTACTTTTATAGCGCTTAATCTCTATCTAATGATAGACTCTAAGACGCAGAAAGCCAAAATCAGAGATCGTAATCGTTAAATCAGGAACATTGCAGGGGTCGACACCACGGAGAGACAAAATGAAAAACTAGGGATAATCTAGGGTGGGTAAGCTTTTTCAAAGAGGTAAGTTTTCAACTTTTTTCTGAATGAGGAGAGAGATTTAGCTGAGCGTACATCATCAGGAAGATCATTCCAAATCCTTGGGGCATCGTATGCAAAGCTAAGGCCAAAATGTAATCCCCAGTTTGTTTGCGGATGAGATCTAACTTAGTACTAACACAAAAGCTTAATTCCCTTTGATACTAGACAGTGACACTTGTATAATAACTGTCACTTTAAACAGATATATGACCCTAGTAAAAACAGATCTTGGGGTGGGGGATTGGGGGGGGGGGGCGTGGGCAGGGACAAAAATCCCCATGACTAAAGTTTTAAACTCTGAAAGGGGGGGCGTGCGCCCTCCACACCCCCCCCCCCCTAGATCTGCCTCTGCAAACAACTCCATTGGCTCCCAGTTGGATTTTCACTGTATTCTCAAAACTACCCACTGGTTGCCTGTTAGATATTGTAGTGTGTTTGAGATGGCGGAGGATGGTGTGATTTGAATATTGTATTCATTCAGCCAAACAGAAAAAAAGCCTCATTTTAGATAGATCAGAAGTATAAGACAAGACTGCTGTACAAATAATCAAATTCCTTAAAGATCTCAAAGTAAATCTTCCAGCATTTCAAAACTACTGATCAAAATATAAAGCAGTTATAAAATACATTTGGAAACCACTGCCTCATGAGGTGTGAGAATCAATATTAAACAGTCGACATATTGATTAGTCCTGTAACGAGTTGACTGAAACTCGAGTCGTAACTCGCTAGGCGATATTTGGGGGTCACATTGATTTACGCAATTTAAACTTGAGTTCTAACCATAAAGACATAAAAATAAATGAGCAGTGGTGGTTTTTATTGCCCTTTTTTACGTGGCTGTTCCATAAAGTGCTCATATATATCTGCACAATTTAACCAGCAACAAAATATATTTCCTTGCAATAAAATGGTACTAAACACATTAATGGCAGTCCCTTGATGACAATATTTGGACATTGTTATTTAATTTATATTGTGTCATTTACTCGAATTCAACTCGAGTTCAACTCGCATCTAACAGGTGATCCTCGATCTACAGAAAATCTCTAATGATAACAGCCCTAATATTGATATATGGTTCCTTCCCTACTTTGATCAGTATGGAGACAATAATTACACTGATTTACACCTTTCAGTCAACTTTGATCCATGTGATGACAGTGTTGTTCATACAGTCGTGGGAGCCGTCATAGAATCACATTCCCTGCAAGAATCTCTCAACTGTTCACTCAGTTTTCAGGTAAGACCTTATCAGCTTGTTCACAAGAATTGACTAGACCTCTGCTGCTTCTATGGAAACAGCTTTTTGATTTAAGTACAATCCAAGAGCCTGAAGGTCAACATCAAAAACAGCATCCACCAGGGCAGAAATAGCTATTATGATGGGAAGACAAGTTTGAGTATTGACTAAAGGTGAGTATTTATTAGTGAAATCTTTGATTCGAGTTTTGTACTAGGTTGTGGCCGAGATTTTAAATCGGCCGTTTAAGCCCTTAAATGTCAGAATTCTGCACAATATTTGTACACATATCTGTACATTAAGGTGTATAGTATACACTCTGCCATTTAGATTTTTTAAATGTTTAATTATGTCCACCCCCCTGGGGGGTGGATATATTATTTTTGCTTTTTGCGCCGTCCGATGTCCGGCGTCCGATGTCCGGCGTCCGGCGTCCGATGTCCGGCGTCACGCATGGTTTCCGCTCATTTAAAGGAAAAGTATTAGAGCTATTGTCACCAAATTTGGTATGCAGGCTTATTGGGTCAGTAGCTTGCTTGGGATTGCTTTTGGCTGTTGTACCTCTTTTGCTTACTGAGTAATACTTAAGTACAGCTATTTTCAGTACCCATTGGTTTCCGTGCATTTAAGCCAAAATAATTAAAGATGTTTTACTACAATTTTGAATACAAGATTGTTATGTCCATAGCTCGCTTGGTATTGCATTTGGGACTGATAGCTTTGTCAGTACATGAGTAATAGCCATTTAGGTACTTTATTGTGTATTTTCAGTACTACTTTTGAGTAATTTGCTAATATCTCAGAAACCGTAAGAGATAGAGCGATTTCGACAGAATTTTTGACTCACAGGGTATCTAAGGAATGTACTCTGCAATTTTCAAAAAAATTTCCCCTCCCCAAAAATGGCGGCCATTTTGAATTTTCGAATTTTTGCCAAAAGTGGCAAAACACAAATTTGCTTCTATCTCCTTAACCGTGCGAGATTGAGCGATTTCGTCGAAATTTTCGACCCACATGGTATCTAAGGAATGCAATCTTTGCAATTTTCAAAAAATTGTCCCCTCCCCAAAAATGGCGGCCATTTTGAATTTTAGAATTTTTGCCAAAAATGGCAAAACACAAATTTGCTTCTATCTCCTTAACTGTGTGAGATAGAGCGATTTCGTCGAAATTTTCAACCCACAGGGTATCTAAGGAGTGTACTCTTTGCAATTTTCCCAAAATTTTCCCCTCCCCAAAAATGGCGGCCATTTTGAATTTTTGCCAAAAATTGCAAAACACAAATTTGCTTCTATCTCCTTAACCGTGCGAGATAGAGCGATTTCATCGAAATTTTCGACCCACAGGGTATCTAAGGAATGTAATCTTTACAATTTTCAAAAAATTTTCCCCTCCCCAAAAATGGCGGCCATTTTGAATTTTAGAATTTTTGCCAAAAATGGCAAAACAGAAATTTGCTTCTATCTGCTTAACCGTGCGAGATAGAGCGATTTCGTCGAAATTTTCGACCCACAGGGTATCTAAGGAGTGTACCCTTTGCAATTTTCCAAAAATTTTCCCCTCCCCAAAAATGGCGGCCATTTTGAATTTTCGAATTTTTGCCAAAAATGGCAAAACACAAATTTGCTTCTATCTCCTTAACCGTGCGAGATAGAGCGATTTCGTCGAAATTTTCGACCCACAGGTGTTTGAGCATTGTATTCTTGGCAATTTAAAAAAAATTTCCCCTCCCCTAAAATGGCGGCCATTTTGAATTTTCGAATTTTTGCCAAAAATGGCAAAACACTAATTTGCTTCTATCTCCTTAACCGTGCGAGATAGAGCGATTTCGGCAAAATTTTCGACCCACAGGGTATCTAAGGAATGTAATCTTTACAATTTTCAAAAAATTTTCCCCTCCCCAAAGATGGCGGCCATTTTGAATTTTAGAATTGTGGCCAAAAATTTTTGCTTCTATCTCCTTAACTGTGTGAGATAGAGCGATTTCGTCGAAATTTTCAACCCACAGGGTATCTAAGGAGTGTACTCTTTGCAATTTTCCCCTCCCCAAAAATGGCGGCCATTTTGAATTTTTGCCAAAAATGGCAAAACACAAATTTGCTTCTATCTCCTTAACCGTGCGAGATAGAGCGATTTCGTCGAAATTTTCGACCCACAGGGTATTTAAGGAATGTAATCTTTACAATTTTCAAAAAATTTTCCCCTCCCCAAAAATGGCGGCCATTTTGAATTTTCGAATTTTTGTCAAAAATGGCAAAACACAAATTTGCTTCTATCTCCTTAACCGTGCGAGATAGAGCGATTTCGTCGAAATTTTCGACCCACAGGGTATTTAAGGAATGTAATCTTTACAATTTTCAAAAAATTTTCCCCCTTCCCAAAAATGGCGGCCATTTTGAATTTTAGAATTTTTGCCAAAAATGGCAAAACACAAATTTCCTTCTGTCTCCTTAACCGTGTGAGATAGAGCGATTTCGGCAAAATTTTCCACCCACAGGGTATCTGAGAATTCTACTCTTGCCAATTTTTAAAAAATTTTCCCCTCCCCAAAGATGGCGGCCATTTTGAATTTTAGAATTTTTGCCAAAAATGGCAAAACACAAATTTGCTTCTATCTCCTTAACTGTGTGAGATAGAGCGATTTCGTCGAAATTTTCAACCCACAGGGTATCTAAGGAGTGTACTCTTTGCAATTTTCAAAAAATTTTCCCCTCCCCAAAAATGGCGGCCATTTTGAATTTTTGCCAAAAATGGCAAAACACAAATTTGCTTCTATCTCCTTAACCGTGAGAGATAGAGCGATTTCGTCGAAATTTTCGACCCACAGGGTATTTAAGGAATGTCATCTTTACAATTTTCAAAAAATTTTCCCCTCCCCAAAAATGGCGGCCATTTTGAATTTTCGAATTTTTGCCAAAAATGGCAAAACACAAATTTGCTTCTATCTCCTTAACCGTGCGAGATAGAGCGATTTCGTCGAAATTTTCGACCCACAGGGTATTTAAGGAATGTAATCTTTACAATTTTCAAAAAATTTTCCCCTCCCCAAAAATGGCGGCCATTTTGAATTTTAGAATTTTTGCCAAAAATGGCAAAACACAAATTTGCTTCTATCTCCTTAACCGTGCGAGATAGAGCGATTTCGTCGAAATTTTCGACCCACAGGGTATCTAAGGAGTGTACCCTTTGCAATTTTCCAAAAATTTTCCCCTCCCCAAAAATGGCGGCCATTTTGAATTTTCGAATTTTTGCCAAAAATGGCAAAACACAAATTTGCTTCTATCTCCTTAACCGTGCGAGATAGAGCGATTTCGTCGAAATTTTCGACCCACAGGGTATCTAAGGAATGCAATCTTTGCAATTTTCAAAAAATTTTCCCCTCCCCAAAAATGGCGGCCATTTTGAATTTTCGAATTTTTGCCAAAAATGGCAAAACACAAATTTGCTTCTATCTCCTTAACCGTGCGAGATAGAGCGATTTCGTCGAAATTTTCGACCCACAGGGTATTTAAGGAATGTAATCTTTACAATTTTCAAAAAATTTTCCCCTCCCCAAAAATGGCGGCCATTTTGAATTTTAGAATTTTTGCCAAAAATGGCAAAACACAAATTTCCTTCTATCTCCTTAACCGTGCGAGATAGAGCGATTTCGTCAAAATTTTCGACCCACAGGTGTTTGAGCATTGTATTCTTGGCAATTTAAAAAAAATTTCCCCTCCCCTAAAATGGCGGCCATTTTGAATTTTCGAATTTTTGCCAAAAATGGCAAAACACTAATTTGCTTCCATCTCCTTAACCGTGCGAGATAGAGCGATTTCGGCAAAATTTTCGACCCACAGGGTATCTGAGAATTCTACTTTTGCCAATTTTTAAAAAAATTTCCCCTCCCCAAAGATGGCGGCCATTTTGAATTTTAGAATTTTTGCCAAAAATGGCAAAACACAAATTTGCTTCTATCTCCTTAACCGTGCGAGATAGAGTGATTTCGTCGATATTTTCGTCGATATTTTCGACCCACAGGGTATCTAAGCAATGTAATCTTTGCAATTTTCCAAAAATTTTCCCCTCCCCAAAAATGGCGGCCATTTTGAATTTTCGAATTTTTGCCAAAATGGCAAAACACAAATTTCCTTCTATCTCCTTAACCGTGCCAGATAGAGCGATTTCATCCAAATTTTCGACCCACAGGGTATCTGAGCATTGTAATTTGCTTCCATCTCCTTAACCGTGCGAGATAGAGCGATTTCGGCAAAATTTTCGACCCACAGGGTATCTGAGAATTCTACTTTTGCCAATTTTTAAAAAAATTTCCCCTCCCCAAAGATGGCGGCCATTTTGAATTTTAGAATTTTTGCCAAAAATGGCAAAACACAAATTTGCTTCTATCTCCTTAACCGTGCGAGATAGAGTGATTTCGTCGATATTTTCGTCGATATTTTCGACCCACAGGGTATCTAAGCAATGTAATCTTTGCAATTTTCCAAAAATTTTCCCCTCCCCAAAAATGGCGGCCATTTTGAATTTTTGCCAACAATGGCAAAACACAAATTTGCTTCTATCTCCTTAACCGTGCGAGATAGAGCGATTTTGGCGAAATTTTCGACCCAAGGGGTATCTAAGAAATGTACTCTTTGCAATTTTCCAAAAATTTTCCCCTCCCCACATATGGCGGCCATTTTGAATTTTCGAATTTTTGCCAAAAATGGAAAAACACGAACTGGCCTTAACCGTGCAAAATAGAGTTATTTCGTTGAAATTTTCGACCCATAGGGTATCTAAGAAATGTACTCTTGGCAATTTTCAAAAAATTTTCCTTTTCCCAAAAATGGCGGCCATTTTGAATTTTCGAATTTTTGCCAAAAATAGAAAAACAGGAATTTGCTTCTATCTTCTTAACAAAAGGTTGATAGGGTGGACATTACACATGATAATGTGTGTTCTTCTATGCTATCCTGTTTCTATTCATATGTCGCAGCTACAAGCAACAGGGCGTCCTATTTCTAGTTAAGGTATATTTTATAAGGTAAAAACCTTGTCTAGCACTGGATCTGGCTTTTTGTAGGGTCCCGTATGTCCTAGAAACTATTGTGTTTCCCATTGTCTTGGCATACTCAAGTGAGAAATTTTTAACGGTTTCGTCTGCTGGTTTCTAGAAATGAAAATGTGTGCGCAGTCAGTGAAAATGTAAAGTAGTCGTCTGCGCATCCCTAATTAGAGTACATCTTTTTATCAGTCTGCTGGTTTATCACACAGTCACTGTTAATGTAAAGTAGTTATCTGCGCATCTTCGTTAATTCATTCATGTATTCATTCATCGAAGCATGACAGTTAATTTACAAAGTATCTGCTATGAACCAATCACATAGCTTGACAGATCTTTATGTTAAAATTACAAAGTCACAGCCTTACTCAAATGTCAATCCAATTATATTGGAATCTATTTATCTGCATTCCTCACAAAGATGACCCTAATATTCTGTGTACAGTACTCCTCCAATTTAAGAATCTGTTAGTTGTAAATTCTTCTAATATCGGCCTCCAAAATGGATAGAAAGAAAAATTAATGGATTATTTTACTAAAGATTGATACGTGACAGAGAATTCAATAAATATGTACAACTCCATAGTTCTACATTCAACCACTTGAAGGCACTATTGGGGTTTCAATTTCCTACAATTATTACGTGATTTAATTTGTCAGTCATGTGTTTCGAACTGTTGCAAGAACTTGTGAAATATTTTATATATCTGGAAAATATATTTTGGAGTAAACATCACTGGGAAATCTCTGCTTCGCTGGAGAATGAAAATATTACATATTCGCAGTTTATATGCACTCATTATAATATCTATGCAAGGACTTATACATCTCTTTAATATTCATGAGCTGATATGTGAGATTTATGTGAAACAATATCTTATTCAATCCAAAAGCAAAAAAGAGGTAAAAAACATTTGGATTCTCTTGAAAAAAAACTTGATGAACTTGAAAATCTCTTGAATATTTCAACTTCCACTGATATTCAGAATGAATATTGGGACACTCACGAAGAGGTAGCCAGAGGTCATATGATCAGATCTAGGTGTAAATTTATCGAAGAACATGAGAAACCAACAAAGTATTTTCTTAATCTTGAAAAAGCGTCACAAAATGTAAGACACATTCGGTCATTAAAAATTGGAAATGAAGTTTCATTTGATCCAAATCGTATTTTGAACCAACAAAAGACATTCTACCGCAACTTATACACAGAAAAAAGTGTAAACTCAAACACCAATGATAAATATTATGAAAATATAGAGAAGTCTGTTCCAAAAATTTCTCCTGAAAATCAGGTTGTCTGTGATAATGAAATTGAGTTTGATGAAATTACAGCAGTGGTAAAAGAGCTTAAAAATAATAAGTCACCTGGTCCAGATGGCTTTACCGCGGAATTTTATAAATTTTTTGGGGATGATATTGGAACAATAGTTCATCAAACATATAAGAATGCATTTCAAAAAGGCGCCCTTATTGGCACACAAAATCAAGGAGTTATTCACCTTATTCCAAAAAAGGACAAAGATTTAACAACATTAAGCTCTTGGCGCCCTCATTCTCTTTTAAATATTGACTACAAGATCATTGCGAAGGTTTTAAGTAAAAGACTTCAGATATAATCAATCCGGACCAAATTGGATACATGAAGAACCGTTTCTGCGGAGAAAACACCAGGTTGATCGCGGACGTTATTGAATATTGTAAAATCTATAAACACCCTTGTATAATTCTGATAGATTTTGAAAAGGCTTTTGATATTGTTAGGTGGTCATTCCTCTATAAATTATTAGATTACTATGGTTTTGCTAAAAATTTTCGTAGATGGATCTCAATATTGTACGCTGCAAGTGAAAGTTGTGTGACTAATAATGGACACCTGTCTTCTTTTTTCAAACTAAGCAGAGGTATACGACAGGGATGTCCAATTAGTGCTTTGTTATTTATTTTGGTTGCTGAAGTCGCTGCTGTTTTAATACGCAAGTCAAAAGGTATACATGGTATTTATGTGAATGAACAGGTAATCAATTTATGTCAATTAGCAGATGACACAACACTCTTTCTGTCCGATCCATTATCTGTAAAAACTGCTTTGGACATTTTCGATACTTTTTATAAATACTCAGGGTTGAAATTAAATAAGTCAAAAACCGTAGCTTTTGTCGTTAACAATGATTGTGTTAAGCAAGATGATAGGTGGGGTATAAAATGGACATCTAAACCTTTTAAAACTCTTGGAATTTAGTTCGCTAATGACCTTGATAAATTGATTTCTCTAAATGTAAATGCTAAAGTGGAGATCATTAACTCCATAATTAATGCTTGGATTCCCAGTAAATTAACTTTGAAAGGGAAAATAACAGTAATTAAATCATTAATTTTACCTCATATACAACAATTAGCCTCTGTCCTTCCATTTAGCAATTCATATATATCGAAACTTGATACAAATTTGTTCAACTTTTTGTGGAGCAACAAGAAGCACCTTGTGTCAAAAGCCTCACTGCTTCTCCCTTTAGAATTAGGTGGCCTTAAAATGATTTCCTCCAGATATGTTAGCAGGACTGCCCATATTATGTTCATTAAACGTCTATGTAATAATATAAATGCCAAATGGAAAGCACTTACTGAATTTTTGATGGGATTCAAAATATCTGAACTATTTACTAAAAAAAGTGCACTAAACTTACAACCTAATGTTAAAACCTCATATTATAAATCTATACTATCGACATGGTTTAACTTAATTTTAACAAAACCAACTACTATTAATCAGTTTCTGGCAGAAGATTTGTTTGAAAATCCTTTATTTACAACAGATGATCATATTTTTGGCAAAGAGTACAACAACTGGAAGGAGGCTGGTATTTCTAAAGTTAGTGATGTATTTCATGTGGCAGAAAAATGTGTTTTAAATAAAGTGTCACTGGAAACTAAATATAATATTTCCATAAAAGATATGAATTATAACAGACTCTCCAACTGTGTCAATACGAAATTGAAGTCTCTTTCATATTTTCCATGTATTGATAGATTCTCTTTGGTATCATTTGCCAGAAAGTGCCTCAATAATATAGCTGATGTTAAATCTCCAGATGTAAGCACTTACTATGTTATGTTGAATTATAAAACCCCCACCAGCCAGGATAAGTGGATAGAATATTATCCGTTTCTTGAGCATTTTGATTGGTCTGATGTTTACTCATTAGCATCCAAAGTCACACTTGATACATATCTTATTACTTTGCAATTTAAAATTTTGCATAGAATTTACAATTGTAATTACAACTTATACATATGGAAAATTAAAGACAGTTCTCAGTGTGATTTTTGCTCAGGTACTGATAATCTAGAACACTTTTTCTTCTATTGCCCAGTGTCTAATTTATTTTGGATTCAATTTAGTGATTGGTTAAATACATCCCTACAAGTTTGTAAAAGTATGACAGTGTTAGAGATTTTACTTGGTGTTACTAATGTTCAAGCAGATTGGTTCTACTGGTTAAATTTTGCTGTAATAATTGCAAAATATTTTATAAGTAAATGTAAACAAAAGGCAACAGAACCCTGCTTAGTTGGTTTTATTATGTCCACCCCCCTGGGGGGTGGATATATTATTTTTGCTTTTTTCGCCGTCCGATGTCCGTTGTCCGATGTCCGGCGTCCGGCGTCCGATGTCCGGCGTCCGCATGGTTTCCGCTCATTTAAAGGAAAAGTATTAGAGCTATTGTCACCAAATTTGGTATGCAGGCTTATTGAGTCAGTAGCTTGCTTGGGATTGCTTTTGGCTGTTGTACCTCTTTTGCTTACTGAGTAATACTTAAGTACAGCTATTTTCAGTACCCATTGGTTTCCGTGCATTTAAGCCAAAATAATTAAAGATATTTTACTACAATTTTGAATACAAGATTGTTATGTCCATAGCTCGCTTGGTATTGCATTTGGGACTGATAGCTTTGTCAGTACATGAGTAACAGCCATTTAGGTACTTCATTGTGTATTTTCAGTACTACTTTTGAGTAATTTGCTAATATCTCAGAAACCGTATGAGATAGAGCGATTTCGTCGAAATTTTCGACCCACAGGGTATCTAAGGAATGTAATATTTGCAATTTTCAAAAAATTTTCCCCTCCCCAAAAATGGCGGCCATTTTGAATTTTCGAATTTTTGCCAAAAATGGCAAAACACAAATTTGCTTCTATCTCCTTAACCGTGCGAGATAGAGTGATTTCGTCGAAATTTTCGACCCACAGGGTATCTAAGGAATGCAATCTTTGCAATTTTCCAAAAATTTCCAAGAGGACTATCTATCCAGACAATGCATCCCGTTCACTCCAGTAAAAGTTCACAACAACACAAGTAGTTTATATCCACTTGATATTAGTTCTAAGATACAAGTAGCCTTTCTTATAGCCAGCGAATGCTAAGTTCATTTGTGGTCAGATGTACACTCCTCATATATCATTATGGAAGTGTCTAGAATGTTACAGAACCAACTTGAAGTTAACATCAGTAACTAGATCAAATGAGGAAGTTCTAGAACCTAGAGGTACCTAATAGGCTTTCCCCAAATCTATTAATAGCATCACCGGAGTTAGCCTGGAGGGATTCCCCCCTTATTAATAGATTAATAAGCATCAGTACCACATAACACAAAATCAATAACTCCCTTACTTTAAATGTTAATACATACATATAAAGCTTAGATTAAATAATACACAGACACAGTGCCTATATATGTAACAATCCTCTCATGGCATGTCAGTGTTAATCCAAGCCCCAACACAAGCCTTTTAACTGGAAGTCTGATTAATATCAGATCCATCAGCAGGGACGTATGAAGCAATTTTGGTTGGGGGCGAGGACCAAAAGAACAAAATTGCTCCAAATTGATGCCAACACATCCCCAGACAGGTCATCTCTGAAGCCACAGGCATTCACTGGGTATTTTTGTAGCACACATTTTTGTGTGATTCACAATTAATATTAATTATTTTTCTTTCTTTTTCTTTTTTTTCTTTTCATTCAAACCATTTTTTTGGTCAATTTAAAAAAAAAGTCCTCTAGGTATCAACCAAGAGGACTTGGGCCTCATATACAGGTTAATTGTCTACTCAAAGCCTTGGTTTTTGCCACATGTAAAAAGAACATAAAAGAACATATTAATATATTGCCATATGAGATTTCAGCTATATAGTATGACAGCTATAGAGCTTTAAAAGTAGCATTTTAAAGACCTTAAAGTAATTTTAAAAATTAAAGTTACCGACTTCAAAATTTTTTACAGACAAACATTACATATATAAGTTATATCTGATAAAATTTTGCATAGAATTTACAATTGTAATTACAACTTATACATATGGAAAATTAAAGACAGTTCTCAGTGTGATTTTTGCTCAGGTACTGATAATCTAGAACACTTTTTCTTCTATTGCCCAGTGTCTAATTTATTTTGGATTCAATTTAGTGATTGGTTAAATACATCCCTACAAGTTTGTAAAAGTATGACAGTGTTAGAGATTTTACTTGGTGTTACTAATGTTCAAGCAGATTGGTTCTACTGGTTAAATTTTGCTGTAATAATTGCAAAATATTTTATAAGTAAATGTAAACAAAAGGCAACAGAACCCTGCTTAGTTGGTTTTATTATGTCCACCCCCCTGGGGGGTGGATATATTATTTTTGCTTTTTTCGCCGTCCGATGTCCGTTGTCCGATGTCCGGCGTCCGATGTCCGGCGTCCGCATGGTTTCCGCTCATTTAAAGGAAAAGTATTAGAGCTATTGTCACCAAATTTGGTATGCAGGCTTATTGAGTCAGTAGCTTGCTTGGGATTGCTTTTGGCTGTTGTACCTCTTTTGCTTACTGAGTAATACTTAAGTACAGCTATTTTCAGTACCCATTGGTTTCCGTGCATTTAAGCCAAAATAATTAAAGATATTTTACTACAATTTTGAATACAAGATTGTTATGTCCATAGCTCGCTTGGTATTGCATTTGGGACTGATAGCTTTGTCAGTACATGAGTAATAGCCATTTAGGTACTTCATTGTGTATTTTCAGTACTACTTTTGAGTAATTTGCTAATATCTCAGAAACCGTATGAGATAGAGCGATTTCGTCGAAATTTTCGACCCACAGGGTATCTAAGGAATGTAATATTTGCAATTTTCAAAAAATTTTCCCCTCCCCAAAAATGGCGGCCATTTTGAATTTTCGAATTTTTGCCAAAAATGGCAAAACACAAATTTGCTTCTATCTCCTTAACCGTGCGAGATAGAGTGATTTCGTCGAAATTTTCGACCCACAGGGTATCTAAGGAATGCAATCTTTGCAATTTTCCAAAAATTTTCCCCTCCCCAAAAATGGTGGCCATTTTGAATTTTCGAATTTTTGCCAAAAATGGCAAAACACAAATTTCCTTCTATCTCCTTAACCGTGCCAGATAGAGCGATTTCGTCAAAATTTTCGACCCACAGGGTATCTGAGCATTGTACTCTTGGTAATTTTTAAAAAATTTTCCCCTCCCCAAAAATGGCGGCCATTTTGAATTTTCGAATTTTTGCCAAAAATGGCAAAACACTAATTTGCTTCTATCTCCTTAACCGTGCGAGATAGAGCGATTTCGTCGAAATTTTCGACCCACAGGGTATCTAAGCAATGTAATCTTTGGAATTTTCCAAAAATTTTCCCCTCCCCAAAAATGGCGGCCATTTTGAATTTTCGAATTTTTGCCAAAAATGGCAAAACACAAATTTCCTTCTATCTCCTTAACCGTGCCAGATAGAGCGATTTCGTCCAAATTTTCGACCCACAGGGTATCTGAGCATTGTACTCTTGGTAATTTTTAAAAAATTTTCCCCTCCCCAAAAATGGCGGCCATTTTGAATTTTCGAATTTTTGCCAAAAATGTCAAAACACAAATTTGCTTCTATCTCCTTAACCGTGCGAGATAGAGTGATTTCGTCGATATTTTCGTCGATATTTTCGACCCACAGGGTATCTAAGCAATGTAATCTTTGCAATTTTCCAAAAATTTTCCCCTCCCCAAAAATGGCGGCCATTTTGAATTTTCGAATTTTTGCCAAAATGGCAAAACACAAATTTCCTTCTATCTCCTTAACCGTGCCAGATAGAGCGATTTCATCCAAATTTTCGACCCACAGGGTATCTGAGCATTGTACTCTTGGTAATTTTCCAAAAATTTTCCCCTCCCCAAAAATGGCGGCCATTTTGAATTTTCGAATTTTTGCCAAAATGGCAAAACACAAATTTCCTTCTATCTCCTTAACCGTGCCAGATAGAGCGATTTCGTCAAAATTTTCGACCCACAGGGTATCTGAGCATTGTACTCTTGGTAATTTTTAAAAAATTTTCCCCTCCCCAAAAATGGCGGCCATTTTGAATTTTCGAATTTTTGCCAAAAATGGCAAAACACAGATTTCCTTCTATCTCCTTAACCGTGCCAGATAGAGCGATTTCGTCAAAATTTTCGACCCACAGGCTATCTGAGCATTGTACTCTTGGTAATTTTTTAAAAATTTTCCCCTCCCCAAAAATGGCGGCCATTTTGAATTTTCGAATTTTTGCCAAAAATGGCAAAACACTAATTTGCTTCTATCTCCTTAACCGTGCGAGATAGAGCGATTTCGTCGAAATTTTCGACCCACAGGGTATCTAATGAATGTAATATTTGCAATTTTCAAAAAATTTTCCCCTCCCCAAAAATGGCGGCCATTTTGAATTTTCAAATTTCTGCCAAAAATGGCAAAACACAAATTTGCTTCTATCTCCTTAACCGTGCGAGATAGAGCGATTTCGTCGAAATTTTCGACCCACAGGGTATCTAAGGAATGCAATATTTGCAATTTTCCCCAAATTTTCCCCTCCCCAAAAATGGCGGCCATTTTGAATTTTCGAATTTTTGCCAAAAATGGCAAAACACAAATTTGCTTCTATCTCCTTAACCGTGCGAGATGGAGCGATTTCGTCGAAATTTTCGACCCACAGGGTATCTAAGGAATGCAATCTTTGCAATTTTCAAAAAATTTTCCCCTCCCCAAAAATGGCGGCCATTTTGAATTTTCGAATTTTTGCCAAAAATGGCAAAACACTAATTTGCTTCTATCTCCTTAACCGTGCGAGATTGAGCGATTTCGTCGAAATTTTCGACCCACAGGGTATCTAAGAAATGCAATATTTGCAATTTTCAAAAAATTTTCCCCTCCCCAAAAATGGCGGCCATTTTGAATTTTCGAATTTTTGCCAAAAATGGCAAAACACAAATTTGCTTCTATCTCCTTAACCGTGCGAGATGGAGCGATTTCGTCGAAATTTTCAACCCACAGGGTATCTAAGGAATGCAATCTTTGCAATTTTCAAAAAATTTTCCCCTCCCCAAAAATGGCGGCCATTTTGAATTTTCGAATTTTTGCCAAAAATGGCAAAACACAAATTTGCTTCTATCTCCTTAACCGTGCCAGATAGAGCGATTTCGTCAAAATTTTCGACCCACAGGTATTTCAGCATTGTATTCTTGGCAATTTAAAAAAAAAATTTCCCCTCCCCTAAAATGGCGGCCATTTTGAATTTTCAAATTTTTGTCAAAAATGGCAAAACACAAATTTGCTTCTATCTCCTTAACCATGCGAGATAGAGCGATTTCGTCGAAATTTTCAACCCACAGGGTATCTAAGGAATGTAATCTTTGCAATTTTCAAAAAATTTTCCCCTCCCCAAAAATGGCAGCCATTTTGAATTTTCGAATTTTTGCCCAAAATGGAAAAACACAAACTGGCCTTAACCGTGCAAAATAGAGTTATTTCATTGAAATTTTCGACCCATAGATCTAAGAAATGTACTCTTGGCAATTTTCAAAAAAATTTCCTTTTCCCAAAAATGGCGGCCATTTTGAATTTTCAAATTTTTGCCAAAAATAGAAAAACAGGAATTTGCTTCTATCTTCTTAACCGTGCAAGATAGAGTGATTTCGTCAAAATTTTCAACCCAACCAATGCAAAAAGGCATGAAGCTGAAGTAATTTACATCTACACTAACAAATATTTAAGCATCATTGATATATTTTACAAATGAAACAGGGTCTTGTAAGACTACTGTACAATTTGGGCAAAAGGTTCATGGGTGGACATTACACATGATAATGTGTGTTCTTCTATGCTATCCTGTTTCTATTCGCATCTACTATCAACAGGGCGGCCTATTTCTAGTTAAAGTTTTAAAATCGAAAATTGCAATAGAAAAGGTGATATACAAAAATAAAGACAGAGACCTCATATTTAATACAAGATTTAGGTATTTAGATAATGCACTGCATGATTAAATGGTAGTTTGTGAGTCGTTTGTAAGATCAGCCCGCAAATACAAGTATAAACCATACCAATATATTTATATTAATGGTAACTCACCTCTTGTATGTGATACTGCTTCACGCCTTGCAATTGAAACAATAATGACAATAATGAGAATAGTACATACCGATATATTTATATTAATGGTAACTCACCTCTTGTATGTGATATTGCTTCACGCATTGCAATTGAAACAATAATGACAATAATGAGAATATGTAAAGGTTTCCTTAATAGGTTGTTACATGAATCTTCTCTTAAATTCTTGTTCTGCTAGATCACACTTTTGATATTGTATTTGTTTTTTGTAACCTGTACCCTGTATATATGTTACATTGTTAAAGAAAAATAAGCAAAAGATAAAAAAAAAAAAAATGTGAGATTTAGTTTCGAAAACTTTAAAATATGTATTAATGTAGAAATAAAGTCCGAGGTTTTGTGATTTATAACCCCAGATAATTCACAAATTTCCGGCGAATAACGGACAAGCACATAGGGTTATAAATCACAAAACAGAGGACTTTATTTCTATTATAAAGACTGGTTTCATTTATTAATCCATAAATATTATTGTAAATATGTTTCTGTACACACCTACTTGTGGCACTACATTTTGTCTGTATCGTTTATTTCTCTATTATCGGCGATCGTCCAGTTATTGCCTCAGATAATTGTACGCAGAAATATGCGCACTGCATTGTTTTTTGTAGTCTGCGCACTTCCGGTCTTTATAATGTTAAATACTATTGCTACAAGAAATATATGGATGAAGACTGCACAGGACGATATATACCTACCTCCACATATCTGTCATGGTAGAAAGTCCAATCTGGTAGAATTTCAAATAAAGATAAACTTGGTAGAAACTCCAATTCAACTTTCTACTGGTCGAAACTCCAATCATGGAGATTTAGGTATTGCTCTGGGGTCCGAAATCTGATAAACTTGGTACAACTGGTAGAAGATTGAAAAGAACAATAAAACCATATACAGATTGGTCATCACATCAGGAATAATAAACATTCTTTATAGTGGTGAAGACTTGGCTGAAAAAAGAAATGTGCATTTTCGTAACTGTTTCAACATACGTGAAACATACATGTTGAAACTCGGGATGAGGGGACAGTACTACAGGCTTTATATAATGTGACCAACTGGGCAGTTGTGACAAACAAATGCTGCTGTGGAAGCATAGGTGTTAAGTGCTCAACTAAATGCCATGCAGGAAGTGACTGCTGTCAAAATTTAATTGACTAAAACTGTATTTTGTGTAACATTTGTTATAGGACATTTAACTCTTACATCAGTTAGTAATGTCCATGTTACAGATTTCCCTTAAAAAAATGGTGGTATTTGATGTTGATTGTAAAATTATTTTAATAGACTGAAAATTTCAGTTTTGAACTGTCATCTTCTACCAGTTGTACCAAGTTTATTAGATTTCGGACCCCAGAGCAGTACCTAAATCTACTTGATTGGAGTTTCTACCAGTAGAAAGTCCAATTGGAGTTTCTACCAAGTTTATCTCCAATTGGACTTTCTGCCATGACATATGTACATAGATCACAAACATTTGAACAGAAGGCTATATATCTTCTTATTTTAAATGAAATTGTTGAATATTTTATAAAACTACTTATTTTATTGTGTTAATATATATATCCTATCCAATTGACAATTGCTTTACCAGTCGGCGTGACTGGTCCCGCCAAACGTCAGAAAAAAATGTCCTGTAAAACTACCAGCGCGAAAGAGTGTGCAGACGTTTTTCAACAGAGATACGAACTCTTCCATTTTATTTCAAGTAGTACGGATTATTTCTACTAGTTTTCTGATCATCATGTCATCTCCTGGACAGAAACGAGGTTCTTGCAGGCACGTTATGGCCCTATTCGACAACCACAAGAAATGCACGCGTTGTCGTGAGAAGGGGGTGGGAGACGACCCCTGTGTGAAGAAACAAGGTTGCCAGATATGTAAGGCATTTACTCCTTCTCAGATTATTCAACTGGCCACCCCGACTTACAAGGCAAGAAAAGAACGTGGAGAGCAGAAGAAATCTGAAGCTAGCAGTAACGCGACCCCCACTCTTGTGGACCCTTCAGATGTAACTCTGTTGGGACGGGTTAGTACTGACAAGCCGTCTTCAGTTGAATCTACCCCCAAGCAGAAGAAGAAGTGTTCTGATGGCTCTCCAAGATCCATCAAACATATACACAGCAGTAAGCCCACTTCAGATGATCTGAAGTCCCTTGATGACAAGTGGAGTGAGAGGTTTTCCCGTCTAGAAGCTATGCTTCTTAACCAGTCCTTTGCTGTGCCGTTGAGACCTGTCAGTACTGCTTCTGTGGTGCCCAGAAAACACCCTTTCTTTGATCCGGGTGCTTCTACTAGTGTTATGTTTGCTGAGAGTACTGGCTCAGACTGCCAGTGTTTCTTCAAAGTTGACGGCTACCCAACCTCCGCTGGGGGTTCTCGGTACGAGTGCTGTGAGAGAGGAGAATGGGAGTGCTACCCGCCCTGTTCAGGGTCCTGGTACCTCTGATGTGGCCACCCAGCCTTTACAGGCTCCCGGTGCTGAGTTAGCCACACAGCCTTTACAGGCTCCCGGTGCAGGGACAGCCACCCAGCCTCCACAGGCTCCTCCCGCAGGTCCTGAAGTTCTGCCCACCGGCATTGAGTCTACGCAGTTGAACAAGCCACTTCCCGTTGTACGACCTGATGAGTTTGCCGGTGAATCTGACAGTGAGGCAGAAGTGGATGGGGAACCGGCTTCACCAGCTAGTGTTCACGTCCAGGGTGATTTACCGGAAGATGCGACTGACCAGGACCTCTCTGAAGATGCCAACTACAGGGAGACTGTCAGAGGGGTCAGATCCTTCATGGGCTGGCATCAGATCCCTGACTACGACCATTCATCTTCCTCCCTGGATGATAATCCTTTTGCCGGTTCCCGAACCAAACCAGCTGGCAAAGTGTCAGGGAGGATACCGGTAGATGAGTGGCTGTGCAGGAAATTTGAGAGACTTAATGTGACTGTTGCTGAATGTTACCCTTCCAGGAACTCTGAGACTGGTGGACTGCTACGGGACCAGTTTGTGAAGACACCCAGGTCATCAAAATGTTATGCAATGCATACAGATAAGAAGGACTTTGCTTCTGCAACTGTATGTGACTGGTCTCCGCAACCGGCCAAACTCAACAGTACCTTTAACAGAGTGGCCAGACGTAGTTTGCCTTCTGCCCGTACTTTTAGCCAGGACACTTTGAGAAGGTGGGAGAGGCCGTTCCGGGAACAGTCAGTGATGTGCAACCAGGCTGCTGGTCTGTCAAGATGTTTGACAAAAGTACAGGACTCCATGGTTACACAGTTGAAGTCGCTCAGGGTGGACACCGGAAAAGGCAAGGCAGCAGAGAGAATGCAGCAAGCTGTTGAAGAACTTGAATATCTGGTGACGTTCAACCGTTCAATTTCACAAGCAATGCAGCGTACAATGCAGGATCTCTCAGAGAGAGTTTTTATCAGCATGGCCAACCTCACTCTGGCACGTCAAGATAGTTATTTGGGAGTTTTTACGTGGTGGAGTAAAGCCAGATACCGTGACTGTTCATCGTAACTTACTGTTTCCGGACAGTTTGCTGGTCAAGGCTGAAGATGAAATTTCCCGTAGTGAAGAGAGGCGTTCTTCTGGCAGTGTGCACAGGAAACCTGGACGTTTTCATCTGTACGTTTCCTCAAATGGCAGATCAACACAACAACCGGACCGGAAGCCCACTACACCGGCCTGGAAGCAATTTAGGGACCGGCAAGTTGGACAGAAAGGTCGTGGTAAAGCCTCAAACTTCACCCAAAAGCCGGCCAAGGGGTTCAAAAAGCATAATTGACAATTAATGTGTTTTAAATGTAGCCTAAGTGAAGAACTCTGTACATGTATCCGGCAAGAGGCAAGTTTTAAACCCTTCACCAGTGATAAAAAAGAGCGGGACTGTAGTTTTACATGTAAACTCTTTTGCTGCAAATGTTTATTCTGTCACCGGGTTGCCAGAAAAGAAAGGTGTAAATTCCAATTATTGTTGTACCCATACAGAAATAAAGCATGTGAACGATGTTTCCTGTGTAGGTCACTTGAGTTCTGTAACTTCTGTGACAAATGTCCCAACTGTTGTCATACATCCACCTGTAGGGGCAAGGCTTCAGCAGTTTTGGGAGAAATGGGAAGCTCTGGGTTCGAGTCCAAAGGTAGTCACAATACTGAGAGAGGGCTACACCCTTCCCTTCCGGTTCAGACCCAACCTAACCAGGTCACCAACGGTCATAAGCAAATATGTCAACCCACAAAGACAGTTCCACCTTTTGGAGGCACTGTATCAGCTGACAAACAAAAATGCAGTCGAACCGGTAGAAAACCAAAACTCACTGGGGTTTTACAACCAGCTATTTTTGGTGCCCAATCCCAACAACCGGTGGAGACCCATCCTGGACCTGAGCACCCTGAACACCTTCCTAAACACAGAGTCGTTCAAAATGGAGACCCCAGAGACAATAAGGACCTCCCTTCAGGTAGGGGAGTGGTTCACTTCCATAGACTTCAAGGATGCATACTTCCACATACCAATTCACAGTCAGTCCAGGAAGTACATGTGTTTTCACATCCAGGGTCAGTCCTACCAGTTCAAAGCCCTACCCTTTAGTCTGCCCACAGCACCTATGGAGTTCACAGTGGTGGCCAAATAGGTCAAATTGATGGCCTTAGAGAAGGGTATAAGAATCCACCAGTGCCTAGACGACTGGTTGGTGAGAGCCACATCCCACCAAATTTGTCTCCAGCATACACTGACCTTGGTAGCTCTCTGTCGAGAACTAGGGTGGCTGGTGAACCAGGAAAAGTCAGAACTGGATCCAAAACAGGTCTTCAACTTCATAGGTTACCAGTTTGACCTCAGGGAGGGCAATGTCAGACCCACCCCAGAGCGTTGGCAGACCTTAACAGACAAGATAATGTCAATCCTATCAGGCCCGGTGTGCCCGGTCAGGCAGTTCATGTCCCTTATAGGCCTTCTAACAGCCACAGAAAAACAAGTCCACCTGGGGCGACTTCATATGAGGCCCATACAGTGGCACTTGAAAAACAACTGGAGGGTACCAGAGTCACTGGAAAAGGTGATACCCGTTCCCAGGTCACTCCACTCTCACCTAAAATGGTGGCTGTAGGAAAGCAATGTTCTTCCAGGTCAACCATTACACCCTCTAAAACATGCTCTGCAAATCTTTACAGACGCATCAAAAGAAGGGTGGGGCGCTCACTTAAATGAGCGCACTGCAAGGGGAACCTGGTCAGTTTCAGAAAGCAAGTTGCACATAAATCACCTGGAACTAAAAGCGGTCTTTCTGGCCTTAACAGAGTTCCAAGACCTCTGTTCCAACAACATAGTCCTGGTAGCCACAGACAATAGTGGTTGCCTATATCAACAAAGAAGGGGGGGATGAAGTTGGGCTCCCTGTGTGCCCTACTGTGGAGAATTCTGTCCTGGTGCACCAGGAAACAGGTAACCCTCAAGGCACATCACATCCCCGGCCGGCTGAACGTGATAGCAGACAAGCTATCCAGGCTAGGCCAGACCATCCAGACGGAATGGTCCCTTCACCCAGAAGTGTTCAAGGCTATATGCTCCCGGTGGCATCAGCCACAAGTGGACCTGTTTGCCACCAGATTCAACAACAAACTACCACAGTTTGTCTCACCAGTCCCAGACCCCCAGGCATGTGCAGTGGATGCACTCAGCCTGTCATGGGTAAATCTGGACCCATACGCCTTTCCACCAGCAGCCATATTGGGTAAAGTGGTGGAGAAGTTGCAGGACTACCCTTGCAACAGGATTATTCTGATTGCCCCGGGGTGGCCCAACATGCCCTGGTTTTGGGATCTAGTGGCAATTTCCAGTCAGATCCCCCTGTGTCTGCCCAACCTGCCCAATCTGGTGTCCCAACCATTCAACCAGACCCTGCACAGGAACTTGTCAAACCTGAACCTACATGCCTGGCTCCTAGAGCCACAGCAATCAAGGAGCAGGGCTTCTCTGAGGCAGTGGCAGCACGAATTGAGGCTCCTCAGAGGGGATCAACCAGATCTGTCTATGAGGCAAAGTGGACCATTTTTACAAAGTGGTGCCTCAGTAATCAGGTGGACTTCTCCCTTCTTAATCAATATACAAACTGCGCAATTATAAAGATACCCTCTATTTATAAACCTTTCACGTCACGTTTCTGGTCAGTACAAATACCCAACACATCTCGCTACACAAATCTGTGGACGTCTTTGCAAGTGGTTTGCACATTGGGCGATTATAGAAGACTTTACAGATACTACACGCAATGCTGTCCAAAGATTCGACTCCATGGTTGGCTGAAAGTCACCCACTGCACTCTTGTTTCTTAAAAAATTCTGGTTGTTCATGACCAGACCACAAGTGGTGGTCTCTTCCAATCAGATGGTGGCAAAAAACTCAGACATCAGAAGCTGATAGTATGTTACCATGACCTAGTTTGCTGAAATTGACTGTTGTTTGACTGCAGCTAATACAGATGAGCTCTAGTCATCCCCTGCACTGTTCAAAGTTAAAGTTGAGGTTTTACGTCCTGTTCAACAGCCAGGGTCATATTTGGACAGGTCCACAGCATTTGTCACTTGTTGTATTCGAAAGCTCACAGAGGTGACAGCCTGTGATTAGATGCCAAACTTGCTAACCACTAGGTCACTGTGGACCTCCCCCTGTACTTTCAGGTGGTGGGAGTAAAGTTTGTGGTTGCAGACAAAATCCCTGCACAGATTTTCATCAAACTTTCAGGTTATACCTATTTTTTGTGAAAGGAACTGGAGCTGATTAGGTTTTGGGCATCATTTGACAAAAACTTGAAATACCTCTGGTTTTCTGCTTGAAAATTTGTGGATTTTCTGAGAAAAAAAAATTCTTATTAAAGTTTCAATAAATTCTAGGGAAATGTTTATCCTGACTGTCAACTGGTGGTTACATCTGACAAGAACTGTTACTATGGAAACATTTTTTGGTGTGTTTTTTGGACTGTTTGGAACTTTTTCTACTTTCAGTTTCCATACTCGAGGTCATCCTAGTAATGTGTACCTTGAAAAGGGGATGCTTATACTGGTTTCACCCCAGTTTTTAGACAGCTTAGGCTGCCACTGCCGCAGTATTTTCTGAGTTGAACATTTCCCTTAACATAGGCCTATCAATATGATTTTTTGGCAATTACCTGTTGGCATGGGAAATTTTTTTGACAGGTACAAATTCAACCTTTGATCGTTATCATGGTCACATGATAAAAACAATTTGTCACAGGTTTTGTATACTCAATATATTTGAAATTGTTCTTTAGATTTTCCCAAACCTCAATGTTGTTGCCCAAGTAGTTGTACCTGAGGGCAGGGGTTCCTGCCTGCTGAGGCTGCTATTTTGGTACAGTTGTTATAATGAATTTCAAGTAGTGTTTCTTTTTGCCTGTCGACAGAAAACACCATTTGGCCACACATTTTTTCGGTACAACTTGTGTGTAAGATTCACAACTTGCTTGTTTTTGTATGGGAGACATCAACATATGGTCACTGGTTCTTTGTACAATTTGAGTATCAGTTTTTCTGTCGGGGTATTGTTTTCACCCATGGTGTCCGGATGGGCGGGCGGTCGGGTGGGTGGGCGGGAAAAAGTTTGTCCGGGCTGTATCTTAGAAACCGTAAGGTGTAGGAAGTTGATACTTGGTAGGGACATTGGTTAGGGGGTGTAGGTGTGCAACGTCATGGTCTGACCTTGATTTGACCTTTGACCGTCGTAGTGACCTTGACCTTTGAAATCTTGTTGCACCTTTGGGTCTGTCTTTTGATGCAGATTAAGCACTGGTAAAGTGATATTAGAATTTATCAAGAATTTTACTTTTACAACTTCCCATTGTAAGAGATGGAATTTCATCAAGTGAGCCACAGATTTTGCTCCCAACACCACACATGTTTACATGCATTATCTTTCTTTTAGACATTATTTTCTCCATTTAAAGATTGTTTCGACCTTTATATAACTGACAGTGCTCTGAAAGTGTCCTGAACTTTGTACTGATACAGTACTTCTATATCTCATGGGGTTAAAAATATTTCCCTAGGCTGTGGGGTACGGGCATCTCTGATGCTATTTTTCTAGATGTTTCTTTTTGTCTGTCTTATAGGCATCGCCACATAGCAAGAGGTTCTTGGTGCAGTTAGAGGTGCTGGATATCCAGGCACCTGCCTCGTCTTCTGCAAAATGTGTGGATGTTCTGACTCTGCTGGATTACTACAATATGAAGCAGCAACAGCTTGCAGACAAAGTGAGTTCATGATGACAGAAAGATGTTGTAAAATGTATATATCATCTCATTGGTTAATGATGTTATGGAGTTGGGGGTGCGCATGTGCCTTCTAACTCTATGCTGTTCTGTGTTTTTTGTGTCTTTGTCCTCAAATTTCTGCTGTTTCGAGTGCATACTAATTGCCGTTTTCGGTGAGTTTTGAATAATTTTAACTAATCGATCGTTCGGTTTCTTGGCCATTCTTTTGTCACTTACAATTTTTTTTTGACATGCATAACACAGTAACCTCTTGAACTTAAAGTATAACCTTTTGAACCTTTTAAAAATCACTGATCTTATCTATGTGGGCCGGCTGCCTCTAAACACAAACTTTATCAAGAAAAATATCTAATCCCAGAAAATGCAAGCTGTGACAATTGAAAATATGTACAGGGAATGTTACAAAAATGGCTGTATCTCTGAAACTAGTCAATGAATTTTCTTCAAATAAAAAGCAACAGAAAGTGTGTTGAATAACCTTTAACATGGGAAATCAATATTATATTTGTAGCTGAAATAAAATAATCACAAAAAATACTTTCTACGAAATTGGAGTAAGATATAGGTTGCTAACAGGGCTTTGGCTTCTTGCAATATTTTAAAACTATTTTAGCTACACATACATATTATATATCATTAAAAAAGCAATGAAATAGTTTTACTTCTCATTTGTGTTGCATTAAAATCCAAATACAAACAAGTGAGCAAGAAATAGTTGAAATTTGAGTCTGGTTTTATAACAAAATACTTGGCATTATCATAATTTACACAATCATATAGAAAAAAGCATGTTATCGAAACATCATTTATACATTACGAATCATTATCCAATGAAAAGCTCGAGACAAGGAAGTTAGAAGAAGGCAACATGGCGAGTGACAATAAAGGTTAAATATATTGTGATGTACACCCTTATTCTACAAAATAATTACTTCAATATATGACAAGCACTCTGGATTGCTTCGACCATCATATAGAAGTTCGCCTTTGAACTTAAATGGAGTCATGAGGAAAGCGTATATTATCCCCAAGAAAAGAAACACGAAAAAGATTGCATCATTGCAAATTTAAACCACTTCATTACCCAGTGAAAATCGAGGATACAACTATGTCTTTTATTGCGTTAATACATCTTATCTAACAGTCTCCAGCATATGCCTGGCGCAAGCCGGTCCCGCCAAACACCAAAAAAAGACGTTTTGAGTGGAGCTCCCGGTCAGGACCGGTATTGTCTTCCATGCACTAGGTTTCTAATGCCTCCCTCACTCGCCAGGTCTCCTCCGCGTGACATCATCTTTTTGTTTGGCGCGAATTCTTCAAGTCGAATTCTATTTCGCAGTGTACAAATACTGTGTTTTCTCAGGATAGTCTGTCAAGTGGATTATTGTATCCACTGGAAGCATCCGGTGGATACTTTGGTTTAGCGTTTGCTACGCCGCCGCCGCGCGTAGAGGATATTTTTGGTGTTAACACTCTAAGAGGAAAACGACAGCAGCTAGGTTCACCAAATTTGCTGGATATCTTCATTGGGGGGTAAGCTTCTCTGGGAAAGAAAATAGCCTTATTCTGAAAAACAAGATGGCTGCCACGGGCATTTCTTTGAAAATAATCGACATTTTTCTACTGGTAGAAGGTTGAATCTCTTCATAGGTGATATGTATAACAGATATACATGTCCTCTACAAACTTGCACACATTTGACCTTGAAGCTCTTAATTCAAGGTTATCCACGGAGTGCCGAAGTAACCCACATAGCGGACTTTAAAAGTGCCTATATCTCCCTTATTATTGGTCCTAGAGGTTTGGGATGGTAAACCAGCATATAGGAAATCATTTGCTGGGAATCTTCTGGTGTGGACGGAATTGACCTTGGGCCCCTCCTTCAAGGTCAAACGAGGATAGCCAAAGTTAAAAGTGCTTATAACTCGCTTATTATTGGTCCTAGAGGTTTGGGATGGTAAACCAACCTATAGAAAATCATGGGCTGGGAATCTTCTGTCGTGGTCGGATTTGACCTTGGGCCCCTTCTTCAAGGTCAAATGAGGATAGCCAAAGTTAAAAGTGCTTATAACTCGTTTATTATTGATCCTAGAAGTTTACAGTACGAAACCAACTCATACGAAATCTTGGGCTAGGAATTTTCTGATGTTAGATTTGACCTTGGGCCCCTCCTTCAAGGTCAAACAGTGGTTCACTGGCTTTGGTGAGTTGTCTTTTCGGTGGATACAAATTTGCATCGGTCTCCGATGCGTAGGTCTAGTTTTTAATTTGTTATTCATTTAGGGACTTTAGGGTCAGCTATAGCATAGTGAATCTGCAGTTTTATTGCGTTAATACATCCTATCCAGTGGACAATTGCTTTACCGGTCGGCACGACCGGTCCCGCCAAACGCCAGAAAAAAACGTCCTGTACATAGTACCAGCAGGACCGGTCAGTAGTGTGCATTCGCTAGGTGGCGCATCATACTTGCTTCCTGTCTAGACAGAGTGACGTCAGTTCATCTTTTTCGTTTGGCGCGTGTAGTGTGCAGATGCGTTTTGAAGTTTGAAGGAAACGCGGTTTATTCTACGAATTTAAAGCTTATTTTCATCTGAAAATATATATATTGTGTTACATACACATCAGGGCCTCTCCAGGACTTAAACGAGGCATTATCCAGTTTTTTATTAGCCAGTTTGAAGAATTTCTGTGTATTTGTCGTCGAGACGAGTCGTGGGTGAGAGCTCGTGTGTCGTCCCTGCAGCATTCCTTCTGTTGTTTAGAAGCGTGTAGTTTCCAAGATTCACCCTCCTTTTATTTCTACCTGGTCGAGTAACACTGAGTGTATGTCGACGAGAAGATATTAGAAGGGAAGAAGAATGCATCGTCTGACGTCATCACTTTTAGCTTATGCTTGTCACGTGACACGGACCTGGTCACGTGATACACATTCAACATGGAGGAATCGTGTTTTCAACAGAAGTTTTAGAAGAAAGACGAGTATTTATTACTCTACACCCACTTTTTAACTGTCAAGAAGAAATCCAGCAACTCGTCTGTTGGCCTGAAGAAGTTAGATGTCAAATGGTCATTGAACTCTGCAAATTTTGCCGGTGCCGGTCATGTGACCTCACAGATCTCAACACAACTACCGGCAAGCAAATCCCCAGGCGTGACTGGTTCAGCTGACAAGAAGTGATGAGTTTTAGCGGTACCAGTTCTGGTCAGACTACCGGTGGGGAGCACTAGTGATGAGTTTTACCGGTTCCAGTCTGTACAGACTACCGGTGGGTGCTGTTCCTGTGAAGAAACCCCTTCAGTGGTTACCAGTGATCAGCCCTGTTGATCCTGGAACCTCCACCAGAGGCCTTTCCACTGGTGGGACTGTTGGGGTACCGGTTCCAGTCATGTTCCTGTGAAGTTGTCAAGGAACCCCTCTTCAGTGGTTACCAGTGATCAGCCCTGTTTTGATACTGTAACCTCTACCAGAGGCCTTTCCACTGGTGTGACTGTTGGGGGTACCGGTTCCTGTCTTGTTCAGAACACCGGTGCGGCTGCTCAGAGGGTTCACCTACCAGAAGTCGCGGTGACCATTGAGACCCTTATCTCCCCAGTGCAAAATTGTGGACCGGTACCAGTCCTGTTAAGGTTACCGGTAGGGTCATTAGCCAGCCAGTGATGGGGGATACCGGCACCAGTTCTGCTCAGACTGCCGGTTGTGGTCACAGAAATCCAGCAAGGGCTACCGGTTAAACAGGATTAACGGTTACACAGAGTTGCTGGTGACACACAGCAGGGCTACTGGTTCAGAGAATTACCGGCTCCCGAGTGTTGCCGGTTCCAGAGTGTTGCCGGTGCCTGAGTGCTGCCGGTCCAGGAGTGCTGCTGGTTACAGAGGAATCTGCTGTTCCCATCCTTACTGGCAAGGAATCAGCTTCAAAACCAGTGCTGACAGCAGGTTCACCGGTACAGAGAATTGCTGGTTCCGGAGTGGTGCCGGTTCCCGAATGTGTTGCTGGTTACAGAAAAATATACTGTTCCCATGCTTACTGACAAGAAACCAGCTTCAAATCCAGTGCTGACAACAGGTTCACCGGTTACAGAGGTTTACCGGCTACAGAAATTTACTGGTGACAAGTTAGTTGGACAGGAAGTTTTCTTCAGAAAAATTCCTTTAACCGACTGGTTACAGAACCTACCCACCAGGTGCCGGCTTGCAAACCTTCAGGGACAGTTGCTTCACAAGAATCTGAGAGGTAATGGTGAAGTAACCAGAGTGAACCTGGAACACCAGTCTACTGGACTGGGAGATCTACCAAGGCATTAACCAAGACTATAGAAATGTGATGTCCCAATTCTTTGGTTACAGAGCCTTCTCCCAGAAACTTTGGTTACAGAGAGATGCCCGCCTACCAGTTTGGCCGGTTACAGAGATTGTTGCTTACAGAAGCTGCCGAATCCTCCACTGTGCAGGAAGAAGACAGTTTTCATATGAGCCTACCTCTACAAAGAAATAGTTCAGTTCACCCAGTTCTGCCAACTCCAATGAGTTTATGCAGAACTGTGGAGCCACCAGGAACCGGTTACAGAGCATTGCTTCACTTATAACCGTTGTTGGGAGAAGTGGGAAGTTCTGGGTTCGAGTCCAAATTAGTCACCACACTGAGGGAGGGCTACACCCTCCCCTTCCGGTTCAGACCCAACTTGACAAGGTCACCAACTGTAACAAGCAACTACCACAACCCAGCCAAGCAGTCCTTCCTTTTAGAAGCATGTATCAGCTGGTGAACAAGAGTACAGTACAACCGGTAAAAAATCAAAACTCACAGGGTTTTTGCAACCGGCTATTTTTGCTACCTAAGCCCAACAACCGGTGGAGACCTGTCCTTGACCTGAGCACCTTGAACACCTTTTTCAAACTCAGAGTCGTTCAAAATGGAGACCCCAGAGGCAATAAGAACCTCCCTACAGGCAGGGGAGTGGGTCACATCCATAGACTTCAAGACGCATACCTCCATATTCCAATTCCCATGGAGTTTCACAGTGGTGGCCCAAGAGGTCAAACTCATGGCACTTCAGAGGGGTATAAAGATTCACCAATACCTAGACGACTGGCTGGTGAGAGCCTCTACCCTCGACACTTGTCTCTATCATACACAGACCTTAGTAACCCGTGGTCAAGAACTAGGGTGGCTGGTGAATAATCAGAACTGGCTCCCAACAGGTTTTCAACTTCGTAGGTTACCAGTTCGACCTGAAAGAGGGCAAGGTCAAACCCACACCAGAGCATTGGCAGGCCTTGACAGACAAGATCCAGTCAATACTGTCCGCCTGGTCCGGCAGTTCATGTCCCTCATAGGTCTACTCACAGCAACAGAAAAGCAAGTCCACCTAGGGCAACTTCACATGAGGCCCATACAGTGGCACTTGGAAAACAACTGGAGGGTCCCAGAGTCACTAGAAAAGGTAACCCCGGTCCCCAGATAGCTCCATTTCCATCTAAGGTGGTGGCTGGAGGAAAACAATGTGCTGCTAGGTCAACCGTTACACCCTCTAAAACATGTTCTGCAAATATTTTCAAATGCATCAAAAGAAGGGTGGGGCTCTCACTTAGACGAGCACACTGCAAGGGGAACTTGGTCCCTTCCAGAAAGCAATTTACACATTAACCATCTAGAGCTAAAGCAGTCTTTCTAGCTCCAGAAGAGTTTCGAACCCTCTACTGCAACAAGACAGTACTGATAGCTACAGACAACACAACAGTGGTTGCCTATATCAACAAAGAGGGGGGGGGGGGATGAAGTCGGGCTCTCTGTGTGCCCTACTGTGGAGAATCCTGTCCTGGTGTACCAGGCAGCAAGTAACCTTCAGGGCACGTCACATCCCCGGCCGGCTGAACGTGATAGCAGACAAGCTATCCAAGCTTGACCAGACCATTCAAATAGAGTGGTCACTTTATCCAGAAGTGTCCCAAGCTATATGCTCCCGGTGGCATCAGCATCAAGTGGACCTATTTGCCACCACATTCTACAACAAACTCCCACAGTTTGTGTCACCGGTCCCAGACCATCAGGGATGGGCAGTGCACACACTCGGCCTTTCCTGGGAGGACCTGGACCCATACGCCTTCCCACCTGCAGCCATCTTGGGAAAGTGGTGGAAAAGTTGCAGGACTACCCTTGCAACAGGATAATCCTGATTGCCCCAGGGTGGCCCAACATGCCCTAGTCCTGGGATCTAGTGGCAATGTCCAGTCAGATCCCACTATGTCGGCCCAACATACCCAACTGGGTGTCCCAGCCATTCAATCAGGTTCTTCACAGGAACCTGTCAAATCTGAATCTTCATGCTGGGCTCCTAGAGCCTCAGCAATCAAGGAGCAGGGCTTCGCTGAGGCAGTGGCAGCACGAATTAAGGCTCCTCAAGAGGATCAACCAGATCTGTCTATGAGGCCAAGTGGACCATTTCTTACAAAGTGGTACCGCAGTAATCAGGTGGACTTCAGGGCACCACCTCTGAAAGCCATTGCTGACTTCCTGCTGCACATGTTTCAGGACAAGAAGTTGCAACCAGGCACTACTGATGGCTACAAGCCATTGCTGACAACTGGGCAATTGCACCATTAATGTCAGCAAGGATGAGAATCTCACTCGTCTCCTGGACAGTTTCATAGGGATAGACCCAAGGGCAGGAGGGGCATCCCCTCCTGGAACCTTTCTCTGGTACTACACCAGCTGACAAGGCTCCTGCTGAACCCCTAAAAGAGGCCTCCTTGAAACATCTGACCTTCAAGACTGTTTCCTTGCTGCCCTTAGGTTCGGGTAAATGCAGGAGTGAGATCCATGCTTGGTTACATAAGACTGGTCTAAGGTGTCCTTGTACCTCTCGCCCAGCTTTCTATCCAAGAATCAGCTGGCTAAGGAGGGTCCAGATAGTGTGGCTCCAATTGTCATACCAGCCCTGGCCCCATCTCTGGATAAGTCACTCGAGGGTGACAGGTCCTTATGTCCAGTTAGAACCCTGTGCTACTACTTGGACAGGACTCCTTCAGGAAAGGTTTTGACAAAGACATCTCACCTGCCACCATCTCCCCATGGATCAAACAGACTGTGATCCTATGCTATGAGCTCTCTGACCAGGAGGCCCTCACTCTGCATCAGGTTAAAGCCCATGATGTCAGGGCCCTTACTGCTTCTAAGACCTTCTGATCAAGGGTCTCCTGAGAGCAGTTTTTGTCAGCCTTCCACTCTAAATTACACAACACCTTCACTCAGTTCTATTTGAAGGATGTTTCTTGGGGTGACTCGGAGCTTGGCCATTTGGGACCAGTTGTGGCTGCCCAACAGGGGCACCACCAAACCCAAAAATGAGATGTGTAAATTTGACTTACTTCTCTAGGGAAGTTTAAGTCTTATGGGACTGAACTCAGCCTCTTCCTCTCTCCCTTTTCTCAGAGTATTTCTGAGTAAAAAAGGGGGGGGGCAATGTCGGTAGTCTTCTGGGTAACCGGTTAACTAGTAACCGACCTTGACCTCTCAGGGTTCTCTGACCCTAGGTCAAAAGGGGCCTTCTCAGGTTAATTTTTTTATTATGAGTTCATTTGAGTCCCTAGTAGCTTACCCGCCTTCCAAGCGGTAGTTATTCAGCAATTGTCCATTGGATAGGATGTATTAACGCAATAAAATTGCAAATTTAATAAGTAAATTAAATTTTTATAAGTTAATACCCTATCCAATGGACAGGCAAGGCCCACCCAACCGACCCCGCTACCAGCTTACTAGGGGTCTAAATCTGTTTAGACAACGAAAAAGATGAACTGACGTCACTCTGTCTAGACAGGAAGCAAGTATGATGCGCCACCTAGCGAATGCACACTACTGACTGGTCCTGCTGGTACTATGTACAGGACGTCTTTTTCTGGCGTTTGGCGGGACCGGTTGTACCGACCGGTAAAGCAATTGTCCATTGGATAGGGTATTAACTTATAAGATTTAATTTACTTATTAAATTTGCAAAACTGTAGCTCATTGCCTAGCTGAGCAATAGGAATTTTCAGGTTTTCACTGTGGAGTAAATCACTTGTAACTTGAAAACTATTTCATTTATAGAATTTTCTTTAAATATGTTATACACCTACTTTTAGGCAGCTATAAGATAGTTACATTTGCAGACCTATAGCTCATTACATAATTGGGCAACTTGTGTGTCCTTTTATACTTTCACTTCTACTTTGTAACTCAAAACACAGTCAGCTGATGCAGAACCCATTCACAGGCATTGATTGGTTGTTTGGTTTTAAGGTCGCTCTTGTGACCCTAACATAATCATTTCAATAGAATTTCTCTTCACCAATAAGATTTAACTCTTCACATGGCTCCTTTAGCACTTAATATAAAATTTCTAAGCTGTAGGGACGCTTTGTTTTTGTGTACAAAAGCCTTTTGTCTAGTTGTGCTTTCCTCTCATTATCACCTTCATAACTCAAAAACACTCAGTCAGCTGACACAGTGCCCGTTCACGGGCACTCTACTCTTGTCTGTTTCTTCTACCTATATATAAACATATTTGTGGTTTCTTCTTTGCATTCCAAGCCCCAGTACAGATTGGAGCTGACTAGATTTCACTCCACAAGATTAGACAATAATCTGGCTTGTTTGCTGTCCCACAAAATAGCTCACAAATATAAGTAGTTCCTTCTTTCCTCCGTGAACAGAAGAGGCAGATAAAACAGGAACGATGTTGCACAGTGCATTAACTTATATGGGCATAGGACTATCAGTTTTATAGTAGGTTACCCAAAAGATACTTTATTGAATTTCCTGCTTAGTGCTGACATCTAGTAAAAACTTGGTAAGTGATAACTTTATGTGTTTGTCTCTCTGTCTGCCTGTGTCCATTTGTCATATCCTGTACATTGGATCTAGGTTATATTTTTCAACAAGTTGGAACCTCATCATGGCTCAGTACTTCTCAAGGATTGTCTGGATCTGCAAAAATACTGCCACTCAACTATTTATGCCAACTATTTATGTCCAGCATAATTTTTGTCCTTTTGAATTTCATCCGCTTCAGTCTTTAACCAAAGCTGGTGACACAGTACAATTCTTCTGAATTCTTGTGTTCATGGTATCAAGACCTCATATGATGACACCACTACACCCCAGGCCAAATTGTTTCTGTTGGCTGACTTATCTTGTTAGTCACCAAGGTCTATACCAACTCTATATGTGACTGATTCATATTGGTCACTGATTGTTGTTCTGATATTGTTTCTATTTGTGTTCATGTCATCTGATTGGTTAGTGATGTGTTACCATCAAAGTGTGTCACTTTGTGTACATTTTTTCTGATTGGTTAGTGATGTGTTATTAAACTGTTTCAGTTTGTGTACATATTATCTGATTGGTTAGTGATGTATTGTCAAACTGTTTCACTTTGTGTACACTTTATCTGATTGGTTAGTGATGTGTTATCAGACTATTTTACTTCATGTACACATTACGTGTTTAGTGTTTGCTAGTGATGTATTCGCTTTTGTTTCAGTTTATATACACCCTGTGTAGACTGGAGTCACCACACACCAAATTTTACACAGAGGGCAGGGAGCTGTCAGTCATCTGGACAAAGGGGCGGGGCTTTTACCCTGGTTTCAGGGTCGTGTTAACAGCACTGGCAGACAAAGAGGGTAGGTAAACAAACGGGAAATCAGCATAACTACCATGGTTTCATAACACTAAATGTGTCGAGGTATTGTCTTCACCCATGGTGTCCGGATGGGCAGGCGGGCGGGCAGCGGGAAAAAGTTTGTCTGGCCTGTATCTCAGAAACCATAAGGTGTAGGAAGTTGATACTTGGTATGACCTTTATTTGACCTTGACCAAAAATCTTGTCCGGGCTATATCTTGGAAACCGTAAGGTTAAGGATGCTTATACATGGTAGGGATATTGGTTGGGGGGTTAGATGTGCAACGTCATGGTGTGACCTTCATTTGACCTTTGACCTTGCCATTGTGACGACCTATGAAATCTTGTCCGGGCTATATCTCAGCAATCGTAAGGTGTAGAAAGTTGTTACTTGGTAGGGATATTGGTAAGGGAGTGTAGGTGTGCAACATCATGGTGTGACCTTGATTTGACCTTTGACCTTGCCGTAGTGACCTTGAGCTACAAAATGTTATCTGGGCTATATCTTGGAAACCGTAAGGTGTAGGAAGTTGATACATGGTAGGGACATTGGTTAGGTGTTGTAGGTGTACAATGTCATGGTGTGACCTTGATTTGACCTTAGACTTTGTCATAGTGACCATGAGTTTTAAGATCTTCTCTGGGCTATTTCTTGGATTCCATAAGGTGTAGAACGTTGACACTTGGTAGGGACATTGGTTAGGAGATGTAGGTGTGCATCATGGTGTGACCTTTAACTTTGGTTCTGCCAAAGTGTGTTCTCCTGCCATATTTGAGACATCTTTCTCTTATGACTAAGATATATGGATTGCTGCTACTGTTTATTATATGCACTTTTACGTGATTGCACTTTTTCCATTGACAGCTATTCTCCAATTAATAAATTCTACAGCTTCATAATTTTTAGTTTTGCTGATTAATGCTGTCATCTTGCCATTGAATTGTCTTATTTTAATACTTTATCTTTACATACAGTTTCTTCTCTTTGATGTTATTTTCTCTACTTAAACATTATTCTGAGCTTTATATAACTGACACTGCTCTGAAAGTATCCTGATCTTTGTACTGTTTCACTACTTCTATATCTCATGGTGTTGAAAACTCTTTCCCCAGGCTAAGGACTACTGGCATCGCTGATGCTATTTTTACCCCACAGCCCTTAAGGGCTGTCGGGGTATTGTTTTCACCCATGTTGTCCGGATGGGTGGGTGGGTGGGCTGGCGGCGGGAAATAGTTTGTCCGGGCTGTATCTCAGAAACTGTAAGGTGTAGGAAGTTGATACTTGGTAGGGACATTGGTTAGGGGGTGTAGGTGTGCAACATCATGGTCTGACCTTGATTTGACCTTTGACCTTGCCGTAGTGACCTTGAGTTTGAAAATCTTGTCCGGGCTATATGTCGGAAACCGTAAGGTGTAGGAAGTTAATACTTGGTAGGGGCATTGGTTAGGGGGTGTAGTTGTGCAACATTATGGTCTGACCTGGATTTGACCTTTGACCTTGCCGTAGTGACCTTGACCTATAAAATCTTGTGCGGGCTATATCTCGGAAACCGTGAGGTGTAGGAAGTGATACTTGGTAGGGATATTGGTTAGGGGGTGTAGGTGTGCAAAGTCATGGTCTGACCTTGATTTGACCTTTGACCTTGCCGTAGTGACCTTGACCTATAAAATCTTGTCCAGGCTATATCTCGGAAACTGTAATGTGTAGGAAGTTGATATTTGGCAGGGACATTGGTTAGGGGGTGTAGGTGTGCAACGTCATGGTGTGACCTTGATTTGACCTTTGACCTTGCCGTAATGACCTTGACCTATAAAATCTTGTCCGGGCTATATCTCAGAAACCGTAGGGTGTAGGAAGTTGATACTTGGTAGGGATATTGGTTAGGGGGTGTAGGTCTGCAACGTCATGGTCTGACCTTGATTTGACCTTTGACCTTGCCGTAGTGGCCTTGACCTATAAAATCTTGTCCGGGCTATATCTCGGAAACCGTAAGGTGTACGAAGTTGGTACTTGGTAGGGACATTGGTTAGGATGTGTAGGTGTGCAACGTCATGGTCTGACCAGGATTTGACCTTTGACCTTGCCGTAGTGACCTTGAGTTCAAAAATCTTGTCCGGGCTATATCTCGGAAACCGTAAGGTGTAGGAAGTTGAGACCTGGTAGGGACATTGGTTAGGGGATGTAGTTGTGCAACGTCATGATCTGACCTTGATTTGACCTTTGACCTTGGCGTAGTGACCTTGACCTATAAAATCTTGTGCGGGCTATATCTTGGAAACCGTAAGGTTGAGGAAGTTGATACTTGCTAGGGACATTGGTTAGGGGCTATAGGTGTGTATTATCATGGTGTCACCTTAATTTGACCTTTGACCTTGTCATAGTGACCTTGACCTATAAAATCTTGTTGCACCTTTGGGTCTCTCTTTTGATGCAGATTAAGCACTATTAAAGTCATATTAGAATTTATTAAGAATTTTACTTTCATAACTTCCCATTGTAAGAGATAGAATTTCATCAAGTGAGCCACAGATTTTGCTCCAACACCACACATAAGCATTCATTAAATGTATTACCACTTCTGTATGCATGGTAATATTCAAACCATCTAAACCATAATTCGGGCCTTGCAGATGTAGATAAAGAGGGTTGAATTTTAGTTTGCTGATTAATGCTGTCATCTTGTTATTGAATTGTCTTGTTTTAATACTTCATCTTTATGTGCATGATCTTTCTTTTAAACATTACCTGTATCTCATGGTGTTGAAAATATTTCCCTAGGCTGTGGGGTACGGCATCTCTGATGCTATTTTTCCTAATTGTACTATCTGCTTTGACAGCTATACTTTAATAAAGAAATTATATGTAATATTCTTTAAAAATAATAATAATCACAAATAAAGAAAATAAAAATAATAAAAGAATTGAAATGCCACAGAGTTGTGCCTGGGTTGGCAAGTTGCCTTTGACTGCAGTTAAGTTTTCTGTCAGTTACGTTGCACATCTGATGCTTTTTCAAGTTTGTGGGGAAAATCTAGTGTAATTTAAAAAATAAGATTTTATTGCGTTAATACATCCTATCCAATGGACAATTGCTTTACCGGTCGGCGCGACCGGTCCCGCCAAACGTCAGAAAAAGACGTCCTGTAAAACTACCAGCAGGACTGGTCACAGAGTGTGCATTCGCCAGGTGGCGCAAGGTATATCATTTCCTGTCTTGTCATAATGACGTCATAGCATTTTTTCGTTTGGCGCGAAAGAGTGTGCAGACGTTTTTCAACAGATACGTTTTTGAAGTTTTACAACGAACTCTTCCATTTTATTTTATTTCAAGTAGTACGAATGTATTTTATCTCTAAAAGTATTACAGGTAGGCAATTTCTTCTAATTAAGTCATTCACCTACTTTTGGGTGATCTACCACATAGTGAAGTTGCAGAACTGTAGCTCTTTGGATGGCAGAGTAATAGCCACTAAAATAAGTAAATATCTTTTATCTCTAAAAGTGTTACAGATAGGCAATTTCTTCTAAATACGACCTTACCTACTTTGGGTTGATCTACTGCATAATAAAGTTGCAGAACTGTAGCTCTTTGGATGGCAGAGTAATAGCTACTAAAGTGAGTAAATGCCTTTTGTCTTTAAAAGTATTGCAATCTAACATTAAACTTGTTGTTCACTTCTACATGTGCCTCCATCTCACAAGAAAATTTATATTCCACTATCTTTAGTACATCTAATTTATACGGCGGGAGATAAATGCATGCGTCAGAATGCTTGTTATAAGTTAATACCCTATCCAATGGACAGGCAAGGCCCTCCCATCTGGCCCCGCTATCAGCTTACTAGGGGTCTTAATAGGATTAGACACGAAAAAGATGCTATGACGTCATTATGACCAGACAGGAAATGATATACCTTGCACCATCTGGCAAATGCACACTCTGTGACCGGTCCTGCTGGTAGTTTTACAGGACGTCTTTTTCTGACGTTTGGCGGGACCGGTCGCGTCGACCAGTAAATCAATTGTCCATTGGATAGGGTATTAACTTGTAAAAATTTAATTTACTTATTAAATTTGCAATTTTTTTCCTCTTTTTAATAAAACAAAAACATAAAATTAAGTTTTGCATAATCCTAGAAAGAACCAAATAACTCAATTGAAACAAAAACAAAATGAAAAGCATTAAAATTAAGATTTATTTTGTAATATATTGAATTATGACTTTTGTAAATTTCTCTATATATACCAAGTTGAAAAGAAGCTAAACTGCCTCCTGACTTTAGGAGCTACGCGTTATGGGACCCAACCCTAACAGAATGTTCAGTGAACACTTTATAGCCAGATCCAGTGGTTTGTAGTAAATAAGGTGACACAAAATAAATAAAATAGAGTGAGTTGTTTTACTGACTTCAGCAAATAGAAAGTGATCAATGATCTAATGTTCCAGCACTTACTGACAGGTTTGTTGTGTTTTTCAGACCCCTGTAACCCCTCCTCTCACATCCGGTGCAGTAATGATGACTGTATCAGCACATCTCTGCTGTGTGATGGAATCCCGCACTGTCACTCGGCAGATGACGAGACACAGTGTGCAGCTAAACAGGATCAAACTAGTAAGTATTGTGACTCCTAAATAGCTAAAGAAGATCAAACCAGTATGTATTGTGACGTAAATAGCTAAAGAAGATCAAACCAGTATGTATTGTGACGTAAATAGCTAAAGAAGATCAAACTAGTATTGTGACGTAAATAGCTAAAGAAGATCAAACCAGTATGTATTGTGACGTAAATAGCTAAAGAAGATCAAACCAGTATGTATTGTGGCGTAAATAGCTAAAGAAGATCAAACCAGTATGTATTGTGACGTAAATAGCTAAAGAAGATCAAACTAGTATTGTGACTTGTAAAGCCACACAGGATCAAGTCAGTAACTCTTATCTGACTGAAGACCAAATATGATCAAACCAGTAAGTAGGCAGTAGTTAGGCTAGGAAATAGTTTTTTGCATCAAACTTGTGAGTGTTGTGACTTGTAAACAGTGAAAAGTTAGTATGTGATCAGTAATATACCACTAGTGTCCAAATAACCGGTGTTAATTAAGCGTCCCTGAAAGGGCGCTTATTTGGTTTCGTGTCAGTTTCCTCGCCGCCGCCGCCGCATTATGGTCTCCCTTGAATATCTCCCTTATTATTGCAAGCTTTTTAACCATATTTGGCAGTTATATACCTTAGGCGTGGGAAAATTTTTCCACATACTTTAATTTGACCTTTGATCTTTATCAAGGTCACATGATCAAAAAATAGGTTTTCCGGGTACACCCGCCCGTCATCGCAGTTCAGGAAAATCTACTGACCGCAGAGGCTTGTAACTTCATACACATGTTTATACTATCAAAAATGTTAGCCTGATTAGATTTTCGGAGCAATCCGATGAAAATTGACCGATTTATGAGTGATTTCCTCACAGGTACCAATCAGAAAGCTTAAGATTCATGTGAACCCCCCTATTATCTTCTTAAGTATTGCATTTAGAGCCATAAAATATATTGGGAGGTAGGGGTCAAACTGGGGTCATAAAATAGCCAATTTCATCTTTTCCCCTTATATCTCCTTTATTCTTGCTTCTAGAGCTTGAGAATATATTAAGAGATATTGGGAAACCATATGTGAAGAGTCTAGGTAGCCGGTCAGATTTACCCCCGGACCCCTCCTTATGGGTCAAACTGGGGTCATAAAATGGTCGATTTTGTGTTTTGGCCTTTCATCTCCTTTATTCTTGCTTTTAGAGTTTAGAATGTATTAAGAGGTATTGGGAAACCTTGAGTGAAGAGTCTAGGTAGCTGGTCAGATTTACCCCCGGATCCCCCCTTATGGGTCAAACTAGGGTTATAAAATAGCCGATTATGTGTTTTTGCCTTTTATCTCCTTTATTCTTGCTTTTAGAGCTTTAGAATGTATTAAGAGGTATTGGGAAACCATATGTGAAGAGTCTAGATAGCTGGTCAGATTTACCCCCGGACCCCCCCTTATGGGTCAAACTGGGGTCATAAAATAGCCGATTTTGCGTTTTTGCCTCTTATCGCCTTTATTCTTGCTTTTAGAGTTTTAGAATGTATTAAGAGGTATTGGGAAACCTTATGTGAAGATTCTAGATAGCTGGTCAAATTTACCCCCGGATTCCCCCTTATGGGTCAAACTGGGGTCATAAAATAGCCGATTTTGTGTTTTGGCCTATTATCTCTTTTATTCTTTTAGAATGTATTGAGAGGGATTGGGAAACCTTATGTGAAGAGTCTAGATAGCTGGTCAGATTTGGTTAGGGTTAGCTAACCTTTTGCTATGTTAGGTTTGGTGGTCTTATTATTGTATCCCCGAAAAGCGGGGATACTATGGATCACGCACGGTCATCGTCCGCATCGGCAGAGATTTTCTTGTGTTCAACCTACAAGCCACATTTCTTTTGGGATTTCTTTTAAACTTTGCAAGTGGCTTACTATGGCAGAAATCTGGCCACCCTATTGTTTTGGTAGGCCAGGAGTCAAAATTAGGCTCTGGGGAGTCAAAAAGGTCTAAAATTTTGACTGTAGCTTGTGTTCAAGCTGTAGTGCACAGTTTCTTTCAGATTTATTTTATATTTAGTGCATGAACTGGTGGGTATGACGTCTCGCCACCCTATCTTTTTTGTAGGCATAGGGTCAAAATCAAGCGAGTAATAGCTATTTTAAGCCCAGGAGTCAAAATTATGCTCTGGGGAGTCAAAAACATCAATAATTTTGACTTGTAATGTGAAAACTATTGCATTTAGAGTATTTTTTAAATATGTTATTCAGCTACTTTTGGGTCAGCTATAACATAGTAAAATTGCAGACCTGTAGCCCTTTGCATAGCCGAGTAATAGCTACTTTGAGGTTCTCACAGTTGAGTAAATAACAGTGATGCTTCTAGAGCACGGGATACGCGATATCTTGCAAGTTTTAGTACTAGCCCGCAATTCGGTATATTCGGCGCGTTCGGTAGAAGAGGCGATCCCGCATGTTTACAAAATGGAGGGGCACCGATCGTTTCGCAAAAATCCTTTAATTATATCATCATGAAGGCTATATTTGGTCGTTTTTTCAGCGAAAAATGTTATTTCATATGAAAACAAAACGGATACTACAGTTTGAAAGTGGATGATGCAAACGTCAGATACTAATAACAATACTGTTGAACCAGTTCATACAGCATAGTCTGTGTTCCTCATATCTTCTCGTGAATATTAATGAGCTGGGAGCGATGGCCGTGAGTTTTCAAGTTTAAAGTGTTATACCTTTGTTGATGGTTCCATTTTATAAAATATTGCTAGAAAACCCCAATGGAAATCTATGACCTCACATCATCTCATGAATATTAATGACCTGGGTGCTACTGCAGTATGGCCATGAGTTCCCCAGTTTAAAGCATTTGGTCTTTCACCGAGGCGCTTCTATTTAAAAAAATATTGCTAGAAAAGTATAGTCAAATATGCTTGATTTGAGGGTCTTGGTGATTCGAGTATCGCCGTTTTTCTTGGATATAATAGCATCTATTTTCACTTTTTATAACATTAAATGGTGTTTTAGTATTTATAGTTTTATAAAACACAGCCAAATTGCTTCAAAATAAAATATTTAGGTGCGAAATAAGCTCATAACTAAAACGTTAAAACTCGCGAATCATCAAGATGTAAGGCTATTGTTGTAGAATATGGCCCCAGGTCTTTAAGTAATAAAAATTAATGTGATCTAATATCAGTTTCCATCTTCTATTTTTTTTCATGAAGATCTATACAGTAGCATTTGTGTAATCCTGCTAACAAACATACGGACAGACAAATGCTTCCGAAATGAATCCCGCTTTGGCGGAGGTACAAGTTCCCATTTTTAGTGACCAAGCCCCCACATTTTTCGGACATGGGGGGGGGGGGGGGGGGGGGGGGGAACTGCCCCCACATTTCAAAATTTCTAGAATCAACACTGAATAATAATTTATTGTAACTGGAAAACTGTTGCAAAGGTGCTTATAACTCAATTATTATTGGTCCTAGAGGTTTGAAATGTCAAAGCAATCTAGTAAATCATAGGCTGGGAATCTTTTGATGTGATCAGATTTGACCTTGGGCCCCTCCTTCAAGGTCAAACAAGGGTAGCCAAATTTAAAAGTGCTTATAACTCGCTTATTATTCGTCAGAGAGATTTGCAATGTGAAAACAACCTATAGGAAATCATGGGCTAGGAATATTCTGATGTGGTCAGATTTGACGTTGGGCCCCTCCTGCAAGGTCAAATGAGGATAGCCAAATGTAAAAGTGCTTATAACGTACTTATTATTGGTACTAGAGGTTTGAAGTGTGAAACCAGCCTATGGGAAATCATGGGCTAGAAGTGTTCTGATAGGTCAGATATGACCTTGGGCCCCTCCTTCAAGGTCAAACGAGGATAGCCAAATGTAAAAGTGTTTATAACTTGCTTATTATTGGTTCTCAAGGTTTGAAATGTAAAACAAACCTATAGGAGTCATGGGCTGGGAATCTTCTGGTGTGGTCTAGGAATCTATTGTGGGCTAGGAATCTTCTGATGTGGTCAGATTTGACCTTGGGCCCCTGTTTTTCAAAAATGTGGGAAATTTTCCAGGTGTGAACTTTCCAGGGATTTCTATACATTTTATCCTTTTTATATGCCTCCTTGAAGGTGAAACAACACTTCTAAAACCCTAAACTGCCTTGACCTCTTTTGTTATTGCTTCTACAGGTTTGCTATGTTCGCGGATACACCACCGGCTCGCAATAAAGCGAGCGGCCGTTGTCTAGTTTATGTGTGAAATAGTCACAGCAATGCTGTGCTGCATGCTGTGTCCACTCCATACTGTGTCCACTCCATGCTGTGTCCACTCCATGTTGTGTCCACTCCATACTGTGTCCACCCCATCCTCTGTCCACTCCATGCTGTGTCCACTCCATGCTCTGTCCACTCCATGTTGTGCCTACTCCATGCTGTGTCCACTCCATGCTGTGTCCACTCCATCCTGTGTCTGCTCCATGTTGTGTCCACTCCATGCCGTGTCCACTCCATGCTGTTTCCATGCTATCCTGTGTCCACTCCATGGTGTGTCCACACCATGCTGTGTCCAATCCATGTTGTGCCCACTCCATGCTGTGTCCACTCCATGCTGTGTTCACTCCATGCTGTGGCCACTCCATGCTGTGTCCACTCCATGCACTGTCCACACCATCCTATGTCAACCCCAGGCTGTGTCGATTCCATGCTGTATTCACTCCATCCTGTGTCAACTCTGTGTTGTGTCCACTCCATGCTGTGTCCACTCCATGCATTGTCCACACCATCCTGTGTCAACCCCAGGCTGTGTCGACTCCATACTGTATTCACTCTATCCTGTGTCAACTCCATGTTGTGTCCACTCTATCCTGTGTCCACTCTATCCTGTGTCCATTCTATTCTGTGTCCACTTCATGCCCTGTCCACTCTATCCTGTGTCCACTCCATGTTGTGTCCATTCTATTCTGTGTCCACTTTATGCCCTGTCCACTCTATCCTGTGTCAACTCCATGTTGTGTCCACTCTATCCTGTGTCCACTCTATCCTGTGTCCATTCTATTGTGTCCACTTCATGCCCTGTCCACTCTATCATGTGTCCACTCGATGCTGTGTCCACTCCATGCTGTGTCCACTCCATCCTGTGTCAACTCTATTCTGTGTCCACTCCATGCCCTGTCCACTCCATGCCCTGTCCACTCTATCCTGTGTCCACTCTATTCTGTTTCCACTCCATGCCCTGTCCACTCCATGCCCTGTCCTCTCTATCATGTGTCCACTCCATGCTATGTCCACTCCATGCTGTGTCCACTCTATTCTGTTCACTTTGTGCTGTGTCCACTCTATCCTGTCTCACCTCCATGCTGTGTCCACTCCATGCTGTGTCCACTCTATTTGGTGTCCACTTTGTGCTTTATCCACTTTGTGCTGTGTCCACTCTATCCTGTGTCAACTCCATGTTGTGTCCACTCCATGCTCTGTCCACTCCATCCTGTGTCCACTCCATGCTGAGTCCACTCCATGCTCTATCCACTCTATCCTATGTCCACTCCATGTTGTGTCCACTCCATGCTGTGTCCACTCCATATTGTGTTCACTCCATGTTGTGCCCACTCCATCCTGTGTCCACTCCATCCTGTATCCACTCCATGCTGTGTCCACACCATCCTGTGTTCACTCCATGCTGTGTCCACTCCATCTTGTGTTCACTCCATGGTGTATCCACTCTATTCTGTGTCCAATCCATACTGTGTCTACTCCATGCTGTGTCCACACCATGCTGTCTCCATTTTGTGCTGTGTCCACCGTATCCTGTCTCAACTCCATGCTGTGTCCACCCCATGTTGTGTTCACTCCATGCTGTGTCCAATTTGTGCTGTGTCCACTCTATCCTGTGTCCACTCCATATTGTGCCCACTCAATGCTGTGTTCACTCCATGCACTGTCCATTCCAGGCTGTGTCCACTCCATGCTGTGTCCACTCCGTGTCCGTCCTTTACACCAGTAAAATAACTGTCAGCAGTTCGTGTCACTGTAATTTACTGACACAGAGGTCAGGGTCGTTAAAAAGCAAATTCCTCTTTAGCAAATATCTTGGCAGAGTGAATTAGTTTTGCCTTGTTGCTGACACTTGAAAAGTATCAAATCACATGGCAAATAATAAAGTATGAATACATAAAACAAGATGCACTCAGAGAGAGCAGAATTCTCAACTTGATGTCACATTGCAAGTGTTGTAAAGTGTTCTTTTTTTGTGCTACAATAGCTTATTATGTGGAACTGGATGCTATGTCGGATCGCCAATCTATTGCCATTTAAATTTTACACTGTACACAAAGACAGTGACCAGAATAGTTTGGTGCAAAATGCTTGCAAAAGCCATTTCCTTTTGCGATCTTCATTTGTGTAACTGCGCATTAATGAAAAACTTTGACAAATATATCCCCACAAAGAAATAATGAATGAAGTAAAGTAATTACTAGTGTTGTTAATGGTTTTCTGGTATGTGGTATTTCGTTTCGTTTTGGTAGAAAAACTGAAATCCGCAAAGAATATTTGGGAACCGGTTTTTGAAAACGTTATTATTTTGGGCTTTCTAGTGGCTGACACTTCATCAAAACGACAATAAATATACATATTTTGTAAAATATGCCACATTTTACCTTATATTGAGCAAAAGTCATGTTTACATACTTTTTAATATCTAGCGAAAGCCATTTCCAGTTGCAAGTTCTGGTTCATGTACGCCCCGCGAGAAATAATCACTGCCAGTAACAAGCATACGAAATACCGGATTTCGTTCGTTTCAAAGCCCCGATAACCGGTTTTGATTTCTGTAAACGATGCCACCACTAGTAATTATGTCCACCCCCCTGGGGGGTGGATATATTATTTTTGCTTTTTTCGCCGTCCGATGTCCGATGTCCGGCGTCCGGCGTCCGATGTCCGGCGTCACGCATGGTTTCCGCTCATTTAAAGGAAAAGTATTAGAGCTATTGTCACCAAATTTGGTATGCAGGCTTATTGGGTCAGTAGCTTGCTTGGGATTGCTTTTGGCTGTTGTACCTCTTTTGCTTACTGAGTAATACTTAAGTACAGCTATTTTCAGTACCCATTGGTTTCCGTGCATTTAAGCCAAAATAATTAAAGATATTTTACTACAATTTTGAATACAAGATTGTTATGTCCATAGCTCGCTTGGTATTGCATTTGGGACTGATAGCTTTGTCAGTACATGAGTAATAGCCATTTAGGTACTTCATTGTGTATTTTCAGTACTACTTTTGAGTAATTTGCTTCTATCTCCTTAACCGTGCGAGATAGAGCGATTTCGGCAAAATTTTCGACCCGCAGGGTATCTGAGGAGTGTACTCTTTGCAATTTTCAAAAAATTTTCCCCTCCCCAAAAATGGCGGCCATTTTGAATTTTCGAATTTTTGCCAAAAATGGCAAAACACAAATTTGCTTCTATCTCCTTAACCGTGCGAGATAGAGCGATTTCGTCGAAATTTTCGACCCACAGGGTATCTAAGGAATGTAATATTTGCAATTTTCAAAAAAATTTCCCCTCCCCAAAAATGGCGGCCATTTTGAATTTTCGAATTTTTGCCAAAAATGGCAAAACACAAATTTGCTTCTATCTCCTTAACCGTGCGAGATAGAGCGATTTCGGCAAAATTTTCGACCCACAGGGGATCTAAGGAATGCAATCTTTGCAATTTTCCAAAAATTTTCCCCTCCCCAAAAATGGCGGCCATTTTGAATTTTCGAATTTTTGCCAAAAATGGCAAAACACTAATTTGCTTCTATCTCCTTAACCGTGCGAGATAGAGCGATTTCGGCAAAATTTTCGACACACAGGGTATCTAAGCAATGCAATCTTTGCAATTTTCAAAATATTTTCCCCTCCCCAAAAATGGCGGCCATTTTGAATTTTTGCCAAAAATGGCAAAACACAAATTTGCTTCTATCTCCTTAACCGTGCGAGATAGAGCGATTTCGTCGAAATTTTCGACCCACAGGGTATCTAAGGAATGCAATCTTTGCAATTTTCCAAAAATTTTCCCCTCCCCAAAAATGGCGGCCATTTTGAATTTTCGAATTTTTGCCAAAAATGGCAAAACACAAATTTGCTTCTATCTCCTTAACCGTGCGAGATAGAGCGATTTCGTCGAAATTTTCGACCCACAGGGTATCTAAGGAATGCAATCTTTGCAATTTTCCAAAAATTTTCCCCTCCCCAAAAATGGCGGCCATTTTGAATTTTCGAATTTTTGCCAAAAATGGCAAAACACAAATTTGCTTCTATCTCCTTAACCGTGCGAGATAGAGCGATTTCGTCGAAATTTTCGACCCACAGGGTATCTAAGGAATGCAATCTTTGCAATTTTCCAAAAATTTTCCCCTCCCCAAAAATGGCGGCCATTTTGAATTTTCGAATTTTTGCCAAAAATGGCAAAACACAAATTTGCTTCTATCTCCTTAACCGTGCGAGATAGAGCGATTTCGTCGAAATTTTCGACCCACAGGGTATCTAAGGAATGTAATATTTGCAATTTTCAAAAAAATTTCCCCTCCCCAAAAATGGCGGCCATTTTGAATTTTCGAATTTTTGCCCAAAATGGCAAAACACAAATTTGCTTCTATCTCCTTAACCGTGCGAGATAGAGCGATTTCGGCAAAATTTTCGACCCACAGGGGATCTAAGGAATGCAATCTTTGCAATTTTCCAAAAATTTTCCCCTCCCCAAAAATGGCGGCCATTTTGAATTTTCGAATTTTTGCCAAAAATGGCAAAACACTAATTTGCTTCTATCTCCTTAACCGTGCGAGATAGAGCGATTTCGGCAAAATTTTAGACGCACAGGGTATCTAAGCAATGCAATCTTTGCAATTTTCAAAATATTTTCCCCTCCCCAAAAATGGCGGCCATTTTGAATTTTCGAATTTTTGCCAAAAATGGCAAAACACAAATTTGCTTCTATCTCCTTAACCGTGCGAGATAGAGCGATTTCGTCGAAATTTTCGACCCACAGGGTATCTAAGGAATGCAATCTTTGCAATTTTCCAAAAATTTTCCCCTCCCCAAAAATGGCGGCCATTTTGAATTTTCGAATTTTTGCCAAAAATGGCAAAACACAAATTTGCTTCTATCTCCTTAACCGTGCGAGATAGAGCGATTTCGTCGAAATTTTCGACCCACAGGGTATCCAAGGAATGTAATATTTGCAATTTTCCAAAAAATTTCCCCTCCCCAAAAATGGCGGCCATTTTGAATTTTCGAATTTTTGCCAAAAATGGCAAAACACAAATTTGCTTCTATCTCCTTAACCGTGCGAGATAGAGCGATTTCGTCGAAATTTTCGACCCACAGGGTATCTAAGGAATGTAATATTTGCAATTTTCCAAAAAATTTCCCCTCCCCAAAAATGGCGGCCATTTTGAATTTTCGAATTTTTGCCAAAAATGGCAAAACACAAATTTGCTTCTATCTCCTTAACCGTGCGAGATAGAGCGATTTCGGCAAAATTTTCGACCCACAGGGTATCTAAGGAATGTAATATTTGCAATTTTCAAAAAATTTTCCCCTCCCCAAAAATGGCGGCCATTTTGAATTTTCGAATTTTTGCCAAAAATGGCAAAACACAAATTTGCTTCTATCTCCTTAACCGTGCGAGATAGAGCGATTTCGTCGAAATTTTCGACCCACAGGGTATCTAAGGAATGTAATATTTGCAATTTTCAAAAAAATTTCCCCTCCCCAAAAATGGCGGCCATTTTGAATTTTCGAATTTTTGCCAAAAATGGCAAAACACAAATTTGCTTCTATCTCCTTAACCGTGCGAGATAGAGCGATTTCGGCAAAATTTTCGACCCACAGGGGATCTAAGGAATGCAATCTTTGCAATTTTCCAAAAATTTTCCCCTCCCCAAAAATGGCGGCCATTTTGAATTTTCGAATTTTTGCCAAAAATGGCAAAACACTAATTTGCTTCTATCTCCTTAACCGTGCGAGATAGAGCGATTTCGGCAAAATTTTCGACACACAGGGTATCTAAGCAATGCAATCTTTGCAATTTTCAAAATATTTTCCCCTCCCCAAAAATGGCGGCCATTTTGAATTTTTGCCAAAAATGGCAAAACACAAATTTGCTTCTATCTCCTTAACCGTGCGAGATAGAGCGATTTCGTCGAAATTTTCGACCCACAGGGTATCTAAGGAATGTAATATTTGCAATTTTCAAAAAATTTTCCCCTCCCCAAAAATGGCGGCCATTTTGAATTTTCGAATTTTTGCCAAAAATGGCAAAACACAAATTTGCTTCTATCTCCTTAACCGTGCGAGATAGAGCGATTTCGTCGAAATTTTCGACCCACAGGGTATCTAAGGAATGCAATCTTTGCAATTTTCCAAAAATTTTCCCCTCCCCAAAAATGGCGGCCATTTTGAATTTTCGAATTTTTGCCAAAAATGGCAAAACACAACTTTGCTTCTATCTCCTTAACCGTGCGAGATAGAGCGATTTCGTCGAAATTTTCGACCCACAGGGTATCTAAGGAATGTAATATTTGCAATTTTCAAAAAAATTTCCCCTCCCCAAAAATGGCGGCCATTTTGAATTTTCGAATTTTTGCCCAAAATGGCAAAACACAAATTTGCTTCTATCTCCTTAACCGTGCGAGATAGAGCGATTTCGGCAAAATTTTCGACCCACAGGGGATCTAAGGAATGCAATCTTTGCAATTTTCCAAAAATTTTCCCCTCCCCAAAAATGGCGGCCATTTTGAATTTTCGAATTTTTGCCAAAAATGGCAAAACACTAATTTGCTTCTATCTCCTTAACCGTGCGAGATAGAGCGATTTCGGCAAAATTTTAGACGCACAGGGTATCTAAGCAATGCAATCTTTGCAATTTTCAAAATATTTTCCCCTCCCCAAAAATGGCGGCCATTTTGAATTTTCGAATTTTTGCCAAAAATGGCAAAACACAAATTTGCTTCTATCTCCTTAACCGTGCGAGATAGAGCGATTTCGTCGAAATTTTCGACCCACAGGGTATCTAAGGAATGCAATCTTTGCAATTTTCCAAAAATTTTCCCCTCCCCAAAAATGGCGGCCATTTTGAATTTTCGAATTTTTGCCAAAAATGGCAAAACACAAATTTGCTTCTATCTCCTTAACCGTGCGAGATAGAGCGATTTCGTCGAAATTTTCGACCCACAGGGTATCTAAGGAATGTAATATTTGCAATTTTCCAAAAAATTTCCCCTCCCCAAAAATGGCGGCCATTTTGAATTTTCGAATTTTTGCCAAAAATGGCAAAACACAAATTTGCTTCTATCTCCTTAACCGTGCGAGATAGAGCGATTTCGGCAAAATTTTCGACCCACAGGGTATCTAAGGAATGTAATATTTGCAATTTTCAAAAAATTTTCCCCTCCCCAAAAATGGCGGCCATTTTGAATTTTCGAATTTTTGCCAAAAATGGCAAAACACAAATTTGCTTCTATCTCCTTAACCGTGCGAGATAGAGCGATTTCGTCGAAATTTTCGACCCACAGGGTATCTAAGGAATGTAATATTTGCAATTTTCAAAAAAATTTCCCCTCCCCAAAAATGGCGGCCATTTTGAATTTTCGAATTTTTGCCAAAAATGGCAAAACACAAATTTGCTTCTATCTCCTTAACCGTGCGAGATAGAGCGATTTCGGCAAAATTTTCGACCCACAGGGGATCTAAGGAATGCAATCTTTGCAATTTTCCAAAAATTTTCCCCTCCCCAAAAATGGCGGCCATTTTGAATTTTCGAATTTTTGCCAAAAATGGCAAAACACTAATTTGCTTCTATCTCCTTAACCGTGCGAGATAGAGCGATTTCGGCAAAATTTTCGACACACAGGGTATCTAAGCAATGCAATCTTTGCAATTTTCAAAATATTTTCCCCTCCCCAAAAATGGCGGCCATTTTGAATTTTTGCCAAAAATGGCAAAACACAAATTTGCTTCTATCTCCTTAACCGTGCGAGATAGAGCGATTTCGTCGAAATTTTCGACCCACAGGGTATCTAAGGAATGTAATATTTGCAATTTTCAAAAAATTTTCCCCTCCCCAAAAATGGCGGCCATTTTGAATTTTCGAATTTTTGCCAAAAATGGCAAAACACAAATTTGCTTCTATCTCCTTAACCGTGCGAGATAGAGCGATTTCGTCGAAATTTTCGACCCACAGGGTATCTAAGGAATGCAATCTTTGCAATTTTCCAAAAATTTTCCCCTCCCCAAAAATGGCGGCCATTTTGAATTTTCGAATTTTTGCCAAAAATGGCAAAACACAAATTTGCTTCTATCTCCTTAACCGTGCGAGATAGAGCGATTTCGTCGAAATTTTCGACCCACAGGGTATCTAAGGAATGCAATCTTTGCAATTTTCCAAAAATTTTCCCCTCCCCAAAAATGGCGGCCATTTTGAATTTTCGAATTTTTGCCAAAAATGGCAAAACACAACTTTGCTTCTATCTCCTTAACCGTGCGAGATAGAGCGATTTCGTCGAAATTTTCGACCCACAGGGTATCTAAGGAATGTAATATTTGCAATTTTCAAAAAAATTTCCCCTCCCCAAAAATGGCGGCCATTTTGAATTTTCGAATTTTTGCCCAAAATGGCAAAACACAAATTTGCTTCTATCTCCTTAACCGTGCGAGATAGAGCGATTTCGGCAAAATTTTCGACCCACAGGGGATCTAAGGAATGCAATCTTTGCAATTTTCCAAAAATTTTCCCCTCCCCAAAAATGGCGGCCATTTTGAATTTTCGAATTTTTGCCAAAAATGGCAAAACACTAATTTGCTTCTATCTCCTTAACCGTGCGAGATAGAGCGATTTCGGCAAAATTTTAGACGCACAGGGTATCTAAGCAATGCAATCTTTGCAATTTTCAAAATATTTTCCCCTCCCCAAAAATGGCGGCCATTTTGAATTTTCGAATTTTTGCCAAAAATGGCAAAACACAAATTTGCTTCTATCTCCTTAACCGTGCGAGATAGAGCGATTTCGTCGAAATTTTCGACCCACAGGGTATCTAAGGAATGCAATCTTTGCAATTTTCCAAAAATTTTCCCCTCCCCAAAAATGGCGGCCATTTTGAATTTTCGAATTTTTGCCAAAAATGGCAAAACACAAATTTGCTTCTATCTCCTTAACCGTGCGAGATAGAGCGATTTCGTCGAAATTTTCGACCCACAGGGTATCTAAGGAATGTAATATTTGCAATTTTCCAAAAAATTTCCCCTCCCCAAAAATGGCGGCCATTTTGAATTTTCGAATTTTTGCCAAAAATGGCAAAACACAAATTTGCTTCTATCTCCTTAACCGTGCGAGATAGAGCGATTTCGGCAAAATTTTCGACCCACAGGGTATCTAAGGAATGCAATCTTTGCAATTTTCCAAAAATTTTCCCCTCCCCAAAAATGGCGGCCATTTTGAATTTTCGAATTTTTGCCAAAAATGGCAAAACACAAATTTGCTTCTATCTCCTTAACCGTGCGAGATAGAGCGATTTCGTCGAAATTTTCGACCCACAGGGTATCTAAGGAATGTAATATTTGCAATTTTCCAAAAAATTTCCCCTCCCCAAAAATGGCGGCCATTTTGAATTTTCGAATTTTTGCCAAAAATGGCAAAACACAAATTTGCTTCTATCTCCTTAACCGTGCGAGATAGAGCGATTTCGGCAAAATTTTCGACCCACAGGGTATCTAAGGAATGTAATATTTGCAATTTTCAAAAAATTTTCCCCTCCCCAAAAATGGCGGCCATTTTGAATTTTCGAATTTTTGCCAAAAATGGCAAAACACAAATTTGCTTCTATCTCCTTAACCGTGCGAGATAGAGCGATTTCGTCGAAATTTTCGACCCACAGGGTATCTAAGGAATGCAATCTTTGCAATTTTCCAAAAATTTTCCCCTCCCCAAAAATGGCGGCCATTTTGAATTTTCGAATTTTTGCCAAAAATGGCAAAACACAAATTTGCTTCTATCTCCTTAACCGTGCCAGATAGAGTGATTTCGTCAAAATTTTCGACCCACAGGGTATCTGAGCATTGTACTCTTGGTAATTTCTAAAAAATTTTCCCCTCCCCTAAAATGGCGGCCATTTTGAATTTTCAAATTTTTGCCAAAAATGGCAAAACACAAATTTGCTTCTATCTCCTTAACCATGCGAGATAGAGCGATTTCGTCGAAATTTTCAACCCACAGGGTATCTAAGGAATGTAATCTTTGCAATTTTCAAAAAATTTTCCCCTCCCCAAAAATGGCAGCCATTTTGAATTTTCGAATTTTTGCCCAAAATGGAAAAACACAAACTGGCCTTAACCGTGCAAAATAGAGTTATTTTGTTGAAATTTTCGACCCATAGGGTATCTAAGAAATGTACTCTTGGCAATTTTCAAAAAAATTTCCTTTTCCCAATAATGGCGGCCATTTTGAATTTTCAAATTTTTGCCAAAAATAGAAAAACAGGAATTGGCTTCTATCTTCTTAACCGTGCAAGATAGAGTGATTTCGTCAAAATTTTCAACCCAACCAATGCAAAAAGGCATGAAGCTGAAATAAATTACATCTACACTATCAAATATTTAAGCATCATTGATATATTTTACAAATGAAACAGGGTCTTGTAAGACTACTGTACAATTTGGGCAAAAGGTTCATGGGTGGACATTACACATGATAATGTGTGTTCTTCTATGCTATCCTGTTTCTATTCGCATCTACTATCAACAGGGCGGCCTATTTCTAGTTACATATAGCCTACACCTCAAAGAGCCTACAATTCTTATTGGAAAAAAAGAAGAATTTCTGTCAACATATTGATTGATGTACATGATGAAAAGACGCAGATTTCACTGTATTTGCCCAATTGAAAATAAGAAAAACTCTCCTGACTTTAATTGTTTTCGCCTCAGTTTCCTCGCCGCCGCTGCCGCCGCCGCATTATGGTCTCCCTTGAATATCTCCCTTATTATTAGAAGGTTTCAAACCATATTTGGCAGTTATATACCTTAGGCATGGGAAAATTTTTCTGCCTGCTTAAATTTGACCTTTGACCTTTATGAAGGTCACATCATCAAAAACTATATTTTGAAGTACAACCCCCCCGTCATCACAGTTCAGGAAAAACTACTTGCTACAGAGCCTTATAATTTGACACACCCGTTCATACTATCGAAAACGCGAGCTGATTAGATTTTGGGAGCAATCCCTTGAAAAATGTTTCATTTATGAGTGATTTTCTGACACCTTCCAATCTGAAAGCCTTAAATTTAGGCCAACCCCCCTATTATCTTCTTAAGTATTGCATTTAGAGCTATAAAATGTACTGGGAGGTAATAGGAAACCATATGTGGAGAGTCTAAATAGCCGGTCAGTTTTACCCCACGGCCCCCCCTTATGGGTCAAACTGGAGTCATAAAATAGCTGATTTTGAGTTTTTGCCTTATATCTCCTTTATTGTTGCTTTTATAGCTTCAGAATGTATTAAAAGGTATTGAGAAAGACTATGTGGAGAGTCTAAATAGCCGGTCAGTTTTACCCCCCGACCCCCCCTTATGGGTCAAACTGGGGTCATAAAATAGCCGATTTTGAGTTTTTGCCTTTATCTACTTTATTGTTGCTTTTATAGCTTCAGAATATATCAAGAGGTATTGGGAAAGCATATGTGGAGAGTCTAAATAGCCAGTCAGTTTTACAGCCCGACCCCCCCTTATGGGCCAAACTGGGGTCATAAATAGATGCTTTGGAGTTTTGCCTTATATCTCCTTTATTGTTGCTTTTATACCTTCAAAATGTATTAAGAGGTATTGGGAAAGCATATGTGGAGAGTCTAAATAGCCGGTCAGTTTTACCCCCCTCCCCCCCCCCCCCTGGGCCAAACTGGGGTCATAAATAGCTGCTTTGGAGTTTTTGCCTTATATCTCCTTTATCGTTGCTTTTATAGCTTCAGAATGTATTAAGAGGTATTGGGAAAGCATATGTGGAGAGTCTAAATAGCCGGTCAGTTTTACCCCCCGACCCTCCCTTATGGACCAAACTGGGGTCATAAATAGCTGCTTTGGAGTTTTTGCCTTATATCTCCTTTAGTGTTGCTTTTATAGCTTCAGAATGTATTAAGAGGTATTGGGAAAGCATACGGTGCAGCTTTGTGCATTCTTAGCTTTACGGCTTGCTTATTAAAACCACAAGCATTTTAAACTTTAAGGGACGCTTTGCTTTTGTTAGCAAAAGCATTCCTCTAGTTTTTGCTCAAATTTCACCAAATTTGGCAGAATCTCTGTGTACCACAGGAACTATCTGCCTACTAAATTTGCACTTAATTCCTTTTATAGTTTTTGAGTCATAAGGGCAAAATGGTGCACAGACAGAATCACAGAAAGACAAGTGAAACTGATTACAATAACCCTCTACTATCATTGAGAATTAAAACTTCTTGTTCCATATTTCAACAAAACATACCTGCATCATGTTGCTGTCTGGGCCCGTATTTACAAAGCAGATTAAGTGAAAAATAAGCTTAGCTTTCCTAAAATATGGCTTAGCTAATCTTTTGATTAAAACGGAATTCTCAAAGTTAAGCTAATTTTTGGATTAAGTGCAGCAGATTAAGCTATATTTAATCCAAAAGTTAATCCATTTTCTTGGGCGGATTAAAGTTAATCCACAAGTTTATCCAAAAATTAGCTTAGCTTATCAGTGAATACAAATCTTATTCCTTATCCAACTTTTGGATTAACGTAAGCTCATTTTTCACTTTTGCTAATCCATTTTGTGAATATGACCCCTGCTTTTTCTTTCAAGAAGTCAAGTCTCATAATAGTGAGAGTAAGTCTATACCTGTATGTCATTTATAGTATCTCTGTACAATGTATCAGTGTATGTAATGATATAACTTGTACCCTAGCTCTCCCCAGCAGTGCACCTGTTGATCCCACCTTGGCCCTCACCTCCACACAAGACACACAGTCCGGGCCACAGGAAGTGTATCTATGGTTACCACTCATTGTTGTGGTGGTCTTCACTGGTGTCATGGTGACGCTCATTTTGATTGGCCGCAAATCTGAAAGCCAGAATCCGCAGGCCACGGGTAACTGCGTGCACGTTGCATTGAGTACACAGTGAGAGTATGTTTGGGGAGATTTTGGTGTACTGACAGTACAGATTATGTACACGGTTATGTACACAAGTCATCATTCTAGAAGTACTCCATTTCAAAATGTGTTCTTTCCTTAACAACACCTGAATTGCAGAATGTAAGTTTGACAACTTTCAGATGTTTGTTTCATCAGAAATTCTCCAAGCATGCTCTTTGCTTTGTAATGTTACATTTTATCTTTTCTTACAATAACACAGGAATGTGGTTTCTTTCATTTACAAGTTTGTTAAAGTTTTCTGACAGCATTGGCCTGAGCTTTTCTGTGAGACTGGGAATGAGTAGTTAGCTTGTGCATGGAACGGTTATACATTTTCTTTGCATATGGGACAAAAAGGTGCATGGATTGAATGACACTTGGAAATGAGAGAATTCCACAGCTCACCTTTGCTTTGTAGATTCAAGTTGTAACTAACATGGGAGAAGGTGACCATTTGACTGGAAGTCACTTGTCCTCAACTGGCCTCACAGAATCCATGTGTTTAATTGCTGTGTAAAATATGACAGTTTTAGTAACACTGTAAGAAACATTCGACCTACTTCACAAAAATAGTTATCCCAGGCAGTGGGTTAACAGTAAGCAATATTACAAGTTAGGTTTAAAGTTATTGCTCTGACATTCAGAACTTTCAAAGTAAGTAGTGACCTCAAAACATCATTTTACAACATTAGATGAAAAACAGCTAACAAGGAGGACATTTTGTGGATGATTGACTTTTTTAGTATGAGGTTTACATGTTCAGTTAACCAATTTATTGCTTTATAGAGTGTGTTTACTTGTGTGCAAAGAGCTGGGAGTTTAGTGAAATGCAGCTGAACTGTTGTGAATAAATTCCGGAGTTGCCATCAGTCAAACCTCTCACAGTTCAGATGAACTGGGAGTATTATCCAAGTCATACATATGTTGTAGTTTGCTGGAGTTCACCTGAATCTCTGCAGGGATACATTGTTCCCTTGAAGTGTAACATTCTGTAAAATGGGTGCACCTTTTATCTTTATCAATGGTTCAGCTGCCTGTACGTCTCTGCATTTAATACTTTCACACTTTTTTTCTGTCTCTAGCAATTTGATTTGTACATAAAGTTTTGTGCATTAATTTGAATTTCTGCCTTTTAACATTTGAACTCACCAGCTGTCACTGAATGGCCGTTGCATTATGCTGTCTAGTTACCGTGAACATTTTAACTGTTAAAGTCATCGGGGGGCTGTATTCACCCAAAGTCTCAGCCAGATCGTAGGCTCAAGTTGGCTCTGTATACAAAAGTAAAAAGATGTGGCTAAGACCTTTGGTTGCATATAGCTCTCACTGAATGGCTGATTCATGCACTGTGGTCTCCAGTGTACACAGAGACATTCTACTCACTGTATTTAATCCTCAGTACATCCCTGTATGAATATATTCACAACCTCTATTGTCTGGCCGTGTCAGCAGAGTAAGATTTGGTGTACAAAATAAAGGCTTGCAATGCAGAAGTCACTACAAGGGTTATGTTAGTAAAAAACAATCGGGAAATACAAATTTGTGATAACAGAAATGAGTTGATAAAAGTTTTTATATAATAGGCCAGATTACAGAGGTTTGACTGTATCAGACAATTACTTGTGTTCATATGTTCTCTGAAACAGTTTGTCTTCTGTACCATCTCAGTATGTCACTTTGTCTTGAAGATATCAGCCATTCAGAGATCCCTGCTGGTACCCCCAATAGTCCAGTTCATGACCTGTGTTTTAAGTCAGTATGACGTACTGTATTTTAACAGTGTATTTGTTTGACTATTTAGCTCAGATCTCCACCACCATGACCCCTACTGGCACCCCCTCCACTCCAGTTTTCACTGACCCTAGTTTCACTAAGACAGAAGTTATCTACATGGCTCTCATGGCCTGTGTTTTCTGCCTTATTGTCATTGTCTGCCTGGTGATCGGCAAGCGAGGCTCCCGTGCATCTGAGGAGTTAAGTACGTTAAATAGCGGGAATACTAGTGAAGCCCTGGCCCTCACAGGTGATTACAGTTCAGTGGCTGAAAGATTGCCGTGTGTGTGTCACATAACATCCACATGTCTGTCATTGACATATCTCAATGTTAACTGCATCATCAACCATGTAAAACTATGGGTATCATCAGCTGTCTAAAACTAAGTGCATCATTAATTGTCTATAAGTGCATCAACTATCTAAACAAAGTGCATCATTAACTGTCTAAAACAAAGTGCATCATTACTCTCTAAAACTAAGTGCATCATTAATTGTCTATAAGTGCATCATTAACTCTCCTCTAAAACTAAGTGCAAAATCAACTATCTAAAACAAAATGCATCATTAACGGTCAAAAACAAATTGTCTAAAACAAAGTGCATCATTAACTGTCTAAAACTAATAGAATAGAATAGAAAGATTTATATAGCGCAAAATTGATGCAACATCCTTTAATGCGCTCGAGATCAAAAAGGGAAAGTCCAGGGTCGTATCAGGTCGATATCCAAATTAGCTCCCACCAGGGAGATGTACTATGGTGGAGGATATGCTAGTTTAAACAAGTAGGTTTTTAACTGGCTTCAGAAACCTGTTATTGTGTGCTGTGATCGGACTGATTGTGGGAGTCTGTTCCATTTAGTGGGGGAGGCCATTGCATAACCTTGCCTACCAATGGACTTTCTAGGACAAATTGAGGAAAGAGATCGTCGATTTTCACGAGTTAGGCTACTGGTTTCGATCAAGGATGATAAGTATGTGGGTTGGGAGAATTTGATGGCATTGAAAGACAAGTAATTAGATTATACTTAAACAAGATGCGGAGATAGGGAGCCAGTGTAGTTTTTGAAGAAAGGGAGTGACATGGCTTGTTCTGTCAAATCTAAAAACAATTCTACAAAGGGCATTCTGAATCTTTTGCAGTTTAGCTACATTGTATTTACTTACGCCATAGAGTAAGGAATTATAGTAGTCAAGTTGACTGCTGATCATTGAATTTGCAAGCAAGGCTGCAGTCTCCACACTGAGGAATTTGCGGATGCATCTTAGGTCCTTAAGGTGATAGTAACAGGCACGACAAACCTTGGTTATGTGACTGGTAAAGGTGTTGCCAGAGTCGAAAGTAACACCTAGGTTCTTGAATGTATCACTAGGGGAGATAGAATTTCTAAGAAGTTGGGTGGGAAATTTTTGGATGAGGATCTCTCTGGCTTGTCTAAATACCAGAACTAAGTGCATCAACTGTCTAAGACTGAGTGCATCATCAAGTGTCAAAAACTAAGTGCATGATCAAGTGTCTAAAACCAAGTGCATCATCAACTGTCTAAAAGTAAGTGTATCAGGACCTGTCTGAAGCTCTGTCTATCATCAACTGTCTAACATAACTGTCTAAAATAGATGCAACATTTGTCTAAATCTAGGTGTATCATTAACTGTCTGAAACTAAATATGTCATCAGCTGACTAAAACCAAGTGTTTATAACCGTGTAAAACTAAGTGAATCAACAGTCTAAAGTTGTTTATCATTCACTGTCAAGTAGCTCAAACTGAATTTTTATTATTATATCATGAGTTTACAGAAAAGACTTGAAACTCTAGCTGTGCCAGAATTGCACGATTTTGCTCAAATATGGTTGAAATTGTGAAGCATAATTAATGAGAGAGATTCTTGAACAATTCCATGAAGTAGAAGAAATCTTTGTTAAGCAACTGTTGATTAACAGTTAATTAAGACTCATATTGATTAGCTGGCAGGTTACAGTTGCAATAAATCTATTTTCACAATGATATATGGATGGTATGTACCAGTACACATGCAGTCTGTTTGACTCTTACTTGACCTGGGTTCAAATCCATGAGCAGACTGTAGGGAGGGTTTGTTACAGGAGAAAACTCCCAGCGGGGAAAATCACACCAGTGAAGTGAGCTGTCTTCATCTTAGTCTCACCAATCTACGGAACAACAACAAACTTCTTGTCCACTCAAGTGTTACACCCTGTTTTGCATAGTCCTGAGAATCCTTTGATCTTTACACATGGGAATAATGATCCAGGTCATGTGAGAGTCGGCACTTTGATGTTGTAAACTGTCTGATTATTTCTCATGATGTAACTGTATAGAATGCAGCTCTGTGATTAAAAGATCCTTCAACTATTTGAATGACATTTCCTTAGACTGCTTGCCTGTTGTAAAAAAAGCTGTCAACATAACATCGCCTTGATTTCCTGAATACAACACGTGTAATTTTCCATGTCTTGTTATGCTGGGAAATTAATAATAGGAAATAACATATCAGCATGATATCTGTAGACTAAGTCGCGTTTACAGATGTGACACTCAGGATAAGATTAAATGTGACACATTGATCTGTGATGTGTTTAACTGTACAGCAGAGGTTTACATAACACTCACACAGTCATGTTGATTCCACATGATTTTACTTCATTCTGAATCTTTCATTTTCTTTATTTTTTTTCAAACTTCTACTTTGGCCCAGCTGTTGGAAATCACCTGTGGAATTTTTTCACAGATGAGGAATTTTTGCCTGTTAAGAGTTCACAGAATGCTCCCTGTTGTTGTGAATTGATTGTCAGAACAACTGATAAGTTTTTGATTGTAGGTATAACTAATGAGTGTGTTTTTTTTGTTACAACAGATGGTTAAAACTATTTTATTGTGTGGAAAACACTGTTACATGTGTCTTTCATTGTGGGTAGAGGTAATGATAAGCATGTATCTGTAAAAACTAATTCTAATCACTTCCTTGATTGTGTAAATAACTAACGACAATCACATATTTGATTGTGGGAACAACTAATGATATACATATATTTGATTGAACAACAAATAACACATTTAGTTTTGGGTAGAACTGATGATATATGTATATTTGATTGAACAACAAATAATTAACACATTTAGTTTTGGGTAGAACTGATGATAACATGCTAATATTTTGTATATTTATGAGACCTCTTTCTCAACTTGTTCCTGCATGTTTTGTCGCCTCTTACTGTGTTCTTGTCTTGGATTTATTTCTTGATTCTTTACAATGATTGTCTGTTGAAATAAATACTAATGATCAAGTGTAATAAATATTGGTTATCAGACATTTATAAATCGGAATTTATGTTGAGATTTATGGAGAGTATCATACAATGTCATAAATATCTCCATGTATGTAAGAATTAAATCTACAGTCGGATTTTTCAGTGACTGAGTCGACAAGTCAGATATCTAATACCTAGCCTGCCACCTCTATAGGCATGTGTTCAAATCCACTTTGTGACAATATTCACAGTGTACTTAGGACTTGTTAATCACTAGACTGCCACCTCTATAGTCATGTGTTCAAATCCACTTTGTGACAATATTCACAGTGTACTTAGTTCTTGTTAATCCCTAGACTGCCACCTCTATAGTCATGTGTTCAAATCCACTTTGTGACAATATTCACAGTGTACTTAGTTCTTGTTAATCCCTAGATTGCCACCTCTATAGTCATGTGTTCAAATCCACTTTGTGACAATATTCACAGTGTACTTAGTTCTTGTTAATCCCTAGACTGCCACCTCTATAGGCATGTGTTCAAATCCACGGTGTGACAACATTCACAGTGTACTTAGGACTTGTTAATCCCTAGATTGCCACCTCTATAGTCATGTGTTCAAATCCACGGTGTGACAATATTCACAGTGTACTTAGGACTTGTTAATCCCTAGCCTGCCACCTCTATAGTCATGTGTTCAAATCCACCTGGTGACAATATTCACAGTGTACTTAGTTCTTGTTAATCCCTAGATTGCCACCTCTATAGTCATGTGTTCAAATCCACCTGGTGACAATATTCACAGTGTACTTAGTTCTTGTTAATCCCTAGATTGCCACCTCTATAGTCATGTGTTCAAATCCACCTGGTGACAATATTCACAGTGTACTTAGGACTTGTTAATCCCTAGATTGCCACCTCTATAGTCATGTGTTCAAATCCACTTTGTGACAATATTCACAGTGTACTTAGTTCTTGTTAATCCCTAGATTGCCACCTCTATAGTCATGTGTTCAAATCCACAGTGTGACAATATTCACAGTGTACTTAGGACTTGTTAATCCCTAGATTGCCACCTCTATAGTCATGTGTTCAAATCCACCTGGTGACAATATTCACAGTGTACTTAGGACTTGTTAATCCCTAGACTGTCACCTCTATAGTCATGTGTTCAAATCCACAGTGTGACAATATTCACAGTGTACTTAGTTCTTGTTAATCCCTAGATTGCCACCTCTATAGTCATGTGTTCAAATCCACCTGGTGACAATATTCACAGTGTACTTAGGACTTGTTAATCCCTAGACTGTCACCTCTATAGTCATGTGTTCAAATCCACAGTGTGACAATATTCACAGTGTACTTAGTTCTTGTTAATCCCTAGACTGCCACCTCTATAGTCATGTGTTCAAATCCACAGTGTGACAATATTCACAGTGTACTTAGGACTTGTTAATCCCTAGACTGCCACCTCTATAGTCATGTGTTCAAATCCACGGTGTGACAATATTCACAGTGTACTTAGGACTTGTTAATCACTAGACTGCCACCTCTATAGGCATGTGTTCAAATCCACGGTGTGACAATATTCACAGTGTACTTAGGACTTGTTAATCCCTAGACTGCCACCTCTATAGGCATGTGTTCAAATCCACGGTGTGACAACATTCACAGTGTACTTAGGACTTGTTAATCCCTAGACTGCCACCTCTATAGGCATGTGTTCAAATCCACGGTGTGACAACATTCACAGTGTACTTAGGACTTGTTAATCCCTAGATTGCCACCTCTATAGGCATGTGTTCAAATCCACGGTGTGACAACATTCACAGTGTACTTAGGACTTGTTAATCCCTAGATTGCCACCTCTATAGGCATGTGTTCAAATCCACGGTGTGACAACATTCACAGTGTACTTAGGACTTGTTAATCCCTAGCCTGCCACCTCTATAGTCATGTGTTCAAATCCACGGTGTGACAATATTCACAGTGTACTTAGGACTTGTTAATCCCTAGATTGCCACCTCTATAGGCATGTGTTCAAATCCACGGTGTGACAATATTCACTATGTACTTAGGACTTGTTAATCCCTAGATTGCCACCTCTATAGGCATGTGTTCAAATCCACGGTGTGACAATATTCACTATGTACTTAGGACTTGTTAATCACTAGACTGCCACCTCTCATGTCATGTCTACTTAGGACCTGCCCTGATATGATGTTAAGTTTAAAAAATGTGAAAGTCATGGCTCTGTTGGTTTGAACTTTCTGCAATGCTGACACCACTTGTGCCAGACACAACCCCTAAAAAGTATTATACCTAGAACTTTTTAATTAAGCGGCCCGTCAGGGACGCTTATTTGTTTTCACCGAAGTTCGACTGATCACCGCCGCCACTGGATTATGGTCTCCCTTGAATAACTTCTTAGCCTTTCATATTTTTCTTCCCTTCTTATCTTTCTTTAAAACTATAGGGGCGGGAAAAATTTTTGACATACTTTGCGCAGACCTTAAGCTTTACTTAAGGTAACCTTAAGCATACCTCCAAAACACCTCGTCATCGCGTTTCGGAAAAAAACACACACACCTGTGCTATAAAATTTATCAGGTACATTCTAGACCAAATTTCCAAGGTCGGAAAGGATTTTCTCATTAATCGGACCATAGATGCCTGAATGGGAGGCGTTTTATTTTCGTAAATTTTTTAAAAATGGGTACTTGGTCTGTATCTCAAAAATGGTCAGGATTTCGGCGTTTTGTTGGAATAACTTATTCAGCTACTTTTTGATAATCTTTCACATGCCGAAGTTTTAGCCCTGTATCTGCAATTTTAAGGTCACCTTAACGTCAAAAAACGGGGTTTTAGCCCTCCAGTTCACTTAGTTTTTCACTTTTTTCAACCAAACTTGGCACATATATTAAGATTTGCCAAAGTAATATCCTGACTTTATGGTGACCTTAAACTCAAAATGTTAATGGACATTTGGCCTGCTTAAAGTCATCAAATTGGAATAAAATGCTCTGGCTCCTTTGTTTTTCCATTTTTTTATATTGAAATTATCACTGGTATTAAACTAGATAAAAATAATACTTATGGTCACTTTAAACTGTCAGTATGAATGGAGTTGTAGCCACCTTAAAGTGAAATAATGGGGTTTTCAGCCTCCAAGTATCTTATTGTTCGACTGACCTCAGTTAAACTTTGCAAACTTATAAAGGATGGCAAACCAAAGGGTTATCCTGACTTTAAGGTGACCTTAAACTGTTAATATAATGTTGGCCCCCCGAAAGTCATAACATTTGAATAAAGCCATCAGCTAAACTTTGTACACTTATAAAGGATGACAAAAGGGACATTCTCATTTTATGGTCACCTTAAAGTCGCAATATGGATGAAGTTATGGTCACCTTGCAGTGAAATTATGGAGTTTTTTATCTCCAGCTATCATATTGTTCAGCAGAGCTCGGTTAAATTTGTACACTTTTAAAGATGACATTGGGGACATTCTTATTTTCTTTCCACCTTGGAGTTCCAATACAAGTACAGTCATGGCCATCTTGACGTGAAAATGAGGATTTTCAGCCCCTAACTGATTTACTGTTCAGTAACATCAGTTTAACTTGACATTGATTATACTAAAGTAAGATTTTGTATAACATTTCACTTAAAATTCCTGTACTTAAGAGGCTTTGGCCATCTTAACATGATAAATATATACTTCTTGCTCCCTCCTCATTTATTTTAACACTTTTTAAAACCACACCTGGCATATGTATGCTTAAAAATATTTATGCTGTCTGGCAAACCTAATCTCTTAGTGTTTATGAAGTTATGACATCTTCAAAGAAAAAAATGAGCTATTTATGATGCACTGATGTGGTTATTAACATATTGCAACTGATCAGTGTTCACATAATATAAATTCCCAATTTTAGGCAGATTAAAAAAAACACATTCTTCTGATTCCATTCATTTGGAAATGTGGGGATATAACTTTTTCTTTTTGGAAAAAAAGCTTCAATTGATTCAACTTTTGTTTTGTAGAAGGAGTTGATGATCTAGCTACTTGTTCACATAGACTATATAAATTGGTCAAATGTATACACCTGACTTCTTTCACAATATAAGATGCTTGAAAAAAAGCACTTTCTCATAAACAGTTTTTCTTGTACAGCATTTTATGTATCTCCAGCTGAGTGGAAATGAATGACTTGTCCTTTTCTTCTTCCTTACCAACTCTGTTGTGTGATATCTATCAAAAGGCACATTCATGGAAAGTCTTTCTATGCAGAAAGAACCCCCCCCCCCCCCCAACTCCCCTTTAGTGCACACAAAAAGCAAGTGGAAAAAAGAATGGCCTCAGTGGGGGAAGTGGGGGGGTTCATGGAGGGAGATGATAGATAGAGATATATATATGTGTGTGTGAAGCAAAAGTGGAACAAAAAAAAGTGGAATATTTATGCTGTTCTTTCGAATGTATATTGTTTACTTTTCTTTTACTTTCTTCCATTTCACTTAGACTTCTACATTTAATTAATTTTAGCTCAAGTGGGAAATGAATTTTTGAAACTTTAATGCATTCAAATTCCTGAAGTGATGCACTAAATCACTTATAACTTGAAAAGTATTGCGTTCACAGCATTTTGTTAACATATGTTATTAGGCTACTTTTTCCACAGCTACACCAAGTCCAGTAACTTGTTTGGTCTTAATTTTGTGCATTATTGAAGTGTGGAATGGATCATGATCTCCTACTCTTATTCCTAAGTCTAGATTTTTAATTTCAATTGCTAAATCATTCATAATATTGCAATATATAAACTCATACTTTTCTTTCCCAGTAAATCCAGTAACATTTTTCTAGCAGTATAGCTTGACTTGTTTGTAACTTGATTTTTCTTGTAAGCAATAACTCTGAAGCAAAATCAGTAACTTTTGAACAAAAAGTCTAACACACTTTGGTTCACTGGATTTTATTAGTGGTTTTGTTAAGTTTTTAGTTGAAGCACAACCAGTAATTTTAAACAATAGTTCTTAAGCATCTTAGTCCACTGCATTCAATTAGTGTTTTATACTTAAGTCTGATACTAATGACATTTTGAACAGAAATGTCTGTGGTCAGTGTACCCTTTCACTTGAGACCTCTTCTCTGAGAACATTACCAAAGAATATAGGACATACAGAATCCGGGAAAAAAATGCCTCCTGGACAAAATGCCTCACAGAAAAAAATGCCTCCTGGATATTTTGTGACTAGGAAAAAATGGCTCCTGAGAAAAAAAAGTTATTTCAACTTGTAAACATGTTACATATGAAACCTATAACGTATAATATCAAAAACATGTTAATTTCAGATATGTACAGTCAAAACCAGAACGTACAATATCGTGAAGTACAAATTACAAATATCTTCTTGAAAGGGTATCCCTTCAGCTGTACTCTGGAGCAGTTTAAAAGCAGGATTTATGGCTGTGAGGTTTCTTGATGACATAGTTGTGGCCTTTATGGCTTACAATATGCATTCTTATCAAATTACAACATAGGTTATCCCCTCTGTAAGGAGTTGATCGCAGTTAGATGCACTAGGAGGGGCAGAAATGTAATTACAAGAAAAACACGACACCTGTCATAATGGAAACCAGGGATGAACAGCCAGCCAAAAGAGTGAGAAGCACCAGCAAAACCTTACTAGAGAAACTTACATACCTTTGTACAGCTAAGCAAAATGGGAAAAAGACTGTGAAGTTTTGACAGGCATTGGCGACTATAAGACTCAAGTTGAAAAAATGAAGATGCCTCTGAAGTTGTAATGGGAACCTGTAGTGTTATAATACTTGAAAGAACTTTTTTTCTTAGGAGGTATTTTTCCTGGTCACAAAATATTCAGGAGGCATTCATTCTAGGAGGTATATTTCCTAGGAGGCATATTTTCTAGGAGGCATTTTTTCCAGGAGGCACTTTTTCCGCGCATCGGACATACATTCTTTTGAGAAGTAAATTTCACACCTACAATTTCTCTTCTGCCAGGCTGTGGTCGTTCTTTCATTTGTTAAATATGGTAACATACACAATGCAATAAACTTTACATTTTCTATTCCTTGTCATGCATATCTTCACATCTTTTACGGCTTACTTCACACTTTTTCATCAGGGCCTCTTCGTTTTTGTCAGCAAAAACATTTTTCTAGTTTGGAATGTGGATTCATATTAGTAAGGACAAGAAATGTATATGTTGGTGACCTTGACCTTCAATTTTAAGATCATTGACAGACACCGAGAATCTTTTAAGCGATTTTTGGCCTCTTTTAGTTCTAGAAATTCAAAATGGAAGCCATTCAAGTATACTAACAAACTTTAAAAATCCATGAGGTACTTATATTGATATCCTGCACCTTAACCTTGATCACCTTTGATATACAGACATATCAACTCTGGTTCAAGCTGAAACAGGGTCCTTGTTAAAAAATAGGCCCTCTGGTTCCATATATTATTATGTCCACCCCACTGGGGGGTGGACATATTATTTTTGCTTTTGGCGGTGTCCGGCGTCCCACTTGGTTTCCAGACATTTTAGGCAACAGTTCTTATCCTATCTTTACCAAATTTGGCATGCAGGTTTATTGGGTTAATAGCTTGTATAGGATTGCTTTTGGTGATGATAGCTCTAAAGCTAACTGAGTAATAGCTACTTTGCTACTTTTGAATATCTCTTTGGTTTCCAGACATTTTAAGGAATGCTATTAAGCCTAGCTTTCTGAAATTTGGTATGGAGGTTCATTGGGTTAATAGCTTGTATGGGATTGCTTTTGGGGGGAATTACTTCATATATGAGTGAGTAATTAATTAAATAAATGAGTAATTGGCTATTTTGAATACTGAAAAAGGCAAATGTGCTCATATCTCCTAAACCGTGCGAGATAGAGCGATTTCGTCGAAATTTTCGACCCACAGGGTATCTAAGGAATGTACTCTTTGCAATTTTCCAAAAAAAATTCCCCTCCCCAAAAATGGCGGTCATTTTGAATTTTCGAATTTTTGCCAAAAATGGCAAAACACAAATTTGCTTCAATCTCCTTAACCATGCGAGATAGAGCAATTTCGTCGAAATTTTCAACCCACAGGGTATGTAAGGAATGTAATCTTGGCAATTTTCAAAAAATTTTCCCCTCCAAAAATGGCGGCCATTTTGGAATTTTCGAATTTTTGCCAAAAATGGCAAAACACAAATTTGCTTCTATCTCCTTAACCATGCGAGATAGAGCGATTTGTCAAAATTTTCGACCCACAGGGTATCTGAGCATTGTACTCTTGGCAATTTTTAAAAAATTTTCCCTTCCCTAAAAATGGCGGCCATTTTGAATTTTCGAATTTTTGCCAAAAATGGCAAAACACAAATTTTCTTCTATCTCCTTAACCGTGTGACACAGAGCGATTTCGTCAAAATTTTCGACCCACAGTGTATCGGAGCATTGTACTCTTGGCAATTTAAAAAAAATTTTCCCCTCCCCAAAAATGGCGGCCATTTTGAATTTTCGAATTTTTACCAACAATGGCAAAACACAAATTTGCTTCTATCTCCTTAACCGTGCGAGATAGAGCGATTTTGTCAAAATTTTCGACCCACAGGGTATCTAAGGAATGTACTCTTCGCAATTTTCAAAAAATTTTCCCCTTCTCAAAAATGGCGGCCATTTTGAATTTTTGCCAAAAATGGCAAAACACAAATTTGCTTCTATCTCTTTAACCGTGCGAGATAGAGCGATTTCGTCGAAATTTTCCACCCATAGGGCATCTAAGGAATGTACTCTTTGGAATTTTTAAAAAAATTTTCCCCTCCCCAAAAATGGTGGACATTTTGAATTTTCGAATTTTTGCCAAAAATGGCAAAACACAAATTTGCTTCTATCTACTTAACCGTGCGAGATAGAGTGATTTCGTCGAAATTTTCGACCCACAGGGTATCTAAGGAATGTAATCTTTACAATTTTCAAAAATTTCCCCTCCCCAAAAATGGCGGCCATTTTGAATTTTCGAATTTTTGCCACAAAATGGCAAAACACAAATTTGCTTCTATCTCCTTAACCGTGCGAAATAGAGCGATTTCATCGAAATTTTCAACCCACAGGGTATCTAAGGAATGTACTCTGCAATTTTCAAAAAATTTTCCCCTCCCCAAAAATGGAGGCCATTTTGAATTTTGGAATTTTTGCCAAAAATGGCAAAACACAAATTTGCTTCTATCTACTTAACCGTGCGAGATAGAGTGATTTCGTCGAAATTTTCGACCCACAGGTTATCTCAGAAATGCACTCTTAGCAATTTTCAAAAAAATTTCCCCTCCCCTCAAAATGGCGACCATTTTGAATTTTCGCCAAAAATGGCAAAACACGAATTTGCTTCTATCTCCTTAACCGTGCGATATAGAGCGATTTCGTCGAAATTAGCAAGCAACAGGGTATCTGACCAATGTACTGTTGGCAATTTTCAAAAAATTTTCCCCTCCCCAAAAATGGCAGCCATTTTGAATTTTCGAATTTTTCCCAAAAATGACAAAACACAAAATTGCTTCTATCCCCTTAACTGTGCGAGATAGAGCGATTTCGTCGAAATTTTCGACCCACAGGGTATCTAAGAATTGTACTCTTTGCAATTTTCAAAAATTTTTCCCCTCCCCACATATGGCGGCCATTTTGAATTTTCGAATTTTTGCCCAAAATGGAAAAACACATATTTGCCTTAACCGTGCAAAATAGAGTTATTTCGTTGAAATTTTCGACCCATACGGTATCTAAGAAATGTACTCTTGGCAATTTTCAAAAAATTTTCCTTTTCCCAAAAATGGCGGCCATTTTGAATTTTCAAATTTTTGCCAAAAATAAAAAAACAGAAATTTGCTTCTATCTTCTTAACTGTGCAAGATAGAGTGATTTTGTCAAAATTTTCGAACCAACCAATGCAAAAAGGCATGAGGCTGAAATAATTTACATGTACACGAATCAATCAATCAATCAATCAATCAGTTGTCCAGGTGCTTAATCTCCGTATCAACGGATTCTAAGGCACACCATCCAATCCGTAAGGCATAAATCATGAGACATTAGACTTGTTCCGAGTCGTTGCCAGGGAGACGGTCCGGTTTATGGGGGTGGACATTACACATGATAATGTGTGTTCTTCTATGCTATCCTGTTTCTATTCATATGTCGCAGCTACTATCAACAGGGCGTCCTATTTCTAGTTATTTCTTGGGGTTCAGAATGTGGAACAACTTTTGTAAAAACTAAGCTGCAAGTTTTGTTATGTCAATTGACTTTATGACTTTTCAGTACCTTCCATAATGAGTAAAATCAGTTGTAACTTGAAAACTATTGCCTTTAGAGTATTTGTTTAAATATGTTATTCACCTACTTTGTGTGTGCTATAACACAGACAAATTGCAGACCTGTAGCTCATTGCATGGTTGAGCGATAGCTTTATACCCCACAGCCCTTACGGGCTGTCAGGGTATTGTTTTCATCCATGGCAACCGATGGGTGGTCGGCGGAAAAAATTGGACCGAAAGGTGTAGTAAGTTGATACTAGGTAAGGACATTGGTTAGGGGTGTAGGTGTGCTACATCGTGGTGTGACCTTGATTTGACTTTTGACCTTGCCATAGTGACCTTGACCTATAAAATCTTGTCTGGGCTATATCTCAGAAACAGTAAGGTGTAGGAAGTTGATACTTCGTAGAAACATTGGTTAGGGGGTGTGGGTATGTATCGTGATGGTGTGACCTTGATTTGACCTTGTTGTCGTGACCTTGGCCTGTAAAAACTTGTCCAGACTATATGTCAGGAATCATAAGGTGTAAGAAGATGATACTTGGTTGGTACATTGGTTAGGGGCTGTAGGTGTGCAACATCATGGTGTGACCTTGATTTGACCTTGCTGTAGTGACCTTGACCCGTAAAATCTTGTCTGGGCTGTTTCTCGGAAACTGCAAGGTATAGGAAGTTGGTACTTGGTAGGGACATTGGTTAGGGGGTGCTCTGCCAAAGTGTGTTTACCTGCCATATTTGGGACATATTTCTCTTATCACAAAATTTGTGGATTGCTGCAGCTGATTATTAAATGTACTTTTACTTAATTGTGCTATTTCCATTGACAGCTATACTTCAATTAATAAATTTTACAGATTTATAATTATTAGTTTACTGATTAATGCAGTCATCTTACTATTGAATTGTCATTTTAATATTTATCTTTACATAAATTTTGCCTCTCTTTATTTTCTCTACTTAAATATAATTTGGACCTTTACAAAGCTGACACTGTTTACTCTGAAAGTCTTCTGTTCTTTGAACTGTTTCAGTCCTTCTGTATCTCATGGTGTTGAAAACTGTTTCCCCGGGCTGTGGGATACAGGCATTTCTAATGCTCTTTCTTTTGAGATTTTTGCAGTTGAGTAAAAAACTTGTCATTTGAAAAGTATTGTATTTATAGCATTTGTTAAAATATGTGATTCACCTACTTTTGAGTCAGCAGTGACATAGTAAAATTGCAGACCAGTACCTCATTGCATATCTGAGCAATAGCTATTTTGAGATACGTCTTTTTCACTTTCACTTGTACTCTGAAGCTCAAAATAGCTGATTGCGTGTTTTGCTCCATTGGATTTGCCCTTTGATTACTGGATTAAGGTCAAATGGGGAATCATATTAAGGCCCTGTATCTGCCTTATTCTTAATCAAAGGGGTTCGGTATGTGAAGCCGTTTGCATGGGCCATGTCAGATTTATTGTTACATTAGCTTGAAAATTAAATGACTTCACTGTGTCACACTGCAATACATAGCCAGTTTGTAATTGTGTTATTGAAATCTGAATTCAGCACAATTTCTCAGTATCATCCCAGGCTTCTTAACTGTTCTTCTTCTGGACATGTGACATTAAAAGCAGATGAAAGAAACGGTCTGCGAGTTGATGTGAACGGAAACCCAAACTATGAACCCGAGCCAGGAATGCCTTCCACCCCACCACCCAGCTACTCAGTGATAGAGCGACAGACCAGTTACGTCAGCCATATCAGTGTATCCAGTAGTCAGAGTAAGTAGCACTCAGAGAATACAAACTCACCACCCAGCTACTCAGTGATATGCAGTTACATCAGCCATATCAGTATATCCAGTAGTTAGAGTAAGTAGCACTCAGAGAATACAAACTCACCACCCAGCTACTCAGTGATAGAATGAATGACCAGTTACGTCAGCCATATCAGTGTATCCAGTAGTCAGAGTAAGTAGCACTCAGAGAGTACAAACTCATCGCCCTGCTACTCAGTGATATGCAGTTACATCAGTCATTCTAGTATATCCAGTAGTCTAACCAAGTATTATTAGAAAGTATAAACTCACCACACAGCTCCTAAGTCATATAAATACAATGATTTCAGCCATATGTATGTGTCTGTAGTCTGGGTATGTAGCATTGAGGGAGTACAAACCTACCATCTTACTATTCAGTAAATAGTCATATCACTAAAGGGTAATAACTCTCTCACCTTCACTGTCGGAAGGTATCGTGCAAATGACTGTTTTAATAAAATTTTATTGTTTATCATGTCTTATGTGGCTATCTTCCCTCTCTGCGGTCAGAGTTGGAATCCTGACCTGAATTCAAGTGGGAAAGCTAGTAGTTGCTTGCAGTTGGTTGGCAGTTTACAGTACAAAATCTTGACCACCTGTATGTGCTGGTTTCCTTCACCCTTCCAACTACCTGTCACGATGTAACTGATACAAAGGTATCAGGTATAACGTAAAACACTTTATTTATTTGGTAATTTGTTCCATACAGTGTCTGAGCCGCCCGATTATAATGATGCATTAGACTTACCGGGTGATCCTGATGCACCACCGTCACGCCAAGCACACTCGGGGCGTCAGTCCAGTCGGCGTCCCGCACACAGGAGAAACAGCGGTGGTAGTACAGCCTCACGGTTCTCACGCCTCAGACAGAGGATATTTTCACGCAGTGTGTCTGCTCAGGAAGGAAGATATAGGTAAGGAACAGATGTTTGAGATACAGGTGTGTGAAGTGAGATACAGGTGTGAACTGAGTGCTGTGTGAAGTGGGATACTGGTGTATAAAAAGGGATACAGGTGTATAAAGTGAGGTACAAGTGAGTGATGTACAGGTCTGCCAAGTGAGACACTAGTGTGTAAAGTGAGGTCATGTGTGTGAAGAGAGATTTAGGTGTGTGAAATGGCATTCAGTTCTGTGAAGTGACATTCAGGTGTGTGAAGTGACATTCAGGTTTGTGAAATGACATTCAGGTGTGTAAAGTGACATTCAGGTGTGTAAAGTGAGATTCAGGTGTGTACAGTGACATTCAGGTGTGTGAAGTGAATTATTCAGGTTTGTGAAATGACATTCAGATGTGTAAAGTGACATTCAGGTGTGTGAAGTGAGATTCAGGTGTGTAAAGTGACATTCAGGTGTGTGAAGTGAGATTCAGGTGTGTAAAGTGACATTCAGGTGTGCGAAGTGACATTCAGGTGTGTGAAGTGAGATTCAGGTGTGTAAAGTGACATTCAGGTGTGCGAAGTGACATTCAGGTGTGTGTATTGAGATTTAGGTATTTGCGGTGAGATTCAGATGTGTGAAGTGAGATTCAGATGTGTGAAGTGACATTCAGGTGTGTGAAGTGAGATTCAGGTGTGAAATGACATTCAGGTGTGTGAAGTGAGATTCAGGTGTGTAAAGTGTCATTCAGGTGTGAAAAGTGAGATTCAGGTGTGTGAAGTGACATTCAGGTGTGTGCATTGAGATTTAGGTGTTTGAGGTGAGATTCAGATGTATGAAGTGAGATTCATATGTGTGAAGTGACATTCAGGTGTGTGAAGTGAGATTCAGGTGTGAAATGACATTCAGGTGTGTGAAGTGAGATTCAGGTGTGTAAAGTGTCATTCAGGTGTGAAAAGTGAGATTCAGGTGTGTGAAGTGACATTCAGGTGTGTGAAGTGACTTTAGGTGTGTGAAGTGACATTTAGGTGCATGAAGTGATATTTAGGTGCATGAAGTGATATTTAGGTGCATGAAGTGATATTCAGGTGTGTGAAGTATGTAAGTATGTGTACATTGTTTACAGTTAGGTCTGTGAGTGCATTGTTATATTATAGACATGTTTCTCTTATTAGTTAGGTATTTATGTAACAAAGATATTGTGTTTCAGTCTTGTGTATTTGTAATTAAGACTTTTTATGGACATTTTTTGTTTGTAGTTAAGTCTTCACATAATTAAGGTAGTTTCTGTTTCAGACATCGTTCATCTGCATCCTCTGTATCAGAAGCAGACCCCACCTCAGACATTGCACGTATTTCGGAACTTTCAGACATAGTGTTTGAGGATGAGACTTCACCGAGTCGTGAGGAGGTGGCAGTTAGTCACTCTACCCCTCATACAGCACTAAGTCACTCCACTCAAAGTCCACGGGCAGTCAGTAGGTCCGTGTCTCAAGCCACAGGCAACACCAGTGTCGGCAGCAGCCTGAGTGGCGAGTCCCATGATATCTTTGCTCAGATCCACAGTCTGAACACTGCACAGAGTGAGCAGGAACTGAGTGCTCAGCCCGAACAGCGGGATAGTGGTACACTGCAGAGTGACCTCACAAACGTCTCAGAAGTGGCATTACTGTCACAAGAACCAGAGGCCAGTCAGAACAGACCCGCATTCTTCTGAAAACACTCCATGAGTCCAAATATATACACAACACAATGACATCACCAAAACTGTCAGAGATTCTGCTGTCACACTCCACACAAGTCCAAATATATACACAACACAATGACATCACCAAAACTGTCAGAGATTCTGCTGTCACACTCCACACAAGTCCAGATATATACACAATGACATCACCAAAACTGTCAGAGATTCTGCTGTCACACTCCACACAAGTCCAGATATATACACAACACAATGACATCACCAAAACTGTCAGAGATTCTGCTGTCACACTCCACACAAGTCCAAGTTTACTAGGGATGTCTTGGTGTCCCTGGTATTTCGGTATCGAGACCATTTCCTCTGAATAACAAGACATTGATTTTCAACTGGTATGTTGATTGTCAATCCACATAATTGTGGGAGAAAGAAAAATATTAGAAACAAACCCTAACTCTGGAGATATACATTTTTGTCCCATACTTCTGTATATTTTCCGAGTTGCTTTACTTCCTGTTGTTAGGCCTATTCGTTTAGGGATGTACTGAAATGTAACTTCTTGTTTTTCCTGTATTTTCCATGTCTCTACAAAAGTATTGCATGGTGTCAGAATGTAAAGAGTGTTGAAGTTCAAGCCACATGCATTATTGGTTCTTGAGATTTGAGGTTCTATAGTTTCTGTGAATCATACACTGACACAACAATATGTATGTTGGACAATAAATAATGGAGAATGATGTTTATAACCTTCCATACTAACAAGAAATCCTTGTCTTTTGTCTTGTTTTAGTGTAAAGTTACTTTGTGGTTGTTTACACAGTGAGAGTGCTGGCTTTTTTGTAGTCTGTGAATGAGTTTTGTGAATTCTTTAATAAATACTGTATAAGTGGTTATTTTCGCGGGTACTTAAGTTCGCGAATGTACACTGTAGGCCTGCTTCGCGAGAATTTATTTTCGCGGTGAAATATATTCAATTATCGCCCAAACTGTAATACCAGCAGAAGTATTACGCGGACTTCTGCTGGTTTGATTGGAAATGCATAGTTAACGTCTTTTCTTTTATACACGTTGTCAGTGTGTGAACCTACTCTGGGAGATTATAAATTTACGAAACCCAATCGAACACACTTTCATTGACCGGCGCATTATCAAAGAAGTTGTGTAGCGGGGTCGTGTAATTGAATTAATCCCTCCCTATTGGTGATAAAGATCAAAGAAGTTAGGCGTTTCTGTGAATGGTACATTTGATTTGTTTCCGTGACAGTGTTAAATATTGTATCTTGCATAATCTTGTATTACCGCTCACGCTAGACTGGTTCTACTGGATATAAATATTGGCTAGAAGTTATTTTCGCGTTTTGTAGTCACTCGCGAATATAGCGAAAATTAATTCCACGCGAAAATAACCACTTATACAGTATGTGTAACCTGCAGCATAAAATACAGCTCAATCACTGAATATTATCAGGCTTAATAATCTGTAGTTAGTTCAAGTATACATTAACTGACAAATTAACATAAATTAACATAATTTGTTGCATAGATTTCATAATGTATTTCCATATAGTTTTACTGGAGTTACATACAAATTGTGAATTAATGCTTTAAATGTGAACAATTGTATATCAGATTGTCTCAAAGTGGGGCCAAATTATCTACTGCTATAAATACAATTCTGTTTATAAAGTGATTTAAGTGAAAGGTTTAAGTTTAGTAACAATTACTGCTGGTACTGCTACATGGAATATGTATCTTTAATGAGTTTTATGTTTATTTCAAAGTTGTTTCTAAACATATTAAGTATATACTTGCTTTAACCAGTCATGTTTTTACCCTACAGCCTGTAAACATGGTCGATAGGGTGGCCAACACTCATCCCTGAGGCTGTGGAGTACAAAGCATGTTTGATGCTGGTTTTGAAGGTTAATGTCATCCTTCAGTGCTTTAATTGTGGTTTTTGTCAAGAAATGTCTGCACATATTCTGTGAGTGATAAGGGTTTGGTACTGCCAGTCAGATTTGTCTTGCTGCAGTTGTTTGTGGTGTGTTACTGTTAAGAAATGGTAACCCATGATTAATAATGGTTTGGTATAAATTACTCCTGTCTCATTTTCTGTGGTCTGCCTTAACTAGTCATTAGTAATCCATAATTAAGCGGCCCGTCAGGGACGCTTATTTGTTTTCACCGAAGTTCAACTGATCACCGCCGCCGCCGGATTATGGTCTCCCTTGAATAACTTCTTAGCCTTTCACATTTTTCTTTCCTTCTTATCTTTCTTTAAAACTATAGGGGCGGGAAAAATTTTTGAGATACTTTGCGCAGACCTTAAGCTTTACTTAAGGTAACCTTAAGCATAAGTCCAAAACACCTTGTCATCGTGTTTTGGAAAAAACCACACACACCTGTTCTATAAAATTTATCAGGTACATTCTAGACCAAATTTCCAAGGTCGGAAAGGATTTTCTCATCAATTGGACCATAGATGCCTGAATGGGAGGCGTTTTATTTTCGTAAATTTTTTAAAAATGGGTACTTGGTCTGTATCTCAAAAACGGTCAGGAATTCGGCGTTTTGTTGGATAACTTATTCAGCTACTTTTTGATAATCTTTCACCTACCGAAGTTTTAGCCCTGTATCTGCAATTTTAAGGTCACCTTAATGTCAAAAAGGGGGTTTAGCCCTCCAGTTCAATTAGTTTTTCACTTTTTTCAACCAAACTTGGCACATATATTAAGATTTGCCAAAGGAATATCCTGACTTTATGGTGACCTTAAACTCAAAATGTTAATGGACGGACATATGGCCTGCTTAAAGGCATCAAATTGGAATAAAATGCTCTGGCTCCTTTCTTTTTCCATTTTTTTATATCAAAATTATCACTGGTATTAAACTAGATAAAAATAATACTTATTGTCACCTTAAACTCTCAGTATGAATGGAGTTGTAGCCACCTTAAAGTGAAATAAGGGGGTTTTCAGCCTCCAAGTATCTTATTGTTCGACTGACCTCAGTTAAACTTTGCACACTTATAAAGGATGGCAAACCAAAGGGTTATCCTGACTTTAAGGTGACCTTAAACTGTTAATATAATTTTGGCCCCCCTAAAGTCATAACATTTGAATAAAGCCATCTGACTCCTTTCTTTTTCCATATCTAACATATTTTGATATTAAAGGGACATTCTCATATTATGGTCACCTTAAAGTCACAATATGAATGAAGTTATGGTCACCTTACAGTGAAAAAGGAAGTTTCAGCCTCCTGCTGTCTTATTGTTCAACTGACCTGAGCTAAACTTTATGCACTTATAAAGGATGAGAAAAGGGACATTCTTATTTTATGGTCACCTTAAAGTCCCCATATGAATGAAGTTATGGCCATCTTGCAGCGAAATTATGGAGTTTTTAATCTCCAGCTATTGTATTGTTCAGCTGACCTCACTTTAATTGTGCGCACTCATTAAAGATGAAAATAGGGACAAGTAACATACACAATGCAATAAAGTTCACAGTTTCTATTGCTTATGATGCATATGTTGACATCTTTTATGGGTAACTTCTTTTTCATCTGGGCCGCTTCGTTTTTGTCAGCAAAAACATTTTTGTAGTTAATTAGGGATTTGAACTCCTGTTCACTTCATCTTTTGTGATCCATAACAGTAAGGGTTTCATTATCTTATTTCTATGATTAATTGGGGTTTAGTGTGAGTGATGTCTGTCCTACTTTTAGTTTCTGTGGGTTGTGACACAACTCTTATGATTTGGTATCTATGATTAATAAGGGTTTGCTATCAGTGACACTTGTCTTACTGCAGTTTCCTTTGGTCTATACTTGTTTGGTTTATGATTGGCTCTATAGCTAACTGAGTAATAGCTACTTCACTACTTTTGTGTACTTCTTTTAAGGAAAATATTTGACATACCTTTACTAAATTTGGTAGGAGCAATAGTTAGGTCAATAGCTTGTTTTGGATTGCCTTTAGTGATAATAGCTATATAACTGACTCAGTAATAGCTACTTAGCTATTTTGAGTAGCTTTTTTATTTTAAGCATTTTAAAGGAAAAGTGTTTCACCTATGTTCACAAAATTTTGGATGGAGGATTATTGGATCAGTAGCTTGCTTTTGATGATAATACCTTTATAGCTGACTGAGTAATAGCTACTGTGCTATATAGCTATTATGCTATTTTGAGTTGACTTTTTTTCTGGACATTTTAATGAAACAATGTTTTCTATCTTCACAAAAATTTATATGAAGGATAATTAGGTCAATAGTTTGGCCAGGATAGCTTTTGTTCGATGATCGCTTTGTAGCTATCTGAGTAATAGCTGCTTTGTTACTTTGAGCCTACTCGGAATTGCATTTCTGTTGTCACTCTTTTAAAAGAAACATATTTAACTCATCTTTGCAAAATTTGGTGTGAAGGTTTATAGGGTCAGTTGCTTGCTTGGTATTGTTGTTGATGGTAATAGCTTTAACCTCTAACCTGGTGATAGCTACATAGCAAAAACATAAATATGTCTATCTCCTAAACCGTGCGAGATAGAGTGATTTCGTCGAAATTTTTGACCCACAGAGTATCTCATCAATGTACTCTTGGCAATTTTCAAAAAATTTCCCCTCCCCAATAATGGAGGCCATCTTGAATTTTTGCCAAAAATGCAAAAACACAATTTCATTGCGTTAATACATCTTACCTACCAGACGATAGCTATAGCCCGGCGCCAGCCGGTCCCGCCAAACGAAAGAAAAGACGTCCTGGGTTTCACCCCCGGCAGGACCGGTACACTACACTCCACTCGCCAGGTGGCCTAGTTCCTGCTTCACTCGCCAGAGGGACGTGACGTCATAGCATCTTTTTCGTTTGGCGCGATATTCAAAGTTTGAATTTTTGGAAACTCTTTTTATTTTGAGTATTTCTTAAGTTATACAGTGTGTTTTGTGTTACGATTTGTCAGTTAGTTGGATAAACTACCATGGCATCTCCAGGACAAAGGAAAGGAGCCTGCGGGCATATCATGGCTAATTTTGACCCTCATTCTCGTTGTGCCAGATGCAGAGATAAAGGGTTGGGCCAAGACCCGTGTGTTTTAAAGTTGCAGTGTGAGTTTTGTGACACTTTAACCCCTGAACAATTGCTCCAGCTTTCAACCCCTACGTACAAACTGCGGAAGGAGAAATCTAAAACCAAAGAAGCCCTTGTGGATCCGTCCACTGTCACTATCGTGTCGCAGGTGGAATCTCAGGAAGTTGCTTCAACTTCTCCACCCCATGTTGCTGAGCAAGATCTCTCTTTACCTCCACCTATGTTCCGCCAAGAGTTAAAAGACTTGGACGAAAAGTGGTCAGTACGTATGGCCCGTCTGGAAGCACTCATTACTTTGGGGCAGCGTCCTTCACCTCAACCTTCCTTCTCACCGGTCAAGGCACCGGTACAGCATCAAGCTCCCGCGGGAGCTCTTTCTCAGGCACCTTTTCTCTTATCATCTGTCCCTTCCGGCCAAGCCGCCCCGGCTTTTGGCCCGGATAGGATAAAACCTAGTGCCACTGTCACTACCAGCTCAATAACTAGGACGTCTCCTCTAGAAGGCCTTTACTCTGAACAGGACCCAGAACCGGTATTCTCTCAACAGAGTTCTTCCGGCCCAGTGGCCTCTGCTTTGCCTCAACCTCCTCCGCAATCCAGCTTGTTCAAGTCAGCTCCGGAGCACTTTGAGGAAGGTGAGGTATCTGACCAAGAAGACGTCACTGACCATCCTGATCAAGAATCTCCAGACTTGGATAAGACATTGAGCGAAGATCAAAATTACAGAGAGACTGTTAGGGGAGTACGTGCTTTCATGGGCTGGTCACATATCCCAGATCTTGAGTATACTCCAAGTTCCAAGTCAGACAATCCCTGGATTGGCCACCGGGCACAACCTGTAGGCAAGGTCTCTATCGACTTACCACCAGAGGACTGGCTTTGTAAGAAACTTGAAAATTTAAATCTCGTCCTCATAGAAGGTTACCCGTCCAAGTCTACGGAACCGGGTGGACTTCATGTTGATCAGTATCTCCGCCCCCCCAAGTCTCAGGCAAGGTGGTACGGGATTCATCCCGCTGAAAATAAAGACATCACTAGGCCGGGAAAATATGTAACTACTTGGCCCAATGACGCGGCGAAGTTGAACAGTTCCTTTGCCCGAATTGGTAAACCTGCTCTTGCTTCATCCCAACCCACCTCCCGCCCTATTGCTCAGGATACGCTCCGGAAGTGGGAGAAAGCAGCAAAGGAGACCAGTTATATTTGTAACCAGTCCGCTGGTTTCAATAGGTGCATCACCAAGATACAGGACTCGTTTCAAGAACAGTTACAAATTCTTCAGACAGAGTTGGGAAAAGGAAAATCTTCCACAAAAGCTCAAGGTGCACTTGATGAATTACATTTCCTGTCTGCATTCAACCAAAATGTGAGTTTTGCGGTTGGCAAATCCCTCCAACACCTCTCAGATTTCACTTTTATACAAATGGCTAATTTAACTCTGGTCAGGAGGGATTCTTATCTTGAGCACCTAAAAGCTGGCGTCAAGCCAGATACCTTTTCCTCTCTCAGGAACTGTCCTCTACAAACCAGGGCTTTGTTTCCGGACGACATTATCCGGAGGGCGGAAGATGAAATAGCAGCATTTGAGTCACATAAGCGTACCAACCAGCCCGGTCCGGGCCGTGGTGGGTTCGCCGGCACTCAGAAAAAGCAACACCGTTACCAGCCATATTCAACATGGAAACAGGAGGATTCTGGAAACTCCGGGGCTCCCGGCAAAGAGATGCCTGCATGGAAAACATTTGGCAATCGCGGGAGAGCCCGTGGCAGAGGCAGGGGTGGTCAACCCGGTCGCGGTTCGCGCCCTGCCAGAGATGCTAAGGCGTATAAATGACAATCACTGCAAAGTTCCTCCGGAAGTAACATCCTGTCCGGAGTTTGGTGTTGTAAATGTAACAAAGACAAGTCTTCCTGTTCTTGTGAAAGACTCTGTAAATTGTCACAATGTTGTTCATCATGTACTTTCTGTAAAAAACATCAGGCAGCCGCAAAAGAAAGGCATAAGTCCAATCTTAAACTCACAAAATACAATAAAGTATGTGAAAAGTGCTTCTTTTGTAAATCACTGTGTCTTTGCCCCAAGTGTGTCAAATGTCCTCAGTGTTGCAAATGTCCAATCAGTAGGGGGACGCCTACAAAATTTTTGGAAAATATGGACTCTCAAGGGTGCAAACCCGAAGGTAGTATCCATTTTGAAAAAGGGCTATGTGCTTCCCTTCAAGGTCAGACCTCCCTTAATAAGGGAACCCCTGATAGTAAGCGGCTATGCAAACCCCACCAGAGACTCCCACTTACAAGAAGCAGTGCAAGCTCTGATCAAGAAAAAGGCAGTAGAGAGGGTCAGGGTTCGAACCTCACTAGCCTTTTTCAACAGATTGTTCATTGTCCCAAAGCCGAACCAAAAGTGGCGGCCAATCTTGGATCTCAGTACTCTAAATCAGTTTTTATGCGTAAAAACATTCAAAATGGAGACTCCAGAGACAATCCGGACCTCTCTACAACAAGGCGAGTGGGTGTCATCAATAGATTTCAGCGACGCCTACTTCCACATTCCAATCCACTTCACATCCCGAAAATTCCTCAGGTTCCACTTCCAGAACCAGTCGTACCAGTTTCGGGCTCTTCCCTTTGGCCTCTCAACAGCTCCCATGGAGTTCACTGCTGTGGTCAAAGAGGTCAAGTTAATGGCTCAGTCACGGGGTATAAGAATCCACCAGTACCTAGACGACTGGTTGATTCGAGCCCCTACCAAAGAATCTTGCCACCAGGGAACCCAGTCCCTCCTAGCCCTTTGCCAGGAGTTGGGCTGGATGGTAAACATGCAAAAATCAGAACTGGAACCCCAACAAGTCTTCGACTTTGTAGGCTACCAGTACGACCTGCTCAACGGACTGGTCAGACCGACTCAAAACCGTTGGGAAGCCCTTCAACAAAAAATAACAGGGCTATTGCAGAGGAGATCTTGCCAAGTGAGAACTTTCATGTCTCTTATAGGCCTTCTCACTGCGACAGAAAAACAGGTGACCCTAGGCAGACTGCACATGAGACCTATTCAGTGGCACCTCAAGAAACACTGGAGAGTCCCGGAATCTCTGGAAAAAGAGATCCCAATTCCGCGGTCTCTCCATCAGCACCTGCAGTGGTGGACCCAGGAGTCAAAGGTCCTAAAGGGTCAACCCTTACACCCCCTACAACACGCAATACAAATCTTTACAGACGCCTCAAAAGAAGGCTGGGGTGCTCACTTAGGCGACTTCACAGCAAGCGGGACTTGGTCAGTGCCCGAAAGCAAATTACACATAAACTTCTTAGAGCTAAAAGCCGTGTTGTTAGCACTAAAAAGATTCCAACACTTGGTGCAAGGAAAGGTCGTCCTGATTGCCACAGACAACACCACAGTTGTGGCATACATCAACAAGGAGGGAGGTATGAGGTCAGGTTCACTTTGTGCCCTTCTCTGGCGGCTCCTATGTTGGTGCAATCTCAGACAAACAGTACTGAAGGCCAGACATATTCCGGGCCGTCTGAATGTAATTGCAGACAAGTTGTCTCGCCAGGGACAGGTCATTCAGACAGAGTGGTCCCTCCATCAGGAGATCTTCGACACCCTTTGTCGAACTTGGCATTATCCCCAAGTGGACATGTTTGCAACAAGGTACAACTGCAAACTAGTCCGGTTTGTGTCCCCAATTCCAGACCCGAAGGCCTGGTCAGTGGACGCTCTGACGCTGTCCTGGGAAAACCTGGACATGTACCTCTTTCCCCCAGTGTCTCTGATGGGGAAGGTGGTCAGCAAGCTGTCAGACCATTGGTATCACAGAGCAATCCTGATTGCTCCGGGATGGCCAAACATGCCTTGGTTTTGGGACCTAGTGGAGCTGTCGGCCATGGTTCCTCTTTGTCTTCCACACCATCCAGATCTAGTGACCCAACCTTTCAACAAGGCACGTCACAGGGATCTGACAAGCTTAAATCTCCATGCCTGGCTCCTAGAGCCCAGACCATCAAGGAGCAAGGGTTTTCTAGCCCAGTGGCGGCAAGAATTGAGGCGCCTCAAAGACGTTCAACCAGAGCAGTCTACGAGGCAAAGTGGGCCCTTTTTGTTAGATGGTGCGAAACAAGTCAGGTGGACTTCAGGAACCCATCTATAAAACAAATAGCAGATTTCCTCCTGCATCTTTTCCAGGAGAAGAATCTCCAGCCCAGCACTATTGATGGTTACAGGTCAGCCATTTCAGACAAACTGGGAAATGCCTCGGTTAATGTTGGCAAGGATGACAATTTGACTAGACTGTTAGACAGTTTTCACAGAGATAGACCCAAAGGGCGCCGGGGGGTTCCTGCTTGGAACCTCTCCCTGGTTTTACACCAGCTTACAAAGGCGCCTTTTGAACCACTCAGAAAGGCTTCTCTGAAACACCTTACTTTCAAAACGGTTTTTCTCCTAGCCCTGGCTTCAGGAAAACGTAGGAGTGAGATTCACGCTTGGTTAAACAAAAATATCAGACACCAAGCTGACTGGTCCAAAGTTTCCCTCTACCCTTCACCAAGCTTCTTGGCGAAAAATCACTTGGCAAAAGAGGGACCAGAGTGCGTGGCCCCGGTGGTCATCCCGGCTTTAGCCCCCACTCTGGATAAGTCGTTACAAGAAGACAGATCCCTTTGCCCCGTTCGGGCTCTTCGCTATTACCTGGACAAAACCCAGGACCTAAGAACGGGAAAGGAGTTAGTTTTTGTTTCATTCAAACAAGGTTTTAACAAGGACATCTCTCCTGCCACTATCTCATCCTGGATCAAACAAACAGTAGTTTTGTGTTATGATCTTTCTGACCAAGATACCTTGACCCTACATCAGGTTAAGGCCCATGATGTTAGGGCATTTGCGGCCTCCAAGGCCTTTCAAGGTGGCATATCTCTGGACCAGATTCTAGCAGCATGCCACTGGAAATCCCACAACACCTTTACACAGTTTTACCTTAAGGATGTTGCCTGGGCAGATAAGGAGCTTTTTCACTTGGGTCCTGTGGTGGCTGCCCAGCAGATCCACCACTAGTCCCCTAAGCTTCTTTGTATATAATTTTATATAGTGTACATACTAGTTAGTTTTAGGTATAGGCTCACCTTTAGCCTCGACCTTGGCTTCTCAAAGTCTTTTACTTCAGAATAATCCTCTGGGTATAGGACTTTCCCCACTCTTCCAGGTTAACCGTGGAATTTCATTGCCTTGAACTCTTACTCTCTTCCTCCCCTCAGAGCAGTCAAAAAAGGGGGGGGGGGGGCAGGTGGGTCTAGTTACCCTCGAGACTAACATGTCTCCTCAAAAGGGCTAGAACCTCACACCTAAGCACAATATAAGAGTTCTCTCTAATCCTCAGAAGGCTGCCCTCCTTCCACTGGGTAGTTATTCTAGCTATCGTCTGGTAGGTAAGATGTATTAACGCAATGAAATTGCAAATTTTAATTAGTAAATTGAATTTTTATTAGTTAATACCTTACCTACCAGACGGGAAATTCCCACCCAACCTTCCCCGCTTTCAGCCTTACAATTCAACCTTAGGGACAAAAAAGATGCTATGACGTCACGTCCCTCTGGCGAGTGAAGCAGGAACTAGGCCACCTGGCGAGTGGAGTGTAGTGTACCGGTCCTGCCGGGGGTGAAACCCAGGACGTCTTTTCTTTCGTTTGGCGGGACCGGCTGGCGCCGGGCTATAGCTATCGTCTGGTAGGTAAGGTATTAACTAATAAAAATTCAATTTACTAATTAAAATTTGCAAATTTGCTTCTATCTCCTGAACCGTGCGAGAATTTTCCACCCAAAGGTTATCTGAGCAAACTACTCTTTTCAGTTGTCAAAAAAAATTCCTCTCCCCAAAAATGGCAGCCATTTTGAATTTTCGAGCTTTTGCAAAAAATGCAAAACACAAATTTGCTTCTATCTCCTTAACCGTGCAAGATAGAACGATTTCATCAAAATTTTCGACCCACAGGGTATTAAAACAATCGTACTCTTGCCAATTTTCAAAATATTTTCCTCTCCCTAAAAATGGCAGCCATTTTGAATTTTCGACGAAAATGGAAAACCACAAATTGGCTTCTATCTCCTTAACCGTACGAGATAGAGGGATTTCGTCAAACTTTTCGACCCCAGAGTGTACTGGCGACTTCTCCAAAAAAATCACTTTCCCTCCACTTTTGGCAGATATCTTGAATTTTTGCATGAAACATAAAACATTTATCTACAAAACGGTGCGAGATAGAGCGATTTTGTTGTAATTTTTGACCCACAGGGTATATGCAGAGTCTACTGGCGACTTTTCGCAAAAATCACTTTCCCGCCACTTTTGGCAACCATCTTGAATTTCTGTGTAAAGCGCAAATGCGCATTTATCTCGGAAACGGTGAGATAGAGAGATTTCGACAAAATTTTGGACCCACAGGATATCTGCAGAATGTACTGGTGACATTTTGCAAAAATAACTTTCCTGACATTTTTTGGTGGCCATCTTGAATTTCTATGTAAAATGCAAAACACATTTATCTGGGAAATCGTTCGAGATAGAGTGATTTTGACGAAATTTCTGACCTGCAGGTTATCTGCAGAGTCTACTGGCTACTTTTCACTAAAATGACTTTCCCGCCAGTTTTGGCTGCCATCTTGAATTTCTAGTTCAAGATGTTTGAGATAGAGTGATTTTGATGAAATTTTTAACCCACAGGGTATCTGCAGAGTGAACTGGCGATGTTTCACAAAAATGCTTAGCCGCCATTTTCGGCGACCATCTTGAATTTCTGCATATAATGCAAACACGCATTTATCTTGGGAACGGGATTTTGGCTGCCATCTTGAATTTTGGCGGAAATTGAAAATGTCATTTATCTCAAAAGCCCTTAGAGATAAAGTGATTTCGAGCAATGTTTAGATCCTCTGGGTACTAGAGACCTTAGATATAGTGCCTGTGAAAAAAGTTGAATTTCCAGAATTTTGTCCGCCATCTTGAATTTTGGCGGAAATTGAAAATGTCGTTTATCTCGAAAACCATAAAGGATAGAGCAATTTCAAGCTAATTATGTCCACCCCCCCACCCCCAGGGGGTGGATATATTATTTTTGCTTTTTCCGCCGTCCGATGTCCGGCATCCGATGTCCGGCGTCACGCATGGTTTCCGCCCATTTAAAGGAAAAGTATTAGAGCTATTGTCACCAAATTTGGTATGCAGGCTTATTGGGTCAGTAGCTTGCTTGGGATTGCTTTTGGCTGTTGTACCTCTTTTGCTTAGTGAGTAATACTTAAGTACAGCTATTTTCAGTACCCATTGGTTTCCGTGCATTTAAGCCAAAATAATTAAAGATATTTTACTACAATTTTGAATACAAGATTGTTATGTCCATAGCTCGCTTGGTATTGCATTTGGGACTGATAGCTTTGTCAGTACATGAGTAATAGCCATTTAGGTACTTCATTGTGTATTTTCAGTACTACTTTTAATTTGCTAATATCTCAGAAACCGTAAGAGATAGAGCGATTTCGACAGAATTTTTTAAATTTTTTTTTAATTTGCTAATATCTCAGAAACCGTAAGAGATAGAGCGATTTCGACAGAATTTTTGACCCACAGGGTATCTAAGGAATGCAATCTATGCAATTTTCCAAAAATTTTCCCCTCCCCAAAAATGGCAAAACACTAATTTGCTTCTATCTCCTTAACCGTGCGAGATAGAGCGATTTCGGCAAAATTTTCGACCCGCAGGGTATCTAAGGAGTGTACTCTGCAATTTTCAAAAAATTTTCCCCTCTCCAAAAATGGCGGCCATTTTGAATTTTAGAATTTTTGCCAAAAATGGCAAAACACAAATTTGCTTCTATCTCCTTAACCGTGCGAGATAGAGCGATTTCGTCAAAATTTTCGACCCAAGGGGTATCTAAGAAATGTACTCTTTGCAATTTTCAAAGAAATTTCCCCTCCCCACATATGGCGGCCATTTTGAATTTTCGAATTTTTGCCCAAAATGGAAAAACACAAACTGGCCTTAACCGTGCAAAATAGAGTTATTTCGTTGAAATTTTCGACCCATAGGGTATCTAAGAAATGTACTCTTGGCAATTTTAAAAAAAATTTCCTTTTCCCAAAAATGGCGGCCATTTTGAATTTTCAAATTTTTGCCAAAAATAGAAAAACAGGAATTTGCTTCTATCTTCTTAACCGTGCAAGATAGAGTGATTTCGTCAAAATTTTCAACCCAACCAATGCAAAAAGGCATGAAGCTGAAATAATTTACATCTACACTAATAAATATTTAAGCATCATTGATATATTTTACAAATGAAACAGGGTCTTGTAAGACTACTGTACAATTTGGGCAAGGTTCATGGGGTGGACATTACACATAATAGTGTGTGTTCTTCTATGCTATCCTGTTTCTATTCGCATCTACTATCAACAGGGCGTCCTATTTCTAGTTTTTGATCATTTGGATATTGGAGATCTTTGGTATATTGCCTCTGGAAAATGTCAAGTTTCTCAAATTTTGCTCACCATCTTCAATTTTATCGGAAATCGAAATTGTTGATTATCTCAAAAACCTTTAGAGACAGAGTGATTTTGGGCAAATTATGGACCAACACAAAAAGGCATCATCAAGCTGTAATTTACATGCATACTAATAAATATTTAAGGATCATTGATATATTTTACAAATGAAACGGGCTTGTAAGACTACTTGTAAGACTACAATTGTTGTAAAACGTTCTTGGGGTGGACATTACACATGATAATGTGTGTTCTTCTGTGCTATCCTGTTTCTTTTCATATGTTGCAACTACTCTCAACAGGGCGTCCTATTTCTAGTTACAGAAAAATAATCCGAAGAAATCATGTATTATTGAAATGCCAGGTTTTAACTCTTCTTTTAACATCTTTGAACTCTTAGATTTAAAATCATGCTCCTGTAATTTTTCTTTTTTTCAGCATCTGTTTTCTGGTGTAGTTTACCCTTTTTACTCCACAGCCCTTAAGGGCTGTCAGGGTATTGTTTTCACTCATGGTGTCCGGATGGGAGGGTGGGTGGTGGGGAAAAGTTTGTCTGGGCTGTATCTCAGAAACCATTAGGTGTAGGAAGTAGATATTTGGTAGGGATATTGTTTAGGGGGTGTAAGTGTGCAACATCATGGTGTGACCTTGATTTGATCTTTGACCTGCCCGTGGTGACCTTGACCTATAATATTTTGTCCAGGCTGTATCTCAGCAACCATAAGGTATAGGAAGTTGATACTTGGTAGAGACATTAATTGGGAGTTGTAGGTGTGCAACGTCATGGTGTGACCTTGATTTAACATTTGGTCTTGCCGTAGTGACCTTGACCTTTTAAATTTTGTCTGGTGTGAAACCATAAAGTGTAGGAAGTTGTTACTAGGTGGTGACATTGCCCAGGTGTTGTAGGTGTGCAACATAATGGTATGATCTTGATTTGACCTTGTCATAGTTTAGATGTTTAAATTGTTATTGCAAGATAAGACAACAGGTTATAACATGATGAGGCTAACTTTAAAGATTTGGTGTGTATTGAGTTAGAAATATCTGATCAATGATGTGGGACAAATAGATGTACCTTAATTAATCTTGTTGTTCCACTCCTACAGATTGTCCATGTATGAAGTAAGTTTGGGCATTTTTAGCAATTGTGGACATCATGAAGGCCGAGCTGGGAATAGAGGGGACTTCCATATCTGTTTGTGTATCCGGACTGTCGAAGTGGCCAATGAAGTCATCCTATATGGGGTACACATATCTGTGACTTTGGTTTTGTATCTTCTGACTGCCGGTGTACTTCTTTAGATATCTGCAGCATCAGTCAAATTAGTTAATTTCTATTTGTCACTGTAGTATCTGAAAATGAAAAGACAGCATTTCTAATGGACATTTCATAAAGACTGTTGAGGTATTCTTATGTTTGGATTTTCAAATATTAATGATTTAATGGCCACCTCTAAGTAAGAAAGGGATTCTTCAGCCCCCAGCTGACTTAGTGTTCGACATATTGCTGTTTAACTTAACACATTTATTATAGTTACCCAAATGATGATTTTTCTTATCTCTTCTGCTAGTCCCAATATTTATTAAGTTAAGACCACCTTAAAGTAATTTTGAGTTTTTAGCTCAAAGCTTACTCAGCTCAACCAAGCTTGACACAATATTTTGGTTAGCTGAAGCAGAATTTCTGTTTTCTGGTCAACTTAACATCATAGTATTTAAAGTTCATGGCCATCTTTATGTGGAAAAATATTATTTAGCCCCTGGGACATATTATTAAATTCCCAAATTTATGTACATCATGGCCACCCTTATAAAACACATATTTAATCCCATTCTTGTGTAGTTTTGTACTGTCCATCTGGGGAAACAATTTTCCTTTTGGAAATCACAACTTGTAAGTTGAATTGAGTTCTCAGATTAAATACAAACAAAATGTTTCATAAATGCAGTACATACTTGACCCAGCATATCAAAATCCATTAACCATGTTAATACAGCAGTGTTCAGTTGTGTTCAGCTGAGTGTCTTCTAGGTCTCTGGAAGAGCAATAATTGTTTTTTTCCTGTTTAAACCTATAGATTAAATCCAGATGTCGAGCACCTGTGATCACATGTGTACTCATGTGTCTGTACTTATACATTTTTTGTATATATTTTGCATGTGTTACTTTGTTCTAATTTATTGATATATTTACCACCCATCAATAGATTATTTGCTCCTTCTGAAAAAGTTTCAAGCTGTTTCAAACTTTGTAAATTACTTTAAGTTAAAGCTCAGTTTGAAAGCACGTAGGTTAAATATGAGACAGGATATCAAATTGTCACTAAAGTAGTGTTCAGTTTCATTTTCATGGTTGGAATGTTCATTTTTAACTCGAGCCCATAAAGGCTGGGGTTATAATCGTCCCCTGCACCGTCCGGGCGGCTGGCATAAAGCTTGTGGGTGTTCCACAGCCTAAACCCCTGCATGGATTTTCAGCAAATTTTCAGGGGGGTTTTGGGGGGTATCCAGCGGCAACAACTTGTAAGAAATCATGACCTGTGAATCTTTTGTAGAACATCTTATGGGTTCTCTATACTTCTTACAACAGAAATTGTTCCTAAGATTTTCCCAAATCTCAATATTGTTGGCAATTTAGCTGTACCTGCGGGATGGGGTTCTTGCCTGCCGAGGCTGGCTATTTTTCTGTGATTAAAAAGCCATTCTTTTCTCTGTTGGTCACAAAAAAAAAACACATTTTATTTACATCGCAAAGTTGTATATTTTTTATGTAAGAGCCTGTGTTGTCCCCATTTTCTACATAAAAAGTTTTGTGTGATTTTCATTCTGAGGTCATAGCTGTGTTTGTGAAAGTCATTGATAGCTATTTTAATTATTAATCACGAATCATTCTTTTCTCTGTGTTGATTTTTACTACATGTAGTTCATTAACTATCAGTCCTGTACATATATCTCTTTATCAGTACAATAATAAATACATTTTTATTATGTTTTCATTTGCCCATATTTGTCTCCAGATTATTGTGTGTCAGGTAACTGTGTCACCTGTTGGTATTTCCTACCATCCCTGAGTGTCATGGTTTGTCAATTCCTCTTAAGTTCAAATCATGGTATCTGAACTTTTCATTAGAACACTTTTTGGCGATTGTTATGTCAGAGATTTGTCTTGCATTCCAAATTCCTTAACCATCAGCAATTTCCTGTATGCAGGGTTCCCACATCCTTGACAATCCTTTAAAAATCCTTGAAAAAAATTACTTCATTTTCAAGGCCTTGAAAGTCCTTGAATTTGGCCACAATTGAATAAAATCCTTGAAAAGTCCTTGAATTTGTTATTGCCCAACTTCTGTATCTGCATCATCTAGTTTTACGGCTATGGCAGACTCAGCAAAGCAAGTATGATCTAAGATGTGTTAACTAGCATTATTGTAATGAGTTTATAACCTGTTAAAATCATGTGACAATAAAGAATAGATGGCTAGGAGGGGAGGTAAAGGAGGTAAAGGAGGCATTGCATTAAAATATATCCTTGAGAATTGTTGTTGTTGACCTTGAAAATCCTTGAAAAGACCTTGAATCCAGTTATCAAAAGTTTGTGGGAACCCTGGTGTGGCTTTCAGGCCCAGATTATTTAAATGTGTGCCCTTAGGACTGTTATGAATGTAAATTTAAGCAAATTTATTATCTATGTCTATGAACACTTGTCTTTTTACTATTGTAAATACTGACAGTAATAGTAAATTAATATATCTTCACAAAACATCAGGGAAAACTGTAATAGTCCATATATTTTCACAAGAAAATGTTCATTATGCACAGGCACAAGAATACTCAATAAAATAATAATAGTAAATAAATGAACACTTCTGATGTTGTACCAAGGTTAAGGAATTTTGGGGGTTGGATTGGCTCAAATGTGACAGCGTGTTTATTTGTTTATGCGAGTTGTGGGAATCAACATTTATATTTTTGTAAGTTATTCTCTGGTGATGACAACTTTGGAGATGAAACAATTATCAAAAATGTTAGGTTAATCTTTACATATGGTACATATGGAAACATAGCTATTTTCTTCTTATGCAACAACTCATGGACAACTTTCGAACAGAGTGCTGAGATCCTTAACAGAATTATCCAGACTTGACAAAGTATGCTGTCTTTGAATATCATACAAGATGAACAGCCTTTTGTTATCTCACGCCGGGCTTTAGCCCGTGAGGGAGATTATAAAATGCATCATGTAGGTGCGTGCATGCATGCGTCCTACAGATTTTTTGTCAATTAATTGTCCCAATTAATTTTCATGCCCTAGAAAATTTTGTTGACCTAAACCTAATGATAAGCGAGTAATAGCAATATTAGCTACTTTGAGTAAAGGACTCAAAGCTCAAAAACTATTGCAGTTAGAGCTTTTTCTTCAAATATGTTGTTCAGCTACCTTGTCCTTGGCTATAAGATGGTACATAGTTGGGGGTTCCATTGCATGCCATAAGTGAGTAATAGCTATTTTCTTATTTGTAGCAAAATAATGACAGAAGCAAATGTGAATTATCTTCAGAAGTATTAAAGTTAGCCAAATCTTTTCAGATATGTTATTCATCTGGTTTTTGATAAGCTATAATATAGTAAAGTTTCACACCTGTTGCACATTTAATAGCTGAGCTACTTTGAAATTCTTACTGTTGAGTAAAGCCTTTGTAACTCCAAAACTATTGCTGTTAGAGTATTTTCCTAAAATATATTGTTCCGCTACTTTGTCCTTATCTATAAAATGGTACTTAGTTTGGGGTTTCATTTCATGTCATAAATAAGTAATAGCTATTTTCTTATTTGTGGCAAAATAATGACAGAAGTAAATGTGAAATATCTTCAAAAGTTATTAAATCTTTTGAAATATATTATTCATCTGGTTTTTGATCAGCTATCACATGATATAGTTTCAGACCTGTTGCACATTTTATAGCTGACTAATAACTACTTTGAAATTCTTACTGCTGAATAAATCCATTGTAACTCCAAAACTATTACAGTTGAGTATTTTCCTAAAATATGTTGTTCATCTATCGCTTGTTAGGTGAAACATTGTGTGTGCTGAATTTCAGAGTGGTCATTGGACTATGTCCAGTTGTCTCCCTACATTGTATGTTTGATTTGCTTTTGTGTTTGACATATTGGTGCATCAGACTCAAACAGAATGTTGGACAGTGAAAACCTTTTTATGTCAATTCATTTCAAATGAAAATTTCCTCACACCACTTTGGGCGAAAAGCCAAAATATGACCCTGGAATCACCCTTAACCAATCAATCCAACTGCAAGTCTCCAGTGAATGAGACCTCCACCAGTTTTGGGGTGCAAAGCCTCGATCATGAAATTAATTGTACTTCAGTTTTCTATAAGTTGAATGATCTCTTAATTAAGCGGCCCGTCGGGGACGCTTATTTGTTTTCACTGAAGTTCGACTGATCGCCGCCGCCGCCGGATTATGGTCTTCCTTGAATAACTTCTTAGCCTTTCAAATTTTTCTTCCCTTCTTATCTTTCTTTAAAACTATAGGGGCGGGAAAAATTTTTGAGTTTTGAGATACTTTGCGCAGACCTTAAGCGTTACTTAAGGTAACCTTAAGCATACCTCCAAAACATCTCGTCATCGCGTTTCGGAAAAAAACCACACACACCTGTTCTATAAAATTTATCAGGTACATTCTAGACCAAATTTCCAAGGTCGGAAAGGATTTTCTCATCAATTGGACCATAGATGCCTGAATGGGAGGCGTTTTATTTTCGTAAATTTTTTAAAAATGGGTACTTGGTCTGTATCTCAAAAACGGTCAGGATTTCGGCGTTTTGTTGGAATAACTTATTCAGATACTTTTTGATAATCTTTCACATGCTGAAGTTTTAGCCCTGTATCTGCAATTTTAAGGTCGCCTTAATGTCAAAAAACGGGGTTTTAGCCCTCCAGTTCACTTAGTTTTTCACTTTTTTCAACCAAACTTGGCACATATACATAAGATTTGCCAAAGGAATATCCTGACTTTATGGTGACCTTAAACTCAAAATGTTAATGGACATTTGGCCTGCTTAAAGGCATCAAATTGGAATAAAATGATCTGGCTCCTTTCTTTTTCCATTTTTTTATATCAAAATTATCACTGGTATTAAACTAGATAAAAATAATACTTATGGTCACCTTAAGTTGTAGCCACCTTAAAGTGAAATAAGGGGGTTTTCAGCCTCCAAGTATCTTATTGTTCGACTGACCTCAGTTAAACTTTGCACACTTATAAAGGATGGCAAACCAAAGGGTTATCCTGACTTTAAGGTGACCTTAAACTGTTAATATAATGTTGGCCCCCCTAAAGTCATAACATTTGAATAAAGCCATCAGCTAAACTTTGTACACTTATAAAGGATGACAAAAGGGACATTCTCATTTTATGGTCACCTTAAAGTCGCAATATGGATGAAGTTATGGTCACCTTGCAGTGAAATTATAGAGTTTTTAATCTCCAGCTATCGTATTGTTCAGCAGAGCTTGGTTAAATTTGTACACTTTTAAGGATGACATTAGGGACATTCTTATTTTCTTTCCACCTTGGAGTACCAATACAAGTACAGTCATGGCCATCTTGACGTGAAAATGAGGATTTTCAGACCCTAACTGATTTACTGTTCAGTAACATCAGTTTAACTTGACATTGATTATACTAAAGTAAGATTTTGTATAACATTTCACTTAAAATTCCTGTACTTAAGAGGCTTTGGCCATCTTAACATGATAAATATATACTTCTTGCTCCCTCCTAATTTATTTTAACACTTTTTAAAACCACACCTGGCATATGTATGCTTAAAAATATTTATGCTGTCTGGCAAACCTAATCTCTTAGTGTTTATGAAGTTATGACATCTTCAAAGAAAAAAATGAGCTATTTATGATGCACTGATGTGGTTATTAACATATTGCAACTGATCAGTGTTCACATGATATAAATTCCCAATTTTAGGCAGATTAAAAGAAACCACATTCCTTTTTGGAAAAAAAGCTTCAATTGATTCAACTTTTGTTTTGTAGAAAGAGTTGATGATCTAGCTACTTGTTCACATAGACTATATAAATTGGTCAAATGTATACACCCGACTTCTTTCACAATATAAGATGCTTGGAAAAAAAAGCACTTTCTCATAAACAGTTTTTCTTGTACAGCATTTTATGTATCTCCAGCCGAGTGGAAATGAATGACTTGTCCTTTTCTTCTTCCTCCCCAACTCTGTTGTGTGATATCTATCAAAAGGCACATTCATGGAAAGTCTTTCTATGCAGAAAGAACCCCCCAACTCCCCTTTAGAGCACACAAAAAGCAAGTGGAAAAAAGAATGGCCTCAGTGGGGGGGGGGGGGATTCATGGAGGGAGATGATAGATAGAGATATATATACGTGTGTGTGAAGCAAAAGTGGAACAAAAAAAGTGGAATATTTATGCTGTTATTTCGAATGTATATTGTTTTCTTTTCTTTTACTTTCTTCCATTTCACTTAGACTTCTACATTTAATTAATTTTAGCTCAAGTGGGAAATGAATTTTTGAAACTTTAATGCATTCAAATTCCTGAAGTGATGCACTAAATCACTTATAACTTGAAAAGTATTGCGTTCACAGCATTTTGTTAAAATATGTTATTAGGCTACTTTTTCCACAGCTACACCAAGTCCAGTAACTTGTTTGGTCTTAATTTTGTACATTATTGAAGTGTGGAATGGATCATGATCTCCTACTCTTATTCCTAAGCCTAGATTTTTAATTTCAATTGCTAAATCATTCATACATATTGCAATATATAAACTCATACTTTTCTTTCCCAATAAATCCAGTAGCATTTTTCTAGCACTATAGCTTCACTTGTTTGTAACTTGATTTTTCTTGTAAGCAATAACTCTGAAGCAAAATCAGTAACTTTTGAACAAAAAGTCTAACACACTTTGGTTCACTGGATTTTATTAGTGGTTTTGTTAAGTTTTTAGTTGAAGCACAACCAGTAATTTTAAACAATAGTTCTTAAGCATCTTAGTCCACTGCATTCAATTAGTGTTTTATACTTAAGTCTGATATTAATGACATTTTGAACAGAAATGTCTCTGGTCAGTGTACCCTTTCACTTGAGACCTCTTCTCTGAGAACATTACCAAAGAATGTAGGACATACAGAATCCGGGAAAAAATGGCTCCTGGAAAAAATGCCTCCTAGAAAGAATGCCTCCTGGATATTTTGTGACTAGGAAAAAATGGCTCCTGAGAAAAAAAAGTTTTTTCAACTTGTAAACATGTTACATATGAAACCTATAACGTATAATATCAAAAACATGTTAATTTCAGATATGTACAGTCAAAACCAGAACATACAATATCGTGAAGTACAAATTACAAATATCTTCTTGAAAGGGTATCCCTTCAGCTGTACTCTGGAGCAGTTTAAAAGTAAGATTTATGGCTGTGAGGTTTCTTGATGAAATAGTTGTGGCTTTTATGGCTTACAATATGCATTCTTATCAAATTACAACATAGGTTATCCCCTCTGTAAGGAGTTGATCACAGTGATCACAGTCAGGTGTCTCTGCAGAGTAGCAGTCTATCACCTTTTTAGATGTGAATCTTTTTAGGTATACATTACCAGTTACGTTCTAACAAGTTCACATGAACTTGGGAAAATGAAATTTGGATTTGGAGTTTTCAAGTTGAGAAAAGCATGAATCAAGAATTTTCACCTTAAAAGAAGCGTTGCCAGGGAATCCCCATAACCATAGCAAAGATCAAATCAGATCAGATGACATGTCAGGGGCGCTATATAAGGCACTGCTCAGTCCCTTTTTAGATGCTGACGGTTGCACAGCTCTGATGACAAGAAGAAGAAAAGAAAGAGAGCCACTATATGGTCCAATATGGCGCCATTTTGAATTTTCCTATTTTTCGCAAAAATTACGAAAACAAAAAAAATGGTTATATCTCGAAAACCGTGCTAGATAGGATTTCAACGAAATTTTTGACCCACAGGGTATTTCTTCGGAGTAGTCATCCCAATTTTCAAAAAAAAATTGTCTCGACAAAAATGACGGCCATTTTTGAATTTTTCGCAAAAATTGCAAAACACAAAAATGCTTATATCTTGAAAACCGTGCTAGATAGAGGGATTTCGATGATATTTTTGAATCGTAGGGTGTCTCTGCAGAGTAGCCATCCCAATTTTCAAAAAAAAATATGTCTTGCTAAAAATGGCGGCCATTTTGAATTTTTCGCAAAATTTACAAAACACAAAAATGCTTTTATCTTGAAAACAGTGCTAGATAGAGCAATTTCAACAAAATTTTTGACCCACAGGGTATCTCTGCAAAGTAGCTATTCCAGTTTTCAAAAAAATTTTGCCTCACAAAAAATGGCGGCCATTTTGAATTTTCGAATTTTGTGCAAAAATTGCAAAACACAAAACTGCTTATATCGAAAACTGTGCTACATAGAGCAATTTTGATGAAATTTTTGACCCATAGGGTATCTCTGCAGAGTAGCCATACCAATTTTCAAAAAACTTTTGTTTCACCAAAATGGCAGCCATTTTGAATTTTCAAATTTTTCGAAAAAATTGCAAAACACTAAAGTGCTTATATCTCGAAAACAATGCTAGAAAGAGCGATTTTAACAGTTTTTGACCCACAAGGTATGTCTGCACAGTAGCCATCCCAATGTTTAAAAAAAAATTTGTCTCACCAAAAATGACGGCCATTTTGAATTTTTCGCAAAATTTGCAAAACACAAAAATGCTTGTATCTTGAAAACCATGCTAGATAGTGGGATTTCGATGAAATTTTTGATCCGCAGGGTATCTCTGCAGAGTAGCTATCTCAATTTTCAAAAAAATTGATGGCTTGCTAAAAATGACGGCCATTTTGAATTTTTCGCAAAATTTGCAGAACACAAAAATGCTTATATCTTGAAAACCGTGTTAGATAGAGCGATTTTGACAAATTTTTTGACCCACAGGGTATCTCTGCGAAGTAGCGATCCCAGTTTTCGAGAAATTTTTGCCTCACAAAAAATGGCGGCCATTTTGAATTTTCGAATTTTTTGCAAAAATTGCAAAACACAAAACTGCTTATATCGTAAACTGTGCTACATAGAGCAATTTCGATGAAATTTTTTACCCACAGGGTATTTCTGCAGAGTAGCCAATTTTCAAAAAAATTTTCTTCACCAAAATGGCGGCCATTTTGAATTTTCAAATTTTTCGAAAAAATTAGAAAACACAAAAGTGCTTATATCTCGAAAACTGTGCTAGATAGAGCGATTTTGACAAAATTTTTGACCCACAAGGTATGTCTGCACAGTAGCCATCCCAATTTTAAAAAAAAATTTGTCTCACCAAAAATGACGGCCAATTTGAATTTTTCGTAAAAATTGCAAAATACAAAAATGCTTATATCTCAAAAACTGTGATAGATAAAGCAATTTCAACGGAATGTTTGACCCACAGGGTATCTCTGCAGAGTAGCCATCCCAATTTTCAAAAAAATTCATGTCTTGCTAAAAATGGCGGCCATTTTGAATTTTCGAATTTTTTGCAAAAATTGCAAAACACAAAAATGCTTATATCTTGAAAACAGTGCTAGATAGAGCGATTTCAACTAAATTTTGGACCCACAGGGTATCTCTGCAGAGTGGCTATTCCAGTTTTCAAAAAATTTTTGCCTCACAAAAAATGGCGGCCATTTTGAATTTTCGAATTTTGTGCAAAAATTGCAAAACACAAAACTGCTTATATCTTGAAAACCGTGTTAGATAGAGCGATTTTGACAAATTTTTTGACCCACAGGGTATCTCTGCGAAGTAGCGATCCCAGTTTTCGAGAAATTTTTGCCTCGCAAAAAATGGCGGCCATTTTGAATTTTCGAATTTTTTGCAAAAATTGCAAAACACAAAACTGCTTATATCGTAAACTGTGCTACATAGAGCAATTTCGATGAAATTTTTTACCCACAGGGTATCTCTGCAGAGTAGCCAATTTTCAAAAAAATTTTCTTCACCAAAATGGCGGCCATTTTGAATTTTCAAATTTTTCGAAAAAATTAGAAAACACAGAAGTGCTTATATCTCGAAAACTGTGCTAGATAGAGCGATTTTGACAAAATTTTTGACCAACAAGGTATGTCTGCACAGTAGCCATCCCAATTTTAAAAAAAATTTTGTCTCACCAAAAATGACGGCCAATTTGAATTTTTCGTAAAAATTGCAAAATACAAAAATGCTTATATCTCAAAAACTGTGATAGATAAAGCAATTTCAACGGAATGTTTGACCCACAGGGTATCTCTGCAGAGTAGCCATCCCAATTTTCAAAAAAATTCATGTCTTGCTAAAAATGGCGGCCATTTTGAATTTTCGAATTTTTTGCAAAAATTGCAAAACACAAAAATGCTTATATCTTGAAAACCGTGCTAGATAGAGCGATTTCATCTAAATTTTTGACCCACAGGGTATCACTGCAGAGTGGCTATTCCAGTTTTCAAAAAAATTTTGCCTCACAAAAAATGGCGGCCATTTTGAATTTTCGAATTTTGTGCAAAAATTGCAAAACACAAAACTGCTTATATCGAAAACTGTGCTACATAGAGCAATTTCGATGAAATTTTTGACCCATAGGGTATCTCTGCAGAGTAGCCATACCAATTTTCAAAAAACTTTTGTTTCACCAAAATGGCAGCCATTTTGAATTTTCAAATTTTTCGAAAAAATTGCAAAACACTAAAGTGCTTATATCTCGAAAACAATGCTAGAAAGAGCGATTTTAACAATTTTTGACCCACAAGGTATGTCTGCACAGTAGCCATCCCAATGTTTAAAAAAAAATTTGTCTCGCCAAAAATGACGGCCATTTTGAATTTTTCGCAAAATTTGCAAAACACAAAAATGCTTGTATCTTGAAAACCGTGCTAGATAGTGGGATTTCGATGAAATTTTTGATCCGCAGGGTATCTCTGCAGAGTAGCTATCTCAATTTTCAAAAAAAATGATGGCTTGCTAAAAATGACGGCCATTTTGAATTTTTCGCAAAATTTGCAAAACACAAAAATGCTTATATCTTGAAAACCATGCTAGATAGAGCGATTTTGACAAATTTTTTGACCCACAGGGTATCTCTGCGGAGTAGCGATCCCAGTTTTCGAGAAATTTTTGCCTCGCAAAAAATGGCGGCCATTTTGAATTTTCGAATTTTTTGCAAAAATTGGAAAACACAAAACTGCTTATATCGTAAACTGTGCTACATAGAGCAATTTCGATGAAATTTTTTACCCACAGGGTATCTCTGCAGAGTAGCCAATTTTCAAAAAAATTTTCTTCACCAAAATGGCGGCCATTTTGAATTTTCAAATTTTTCGAAAAAATTAGAAAACACAGAAGTGCTTATATCTCGAAAACTGTGCTAGATAGAGCGATTTTGACAAAATTTTTGACCAACAAGGTATGTCTGCACAGTAGCCATCCCAATTTTAAAAAAAATTTTGTCTCACCAAAAATGACGGCCAATTTGAATTTTTCGTAAAAATTGCAAAATACAAAAATGCTTATATCTCAAAAACTGTGATAGATAAAGCAATTTCAACGGAATGTTTGACCCACAGGGTATCTCTGCAGAGTAGCCATCCCAATTTTCAAAAAAATTCATGTCTTGCTAAAAATGGCGGCCATTTTGAATTTTCGAATTTTTTGCAAAAATTGCAAAACACAAAAATGCTTATATCTTGAAAACCGTGCTAGATAGAGCGATTTCATCTAAATTTTTGACCCACAGGGTATCACTGCAGAGTGGCTATTCCAGTTTTCAAAAAAATTTTGCCTCACAAAAAATGGCGGCCATTTTGAATTTTCGAATTTTGTGCAAAAATTGCAAAACACAAAACTGCTTATATCGAAAACTGTGCTACATAGAGCAATTTCGATGAAATTTTTGACCCATAGGGTATCTCTGCAGAGTAGCCATACCAATTTTCAAAAAACTTTTGTTTCACCAAAATGGCAGCCATTTTGAATTTTCAAATTTTTCGAAAAAATTGCAAAACACTAAAGTGCTTATATCTCGAAAACAATGCTAGAAAGAGCGATTTTAACAATTTTTGACCCACAAGGTATGTCTGCACAGTAGCCATCCCAATGTTTAAAAAAAAATTTGTCTCGCCAAAAATGACGGCCATTTTGAATTTTTCGCAAAATTTGCAAAACACAAAAATGCTTGTATCTTGAAAACCGTGCTAGATAGTGGGATTTCGATGAAATTTTTGATCCGCAGGGTATCTCTGCAGAGTAGCTATCTCAATTTTCAAAAAAAATGATGGCTTGCTAAAAATGACGGCCATTTTGAATTTTTCGCAAAATTTGCAAAACACAAAAATGCTTATATCTTGAAAACCATGCTAGATAGAGCGATTTTGACAAATTTTTTGACCCACAGGGTATCTCTGCGGAGTAGCGATCCCAGTTTTCGAGAAATTTTTGCCTCGCAAAAAATGGCGGCCATTTTGAATTTTCGAATTTTTTGCAAAAATTGGAAAACACAAAACTGCTTATATCGTAAACTGTGCTACATAGAGCAATTTCGATGAAATTTTTTACCCACAGGGTATCTCTGCAGAGTAGCCAATTTTCAAAAAAATTTTCTTCACCAAAATGGCGGCCATTTTGAATTTTCAAATTTTTCGAAAAAATTAGAAAACACAAAAGTGCTTATATCTCGAAAACTGTGCTAGATAGAGCGATTTTGACAAAATTTTTGACCCACAAGGTATGTCTGCACAGTAGCCATCCCAATTTTAAAAAAAAATTTTGTCTCACCAAAAATGACGGCCAATTTGAATTTTTCGTAAAAATTGCAAAATACAAAAATGCTTATATCTCCAAAACCGTGATAGATAAAGCAATTTCAACGGAATGTTTGACCCACAGGGCATCTCTGCAGAGTAGCTATCCCAATTTTCAAAAAAATTCATGTCTTGCTAAAAATGGCGGCCATTTTGAATTTTCGAATTTTTTGCAAAAATTGCAAAACACAAAAATGCTTATATCTTGAAATTCGTGCTAGATAGAGGGATTTCGACGAAATTTTTGTCCCACAGGGTATCTCTACAGAGTAGCCATTCCAATTTTCAAAAACATTTTGTCTCGCAAAAAATGGCGGCAATTTTGAATTTTTCGCAAAATTTGCAAAACACAAAAATGCATATATCTTGAAAACAGTGCTAGATGGAGCGATTTCAACTAAATTTTGGACCCACAGGGTATCTCTGCAGAGTGGCTATTCCAGTTTTCAAAAAATTTTTGCCTCACAAAAAATGGCGGCCATTTTGAATTTTCGAATTTTGTGCAAAAATTGCAAAACACAAAACTGCTTATATCGAAAACTGTGCTACATAGAGCAATTTCGATGAAATTTTTGACCCATAGGGTATCTCTGCAGAGTAGCCATACCAATTTTCAAAAAACTTTTGTTTCACCAAAATGGCAGCCATTTTGAATTTTCAAATTTTTCGAAAAAATTGCAAAACACTAAAGTGCTTATATCTCGAAAACAATGCTAGAAAGAGCGATTTTAACAATTTTGGACCCACAAGGTATGTCTGCACAGTAGCCATCCCAATTTAAAAAAAAAATTTGTCTCGCCAAAAATGACGGCCATTTTGAATTTTTCGCAAAATTTGCAAAACACAAAACTGCTTGTATCTTGAAAACTGTGCTAGATAGTGGGATTTCGATGAAATTTTTGATACGCAGGGTATCTCTGCAGAGTAGCTATCTCAAGTTTCAAAAAAATTGATGGCTTGCTAAAAATGACGGCCATTTTGAATTTTTCGCAAAATTTGCAAAACACAAAAATGCTTATATCTTGAAAACAGTGCTAGATAGAGCGATTTCAACTAAATTTTTGACCCACAGGGTATCTCTGCAGAGTAGCTATTCCAGTTTTCAAAAAATTTTTGCCTCACAAAAAATGGCGGCCATTTTGAATTTTGTGCAAAAATTGCAAAACACAAAACTGCTTATATCGAAAACTGTGCTACATAGAGCAATTTCGATGAAATTTTTGACCCATAGGGTATCTCTGCAGAGTAGCCATACCAATTTTCAAAAAACTTTTGATTCACCAAAATGGCAGCCATTTTGAATTTTCAAATTTTTCGAAAAAATTGCAAAACACTAAAGTGCTTATATCTCAAAAACAATGCTAGAAAGAGCGATTTTAACAATTTTTGACCCACAAGGTATGTCTGCACAGTAGCCATCCCAATTTTTTAAAAAAAATTTTGTCTCGCCAAAAATGACGGCCATTTTGAATTTTTCGCAAAAAATTGCAAAACACAAAAATGCTTATATCTTGAAAACCGTGCTAGATAGTGGGATTTCGATGAAATTTTTCATCCGCAGGGTATCTCTTCAGAGTAGCTATCTCAATTTTCAAAAAAAATTGATGGCTTGCTAAAAATGGCGGCCATTTTGAATTTTTCGCAAAATTTTCAAAACACAAAAATGCTTATACCTTGAAAACCGTGCTAGATAGAGCGATTTCGACAAATTTTTTGACCCACAGGGTATCTGCGGAGTAGCAATCCCAGTTTTCAAAAAAAAATTGCCTCGCAAAAAATGGCGGCCATTTTGAATTTTCGAAGTTTTTGCAAAAGTTGCAAAACACAAAAATGCTTATACCTTGAAAACCGTGCTAGATAGAGCGATTTCGACAAATTTTTTGACCAACAGGGTATCTCTGCGGAGTAGTGATCCCAGTTTTCAAAAAAATTTTGTCTCGCCAAAAATGAGGATAGCCAGATTTAAAAGTGGTTATAACTCGCTTATTATTGGTCCCGGAGGTTTGGGATGGTAAACCAACCTATAGGAAATCATGGGCTTTCATCTTTTGGTGTGGTCGAATTTTGACTTAATTGGGCCCCTCCTTCAAGGTCAAACGAGGATAGGCAAACTTAAAAGTGCTTCTAACTCATTTATTATTGGTCCTACTGATTTTGGATGGTAAACCAACCTATAGGAAATCATGGACTGAGAATCTTATGGTGTGATCCGATTTGACCTTGGGCCCCTCCTTCAATTGGTCCTAGAGGTTTGGGATGTGCAATTAACCTATTGGGAAATCTTTTGGCCTTCCTGAAATGAACACTCCTATTATAAGTATTTATCTACAGATAAGTTGCGTCATAAATTCAGTTCTGACAAGTCATAGTTTATGTGTAAATGACTAAAGAGATAATACACATGTTATTGTAACACATCTTACAATCACATGAAAATTGCTTTTTCATTTGTGTTTTTAAAATGTTTTGCAGTTGGCCTTCATATCTCCGACAAATGTATTTAGTTTGCAACCTCTTGCTTTTCACTGAAGTTACATAGATTTTTTTCCTTCACAGTGCAACAACACCATATATTACTTTGTTCTCTTCCCTTTATATTTGTAAATAATCTTTGGTTAAGAATTACTCTATTTTATGTAGTTTTATGTAATTACTTTTACATGGTGTGGACAAATTCTTTCTGTGTAAAAATATACAGATCCATGCAAACTTAATAGTGGATTCAACCTTTTCTTTGCATTCCCTCAATGAGAATTTGGAGAGAAAAGACACTGTTGTACATATACTTCAAGGATGAAAAAAAAACATGTAGCCTTGTTCAGCTGCACAGATTGTTTCAGTTGAAATCACCTTTTTAATATAGGACCACTTTGTGACATTGTCTGATGGAATATTGGTGATCGATGGACCCAAGATGAATACAAATAATATTTAACAAGTCCCTATAATAACAGATATTGCATCGTATTAATTTTATTTCCTGTAATATGCCACAGTACATTGTAGAAATACTTCATGTATTACTGACATTATCTACAGATAACATAGCTTTCAGATAATTTGTTTTTTTTAACACCAGACACATATTTTTGTTAATGAAAACAATGACCTACAATATTATAATTGCTTCATTTTTAAAGCTGTAGAACTGTTTTTGAAATAAGTAAGGTTAATTGCTGGTGGTTTATATTTGCAGTAATCTTGATCAACCATCCAAACCTGTAATGACAAATTTAAAAGTGTTTAGAACTCATTTATTATTGGTCCTAGAGGTTTGCAATGTGAAACCAGTCTATAGGAAATCATGGGGTGGGAATCTTCTGATGTGATCAGATTTGACCTTGGGCCCTTCCTTCAAGGTCAAACGAGGATAACCAAAGTTAACTGCTAAGAACTTGCTTATTATTGGTCCTAGAGTTTTTACAATGTTAAACCTACTTGTTAGAAATCATGGGCTGGGAATCTTCTGATGTGTACAGATTTGACTTGGGTTCCTCCTTTAAGGTCAAACAAGGATAGGCAAAGTTAGGTGCTTTTAGCTTGCTCTCACAAAAAGCAAAGCCACTCTTGTAGTAGGCAGAAAGTTGATCCGGGATCTGCCTCGGACCAACTAAATGATGAATCCGATAAACCTCGGATCCCTTCTACCAGACCTAAAAAGCCCTCTGATAAGAGTAAACACAAGTCAAGGTCCAGATATGTGTCATCTTCTTCAGGGGAGGATCAGTCCCCTGCAGCCAGACACAGGTCTTCTAAGCCCTCTAGATTTCTGATCAAGACCTTCCACAACATGATCCAGACCCCCCTTATTATAGGGAAGTAGCTCTGACATGCCCTCACAATCCACTGAAGAAGTCGACACTTTTAGGCGTATTCTTTCACTCCCTGACCCCAGGGAGTCTATGCCTAGGTCTTCAACTTCAGTGATAGGGGCCACGGTGGCAGAGTGGTAACACTCTCGCCTCCCACCTCTGAGGCCGGGGTTCAATCCCTGCACGGGCTCAAGTGGAAAAGCTGGTAGTTGCTTGCCGTTGGTCGGCAGTTTACAGTACACAACCCTTGCGAACTCCTGTACAGCGTTGAAAGCGACGTAAAACCCCAAATAAACAAATCAACTTCAGTGATGGGTCTGGATGATGAAAAAGGCCGTCAAGAGCTCAGACCTAGAGGTCCTTCCTCTATTCTACCCCTCAGCTCAGTTATCAAGGACGCCTTTGATAAATTTCAACATGACTTTAAGGCTGCTAATTTACCTGAGGGTAAATATGTCAAGCCTCCTCCTTCCACTTCTAAGTGGTACAGGGTGTGACAGCCTTGTTTTCAGGACAAAATCCAGGAGTTGGAGCATCAGGCTAGACAAAATATCTCAACCCTCAATTTCACTGCTGCCTTTGCCAAAACTTCTTCTTCTTGCAATGCTTCCCTGGAGAAGTGTCAACATAGCATCAAGTCAACTGTCAAGAAGATCAAGTCTCAGATTCAGAAAGGTGCCAATCCTGAGAAAGCAGCAAAACGCGGATATGAGGAAGTCGCTGAGTACATGGATTTCTGGAATAAGACCCGTCCTTGTTCGAGTCTCAACTTGTGAAGGAAGGTGAAGGCTTCCTCCTCAAAAAAGGCACCTCGAAAGACTCTCGGGGTTTCGCACCCTACCAGAATAAGCCCTTTCGTGGTCCCCACAAGAAAAGAGGCTCCTACAGGAAACGCCCCTATGGGGGCAACTCCTCTCAAAGCAGTAACCAATCGTTTTCCTCAAGAAGGGGAAAACTGAACTTCAGAGGCTCCAGGGGTCGTTTTCGACCCCACAATAGGGGAAGGGGGCGCGGAAACCCCCCTTCCCAATGACTCCTCCAAAGCCTCACTCAGTCCACCAGTAGGAGGCCGCCTCCGTTCTTTCAGGAGAGACTGGCAAACAAACAAATGTTCTCAAAACGTGTTAAACATTATCACCAATGGCTACGTACTGCCATTCCTTTCAAAGCCAAATTTGGTCAGATTTCCTCTGATTCTGTCAAGAGTACAAGGCCCAGCAAAAAGACCAAGCCTTGGCCACTTGTATCCAGTCTCTCCTGTCAAAGAACGCAATCGAAAGGGTGGAAAATGTAAAATCTCTCGGGTTTTACAGTCGCCTGTTCCTAGTACCCAAGCCTCACCAAAGGTGGAGGCCAGTCATAGACCTAAGCAGGCCTGGAAACCCCAGAGTCCATGAGGACCTCCCTGATTCCAGGGGAGTGGGTATCGTTGATAGATCTGTCGGACGCTTACCTACACATCCCCATCCACCCAAACTCAAGGAAATACCTAAGGTTTTGCTACAAGGCTCAGTGGCACTCCGGCAGTGGTAGACCTAACCCAGTCCTTGGGGTGGATAATAAATCACGAAAAATCAGAACTGAAACCTACTCAGGTATTGTCGTTCGTGGGCTACAAATACCATCTAGATTCAACCCTTGTAAAACCCACTCAAGAGAGATGGCTCAAACTTCAGGATTTGATCCTACGACTCAAGTCAAAATGTGTTTTTGACTACAAGATGTTTGATGTCGCTAATTGGGTTGCTAGCCTCAACGGAGAAAATGGTCCCGGAGGGACGCCTTCACATGAGGCCCTTTCAGTTTCATCTCAAGGAGCACTGGAGATATCCTCAGTCGCTGGACAACCTCCTTCCTTGGACAGAAGCCATTGCAGCCCACCTAGATTGGTGGCAAAACCCCGCAAACGTGATGAAAGGTGCAGACCTTCATCGCAAAGACCACAGTATCCAACTCTTTACCGACGCCTCAAACGAAGGTTGGGGCGCTCACTTAGATCAAAATTCTACAAAAGGTCTGTGGTCAGATCGGGAAAAAAGGCTACACATAAATGTCCTAGAATTGAAGGCGGTCTCCCTGGCCCTTCGAGACTTCAGGGACCAGTGCCAGAACCAAACAGTGCTAGTTGCGACGGACAACTCAACAGTGGTAGCCTACATCAACAAACAAGGAGGAACTCACTCAGCAGAGATGTGTGCTCTCCTGTGGAAGATCATGACCTGGTGCCATCACTACCACATAACATTGAAAGCCAGGCATATTCCAAGGTGCCTGAATGTGATGGCCGACCTACTGTCCAGGTCCAACCAAGTGCAGTCAACAGAATGGTCTCTGCATCCGCAGGTGTTCAAACAGATCTGCCAGAAGTGGTTCACACCTCATGTAGACTTATTTGCCACTCACCTGAACCACAAACTTTCACTGTACGTATCTCCTATCCCAGACCCAAAGGCTTGGGACATAGATGCGCTAAACATAAACTGGATGAACCTCACGGCTTATGCTTACCCTCCTACGGCTCTCCTTCACAAGGTGGTCCAAAAGATCAAGCAATGCCATTGCCTGATCATCGCAATAGCCCCAGGCTGGCCAGGGATGCCCTGGTTTTGGGACCTAGTGCAGCTCTCAACAGAGATCCCACTACAACTCCCAGTGTCAACGACCCTACTCAAACAGTCCCACAAGTATGTGTTCCACAACAACCCACAACAGCTGAACCTCCATGCCTGGTGTCTAGGAGCGGACAACTGCAAGAACAAGGCTTCTCTGTGGAGGTGGCAAAGAGAATTGCTGCTCCTCAGCGGTCATCAACAAGGACCATCTACAAGTCAAAGTGGGCCCTATTTGAAAAATGGTGCAGAGAAAATTCGGTAGATTTCTCCACTCTATCTGTGAAACAAATCTCAGATTTTTTCATGTACCTGTACCAAGACCTAAACAGGCGCCCCTCGACCATTGATGGTTACAGGACTGCAATCGTTGACACTTTGGGCCCTACGGCCCACCATATTGCACATAATGCAGACTACAGGTTACTCACCAGTTTTCACAGGGATCGTCCAAAAAGTTCCAGAAATTTACCTAAGTGGAACCTCTGTTGTCCTCAACGAGCTCACAAAAGCACCCTTTGAGCCCATGAAAGACACAGACCTCAAACATCTTACTCTCAAAACTGCTTTCTTGCTAGCTTTGGCCTCCAGCAAACGCCGCAGCGAAATCCATGCCTGGGTTGCAAACAAAGTATCTAATCTAGGCCAATGGGAAAAGGTCGCCTTGTTCCCTTCTTCTGATTTCTTAACCAAAAACCAACTAGCAAGAGAAGGTTCTCAAAGTGTGTCTCCGGTGACTATTCCTGCTTTGACTACCATTGTGGATAGACAATTTAAAGAAGACAGGACCCTGTGTCCGGTGCGGGCCCTGAGGTATTATCTGGACCCCACCAAAGACCTGAGAGGGTCTCGTTCCCTCCTTTTCATCTCCTTTAAGAAAGGACAGACGTCAGACCCGCTACTCTCTCTTCCTGGTTGAAACAAACCATCCTGGTTTGTTACAAACAAGCAGATCAATAACCCTTGGACTTGGTCCAAGTCAAAGCGCATGACATCCGGGCCTTCGCGGCCTCTAAGGTCTTTTACGGTGGGGTATCGGTGGACCAAATCATGCAAGCCTGTCACTGGAAAGCTCACAACACATTTACAAATTTTTACCTAAAGGACCTTACTTGGTCAGACACTGACAACAATATGTATCTGGGACCCGTAGTGGTGGCACAACAAGTCCTAGATCCTTCCCCTCAGACCAGTTGTCCTCGGAATGAAAAAAGGGGGGGGGACACATCCGCTACAACCAAGTCTTCAGGAGTCTCTCCCAGGATCTAGGTATTCCTTTACCTTCAAGATGTTACGGGTAAGGTCATTTTTGTTTTTTAGTTTATCAAGTAATTTGTATTAAGGACTTATTAAGTTGTCATTAATCTCATATTCAGGTGGCAAAAATTTATGAGATTTCCAACCATTGGGCTGGTCTGTCACTCGTGAAGGGCCCTTAGGGACCCTTAGACCTCGAAGTGAGCACTGCTGCACTTCCGTCCTACAATCAAAACATCTAGACAGTTTTTAGCACCGTTCCTCATCCTATTTAGGTTTTTGGCTCTTTACAGGCCCGGTCTTCGGGATCGGGGCACTGTAAATGGGACTCTGACTGGTATTTCTAACACTATTTCTGTATATACTAATTCAAATCTTAGAAAAAAATGGCGTATCTTCCAGTCTCAGCTGTAATCCCACCACCGGGCGGTTGAATTCAGCATTAAGTCCCACATGGTAAGCTATTGTAGCGTAATAAAATTGAAAATTTTAATTACTTATATGTAGCTTTTATAAGCTACAAGCTTACCATGTGGGACATAGAAGAGTCCCACCCTGCCTCCCCACTGTTTACAGCTGAGGGGTAGGTTTTAGAAAATTTCAACGAGAAAGTAGGGCGATTGGTCAGAAGTTATCACGTGACGACAACTACCAGTATTTCCTGCGGCTAACAAGAACTGTCTTTTTTTCTAAGATGTTGGCCCGGGTGTGGCAACCCGAGAACAGCATTAAGTCCCACATGGTAAGCTACATTTAAGTAATTAAAATTTTCAAGTATATGGGAATGATCTCTTGAACTCTAGGATCCTTTTATAAAGGTAGATAGCAGTAGTTAAATCTTGTGAACAAAACCATATACATGTCCCTTTATAAATGTATGTGTGATTATACAATAAATTAGAAAGATATAACTTTATATATAACTATCTTTAATAAATATATTATATAATAATATATACATCAGAACTATAAACATGATGTCAGGGTGTGCGACTATTATGGAGGAATACATCTCATAATAGGATACACATAGTGACAACAGGATATAATACACAATACAATCAAAATATTCAGAAAGGCTTTTTCTTCATATCCCTGTTTCAGCTCCAGTGGAGGTGAAAGGGGACTTACTTAGTAATTGGACATTTTTCAAAGATCACTGGGAAAATTACAAAGTTGCCACTGCACTAAGGAAGAAATCAAAGATGTAAGGGTTGCAACTTTAAGATCTGTTATGGGTAGACTTACTCCAAGTCTTTGTATTTATATCCATCAGTAACTAGAACAGTTAAATTTTATTACGCTACAATAGCTTACCATGTGGGACTCATTGCTGTTCTCGGATGGCCACAAGGCATCATGGCCAACGTCTAAGAAAAATAGACATTTATAGTTGGCCGTAGCCTCTCGTTGTCATCATGTGATAACTTCTGACCAATCGCCCTACTTTCTCGTTGGCCACGTCGACTGGTAGCAGTTTGTAAACATACAGACATTTTCATTTATTTCTCAGTTTTTACTTATTGTTGGAGGTTCTTTTTGGCTATTTCTTTTATTATATAACACAGATCATTCTGTAAAATTTTTATTTTGACAGGATAAGTATATTTCTTGTTTTCGCGTGTTTTGAGTTTTCCTCGGTTCAGGCCCTTTATATTCTACGTCTTTTATTGCGTTTAAAATGTCCATCCATCAAACGAATAAAGACAAACCGAGAGCACTAAAATGCCGCCATTTTTGTTTTAGTTTCGATTTACACAACTATTGCCCTACCTGTAGGGAGGCAGGCAAGGGTGATGACCCCTGTGTCACCTTTGAAACGCCCTGTGATATATGTTTATCTTTTACAGATGACCAGATGAAGAAAATTCAGCACAGGAAACGCTATCTTAAAAAACAAAAGGCGGACACTAATACAAAAGATGATGAACTTGATCTCTTGGGCGAAGGCGACGGGGATTCCTTCACTGGCTCAAATGCAGACCTCGAGAGTGCTGCTGACAATCTTTTTACCTCACCCCTCCGTCCTCAGCCCCTTCCTTTCAGTTTTTTATCACTTAAAACACCAGCCAAATCTGTCCCACCCACCCCAGGTACTGCCTTGCAACAAAAAATTGAAACAAATCTAGAAAAATCCCTTGGAAATTCTTTAAATAATCATTTACAGCAACAAATGGGTTCCTTCCAGGCATCCATGTTGGAAGCTTTTCAGTCGCTCCGAGAGGAGTTGACTGCTAAAAAGCAAACAGAGGTGGATCAGACCTCGTTTCTTGCTTCCAAACCTGGTACATCCAGTACTGCTGTCAATCTGGACCTACCCCCTCCGAGACCTAGAACTAACATACAAACCGAGGATATGGATGTGGACTACGGTCTAGCACTCCCTCCTCTTCTCGTACTTGACCAGCATGATACCTCTGATCAGTACGTTGCTACATCTGAACTACCTCCGAAAAAGGTCTCGGACAAACCCAAAAAGCATAGCCACTCTCGCAGTAGGCATGAAATTGAATCCAGGTCTGCCTCGGATCAATCTAATGAGGAATCCGATGAACCTCGGATCCCTTCTACCAAACCTAAAAGGCACTCTGATAAGAGTAAACACAAATCAAGGTCCAGATATGTGTCATCTTCCTCAGGGGAGGATCAGTCCCCTGTAGCCAGACATAGGTCTTCTAAGCCCTCTGGGGCTCAGCCCTCAGGGGCTGTTTCTGATCAAGACCTCCCTCAACATGATCCAGACCCCCCTTATTATAGGGAAGTAGCTCTGTCTGACATTCTCTCACAGTACGCTGAAGCGGTCGACACTTTTAGGCGCATTCTTTCCCTCCCTGACCCCAGGGAGTTTATGCCTAGGTCCTCAACTTCAGTCATGGGTCTGGACGATGAGAAGGCCATCAAGAGCTCAGACCTAGAGGTCCTTCCTCTATTCTTCCACTTAGCTCAGTTATCAAGGACGCCTTTGATAAATTTCAACATGACTTTAAGGCTGCTAATTTACCCGAGGGTAAATACGTCAAGCCTCCTCCATCCACTTCTAAGTGGCACAGGGTGGGACAGCCCTGTTATCAGGACAAATATCACGAGTTGAAAACAGATTTCACCAAAATCTGTATTACTCCCAAACTCTCTGGGGCCCCTATGGGCAAGGTCCCCCTACCAATTCTCAAAGAATTGGAGCATCAGGCTAGGCAAAATATCTCGACCCTCAATTTCACCGCTGCCTTTGCTAAAACTTCTTGCAATGCTTCCCTTGAGAAGTGTCAACATAGCATTAAGTCAACTGTCATGAAGATTAAGTCACAGATCCAAAAAGGTGCCAATCCTGAAAAAGCAGCAAAGCGTGGATATGAGGAAGTCTGTGAGTACATGGATTTTTGGAATAAGACAGTTCTTATTCAACACAGGGCCCTTACATGCCTCAGCAAATCCCTAGCCCATATTCTCCAGAGGGAATTATAGTCTATGGCTAATACCGGGTTGCTTAGGCGCAAAGCCGAAATGACCCTAGTACAACCTCAATTGGGGGAAACGAGACACCAAGAACTGAGGAACTCATCCTTTTGGGACCCTTCCTTGTTCCAGTCTCAACTTGTGAAGGAAGGTGAAGACTTCCTCCTCAAAAAGGCACCTCTAAAGACTCTCAGGGTTTCGCACCCTATCAGAATAAGCCCTTTCGTGGTCCCCACAACAAGAGAAGAGGCTCCTACAGGAAACGCCCCTGTGGGGGCAACTCCTCACAAAGCAGTAACCAATCATTTTCCTCAGGAAGGGGGAAACCAAACTTCAGGGGCTCCAGGGGTCGTTTGCAACCCCATAATAGGGGAAGAGGGCGTGGAAACCCCTCTTCCCAATGACTCCTCCAAAGCCTCACTCAGTCCACCAGTAGGAGGTCGACTCCGTTCTTTCAGGAGAAACTGGCAAACAAACAAATGTTCTCCAAACGTGTTAAACATTATAACCAATGGCTACGTACTGCCATTCATTTCAAAGCCAAATTTGGTCAGATTCCCTCTGATTCTGTCAAGAGTACAAGGCCCATCAAAAAGACCAAGCCCTGGCCTCTTGTATCCAGTCTCTTCTGTCAAAGAACGCAATCGAAAGGGTGGAAAACGTAAAATCTCTTGGGTTTTACAGTCGCCTGTTCCTAGTACCCAAGCCTCACCAAAGGTGGAGGCCAGTCATAGGCTCAACACTTTTCTACACGTAGAAAAGTTCAAAATGGAAACTCCAGAGTCCATCAGGACCTCCCTGATTCCAGGGGAGTGGGTATCGTCGATAGATCTATCGGACGCTTACCTACACATCCCCATCCATCCAAACTCAAGGAAATACCTGAGGTTTTGCTACAACTCACAGGTGTTCCAGTTCACCTCCCTCCCATTCGGACTAGCCACAGCCCCCCAGGTCTTTACAATGATTGTAAAGGAAGTGAAACTAATGGCCCTCTCCAGAGGACTCGGACTTCACCAATACCTGGACGACTGGCTGATCAGGTCTCAGTCTCAGGAGGAGGCCCAAGTGAACACTCAGGCGGTGGTAGACCTAACTCAGTCCTTGGGTTGGATAATAAATCGGGAAAAATCAGAACTGAAACCTTGAGTGTTTTTGTTCGTGGGCTACGAATACCATCTAGATTCAGCCCTTGTAAAACCCACTCAAGAGAGATGGCTCAAACTTCAGGATTTGATCCTAAGACTCAAGTCAAAACATGTTTTGACTGTAAGATGTTTGAGGTCGCTAATTGGGTTGCTTGCCTCAACGGAGAAAATGGTCCCGGAGGGACGCCTTCATATGAGACCCTTTCAGTTTCATCTCAAGGAGCACTGGAGATATCCTCAGTCGCTGGACAGCCTCCTTCCTTGGACAGAAGCCATTGCAGCCTACCTAGACTGGTGGCAAAATCCCTCAAACGTGATGAAAGGTGCAGACCTTCATCCCAAGGACCACAGTATTCAACTCTTTACCGACGCCTCAAACGAAGGTTGGGGCGCTCACTTAGATCAAAATTCTACAAAGGGTCTGTGGTCAGTTCGGGAAAAAAGGCTACACATAAACATCCTAGAATTGAAGGCGGTCTCACTGGCCCTTCGAGACTTCAAGGACCAATGCCAAAACCAAACAGTGCTAGTTGCGACGGACAACTCAACGAGTGGTAGCCTACATCAACAAACAAGGAGGAACTCACTCAGCAGAGATGTGTGCTCTTCTGTGGAAGATTATGACCTGGTGCCATCACTATCACATAACATAGAAAGCCAGGCACATTCCAGGGTGCCTGAATGTGATGGCCGACCTGCTGTCCAAGTCCAACCAAGTGCAGTCAACAGAATGGTCTCTGCATCCGCAGGTGTTCAAACAGATCTGCCAGAAGTGGTTCACACCTCATGTAAGGGGCCACGGTGGCAGAGTGGTAACACTCTTGCCTCCCACCTCTGAGGTCGGGGGTTCGATCCCCGTGACGGCCTTAAGTGGGAAAGCTGGTAGTTGCTTGCCGTTGGTCGGCAGTTTACAGTACACAACCCTAGCGAACTCTATGTACTGGTTTCCTCTGCCCTTCCAACTACCCGTCGTGATATGACCTGTACAGTGTTGAAAGCGACGTAAAACCCCAAATAAATAAATAAATAAATTCACACCTCATGTAGACTTATTTGCCACTCACCTGAACCACAAACTTCCACTGTATGTATCTCCTATCCCAGACCCAAAGGCTTGGGACATAGATGCTCTGAACATAAAGTGGATGAGTGTCAATGCCTAAAGATCAAGCAATGCCATTGCCTGATCATCGTAATAGCCCCAGGCTGGCCAGGGATGCCCTGGTTTTGGGACCTAGTGCAGCTCTCAACAGAGATCCCACTACAACTCCCAGTGTCAGTGACCCTACTCAAACAGTCCCACAGGTATGTGTTCCACAACAACCCACAACAGCTCAACCTCCACGCCTGGTGTCAAGGAGCGGACAACTCCAAGAACAAGGCTTCTCTGTGGAGGTGGCAGAGAGAATTGCTGCTCCTCAGCGGTCATCAACAAGGACCATTTACAAGTCAAAGTGGGCCCTATTTGAAAAATGGTGCAGAGAAAATTTGGTGGATTTCTCCACTCCATCTGTGAAACAAATCTGAGATGTACCTGTACCAAGACCTAAACAGGCGCCCCTCGACCATTGATGGTTACAGGACTGCAATCGTTGACACTTTGGGCCCAACGGCCCACTATATTGCACACAATGCAGACCTTCATAGGTTACTCTCCAGTTTTCACAGGGATCGTCCAAAAAGTTCCAGAAATCTTCCTAAGTGGAACCTTTCTGTTGTTCTCAATGAGCTCACAAAAGCACCCTTTGAGCCTATGAAAGACACAGACCTCAAACATCTTACCCTCAACTGCTTTCTTGCTAGCTTTAGCCTCCGGCAAACGCCGCAGCGAAATCCATGCCTGGGTCGCAAACAAAGTATCTAATCTAGGCCAATGGGAAAAGGTCGCCTTGTTCCCTTCTTCTGATTTCATAGCCAAAAACCAACTAGCAAGAGAAGTTTCTCAAAGTGTGTCTCCGGTGACTATTCCTGCTTTGCACAATAAGTCCTAGATCCTTCCCCTCAGACCAGTTGTCCTCGGAAAGAAAAAAGAAGGGGGGGGCACATCCGCTACAACCAAGTCTTCAGGAGTCTAATCCCAGGATCTAGGTATTCTTTTACCTTCAAGATGTTGCGGGTAAGGTTATTTTGTTTTTTAGTTTATCAAAGTAATCTGTATTAAGGACTTATTAAGTTGTCATTAATCTCATATTCAGGTGGCAAAAATTTTATGAGAATTCCAACCATTGGGCTGGTCTGTCACTCGTGAAGGGCCCCTAGGGACCCTTAGACCTCTAAGTGAGCACTGCTGCACTTCCGTCCTACAATCAAAACATCTTGACAGTTTTAGCACTGTCTTCCATTCTATATAGGTTTTTGGCTCTTTACAGGCCCAGTCTTCGGGATTGTGGCACTGTAAATGGGACTCAGACTGGTATTTCTAACACTATTCTAATATATATTGCTTCAAATCTAAGAAAAATTGACATTCCTTCCAGTCTCAGCTGTAATCCCGCCACCGGGCGGTTGGTCGGCGGAGTCCCACATGGTAAGCCATTGTAGCGTAACAAAATTGAAAATTTTAATTACTTAAATTACTTATAAAAGCTACAAGTTTACTATGTGGGACTCAGAAGAGTCCCACCCTGCCTCCCCGCTGTTTACAGCTGAGGGATAGGTTTTAGAAAATTTCAACGAGAAAGTAGGGCGGTTGGTCAGAAGTTATCACATGACAACGAGAGGCTACAGCCAACGACAAATGTCTATTTTTCTTAGACGTTGGCCATGATGCCTTGTGGCCATCCAAGAACAGCAATGAGTCCCACATGGTAAGCTTGTAGCTTATAAAAGCTACATTTAAGAAATTAAAATTTTCAATTTAAACTGGAAACTTACAAGAGTTCATTATAGCACAAGCATTCTGGAGTATGGGGGATAGACAGTACCCATATATTACACAAAAGACAAAAGGACTTAGTGAAAGTCTATGTTATGAGTAGAGATTGATTTAGAATCTTAAAAAATCTGCAAAGATATAGCAAAGTGCATAAAGGCACTAGAAAGTTATTTAGAACCAACCCAACATGAGATTTACAAACAGTATATGTTCTACTCATGTGATGAAGGACCCAATGAAAATGTGGATCACTGGGTTAACAGACAGACAACTTTTAAAGTCTTGGAACTTTGAAGCAATGATTGACAGTTTGTTGAGAGACCAAGTGGTTATGGGGATGAAATACAGGGCCGCAAGAGCACAGATGTTTAGAGAGAAGGTACTCAATCTAAATGAAGCACTTGACATGCTGAGAGCTAGTGCAGTAGCTGCTCAACACATAAAGGAGATTGACCAAGGGACATCTGAGAAAGTAGTATCACTCTGCATTGCCCAGTACGCATCTACATCCTTGTGAACAACTTCTCCTAAAGTACATGGCTGAGAGGCATGCTGTTACATTTAAACCAAAGCTTGTCTGTCGATGATAAATTGTTCAAGGCATACAGATTGGTCTGTTCGTGTGTTCCCCATAGCCGTTAGAAGAGAGGTACCCCCACCTAAAGTGTGAAAATTTCAACATTTTATTACAGTTTTCCTCCTTGACTATGGAAGGGATTTATCTCTTAACTTGGATATATGTACTAGGTTGCAAGTAGATTCCTTTGCGTGAGTATCAGACCCGGATCTTTGTAAATTATTTTTAATGAATTTTTAAAATAACTTTTTTCTGCATTACAATTCATGAAATCATGCACTAAATCACTTATAACTTAAAAGGTATTGCATTTAGAGTATTTTGTTTAAGTATGTTATTCAGCTACTTTATCCATAGCTACAACATGGTGAGTAACTTGGGAACCTTTCTCAATAGCTAAGTGAGTATTCGCTACTTCCTGACTTTTCAGTAGCTTCCATAATGAGTAAAAGCGCTTGTAAATTAAAAGCTATTGCATTTACAGAATTGTGTTTAAATATGTTATTTGCCTACTTTTGGGTGAGCTATAACAGTAAAATTGTAGACCTGTAGCTCATTGCATAGCTGAGCAGTAGCTGCTTTCAGATTCTCACTGTTGAGCAAATTGGTTGGAACTTGAAAACTATTACATTTAGATTTTTTTTTAATTTGTTATTCATCTACTTTAGGGTCAGCTATAGCATAGTGAATCTGCAGAACTGTAGCTCATTGCCTAGCTCAGCAATAGGTATTTTCAGGTTTTCACTGTCGAGTAAATCACTTGTAACTTGAAAACTATTTCATTTATAGAATTTTCTTTAAATATGTTATGCACCTACTTTTAGGCAGCTGTACAATAGTTACATTTGCAGACCTATAGCTCATTGCATAACTGGGCAACTTGTGTGTCCTTTTGTACTTTCACTTCTACTTTGTAACTCAAAACACAGCTGATGCAGAACCCATTCACAGGCACTGATTGCTTGTTTGGTTTTAAGGTCGCTCTTGTGACCCTAACATAATCGTTTTAGTAAAATTTCTCTTCATTAGTAACATTTAAGTCTTCACATTGGTCCTTCAGCACTTAATATAAAATTCTAAGCTGTAGGGATGCTTTGTTTTTGTGTACAAAAACCTTTTGTCTAGTTTTGAAAAAAAATTTTGTCTCCCCAAAATTGGCGGCCATTTTGAATTTTCAAATTTTTTGCAATAATTACAAAACACAAAAATGCTTATATCTCAAAAACTGTGCTAGATAGAGCCAACTACGCAGACTTTGGTTGCCACAACCATATAAGGCTAAAAGCAGAGCATTTTTTAATACTTTAGCACTCCCCTTTATATCTTTTTCGGGACGCTTTGTGCTGTGCTGTGCAAAAACATTATCTTTTTTTTTGCAAGCGATCCTCTAGTCTCAAAGTAGTCTTTCAAATTCCATAGCCTTCATATATGATTGGGTGTAGAGGAGTAATCTTGATAAGTATCTGAGACGTGGCCATCCTTTTACAGCATTTTGTTTCATCAAGAGTTTTGACAAGCTAGGTGGGACCAAGGATGCCACTGTGTCATGAATTTTTAAGGCTCACGCTTCTACAGATCACTTTTTTTACCCCACAGCCCTTAAGGTCTGACCTTGATTTGACCTTGCTGTAGTGACCTTGACCTATAAAATCGCGTCTGGGCTATGTCTCGGAAATTGTGAGGTGTGCAACGTCATGATCTGACCTTGATTTGGCCTTGCTTTAGTGACCTTGACCTATAAAATCGCGTCTCAGAAATCGTGAGGTGTAGGAAGTTGATACTTACTAGGGACATTAATTAGGGGCTGTAGGTGTGCAACGTCATAGTCTGACCTTGATTTGACCTTGCCATAGTGACCTTAACCTATTAAATCTTGTCCGGGCAATATCTCGGAAACCGTAAGGTGTAGGAAGTTGATGCTTGGTAGGGACATTAGTTAGGGGTTGTAGGTGTGCAGCATCATGGTGTGATATTGATTTGACCTTTGACCTTGTAGTGAGCTTGACCTTTAAAATCTTGTTGCACCTTTGGGTCTGTCTTTTGATGCAGATTAAGCACTATTAAAGTCATATTAAAATTCATTAAGAATTTTGCTTTTACAACTTCCCATTGTAACAGATGGAATTTCATCAAGTGAGTCACATATTTTGCTCCAACACCACACATAAGCATTCATTGAATGTATTACCACTTCTGTATGCATGGTAATATTCAAAACATGTAAACCATAATTCGGCCATGCCAGATGTAGATAAAGAGTACATGCATTATATTTCTCTTAGACATTATTTTCTCTATTTAAACCTTGTTTGGACCTTTATACAACAGACAGTGCTCTGAAAGTATCTTAAACTTTGTACTGATACAGTACTTCTATATCTCATGGTGTTAAAAATATTTCCCTAGGCTATGGGGTACGGGCATCTCTGATGCTATTTTTTTGGTCTCCGGACTTTCATGAATTGTGGTACAGCATGATGAGTATTTGCTCACTGAAGTTAAGCGGCAATGGGCTACGTTAGTACTTGGATGGGTGAGCATCTGAGTTCTACAACAGCTGTGGGGTGTGTCTGAGTTTCTAATTTCTTTGTGTCACCAGACTTTCGTAAATTTTAGTGCAATATCGTGTCTGAAGGCTTTGCACTCATGCTAGGGGACCAAAACACCTTTTGGCCTTGTTTAATTAGATAGCACCTTAATTGTCTTGATATTGTGTCCTGAATGGTTATCACTGAGGGGAATATTTCCCTTAAAAATATTAAAATTTCACACAACCCTTTCAGCTCTTTGTGCTATGTTTTGATTCAGCAACACCTTCTTCCCTTTTGGACCACTTTTAACTACAGTTGAACACATAAGGTTTTTCAGCTCTGTAGACATGTTGAATGTTACCAAGTTGATTTAAAACTGATATGTTTATTGGACCAACAGAATATTGGCATGATGGACCTGCTGAGGCAAGATGTTTGTTCAAACCCTGGTTCAGGAGTGCAGAGTTTCAAGTTAAGGACCAGATAGCAATGGGGAGTGGATGTTGCTAGCAGGCCACTTTAGGGGCCTGTTGGAGCAGTTTGCATCCACCGTAAACTCTTCTAGGCATTCTGTGCCTCAGTCACCAGGAAAATATTCCTGTTGGCAGTGTAGCAACCAATCAGATTCAAACTGACGCCCCAGTGATTTACTTTGGGTAAATAAGAACCATTTTGAATTCTGATTTTGAACAGAGAGCATGAAATATTTTGCCTCCCGCCCTCCCTGCAGAGGGTAAAAGCTTGTAACAGGCGGCCCAGGCTGACTCTTGTGACCCCCTCTCAACTTTGACAAGACCTCTGATACCCTGACCTTTGTAGCTTTCTCAGGCTAAGGGAGGCCATTTTGGCATAGGTACCAGTTGTATCTGAGACTTTCGTTTCGATGTTCTCTTGGCTGTTCCCCAAGAATTTGAACTGATTGAGCTTCCAGTTAACCTTGACCCCTGGAGTCTTGGCTCACCTCCAGGGAGGTCTCATTTAGGATTGATGTGAGTTTTCTGAGACTAGGCGAACCAGACAGACCCTGACTTCCCCTAAATTGACAATTTTGTCACTCTTGGTTATGCTCTCCCAAGAGTTTGAACCCGAGAGAGCTACTACATGGTAGCTTTGACCCCTGCAGACACTCACCTGGAGGGAGGCTCCAACCGGATTGATGTGAGCTACTTTTGCTTGAGAGAATAGGCGGTCCAGGCTGACCCTGGCTCCCCCCTCCCGAACTGACCAAGATGGCTGCAGTCTCTACTCTGTCCACAAGTAGTATAAAGGCGCGCATTATAACAATCCAAAGTTAACCTGAGGAGGGGTTTTGAGCTCCTAAAATTGGGTTCCCAATTAAAATTAACGGGGCGGTTAACCTGAGGTGCAGTTGATTTTAGGAGCACCTCAGGTTAACCGGAAGTGCGCATGCACGAGTAAAAGATTAGTGGAGAGCGCATGCGCGTGCAAAAGAGGACAGGAATGAGCATGCGCGGGGAAAAGATTAGATATCGTTATGAAAACCGGAAAATAAATGTGAGTATGATAGAATGTCGGCACAAACTTTATGTTAGATTATATGAGGGTGTAGGACAAAATAATCAATGGATAGAAAAAGCTATTTTTGAAAAATGTGGTTAAATGAGAATGTTTGTATATAGAGGAGAAACTGAAATTTACATTAGGGATAGAGATGAGGGAGTAATGTTGACTAAAACGCTTTGGGAGAATTTGGTGCATTTAATGGAGAGATATAGAAAACGCTAGGTTTCGACAGGTATTTTGGAGTATAAAAAAGTATAAAAGGGCGTAAATTTTAGAGCGCGCATGCGCGACGTAAAATTTAGAAAGCGTCAGAGTGCGCATGCGCAAGAAAAACTTTAATATAAAAAGACGTTCTTTTTCAAGACGAGAGCATAATTGAAAAATGAATCCAGCAGATCATTTCACGCTTAAGTCATTGATTTTATTTGTTGTTCAGGTCTTGGTGTTATTTCTTTTAATTGCCACTGCTCTTTATAATTTGTCGAGAGGAGGTGTTGAAAAAGATTTATGGATTAGTATTCTTTCTTCCAGTAGTGGTTATTTGCTTCCCAATCCCAAACTGGAAAGAAAGGCTTTGCAAAAATGAACAGTCAATGTTCACATTGTTTCAAAACGTTTGGGTGTTCTTTTAGTAAAAAAAGACATGAAAAAATATGTTTTAAATTGCAGGCTAAAACTAGGTTACATTGTTACATTTGTGGTAAAGGTTTTGTGAATGTGCAAAAACGGGTAAAAGACTAATTGACCTGTTTAAATGTAGGGGCGTGTCCTTTGCAAGATTTAAAAAAATTTCAATGTGAAAAATGTTTTCAAACATTTGATTCAAAACAAAAAAGTGAACAGCACCGTTGTAAAGTTAAACAAAATATTATCAAGCAGAGTACTGTGGCGAACCAATGTAAAGATTGTTTTAAAGACATTTTCATCTGTTTTTAATAAAAAAGACACGAAAAAGTATGTTCTACACTTAAAACTAAGGGTGAACAAACAAAGGAAATAAAAAAGTGGTAACAAATGGTGATGATGTTATTGGAATGAACACCAAAAAACGTGAAAGATGCGATGAAGAAATTTTAGCTAAAAAAAAGAGAAAATGTCAATGTCGTCAGTGTGATGGAATATTTGAGGGACGTCACGAATTGCACGTGCATCAAAACACGCAGCATGGGGGGACCACTTTTTTTTTACCTTGGCGTCAAGAGGCTCATTTAGACGAGCCTCCCTGGGGTGATCCGGTGAGAGACGACCCTTTGAGGCAGATTTATGAGGGAAATCAAAACGTGATATTAGCCGATGCTAAAATCGACAAAGGGCGAAAAGTGATTTACAATTTACCCACGAATAATTTGAGGGACAGTGTAGATGAAATTTGGTGGAAATTGGATGAGATTTTTACGGATCAAAACGGTGCTTTTAAAATCAATCTTTCTTTAGGGCTTATTTTAGGGAATATGGAAACTGGAGAATACAGATATTTTGCACCTCACGTAAACGACTCTCTGTTTCCCTCATCTTTTCTGATCGGCAGTAGAAAATATTTGAGAATATTTCAAAATAAAATTCGTTGTCTGGATCCTTTGGAATACGTGAATAATTTGAGACCCAACAGTAAATGGAGGCCTTTTATGATCACGAATGTGAGATTTGACGTCACTCCGACGAATTTTCCTCTGGGAAAAGGTGTGTTACCCGATTATGTCAAGCAAAAGCGCAGCATTGTGAGTATGGAAGTGGATTCGCATAACAAACCCTATAAAGATGATCATTGTTTTTTTCGCTGTTTAGCTTATCATCAAAATAGAGTTCAGGAGAAAGAAAGCCTCTTGCAGATGTGGGAAGAATTTTCGGGTAAAAAAACTGTGGAATTGGCAGATATGCCTGATTTGGAAAAGTGTTTCCATGTGAACTTACACGTGTACGAATTGCAACCGGATGAAACCATGATTCCTTTATTTATATCCAGGTTTCCTTTTGAAAATGACATGTATTTAAACCGGTACAAAAATCATTTGAGTTACATAAAAGACTTTCACAGTTATGCCAGAAAATTTACTTGTGTCGCCTGTCAAAAGATGTTTTATAAAGCCTATGAGTGGCGTAGGCACATGAAACAGTGCAAAGGATTAAATGGGAATATCCGGGGACATTTTATGCGCCCTCAGAGACCATGTTTGATCAAATAAAAAGTTGTGGAATTGGGGTTCAAAATGCATTTTTTCCCTGGTTTATCGTGTATGACTTTGAAGTAATTTTGCAAAAAGAACCTTGCAGAGTATCGGATAAATTAAAATGGGAAGCTCGTCACATTCCTATCAGTGTCAGTGTTTGTAGTAACGTGGAATGATTTAGGGAACCTAGGTGTTTTGTACGAGACGACTTGTAAAAACTGTTAAAAGACATGTTTAACTACATGACTGAGATAGGTCAAGTAATCTGTGAATTAGCTCATCTTAAATGGGGGCATATTTTAGAGCAAATCCAGGAAATTTCTATCAGGTAAAAATTTGAAACTTATTTGCAGGAAATTCCAGTTTTGGGGTTTAATTCGGGAAAATATGACATGAATTTAATGAAAACTGAAAATGTGCAACTTTTAGAACTCGAAAAGAAAAGCAATTATTTCGTCATAAAGAAAAACAACAGTTACATGTGTTTGAGTGACAAAAATTTTCGTTTTTTAGACATTTCTAACTTTTTAGCTCCCGGGTGCAGTTACTCCAAGTTTCTGAAAGCTTTTCAAATAGCTGAAAGTAAATTTTATTTTCCTTACGAATGGTTTGATGATAAGGAAAAACTGGACTGGACGCATTTACCTCCTCTGGACGCTTTTTATTCCAGTTTAAAAGTTCAAAACACTTTGGGTGAAACGGAATCGGACATTATCAAAAATTACGCTTTTGTTCAAAAAGTATGGAAAGAAGAAAATATGCGTACTTTTCAAGATTTTTTAATGCATTACAACAATTTGGATGTGGGTCCCTTTGTCAAAGCCGTTGAAAAAATGCATGTGTTTTACAGGGACAACGGCATTGATTATTTGAAATAAACTATTTCTGTACCCGGGATTGCCAGAAAAATGATGTTTCAGCAGTCTAAAGACGCGTTATTTCTGCTGTGTGGAAAAAAGGATCAAGATTTGTACAAAACGGTGAAAAGAAATATCAACTCTGATTCGTGGAAAAAAAGTGTGCAAAAATATCATTGGCTATGACTGTAACGCGCTTTATTTGTGGGCTTTATCCCGGCCCATGCCTACCGGTTGTTTTGTGAGAAGACATTTTCCCGATTTTAAGCCAGAGGTGTCGCATAAATATTTGGACATGTACGTTTGGATGGATCATTTGGCCAACGTGGGAAAAGTTGACATTGAACACAAGTTAAATACCAGTAAAGAAAAAAGAATTGGCAAATATATTTGCGACTTTTTTGACAGTGAGAACACTGTGGTCTATGAAATGGACAGATGTTTTTTTCACGGGCACAGGTGTCACTTAACTGAAAACGCTTGGAAAACGAGTCCTAAGTTAATGGAAAAACGAGCAAAAAAAAAACAAGGGAAAAAGAACAGTATTTAAAAATAAATGGTTACAGAGTGGAAAAGATAAGGGAATGCGACTACGTGAAGCATTTAAGACCCCTGTTAAATTATGACAGATATTTACCCGCTTATTATGAAAAACACAAAGGTTCACTGAGTGTTAAAACAATATTGAAAGATATTCAGGAAGAATCTTTGTTTGGTATGGTGGAAGTGGATGTGAAAGTCCCAGATGATTTATACGATTATTTCAGTGAAATGTCACCTTTATTTTGCACCTGTTTGATTCCTTTTGACGCAATGGGGAAATATACTCAGAAGCAAATTGAGGAACTGAATTTAGGAAAACATCCTCGCAAATTATGTACTTGGACCACGGTTTGCAAGTCAAGCACGTGTATCAAGTCATTGAATTTTCTCCAGTCTCTTGCTTTAAAGAATTTCACGATTAAGTGACTGAAGCTCGGAGAGCTGGTGATGTTCACGAAGATCAGAGTATTATAGCAGATACAATGAAATTAATTGGAAACAGTGGATTTGGATCTATGATTATGGATCAGGAAAAACATCAAAAAATCATTTATGTGAAAGGGGATAAAGATATTCAGATGAAAGTCAATGATCCCCATTTTAAGAAACTGACAGAATTTTCAGAAGACTTTTGCGAAATGGAAATGTCCAAGTCGAAACAGATTTTGAACTTGCCCATTCAAATAGGCTACAGTATTTTACAGTATGCAAAATTGAAAATGTTGGAGTGGTATTACGACTGTTTAGACTATTATGTGGAAAGAAGTGATTTTGAATATATTGAAATGGACACAGACAGCACCTATTTCGCCATGTCTGGAAAAACACTGGTCGACATTGTAAAACCGCATTTAAAAGAAGAGTTTTTGCAAAAGATATTTAAATCTTGTCATTTAAAGGAAGTGATTCCCAATCCTCATTGGTTCCCCAGGGAATGTTGTCCAAAACACAAAGCTTACGACAAACGCCAAGCCGGTTTATTTAAAATTGAAAAGGACCACGGACAAGAAATGGTGGCTCTCTGTTCTAAAACTTACGTGTTAGAAGACAAAGATGGATTTTGTAAAAGTGCTTTAAAAGGTTTAAATAAAGGCGATATTGGAAATCCTTTCCTATTGGAAAAGTGCAAAGAAGTTTTACTTACGGGTAAAACTGATGTGGGAATAAATAAAGGTTTTCGTGTAAGAGACAACACTTTATTCACCGATGAACAACTGTGAGCTGGTATTGGGAATTTTTATTGCAAAAGAGAATTGGTGAATGATATTCACACCAAACCTTTAGATGTAGTTCTTTGTCCCTGGGAAGAACAGCAATGCACAGAAATTACAGATGCTATTTTATCTCCTGTTTACCCTTTTAGTTTTAGTGTGGGAACTAATAATTTTCAAAATATTTATGCGTACTGTCAAACTTTAAAACGTCTCTCTGTTTTTGATCAATATTATTTAGTTTAGCCCTATTTCTCTGCTAAGTGTCATTTATAAACTGGCATCAAGTGCAATAGCAGAAAGACTTAAAAAAACTTTGAACCCAATTATTTCAAACTGTCAAACGGGTTTCATTAAAGGGAGGTTTATAAGTGACTCTACAAGATTGGTTTATGACCTTCTGCATGCAACAGAAACTAAAAACATTGCAGGACTTCACATGCTCATAGATTTTGAGAAAGCCTTCGATTCTCTTTCATGGAAATTTTTATATAATGTTCTGGAGTTTTTTGGATACAGTAAAAACTTTATTAAATGGATCAAACTTTTTAACACTGATATAACGGCATATGTCATACAGTGTGGTTTCTTGTCAAAACAGATAAATATTAGGAGGGGTTGTCGGCAAGGTGACCCAATTTCAGCATACTTGTTTCTAATCGGGGCTGAGATTTTGTCTAGGCTCATTCAAATTAACCCAAATATAATTGGAATAAAAGTTGAAAACATGGAAGTTAAACTAACACAATTTGCGGATGACACAACATTAATACTTGATGGCAGCCAGCACTCCTTACAATCAGCCTTAAATACTTTAGAAATATACGGAAATATATCAGGTCTCAAAATGAATAAAGAAAAGACTCAGGTAATTTGGATTGGTCGGAAAAAATTTTCAAAGGATAAACTTAATGTCTCTGTGGATTTGGAATGGGGATGTACAGATTTTACACTACTGGGTATAGAATTTTCAACAAATTTACCTAAAATAATGGAACACAACTATGCAAAAGCTTTGGAAAAAATAAAGAAATTAGTTAAAATGTGGAATAGTAGATATTTGACACCTTTTGGCAAGATAACTGTCATTAAGACAAATGTCTTATCACAGTGTGTTCACCTGTTATCCTCGATACAAAGGTCTGATTCATTTCTTAAAGCAGCGAACAATATTTTATATAAATTTTTATGGAATGGAAAACCTGATAAAATTAGAAGAACCACTGTTTGTTCAAATTGCATGCAAGCGGGTTTGAAAATGATAAATATATATAATTTTGAGAAAGCACTTAAAGTAAGCTGGGTTAAGAAATTAATTACTCAACCAAATTCTCAATGGTATAAACTTTTGGAGGCAATGTATGGTAATATTGACCAAATTGTAACATTTGGAGATAAATGGTACAGTAAAATTCTCCCGAAAGTACACAATCAATTTTGGCAAAATATACTGAAGGACTGGAATGCCCTAGTCAAAATACAAAAACCCAAGAATAATTCAGAAATATTTAGAAATTGTCTTTGGTACAATTCTTATATTTCAGGAACCATGCCATTTTTTTCCAGACTGGTACAAAAAAGGTGTTTACTTGGTTGGGGATATAATTTCCCCAGACGGTAACATTCTGACTATTGAAGAAATTAAGTACAAATTTAATTTTAATCCAAACATTTTAAATTACTATTCAATTAAAGTTAAAATACAGGATTTTATGTCAAGGCATAAACTTTCAGGTAATTGGACTCTTGAAAAACCTACATATCCCTTCCATTTAGATGTGCTTTTTAGATCCAAAAAGGGATGCAAGAAATTTTATGATATTTATAATAATTTGGGAACACAAAATGATAATCCAATTTGTGAAACCATGTGGTCTAAACTTGTTTCTAATGAGAACTTAGAAATTACTTTAAAAGAAAGATGGGAATCAATTTATAAAATTTGTTTTTACTCTGTACTTGACAATAACTTAATTTGGTTTCAATACAGAGTGTTATTTAAAATCTTAGGAACCAAAGATTACTTAAAAAAATTAAAACTAAACATGAATAGTCAATGTTTGTTTTGTAAGCAATATGAGGAAAATTTGGAACATTTGTTTTGTAAATGTGGAAAAGTAATAAAATTGTGGGAAAATGTCAGGCAGTGGATCTCTAATAAACTTGGATTTAACCTCATTATAACCAAACTCATGAAAATACTTGGTTATTTAACAAATGATGAAAACTTTTGGGCATTAAATTTGATACTAATGGTTACTCGAAAATATATATTTTGGTGTTCAAAAAATGGCTTTATGCTAAATATTTATTTCCTCCAAAAGGAAATTAAAAAAACATTTTTGGAACAAGAGACATTAAGTCGGGTAAATTTGCGTTTTGACCAATTTAACCGAAGATGGAATTTTTGGAAAAAATTTTTTGAAGGAATTGAGATACAGTGATGTTTTAATAGTATTTTCTACTTTGTTTTCAGTCAGGACTTGCATATCTCCCAAATACGTTTTCATTGGTAATTTTCTAGTTAGAAATTCGGATACTTAAACCTTTCGAGGTTATTAATTAAAATATTTCTGGACTGTGAAAATAAGTTTGTTTTGTTTTCCACAAGATTTCGTATGGATTGTTAAAGAACTGTATTTTAGTTGTTAAAAAGAAATAAAAAAAAATTATTTAGTTAAGTTGATTTTAAAAAAGAGATGGGAAGCAGATCAAAGTTTTAAAGATTATTTAAAACGACAAAAAAGAAAAACTTTTGTGTGGGTACACGAAGATATATTTTGGGGATGCGGATTAAGCAAAGTTTTATTTAAGGTCACAGAGTTAAAGCACATGCCCGGAGCCAATCAGTGGGGAGAACTTTTAAGTGAACTGTTTTCGATATAAATAAAGGGTTTTTTGGAAAATTGAGTTATTTTTATTTTGCCTCTAATAGTGCAACATGATTTTATTTGACGTCCCTTCCACCTTTATTTTATCGGTCAAAGTTAAAGGTCAAAGTTAGGGTTTTACGTCCCGTTCAACAGCCAGGGTCATATTGGGACAGGTCCTCAGAATTGCCACTTGTGGGACTCGAACCCACAGAGGTGACAGCCTATGATTAGATGCCAAACTTGCTAACCACTAGGCCACTGAGGACCTCCTTTATTTTATCGGGGGCCAGTGGCTCTGGAAAGACCACATGCTTGCAGACTTTAATTAAACATACAAATAAAATGTTTGATTCTCCCCCTACCAGAATCTTGTATTTTTACGGCATTTGGCAACCTTTGTTTGAAGACATGGAGAAAGAAGGGGTTGAATTTTTTCAAGGTCTTCCAAGTCAAGATATTGTGAATTCGAACGGAGAGCACTGCATGGTCATTTTGGATGATTTGCAGCAGCAGGCAGTGAACAGTGAATTTGTAGAAAAATTGTTTACTCAAGGCAGTCATCATAAAAATTTGTCTGTGTTTTACTTGACACAAAATCTCTTTCGCCAGGGTAAAAACGCGCGTAATATTACCTTAAATGCCCATTACGTGATCTGTTTTAGAAATCCCAGAGATGTGGGACAAATGGCCTCTTTCGGAAGGCAGCTGGGACAAACAGAATTATTAAAAGAAGCTTATGCAGATGCGACTTCAAAACCTTACGGGTATTTGGTGGTGGATTTAAATCCTCACAGCGATGACACGTATCGTTTTAGAACTCATATTTGGCCTGATGAAGATACACTGGTGTATCAGTGCTGCTGAGTCAAAAAAATCTATAAAAGGTGAAACTTTTTAAAAATTGAATTTAGTTTTTTTTGGAAAACCATGGAACAACATGTCTAATTTAAAAAAATCGGGAAATTTTGTTAAATTTTTGGTGGATGTAAAAACAAAAAAACAAGCCCAAGCTTTGTTACACACCTTAACTTCAGCTCAAAATTCAGCTATCAGAGAAATTATTTATAACGTCTCCCGTCGATATCCCAATCATTATAAAAGGCTTGTCAAAAAAGTACACAAACCTTTAAGTATTCATTTTTTGAAAAAATACTGGGAACAATTGTGGAAATTTTTGCAAGAACATTCGTCTTCTATTTTAGAGCATCTCAATGAAGAAATTCATGCTAATTCCGTATGAAAAGTATACCAGGTTATTTTCGCTCCCTGAAGAACGTTTAGAATCCATGGACACAAAAAAAGAAAATAAATTAAGCGACGAAGATATTTTGTCTTTACTTCCCGAAAAACTTAGAGACAAAGGCAAATAATTCCTCCATTTTTTAAAAACTGAACCTTCCATAGATTGGGACGAAAAAGGAAGGGTCATTATTGATGGGAACATTTTAAATTTTTCACATATCACAGATTTTTTAAAAGACACCTTGCAACCGGGAAAACCGATTGAACATTTAGAGAGTTGGTACGCAAAACTCTCTGATTCTGTACCCCTGTCTTTAGTGCATGCGCAGAGGCGTCCTTATGTTATAAAAGGCAGAGATTTGGAAAAAGGACAAAAAGGTTTTGGAGATCAAAAAGATCAAGCTGAAATTAATTTGCAAGATCATCCTTCTCAAGAACCTTTTCAAGAACCTTCTCAAGAACCCGTTCAAGAACCCGTTCAAGCACGGCTTCAAGGTCCTTCTCAGGAGGTTTCACAAAATTCACAAATTATTATTCCCCCGGGAATACCCGACAAATCACCCAAAAAAGTCAATTTTAAAATAAAATGGCAGACACTGAGTACTTAGAATCTTTGTATTATGGCCCCGGAAAAGCCGGGCCTTTTAGTGGCATTCAAAAGCTTATGAAACAAATTAGAAAAGACGGGAAAAAAATTAGTAGAAAACAATTGAGGGACTGGTTGGCTAAACAAGATACTTATACTTCTCTAAGAGGTTTGAAGCGAAAATTAAGACGTCCCAGAGTTTTTGTGTACGGGAAAAATAAGCAGTGGGATGCTGATACAGGAAATTATGCCAAATGGATCAAAGAAAACGAAGGTGAGGGTTATTTTTTACTCTGCATCGATATTTTCACCCGCTATGTATGGACTCGCCCTTTAAAAAGCCTACAGGGAAAAGAAATGGAAAAAGTTTTAGAAGAGTTATTCGAACAAGTTCAACCGGAAGTTTTTAGAACCGATGGGGGGTCCGAGTTTAATAACAGATGGGTGAAATCACTTTTAAAAAATCGAAACATAAAGCATGTGGTGACACTTAATGAGACCAAAGCCAATTACGCAGAAAGGGCCATTAAAATGAAATTGAGTAAATATATGTACAACGAACAAACAAGGGAGTGGGCTAAAGCTTTGACAGAAATTACTTCCAGCTACAATGAAACATATCATCTGAGTAGTAAAATGTCTCCCGCAGAAGCTATGACCATGTCAGATGAAGATTTATGGGTGAAACAGTATTTGGAAGAAAAAGGAATGCGTCTGAAAAAGAGGCCTTTGTGTTCGACTCCCTACAAATTTAAAATTGGAAAGCTAGTCAAATTAAGCTTTTTAAAAAGACCTTTTGAAAGAGCTTACGACCAAACCTTTACTGGAGAAGTTTTTCATGTCACAGAAAGAATGATGAAGCAGGGTATTCCAGTGTACACTTTAAAAGATTATAACAATGACCCCATTTTGGGTTATTTTTACGAAGGTGAAATGCAAAAAGCTTTTGTAAATGAAGATACCGTTTATAAAATTGAAAATATTTTAAAAAGCAGAAAAAGACGAGGACGTAAAGAGGTCTTGGTGAAATGGTTAGGTTGGCCTTCCAAATTTAACTCTTGTATTTTAGAAAGTCAAGTAAAAGACTATCAACCTTCGGGAAAAGTATAAAAGAGCCTGCAGTGCGAGAAAAAATTTATTTGTTTCAAGCGGTTTCAAACGTAAGCATGTTTCCTCAAGAGACGTTAAATCAAGATTTTATAAAAATGGCCAAAGGGGACGTCCCACCCAATAAATTTTACACTCTACCCAAAAAAGGAAAAACAGGTGACGTGCAATTAGTGGAACCGACGCAAGTACAAGTGGCTCAAGCCAAAGCACAAATCAGAAAAGAGGAGACTATAAATAGACTCGCAAAGAGAGCTAAAAGATCAAAACCTTTGAAAGCTTTTGACTAAACCATGTTTATATATTTAAGCTCTGCAGATTCTCCAGAATTTTATTCGCAAAATGAACCTTATGAATTTACAGTTGAATTACCAGAAATTCTTAATTTGGAAGGAAATTGGCACTGTGCCCTAGTTAGCTTTTCTCAACCCGTCTCTGATGATGTAACTATTTTCTGTGACATATTGGATTACAGTTTTATACAAAGTACCTATAAACCAGTGCTGCGTCAAATATCGGAGCAAGACATTTATTTTTCAGATTTCCCAAACCTGCATTACATGAAAGTTAAAGACTCCTCTATAAAGTGAATAAAAATTTCTATTTTAAAGTCGACAAACTTGACGCCACCCAGTCCAGCCCCGGCAGATTTGTGTACTCAGCTTGCTTTGCATTTTAAAAAGCTATAAATAGAGGCCACTTTACATTTTTTTACTTTATCTTCAGTTCAGTCATTCGAGTGTCAACATGGAAGGATATTTTTCAGATGTCGCTTTATTTCAAAAACCTCTGGTGGAAGAGGGGATAGAATCCTACCAATTTGTGGAATACAGACCCTCTTCTACTTTGTCTGAAGGATCTTCTTTTGAATTTCACATTCCGGGATCGGGAGCTTTGTACACGGATTGGAGCACTTCTCGCCTTGTGCTTAAAGTGAGAATGGTTCAAGCAGATGGAAGTCCACCCCCCAACCCCAATACTGGAGCCCCTGTTAATTTAACCTTGCAATCTTTGTTTCGTCAAGTCGATGTTTTGGTGGGTGGAAAAAATATTACTTCTGAAGATGGAATTAATTATCCTTACAAAGCTATCATGGATATTAGTTTGTTTTTTGGAATGGGCATCAAAGAAAGTGAATTGCAATTCGAAATGTACTTTAAAGACGTGGCTCAAATGGACGCCATTCCCCCTGGCAATAACAACGGTGTCTAGAGCATGATACTTTGGTACAGGATCAGAGGTGCAAATGACAGGTCCCCTTAAAATTGACTTGTCTCAACAGTCCCGTCTTTTGCTTAACGGAGTTCCTGTCGTTACTAAAATGTTCCCTAGCAACAACAGCTACCAATTTGTGGAATACAGACACTCTTCTACTTTGTCTGAAGGATCTTGATTTGAATATCACATTCCGGGATCGGGAGCTTTGTACACGGATTGGAGCACTTCTCACCTTGTGCTTAAAGTGAGAATGGTTCAAGCAGATGGAAGTCCACCCCCCAACCCCAATACTGGAGCCCCTGTTAATTTAACCTTGCAATCTTTGTTTCGTCAAGTCGATGTTTTGGTGGGTGGAAAAAATATTACTTCTGAAGTTGGAATTAATTATCCTTACAAAGCTATCATGGATATTATTTTGTTTTTCAGAATGGGCATCAAAGAAAGTGAATTGCAATCCGAAATGTACTTTAAAGACATGGCTCAAATGGACGCCGTTCCCCCTGGGAATGAGAACGGTGTCTAGAGCAGGATACTTTGGTACAGGATCAGAGGTGCAAATGACAGGTCCCCTTAAAATTGACTTGTCTCAACAGTCCCGTCTTTTGCTTAACAGAGTTCCCGTCATTATTAAAATGTTCCCTAGCAACAACAGCTTTGCGACCATGAGTCCCTCGGGCACCCCATACAAAATGATCATTACAGAAGCAAGTTTGAAAGTATGTCACGCAAAAATGAATCCCAAAATTATTTTGGCTCACAATGAGGCTATGAATCACGGAGAAGCGTTGTATCCCTATTGGAAAAGTAATGTCAAAGCTTTTTCCATTCCATCGGGTGTAAGCAGTTATAGCATCGATGATTTGTATAATGGAATGAAACCCAGTCGCCTTATAATCGCCATGGTGGGAAATGCCACTTATACGGGTGATTCTGAAAGAAATCCTTTTAATTTCCGTCATTACACGGTAAATTTTATTCAATTTACAGTGGATGGGAAAAGCGTTCCCGAAAAAGCTTTTCAACCCGATTTTGCTGGAGCTGGATACACCGATGCTTATTACAGAATGTTTTTCGATAAATATCCGAAACAGGGAGGAAATTTTATTACTTTTGAAGAATTTCAGAACGGATACGCTTTCTTTTGCTTTAATCTGGATGGACAGGGGTCTAAAGATGTGTTTGTTTATTTGGGGTTTTACGTCGCTTTCAACTCTGTACAGGTCATATCACGACGGGTAGTTGGAAGGGCAGAGGAAACCAGTACATATAGTTGGCTAGGGTCCTGTACTGTAAACTGCCGACCAACGGCAAGCAACTACCAGCTTTCCCACTTGCGGCCATGACGGGGATCGAACCCCGGCCGCAGAGGTGGGAGGCGAGAGTGTTACCACTCTGCCACCGTGGCCCCCGTCTAAAGATGTGATGGTGGAACAAAAACATGGACAGTGTCGATTGGAATTGTCTTTTGCTAATGCTTTGGCAGAAAGCGTCACTCTGATTGCCTATTCACAATTTCCCTCCATGTTTAAAGTGGATAAAACCAGAAATGTCACTTTGATATAAATACGTCGTCCACTCCATCGTCAGCAAGTATGTTTGGGTTTGAATTACAGGAATTCATGTTAAAAGATCCTTGGATAAGACGATATTATGGAGGAGTTATTTCTTCAGATGAAATACCCAAAGTAAAAGTTCCCAATAAAACTGTACACATTGTAAACACGGATCCTTCTTACAAAAAGGGGCAGCACTGGATTTTAATATGGTACCATGACATACCCGAATATTTTGATCCTTTGGCTCATTTCCCATCTCTCCAAATGCGGGAAAGTTTGTTTTTAAATAAATCCTCTTTTTACAGAAGTACACGTCAAGTGCAGCCGTCTTTTTCTGTAAAATGTGGAGAATATTGCCTGTTGGAAAAGATTATGGAAAAGTTTTATTCATCCCGCCTTAAATTTAACGATTTAAAAGTGACTGCATTTTACAACAATTATAAATAGACTCTCAATGCGTGTATTTGTAAAAATTTTCTTAGTAAAATGTATAATTGTATCGTAATTGTACAAATAGTCAAGATGTTATTTTAATTTTCTTAGTAAAATGTATAATTGTACAAATAGTCAAGATGTGAGTTATGCGTCAACAATAAAATAGTTAACAAAAAAAAAATTTTTTTTGACGTCATTCTTCATTGTGACGAAATTTTACGTCAACAGAAATATTGCGTCATGATGACATTTAGGCATTTGTCCTACATCATTTTTCAAGATGTCGAGCTACATAGTTCATGCCAAAAAGTTGAAAGATTGCTTTGATTTCTTGTCGGAGCCGCTTTCTTTCATTGTGCTGTTTGATTCGGTCAACCGGGAAATAAGTTTGGTCGTAAAAATGGGCCCCGATAAACTGTTTACCAGACAAATAGTGAGAGAAACCCTGGGGAATCAGTACACATTGGAGTTGAATCTGACCTGCTTTAATTCCAAGGAAGAACTGCTGGATTTTTACCACGAAAATTATTTGTACGACTGGGCAGGCAGCACAGTGACAAAGTTGAAATTGAAAAGGGCACTGTACAATCGTGTCCTTTCCTTGAAATACCTTGCGAGGGTGGTTTTGAAAAGAAATCGAATGCCAATCCCTTATCAACATTTGCAGGACGGCTCTTCATCAAAGTACTTTTAAAATATAAACCATCAAGGGGAATTTTCATTCCCCACCATAAAAAAAAGAAATCAAGATTAAATCCACTTGTTTTATTCAAATACATTTTAACGATAAAAAAATTTAAACAACTAAACCCATCACAGAAAATTTACAATAAATATTTCATAAAATTTTTTAACAACCCTTTTTAAAAATGTTAACAGAAATTTTTAAACTTTAAAATACTAACAAAAAAAACAGTCTCATAATTAATTTGATAATCACAGAAAAGTGGAGTGGTTATATTTACATCTTCATGCATTAAAATTTGATAATCACAGAAAAATGGCGTGGTTATATTTACATCTTCACGCATTAAAATTTGATAATCACAGAAAAATGGCATGGTTATATTTACATCTTCACGCATTAAAATTTGATAATCACAGAAAAATGGCCTGGTTATATTTACATCTTCACTTATTAAAATTTGATAATCAGCATTAAAAATGATATATTTGAAACTTTTTCATCAATAAATCTTTAAAATTTTTTAAAGCGCATAAAGATAAAATTTGAAATAAAATCTAACCCCACTTTTTAGGTAAATATTTTTTATATTATTTTATATTTAAACATACGCTATCTTATGAATATTCTGTTTAAAAAGTTTTCAAAGAGGGGGGACGTGACGTTCTTTTACAGTTTTCACATTTTAAAAAGCCTCAAAATAGATTTTACATTTGAAAAGCTTTTTTAAAAAAAGCATCAACAATGAACACCTTTACGGATTTTACAGGTGAAATGCAAAACAGAGCAAAAGTCACTTTAAGGCGGATAAATTAACTCCAATGTGGGAAAAGACACAAATAATGACCGACTTGGAACAATGCTTTAAGAAGAATATTTATCACTAAAGTTGCAAAACACAGCAAAAGTCACTTTAAGTCGGATAAATTAACTCCAATGTGGGAAAAGACACAAATAATGACCGACTTGGAACAATGTTTTAAGAAGAATATGGAACTGTGCTAACCATTTATCAGAATTTTTTTAGCTAATAAAGTTAAAGTTAAATTTACACAACCATCACTTGAGTTTTATTACAGATTTCAACCTTGAAAAACTTTTTTTTAAAGACTGCCTTTTGAAGACGCGAAAATCATTACATATTTCACCATTGAAAAAACTCTTTTTAAAAGTCACGTCTTTTTTTGGGAAACATGCAACACCAGTGACACTTTATGGACATTTACATATTAGAAAAGTTTAAAACGTCATAGAGACGCATAAAAACGTTGTACAAGAATTATTCCCCTTTTAGAAAGGTTTTGAAAAAGGCTTTTTAAATCTAATTTCTATAAACGGATAAGACAATTTTTTCACGCTTGAAAATATCACCTTATTCCACCACAGAACATAGATTTGAAAAGACGTTTTAAAATATTTAGTAAACTACAAATAATTCTCCGCAGGCAAAAAAAGTCTTGTCATAAGACATTTAAAATGATCACGTGCTTTGAGATCAGAACGTCATTAACATTCCAAAAGTTACAAAGAAACAAAAGTTGAATAAGAAAAAGATTTAATTACTTCTAAATATTCAAACTTTTGTACCCATAATTTAGATTATTTTTACACGGGTGTAAAAAAAATTTTACACGGGTGTAAAAATTACGCATTATATATTATTATTTTTTGGACGGTTTTAACGTTAACATTTTTTTGCCTGCTGTACAAAGTGCCTTTTAAAAGCAAACGACACAAGTTTGAACAAATATCTCAACATCTTTAAAAGACAAGAAGGGAAAACAGATAATTCTCATACCCTTGTATTTTCCAAAGTAGGAAAAGTCTTTTGATAAAAACACACCTGGAAACACTCTGAATCCTCGATGTTGTTTTCAGACGCATAGATAAAGGTTCATCGAAAAGTCCCTTGGAAAGTCCCGTGGAAAACTTCTTTGACTAATACAGTTCACATTCAAACCCATTGAAACATGTGGTGCATTTGCTGTTCTTCCCTACTTTGACTTCAAATTCCCCGTCTTCAAATTTCATTTTTAAAGTGGAAAGTTCTTCTTCACCGTCAATTGGATGAATCAGTATAGGTTCGGGAGCTTTGACATTCTCCACAAAAGATTCTTCATCTGTTTGAACTGCGGCATCACACCCAAAAACGGGATAAGGAATCTTCCCATCCAGATAATCTTGCAGCTTCTGATAAACGGAGCAGTGGCACCTCATTTGACCCCATTCTAAAGCACTCATTTTGTTTTGACAGCCTTTCAACAGGTGTTTTCCACAGTGAAATACATGCATTACAAGTCCTTCAGGATCCACTTTATTTAAAAACTTTAGGCACCATAGACAGAAAGGTTGGAATGCTGGTAGATTTTTTTCACTGGATGAAGATATTTCTGACATTTTCCACACTTCAAACTCGACATGATGGAAATGTAAGACGTCACGTCCCCCCTCTTTGACTGCTAGAAATCAAGTGACACATAAAGAACTTTTTAGCTTAAGGTACTTTGCATCATCAAGACGACAAAACCACAACAAAATCCTAGTTTCAAAACAAAAAAATTAAAAAGTCTTTATCCTTTACACAAAATAGTTTTAAAACGCAAGTTTTAAACAAAATTCCCTTTTTTATCACTTTTGCACAAAAACATTTCCCCGTTTCTAATTTAAAAGATAAATTATATAACGATGCATCTCTAAAGACAACGTTAGACAAAACTTCATACCTTTTCACGACGTCACGCAAATTCTTCAAGGCTTGTGACGTCACAGACTAAAACACAGCTCACAGGACGTTTTGTGACAGTGGCAAGCTTGTCCTCGAGGGTGAAAGCATGTCAAGCAGATATTGTCTAATTCGAAAATGAAGGGGTCCTGATTGGTGGTTTGCCAGAGGTCCTCGAAGCAATTCATATTTTTCTTCATTTTCTTCACTAGAGAGATCTGGTAATATTTGGTCCAATTCTTCAAAAAGCGTCTGTGAGCTGGTCCTTTCCAGAAGCAGTTCGGAAATGAGAGGATTTCTCGGTGCTGGAAATATTTGTTGGAGACTCCATTCGGGTAGAGGATCCGCAATTTCATGCAAAAAATTGTTGGGATCTCGAGAAGAAAATATCTTCCGCCACGTCAAAGGGTGCAGAGGACTTTCTGGTAAATACCCCGTTTCTTTAGGCAAGGACACACTTGGAAAATGTCCAGAAGCTTTGCCCACAAAAATAAAGATCACTTGACGGGCTTTCACAAATACTCTGCTAGATTTGTTAAAATCTTCACTCGAGTCACCCATATAAAAAGGCATCAGCATTTCACTTCTTTCCACTGCCCCATTCACCCAAATAAATTCCGCTTGACCCAATCCTTTAGATGTGGGGGCAAAAGTTTCATTAATCACTTGAGTCTGGAAGCTTTGCTTTAGGGGTTTAAAGTAGTAGTTCAGCATCGCTGGAGAAGATTCACAAATTTCAATAGCTTTGGCGTGAGAAGGGAGTCCACAGGCATGGATAATTTCTTGAAATGCCATCAGTCCCACACTGTTGACTTCTAAAAACTTCTGCAGCTGGATCACACTTTCTTTCAAATTCAAATAGGATTTTATCCCGAAAAAAACCTCTATGATCAATTTCTATGTAACCTCTATATTTTAAATTTGAAAAATCTACTTCAACCACCTCAAAAGATTTAAAGTCATATCTCATTTCGGAAGGAAGATTTCCATCTCTCAAAAAATTTTTTTAATAAAGTCTAGTTTTTTTTAGTCAATTTTACTACCAAGTACTCTTTGTCTTGTAAATAAGGTTTCAATTGCTCAAAACGAGGATAGGCCTCCCCCTTCTCACAAATCTTAAAAAGCACTGTTATCCCCATCCCGTCTCAATTGCAAATGATTCTTTTCAAGAGATTTAAGCTTAAATTTAGTCCGTCACTTAGCAACTTTAACTTGTTATGACGACGGTATCAATAACATTTTTTTTTGCTTATACTACCCCCGTAGAGACACCTTGACGATCTTTTACAATGACGTTACACTTTTTTTGTTATGACGACAACTATTTACAGCTTAACTACACTTACGAGTTGAATGAAAACAATTTTATTCGAAAGTGACGAAAGGTTTAAATAACATTTCATATTCACGGGTCTTACTAGATCCAGCAAATCTTTCTCATTCAAATCTACTGTCTTTTCATACACTCCGTCACTTTCCATTCCCAAATTCCCCAGCACTTTAACAAAAAATTCTGCAACTTCTTTTGCACTCAAAGAGGATTTAATGCGATGAAAGCACCCGTCCACCTGATCATGCCATTCCAAAAGACATAAATTGTGATCTGACTGACTCATGTATTGAGAAATGCATCCCTCACAATTTTGAACCAAATAATGCTTCAAATTTTCTTTAATCAGATAACTCAGACCCATTAAAGCAAATTCGTATTTGGAGGGACTGGGTAATTTCTTTTTTAAAATTTTAGAATCCGGAAAATCAGCAGCTGCTGCTACTTCGTGAAAATAATACACCTTTTCCCCGTGCTTAGGAAATTAGCGAACAAGAGTCCCTTTCTCAAAGGTTTCCAATCTCGGATCCAACTGACCCATAATTTTCACAAACATCTTTTGAAAATTAACCCATTCCGTTCCATTTAAATTAATTCTGTTTACGTAATCCCCATTTTTTTTCTCAATACACATATAATATTTGCCCTAAAAAAGTTTAATTGCCACAGTGACTGTTCCCATCTGAAGACATTCCTTGGGCTCGCCATTTTGCATCCATTTCATCATATCTTCTTTCATTTCAAACATTTTTTCAAAACAATTACGACTCAAATTGATCCACCATGATTTACCATTTTTTTCTCTAAGCAACTTTAAGTAGCTGCTGAAACCCTGTTTTACAGATATATTCAGAATGGGACTCAATTCCATTTTCTTCCGTGCACACACTCTCGCCTCTTCAAATTATACTAAAAACTTTTACTTCCCTCCCTTATAAAGACTTTTTCCTAAAATTTACCACGCGCATGCGCATTTAAATTTTTTTATTTAAAAACTTTCCAATGTTTTAGGACGTGCATGCGCTTTAAATATTTTTTTTAAGTCATTAACTTTTAAGACGCGCATGCGCAGTTTAAATTTTTTAGTACACCTATTTTATTTCCAATTTTTTAGGGTGTGCATGCGCTTTAAAATTCAGTTTAAACCCACCGCTTTGATAACAGAAATCCCTTGTGCTTTAAAAAGAGGGAAAAAATTTCCCAAAATTCATCTTCTTTTTCAAGTTCATAATTCAAGCCCTTTTGTCGCACACCATAAACTAAACAGGCTGTGTGATTGGCATCGTGCACCAAATAAGGAATGTCCCTGGATAAAGTGCTTCTCAAAGTGCTATATGTCACACTTTCCGGTAATAACATCTGCTCTTTTTCCCCCAATTTATCCATGCACAAATCTTCCAATCTTTTCGGAGAAAAGCCATGCATGGTTTGAAAGATCTGGTTCTGAATTTCCAAAATTTCCAAAGCATTCTACCAGTCACTTTATCTCCCACTTTTATTTTTAAACCGTTTTTCTCAAACGGGTCCATGTGCTCCCAAATAAAAATATTGTAATCGCAAAAGTCACAATCACATATTTTACCTGTTTTTTCCTCTATAAATTGAATCACATAAGCTTTATAATGATTCTGTAGTAAACCTATTAAATGCACAAAACTGCTACTGCTCAAATCCAAAACTGGCTGCAAATAACAAAAGACGTGCAAAGATCCCGTTTTGGAGACACAACAAGACCACCCGTCGGATAATGTCATTTCTCTAAATTCCTTCAAAGAAAAACTTTCTTTCAAGTCTTTTAACACAGGCTTTAAACGCCTTACCATACCCATTAATATTAATTCTCTGTTTTCTTTAAAAAATATTAAATCCTGCTCACTGGCCAACATTTCAAAATTTATCCCCAAAACAAGCTTTTCATCAGAAAAATAACTCATCCCGAAAATGTTTCATAAAACATCCTGACAAATGAAATATTGTAACGGGCAAGGTGTCCCGCCACACGCCCCGCCCCTCTTATGGGGACTACCGTAGCCACAGGTGCTCTTTCACCCGTGACTACTTCAATCACTAGATTTCCTTATGCCTACCCCAATTCAGACTACTAGGAAATATGTGATTTAAACTACTAAACCCTACTGATCCTGGTTTTCTGACTGCTCACAGTTCTGTTCTTTTGGTAGTTTCTTAGCAGATTAAGCCAAACTGTATTCGTGATAATATCCCTCACAAGTTTGACCTTTGACCAACAGTTAATACATTCACAGGTTTACTGTCACAATCGCTCTAATAGAGCCAAGGTCTATATGACCTATCAGACACTAATTCAAATTAAATCACTACTCAGTGGTAAATCAATCAGAAACTTCAATTTATCACCACGGGTATCCCGTGCATATATAATACTTAAATTACTGAAGTTTCATATCAGTGCAATAAATATCACGCCATTCATTCATATATGAATAAATATCACCACAGCAGTATAGTCATCAGTGTCAATTGACAGAATTCACAAAGCATAAATCATGTCACAATGAAAATATCAGAGTACCAGTTCAAGCTTAAATTCTCAAGATCACAAAAATACAAAATTCAATATCATCGAAAAGATCCAATGAACACCTGATGCCAGATCAGTGAGATCTTCCTGAGCACTAATATAAACCATTAACTAAGATATTAAAATAACCAACTTGAACATTTTATTTCAACAAGACATTAAGACATGAATATATAACTTAGTATCAATAATTCATAAAAAAAATGAACCAGTGTAGATAAATGTCAAACACTGAAGTTATATTTACATTTAAAATATTAAAGCCACCGTATCAAGTCTACAAACTGATATCAATAAACCTGACAACTACAAATAAAGGTGCACACCAAGTCAATAAGCTAAAATCAATGTGTACACCAAGTCAACAAGCTAAAATACATGTGCACACCAAGTCAATAAGCTAAAATACATGTGCACACCACGTCAATAAGCTAAAATACATGTGCACACCAAGTCAATAGGCTAAAATACATGTGCACACTAAGTCTATGAACTAAAATAACACTAAGCCCAGTATAAATAAATGTTCACTCCAAGTCTGCAGACTAAGATCAGTATAAACAAATGCGCACACCAAATCTGCACACTAAGACCAGTATAAACAAATGCGCACACCAAATCTGCACACTAAGATCAGTATAAACAAATGCGCACACCAAATCTGCACACTAAGATCAGTATAAACAAATGCGCACACCAAATCTGCACACTAAGATCAGTATAAACAAATGCGCACACCAAATCTGCACACTAAGATCAGTATAAACAAATGTGCACACCAAATCTGCACACTAAGATCTTTATGAGTGCACACTAAAATATATATGTGCACACTAAAAATATATGAGCACACCAAGTATAAGATTTTAAGCACATACACACAAAAATGGTCAAATAAATCAGCCAAATAAATTATTTATAAAGAGTTATAAAATGTCTAATCAGGTCAGACTGCTTGAAAGTCAGATCAAGCATCAAGATATAAAGATTATCAATAAACCAGTCAAAATTATCCAAAAACTGTAAGACTGAGGGATTTAATTCTGAACCATCTTATCCAGTTACCATAAATCATTAATCATAAGCAATCTTCATTAAATAATGTGGACTTCATTTAAAGGACAAATTTTGGTCAGACAACTACAGTAAACTTTAATGCTATTAATTATAAATTACTAAATAAATTTCCAACCTCAGCCAAAAAGAAATAACAACAATATTACTATTCAATTCAGGTAGGTAATGATTGTAAATACTCACTTTCCAGCCAAAGAATTTAGCATGTGATGTGGTAGTGTTTGTAAACAAAGTAGTAAATTTATGTAAATTATCGTCTGACATAGAGGCCTCTCATAGGGAAGTCTGCCAATTATATGCGGACCAAGCTTACTTATAAGTTCAGACCCCTGTCAACTCACTGGCGTATTCGTCCGCGAAGATGAAGATCCATATATTCTAAATAAGAATACTGGTGAATACTGCTTCTAACTCGATTAAAGTGACAAATATGTTGAATATTTGCAGAATAAATGACGTTTATACTTTAAAATGTTATAATATGTGCATAATTATCATTTTTATTCTTTTGGAAATAAAATTCCTCCGCTTTCGGTTTCGGAACGAAAACTTACGGACGAAAAATACTCCCGAAATCGTCGTTATAAACTACATCAAAGATGGCCAGTTTTGCGACAAAACTAGGTGAAAATCATAGAAAAACAGCACAAAATCATTAAAATAGTTCAAATTATACCAGAAAAGTACAATTCCACGACGATAAAACTTCGGATTTATACACTGCCACGCCTACACTGCACCGGAAACGAAATGTAAACATCGTTTGTTTTGATTAGTTTCGCGGGAAGAACTGTCAACTCACGATCCGTGACACACCCCCCCCCTTAAAATTGAGTCGTCCCGACCAATCATCCACATTGTACTAAAACTATTTCATACTAAGAAAGAAAACAAGTACAATGAATTACATACTACAACAATATAAAATTACTAATTATTTCACTACTCTTACCAGACACTGCTGCTACTTCCCGACTTTGAAATATCCAGTAAATACTAGCTACAAACATCTAGCTACCAACATCATATCAGCTAACAGTCAAAAACTGCCCTTAGATTCAGCGACAGCCAAATGAAATACAAATGTTACATGCATATAGTAATAAAAACAAATAAAGATACACAGTTAATGCAGCAACAAAACAATACAAAAACACATCAGTAAATCATCACTTTTCTCTAAACCTGTAAAAAAAATGACATCATATCACTGATATAAGAGTAACTGTCACATAAATTTATTAACCAATAAATGTTACCTGAGTGACGCTCGCGCCATCACGGCTGTTTCATCACTGATAAAACAAATATTAATAATAACTATAACATATCAGCAATGAGTAAAATTGACAAATTTTTACAAAGCATGTCACAAATAAATGCGACAAATAAAGTCAACCAATCTTATCCTCGCAATTTCAAACTATAAACTGGCATACAAAATTATCAAAAAAAAAAAAACAGTTTATCTTTCGGACACTTCCTTATAGGCTGGCCGTGGACATTCCGCGCAGTTCACCATAATCTCTCTCGTTGTTTCGATCCTTCCATCTGGAAATTCAATCCTTTTCACATAGTGTTTATGCACAGGAAGTCGGGCCCCGTGTGGACAACAATTTTGAATATCCAGAAACTCTTCCGTCTGGGACGCTGTAGCCTTATATAGAGGTTCTGTCTGGCAGGCGGCACTCTCCGCTGAAGGTATGTAGGGACTGTGGTCGGCCTGCACTGGTGCGGCTATTGCTGCTGATGCCTCTTGTGCCTTTGGTGTTGAACTAGGGCAATGATCAAGCATAGCATCTAGCTCTTCCCGCTCCAGTGAACCCCCTAGAAATGGTTGAAGTTGAACTCCCAGTGCTGCAACAGCTCTTTCAGTTTCCTCATCCATTGTCATTGTCCAGTCAGAAGTGAGTGACTCCTGCTCTACTTCAGTGTCTGACTTAGCATTCACATCGGAACGCTCCTCGATCTCTCGAATCATGGAAGGCCTCTGAATAACCGCCGCCAGGTTGGCAGGATGCGATTTGGCGACATGTCGCCTCATGAGGTCACCCCGTCTACTTTCAGAGTGATTGCAATATGGGCATTGTGCCCTCATCCTAGCCTTTCCACAACGCTTTATGTGGCGATTGAAATTTGATTTGTCTGTAAAGACATGTCTGCAGACAAAGCAGGTGTAGGTGCGCTTGGCATTCACTATCTTCACCATCTCTGTAACAAACCAAGAGTCACTGATTTAGCACATTTTCTTATCAGTTTGCCAAATCTTATCTATGAACTCTTGTCATAATTCACCAACAATGAGCCTGTTGGCTAACCAACATCTTAACTACCAAGAAAAGTCAACCATCTTGGATAATACATTCAAATGACTTCAATATGTGCCAGAAGGCTCTATCCCCCCAAACAAATAAATCATTCCTCCTGTCACAATACATCATATATCATATCTTGATCAATATATTGATCAAATATGAAAAACCGTCACGACCAGGTTTCACCCGAACGTGCTTAGCACCTTGGACATCATTTCATATTACAATTAGATAATGATACACAGAAATTGTCCAACCGAACACCACAGAGTGACATTTCATCAAACAATTATCCTCAATCTGGTGTCCATTAACATCCATGACCCAGTCAGGTCATACTAAAAAAATAATGTATGATCTCCTTCACAGATAGGTGTTGTAAAGATACAACCGGATGGAATTTCCACCTGAACAGGAATTTTCACCAACATCAATCACCATGTTGGAATTTTCGCCCTCCCAAACACATAACTGTGTTCGTCTTGGCATTTCACCTGAACAGGAATTTTCACCAGTGCCTAGGATACTGGAATTTACACCCCCTGAGGTATCTAGACAACCCTATTGGAACACGTTCCATGATTTGGAACCAAAAATCATGAAGTGATCCCAGGTGAACCACCATCACACTTCAATTCATTCACACTTGGAACATAAAACAACAACAACAAAAAAATAGCATAAACACATCAGACTAAATCTGAACATTGTATTAACCGTCTACTAAAAAGTCACAGTGCCATCATCTGACTGACTTTCATTATCACCCAACAGTTCTCCAGATGTTCCTGGCGCTTCTATATCTCTTGCATGCCAGCCTGATGGTCGGCATGTTTTATCACTTGTATTGGTCTCACAAGGTACTCCATTTTGGCAGAGCCAATGTTTAGGTTTTTCACCTTGATAAGGTTTGAGTCGGTCAAAGTGAACAACTTTACTGGTCGTTCTTGGATTCTTCTGAATTCTGTAAACAGCGTCACTTAGACGGTTTATAACCATATAAGGTCCGTCCCATTGTTTTTGAAGTTTAGGGCTTAGCCCCTTTGTCCTTTGTGGCATATGCAACCACACAAAATCACCAGGTATCAAAGGTTTACCTGATGCTTTCACATCATAGTGTTTCTTTTGTCTTACTGCATTTGCTTGCAGCCGTTTTCTAGTGATCTCAAAAGCCCTTTGTAAACGTTCTTGCAATGTTTCCACATATTCATTGTATCCCTGTGTCTCCACAGAATCAGTGGGTAGGGCCACCATTAAATCAATAGGAAGCATTATTTTGCGTCTTAATGTCAGCATATTTGGGGATAATCCCGTCGATTCATGGGGGGTGGCTCTGTAAGCCATAGTCATAAGAGGAACAAACTTGTCCCAGTCTCTTTGGTCTTCATCCACATAAAGTGTCAACATCGACTTAAGGGTTCTATTAAACCGCTCCACAAAACCATCAGATTGTGGATGAAAAGGAGTTGTCCTGGTTTTGTGGATTCCCATCAAATTACAAATTTGCTCAAACAGTTGTGATTGAAATTGGGTACCCTGGTCTGTGTGTATTTGTAAAGGTACTCCAAAACGAGATACAAATTCATACACAAATTTTTGTGCTACCGTGGTCGCTTCCATGTTTGGGATGGGATATGCTTCCATCCATTTGGTGAAATGGTCACCTAAGACTAGTACATATTTCTTTCCAGATATACTTCTGGGAAAAGGTCCCATAATGTCTAGTGATATTCTCTCCATTGGTGCACCCATAATGTAACTACCCAAATTAGCTTTATTTTTATGAGCAGGTGGCTTCCTTTGTTGACATTCTGTACATTTTTTACAGAAGTTAATCACATCATTCTTTTGACCATGCCAAAAGAACCTTTGCCGGACTTTGGCCAAAGTTTTGTGTTCACCGAGGTGACCACTAGTATATGACCCATGTAATTCTGTCAAAATTGTCTGTCTCATGCTCAATGGTAGTATAAGCTGGTTCACTGTTTTCTTTGTAATCTCGTCTTCATATCTTCTGTACAAGATACTGTTTCTCAGGTGAATCTGGTCCCAGAAGAACCAGTAAGCCTTCAGATTGGGTGAATGACTTGAAATCTCATTCCACGTTGGTTTCACTTTACTTTCTTTCTTCCAGGAATATATGAGTCCTATGATGTCATCTTCCTCCTGTTCTTTTCTGATCTGCACCAGGCTCCATTGTTGTAGCCATGTTGAATCCTCTTCTTCAGGAGCTGAAGCTTTATCTTTATCAAGACTACTCTTTGCATCTTCTAAGGCACGAGACTGCGATCTGGTTGTCACAGCAACTTGGGGTTGATCTTGTAAACCGCACTGCTTACAAGGTATTCTTGATAACGCATCTGCATTACCATGTAATCTACCAGGTCGGTGTTCAATCTCAAAATCATATGTGTTCAATATTTCAAGCCATCGGGCAATTTGCCCCTCTGATTCCTTGAATCGAAATAACCACCGGAGGGAGCCATGGTCTGTCCGGACAAGGAATTTTCTTCCTATCAAATAATGCTGGAAATATTTGACAAATGTGACCACCGCCAAAAGTTCTCTTCTGGTCACACAATAGTTTCTTTCAGGTTTTGACAATGATTTACTGGCAAAGGCAATCACACGTTCTGTCTTGTCTTGACATTGTGAAAGTACTGCACCAATGGATTCATTGGATGCATCTGTGTCCAATATAAACTTGCGACTACTGTCAGGGTAGGCCAGAATCGGTGTTGAAGTTAAATGGCTTTTCAAAGTCTCAAAAGCCTTTACACAATCTGGGGACCATACAAAGGTCTGATTCTTTTGGGTTAATTTGTGAAGAGGTCTAGCAACTTCAGCAAATCCCTTTATGAACCTTCGATAGTATGAACATAACCCTACAAAGCTCCGTAGCTCTGTCACATTGGTGGGCGTTGGCCAATTTTGAACTGCTTCTACTTTGGCTGGATCAGTTTCAATGCCCTTTTCAGAAATCTTGTGTCCGAGAAATATCACCTCTTTCTTGAAAAGGTTGCATTTCTTGGCCTTTAGTTTGAGATTAGCTGTTCTCAATCTTGTGAACACTAGCTCTAATCTTTCGAGACCTTGTTCAAATGAGGAACTATAAATGACAATATCATCAAGGTAAACTATCAATATATGGGAGTGTAATCCTATGAGGACCTTCTCCATGAGCCTTTCAAATGTTGGAGCTGCATTTGATAACCCAAATGGCATGACTTTAAATTGATGAAGACCATGCATCGGCAGTACGAATGCTGTCTTTTCCTTGTCATTTTCATCCATTTCTACCTGCCAATATCCGGATGCTAAATCAAGTGTACTATACCACTTGGATTGGGACAGGTTTTCCAAAGAGGTATCTATCCTGGGTAATGGATATGAGTCTTTACGACTTACGGCGTTCAGTTTTCTGTAATCAATACAGAATCTCAAAGAACCATCCTTTTTCCGAACAAGAACTATCGGTGAAGCCCAAGGACTACAAGATGGTTCAATAATATCTTTGTCCTTCATTTCTTGCATAATTTCATCCACTTCATGTCGCAGATGGATGGGTATGCGGCGTGGTGCTTGTTTTATAGGAGGTGCCTCTCCTGTATTAATGTGATGCTTTACCAGACTTGTTCTACCAAGTTGCCCATCAGTATCAGCAAACACATCTTTGTGTTTGCATAACAGCTGTGACAGACTCACTCGCTGCTCATCTGTCAATTCATGTGTACTATTTTCCAGTAGTTTTTGAAGAGCATCAGGTAGTTGAGCTGATGTTTCACTAGCAGTATCAGTGCGTTTGATATGACACAAATTGCTGAGATTTTTCTCATGAGTAATGTGCTGTATCATGTCAACATTGTTGACTGTAGCAATTAGTGTATGCTTCTTCAAGTGAATGTCATGATCAGACATATTCATCAGTCTAATTTTTAGTGGGTTTTGTAGATCTATCAAAGACTTTGCCACCCATACCCCATAATTTTGTTGGAGGTCAGGTACACCTTCTATAATCTGGTATCTAACCCCATGGGATTCCATGTCCTGCTTTGGTACATATCCTGCTACTAATTTCTCAGAACGAGCTGAGACTGTAACATCATTTGTCAATTTCACCTTCATACTTCGAATACTTGTTGAACAGTCGCTAAATAACGGAAGTTCAACATTACCCATCTTGATTATGGATAACTTCAAATTCAGTGTACATTCATTTTTACTCAGAAAATCCATGCCCAAAATGGCATCATTTTTAATGGTTCCTACTACGACCTGGTGTTCTACAGTGACTGGCCCTAATGAAATTTTCAAACTGGTCTGACCTTGAATCTTCAAATCAGAGCCATCAGCCAGACAGATATGGTATGGTACAGGCTCCAAATCCGCTGACCCTATATTCAATCTTGAAAACACAGAATCTGATATCAGAGTAATAGCAGAGCCAGTGTCAACTAAAAAATCTACTGTTTGTTTTTCAACATCACCATTCACTTTTAGATTTCCATTTGAAAGCGAAAAGACAGAAATATTAGGCCATAAATCATCATTTGTGACTAATTCCTGGCCTGCGGAATCAGTCAATTCCCTTTTAACTGTGGAGACTTTGAGAACCTAGTCTCTTTATCAAGCCTTGGCTTTGTGCAGTAAGTTTTTGTGTGTCCCTTTTCCCCACAATTCCAGCAAGTGAATTTTGAATAATCTTGAACTGGTCTTCTTGTCTGTAATTCCTTGACTATTTTGGTCAAAGATTCCAATTGGTCCATAATCACAGAATTTGATACTTTATCACTCTGCTTTGACACAGCTGCCACATCTCTAACTGTGTCATCAATAGGAGAGGTAGGTGCAACTACTTCCAATTCACGAACATATCTTCTACTTCGGTGTTTGTCAGCCTGTTGAAAAGCTTCCATCTGAATAGCAACAGCTACAGCTTCATCAAATGTTTTGGTCTGTGCCTGATAAACTTTGAACCTCAAATCTGAGTCAGACAGGGCATCAAGAAAGTGATCCCTACATAGGACTTCAAATAAGTCACCATTGGCTTGTGGATAGGCCTGTAATGTTAAATGTCGGATTGATTGTGCTAGCTGGGGTATGCTCTCTCTGTCCTGACGTACTCTATTTCTCAACTGAACCCTATATAGTTCAGTTCTGTTCCCTGGGTTGAATCTCCTACTAAGAGCTGCCACCAACTGTCATAATGCTGTTTCTCCTGAGGTTGTAGAAACCTCATTACTTGGCAGGCCTCACCTCTTAAGCTGATGCTCAAGTACTGTGATTTTTCTCTATTATTCCAACTATTTAGATTGGCCACAGACTCAAAGTGTACCAAAAATTCTGGCCATGAGCCTTTGCCATCAAATTTATCAGGCATAACAGTTTTTGGTTTATGACCTGATCTGTCATTTTGTCTAAAGACACTTTGTCTCAGGTTTTCAAGGACAATAGCCATCTCGTCCAATTGGTCACGATAACCATCATTTCTCACATCACCTCGTGATGACTGACTATCATATCCTCCGCACCTTCTACTCGAGTCACTTTGGTAACTGGAGTCATAATTATCCCTGTCTTTGTTGTGTGAATAAAAAGTCTTACCCCGAACATCTTGGGTGCCTAGCAACACTTCTGGGGCAAAATCAATATGACTTCTTGGGGATTTGACCCTATCACCAGCAGATTGACTGCCAGCTTCTTCCATGGTATTGTGATCATCTGGGTCACAAGTGGGACCCCTACATGCAGTCTCTTCAGTACTCATTTTGGAGTTAGGAGTACTCTGAATGATGGTTGCAAAGTTGCCCAACTAATAGCTACTATAGTAAGTACAGATCAGTTCTACTGACTGTATCGACTTTGGCTGTTAATATTCTTTGCAAAAGAAAAATCGGTTACCACAATTCTGTGTGTGCTATCAATGTGCAGTAATTAAAAAAAAATATAGGCAGTCACTGAGATATTTACTTCTTCATACCTCACAATGATAAATTATGTAGTATCGACTCAGCATATGACTTTGCACAATTCAGAATTTTAGCCTATATCGAATCAGTAATTTTTATATTTTTATTTTTATTTTTTTTAGCCAAAATTGAAATGCTAATATCACCTTGTGCAAAGTTGATAAAACGATAATGTTCACACTCTGTTGTGTTTTAATATATGTGTGTGTGTCTTATTTTTAAATAAAATGTATAGTCGTATGCAAATAATTGTACATCTTTTTATCTTTGTTCACCTTCAAGTGTAACCATCAGTGAAATATGTTTAAAATTTTACATCAGTACCATAGGTACTAATTCTACTAAACCCATCCAATCATAGGAAAGAACTGCTAATTATTTCAAATAGTAACCAGTAAAGTGGTTGACCTTCCTTATTATGAGAACCAACAAACAAACTACCAAACAGAACAACACAGCTACCAGCTATCTTCAGGACATCAGTTCGATCACTGGATCTTCCTATCTTCAGAACATTAAAAAAAAACTACAGTACGAATGAACTGGATAACACCTAGACAATACAAGACTACCACAACTAATACTACAAGACTAAGTCTGAAATTTGGAAGATCCCACCGCTGCCACCAATTTTTATTATGTAACGGGCAAGGTGTCCCGCCACACGCCCCGCCCCTCTTATGGGGACTACCGTAGCCACAGGTGCTCTTTCACCCGCGACTACTTCAATCACTAGATTTCCTTATGCCTACCCCAATTCAGACTACTAGGAAATATGTGATTTAAACTACTAAACCATACTGATCCTGGTTTTCTGACTGCTCACAGTTCTGTTCTTTTGGTAGTTTCTTAGCGATTAAGCCAAAACTGTATTCGTGATAATATCCCTCACAAGTTTGACCTTTGACCAACAGTTAATACATTCACAGGTTTACTATCACAATCGCTCTAATAGAGCCAAGGTCTATATGACCTATCAGACACTAATTCAAATTAAATCACTACTCAGTGGTAAATCAATCAGAAACTTCAATTTATCACCACGGGTATCCCGTGCATATATAATACTTAAATTACTGAAGTTTCATATCAGCGCAATAAATATCACACCATTCATTCATATATGAATAAATATCACCACAGCAGTATAGTCATCAGTGTCAATTGACAGAATTCACAAAGCATAAATCATGTCACAATGAAAATATCAGAGTACCAGTTCAAGCTTAAATTCTCAAGATCACAAAAATACAAAATTCAATATCATCGAAAAGATCCAATGAACACCTGATGCCAAATCAGTGAGATCTTCCTGAGCACTAATATAAACCATTAACTAAGATATTAAAATAACCAACTTGAACATTTTATTTCAACAAGACATTAAGACATGAATATATAACTTAGTATCAATAATTCATAAAAAAAAAATGAACCAGTGTAGATAAATGTCAAACACTGAAGTTATATTTACATTGAAAATATTAAAGCCACCGTATCAAGTCTACAAACTGATATCAATAAACCTGACAACTACAAATAAAGGTGCACACCAAGTCAATAAGCTAAAATCAATGTGTACACCAAGTCAACAAGCTAACATACATGTGCACACCAAGTCAATAAGCTAAAATACATGTGCACACCACGTCAATAAGCTAAAACACATGTGCACACCAAGTCAATAAGCTAAAATACATGTGCACACTAAGTCTATGAACTAAAATAACACTAAGCTCAGTATAAATAAATGTTCACTCCAAGTCTGCAGACTAAGATCAGTATAAACAAATGCGCACACCAAATCTGCACACTAAGATCTTTATGAGTGCACACTAAAATATATATGTGCACACTAAAAATATATGAGCACACCAAGTATAAGATTTTAAGCACATACACACAAAAATGGTCAAATTAATCAGCCAAATAAATTATTTATAAAGAGTTATAAAATGTCTAATCAGGTCAGACTGCTTGAAAGTCAGATCAAGCATCAAGATATAAAGATTATCAATAAACCAGTCAAAATTATCCAAAAACTGTAAGACTGAGGGATTTAATTCTGAACCATCTTATCCAGTTACCATAAATCATTAATCATAAGCAATCTTCATTAAATAATGTGGACTTCATTTAAAGGACAAATTTTGGTCAGACAACTACAGTAAACTTTAATGCTATTAATTATAAATTACTAAATAAATTTCCAACCTCAGCCAAAAAGAAATAACAACAATACTACTATTCAATTCAGGTAGGTAATGATTGTAAATACTCACTTTCCAGCCAAAGAATTTAGCATGTGATGTGGTAATGTTTGTAAACAAAGTAGTAAATTTATGTAAATTATCGTCTGACATAGAGGCCTCTCATAGGGAAGTCCGCCAATTATATGTGGACCAAGCTTATTTATAAGTTCAGACACCTGTCAACTCACTGGCGTATTCGTCCGCGAAGATGAAGATCCATATATTCTAAATAAGAATACTGGTGAATACCGCTTCTAACTCGATTAAAGTGACAAATATGTTGAATATTTGCAGAATAAATGACGTTTATACTTTAAAATGTTATAATATGTGCATAATTATCATTTTTATTCTTCTGGAAATAAAATTCCTCCGCTTTCGGTTTCGGAACGAAAACTTGCCGATGAAAAATACTCCCGAAATCGTCGTTATAAACTACATCAAAGATGGCCAGTTTTGCGACAAAACTAGGTGAAAATCATAGAAAAACAGCACAAAATCATTAAAATAGTTCAAATTATACCAGAAAAGTACAATTCCACGACAATAAAACTTCAGATTTATACACTGCCACGCCTACACTGCACCGGAAACGAAACGTAAACATCGTTTGTTTTGATTAGTTTCGCGGGAAGAACTGTCAACTCACGATCCGTGACAATATTATGCGACTTAATTTTTTCAAAGAAAAGTCGTAATACAGAGAATAATAAGAATATGCAATAACTACCCAAATCCTTCCAGTATTCTTTAAGGGTACCTCACGAATCACTTCTACAACGTCTAATTCTAACGATTCTTTGGCTAGTCGCTTTACCTCACTCATAGAAAATAATACACTCCTTTTTCTAAACTTTGCCAAACTGCAAAAACTTGCTCCCACTGGTTAGCCTCTAAAATTATACCCCCAATGTTTATCACCCTTTTTAAAATAACTGTAAAACCAGACCAAGTGCAACCAAATAAATCTTCTTTCTTTTTTAAACGTCTGTTTTATCTTACACGTCTTAACAAATCCCTGTAATCCTCGTTTTCAAACTTTATTTTCTTGCCGTTTTTTTGTAGTTCCACTTTAGTTTTATTCAAATTAAAAGTGAAACCCATTCCTCAATTCTCTTCTCGATTTTGGCTTTTCCAAAGTATACCTCTAGTAAACGTCCCTTGATGATTCAAATAATTTCCACACCTTAGAAAATTCCTCCCACTGAGAAAACGTTAAACTAAAATTCCCAATATACACCAAACTGTCCAATTCCACCTGTACATGACTTCTACCCCCTAAATATTCTTTATAATTCTTTTCTATTTGACGATTTACTTTACTTAAATCTTTAAACACAGCGTTGTATTCGTCTTCATATATTATTGAAGCCACAAAATCAGTCACTCTACCCTCTCCCTGTAACTTTCTCAAAACCACCAATTTCTTCTCCTCCTGCTTAAAAAATTCCACCTCAACATTCATCTTTTGATATCATTAAAATACTTTGAATTTATACCCTTACTCACTAAATATTATCTCACACATGCGCACAAATTTAAATTCTTTTCACACCCATGCTCACTCCTATCCTCTTTTGCACGCGCATGCACTCTACTAATCTTTTACTCGTGCATGCGCACTCTATGACCTTTCATACTATCTTGCTTATACTCCAAAATACCTGTCGAAACCTAACGTTTTCGCATATTTCTCCATTAAACGCACCAAATTCTCCCAATGTGTTTTAGTCAACATCACACCCTCATCTGTATTCCTCATGTGAATTTGACTCTCTCCTTTATATTGAACTACTTCTACACAAACACTCTCATTTAACCACAATTTTTCAAAAGCACCCTTGTCTATCCATTGATTAATTTGACCTACACTCTCATATAATCTATCATAAAGTTTGTGACGACATTCTATCATACTCACATTTATTTTCCCGTTTTCGTAACGATATCTTCTCACACTTAATACATGTTCTCCAAAACCTTTGTAACCAATATCTATTTCCACTTTCGTACCCATCTTTCAAATAAACAAAATATTCCCCTTCCTCAAAATTTAACTCATACACCCCTAATCTTTTCCCCGCGCATGCTCACTCCTGTCCTCTTTTGCACGTGCATGCGCTCTCCACTAATCTTTTACTCATGCATGCGCACTTCCGGTTAACCTGAGGTGCTCCTAAAATCAACTGCACCTCAGGTTAACCGTCCCGTTAATTTTAATTGGGAACCCAATTTTAGGAGCTCAAAACCCCTCCTCAGGTTAACTTTGGATTGTTATAATGCGCGCCTTTATACTACTTTCACAATCTCTTGGTAGGGTTTTAACTAGCATACTGCAGTTTCCAGATATCTTTTGAATCCTTGACTTCCCCTTCAAGGAATTCATGAACCCCTCAAGGCCGACCAGACAGACCCTGGCTACTCCGACTTGACCGGACACACTTATTAACAACTACTAACACTGTGTTACCTTAAGAAATATTTTGACCCAAATGGGTAGTACTTGTGTGGCATCAGTCATTGTTTATGTGCATTACTGATTTCATGTGACCCAAATGGGTAATACTTGTGTGCACTACTTATTCTATGTGACCCAGTTGGGTATTACTTGTGTGGTATCAGTCATTACTTATGTACATCATTTATTTTATGCGTAACTTTTATGTATTGTATTGTTGGTGCTTCAAAAATCTGTATTCTACACACTTTTAAACCTTTTATCCTGATGTTAACCATATACACTATATATTTATATACTAACATGTAAAATAAAAGCACAAACCAAATCTTTCACTTGTCTTCCAAAATTACTGGGAACTTGACCTTGATCTGTGATCTTGAACTTTAACTGCCACTCAGCTGGCAGCTTACTGGACCTATGGATCAAGGCACTTGGGTTCAAATCCTTAGGCAACTGTTGCATCTTCAAAGGTTTCCAAAAAATGTTTTGCTGGGGTACATCTGCTTTGCCAGAACCCAAACCTGTTAGTAATCGGTATTTAGACTGACATTTCTTGTTTCTAAACCCTGATGAATAGATTTTGGACCAAATAGAAGATCCTCAAATTTCTATAAGTTTCAATGCGAAGTTTCTAGTTAGCCAGTCATCATCTTTACAAGCAGTCTACTTTTCATTCAAAATCTAAACTGCCAACATCAAAATATCCCTCCTCATTTATATTTTCTCGTATGCCACATACAAATTCTATACATGGTATGGACTCTCAGTTATGAAACATTGGCTGATCTTGAGCATAAATCCGTACAATCTGCAAAATCTGTTAAAGGAGATGTTTTCCCACCCATAACCATTCCAGAGTTCATGCAAGTAAAAGGGTGTTGCATGTGACAATCCATTCTATTGTAATCAAATTATTTTTAAGAAATGCTAATTTTTATTATTCAATAAAACAGCAAAAATACCTGTTAAAAGAACAGTAAAATTCTAAGTAAAACAACCCCCCCCCCCCCTACTCATAATAGTCACATAGCCATATTGAATTTAAGTTTTTTTAATCTACCGACAGTATCTAAAAACCTCCTTGACAATTTCAATTCAGATTTGGTGCATGGCTGTAACTGGGTCTTAAGGTGTGCCCTATTGACAGGTGACCTTGAACTCCCCTGTATAAAAGAATTATTTTGATTAAGTCTTTTTTTTGGGGGGGGGAGTATTCTGAAAATAGCTTGTGTGCATACAGGAGAAATTCAAGTGGAAGGGGCTGCCATCTACCTCATTTTCTGTTGTTTACAGCTCGCAACCACTGGGTGGATTCTCTTCAAATTTGACACATGTATGTAGTAGCCCTTGGAAAATTTTCAGAATATGGTTTCATGACATTTCGACCAATCAGAGAAGTCACAAAACCAAAAACATATTTTTAAAAGTGGTCTGCTTGTCCGGATGATAACTTAAAAAGAGCTTGTTATATAGATGTTTTGAAATCATAATCTTTTGGAAGTGTACTGATACAAAATGGCTTATTAATGATTAACTAAACGCCACAATTTCTCTTAATCTAAAGAAAAATATCTCAGAAATGGTGCAAGATTTCAACAAAATTTTGTGCCACAGGGTTTACACAGTCATCTGCTAATTTTTGTCAAAAATGATTCACCCCCCCCCCCCCCCCCCCCCCCCCCTTTGCGGCCATCCTGAAATTTTGTTTAAATTGCAAAAATAATACATTTATCTCTGAAACAGTGAGATATAGTGATTTTGTCAGAATGTTGGAGCCAGGGTATACGCAGTCATCTAGCACTTCTTGCCAAAAAAATCTTTTTCCTGCCATTTCGGAAGCCATCGTGAAAACATCTCTAAAAGAGTTTGAGATGGAGGAATCTTGACTGAATTGTGTCCCCCTGGCCATTTTTTTTGACGAAAATGTAATCTACTGCTTTGCAGGCGCAATATCTTCCCCAGAAAGGGGAACTCTGTGCACTAACTTAACAAAAATCATCATAAGGAGAGTCGAGGGGCGTTCAAGGTCAGTAATCCATAGTTGTGGGTGTGACCAAGAGGGAAGGAAACTAAGTTGGGAAACTGGAAGTAAAGAGGTGGGTTTTGAGGTGTTTCCTGAAAGATGCGACAGAGGGGCTATTTCTGATTTGGAAGGGGAAAGAGTTCCAAAGAACCGGGGTATAGTGACTGAAAGAATTGGAAAAATGTTTGACTGATTTATGAACCTTACGGTCAGTGTCGGGGTGTGAAGGAACTTAGGGGTACTTCGCCTTGTATTCCTGGAAGATGTGTAGGGATGAATTAATTCTCTTATGTAAACTGGTTGAGAATTTTGTATGTAATGAGACCTATTTTGAATTGTATCCTATATTTGACAGGGATCCAGTGGAGTTTTTTCAGTTGAGGGGTAATGTGAGAGTATTTAGAGGAACGGGTGACAACCCAACAGAGTGAGTTTTGGACTAACTGGAATCTTCTTAACTCAAAATCTGTAAGTGATAAGAATAGGGAATTGCAGCAGTCCAATCTGCTGCGCACCAAAGCATTTGCTGAAAGAACTGATGTATTAAGGTCTAGAAGGGGGCGAATTCTATAGAGGTCTCTCGCATGATCTATGGTGGACCTCAGGACCTCTGACACATGGTCTGAGAATGAGAAATTGGAGTCGAACACCACTCCGAGGTTTCTAACACTTTGTGCTGGTGAGACCTGATTACCGAGAATATTGATCGGAAAGTGAGGAAGGAGTTGTTTATGGTTGTTTTTGGGGCCTATCGGAATAAACTCCTTTTTCTCAGGGTTGAGTTTTAACTTGTTTTCGAACATGAAATTTTGAATGTTGTTTAGGCAGTTCTTTAGTTTTTGTATAGAGTGAGAGACATTTGTTGGTGAGAGTGTTATGTATAACTGAGTGTCATTGGCATAGAAATGGTGGTTAATACTACTGTGAGAGTGAATGACTGAGCTAATTGAGTTAGTGTAAAGGGAAAATGGAATTGGACCAAGGACGGAGCCCTGGGCGACCCCATACTGGATCGCATTAGGATGTGAAAGTGTGCTACCTACCTTGACCAAGTGTGTCCTTCCTGACAGGTATGATTTGAACCAGCCAAGTGCTAGTTCACTGATACCATAGTAAACATTAAGTCTGTCCAGGAGAATGGTGTGGTCAATGGTATCGAACGCAGCAGATAGATCCAAAAGGGTAAGGGCTGTAACAGACCCTTTGGCCATATTGAGAATGTCGTGAATATTAAGGAGACCACTTTTGGTTGCATGGTGTTTTCCGTATGCCAATTGGAAGGCAGTAATAAGGCCAGCTTCATCAAGGTGAGTTTGTAGCTGGAATGATTTTTTCATGCTATTTTTGGCATCAATTTTTAATTTCTGTGTGAAATGCAGACACATTTTTCTTGGAAACTGTGTGAGATAGAGTGATTTCAACAGAATTTTTGACCCCCAGGGCATATACAGAGTTATCTTTCGCCTATTGCTAAAAATGATTTTTCCTGTTTTTGGTATCCATTTTGAATTTCTTAGTAACATGCTTTTATCTCGGGACAATGCTAGCTAGAATGATTTTGACACAATTATTACCTGTAGAGCATAAAGTTATGATGCTTTATGCAAAAAATCTTTTTCCCTCCTTTTTTGACATCACCTTAAATTCCTGCATAAAATGCAAAACACACAACCAGCGGGCATGTTTTCAAAAAAAAAAACAACTTATTCATGCTTTTGAATTTTTGTATAAATGGAAAAAAAACTTATTAAATAAACCAGGAGACTTGTGTCAGCACAATCATGAATGGGACACTTTGTTTTTGCTGCATAAACAAAAGTTTCTTTTGGTCTTGCAAAGCAATGCTCTAGTTTTCATTTAAATTCAACATGTACATATACCTAGACCAAAAGATCTCTGAGGTTATGCTAAATTTTTAATGCTTGTGAGTTTAAGGTTGCAACAGTTTTTCACCATGATAAAAGACACGTACAGTCAGCATTTTCATTGCACTTTATTTCTGGATGGTATGTCAAAAACTATCTGAAGGATTCAATTCAAATTTTGCATGTGAATGTTGCAGGTTATAGATATGTGCCATGTGTTAAGGTGACCTTAAAGTCCCACTAATAATAACAGTATCTGGTTTTCAAGATGTGTCCTAATCTAAGGTCACCTTAAACTCCTATTGATGACATAGTCTAGATGCCAAATGACCATATTAGGTCCAAACGTGTGCTATTATGAATGTTTTTTTTTTATTAATTCAGCAACTCCGAGGGTGTTTTAATAGAACAGAAATATCAGATTTACTGGATAACCTTTGCTTTATTGCCAAAAATTTGTTTAACACTCCAAAACCTTGAATATTAATACACAAAACAATTCATTGAAAATTAAATGTTCCTTCAAAAAATGTAAATATAGTGTTTATATTCAGATTTATATTTAAATTAGGTAAAACAATCTAAGCTCCATAGAATTGATTTTACCAAAAATGTACAGTTAAGGAGAGAACGAAAAATATCATCCCAGGCCAACTAGCACGGAAAAATTCTTAGTAAATTAATAGCTACCAAGTCTCTAAAGATAATGTTGGTTTTCCAAAATATTGCATATACTATATAAATTTAAAAAGCACTTTACCAAGAATAATAGTCACAACTGGGGAAGGATATTTGGGAAGGGGAACTAAAGTTGACAAATACATGATGCTTAAATGATGCCTTACAGCAATCACAGATCTAATAATTATTCTATCCCCTGAAAAAGTCAGGGATACTTAGGATTCAGTACGGTCACGCCGCCGCAAAGATTTCCTTTCAGACACAATAACTTAAAAAATATTTTAGACCTTTCAAATTTGGTATGTGCATATATATATGGGCAATGCCAGAACACTATTGTTTTGTGACCTTCAATTTCAAGGTCACTGGTGGCCTCTTAAAGGTCAGATTTTGGCCATTTTTTTACATTTTGGCCCAGTTCTCATATACAGAAGGTTAGATCATCCTAGGTTGGTATATATAATACATATATATGTCGTCTGTAAGAATGCAGAAATTTAACCTTGAACCTGAGATGGAGATTGGTCAGATACATCAGAAATTCGTCAGTCACCTGAGATAGAAATTTGTTGGTCACTTTAGGAGCCATTTATCAGTTCCAACATTGAAAGAGACAGAGGCCCTGAGTTAGAATGTACCAAGTAGAGGCCCAGAATGCTCATTCATTTCATTTGGTGTCAGAAGTGTTATTTGACCATTGGCAACTCCTGCGATTCGAACCTACACCTGGTATTGTAGTAAGATATCAGACACACCAACAATGAATCCAGATATAGCAGTTGGTGATAACCTGTCAACTTGATACAAAGGAGACCTGTTTAGAGGAAATGAAGACCAGAATAAGTTATATTTAATGCAACAGAATGTTTGCTATATTTGCAGATAGATAAAACTCTTCCAGAAATAGTTGTTGGCAGAATAAGGTGATGATTTGGTCAGCTTTAGACCCCCCCAACCTGCCTTTCAGTCAGGACATAGGAAATGCAAGACCTCAAGGATCAAATAAGAGACCCAAGTAATCTGAATTATTTTGATGGGAAGACCTCATGGACTGAATACACATTTTGAAAAATGTGCCGAGCTTAATGAATGGAGTAATCAACAGACAGCACAGTGTTTGTGTGTCATCCTTAGAGATGCTGCTGCTCAGGTTTTGAGATCCATGCCCCATGAGCAACTTTATGTTTATCGTGATGTGGTCAGAGCACTAAATAGGAGATTCAACCCTGAGAATCAGACTGAGCTTTCCAGAGGCCAGTTGAAAAATCGCCGCTGTCACCAAAACGAGAGTTTACCTTAACTGGCTCAAGAGTTGGGATGTCTTGTGCAACTAGCACACCTGATATTTTAAATGTTTTGGGGGAAAAAACAATTCATTGATGCACTTGATGATTGTGACATAGGGTACAGAATTACCCAATCAGTGCTAGAACACTGGATGATGGATCAGATTGAAGTACATTCAGTTAGATTCTTTGACATACTAGTATCTTCAAAGTTTATTCAAAGTTATCAGTTTCTTCACTCGAACCTGTCAACTTCACAATATAACAAGCTGATGGGGAGCCAATGTCAACCAAAGGTCAGATGACGCCAAGATGTTTTGGTGGCAGATTTACAAGTAGATGCCATTTTATGGATGGATTTCCTGTTGAATCATGACAGCAAGTTAGATTTGGTTGAACAGAAAATGCGGATTTAATATATATCAGTGACTTTATGGAATATCAGTGACACTGGATCATTTTGTAAGGTCACCATGGCTGAAGATGAGCTTATACTGGGAAAACATGAAGCTTTCATAGCTTGGCAGCTTCAACATTGAGGACAACACAAGCACAGCTTGTTAGAAGGGACTACTAAACCCATGGAGAAATATGGCTTATTAGAAGCTCCTGCCCTGATTGACTCCAGGCAGAAAACAGTTGGTGTATGCATGTTAAATCCTCATGACAAAAATATTTATCTGAGAAAGGGGACTACCATCGGGATCGGCCAGACAGTGGAAGTTTGGGAGACCAGCCCACAAGATGTTTCAGCAACAGTAGTTAATCAACAGGTTGCTTACATAGCAGTGAAAGCTGAGCCACCAACAGATAGATGTGCACCAGGGTACTTAAGTGATTTACTACACAGAAGCTCAAAACACTTAGACGAAACCCAAACTGGAAAAGTCAGATCACTTTTCTATGAATATGCTGATAGTTTTGCCAAGAATGACAGTGACCTTGGAAGGACAGACAAGGTCAAACATCACATAAACACAGGTGATGCTCCTCTGATTGAAATACCGCCTCATTGAGTACTGTTACATTTGAGAGAGAAATTGAGGAAACAGACTGAAGACATGCTCAAGAGAGGCATCATAGAACCTTCCCAAAGTTCTTGGTCCTCTCCAGTTGTATTATTGAAGAACACATGGAGGTATTGCATAGAATAAACATGTTTTAATGATATTTCTGCAAAAGAAGCAAAAGGTATTCTACAAATTCAGGACAACTTGTCATTTTTGGCTTGAGCAAAGTTTTTCTCAACTATTGAATACCAAAATGGATTTTGGCAGATATAAAATATGAACCCAGAAGATCGTCACAATACTGCATGCATTCTCAACCTCAGATAGTGGATTATATCAATGCAAAGTCATTCCATTTAGTTTAAGTAAGCCATTCACCTGATACTATTGAAAGACTGGGCGAGGAAATCTTCAGTCGGTTATAGTGTAAAATCTTATTTCTTTATCTTGATGATGTAATTATCTATGGATCTACCTTTGATGAACAACTTGCTGTGGAAAATTGGCCCAGACCAACCAACGTATCAGAAGTTAGAAGCTTTGTGGGAATCCGTGCTTATTATCTTATAGAGAGTTTCAGTACAATTGCAGCCTCACTTCATCTTACTAGAAAAAAAATACAAAGTTTTCATGGTCTAGTGATTGTGAAGAAGGTTTCTTAAAGCTGAAGGAAAGATTGACCAGAGTACCTATTCTGGCATATCCACATCCTGCAAAACAGTTCATCTTGGACACAGATGTCAGCAACACTGATATTGGAGCTATGCTGAGTCAGATGATTGATGGTAAAAAGCATGTCATTACATGCAGAAGTCAAAGTCTATGAAGATCTGAGAGGCGCTACTGGTGAGCATGGGAGTTACTTGCTTTTTGTAAAGTACTACAGGCACTGTCTGTACGGAAGCCATTTCATCGTCAGAACAGACCATTTCTCACTACAATGGCTGTTCAACTTTAAAGAACCCAAAGGTCAAACCACCAGATGGTTAGAGACACTTGGAATGTATGATTTCAAAATCATAGACAAGCCTGGAAGACACCATTCCAATGCTGAAACGCTTTCACGACTTCCATGCCGATAATGTAGATGGACAGACAGTATAATAGAATCAGTCAGTGCTGCTACCAGATCTCATACCAAAGAGAAACCATCTTAAGGAATAGAGGTCCCCAACACAGCTTGCTAGAAACAAAGGCAGTAGCTTCCTTCAAAGAAGAACAATGTCAGGATCCAGTTATCAGTAAAATTTTCCAATCGAAACTAAATGAGGAAAAACCAAAGTTGGAGCAAATATCAGTCGAATCCAATGAAATTAAAGCCTATTGGGACATGTGAAAACAGCTACAGGTCAAAAAGGGGTCTTGTACAAATAATGGTACACATACTTAGATGGACAGAGTATATGGCAGTATGTGGTGCCTAAGATCAAGGTAAAAGAGATTCTTCAGATGGTTCATGATCATCCAACTGCTGGTTACTTAGGGCAGCATAAGACTTTGGTAAATGTCCTATCCATTTTATTGACAAAGCCACCGAAAAGATGTCAAGAGACAGTGCAGAACCTGTGATATTTGCTCAAACAAGAAAAAGACTTCAAAATTGAAGCTTAGTAAACTACAGGCGTATATACTTTGCATACCTATGGAAAGGGTTACCATGGATATCTTCCAAGAAGTGTGAAAGGCAAGAAATATTTTCTTTTTCTGACTGATTATTTCACAAAGTGGGTTGAATCCTTTCCCATCCCAAATCAGGAAGCTGTGACTATTGCTAATAAATTTGTCACTGAATTCATAACCAGAAAAGGAGTGCCTTACCTGGTACATACGGACCAAGGTCGTCAGTTTGAGCCCTCTCTATTTCAGGAAATATGCAAGTAATTGAGGATTGAGAAGAAGTTTTTCATGCACAATCAGATGGATCAGTAGAGAGGATGAACCATACCCTAGAGAGCATGCTAAAAACTTTTGTGTCAAAATAACAGAAAGACTGTTAGAGTTATCTACCCATCCTACCAATGGCCTACAGAGTGAACCCACAAGAAAGTACAAATATTTCACCTGAATGTATGTTATCTATGGAAACCCTCAAAGACAACCTATGAGAAGTTCAGAATATGTAGAAAATCTCAGGAACCAGAGGACCTTGTTCGTGAATATGCCAGGGCAAAACTGAAGAAGGCAAAAAGAGATATCACAATCAAAAAGCTTCGGATGAATCATTCCAGGAAGGGGATCGAGTGTGGCTTTTCACTCCAGTTAAAAAGTTAGGTTTATGTCCAAAGCTTTCAAAGCATTGGGATTGACCATTTGTTATAACTCACAAGTTAAATAATGTCTGGTACAGAGAAACTCTAGGTCCAAGTCAAAGAAGTCCAAGTAGTACACTTCAACAGATTAAAGATATACAAAGGGCGTGAAATCGATCAAAAAGTAGACACTGAGGAAGAACTACAGCAAAAGACTGAGCAAAAGATGGGACAACATAAGTATGATCAGAAGTGTGAGACTGAGGGCAATGTTCAATTTTCTTCATCAGATAGTGAAGATATCATTAGACCAACGTTGGACAATAATGACTCTCAACAATATAAAGAATTTCCCAATTTTCCTGACAAAGAATACTTGTTGTGAATATTGACCTTCAGATTCCATATGTGCCAGGAATGGCCAATATAGAGACTAAGACTGGGATCAGTTCTCTGGAGGCATTTCCCAGATCACCAAAGGACTTGGCTCCTACCAGATGCAACAGAGTAACGGAGATAGGCATAAAGAATGGAGAATCGACTGCCACCACCAATGCCACCGAGGGAGGACACCTGCTTTCACAGAATTTGTCCACCAGCTGCAGAGATTTAGACAGTATCTGTGAAAGAGGGAATGTTGAGCCGCAAAACAATGACATAAACCATCTGCTGCATACGGTGCTGGGGGAATGAGGGGAGCTCCTCAGATGATGACAGTGATTGGGGGTTTTAAAGTTTGTGTAATTTATTTATTTTTTGTTATTTAAAGGACATTTCCACAAGGTAATGATTTGTATGTTTGCACATGTAAGGTGGTGTGTCATTAAAGTGGTTAATATCTAAATACACTGTAGTCATTTGGAATGTTGATCTTAATTTTTTGTTGAGTTTAAGTATTAGAAGCATTAGAATTAACTTGTGGGATATTGTCTGCCAAGTAGTTCCTTCGGTTATAGGTGTTAGTTTTGTGTAACTGATTTAATATGCAACACTATATCTTGGGCGTAGCTCAGTTATAGATATTGCTTTCATAAATTTAATGTTATGAATTTACTTACAGTGTCCCAAATGGTAACATAGTCAGCCAACTCAATTTTATGTAAATATTATGTACGTGTGAAGTATATACTTCTTTTCTCTGCAGGGGAAAGATGTAGTAGATGTAAGATGCCTTTAAATAATGACTCGCAGTAGCCACACCCAGGCGTCTGCTGATGTTAAATCTGTTAATTTTAGATTTTGTGGGATGCGTCAAGCTAAGATGTGGGCAGTGTAGCGGATCTGGCCTTTTCTTACTATGCTCAATTCTTTAATTTGTGTAATTGCCCCTTTCATTCACACTGTGTAAGAAGTGTCTTTATTTAGACCTCTGTTATTGACTAAATAGTAGCCTGTCTTTATGTCAATAGTAGTCAATCTCAATCCCAGTTGTGTACCAAGTGTAGATAACAACTCGTGCCTTATCTGGTCATTTTTCAACACCATAGAGTAGCAGTTCTTATAGTACCAGGCGCAGTCAAAGTGGTGGTAATTTCCTAGTTATTCCAAAGTTCTGCCCCTCTGTTCATAAATCTGTCAAACAGTTTGGTAATAGTTTTGCGTTTGATGCTCCTACTGTGTGGAATACTCTCCCTGATGTGATTCGTGCCTCTCCATCCCTTGCCTCCTTCAGAAAACAGCTTAAAACCTACCTGTACACCAAAGCATATCCACCCTAGCCTGAATCATCCTCCTGGCGTTCTCCGTGGTGTTCGACCCCTGTTATATCCCTGGACACAGAATTTTGTTGACTGCTTTTTGTTTTGTTGTGCCTTAGAGTCCTCTTGTTTGGGGAGATTAAGCGCTATAAAAGTCCAATTAGAATAGAATAGAAAAATAGAGTATATAATGGGGGAGAATAGTATTGATTTTCTTGGGATACGCACATCACAATTGAAGCACATGTCTCCTGGGACACCTGTCATAGACCGGTAATAGACTGATAAAATCAAAGCTTGTTCTTATGCTAATTAGGCTTGTGTAAACATTGAATGACCTTCTTTAGATTTGCAGTATGTGACTGGTGTAGATACTTGTTATGGTCACAGGGTAAGCACGGTAGCAATTACCGGTTGCTTTTAAATTGTGACAGGAAAAGACAAAAAGTTTTTAACAAATTTATTTAACAATTAAAAACAATGATAACAGTCAACCTGGATGCGCTCAATAGTACAAACAATGATACAATAATGAAAAAATCTGATCTGGCCATTGTAACTGACAGTTAAGTTTGTCCAATGTATCCAGCAATCTGTCCTGTCATCTGTCCCTTGATTCTTCCGGTGTCCACTAACACACAGATCTCTGTTTCTTGTGATCCGTTCAATATCCAATAATACAAAACATCCTTATCCTGTGATCCTTTCAATATCCAATCACCCAAAATGTTTGTATACAGATATGCAGAGAATTTGTACAACTATACTGTTCGCTCCAAGATATGAACAATGTCCAATATGCAGTAAATCTACTCTCTAATAGAACCATGCAATGTATCCAGATGCAGAAAGTATCTAAAGTACGCCAATCTACTCTGGTAGATCCGGACACTGTATCCAATTTACTCCAGCAAGAGTTCACAACATCACAAGTGGTTTTTATATACACTTGATATTAGTTCTAAGACACAATTAGCTTTCCTTATAGCCAGCGAATACTATGTTCATTTGTGGTCAGATGTGCAGCCCTTATATACAACTATGAAAATGGCCAGAAAGTTATAGAACTATTTTGAAGGTAATGCCTGTCACCAGAGGCATTGAGGAAGTTTTGAAAAAAGTTTAATTGGTTTCCCCAAATCTATAATACAACCACTGAGGTTTAGAGCCCAGAAGGATTTCCCCCAGTCTATAAATAGATCAATCTAACAGAATACAATAAATATCAATAACACATAATACAAAAAAATCAATAACCCCATACATACATATAATGCTTAGATTAAGCAATGCACTGGCGCAGTGCCTATGTATGTAACAATACTATTGTTACATACATATTATTGATTTTTTAGTGGTTTTAAGCTGTTTGTGATACAGTTTTCCTTATTGGCTGCCATGTTTATAATGTGCTTTGTTTACTTCCTGCAAGATTATCTATTGTCATGAGTATTCAAAACGAGTTTAGTGTAAACTGACAATGTGTTACTTTGTCAGTATAAACCCTTAAATGTTATAAATAGGTGAACAATGTTGCTATTTGAAGATATTATGAAGTTTAGGGGTATTTTACTGGGTCTAAGTAAGGGTTTTTGATATTTTTATTTTTGAGTCATTTGGCTTGTTATTTACAATAGCTCCGTGATGGAGCTCACTGACCCTGGGGCATGTCATATCTCTATACCAACTACATGCATTATAAAAGTCCTGTGCTTACAACATTCTCAGGGAGTCAGTCGGGAAACTCCCCGTGAGATCAGACATCTTTTTAGAAATACTGATAACCAAATACTTTTCTACAGGAAATTTATCTGAAATCCAAAGTTAGTAATTTTAGTTGTGTTGGTTCTTAAACACATTTGCCATCTGCACACAGTTAACAAATAATACAATATTAAAATAGTTCAACACCATTTCAATTAAGGAATGCAGTTTCTGTTGAAAAGGATCTTTTATTTTTCAGTTTTAATGATGTTGAAAAATATCTTTATCAACCCAGTCGAATGCCATGTGTAGGTCTAGAAATTCCATAAATAATTTATATAAAAGTTTGCAACTCGGGGCCAATTTGCCAAGTGCTGAATTTATAGGGGGCCGATTTGCCGAGGGCCGACTTTTTTAGGGGGCCGATTTGCCGAGGACTGATTTGGGAAAGGGCCGATATGTCCAGCTCCTCATCAATCACCTTAGATAGAAATCCATCAGTCACCTTAGATACAGATTCATCAGTCACCTTAGACAGAAATTTGTCAGATATCTTAGACATTCATCAATCACCTTAGATAGAGAATCGTCAGAGAATCAGATTCATTGGTCACCTTATAAAGAAATATGTCAGTCACTTGAGAAGCCATTCCTACAGTTACAAGACAGAGACTCTGATTATAGAGTTAGAATTGTACCAAGTAGACCACATGTCTGTTTCAATAGTATTGGATGTGCACATATGTCATTTGTAAGGAAGGCTACTATACACAAAGTGAAAATGCTTTTTTGTGGATTTTATGTGGAATTTTTTTCAAAGTTGGTGCAAAGGGGACAACATTATGGTAAAAGTTACGTGGTGGATTTTATTTTTTGACATTATGAATTTCTTTCTATTGTGCATATTGGGGTACTTAAATCCTTAAGATTTATAAGGCATTTTTGGTTTGCTACAATTAGTGATAGTTGTGTGTCAGCTTAAATAAAGGATACAATTTTCAAGAAGCCACTGAAATGAATATCTGCTGAGGACATCATTACTTGTGTGAGTATTTTTTATGTACAAGACTTTCTGGTTATCTGTTTAGGTGTTAACGAAACAACTCCCATCTGCTAAATATATATAATTACCATCACAGTTTTCTAAGAATGGCAAAACCACTACAAGTAACCCTGAAAAGATTTTATCCCCCAATTTTGAAAAATTCTTTTGAGATAGGAATTTTTTGGTATAAACAGCTTGTAAAATTCTATCTGAAATGTAATTGAATAGTTCTGAATGTTCATCATGGATTCTCATATTTGTATTTTATCAAATGTATACTTTCAAACAGATAAGCGGGGCCACGGTGGCAGAGTGGTAACACTCTGGCCTCCCACCTCTGCGGCCGGGGATCGATCCCCGTCATGGCCGTAAGTGGGAAAGCTGGTAGTTGCTTGCCGTTGGTCGGCAGTTTACAGTACACAACCCTAGCGAACTCTATGTACTGGTTTCCTCTGCCCTTCCAACTACCCGTCGTGATATGACCTGTACAGTGTTGAAAGCGACGTTAAACCCCAAATAAACAAATAAAATCAAACAGATAAGCCATAATTAAATAGCTAGTCCATAATTAATATTGTGTTGTTTCAGAACAATCACTGACAGATCAGAAAACAGTCAGTTTCTGAACTGCTAATGGAAATAATTGACAAATTATTTGATTTGAGACCCGCCATAAAGAAAACACACATCACATAGACTTTTACATGTTTAAATATATATGTGATAGTTCAGTTTAAGTAAATAACAAATAATCACCTTAATTTAAAACATATAGTAAGCCATTAAATTGAAATATTGTTTTATGTTTGATAATAATATGACAGTTGAATTTTATGTGTGAACTATAAAGTTCCAATATTGTAACTTTTCCCAGAATTATGAAGTTGAAATCAAAGTTAGTGAGAATCAGGATTTCAGTTATTGTTGAAGGAACTTCTAAAGTTAAAGTTTTAATTCATTTTGTATTGTTTAGTACATAAATATCTCTTTATTGATTTATTTTATTTGTAATAATGCTATGCTAATATTACTTAAGTGCCAAAGGTCCCATTCAAGAGCCAGGGTCATAATGTGACAGATCCACAGCATTACCTACCTGTTAGGAATATTACCCTGTTATGTTAAACATTTCTGTTTTTACCCCAAAGCCTTTAAGGGCTTTGCAAGTATTGTTTTCACCCAATTTGTGTGGATGTGTGGGTTGGGGTGGCAGGAAAAAGCCTGCCTGTGCCATAATTCAGATACCGTAAGGTGTAGCAAGTTGATACTTGACAGGGACATTGGCTTGGGTGTAGGTGTGCAGCAGCATGGCGTGACCTTGAATTGACCTTTGACATTGCTGTTGTGACCTTTAGTTTAAAATCTTGTCCGGGCTGTATCTCAGAAACTCTAAGGTGTAGGAACTTGATATTAAGTAGGAGCATTGGTTAGGAGTTGTGGGTGTTCAACATCATAGAGATACTTGGTAGAGACATTGGTCCTTGGGTGGAGGTGTGCCTTTTCATGATGTGACCTTGATTTGACCTTTGACCTTGCCAGAGTGATCTTGTCCTTAAAAATCCTGTCTGGGCTATATCTTGGAAATTCTGAAATGTAGAAAGTTGGTACTTGGATGGGTCATTGGTTCAGAAGTGTGGGGATGCAACTTAATGATGTGGCCTTCATTTGACCTTTGAAATTGCAAAATGTGACCTTGATCTTTGTATTGTTTCCCTTTTTCTATATCCTATGGTGTTGTAAACTGTTTCCCTGGGCTGTGGGGTACAGGCATCACCGAGGCTACTTTGTTCATTTTGGTTTCATTTTTCAGGCAAAGAAGAGATGGTTAACCACTGATTGTCCAAGGAAAAGGTTGATAGCCCAAAAACTGAAGCAGAAAACTTGTTGGCAGCTTACAGTCAAATAAATTAGTGGTGAGTCAACTCATCTTAATCTAGAAGGCAGAAGAATTGTTTATTTGGAAAATATGTCAGCCATAGTTGGAGAACTCAAGGGTTTTTCTGGAAGGTGAAATTAAGAAATATGGACTTGTGTCAGTCATTAGAGCTAGGTGTTATGAAAAGTTCTTTTATTTTGAGATTGATTTTAAGGTTAGGGATGCAAATGGACACAGAAGATATGTGCTTAATTTGTCAGCTGTTTGGGGTAGTATGGCTACTGGTTGTGATGGTACTAAATTAGAGTAATTACTTTGAACAGTGGCGATACCATTAATGTCTAAAAAATCTTTTTCAAGAATAGAGGAACAAATTAAACACATGAAGGAATCCCTGCTACAACTGTAATTGTAGATGGTGGATGGAGTTCTAGATCCCACAAACATTCATATAAGGCCTTGGGGTTGCAATAGTTATAAGGAACAGAACCAAAAAACTGTTGCATTTATGTGTACTGTTCAATTTGTAATAGAGCTGTATCTATGAAAGCCCCTGCAAAAAAGCACCTCTGTTTTAAAAACTGGTACGAGTATTCAAGTGCAATGGAATCTGATATTATTCTTGAAGGATTCAATATTGTGGAGTTAGAATATAGTTTGAGGTATATTAACACCATTGGGGATGGGGATAGTTTAGGTTTAGATAATTTATGAGGACCTCACTGGTGCAGGGATATACAAAAAATGAATGTACCAATCACTGTTGAAAGTGCATCAGGTCCTCTTAAGAAAACTTAGTAAAAGAAAAACCTGAATTTAAGAGTAAACATGGGTTAATCAAGGCTAAAAGAGTTAACCTTTTCAGTGCTGTAGGGTACTGTATAAAAATGAGATCTGTTATGCCAAGACATATATTTGGGTATCATGACAAATGTACTTCCAGTTTTTTGTGGAAATAGTTCTGTCAGAATGTAACAGGATTAGGTGATAAAATTGTTATTTCTGATGATTTCATCAAATTATGAATTTTGGAATGAAGGGATGAGTGAACAAGATGAAGAGAATTCTAAATGAAGGGTACCACCAGTACCACTGAATGATGAGTTGATGATTGAATTAAATATTACTATCAATAGGTATGTTGCAAAAGCTAGCCAGTTGATTGGGAATTTCACCTCAAATTTAGCACAATGTTGGATGTCCATTAGAGTAAAATTCGATGGAGCTAAACAAATAAATAGGTTTCAAAAAGGTGCATGGAATGCACAACAGCCTGGCGGCTGGACTAAGATTTAATTATGGACCCAACTGGAGTCCAAAAGGTTGGAGTGACATATTGGAAATAAAGTCAGATCCCATTTTTAGAGAATGTATGAACAAAAATTGATAAGATACAATAATATAATTACTTACAGTAGATTTACAACAACAGTCAACATGAGAGGACAGTGAAAGTATAAAAAAGATAAGGCCAGTAAAGAGAGGGGGAACAGACATATGGACCAAATAGTTCACAAGTGGAACCTGATCTGTTGAGGCAGGAATAGCACACTGTGATGAAAAATTTTTATAGCACCAAACTGTGTCACTCTAAGGCTGAAATTAAATTTATAGCTAAAAACAGTAGGGCAAGATAATAGCATCTGGCATGCCTGGTGTAGGTTAAGGGTGACTGCTTCCAATATTGAAGCAATTTTAAAAAGAGAAACGCTAACGCTTGTCGATTAGTTCAACAATTATTATATAGGTCTCGATTTATGACTGAATGCACAGACTATGATAAGAAAGAGGAGAGTAGTTCAATAAAGGATTATGAAACCTTAAAGTATAATGAAGGGCTCACAGTTAAGAAATAAGGTATAATTATGTCTCACACATACCCATACTTGTCGGGAAGGCCAGATGGAATAGTTGTAAATAAAAATGGGGAAGAGTTTAGGATAACTGAGATTAAAATCTTTCCAAATACAAGAATTATGATATTTTGAATGCACTTCCAAAAGCTAAAGATAAAGATGGTCACATGAAATTGAGAAAAAAAATCATGACAACCATTATCATTGCATGGGATTGCTACTTGTCACAGGAAAAAGTTAGCTGGATTATGTTTTGAGGATCCAAGTTGACATTTACATAGAAACTTTGCTACCTGATTATGCCTGCTTTCAAAAAACCATTGAAAAAAGTTTACATTTTTATGGAAAAGCAATTCTGCCTGAGCTAGCACATGCACGATTAAAACTAGGTGGAATCAGGAAGGATTATGTCGATTTTGACATAAACAGCCTGCTCATAACTGGTAATTAAGTGTTCCTTTAAAGGAGGCTTATTTGACAGCCACCATTGTATTTTCATCCCATTTTAATATCCTTGTAAGATAAGGTTTGTCAAAAAATTTGGCCATATATTGCAGTATGGATTTCATGTACTCTTCTGCTAATGACCTATAACACTGTTCTGTAAGTGGTCATATCAGCATATTTTTTTGAAATTTCCTTCATGACCTTGTCCTTATTACTTTGTAAATGGAGCTTGTAAGTGGGAAGTACTCTGTATACATTTTAGAAAAAGCTCCCCTTGTACAGCCATTGTCGTGGTCAAATGGTTGTCCATGTCATGTCAAATGCTTCTTTCCCAACTACAAATCCTGACATATTAAACCTTAGGGATACCACCAAAACATGGAATGCATCAAGCCAGAAATAAACACAAAGAGTTAAACAATTTTGCTTCCATGTAGCCTGTGAGGTCAATATGGAACAGTGTAATATAGGTATAATGTAACAATAAGTGTAATATAACATTACTTATGCTTATACAATATTTACCGGATAGATCTAATCAAAGACATATGTTTTGTATTTTGCAGAACATAGTGGACACAGACTTGCAGTGCACTATGGGAAAAGTGCAATGATGTTTTGTGTCAGTTAAGGAATATAAGGTATCATTTACCAAAATTTATTTCCAAGGGCAATGCATTTTCTGTAAAAATGGGTGGGACTTTTTAGACACATTCACAATATTCTAAGTCTAATAGCACTTTTATAGCTCTTAATCTCTGTCAAAAAGACAGACTCTAATGCGCATCACACAAAAACATTGTTCAATATTCATAAACCAGAGACATTGCAGGGGTCAGCTCCACGGAGAAAGCAGGAGGAGATAGGAAATTTAGGGTGGATATGCTTTTCCAAAGAGGTATGACTTCAGTTTTGACCTGAAGGAGGCAAGTGAGTTTGCAGAGCGGACCTTGGCGGGAAGGTCATTCCAAATCATAGGTGTGTCATATGCAAAACTGAGTCCAAAATGCTTTCGAGACTTGAAAGCTGAAGCAAAGTGGGGAACCTCAAGAAATATGCCATCAGATTGACTTCGACAATTGTTATATGCACTATGTCTGGGTGTGAGAAAGGGTTCAAAGTATTTGGGATTACCACTGTGTAGGAACTTATAAACAAGCACGGCAGTCTTAAACATAGAACGGTACTTAATCAGCAACCAATGTAGTGCTCTTCTAACTGGAGTGATGTGTGAATACTTGGTGGTGTTGGCAACAATTCCGACAAGACTGTTCTGAACCATTGAAGTTTGCGCAGATCCAGAGCTGAGAGACCTCTGAACAGAGAGTTGCAGTAATCAAGACAACTTCCGACCAGAGCATTAGCAGCCATAAGGACAGCTTCATGTGTCAGATGTCCTCGGAGTCGCTTAAGATCCCGGACATGAGCAAAACAAGCCTTGCAGACCTTCATAACATGGCAAGAGAATGAGAAATCTGAATCAAACCAGACACCAAGGTTCCTAACTTCATCTACTGGTGATATAAGATTACCGAGTATGTTGACTGGGAAGGAGTGATTAAGTTTTTCACACTGAGGCTTAGAGCCAAACACAATGAATTCAGTCTTATCAGGATTTAGCTTAAGCTTATTTGTAGAGAGCCATCTCTTAACATCTAGGCAGCGTGACAGTTTATCAAGGCCCGAGGCAACATTTTTATGTGTGAGACGCACATACAATTGTGTGTCATCAGCATAGAACTGGAAACTAATACCAGGATTATTCTGTATGACTTTACTCAGCGGAGTAGTATAGAGTGAAAAAAGGATTGGCCTTGAAGCACGCCATAGAATAACTTTTTGGCATCAGATTAAATTGACCCAATCTTAATGCACTGAACACGGTCTGAGAGATAAGACTTGAACCAATCAAGGACAAGCCCGCTGACGCCAAACCAGGAGCTGAGAGACTCAAGAAGCGTATCATGATCAATAGTCTCAAATCCAAGAGAATGACAGCAGTAGCCTCACCTTTAGCAAAAGCCAGATGAACATCATTCTTAATTGAAAGCAATGCAGATTCAGTTGAGTGACCTAGTTTATAGGCAGACTGCCTAACATTCTCTAGTCCGTTTGAACTGACATGGTCATTCAATTGAGAAGCAACAACACGTTCAACAAGTTTCGATATGAAGCCTGAAACAGGCCTGTAGTTTTTTAAGTCAATGGGTGGTAGTGAACACTTTTTAATCAATTGGGTTACAATAGCCTTCTTAAACTCATCAGGTACAACACCTTCTAACAATGAGCAGTTAACAAGCCTGGTAATAGAGGGCAGTAGAATATCTATACATTCATTAACAAGAAATGTGGGCCATGGATTTAGAGGGTGACTTCATCTGTTTTCGAAGTCTAGCTCGATTGTAGGCAGATTTATCTTTACGCCAGATTCATTCCAGTTGTCACCTAATGTTTTTTGCCAGCCGGTAGGAGTCAGATATCCAACCAGTAGCTTGTTTAGTAAAAGTATGAGTAACCAATGGTGCATGCTTATCAAGCAATCTGTTCAAGTCACCTAGGTATTGTTCACACAGAACACTGACTGTATCACCAGGGCGTCTTACAAATGAGCAATTTCCCAAATCCTTACACAAACTGTCCAAGTCAATTTTATGATACCTCCTATAGGTGACCATTTTTTCTTATGTGAAGGAGGATTAACTGAATCAAGCTGAGCAAGGACAAGAGCATGATCAGAAATAAATTCAGCAACTCGTACATTGGAAAAGCCACTGGCATCAGTAGGAGTGAGAACAAGGTCTAGAATATGACCATGAAGATGGGTAGCCGTTTGAACGTTTCTAAACAGTTCTGGAATTTAATACTATCATTTGAAGAAGTATCCACATGAATATTAAAATCATCACAAATTAGGAATGAGGGAGAAACTGAGGATAAGTATTCTAAAAGATTGAGAAATTGGTCCAGGAAACTGTCAGAGCATGAGCCAGGTGGACGATAAACACAAGTTAACACAAGCGGTTGAGCCGCGGACCCAATTGCAATGCTAATATTTTCAAAGGAACTGAATGTAGGAGTATCCACTGATCTAAACTATATAGCTTTGTTGATAAAAAATCCAACACCACCACCCCGGCTATGAATATGGGGTTTGTGGCAGAATTTGAAACCTGTCAGGGTGATGGAATGTAGAAGGCTGTCCGTATCCTCCAGGCGAATATGTGTTTCAGTGACAGCAAGAATGTTGACAGAATGTGCTGATACAGTATCATTGATACACGGTCCCTTGTTTCTTACAGATCGACAATTTAGTGCCCCAAAAGAGATTGGTCCAGGATTAAGCGAGATATCACCACAAAGCAACAAAAGGGTCGCAAGACCATGACGCTTAGTCACACAAGGGAAATGATGTGTATTCAGGACATAGCTATGGAGTCTGTAGGGGCGTGGTAATGAAGTAACACCATGAGTAGACAACGGAATAAACACTTTGGAATCACTGTATCCTGACTTTCTCCAAAACAACAGTAAGAGAAAACCCAGCGGATGGTTGACATTGCACTCCAGTTCCCTAAACTAAGAACAGGACTGTGAGGAGTATCACCAGTATGCCTTAATACTAAGTTGTTTGCTAAGTGATGCAGTATCCACTGTAATTCCGTCCCGTGGGCGACTCACAGGCACCCTACACTCCTCACTGAGCCTCTAGAATAAAAATTTCCCTAAAGTGAATCAAAAAGAGGATGGCCTTAAGCTAAAGGAAGTATTGGAGTGACTAGAAACTGCAAATGGATAATGATATTCAGAAGATATTGACAGCCACAACAGTGAAAAACAACAATGGACTAAAATAAAAATAAATTAAAATAAAATCACAATAAATTTGGGCCGATAATTCCTGCCAAATGGGCGATAATACCCGTACTATCAATAATCATGCAAATACAAGCTACAACATTGGTAAAAAACCAGATTACACAGATGCTGTGGATATTATTTAGTTTCTTTGCAATAAATGTTGAAAACAGTTAATAATCGCCTAGAATTATGTTCCAAACAGGGTTTATAGGTTTATTCACAAAAAAGATGTCTCTGCGGTGCGTCAGATGTCAGATGACAATATCTTTACTGCACATAAGAGATTTATGATTTGCTCTGTGGGTACAGATTAAAAAAAAACATATGTGTTAAACTTTAAATGCAAACTCTAAACAAATACTTGCTAATGTTGATTTATTTTCCCACATATTCTTCACCTGCGAGTATACACAGCTTTCATCTATCCCCTACAACTCTGTGTGGTGACAGAACGTCTTCAATGTGCTGAATCCACAGTGGCCTAGTGCTTCACAAGTTTTGCATCTAATCACCTTTGTTCGGGTCGACTCCCACAAGTGGCAATGCTGAGGACCTGTCCCAATATGACTCTTACTGCTGAACAGGACATACACTTTGACTTTGAACTGAATCATGTGATATTATCATGAATCATGAATCGTTTATTATTTGTAAGTAAACTACTTACTCAAAGTACATAGCAATAAAATAGACATATTTTGTGAAAGATGAAATGGACAAGTAAGTAAGAAACACTTATAAAGCGCCGAATTGATGTAAACATCCTCTAAGGCGCTGATGTTCCAAACAGGCTGAAACCAAGTGACTGAAACCAGCATCAAATGTGGTTTACGCAAACAGGTAATGACATTGCTACTCACAGTAAATGTTTGATGATTTTAATGAAAATAATATTCCTTTGTTTTTGACATCTGAATAAATGAAAATACTTTTCACTGGTAATATTCTTCTCAACTTACATTAGTATAATAACAGTTAATTTGTTATCCTAAATATTTCAGATATAAAAACCTATGCATGTCAGAAAAAACACATTCTATGAAGTTTAGACTTTACTGCTTTCTTGAAATAAACATCTTATTTCATATATATTTGCAAAATTTGGTACTTGTGTATTGGATTTTCTCAACTCACATAAATATATACCACATGAATAATGTTACCTTTAAAATGTGTTGATAATAACTATGGATGGGTTGGTACGGTCAGTGTCTCAGTATTGAAAGCATTTAGTAAAATACCGTGATGAGATATTACAACTGTCACTTAGCTTGTCAACACATATATTGAAGGTAAGCTTAAAATATTGGAAATAAACTGATCTACATTTTTTCTATTGACCCATCCCTAATAATAATATTTAGTTGGCATAAATTTATTGTAACTTAAATGTATTCATTTACACTTACAGATTTCTTTCGTGTATTACTACTACTGTAAGATGATTCAGAAATATCAAACCTTCCATTCCAAGTCCTAAACCGGGTCGATAGTGTTACAACTACATTAAAAACTGAATGGTGATTTGGTATTGAAAACTTTTCTAACAGGTACACTGACCTTGAGCTAATAGAAATACCTTGGAGAGAGTTGCTAAGGTTAACATAAAAGGTAAACAAAAATCTAGTTCCGTGACATACACCACTGACACCTAGTGAATGGGATATGCAACTGAACTGACATCGAAATTTGAGGTTTCTTTGAATTAATTGATTGTTTTTAAGAAACCTCTGTTTCTCCTCAATTCCACTCACTGCAAATAAGGATCCAAAACTTTTATTTAGTGTAAGCATTCACATAAATTAAAAGCGTTTTTGTTGAGTGTGCAATGTCATTAAAATGCAGGACACTAAGAATATTTCTTTTTGAAAATGTTAAATGTTTTATGAGTATTGTTATGGATATCTGTTCTTCCAAGTATAATTTCACAACTTTGAATGATATATTTCTAGTCCAGTTTTTAAGATTATAGATGTGCAATTTCGTGTTATGCCGTATGGTAAAAAATAAACCATAATTGAAAAAGTCATTTAATATCATTGTGTTTTTCCTCCAGTGCAGTCTGTTTATTCTTGAGAAGATTGTGTAACTACTGAAACTTGATGTGGTGTGTATCCATGTTTATAGTTACAAATGTTTTCCTAGATGTATAATATTCAGGCTCACTCCTCTGTGTTGAAAAGAAAAGGTCACTTTAATAATACTAGAATAAATATGTACTTTGTCATTTCTGAATAAATTAATTAGTGTATTTTCATACTACATTACAGATTACTGATAGTGATTTTTTGACATATGTTTGTATAGCTCGAGACTGTATAGCTTGTATAGCTCTAGATTGGGGCACCTTTGAAGGTTTATATATATTGGATATTATTCACACATACAAGTCAGGGACTTCTCCTCACGACTCTACAAACAGAAACAGAAATTTATCATAAGATCTCCACAACTGTAAGACCAAAATCAAACAGCTGGGGACATGGTGATTCGGATGAATCCTTTAATAATCCCGGACACATGCTTGAGTATTGAGCAAACACATTTCTGTTTAAATTCTGTCAGAACTAAATGAATGAAGTTGGCGTATGTGTAAAGTTGAGGGAAAGGTTCATAAACCAGTGTTAAATCTCTGGGTATGGTGCCACCAGTCTGCTGAGTTTTCTAGAATAAGCTGAGGATATTTTTTACACACAGTGTGGTCCTCGAGAATATCTAGGTCAATGCAAGAAGACGCACATGAAGACTTACAAACCCTCAATGAATTAGGCAAGTTTAAACCCCAGAGGAAGAGTGATAATGTGTGGTGTAGAGGTAGAATCCCCTGGCCACAGAATTATATATAGAGTTGCAGTTCTATAATCCGGCCTACCTACGACAAACTCCATTTATGGGCTGACATGAACCACCAGATAGAATTTGTGGGTTCATGTGCAGACAGTTCAGGGTTTCATAATGCAAGTCAAAACTTTCAGAGACAAGCCTTTCCTCTGCACTTTTTTCAAATGGGACCAAAGACAGGATCATGGAGTAAATGGGGTATACTTATTTACACATCTGTAGGTTAAACTATTAGTGATGTCCAGAAAGCATTTAACCATTGGACAAGGTTTGACAAGTGTCTCCCAGCTCCACACCTGTCACCCCTGGTGAATGTAATTTGTGTAATTTGTTAAATCTTTATAAAAATAAAAGTGGTATTAAAAGGCATTACCCACATATGTTTATGTGATCATGTATGTGGATGTAGCTTGCAGCTTACAGATACAGCTTACATTTATTATTTGTATACTTTCACAGTACTATTCCCCTCTGTAACTTTCACAACTAGAGCACCAAACCTGTATGTGCTTCTTTAAAGTGTAGTTGCATGGATTTTTTATCAATATATATATCAATATATATCAATATAAAAGAAAATTTTAGAAGCATTTTTAAGTTGTAATAAAATAATTTCTACCAAAAATACTTTGCACAGTTTGCATACGGATACTAACAAACATAACCGATTTATTATATTGTCGTCACATTGATTCCTTATTTGGTATATGAAAGCATACAAGTTTCATAAATCACAACCAAATTTTAGTAAATATTCTGTACTTCATGTTGAAAGAAGAGGTTTATGTAAAGTTACAATAGTGAGCAGTAGCAAATTAACGAAGCTTTGTTTAAGTGACAATAATTCCCAGCAAACATTTTAAATGTTTATAAACGTTTATAAACCCATAAGGGAAACGTTTACATAAGGTTTAAATAAGGTTTAAAATGAAATACTTGCAAACATTTATGTAAATGTTTTTAAACATTTCTAAACCATATGTTTAAATGTTTATCAACTTTTATAAACGTTTAAAAACCCATAAGAGAAAGGTTTAGATAAGGTTGAAATAAGGTTTAAAATGAAATACTTACAAACATTTATGTCTAAATGTTTATCAATGTTTATAAATGTTTTAAAAACATTTCACATTTACAAATGTTAATAAATGTTTTAAAACCAAAGAAAAGTACGATAATACATTCATGGATAAAACATAGATAGTCTTTTGAATTAAGATAAATCTGACATAAAAACAAAATACTATTTATCAAATATCAGTTCCTTTAAAGCTATAACAAAACCTCATACTAAAATAGTAGTGCATTTTGACAGATTGATCACATAAAGTGAGATATAAAAGGATATACTTACCAAAGATGTTTCCTCAATTCCAAAACAAAATGGTGTAATGGCTATGATGACATCAGCATCCAAATTCAAAACGAGGTCAGTTTACAACTATACCTTTAAAAACGTTTAGTAAACGTTTATGAAAGGTTTATATTGCCGACAAACGCCATCTAAACCATTAAACCAAAATTTGATGAAAAAATTAGTTTATTTTAGGTTTACAAAACGTTTTTAAGGTTTATAAACGTTTAGAATGTTTGCTGAGAAGTTCCTTATTTTTGGTCGGATTTTAATGTCTTTTTGCATCATTAATTAGGTCCAAGCTGCAACAACATACTGCATCTGTGCACATGGATAATAAAGGCATTAATATTGATGCCAAGTATATAACAGAAGATGAACTAGGTACTTGGAAAAGTAAAAATATAGGACTATCTGTCATTCACTTTAATGCCAGCAGTTTGAAAAAAAATTTGATAAATTGTTTCTTTTGTCCATAAGTGCAATAAGAAGTTTGATATCATAGCAATATCAGAAAACTGATTGAAAGAAAGTGACACAAATAATTTTAGAATGAAAGGTTATCAGGTAACTCACCTAGTTGGAAAAAGTAAGGGTGGTGGTGGTGTTTCTATTTATGTAATTAACTCCTTATTATTTAAAGGTTGCAGTTATATGACTACTAATGTTGATGACATTATGGAATGTTTAACAGTTGAAATAGTTTCAAAAAATAAAAATAATGTACTAGTATATTGTATATATAGAGCTCCAGGATCATGTATTACTAATTTTACAGAAATTGTCAGTAATCTTTTAAGAGGTACAAAAAATCAGAGAAAGAATGTAATATTATATGGAGATTATAACATTAATTTAATGCAATACAACTCTCACAACAGCACCAAGGAGTTTGTAGATATGATGTTTTCATTTGCGCTATATCACATAATAAATAAACTCAATAAAATAACGATAGACAGTGCTACCTTATTTGATATTTTTTTATAAATACAACTAGCTATGATGTTAAAAGTGGATTGGTTATAAATGACATTAGTGGTAATTGGCCTATCTTTGTTATTTTAGAAGGAGTTCAAAGTGACAGATTTTACCTTCTGTAGGTGTACCAGAAATATAAGTGAACAAGTATTGAGCTGTTATGCGAATGTCTCAGTAAGCAAGTGATATTTATGATGATAATGATATAAATATATCTTATGATGGATTTTTTAATAAATTTTGTAAATTGTATGATAAGTGTTGTCCACTTAAAAGGGCTGTTACTAAGTGTGTAATATAAAATCATTGTTAACCAAGGGGCTATTAAATGCCTGTTAGAAAAAGAATAAATTGTATGAAGAGTTTATCAAAGGACAAAATGCAAATGTATTCATAAAGTATAAATTGTATAATAATAAATGAACATCAATACTTAGAAATTCTTAGAAAATGTACTATAATAAGTTACTAGAAAAGCATAAAAATGACATTAAGTCTACATGGCGTGTTTTAAACTGGGTTATCAAGAAGAATATAAATGAAACATGTTATCCAATTCAATGAATGATTTTTTTGTTAATGCAGGCCCAAATCTAGCCAAAAATGTAAAGGTGTGTGATTAAAATGCTAACATTTTTTACTATTTGAACAATAGAAATTCTCAATGTTCTTAGGAAGTGTAAGTGAAAAAGAAATAATTGATATTGTAAATAGTTTCAAGAGCAAAAGGTAGACTGGGTATGATAATATTGATATGGCAATTGTAAAAAAAATATATATGCCACATTGCTTAACCATTAACAAAAATTGTATAAATCTTTTATACAAGGAATCTTTTCAGACAGAATGAAAATTGCAAAGGTGATTCCCTTGTTTAAGTTAGGTGCAAAAGGTAAGGTGTATTTACAAATTATCATGCAGTATCATTGTTTCCTCAGTTCTCGAAGCTATTAGAAAAATTATTCTGCTTAAGATTAGAAAAATTTAAAAGTAAAAGTAATATACTTTGTGAAAGCCAATATGGCTTTAGGTCTAACAGATCTAGCTATTATTGATTTAATAGAAAACATAACAAGTATGCTTGATTGAATAAAAACACTATTGGGATATTTATTGACTTAAAAAAAGTGTTCGATACTATTAACCATAGTATTTTATTGAAAAAATTGGAATTATATGGCATTAGGGTACTTGTTAATAATTGGTTGTATAGTTACTTAAGTAATAGGCAGCAATTTGCATTTTTAGATAATTCTAAATCAACTTTATTAGATGTTCTATGTGGTGTGCCACAGTGATCCGTTTTAGGATCTAAATTATTCATCTTATATATAATGATAAAAATTCACGTGTCTGAAGTATTTAAAGTACTTAAATTGATTACTTTGCAGATGATAACAATGCCTTTTGTTCAGGTGATACTATGTTAGATTTGGCTAATACGTTAAGTATGGAGTTAGATAAGCTTAAATTATGGTTTGATATCAATAAATTATCACTGAGTGTTACAAAAACTAATTACATGTTTTTCAGTAATAGTAAAATGTCACATAATTTCCACATTACTATTCATAATCACATTATTGATAGAGTATCTGTTGCAAAGTTTCTTGGTGTATTTATAGATGAAAAGTTAAACTTGAAACAACATACAGACATAATCAGAAATAAACTTTGTACAACAATATCAGTAACAGCAAGAAGTAAAAAGTTTCCAAGTAATGACTCACTATATACACTGTACTACTCCATGTTCCTACCCTGCATCAATTATCGTACAGAAGTTTGGGGAAATACATATATAACAAATGAGAAAACCAATCAGTATACTGTAAAAGAAGGTGGTTTGTTTGATAAATAAAGTAGGGTTTAATAATCATACAAATGAGTTGTCTTTTAAATGTAAGACAATGAAACTTTTAGACCTTGTAAAACTGCTATAGTGATGTATAAAGCCAGAAACAAATTATTACCTGTAAATATACAAGATTTATTTGAAAGCAAAGAAAAGCTAGTTTATAATCTCAGGGGATGTAACAAATTCCTAACAAAACATTCAAGAATAAAAACAAAATCAATTTGTGTTTCAGAAATTGGAGTAAAAATTTTGAATAGCCCTGAAAGTAACATTGTAAGTGCTAAGTCTTTATGTCATTTTAAAAAATTTGTATAAAAAACTTATTTTAGTGAGTATAAACTAGGGATAAAGTAGCTGAACCAAATTGTAAGTATATGGCTTGATAAGTATTTAATTTTTAAATTAATTAGTTAATAGTTAATTTAATTTATTCAATTTAATAGAACTATATATAAGTGTTGATAAGACAGATATTCATTTCTTTGTCGCTTTATAAATTGTGTTACTGGAAGTTATAAATCCTACTGTTAAGTAATGTTTTGTTTGGCAGAGGAGGTTAAACAAGATAAGTGTTATACTTCTTTTAATCCCTTTTCTACAGTTATTTGTTAATAAGTACCTCAAATCCCAAGCCACAAAACCCACCATTTGTGTATATACACAGTGTGACATCACCGAGAATAGAAGCAGCAGTCGGTTTTATTAATAATGGCCTTTGACAGTGGGAGTGATATAAATATGCTAGATATGCCCAAGATTAAATATCTCGCATCAGTTAATTTTTTACGTCTGTTAAAATATCACCATAGCAGATGCTAGATGTTAAAAAGGTAAAGATGTGTCAAAAAAGCTGCCTCTTTAAAATCCCATTTCAGAGAGAGCAGCTTTTAATTTTCACAACCTTTTACATTCAGTCCATATTCTCTAAAAATAAGATCTTATGTGTACTGTGTGTTTTCATTTACAGTTTATGTATCGAGGCTCCAACAGGCAGCATCACACAAAGAAGGAGAGAAACAATGTAATATAATCTGTCAATAAAAAAATCCTTAAAAGAGCCAGGAAAGTGTGAGAGTTTCTGTGATTTTATTACTTTGGTAGACGATGACCCCATATTAACCAAACATTGCTGTGCAGCTGCCTTCCCTATATTACACCATCCTCTTGTTTTTTTCTGAGTTTCATTTTAGAAATTAGTTCAGCACGATAACTTCATGTACAGAACATATATTCATACAACATGTTCAGTTTTATCTCCCACTGCTTTCTCAAGTTAATGTCAGACTAGGAGGAGGGAGGGGGGTATAAAGAATTCATATTTTTTTGTTGCAGTTAAAAACAGTCTAGCTTAAGGCTCAAATTTGTATATTTTAAAGATGCACACAAAAAAAATCATATGTAAGAGTACATTATGTAAAGTTAAACTTAATTAAGTAAACTGAAAGTTTTCCTTGCTAACAAAGGAATTTGGGTCTTCAGCAAAGCTACATATACAGCTTTACAGAAAGGCTTTTTGCAAACAAAAAATAATGCATAGTACAGTGTTTTGTAAATGTAAATACACATGGATGAATGGTGTTTAGTCTTGCATGACGTCACATCTGCTTCTCGTCACAAAATGAGAAACTAGTACATAATATCCCAGTAAACATTAGAAACGTTTTAAAATGGTTTAAACGTTTACAAAACTTTTTAAAACCTATTTAAACCCTATCATATGGTTTTCTAAATGTTTATAAGAAAACGTTTCCTGTGTAATGTTAAAAACATTTTATAGACATTCTCTATACAAATGTTAAAAAAATTCAAGAAGATATGTTTCACGGGAAACATTTTTAAAATATTTATTAAAAGCTAAAGAAATGAAAGTAATGCTAGAAATGTTTTTCAAACATTCATCATGAAGTGTTTTATAAAAAGTATACATAAAATGTTTAAATAACATTGTTGATCAAATGTTTTAAAAACATTCTGTCAAAAGCGTTTTCTAAACCGCTTATTAAACCTTTACCTTCGAACATGTACAACAAAGATGGCGGTGAGCAACAATACAGGATTTTAGAGGACTAAAGAATTGAATGGGGGTACAATTTGTAAGATACTGCCTTACAATTTTAGACATAAAAACCTTATTTTCATTAGTGAGCAACCTTAAAAAAATATTTAACCTCTGACCTCATTATTATTCAGACATTAATATGTTCATTTCTAGTGTTTTTCAGACATTTATCATTAAATGTTTAATAAACGGTATACATAAAATGTTTTAAAACATTCTATTATAAATGGTTTTTGTGCCCATCATTGCCAAACATTTCCTATGAAACGTTTGCAAACCCCAAAAATGTTTACTGGGATGAAACATTTTTTACTACATGTTTAAAAGTGTGATATGTGACCTTTAAACATTTAAAACGAGCACTCAGTCCGCGGCTGAGTGGTAACTTCGAAATCTTGCTACAATCTACTAATAACTTGCTGCATTACAAGATTCCAACTACACATCTTTTGCATTGGCTCCAAATTTGGCCAACTCAAGGTAGCTATTGCTCAGCTATGGAATGAGCTATGTTATGGCTGATCTAAAAGTAGGTGAATAACATATTTCAACAAAATACTCTAAATGCAATAGTTTTAAAGTTACAAGCGATTTACTCAACAGTGAGAACCTCAAAGTAGCGGCTGAGTGGTAACTTTGACATCTTGCTACAATCTACTAATAACTTGCTGCATTACAAGATTCCAACTACACATCTTTTGCATTGGGTCCAAATTTGGCCAACTCAAAGTAGCTATTACTCTGCTATGGAATGAGCTATAGTTCTGGAATTTTACTATATTATGGCTGATCTAAAAGTAGGTGAAAAACATATTTCAAGAAAATACTCTAAATGCAATAGTTTTCAAGTTACAAGCGATTTACTCAACAGTGAAAACCTCAAAGTAGCTATAACTCAGCTATGGAATGAGCTACAGGTCTGAAATTTTACTAGGTTACACCTGACCTAAAAGTAGGTGAATAACATATTTCAACAAAATACTCTCTATGCAATAGTTTTAAAGTTACAAGCGATTTACTCAACAGTGAGAACTTAAAGTAGCTATTGCTCAGCTATGGAATGAGCTACAGGTCTGCAATTTTACTATGTTACACCTTACCTAAAAGTAGGTTGATAACATATTTCAAGAAAATACTCTAAATGCAATAGTTTTCAAGTTACAAGTGATTTGCTCAATAGTGAAAACCTCAAAGTAGCTATTACTCACTTATGGAATGAGCTACAGGATTGCAATTTTATTATGTTATAGCTGATTCAAAAGTAGCTGAATAACATATTTCAACAAAATACTCTTAATGCAATAGTTTTAAAGTTGCAAGTGATTTACTCAACAGTGACATCCTGAAAGTAACTTTTGCTCAGCTATGGAATGAGCTACAGGTCAGCAACTTCATGATGTCATAACTTACCCCAACATAGTAAATTATGTTTTCAAAGAAAGTCACAATGTGTGATACTTTCAAAGAAATAGGACACATTCTCATTTTTAAATTGTGCTACAAATCAGGAAGTAGCTATTACTCGCTTAGCTAATGCAACAGAGCTCCAAACTATGCACCATGTTATAGCTAAAGATAAAGTGCCTGAACAACATATTTAACAGAAACACTCTAAATGCAATAGTTTCAGAGTTATTAATCATTTACTCAGAGTAGCTAAAATGGTTATAGCTATGTTAAAATGCTACCGATTTTGTCGAAATTCGGTCCTTCTTTATTCTGACACCTAGCTTCAAAATTGTGGCCTAGAACGTGCTAACAAACATACATACCACTCTACAGACAGACCACTCTACTGACATACCACTCCACAGAAAAACCACTCTACAAACACACCACTCTACAAACACACCAATCTACAGACACACCACTCTACAGACATGCAAACCGACTGACCAACATACTTCGAAATCAAAAGATTTCGAAGTAATAATGTTTTAGTATCCACGTGCACATCTATTTTGTGGAGGCTTTCTAGGTTCACAAATTTTGATATCTATTCTTCCATTTCAGACTTGGACAGCAAAGAGGGTAACATCTAAAAATATTTTATTTAATGGGTTATATTAGTGGACAGTTATTTTAGTTTTATTCACATTGTTCATTTCACATTTATTCACATTGTATGGTGGAGAAAATAAGACAATGAAGGAACCTTGTCCAAAGCAGACAGCAGCTAAAGTATCAACACAGACGGGCATGATAGAATGTGTTCAGGAAGACATGAACGGATGTGAAGCTCCCATACATGTTTTCAAATTTGTATCAAGAAGTGTGACTTAACATGTAAAATGTTGATAATGAGCTAAAAATAATTAAACATAGTTTTTGAATGCTGAATTACAGAAATTAATAAATGAAAATACGTGTTTGAAGAAAGAAATTGATGCCTGTAACTATAACTTAAAAAGTCTTATTGAGGGTGATAACAGAGTGGAATATTACATAGGCCTGCCACGCTGTCATACACTGAAAATATTACTCAATTTGACAGAATCGATCATAATAAATTTATGGATAACTTTGATGAAGTTACATCTAAACCTAGACATGATTCAGCTTACAGATTTAAAGCATCTGCGTCTACAGTCACTAGAATATTTAACTCTGTATGAATTAAAGATCTGATACTTTAGCCAGAGAGGGAAAACCTACATTTAACAATGCCAATGGAATTCTGGAAAACTTCGGTTTAAAAGTAACTGTTATCATTAATTGTTTTGAAATCAAAATTGAAAGACAATCAAGTTTATTATCAAGGGCACAGACATAGTCAAATTAGAACCCGCCTACCACCATACAATTTTTCTTGAAAGCTTGGGATGACAGCTCTTCTGATAAAATTGTAGCTTGATGGAAAAACTACTTCCTTGAGATGTTTTGGCTGACTGTGGTTTTGATATCAGCGATAGTGTAGGTTTAATGTGTGCTGAGATAAAGATTCCTGGTTTTACACAAGGCAAACAACAGTTGTCATCATGCATTGTTTTGCTGAGAGATAAATTCACAGTTTTAACAGGAGTACTTTCTATTGGTTATTTACAAAGTGAAACAAATGAATTCCACTTATTGATAAAATAGCCACTGTTTGACGTAGTGTTTGCAATTTATGTAAAATTATGTTCCAAGCAATTATTCATTTGATTATTGAAGCTGGGTTTTACCTTCTACAATTGATTTGTTTTGATAGGTGAGGCGAATGTGCGTTTGCACACCAGTCCAGTAGCAAGGGAGTTCTAAATTTTAATATAATATGGTAGTACAGGGGCTTGGTTAGTTTATATTTGGAATCCTATTAATACTACCTCATGAATATTCATGAGAATCTGTCTGTAGGTCATTCTCAAGAGTTAGTCGACCACATGTATAGATTTCCCGCCAGATTTGGTTATCTAAGGACAGACAGAAGCAGTACACATTGCTGTAAGGTTCATGTTGCCAGTGCATGAGAAAGCTCTTGAACACAGGCCTGGATTGATAGAGATTTTGTATATTATTTTATTTATTTCATGTACTTATGTTAGTTTTGAATTATAGTCAAATTTAGTGATTGCTCTCTAACTGGAACGATATGCTCTTGGTTGCTAATTTTATTCTATTTTCAGAATGGGGAAAATGGAAAAAGGCTGGTTAAAATGATGAGAAAAATGGTACTCAAGCCTCAGATGCTGACAAGATTGCAGGTGTGTCAACTGCTAGTGGGGCTAACAATACTGGGGTCTCACAGGAGCTGGACACCTTACTGGAAGCGGTCAAGTATATGGGTAAGGAGATGAGAGGTTATGTAGACAGGAGGAGAAGATGAGCATTCACAACCTGTCAGCTGTGCCCCTCAGTACAGAGCTCGCCAAAGTACACGAAACATGAACCTCTGGCCTCTACGCCTGATAAGATGCCATCTTTTGAAGTTTTGAAATCAGCTTCCAATATATAAGCTGAGGTGGCTGGTTGAATGACTACCAAAATGCATCAAGAGGCGATATAGGTAAGCCAACTTCCTTTCTTACATCTGGTAGGTTTAGGGCAGGGGTAGCCAAGATAAAAAGTCCCAAGATTTCTGTGCGATTCAAATTGGCAGTAAACAAACAACATATGATGAACTTAGCGGTGAGCAGTTGGCTCAAGGCTTTCTATTTTGCATATTGGATGAAAAAAATGGTAGTATTAGGGCAAATATGTTACAATATTACACCCTATTAATGCAGGATTTGATAGAATTAAACATTCAAACTGCTAAACATGCTCATACAGCTGTTTTGCAAGAAATTGAGAGGGGTACGGCTGATTGGCAACAGTTGGATATTCTTGAAAACATTAAGAACAGATATACATAGAGATTGGTACAGAACCAAAAAGCAAGTAGTAATACAGTGAATGTTCAAACTTGTGTGCATTTCAACAAAGGTTTTTGTAGATTAGATAACAATCATGTGTCAGCAGGTGTGTTGTACCAACATTGCTGTAGCTTTTGCTTGAAGGAAACAGGATAGAAATTTGACCACCCTCTGTCCAAGTGTTTACGTAATAAAGGCAGTCAAGGGGTAAATAAAACTGACAATACTACAAATAACAAGAAAGGGCAGAGAGTTTAACCAATTTTATTACAAAAACAACCTAAAATGCTGCAATATGAGAAATATTACGGTTTACATTTGACAAGAGCTCAAGGTTGGTTTCAATCCTCTATTTTTTTCTGAATTATATCAAAGTTTACACATAAAGCAAGTTAATAAACATAAGTGGAATGACACGTCGTATAATTATTTATTTGTCATTCTTGTTCTATGGGTGTGGTTGAGGTTGGCAATATCCATAGCAATTTTAGTGTTAATACCGACAATACATTGGTGGATTTTTCCATCAAAAATCAATGTTTTCGAATAAAATTTATACAGAATTATTTAATAGTTCTGTTCTATATAAAGAGCAGTCTATGGCTGAGCTCGTTAATCATACAATGTCTAGTTTGAAGATCTGTAGAAGGTGGTTGTAAAACTAACAATACATTACTAGAGTCTATGTTGCATTGAGTGGCCAGATAAGGTTCTTCACTTGATTTCAATGACTTGTGTTTGCAATATATAACTAACAGTGCCACGTGTCCCCCTTCTAGCCTCAGCTGTGTAAAGAATGATAGTGGTCAGTTTACAGACCAACATTAACCTTATGGCCATAATAGTAACTTAAGTTCTTATAGTTTAAGTTTTAGAATGAATTATAGTTATTATAACACAGTTGGAAAATGGGGGAAAGGGCTCAGAAAGGGCAACACTACTGTTAATAGTCCCAGTAGCAGAAGTAATGGTGAAATTCACCTAGTAAATGATCTTAGTGAATATCTTGAGTTTGGCTTCCCACTTGGTGTAGATTATTCATTGTTTAAATTTAAAGAGTTTGATAAGAATCATTTGTCAGCATTACAGAAACCAGATGGGGTTAACAAATATTTTAAAGTTGAAGTTGAAAAACATGCCATGTTTGGCCCTTTTGAAGAACCACCATTTACAGAAATACATTATTCTGCATTAATGGCTAGAAATAAACCAGATGGGGAAGTTAGAATTATTGTCGATAGGCGACATTGTCTATAGGCGACATTGTGAACAGTTGTGTTCCATCTGATGTTTATGATGACATACCATTTAATTTAAAATATCCAACCATATATCAGGTAGTAGAACAATTCAGCTAGTAGGACCTACAACTAGGTTATTCAAGGTTGATCTAGAGTGAGCATTTTACAACTTAAATGTGTATCCTTAAGACTACCTTTTGCTTTGTTTAAAATGGTGTGACATCACATACATTGACATTTGGCCTAAAAATGGGAGCGACTATGTGCCAGATGTTTACAGACGCAGTTACACTTATGTTATGTAAACGTAATGTCTGGTTAATAAATTATTTAGGTGATTACTTTGGGGTGGCCCCTCTCAATTAGCTGACAGTCATTTTCTGGCATTAAAGAATTTGCTGTAGTATGTAGGTTTACCTCTAAATAATCAAAAAGTTGAAGAAGCTAGTCATATTATTACTTGCCTCGGAATAGAAATCAATGCACAAACAGGAATATTGCAAATTCCCCTGGAAAAGCTAAACGAAATTAAAGAACGATGCAATATGTGGCAGTTTAAAAAATATTTCTCAGCCAGAGGCAGGCATACACTCTCTAGTGTTTTAAAGACATTTGATGGTTTACAGTATTTTTGCAAACATTTAATGGTACTGTTGACTTTCATCAAAAAGTTAAATTCAATGAACATATACATGTTGATGCTTGTTTAACTGGGGTTGGAGCTTTACACGGTTTTAGCGTTCGCCAGGGGAGACGTGGTTTTTATATTTTCGTTTAAAATATTTTACTTCTCTATAGAACTGGTCGGTATTTGATATATTTTACTGTAACTATATGTATTTTATCAAATAATTGTAAACAAATAGATAATTGATTATCACCACACCCAGATATCAGTTAACAGTGCTGTTTGTCATTAAACGGGTATTATCGCTCACTCGATAATTCCCACGGTAACACTTTCATTGTTCCACACACAAAGTGTATTACATGTAAAATAGATATATATCATAAAATATTGTTTACCAATTAATTATCCCTGTCCACTGTTTGTTATATTTTAATCCCACACATCTATCAAACATATGCACTAATCTACTCCTTCCTAACCTACCATCTTTTCATTTTGGTACTGTGATGCTGTAATTAGAAAGGTTTGTACGTAGGAAAGGTAGGTGCACCTATTTCTAAATTTTAATTTTGGCTTTCATTGGTCATGCATTGCACATTTTGGTTCTGATTTTCCATCCTTTTGACTGTTCGGTCAACAACCCCCACCAAGGAAAATAGTTTGCCATCACCAAAAATTATTCACCCAAGTTTACTCTCCTCTTTGGACAGTTGCAACATTGCTTTTGTCGCCCTGCAGGCCCACTGTCATCAAGTGACGCACTGTTTCAGAAATGTCAACCCTTGGTGGTCCATCATCCTGATTCTTTCTGGCGACATTAGTTTGAACCCAGGTCCATCAGCCAGAAATATCAAAGCCTGTCATCTGAATGTCCGTTCATTGCGTAACAAAACATCAGCATTTAGTGATTTTGTTTTGTCAAATGATCTCGACATCGTTGGTGTCACTGAGACATGACTAAGACCGTCGGACACACAAGGCCTAATGGATGAGATAGCCCCTGCAGGTTTCCAGCTTCACCAGGTCCCACGCGAGAACAAGAAAGGAGGTGGAGTTGCTGTCCTTGTTAGGAATGACATTGATAGCGTGTGTTGTCAAATTGATCGGCGGGAAACGTTTGAACACATTACCGTCAAACTGTCAGATCAACAGTCAAGCCAGCTCCTGGTACATGTAATTTACCGACCTCCAAGTACCAGCAAAAGCAGATTTATCGAGGAATTCAACAGTTTCATGGAAGCAGCTGCTTTGTCACCACATGAAAATATTATCCTGGGAGATGTCAATATCCAGCTTGACAGTCAAAATTGCTGGACAGAAAATTTCAACACAGTTCTATTGGATTTTGATTTTATTCAACATGTGTCAACACCTACAAGGACATATCCTTGATGTACTCTGCACTAGTAAATCCCTAACTTCCTCAGTTCACCATCATGTAAAGGACGGCATATCAGACCACCTAGCTGTCTTTTTCACTACAACATTCCCTGTCAAAAATTCCTGCGGAGTAAAACGGTTGAAAATCAGGAAACTTCGCAAGATAAATAAAACTGAATTTATGTCTGACATTGTAAATTCTGAGCTTATCCAGGCTCCTTACAAAACAGCTAGCTTACTTTCACACCAGTACTTTCATACCCTTAGGAACATACGTGACAAGTTTGCACCTGTACATGAATGTAAAACCCCACAACATGTCAACAAAGGGTTCATCAACAGTGAGATTTTGGCAGCAAAGAGACGTAAGCGCAAACTCGAAAGGGAGTGGCGAAAGGACAACTCTGCCATAAACCGCAGTAGGTACAGAGCCGCTGTGAACCATTTCAACCGTCTCGTGGAATGTGCAAAAACCAAACACTACAGTGATATGGTTAGGGAAAATGAGGATAACCCCAAGGCCTTGTGGAATTCCATAAAGAAAGTCCTCCATAGATCACCAAAAATGGTACTTCCAGATTATACCACCATAAACAGTCAACACTTTTGGCAGGTATTTTGCAGACAAAATTGCTAATTTAAGATCTGGATTACTGTCTACTGATTCTGATCCCCCTGTCTCAGGTTCCTACAAAAACAAGTTTGTCTCTTTCCGGACCATGTCAGAGGAAGAAGTCCTTAAAATCATGAAGTCCACACCAAATAAATCATGTGACTTGGATCCCATCCCAACATCATTGGTCCTTGAATGTATCAGTGTGCTCCTGACTCCTATCACAAATATTGTGAACTACTCTCTACAGGAGGGCAGTTTCCCTTCCTGCTTTAAGACTGCACATGTTACACCCTTGTTGAAAAAAGCTGGTCTTGACAAGAATATTCTCAAGAATTATTGACCAGTGTCCAACCTCAGCTACATCTCCAAACTCATAGAGAAAGCTGTGGCTAAGCAGATAAATGAGCATATTGCTCACGAGGGTATATCTAACGAAAACCAGTCCGCATATAGAGCTTTTCACTCAACTGAAACGGTGTTGCTCAAAATACAAAATGACATTGCCACATCAATGGACAAGGGTGCAGCTGTTGGATTAGTCCTTTTGGACTTATCTGCAGCTTTCGATACAACAGACCACTCAATCCTATTCAACTGCCTTCAGCACTGGTATGGCATTGATGGGGTAGTGGGTCCAGTCATACCTCCACTCATGCAAGCAGCACATCAAAATAGATGGACATCTTTCAGATGCTTTTCAACTCCCTTACGGGGTTCCCCAGGGCTCAGTTCTATGGCCACTCCTTTTTACCCTATACACAACCCCTCTCAGTTCAGTCATATCTAAATTCAATGTCACCCACCACTTATATGCAGATGACACACAAATTTACTTGGAACTCGACTCTAGGAACTTCGATTCCAGTATCACTGAATTAACAAATTGCCTTGAGGCGGTCCAGGCTTGGATGGGAAATAATAAGCTTAAATTAAATCCTGACAAGACAGAATTCATAGTGATTGGTGATGATCAAATTAGAAGTTCCCTGAAGTCATCTTTCCCAGTGAGTTTGCTTGGCAACACCATGGAACCAGCTGAATCGGTAAAAAACCTTGGTGTCATCCTGGATGCTGAAAATTCAATGCAAAGACATGTGGCTAATCTATGTCGCATAAGTTACTACCATCTCCGGGAACTACGAAGGGTCCGCAGGTACTTAAATCGTGAAACAGCTGTAAAGGTGGCAAATGCCTTGGTAAGCAGTCGTCTGGATTACTGTAACTCACTGCTTTACAACACAAAAAAGGCATATACTAGCAGACTACAGAGAGTTCAAAATGCCTTATGTCGGACGGTGTGCAAGCTAAATAAATACTGTCATGTTACACCCTTCCTGCACAAACTACACTGGTTCCCCATTCATTACCGTATACTGTTCAAATATAATCTCCTCATTTATAAAGCAATACATTTGATCCAACCTCCATATCTCTCCGCTCTAATTAGGCGGAGTGATCTCACACGGGGCAATCGCCTATCAATTTCCTCATCTAAACCAAATAAACGCTCAGGGCTACGCAGTTTCATAGCAGGGGCTCCCACAGAGTGGAACAAGCTTCCTCAAGCCATCAGAACCATAGAAAGCATTTCTGGTTTCAGGAAACAGTTGAAAACATACCTTTTTAGATTGGCTTATCCTCCACCATAGCCTATCTCCCCGACCGGACGCTAATATGGAAACAAACGTCTTTCTGGAACTGGACTATCCCTTTTTGCACATCAGCGCCTTAGAGGATGTTTACATCAAATTCGGCGCTATATAAGTGTTAGTTACTTACTTACTTACTAAATATGAACATTTAGTGTATACTTGTAAAATTCCTGAATGTTTAAAATTGGTGGGGTTGATAGTGCATTTTGAAGCAATTAATATACTTGAAGCATTGCCAATGCTGGCTCAGTACTTTAAAGACAAGAGTATTGTAATTAGGTGTGATAACTGGGCAGTAGTCAACGCATTTAATAACAATTAAATTAGAGGTTTTTTATTAAGAACTGTCAGATCAGTATGGATGTATACAGCAGTGTTTAACATTAATCTTAAAGTTAAACATATTAGGGGCAAAGAGAACCAATATGCTGATATTCTATCATGATGGAAAGTCTATGAATACAGTAATGACCAAGAGATGCCCTGTTAAAAATTGTGAATGGGAATCAGTAGATCCCAATATGTTTATGCCCAATTTTGATATTTAGAAAAAAGTTGGTTTATTTTTAATTATATTACTAGAATTATATAGCTTGGGTACTGCTCTTGTGTTATATTTGTATTTGTACAGCCTCCATGTGGTCAGAACTCTAACTGACCCAGCACAGCGAAGAATTGAAGCTGGCCTTCTGCCAAAAACCTCAACAGCCTATACCATAGGTTTTCACTTTTATGCAGATGATACACAGTTATATGTTCATCTCACACATAAGAATGTGTCTCATGCCTTTGACAGGTTGGAAAGGTGCCTGGAGGATGTCAAAAAGTGGTTATCTGCAAATAAGTTGAAGCTTAACCCTGATAAAACCGAATTCATTGTTTTTGGTTCAAAAATTCACCGTGAAAAACTCAACAAATCCATTCCAGTTAACATTCTTGGCAATTTCCTCTCTCCTGTCGGAGTAGTCAGGAACCTCGGTGTATGGTTTGATAGTGATTTCTCCTTCTCGAGGCATGTCCAAAATATCTGCAAGTCTTGTTTTGCTCAAATCAGGGATCTTAGGCGTCTCAGAGGTTACCTCACACATCATGCTGTCCTTATGGCTGCGAATGCTCTGGTTGGAAGTCGACTTGACTACTGTAATTCCTTGTTTAGAAGTCTCTCAGCTCTTGATCTTCGTAAGCTGCAATGTGTTCAAAATAGTCTGGCTAGAATTGTCACCAACGCCACCAAGTACTCACACATCACTCCTGTTAGGAAGATTCTACATTGGTTGCCTATTGAACAACGCTCCATATTTAAGACTGCTTTACTGGTGTATAAGTTCCTAAATTGTGGTCAACCAAGATATTTTGCACCTTTTCTTAAACCCAGACAAAGTGTCTACAACACACGCAAAAGCCAAGCTGATGGTGTGTTCCTTGAGATCCCCCACTTCGCCACCTCACTATATAAGTCTTCTAAGCATTTCGGCCTCAGCTTTGCTTGACGCTCCAAAGATTTGGAATGATTTGCCTGATGATGTACGTTCGGCCACTTCTCTCCACTCATTCAGAAGGAAGCTCAAAGCCTATCTCTTCGCACAAGCATACCTGCCCTGACTTTTGCTTTCCCTCATTTCTCTCCGTGGCGCTGACCCTTGCTATGTCTCAGGTTTATGATTACAGTTTTTTGCTTCTGTTTGGTGCGCCTAGAGTCTGTCTTTGGATAGAGATTAGGCGCTATAAAAATACTATTAGAATTAGAATTATACTGCTACGTTCAAGCTATTCTTCACATTTGTGGTGTATATGAGGTTTTCACCTCCATATAGTATGGACACAATAGTATAGTATCTTGAATTTCTTGCACAAAAGAATTTTAAAGCCTGTTCTCTGAGAAATAATGTTTGTGTTAAAACACTTCATTGCCTTGTTCAATTGGCCTATAATAGCCTTGAGTTCTTGAAAAATTCAGTTACTGTTAAAATCGGTGCAAATGAATGCTAAAATGAATATCAAAGTCTAATCTAATCTAATGTGGACTTTTATAGCACTTAATCTCCATCACTGATGGACTCTAAGGTGCATCTAAACATAAAGCAAGGCAGTTATCGTTAATAAAGGGACATAGCCAGGTCGTACCAAGGAGACACAGATGTGACGGGAGAGGCTATGGTGGGTAGGCTTTTGCAAACAGGTAAGATTTAAGCTTCTTGAGGGAGGTCATTCCAGATATTAGGAGCGTCAAAGGCAAAACTATGGCCAAAACTATGGCCAAAATGTTTGGCTGACTTAAAGACTGATGAATGGAAAGGAGGAACTGTAAGGTATTGACGATCTGGGTGACTATGCCTAGTACTATAGGGACAACTACTAAAAGACAAGAATGGTTCGAAGTAAGAAGGAGAACCACTATGCAAAAATTTATACACAAGTGTTGCGGTTTTGAAAATACAACGATACTTAACAGGCAACCAGTGGAGTTTCTGTAGAATGGGTGTAACATGAGCATACTATCTATGATTTGTAACAATACGAGCAAGGGTGTTCTGAATACTTCGCAATTTTTGCTGATTGAAACTGGACAAACCTCTGAACAGAGAGTTACAATAGTCCAGACGACTACTAACCAAGGCATTTGCAGCAAGGACTGCCATTTCAGAAGTGAGATACTTTCTAATTCTACGGAGGTCACGCATCTGAAGGAAGCACGCTTTGCAAGTCCTCTTGATATGCTCAGAGAATGAAAAATCTGCATCAAACCACACACCTAGATTTCTGACAGAATCAACCGTGAAAGGTGTGATCTGTAAAAATATGCTAAATAAATTGATGAAAGTAGAATACAAGTATTATAATGGTGTAACTTATGGTGTCCATGTTATTATCACATGCCAAAAACATGCAAAAATTGGGTCAATATCATGTTGTACAATTGCCAGAGTTAAGTAATTCACTGATTTGCCCAGTCTTGGCTTTGAGAAATATACTGAAAGAAAGAAAACATCAAACTGGTCAACCTTTATTTCAAATCAATACAAAGAAAGGTCTAGTGCCATTAATTGCATCAAATGCTCGATCTTTTCTCAAAACTTGCCTTGTTTCTATGGATTTGAACCCTAGCCATTACACCTTCCATTCATTTTGTAGAAGTAGTGCTTCCCTTGCCTTTGATAGAAGTGTAATTCAGCACCTGCTGCTGGTGTAATACCTCATACATTTCAAAAACCGGCTTGGGGTCTTTTTGTTGAAATTATACTTATACATTCTGACCTTTACAAGGTCACTGAGGCAGACTTAACCTCTTGACTATAAGATTAAATTATTCTTTGCATGCTAAAAGGCACTGGCCAACACATTAAATAGTTAGGTCTAAACCAGCCTGATGTCTTATGAAATATAAGGACAACTGTAGTGGTTTATATAACCTAACAATGCATAGCTGATATTGTACACAGTAACCTAGTAGTTATGAGGATTACTTATTGGCATACAATTACATGCAGTTAGGTAGTAGCTCAACTTACTTTGCTAAATTAGTTGTACAGGTTCTTGTTAATGAATATTTATACACTTGGGTCGTCAATAGTTGTTAATTAGTAGTCAGCAAGTACTGTACATTGGTTTTTAACTAAGTAGTAATATTAACTCAAAATAACATAGTAGTAATGATGATTACTTAGTAATAGCAGGTCAAGGGTAACTGAGTAATAGTTCTGCTACTTTTGTTGTTGAGTAGTGCGGAATCTTGGTGTTTAGAATTTATACATTTATTGAAAGGTTATTAGATTTTTGCAATTGGTGTTATTAATCATGTAGTACTAACAAGCTATGTGTGTGTACAGAATGTATGTAACATTATTTTAGCTATATTTTAATAAACTCCAAGCATTGTTGAAAAATAACTGGTTCTTATTGGCTTCTTCACTTGCTACTGGTTATTGCAACCATCATAATACCATAGCGCTTTGTGTCCTGTAGTATATGGAGATATTGCACTCAGTACAAAATATACAATACAATATACCGTGAACAGGGTAAGTAATACCTTTGAACAACTAGTATTGTTCTGAATATTTTATTGAGCAATGCCATGTAATTTTATGAAATTTTGTCAGAAAAACAAATAGTTGCCTATTTGGAATAAATACACATTTAGATAACGTACATTAGAACTTGTTCAGTATGATTTTTATCTGATATATGATCATGTATAAACTTTAACATAACAAAATGTAATAAAAACATAATGAAAAAAAATTAAAATAATTTATATTTTGAACAAAACAAAGGTCACACTTGGAGAGCTACACAAACATTCAGTGAATTAGGCCTTTCTAAGGCTCACGTAATCCTTTGAACTCCGACAACACTGAAATGTCTGAACAAGAAATTATGAACATAGAAAGTAATATTTTACCAATTTCTCCTTGTAACGGAACTTGTGGACAGTTAATCTTGATTATATTCCTTACAAAATGAATAGCTTTTTGATGAAGGGCTGGGGGTATTTATAGGGAAATGAAAGTCGCTCTCAACACTGTGCAGGTCACATCACGAGGGGTAGTTTTGTGGGCAGAGGAAACCAGTACATACAGTTGGTCAAGGTTCTGTACTGTAATCTGCTGACCATCAATAAACAACTATCAGTTTTCTCACATGGGGTCTGGGGTTTGAACTGCAGACCTCAGAGGTGGGAGGTGAGTGTGTAACCACACTGCCACCATGGCGCCTGGGTGTGAAGGGGTGCTAAATAATCCATTGTCACAATGAAATGTAAACATTGATGTGATAAACAATATATTTAAAACAGTTACATTATGTTTACAAGTTAAACTGATGTTATTAAATTTGTTCAAGTAATCATTGCATTTCCATTAATTTTAAAACGGTAACATTAACAGTTAAGTTGAATCATCATAATGAAACATGGTATATGTTATATAAGTGAATATATATCAAATCAGTTTACTTGCTTTTTAAATGCAAAGTTTGTGAAAGTTTGTTATCATTTAAGTTTAAAGATGCAACACCAAAATGATCATCACATAGAAGCATTAATCAGTTTATGGGTCTAATTTTGGTGAATCTTTTACTTTGACCCTCAATAACACAAAGGGAATTTTGTATATTTTTTATGTTAATACCTCAAATAATAGGGGTGTTATTCTTTTTTCATATCACTGTACCAAATATTATTCCCCTAGTATTCATACAAATATTAACAATATCACTTTTTCTGTCTCTAATTGATGAAAACCCATGAATCAGTTTATGAGTCTATTATGAAAAAGGTAAATATTGAATAAAAACTTCAAGTATTTGAAGTGTACCATAAATGGTATTATTGTATGTGGTCAGCAATTAAATAATGAGCCTATTTTGCCAATTTCAAATGTGAAGTTGTGTCTCTGTATGTTTCTAGTTCTAGAAAATGAAGTGTTGTTTGGTGGAAGAAATGACCAGTTAGTGAGCCTAATTTTGGGTGAATTTATGAATTTGAACCTTAATAACACATCAAGTCTTTAATTTATTTTAATATCCATAGCTCAGATGTTATCCCTTTATCATTGTGCTATAAATCATTTCTCAACTATTTGTAGAAATATTAAAACATTGCTTTCCTTGTCTCTCATTGTTGAAAACCTTGTGATCAGTTTATGGGTCTATTTTGAAAACAAAATGTCAAATTTGACTGATTACTTTAAAGATTTATGCATGTACTGTTACCTGTGGTAGAAATTATCATTCTACGTGGTTCAAATGTGGATTATTGTTTTCACCCATGGCATCCATCTGGCTGGACAAGCAGTTGTGCAGGTAAACAGGGTAAATATCTTGTCTGGAAAGTATCAGAACGGTGCTGGAAGAATAAACTTAGTAGGAATATCAGTAAGGTGGTTACAAACTGATTAACACTTCTACAATCCATCACCTAATCAATACTTACAATAATATGAAATAGTATTGGGATAATGTTTGTAAAGTCTGCTTTTATCGCTCGAGGGGGTGATTTCCAAGCCCATTGTCAGTAAGATTGAAGTACAACTGATAGTGTGTAAAGTTACTGACAAATGACTGACTCAATGAACACTGTCTACACTATTATTTTGTAAACATTTGATACTTATTAAAATGACTAAATTAGTCATAGATGCCTAACTATAAGTTTTTCCACTGTTGTCGAGGTTATCATAAAATCAGCCAATCACAAGTTAGGATAGATAAAGAATGGTGTGTAGTGAGGGAGACATTTCTAAAACCTTCCAGCTTATATTTTAGTTAGCAGGTAATTTCCTGGCAATCTCCCAGCACTAGCATGAAGTATCGTGAAAAATGAGAGACACATACACGGAAATGACAATATGCAAGATAACTACCAAAAATTCTACTGAACAAATCCAAACAAAAGAAATGAAGAATATGTTTCACAAAACATGAATTAAATCAAACTGTCAAAGACATGATACCTTGATATACTATATGAAATACTGGAGATATACACGTACACTTGAAATGGAAATCAAGATTTGGGTGACATAACAAAAACATGGGTAAAATTGGAATATTGCATATTTATTTTTATCTGAAAATGAATTTTCAGAAAAAACGACATTAACTTAATTTAATGAAGTGTGCATAGTAAGGGGAAACTCTGAGGTGATATGTAAGCAGAGAATGGATGCTTGTACAGCAAGAGATTACAATTCAGGAAATTGACAGATACACAGAATTCAGCTATTGATGTTCATACTTGGCCTGTGTGTGTGTGTGTGTGTGTACTACTATTATAAGTGTTTATCACATTTTGGGTTTTTATGCAAAAGGTCCCTCACATTCAGTATAACCACATATAGATGATAATATGATACACATTGTTGGATAGCAATATCTAAACATACAAATACATATATAAGGTTTCAGAATTATCACACAAGTCATATTACAACATTTTATCCATAGTTTTATTTGTCTATACACCTAACTTGAGTAACAAAGTACAATTGCAGCTCTATCTCCTTAAGCTTCTCTTACATCCTAGCGTACGTCTATACACACGTAAGTATGCTACGAATATTGTTGAAAAAATAGTGGGTTAGTGAGTTAGCAGAGATTTGCACATGTCAACATGATGTATTCTCTCGAGTGTCAATACTTGAATACCCAAGAACAGATTGCGAGTAGTTATAGGTCGCACAGTGGGTTTATGTACATGCAAGTTGCACGTGAGTTTATGATACAACATGTGCAACCAATATATAATTAAATGGGGAGAACCTGCAACACTAGCAAGGAAAACTCACATGCCCAAGCCTCTTGTACATTCCCCTTGAGACATGAATGTATTTGTAGCCATACTGCGTGCACGCAGAGAATAATGTACATGCCAATTTTCATTGCAGGGTCTCTAAAATGTAGCTTTGGTGTCCCTTGTAAATTAAACTATTTTTCTTTGTAACAAAGACGTACCTGCATGTATGATGGGATGTAAGAGAGGCTTTAATCACCTTTGTTTACATTTGTTGACCTTATAAATGGCCACTGAAATTGGCTTATAAGATTTCAACCCAATTATCCCAATTTCAATGCAATTTATCCCAAACTATGTATTAATTTTATATGACAAGTGACACTAGTACCTTAGGCAATCCCCTATTGCAACAAAGGCAAACACACTTGTCATTTTAATGTGTTTATCTTGGTGTCGATACTTTCATAAACTTTACAGTAACATGAAACTATACTGTACAAACCAATGTGAATAGAAACACATGTAGCATAATTTTTCAAAATAAAATTAAACACACAAACTATTTAGCTCCAATGGGATAATGTCACTTCTGTATTCTATAATATTTACTGATTAAAGGTATTGATTACAAGTTTTCCTAAATTACTTCTCCTCGGCAAATATGCTGCAAAATTTCAAACCTAAATCTAAAACTTGTCAGTACAGGGTGATGAAGAAAAAATATTAACAAAAAGTGAAAAGTGTTATACATAATATTATCCATGAAGATTAAAACTTTCGAAATTTATTCGAATACAAATATGACTACTTTGCATTTTTCAAAAAAGTATTTGAATATGAATACACAGAAAGCTGTATTTAAATACTTCTAAATACATATATGAATACAAATACACCCAAGCCTGGTTTCACAAAAACATTTAAACACTGAGAAAAAGTTATTTTAAATAAATCAAGTTCATGAAACTTTCAAGTGCTGAGACATTGAAAATACAGTTATATAAAATTACTCTCTTCTTTAGATTTTAAACTTTTTACTTTCATCAAATATGGCCGGCTTGTTTTGTTTTTCAAAACATTCAGGTTCAGATGTGCTTAGCAAAATTTTTTCTAATTTGCACATGGCTATACACGAGTATTGGAAGAACTACTTTAAAACCCATGCATAAGAATACTGCACAGCAAACTATTTCAAATAAACTTACCAGGTATAATTCCTTCACTCCCAAGAAACCCATCAATTTTTACTTTTTGGACATATCATGACATATTTGATACAAAGTCAAAGTTCAGATTTTATATCCTGTTTAACAGCCAGGGTCATATTGGGACAGGTCCTCAGCATTGTCACTTGTTGGGGTCGAACCCACACAGAGATGACAAGCCTGTGATTAGATGCCAAACTTGCTAACCACCAGGTCACCCAGGACCTCCATATTTGATACAGGTCTGACATTACATATAGGATGACATATATAATACAGCACTGATATTAGACATATAGTGACATATTTCATACAGACCTGATATTAGATATGCCATGACATTTGATGCACTGATGAAATTAGATATATATTGCCATATTTGATACAGGCCTGGCGTTAGGTATTTTACGACAGAAGTAACACAGGCCTGGCATCAGATCATGGCATCGTATTTTACGACAGAAGTAACACAGGCCTGGCATCAGATACAATAGTTTAAGCATACAGGAAGTTGATGTCTGGGAGTAACCATCTTTACAAAACACAGGGGACTTGTGTCCTTGTGAAAATCTGTGCACAGGGAAAATCTCATGCACATTGTGTAACTTATCTCCACAAGTGTATTTTAAGTTATCGAAGCCATAATAGTTTGAGCATAAAATATTGAGAATGGTTTGATCATATCTTGAACAGTGGGCCCAGGATGCCTTGCCCCAGAAGTAGCAATTCCTAGAACCATGACTGATACAGTCTTCTTCTAATGAACATAACACCCCCCACTTCAGGATGTTCTCATATACTGTCCTGGTTCTGTAAATCAACATGATGGTTACACCAGACTGGATGGTTGACTGTTATTTGGTTTCATCAGTTACCAAGTATAGTAAAGTTTCTTTCATAGTCACTGCATAGTTTGAATGTCCAGTGTAAATAAACAAAGATATTCCTCCAGTTTCCTTCACCTTCTGGAATGCAGTAGCTGTGTTATTTCCTGTAAAACGAATGGAAGCATCAACCCAGAAAACACCAGAATACTCAGTCAGCACTGCCTGAAACATAAAGTACACAAAGTCACCTTGTGGTTGTAGTGTACTCACGCCTAAAACACAAAGTACATAATGTCACCCTGTGGTTGTGGTGTCATTTGTTACTCATTGCCTGAAACACAAAGTACACAATGACGACATGTGGTTGCTCTGTGTTATTGACTGCCTGCAAATAAAGTACACATTGATACCTTTGTTGTACACTATTATTCACTGCCTGAAACACAAAGTACACAATGACACACTGTGGTGGTTTTGTAATGTGTTATTCATTGCCTGAAACACAAAGTACACAATGACGACATGTGGTGCTCTGTGTTATTGACTGCCTGCAAATAAAGTACACATTGATACCTTTGTTGTACACTATTATTCACTGCCTGAAACACAAAGTACACAATGACACACTGTGGTGGTTTTGTAATGTGTTATTCATTGCCTGAAACAAAAAGTACACACAGATATAATGGTTTATTACATTAACAATTCCAATGTATTGGCTCCATGGTTTCTTCCACACCAGAACAATAATCATGTGGGTGCTTATGTAAGTGAGGTCCATATGGAATTGTTACTTCATACTGATTTTAAGCATGATATCATTTTAGGTACTTTACAATAAATAAAAACATATAGGCAATATTAAACAAAAACAATTGCAACAATAATCAGGCCTATAGTTGAAATGGAGGAAGACAGAAACACCTTAACTATTGGTTGACTTACTAGCTTCATAAGTTGCATGCACAAAGCCTCAAGTAAGAGAATTCAGGCCCCAAAATGCTTTAACGAAATAAAATCCTAGGTAAAATGTCTACAGGACACTCACTCAGTCAAACCTGGTAAAACATCAGTTGTTAAGATTTGGGGCAATGTTATAATGGTGGATAGCAAATCCTAGAGAGATAACCATCTTGTTAAATAACCTTATTGAATAACAAAACAATGATGGTCGCCTTATGATAGACCAAGATCCTTCATGTCTGATTGTATTATACACAAATAAGGATCATAAGAGCGCTAATATGTAGATATTTTGAAAAGTTAAATCATATCTAAAGGATGAGAGTAATCGGGTGATCATATTACCATAGAATAACTAGGGAGGCACACTTAGGAAAGTACAACAATCACCTAGACGTGATGAACTCTTCACCAAAGCCTTCCCACACTAGGTTTATCAAATTTTCTGACTTTGGTGTGGACCCCTTTAGTATCTGTGGACTATTAATGTCTTTTGATAGAGACTAAGTACTATAAAATTCACATCAGAATTACATTTAAATCTGAATTGTTGGTATATGATGAAAATAAGATCAATTGTTGATAAAATATTTTAGAAAACACATAAGATTGAAACTGGCCTGTAACTGGAATTACATTTGCAACTTTGAAATTGTTACGAAGTATATCCATGTGTATGGGTATATTGAATATCACAAATGTTCAGAGAGATGCATGGCAGCATGATATTTCATTATGACCAGTGGCTCTGTCAGACTCATCTGCCATGATGGTGTTACACACTTCCTGCTTCTGAGATTCTTCTGGGAACACAGAATATGAATAATTTTACTTTAAGTATCTTAGTATGTTATTATTTTACCCCTGGTGTAATTTCAACGAAGGAGGCCCCAGTGTTTACAAAGAATAATTAAAATAATTTGCAATAAGATTATCGGTACTAATAAACCATTGGTTTTAAAATACTTTCGCCTTTGACCTATTGCATTAATTACTGCTTTCTGTTGTCTTATTTAACTTTTCTTAACTTTCCAAAGAATGACTAAGTTTGTTGTATCTTGAAACACGTGGAATTCTATTTTAGACATTTTGTGTTTTAATACTTTTGTTAATACTGTTTCATACAATATACTCTTTGGACTCTTTTGACAGTTTACTATTAGTAATCCAGTGTTTTTTCACTACCTGGCCTTTTATTAGTTTCTTTGGAAAACATCTACCAATAGAGTCTCTCTATAGCATCATGACACACTAAAATGGACATTCGGGTTACCCAGTCCATACTTGCATCTCATGAAATCCATTAAACTTTCTATTAAACATGTCTAGGCTGGAATCAGTAATAATTACTTTATAGGTTTGAATTTCTGGTACAGGTGTCTGTATACATTATGTTTGATTTGAAATACAATTTTAATGGCAATATTGACAAACATATTGCCAAAAAATCAATTTGATTTTGTGTGTGATGAATGGTGCGTAGATATAAACCCTTACTGGTCAGTTCTGCTCCAAATCCGTTGTATTGGTGTGTATTTCACAATTGAATAGCTCTATGATAACGTCTTCACATGGACATGCATTTGTGTGAATGGGAGAGTTTAAAATGATATGTAATCAGTACATGTGCAGATGTGCAGACTGCACTGTCTGGAGAGCCGGATGTAGAAGTAATAACCTCCCTCACTCCTATTATCTGTTTGAAAGAAACCTACTCACAGTGTATTATTTATCATATCATTTGATACATAAAGGGTTTATCTACACCATAGTAGTTATACCCATAACTTGCATACCTGCTATACCACCTCTTATTGTGACATGATACAAACTTACATGTGTCTGTTAGGGAAGTACTGTTTTCAAAATTATTTACCGTTATACCCAATATCTTCATAACACTCACTCTTCGTCTGCCTCAGTACTATTGTTGAAAGCACAAATAACTTTTTACACTCCCCTTTTTATAAAATTATTAGATAATTACTCATCAAAATTACCCATTTTACCGCTTGATCCCCTTTTATCGCTCACATTCCTGTTATCGGGGACTATCACTCTCAAAATACACACCCACTAACCACACAATTCCCCAAATTTTATGTTTACTTTCAAACTTAAAAACCCCCAAGTTTTCAAAACTGATTTTTCTCCATATCTTACTGGCAATGGAACCAGTTATTGCTGCATATCAACACCACATTAATTCAGCATTCAATGTCCTGATGTTGTCAGTGTTTGCCCCTTCAAACCCCCCACCACCTTCTGTTTACATTTCACCATTAAATCCTCAATGGCAATTCTACCAGCTTTGTTTCCCGTCTTTTCATCTTACTCCTGCTTGCTGGTGTTATTAACCCAAACCCACCCAAGTGTCCGAATGTCACCTATGCAGATATCAGTTCAATACACAAAAAATACCCTGCCATTGCAAAATTATATCCGACAATGACACTGATCTCTTGGTCATGTCAGAGACTTGGATTAGACCTAACACCACAAGTGCCAATTTGTCTGAAATCACCCCACCAGGTTACAATCTTTCTCAACAGCCACAAGAAGTCTGTCAAGGCTTCGTCAAAGATGGATTGGATCCTTCTGTTGTTCCTACAAAAAACCTGCACCACCTTTCAAAATTTCTTCATCAAGATATCCTTACACAAAGAATCTTTTTTATTTTCTGAATGTATACAGACCACCACAGTTTCAATCACTTTTGGAGGATATTCATCACCACTGAAAATCTGGTGATCATCGGCGACTTCAATTTTCACCTTGAAACAACATGCTCAAATTCAAAACCTTTCACTCATTCATTGATTCATTTGATTTAATTCAGAAAGTTAACTTCTCGGCTCATATTCATGGACATACTCTTGACCTGATTTTAACCAAATCCAATAATGACAATGTTTCTAATGTCCATACCACTGATGTTTTTGACCATTTTTCAATTAGTTTCACCCTAAATCTCTCAACCCTAGATCCCAACTAATGCTACTGTTACCTTTCGTAAAAACCTTTTTAAAGACAGAAAATGAAAACAGATCTCCTTGCTTCTGAACTAATTAATAATCCCTCCACGGAAGCCAATACTCTATACAAACATTACCATACTACCTTGTCCACCCTTATTGACAAACACGCACCACCTCATACCAAACACACCAAGGCAAAGTACATCCCAGTCTGGATGAAGCCGGCCTTATGACTGCCTTCCAATCGGCTTATAGAAAACACCATTCTATTTAAAATGCCCTCCTTAATATTCACAACAATATTCTTCTCAATATGGCCAAAGGATCTGTCACAGCCCTTACCCTTCTGGATCTCTCCACCGTGTTCAATACCATTGACCACACCATTCTCCTGGACAGATTTAATCTTTACTATGGAATCAGTGAAAAAGCACTTGGCTGGTTCAAATCATATCTGTCGAGAAGGACACACCCGGTCAAGGTAGGTAACACACTCACACATCCTGCTGCACTCCTGTATGGGGTCCCCCAGGGCTCCCTCCTTGGTCCAATTCTTTTTTCACTCTACACTAACCCAATCAGCTCAATCATTCACTCTCACATTAGTATTAACTATCCCTTCTACGCCGATGAAACCCAGTTATACATAACACTCTCACCAGCAAATTTCTCTCACTCTATACAAAAACTAAAGAACTGCCTAAATGACATTCAAAATTTCATGTTTACAAATAAATTAAAACTGAACCCCAACAAAACTGAGTTTATTCTGGTAGGCTCCAAAAGCAACCGTAAACAACTCCTTCCTCACTGTCCAATCAATATTCTTGGTAATCAGGTCTCATCAGCACAAAGTGTCAGGAACCTTGGAGTGGTCCTAGACTCCAATTTCACTTTCTCAGACCATGTGCCACAGGTCATAAAGTCAACCAGAGTTCATGCCAGAGACCTCTACAGAATTTGTCCCCTTCTAGACCTTTAAACATCAGTTCTTTTAGCGATTGCTTTGTGGAGCAGTAGATTGGACAATTGCAATTGCCTGTTATCACTCATGATTTTGAGTTAAGGATATTGCCGTTAGTCCAAAACTCACTCTGCAGGGTTGTCACCCATTCCTCTAAATTCTCTCACATTACCCCCCAGCTGAAAAAAAACTGCATTGGCTCCCAGTCAGGTATAGGATACAATTTAAGATAGGCCTCATTACATACAAAATTCTCAACCAGGGTCAACCAATTTACCTAAGATAATTAATCCACCCCTACACCTCTTCCAGAAATACAATGCGAAGCACCCCCAAATCCAAATTCCTTCATAGCCCCACTTTCGACCGTAAAGTTCACAAATCAATCAAACACCTTTCTAATTCCTTCAGTCACTACGCCCCAGTTCTTTGGAACTCCTTCCCCTTCCAAATAAGAAATAGTCCCTCTGTCGCATCTTTCAGGAAACACCTCAAAACCCATCTCTTTAATTCCAGTTTCCCAACTTAGTCTCCATCCCTATTGGTCACACCCACAAATTCGACTCGACTCTCCTTACGATTAATGATTTTTGTTAAGCTCACTGAGTTTCCCTTTGTGGTGAAGACATTGTGCCTGCAAAGCAGTAGATTAGATTAGATGTTCATCATAACAAAACTTTGACTCCAAAATTCCTGCTGTCAATAGTTTTATGAAACAAGGGACACTACTTCTTTTCCTTGCAAAATCCTGGAATATATGACAGACTGGGTTATCTCGCAACTAGACCTGAATCTAGAATGTGACAATAGAATCAGAAAAGCAGGTTACAATTTTAACAACAAAATTGGTTTCTTCAATTTAATAATCATAGTAAGTATATATACTGGTGTTCAAAAATGCTTACAGATAAATATTCATCTCTTCAGAAGGAAACCAAGCACAGATTTATAAAACAGAAGAGTCCCTCATTTATATATGTCAAGCCAGTATTTTAAGCAAGATGGAGTGTTTGAAAAAGTCAGCCAATTATTATCTAATGTTAGTAATATAACAGAAAATGTGTATATCGCTATGGCAATGCAAAGAACATTTCCAAGCTGTTTGGCATCCATCAGATGCATTCAAATCAGTTATTACGGATTTGATTTATTTGTGATGACGTGACTTTAAACAGAACATCTGAGCCATGATGGTATGAGCAGAGTCAATTCCTACTATTTTGTCACTGTATTCTCATTTTGCATGTTGTTATTATGCATGTGGTTTTTAATGCATCTTTTCTCTATACCTGAACTGTTTTCTCATAAATATGCTTCATAAGACAAAATGAGTAAATTAATAAATAAAATAGTTTTGTCATTATGTAATAAAATAATCCTTAAAGTACATGTCACTAAATTTAAAACATTTAAGCAATATTAAAAACAACAACAACAAGAACACTAGAAGAGTGCATACCTCCACCAAGGCACGTAATAATAAATAAATGGGAAAATATGGATCTTTGATATTTTATTATCCGGACTAAGTTGGACCCAGAGCCATCTTCTCATTTTTAATGAGGATCCAACCAGTAGTATTTGCCTAATCCTGCTAACAAACTAACTAACAGACAAACCATCATGAATTTAATACCTCGGAGGAGGTGATAAAACCCAAATAAGCTAGTTTGTAACAATGATGTTTTGCTCAGCAAAAGGGATGCAGGTTTATTCAAACCCTATCTTTGTGAAATCAATGTGTTAAATAAATCTTTTTGTTTTTTTCTGTTGTAGTTTTAGAGGAACCTGTAATTTCTACCATTCCTACTTTGTTATCCATAGCAACACACAGCTGCGTTTGGTGGACTAACTATATTTTTATCATGCCGAAATTTCAATTTATTTTATCAGTCAGTTTCTATTCTATTTTATTATATTCTGTACTTTTATACTGCTTAATCTATGCTAAGACAGACTTTAAGGTGCAACACCATTGCCAATTCAGTAATTATCATTCCATAGACATATCCAGGTTGATACCACAGAGACGCCGGATATTTTATCACGTGGGAAGCCTTTTCAAAGAGATGAAATTCTAGCTTTTTATCTGAAAGAGGCAAGAGGTGGGCCAGAACAAACATCATCAGGTAAATCATTCCAAACTGTTATAGCATCAAAAGCAAAACTGCGACCAAAGTGTTTTTGGTATTTATGTACAGATGGGTAGCATTGAGGGACCTCCAGGAACCTTTTATCTGGACTGTTATATCTTGTGCCATACCTTCCACAACAAATAGACAAAAGAGGACTGAAACAGCTTGGATGATGACTGTGAAGAAACCTATAAACCAAAGTGGCAATTTATAAAATACAGCAAAATTCAACTGGCAACCAATGGAGTTTGTTAAGAAAAAGGAGATGCTTGTGAGTATCTATTGCAGTTTGTGAAAATCCTACTGAGTGTGTTTTGAATAAACTGTAGTTTGCCCATGTTGAAACTGGACAGACTTCTGACAAGAGAGTTGCAAAAGGCCAGACAACTACTCAACTACTGTCTCACCTGCCTGGGATCACGCATTCGAATGAATCAAGTTTCACCAATATTGTAGACCTGATTAGTGAAGGGAAAATTAGTATCAAACCAGACACATAGGTTATTTTCAATAGCTAAAGGATGCATTAGTTTACCAAATATCCTGACAGGGAGGTGATAATCTAATTTCCTGAGCTGAGCATGAGAGCCAAAGATGATGTATTCCGTTTTACCCTGAAGACATGAATTTTACATGAGTTTGTACAATGTTCAAAAGGCTTTATGACAGCTTTCGAAGATAAAATCATTATATTCATCTACAATTGATTATTTTACACAAAATGTTTTTATCTATAAAAATTTTGTGTAAAAAATAATTTAACTTTTTCATATTTCATAACTGAGTCACTAACTGTGGTTTTCTGCTATGACAACCCAATAGGTTTGTCACTTCCCAATAATGTCCAACAGTTTAACATTATCGTAAACTTTTCCTTATCCTTATCAGATTACGCATGAACTTTATCACAATTCCATCTTGAACCTATCATACCATTTGTAAACTCATCTTGTTGATCGTACATCAGTCTCAACCCTATCTTAATGTTTGTACAGCAATCAGGGACATATTCTGGATTGTCAAACTGTAATCCTTTTTTCCCGGTATCAAGCCTATCAAGATTTGATTTCTTTAGCAAATCACCCAATAGGTTCCTTTTCATGATTGTCTGTATAAACCTCACTTACCAACCACCCCACCCTCAATCATAGACATTGTTGGGGGCCACGGTGGCAGAGTGGTAACACTCTCGCCTCCCACCTCTGAGGCCGGGATTCGATTCCCTGCACAGCCTCATGTGGAAAAGCTGGTAGTTGCTTGCCGTTGGTCAGCAGTTTACAGTACAGAACCCTAACGAACTGTATGTACTGGTTTCCTCTGCCCTTCCAACTACCCGTTGTGATATGACCTGTACAGTGTTGAAAGTGATGTAAAACCATAAATAAATAAAACATAGACATTGTTCTCATTATTTCTTATTTAAACCCTAAATGTTAAAGAGGCAGCATCCCCATGTTTGGATTTATAACTGATTTTAGTGGACTTTTAAAAGAAAAAGTAAGTCATATAGAGACTTTCTTAGGTTTTTAGAGGAGTGTTTTTTCAAAGATTTCATGTAAAATTGCCTTAAAACAGAACCAAAAAAGGAAGGCTACTCCACCTGCTAGTTTTGCTGGGGAGGTCAAGCCATGGTTGAGAGGCCAGAGAGTAACAGCATCATCACAGAGACAAAGCAGGCTATAGATGCTACTAAGGCATATCAGGCTACAGAGGCTACTGAAGGAGACACAGGGCACATGCATGGTGAGCTAGTACCTAAGAAGGTAAAGAGACTGTTACTGAAGAGGAGGAGATACTCATTGTGGGATTTTGTATGACCATGAATTGATCTACAATGAGAGATTGATGAACAACATAGATCCCAAAGAGAGAGATGCCCTGTGGCAAGGGTTCAGCGATAAAAAAGGACTGGGCAAGGGGGCTTGAAGGTGATGGTTCCAGCCACAAAGGACAATCTATGGGAAGCTCAGCTATATAAAGTCTGGCTTGGGTCAGCTTATGTGACTGGTCACCAGAAGTGAATGTAAGATAATTTTGGCTTCCTGATCATGCACACATTCAGGCACTTTACTGCAATAATTGCATTCAAGTCTCCACCAGCGGACACTTCTGGATCATTGTATTTATGTCAGCCAGTAACAGAGACCATTGCAGAGGACACAACTGGGGCATCTGTTTCCAGTAGGGCTTTTATTGCTACAACACAAGATTCACAACTATCGAGAATCTCCCCTACCCATTCCCAAACCTCTTCCACTGGCCTGATTACCCCCCTCCCCCCACACAAACCCATATGTTTTCAGAACCACCAAGTCAAAGAAATCTAAGTTTATCAGATTTCCAATCTTAATCCCATAAGATTATAAGACAAGTAATATGCCAGGTATCTACCTGAGAGTGATGGCCAGAGTCAATGGCTATGTGGTTCTCTGAAGCAGGTCCTTTTCCCCTTTAGCCCTTCGGTCAATCTCTGCACAAGCTTAGTACAAACCTCTGGGGCATTCTCTAGTGCAGGAAGTCCTAGCAGGGCTGATTCTGTAATTTCTGTAATACCCTTGATCCTCTAATTCTAATAGTATTTCTATGGTGCTTAATCTCTATCTGAAGACAGATTCTAAGCGCACAAAAGTGGTAGAGATCTATAGTCATTAACCTGAGACATAACCAGGGTCAGCACCACAGAGAATGACTGAAAAAAGTAGAAGTTAGGGTGGGTATAATTTTGGAAAGAGATAAGCTTTGAGCTTCTTCCTGAATGAGTGGAGAGAAGTGCCCGAGTGTACATCATCAGACAGATCATTCCAGAACTTTGAAGTATCATACGTTGAGGCCAAAATGATAAGCAGACTTAGAAACTGAAGGAGCAAAGTGTGGGACCTCAAGCAACACAGCATCAGCTTGGCTTTTTATGTGTGTTATGGACACTATGTACGTATGGTACAAAATATTGTAAATAACGACTTTGCAGGAACTTGAACATCAGTAAGGCAGTCTTAAATATAGAACAATGTTCAGTAGGCAACGAAAAGAGTGTTTTTTTCTAACAGGGGTGATGTGTGAGTATTTGGTTAGGGGTGTTGGAGGTAACAATTCTAGCAAAACAATTTTGAACACATTGCAGTTTACGAAGATCAAGGCCAGAGAATCCAGAACAAGGAATTACAGTAATCAAGTCAACTACCAACCAAAACATTTGCAGCTGTAATAGTAGATTGGCTTGTCAGATAGCCTCTGAGACGCTTTTCCTTGTTCCCTATTTGAGCGCAGAATGATGAATTCAGTTTATCACCATTTAGCTTCACCTTATTTGCAGATAACCACTTTTCCAATTCATCTAAGCACATTTCAACCTGTCAATGAGCCAAATTCCTGTATGTAAAATGAACATTAACTGTGTATCGCCTGTATAGAAGTGGAAACCTATGCCGGGATGATTTTGAATGACTTTGCTGAGCGGAGTAGTATATAAAGAAGTGTAGAGTATAGAAGTGCAGAAGTGTAGAGAAGAGTATTTGACCAAGGACACAGTCCTGTGCCCTCCAAAAAAAACAAAAGCTTCTTAGCATCAGATAGATTGGAGCCAATCTTGACACACTGGAAATGATCAGACAGGTAAGACTGGAACCAGTCAATAAAATTTGCCATGGTCAGTCATGTCAAACACTGTCCATTTGTTAAGCAGGACAAAGCGATGACCTCACCTCTAGCCAGAGCAAGATGGACATCATTCTTAATCAATAGCAGTGCAGTTTCAGTTGAGTGGCCTAACCTATAAGCTGATGGTTTGACATTCTCAAGTGCATTAGAACTTACATGGCTGTTTAGTTTGGAGGTGACCACTAGCTGGACAAGTTTGGAAATATAGCACAAGCCTGACACAGGTCGGTAGTTCTTGAAATTGTCAGGTGGTAGTGAGGCCTTTTTGATCAGTTGAGTAACAACAGCTTTGTTGAAACCAGAGAAAACAACACCTTCAGAGAGGGAAAAATTTACAAGTTTGATAACTTGGGGCAGAAGCATATCTAAGCACGCCTTAACCAAAAAAGTAGGCCATAGGTCCAAGAGACAAGATTTTGTTGGTGAGTTTATAATTTCCTTATGAATTTCATCAAGGAGTCAAATTTAAGTAGGTCTGAAGGAGCAGGAAGTGTAAAAGACTCAGTGCTCAAAAACAAGTCCCTAATGTTGGTATTTTTTGTCTGAGAAAAAAGTCACAAAGCGGTTAGAGATTCCTGAGACTCATGAGAAGGCAGTGCACTTTGGGGATCAAAATGCAATGCAGAACAAAAGAAATGCCACAATGTCTTTAAATCCTGAGCATTTTCACCGACTAGATTTCTATAATAGTTGGATTTGTGCTTATTGACTAATGAATTACAATGATCAATCTGCCTGCGTAGTGTGGCAGGAATTGTGGTGACATATACTTGCGGCATGTGCATTCAAACTGATGCCTCACAGCTTTTGCCAGCAGATAGAAATCCAAGAGCCATTTAGCAGGACATTTGGCAAAAGTTTGAGACACCTTAAGAGCATGTTTATCAATGAAATCATTCAGGGCACTGGCAGTAAAACCAATACATTTAACAAATGAACAATTGGCAAGATCCCTCTACAAACTGTTCATTATCTGGTGATACCTACAAAAGGTACATTTTTAGACCTGGATACAAAAGGCCAATTAAATTGAGCTGACCCAGAAAGAGGGTATGGCTTAAGATGAAATAACTGATCTGAACGTTTGAGACTACACTAGAATCAAAAGGACTGAGGATGACATCAATAATTTATCCATGTAGGGGGTTGGTTTATTGGTTTATGTTGACTGATATTATATGACTCAAGACATTTCAGAAACTTTTCACTATTTTTGGAAATTGTGTCAACATGAATATTGAAATCCCCATGGATCAAGAAATTTGAACATACTGAAGACAGGTACTCAAAGAGAAATTCTTCACAAAATGCATCAAAGCATGAACCAGGTGGCTGATAAACACAAGCTATGACAAAAGGACTCGCTGATGAACCAATGGTAAATGCAATACTTTCAACTTTTCAACTTTTAGGAGTTATAGGAAGGACTACCAACTATTTTAAACTGGATATTTTTATTGACAAAAAGCCAACGCCACCACCAAGGCTATAAGCATGAGGTCTTTGACACAGTTTATACCCAAGTGGAATAATTAAGACAAGCAAACACTCCATGTCAGTGGGTTGTATGTGTGTAACAGTAATAAATAGTAGGTCTAATGTCCACGAGAACACAATGTCGGCAATATTGAAACCTTTATTTCTGGCTGATTGACAGTTGACAACCCCAAAGAGACAGGACCAGTGGGGAGTCTCAAAAGTTTAGGCCGTAAAACTCAGTCCTCTTAGTGTCTGACAGTAAAACTGTAAAGTGGGTGACTCCAGGGCACCCTACACTTCCCCACTGAGCCTGCTGAAAACAACTGATCCCTAAGCAACAATACAGCAAAACAAAAATGGCCCTAAAATAAGTGAAAATACCAGAATATGTACTGGTTTACAATTGAAAATAAGGACAATGAAATAGAAAGATCAGGATTAGCTAGGTAAAGTACAAAGGAAACTAAAGTCCACAGAAAGAATTGAACAGATAATTCCAGTTTGGTGGGCGATAATACCCGAAGGTGATCAAAAACAAACTAAAATAACATATAATGAAGGAAGGAACCAGAAAGGACCAAAATATGGAAAATGGATAGTGGTGGTGGACCAGTTCACGCCCGGATACCAATTCACGCCCACCCCTAAATTTATCCAAAACAATCACATTTAAACAATAAATTACAAATGTATATGATCAATTTGATGATTATCTATAATGTGGTAAACATCTTCTCTATGACAAATCATAAATCTTCAAGAAAATTGAGGGTGGGCGTGAATTGGTACCCGGGCGTGAACTGGTCCACCACCACTACATTATGTGCACAAATCGGATAAAAAGTAGCAAAATTCAACTCCGTGGCATCTATGCTAACAGACCTGTTTGTCTGAAGAATTGCAGAAATAAAGTGTATTTGTACCCGTTGAGCCATACTGTTCAAACTCAAAAGCTAAGAATCTGACCTTTGAACCTACCTCTATATATACAGTCGAGACAGATTATTGTGAGATCGGAGAGAGCTATCCTGAAGCAATTTTTTTATATTTCTGGTCTTTTGGTTGTATAACTAGGTAGATTGTATAGCCAATCAAGACACCCATAAAACATACTTAATATTAATAATATTATATCAATTGTATAGGCATTTGTTGGAGTTTACAAAACTCATAAACTCAATTTGGAATTGATTGTGATGTTCGTATATCCTCATTATTATTCGGGAAGCAGTTATGGAGGAATCGTGCAACAATGTTGGGGTGACGACTCAGGCACTACCCTATTCAGTGCTAGTAAAGGTCTTTCTTGTTTTAATGACATAACTATTTGATTGATTCAACCTAGTTATTGAACTTTAACCTCCCGCCAAAAGTAGCCAAATTCAGTGTAAATTTTGCAACCAAACATGTCACACATTTTATAAAAAAATTTTATTTTATCGATTTTATTGTGTTTTATGTTTAAATGTATTCGAAACTCTGAGGTTTCAGAACACTGAAACGTTAGAGTTTCAGTGTTTTCAGAGTTCAGTGGACACTGTGATACTGAGTTGGAGCCCAAGCTTTTGAGCTGTTTATTACTCTTTTGAGTCTGCTTGCATAGCTCTGTGGAGCAGGATTTGAGGGCTGAGTTCACTTTTTATACTACTCTTTCTCCTTAATTTTGATCCCCTATACAAGCAGATCCAAACGAGCTTGTGGATATACATATATTTTCAGAATGTCTAAAAAGATTTTTGACTGTCCAAAATGTGGTGGTGCACATGAGAGACCGATAAACTCTAAATATAAAGTTATAGTGCAAAAAGAACAGACAGATAGTGAGAGTTTACCACAAGAACCATTACTTTGATCCTGATGGAACTAAAGAACCTCAGTGGACAGATTCCTGCAGTGGAACAGAAGGTGGACAGATCATCAGCCTCTCCAAGTACCAGCAAGACCAGCTCCAGCACCAGCAAGACCAGCCCTGCACCTGTAACTGATGACAGTGAAGAAGAAGAGGACCTTATATTGCTGTCCATTAAAGCACTGAAGCAGTCAAAACAGATGCAGACCCAAGTGGATCACAGGATCAGACAACTACAAGACCTGAATGAAACAGGCAAGTTCAAATCCCAAAGGGGAGGAAAGATACAGTATGGGTTAAAAAAGAGGTATCTTGGCCCCATATTTTCATACTAGGTGGGTCTAATAAGTCAAGAGTAACGTATGATTCCCTCTCCTTAAACCAGTGGGCATGTGGATTTGCACAGACAATCAGGGAGGAGTCTGATCAAAGTACTAGAAATCACATGCTTGATTACTTGGCAGATCTTATGGAGGACAGTCATGACTTCAGCTGGCAGTCTGCTAAAGGAAGTCATGCTATCCTCCGATGTAAAATGGAGGAGAATAAATAAAGTGGCATGAGACACATAAAATTGACAGGTTACGTAGGGTCCATGCCCAAAGAGTAGCTCCTTCAGCTCCAAATAAGCATGTAGCAGGCAAAAATCCCATGCCATGTAAATTTTTTCAGAGAGGGAATTGTATGCAAAAGAACGATCATGAAAATGGTGGTCAACAGTATTTGCATGTTTGTCAGTATTACTCTAGTCAAGGAAAGTCATTCCCACATCCAGGCAAAGAGTGCAAGAACAAGACAAAAATGAGTAAGGCAAGTTGAATAAAAAAATTTGGATTCAAAAATCGAGTTATATATAACTCTACCTTAAAAGATTCATCTGACATTGATTGAAGGACTGTCTGGTATAAATCACTCAATGTGTCATAGGCAGATATTGTCAAAGGCAAAATTCCTAGAATTTATGGTAAATCTGATGAAACATGTTATACAAGTGCCAAACCCCACATGACAAAAGATCAAATGCACAAACAATTACTAAATAGCCCTTCACCTTGTGATAAACATGTAAGCAATACTACTTTTAATACTGGTCGTGCAGATATTGTTACACATGAGAAAGCATCCTTGTGTGCAGTGACAACTAATCCGTTGAGTAGTAATACATGGGTTTTGTGTGAAAACAGCACACAATGCCATGTGAGTTTTGATACAATTGTTGACAAAAAACGATGTAAATTCAAAAACATGTCATTGTCTAGGGATAAGGGCAAGAACAAGAATGTTTTTACAAATACCAATGTTGAACATAATCAGAAAAGTGATTGGCAGATTAATACTTGTGATTATGCTATTGATCAATGTAATTCTGATAAATACCAATTAGACTTGCGATTTCGCCCACGTCACAGACAAAACATAGCTAAAGCAAAGAATGTAGATATCTTCAAACAATGGGATGGTCAACTGGAATACAAATATGGCTTTATTCAACTATCAGAAATGTTGGTACCTAATAAAAATGAGAAAAAATCCAACTTTAACTACCATTTTTGATGTTCATAAATCTATTGCAGATACTGGTACTCATAATTTTCTTTCTGCTCAGATTCAGTTGAATCTCCAATTAAAACCAGATGTATGGGATATGTATCTTTGTGATTATTGGGACAAACAATTGCCATTTCTTATTACATATGGATTCCCTCTTGACTTTATACAGGATTCTCCACTCATGCATGAAGAAATAAACCATCCATCAGCTACGTTATTTAATAATGATGTTCAACATTACCTACAAGAAGAGGTTAATTATGGTGCAATATTAGGTCCATTTGAAGACATAGAACATAGGTGAGTTATAACTGACTTAAGCTATCCCAAAGGTCATTCTGTTAATAGTGGAGTGTTATCTGATACATATCTTAATAGTGCCTTTATCTTATCATTACCCACTATTGATAATGTAACGCAAAAGATTAGAAAATATGGCAAGGGTTCTCTCATTTATTAAATATACATTTCTCGGGCTTTTAGACATATTAAACTTGACCCTGCAAGCTATTCCCTCTTAAGACTCAAACTAGATAAGTATTATCTCGATATGTGCCTGCCTTTTGGGTACATACATGGCTTGGCCATATTCCAGAGAATCACAGACTCCATTAGATATATCATGAATAACTTTGGTTTCTCTGTAACTAACTGTATTGATGATATTTTTTTATAGGGAACGCCACTGTCAGCCAGGCTGACCATGCATTTCATAAATTATATGATTTGCTCACAGAATTAGGTCTCACCATAAGTAAAAGCAAATTAGTTACTCCCGCTACAAAATGTACATGTCTGGGCATTGAAATTGATACAGTTGCCTCCACACTTTCCATCCTAATGAAAAAATGGCTGAAATATTGCAGATTTGTGATCAATGGAAAGATAAAAAGCAATGTACTAGGAAAGACCTACAATCACTCTTAGGCTCCTAACTGTATATAGCCAAGTGTGTACAATTCACTAAAATTTTTTTGAATAGGATGTTAGATCTCTTGAGAGCTTTACAAAAGTATACGGTGATATTGGTACCTCCAGAATTCCTCCAGGATCTAGCTTAGTTTTTATCTTTTGTACCAAAATTTAACAGAACCTCATTTTTTTAACCATTCTTCAGTTTATGGCAAAATTGAATTGGATGCTTCTCTCGAAGGCTTGGGAGCTTGCTTCAATAATGAAGTATATGCTATTCCGTTGCAAAATGGCTTTAATTGTTTCAATATTGTACATCTGGAGATGCTCAATGTGCTAGTGGTCATTAGAGTGTGGTCCCATCAATGGACAGGAAAATCAACATTAATAGCATGTGATAACCAGGCGGTAGTCTCAGTTAAAAATACAGGAAAGACCAAGATATGGTTTTGGCAGCAATTGGTCGGAATATTGCCAGTCCATGACATTAATCTCAAAGTTATACACATCTTGGGAAAAACAATGGGTGACCAATATAAAGAAAAAATAATGCAGCTTGTACCTCATGCAAAATGGATTATTCCCACTGTTAGGTCACTATTCATTGATTATAATATTTAATTATTCTTCAGGTGTTTCCAACAAGATAAACTCATTACTGTCAAAGGCACAGCTTCGTCTCCATTTAGCATTTAGAAATTCAACAGCTGCAGCATATAGTACCAAGTTTAGGGTTTTGATTGCATTTTGCATCTTTGCTAATATATCCCTCACCAAGGTGGCCACCAATCACATATTGGCCTTCCTCAAGTTCCTAGTCTTTAACCAGGTATCCATTTCCAGTATTACAAACTATTTGTCAGCTATCAAGGCCAAAGTGGTTATCTATGACCTCATTGTCTCTGCATTCCAAAACCCTAAAGTCAAATACTTTACCAAATCTCTTACTCTTATGGCCCCCCTGAGAGTTTCACTGAAGGCAGTTATAGATCTAGATACTCTCACATCCATTGTCAAAAGAAGTGACACTATGTATATGGAACAGATTTTTAAAGCAGCATTTTACTCTCCTTCTTCTCTTTCCTACGCATATCCAATCTGGTCCCTCATTCAATGCAGAATACTTGCAGGCACCTAGGTGCGGGTTCATTCCTTTGGGGGACCTTAATTATTTAAGGTTTCTGGGCATTAGTATGCAGACCATGCTGTTAACTTTCATTTCATTGGTTCCCTCTAATTCGAGGCTAATAATCTGCATGCACTGTATTCAAGACTTGGAAGGGTTCACATCTAGAAAAATAAAATTTGATTTCTTCTTCTTGATTGTGCACATGTTTTATAATTTTAGTGATTTTTCAAGCTTTTTAGTAAACCAGTTGCAAATGGAGAGGATGAAATACAATTAACATTCAGCTAAGAGTGATGGTGTGCAAACACCCATTCAACTACAGTCGTCAGATGATAAATTCTTGAGGAACTTGCTGGAAGTAAATTCTTCAAGTAGCGAACTTGACTGTAGTGGTTTGGTGGATACAGATAGTGACAATGCGAGTACTCAGTTGCGTTCGTTTGATAGGCTCACAGTGGATGGCCCCAGCACTTCTGCTAACAAAACATGTAATTCTGACACTCAAGCTCTTATTAACCAAACTATTTTGCAGCAATTGACTGCCATTGGTGAACGATTGGACAAAATATAGCAAAAAACAGTTCAAAAGATTACGGGTCCTCATAAATCCAAAAGCAGAAGTGCCGGGACCAAACACAAGGTTGTGAATCAATCCAACAGTAATCACTCTGAAAGAACGCACACAAATGCCACAGATACACATACAGTACTTAGTACTGTCTCGTTACCCACACTTGACCATTTGAAAGCAAATGATAGTATACAGAAGGCGCTAGCAGAGAGGTTATCAGCAATTCAGCATTTAAATTTGACAGGTATGTCCCAAAAAATTAAATCTCAATGTGGAGGTGTTGAAGTTTTCGTTAAGAAAAAAGTTAAATGGCCTCATGAATATGTGTTAGCTAGTAGTAATAAAGAACGTGTCACATACGACCAGCTGACAATGGGGCAATGGATGGTTGGTTTTTGCAGAGCCATGAGGGAGGAAAAGGATCAAAATTCCAAAAATTCAATGTTAGATTATTTGATTGCTTTATTGGACGATTCAAATGACTTTTCCTGGGCCTCTGTTTCCTGGGTTAGGCATGCGCATGCGCAAAGACACGCCTTTAATGACCAAGATGCAGGTAAAACATCATCAAAGCACACTCAGAGTAAATCCATGGTGTGTCAATACTACAATTCAGGTACATGCTCCCAACAAAATACACACGAAACGAAAGGGGTCCTCTACAAACATGTATGTTCTTTTTTGTTTTACAAAGAGTGGAATAAATTTCCCACATACTGAAAGTAATTGTAGAAATAAACAAAATTTTAAAAACCAGTAAACCTGGGTGTAGGTCTGCCATCACATTCTGTTTAAAGATATATTTGGTCAAAAACTGTAAATATGGAAAATGTAAAAAATGAATTAATACCCCAACAAAAATACTGCTTTCTATTGGTTTCATGTTTCCAAAGCTTATGATAATTGTTATGATGTCAGGACCTATGGCCAGGTTCTTGCTGCACAGTCTACATCTCAAACTTGCACCCAACCAATCCATGATAGCAAGACTACTCGCATCATCGCAAATCGACAAAAGAATGCAAATGTTTTGCTTGTTACCCCATCCAAGGTTGGTGTAAAAATTCATAGCAACGCCTCCCCTGGCATCAAGAATCGTGTTCAAGTTCAAACTCCAAAAATTCAATCTTCAAAAGATGAAAACTTGATCTCGTTGGAGAATAGGTTTGAAGCTTGCAACAACTTCCTGAGAATGGGTCACACATTTACTCATCTGATGCCAGGGGGTGAGGCAGAAACTGCACAAACAAAGCTTGCACCTATAAATGGGAGGACTCGGGTTCAGGTACCCAAAAAGATCCACCTGTAAAACCACAGTAAAAAGGTCTGACACAGACAATACTGGTAGTGTCTGTAGAAATATAAAGACATTCAACTCTCACCTTGACCACCAGCCTCATGACAAATCACAAGCAATGCAAAATATCACTGCTCCCAATGTCCCACTATTAAAACATCTACATCAGATCCATGACTTGCCAGTCGAATGCGATAATGTTCACCTGTAGATGGATTTATTAGGGAAGAGGTAGTGCCACTTTATATATGGAATAATAAGAATTTTTCCAAAGACTTTAAAGCTTGCATACAACAAAATGGTGATCAATTTGGGCACATACCACTTAATGACTTAAAGATATATCAGGGACCTGAAGTGGAAACAAACCCCTCCTATTATTCAAGCACACAAGTTAATTAGGCAAAGTGCTGTGCCAAATTTTTTAAATTGCAGGATCCTGGTTCGAACCCAGTTAAATCCAGACAGGTGGAGACACAATTTAGCTGACTATTGGGACAAACAGCTCCCAGACCTCATACAATAAGGGGTGCCTTTAGATTTTAATAGGCAATGTCCCCTATCTTCTTCAACCACTAATCATGCCCCTGCACTCAAATATGAAACTCATGTTGAGGAATATATTAAAGAACAACTTCAACATGGGGCCCTTTATGGCCCTTTTGAAGACCTAGATCTTGATATTCATGTTTACCCTCTAATGACCAGGGAGAAGCAAAATTCTACTCAACACCGTACAATAATGGATCTCAGTTGGCCTAAGGGTTATTCTGTAAATGATGCCATTTATAAATGTAAATATTTAGATTCTTAATTTTATTTACAGTACCCATCTGTTGACCATATTGTTGAAAAAAAATCAAACAAATAGGTCCTGGGGCATTATTGTACATGGTATATCAGGTATATTATGAAACTCCATGGCTATGACAACATTATGAATTATATAGATGATTTAATATATATAGGGTTGCCCTCGAAAATACACCAATCTTATCAATTTTTGTTATTCCTTTTGCAAGATTTAGGCTTGCAGGTAAGTCAGAGTAAACTCTTATCACCACACACTGAGGTTACTTGCTTAGATATAGTAGTAAATACCATTACGAGTACTATCTCCGTACCAGCTGAAAAACTACACGAAATTCATAATATATGTACACATTTTACCTCCAAATCTACCTGTACCAAAAGGCAGTTCCGGTCTTTGCTAGGTTCTTTATTGTACATTTGTTTTTTTTAACAAAATGTTACAGGTTCTTAGAGACAGTCATAGTACTTCTTATATCAATTTGTCACAATAATTTCATTCTGACCTTAACTAGTTTCAGGTTTTTCTTAAACAATACAATCGGGTTACTTTCTTTAATAACAAACCAGTTGATTTCCAAGTGTACCTGGATGCCTCACTGTCGGGACTGGGGTGTGTATTTGTTCCATCTGTATATGCCCTGCCCCTAAGTACCGGTTTCCAACATTTGCATATCACCCAATTAGAAATGTTAAATGTTGTTGTTACCCTTAAAGTTTGGTCTAAACTTTGGCCAGATAAGAAAGTAAAAATCCATTGCGACAATCAAGCTGTAGTAGAAGTACTTACCACTGGCAAGACAAAAGATCCATTTCTGGCCACTTGTGCCAGAAATATTTGGCTTATAACTGCCATTTTTAACATAGAAATCATTGTAATCAACGTGCCTGGTAAACATAGTCAGATAGCTGATCTCTTATCTAGATGGGTGATAATTGTTAGAGAAAAATTTGTATCAATTTTGCGCTATATAAATCCTACTATTATTATTATTATTATAACTGTTAACCCAGAATATAAACTTAGGTAATATTTGCCAAATTTTATATGGATTAACACACACATTGATTTGACCAAAGTCAATCTCTGTATATGATTTCTATTTTTCAGATTTGCCTTTGCCTGCAGCCCAGCTGGCTACCTCAGCCTGTGTCAGATTGGCCTCTGCCTTCAGACCAGCCACTGGAAAAGCCTATGACCGTATGTTTTGGCATTTCCTGGCATTTTTGGTGGCAGCTGGGCTGTCCACCTTTCATGTAAATCTAAAAATCTTGCTAGCTTTCATGGAGTACCTCCATCAAAACCATTTTTCTCCAGCCAATATAACAGAAGAATATGGCAGGTATTAGGTCACAGTTTATAAGGTACAACCTGGACACCCCCCCCCCCCCTTCCAAAACCAGCAATTGCAGTATTTTCATAAGTCAATAAAAATCAATCGACCTCTGCAGCCTAAGGCCCATACCTATATAGAGATAAGCACAAGTGGGTTCCCCTAACAGATTCTAGACTTCCATCTTAACATCACTTAACTTAGAGTACTCCAAAATAACCTTCCATTCATTTAGAAGAAGTGGGGCTACTTTAGCATTTAACTCCAGCGTTCCCCTCCAAGACATCCAAAGTCACGGTACTTGGTCCTCTGAGTGTGTATGGACCTACATTACCCAAGACCACACACCTCTGATACAGTAGCTACCAGTCAATATTAAATCAATTACATTTAAGCTTGCATAAGTGTAGAACTACTATGTCACATATTATTCCAGCAGTCTATATGAAGTATTTAAAAATTACACAGTATTGATATTGAATATGCATTACATTGAACTAACCATTTAATAAAGTTGTTACTAACATTACATATTGCGACGTGAGGTGTCACTCCACCCCAAGGGTTTTTAGTTTTTTATTTTAGCTATAAGGAGGCTGCATTGCGCAAGCTACCTAAGGTATCTTATTCTGAACTAGGTGGGTGAGAGCCCCTCAGGTCGACATTTATATACCATAATTTTTTGTCTTTTATTCTCTTTTTTAGTCTTTTTTATTAACTATTAGTCATTATGTAACCCCTGGGGTTATCACATTTAATTCATCATTTTATAATTTACCATGACCTTTAGAGGCCATGTGTATACATTATTTTATCATCAGTCTTGTTATACTTATTTGCTTTTAACTGTATACTCTTCCATAACTCTAAGGTCACAAGGGTACTTTACATCACAACTAATCACATACCCTGGTGAAACTTTTTCTTTAATGTCATATGTCAAGGGTATCTCCATACTCTCCCATAACTCTGACCTTCAGAGGTCACAAGTGTACCTTACTGTGCCATAATTACTCTCATTACTCTTGCTAATGTTCTTCTTCTTTTGTAATTGTATACTCTCGTCCTTAAGGTTGTCTTCCTCTCTTACATTCATCTTTTACTGTCAACCGATAGGGTTGGGCCACAGCTAAGGCCACCTTAACTTTCACATGTGCAAACTATCCTAAGTTCAGTAAATTATGTAATTTTGTTAAGGTGGCCTCTTTGTTAGATAGAATATGTAAACATTTTAGTAATTGTTATTGTAGAATAAAAATAATAATCCCCAACCTCAGCTTTATTAATTTGGACCTATCTTGGACCTAAGTATTTTGCACCATATCTCCCCTTGTACAAATCTGCTGAGAATACAAGACGTTCCAATCACAAAAATTTGTTCCTTCAGGTTCCCTCTTACTGTGCTTCCATCCATAAATCTAAGGTCCATTTTAACAATAGTTTTTCATATGATGCCCCTAAGTTATGGAATGATCTTCCATATGATATACGCAGTGCTCCAAATCTCTCCAGTTTCAAAAGTTGACTCAAAACCTACCTATTTCAGAAATCATTCCCACCATAGCTTCTTACTACCGAACACCGGACTACCTCTCTGGGAACGACTCGGAACATGTCTAATGTCTTATGACTTATGCCTTATGAATTGGATGGTGTGCCTTAGAATCCGTTGATACAGAGATTAAGCACGTGGACAACTGATTGATTGATTGATTGATCTTGGGCATTGTGGTATTTTAAGCTTTTATCCCTTAATCAGGTGCTACTCATCTAGAACCATAATTTCTTTTCAAGGTTAACAATCTGCTTGCCACAAGGAAACAGACCTATAACTGTGTTGACTCACATGAATGACTGGGAGTTTCCAGGCATAATTGTGCAAGTTGTTTCTCACATGTGCTGGGAAATTGGTTAGTTAAATAGACGGTATTCCACCTGACATACTGCTTTTATCTACAATAGAAAGAAATCCACAGATCATTTAGTAACCATACCTAACATGACACGGATGTGTCCATGAATTTGATTGGCTAAATAACAAAATACTTCAGGGGTAAAATACAGCATAACCCTGCATTTCCCCATTATAGCTAACATAGCAATAAGCGTTTTACCCTAAATTTGGAATTATTATTCACCTTAAAATTATTGGTAATGTTAGACAAATTATTTTAAGATAAATGCTTCGCCTTTGGGGTTTATAAACAGACAATTATTACTAAAATGACACATAATAATAAGTAAATAGGAAACTCCAGATCATTTTTGTATCTAGACTGTGATGACGACTTCCGACCAGAGCATTGGCAGCCATAAGGGCAGCTTCATGTGTGAGATGTCTTCTGAGTCACTTAAGATCCCGGACATGAGCAAAACAAACCTTGCAGGCCTTCATATTTCTGTAATCTTGAAAAAACAAGGCATGTAATTATATGTAAATGGGAAAATCTTGAACTGATCTAACGGTCATACCTTCTCAGCAGTACTGACAAGTTTATGAAAAATGTCAGTAATACAGTTGCACTGACAATATAAACCGGCTGAGCTGTATGAATTGTAAAACTCATAGAGACCACATTGTCGAGTGTAGCAAAGGGAGTGTATCTTGTAGTCATGTTTAACATCAAAGTAGGTGATATTTTGGTTGTTGTACTGTATGGCTTTGATGCAGCATCATAAGACACATACCCATGTGGCTGTGTTTGAGGCCTAGCATCAGAAACATGCTGTGATATCTAGAAGTGGAGGTGAACTGTAAGTTTGACAGAGCTGATAAGTTCGTAAATCTCACATACACACACATGCATAGCTTTGGTTTATCACCATGATGCAGTGATTAGGAAGACATAGGACAGGTTAAGCATCTGGGTTTATGAAATTTTCTCTTTGCAACCCTGATGGTGGGGTACAGGTGCATCAGTGGAGTGGGGTTCATTTTAATGACAAAATTGGTTAGTGTGTTGGCCACTGCCTGGATAAGCAGTTAGACAGTAAATGGAGTGTTAATGGGATAAAGACTGAAGCCTGGTTGATCAGTGTGTCAAGTGTCAGGGCAGATATTAGAAATTAGGTTTTGATGTATAGATACTAATCTAATCCAGTGCTTTGCAAAAACAATATCTTCCACACAGTGGGGAACTCAGTGCACCGAGTTAACAAAAATATTGATCAATATGATAGTTGAGGGGAGGTCAAGGTTTGTAGTCCGGAGTTATTGATGTGACCAAAGAGAAGAAGACTAGGTGGCGAAACTGAAGTTAAGAAGATGAGTTTTCAGATGTTCCCCGAAAAAAGTTACTGAGGGGCTATTTCTAATTAAAAAATGTATTTGGTATGATCCAAAAGTACAGGATATGTTTCCAAACTTTAATATTTAATGACACCTACTGTACAGGAGGGGCTTACCCCTCTTAGTGTAGCATCAATACTGCCTTTCCCCTATGCTTTGTAGATAACAACCAACTACAGTGGCTGACAAAGCAAGCAGTGCAACGAGCTGAGAAGGGTTTGTGTCATCGTACCAGTACTGTGTATGCCAGTAGCTTCAAGCTCTTTGTCGCCTTCACTGTGTATATGGGTATACTTCGACCTTGGACAGAGTTAGCAGTCATCACATTTCTTGAGTTCCTGGCCCAGAACTCCTTGTCTGCAGCTTCACTACAGAACTATGTAACTGTGTTAGGCCACTACTTCTCTACATATGCCTGGCCGAAGGCTGCGTTGCAAGCTAGACGAACAGTATTGTTGATTAAATCTGTAAAAATGAACTCTGTGATGAAACCAAAGGTTAAAGGTGTAATGTCAATTCAAATGTTGAAAATATTGGTTGAAAAGTTACAGGTTATGCCAAATTATCTGACCTATAAAGCCATTATGTTGTTGGGGTTCTTTGGTTTTTTTAGGCTAGCATCTCTTGTCCCCACAACTGTGAAAAAATTTGATTCTTCTAGGTTTCCTTTGGTACGTGATGTTATTTTTACATCAAGTGGTATGCAAATTATTCTGAAGTGTGCAAAAAATATGCAGGCTCATGATGCATATAAGATTATTCACGTTCCAAAGCTTCAAGTTCCAGAAATATGTCCAGTTTTGACTGTCAAACGTATGTTAAAATATGTTAAGTCTCATCAAACTGACCCACTATTTCTTCTGGTCATTGATGACCAAAGAATTCCTGTTACAGCATTTAAAGTTCGTAATGTTTTAACAGTAATGGTTAAACAAATGAAATTGAACCCTAAAGACTATGGTTTCCATTGTTTCAGGCGCAGTGGTGCCACTTTGGCCCTAGAATTAAAAGTTCCTCTCGAAAACATAAAAATTCATGGTCATTGGAAGTCAGATGTAATATGATCATATCTGTCAGATACCCCAAAGGCTGCATCTGTTGTGGCTTCTGCTTTTCAACAACATATTACATAACCCCTACACTCTTATGAACTCTCTTGGCTTGGTACATTTCATTTGGCTGTGCTTCTTTATATAACATAACTCCAGTTAAAGGTCATTGCAAGGTCAAGTTGTATAACATTGTGATAGCCAACCAGATGGTACTATTGGCATAGCTAGTTGATGAATTATCTAGATTTTGACCAGTACCTTGGGTTGTGTAGTTTTATAATGAAAGTAAACTTACTGGGTTTGACCTTGAACTGCAATGTCAGGTTATATGTACAAGAAGTAATCAGTATGTAACAATGCAACAGGTTAACAGGCATAAGAAATGTTCTTAAATAACTCTTAATGCATTGTGGTTCCTTAACAGTGATATAGTCTTATGTACTTGAAAACTTAATCAGGAACTATGTAAATAAAGTGTTAAAGCTAATTGATGGTAGTAACTAAAAAAGAAATAATCTATTAGTAGCAGTAACATTGTTTATTAACAAGTTTTAATGTGTAACAATACTAATAAATAAAGCCAAGTCAGTTTAACAGAGTTGTTTCCTTTCCCCATCCACAGGACTGTAGGGGTGATGCGTCGAAGTGTAGCACAGTGGTTCAGTCCTGATGGGGGAAGGTATTCCTATGGGGGTTTTTAAAACTAGTTAGTTGGTATTGATTCACATGTATTGGCAATGTGGGGGAGGTTGAACTACTCTGTTGGGGTCTCCCTCATGAATATTCATGAGTTATATTGCGGGAAAAAATCACCTGATGTCTGCAATTGAGGTTAAATATTGTGGACAGCATGGGTTCTGTGCATTTAACTAGTACTGAGGGGGCTGGTAGTGTACGCTAGCCAGTATTCCAAAACAGTGTTTTACCCCAAACCCTCCCTCCCTCTGGTACATGGCTGTTCTGGTAGCCTAACATTTTGTTAATTCGCATTTTATTTGGTTATAGTACATTTCATTTGGCTGTGCTTCTTTATATAACATAACTCCAGTTTAAAGGTCATTGCAAGGTCAAGTTGTATAACATTGTGATAGCCAACCAGATGGTACTATTGGCATAGCTAGTTGATGAATTATCTAGATTTTGACCAGTACCTTGGGTTGTGTAGTTTTATAATGAAAGTAAACTTACTGGGTTTGACCTTGAACTGCAATGTCAGGTTATATGTACAAGAAGTAATCAGTATGTAACAATGCAACAGGTTAACAGGCATAAGAAATGTTCTTAAATAACTCTTAATGCATTGTGGTTCCTTAACAGTGATATAGTCTTATGTACTTGAAAACTTAATCAGGAACTATGTAAATAAAGTGTTAAAGCTAATTGATGGTAGTAACTAAAAAGAAATAATCTATTAGTAGCAGTAACATTGTTTATTAACAAGTTTTAATGTGTAACAATACTAATAAATAAAGCCAAGTCAGTTTAACAGAGTTGTTTCCTTTCCCCATCCACAGGACTGGCTTTCAACACTGTACAGGTCATATCACGACGAGTAGTTGGAAGGGCAGAGATTTAATGTTTTTGTTAACTTTTGTTTTCTGTACTCTAAACTGCCGACCAACGGCAAGCAACTACCAGCTTTCCCACTTGAGGTAGAGCCGTGAACCGAACTCCGGTTGCCACCGTCGCCCCCTCCTGTAGTGTGAAAGGGGTATTAGGAGCTCAATGGTGATTTTTCAATGGTAGACAAATTTTATTATGATTGACTTTATACTTTGACACTTCCTTCCCTAGATTATCTAATAGCTGATGATTCAATAATCCAAAGTTAATAAAAGCGTGTATATTAGTCCTGCACATGTATTGAAGTGATGCCTTATGCATTGGAATCAGTTTTACATAGATAAAACTTTGAGCTTTTAGGGGCTGTTAATGGCACTTAATGTCTATGTTCTGTTATTTATATTTTTCACAAGATATTAATGAAGTTTATTAATGAATACTCATACATTATTTCCCTAACATTTCCTAAATTTTATAGCAGTTTACGAATTTACTATTACCAAACTCTGCAGTGTCAAAGCTAGCACTAATAGATCTTGTTTTTGCCGATCTAATACTAGTACACAATGAATAACTAGGTTCTTAATAGATTGAAATTTAATTACATGGTTTTATTAGCTCAAGTTGTGGATTCAAGAAAGGTCAAGTTCTGCTCTGGTGTAACCTCTTCAAAAGGCCATAAAACACAATTGTGGTTTTGTGACAATCGTGCATAAAGCAAAATCCTGTTGTGTGTTAATACTGATTACTCCACGGATATTCAGAGATTCTTTACCTTTTGGATACTTTCCTCCTTCATTCCAAGGTCATAGAAAATGATCTTTCTATGTGGGAAATATTGTTGTATTGTTGCTATGCCTTCAATGGAATTTTCCACAAAATCTTCATTGGCAGCTGTCACAAAGACAAAGTCCTCCAGAGTGCTATCAGACAAGCTAACAAAGTCACTGATTGGAAATCCAAGAGACTGGAGATGTTGTTTCTCTACCTGGAAAGGCAGGCCTGAGTTATGAGACCATTTATACTGGTAAGACACTGGTATGCGATTGTCAGACCTCTGTGCTTCACTTACTTTTCCAATGAGAGAGAAGTTACTCAAGTCAAGTTGTGTGTCAAAGAGAACTGAACAGTATCCAATGATTTGATTTCCAAGGACTTTTGTACAGAAAAAGCACACTGCAAGTAACAGCAGCACTTATGTTATTTTTGCAAACATTTATCAATGTTAGCATATCAAACATTGCTAAATATTGGCGATTTTAACATTTATCAATCTAGGCAATTTCAACTTTTTTGAATGTTGATGATTTTAACATGATTCTACATTTATTAACGTTTATTAATATTAGTATTATCAACATATGTTAATGCTTAATTCTAAAATGTTTCTCTATCTTGTTATTATGAAAATGTTAAATGTCAATTTAATTAAGATTTTTAATTAACATGCGATAATTATTTTTTGCCATTTTAATAAATGTATATTAATGTTGGTACAATAAATAGTTTAAATAGAGGTTTCATCCTATTATTGATGCAGGTTTACGAAAAATTTTCAATATTTTATTGAAGTTCATTAATATTAGTAACATTTTTCAAGCTCAATTTTTCTTGTGTCTTAGTTTGCAGTACAACAATTTATGTCCTCCAACAGTCTCTAAACAAATTAGTCATATAAATGTCACCACAAAACCTGTGCTAAATGTATTTCAAACACTAGTACCTCAAAGATGAGGAATTTAAAAATGTACAAATTCTATTCCACTTTGTCACCATGCTGAAAACTTTTAAATAAAATTGTCAGTTACAGTAAAACTTTGAACAATCTTAAACATCAACAGTAAATTACAAATTTAGAAATATTCTGATTTTTAATTCTCAAAATCAGGACAGAAAATGTCAGCATCACTAAAATTAAATGTCTCAGTTATATTCATTTCGTTACAAAAAAAATATTTTAAAATACATTTGAACATACTTAATTTACATTTTACTATGACATTGTTTTGATAAATATACTACAAAGTGACACAAAGCGATTATAAATGATTACAGATAGCTCATAATATATACTTTGTAAAAGTGATGCAACGTATCTTGCATGTTTTCAGATATCCGAAATAGTGTACACATATACATGTACATATTTTAAGGCATTTTCAAGGCATTAAAATCACCAACTATGGTGAGATGTAACCATTTGCATAGTAAAATACTTTACATTATACAGATATATATTCAGAAGCCTCTACTATCCTAAGTTCTGTTCTCTGAATAATCAATTTATACTATTTCCACCAATTGCACACTTAAATAGTCTATTCTATAAACTCTATTGTTTGAACAATATCTTCTGACCTTGGCATGTTTGTATAGTTGGATTCTTAAACACTAAAATGTGTCTATTGTATCAAAGTATCACATTCATTGACTTCCAATGCTGCTTTCCACAAATAACTTTGAGACTTATCAGAAAATCAGGTAGTAGGTGTTAACAATGATAATACATAAAAAAGCTTTTATCAGAGCACATTTCTTTCATTTAACAAATCTAAACATGTTAAAACTCCAACCAGTCTTCACAATTTGCTAAGTCAGTTATTGTGGGGAAATGTCATATTCATGCAATACAACAGGACAACAAAACAACAAGAAACTTTATTTTTAAAAAACTGGATCAAAGCAGGGTTTGTTTTGTAAAGTCTATCAGATTTGTAGATGGTGTTCTTGATGAAACATACATATATCATAAAGTCATTGACAAGAGAAATGTATATTGTGAAATACTTACTGTAAAGAAAGCCCTGATACCCTATATGCTTATACAGTGCTTTATGCTTATACAGTGTTCCCATGAGTTTCAAAGCAATTCTATGGATCAAAATGAACCAAGTTCTAATACTTTGACTGAAAGTCTCACAAGTAAGCTTCTGTAAAAATGCATCATATGTAATAAAATGACCATCCCAAGAAAAAGCATGGCAGAGAATACTAGATGTTCACACAATTGACTTTGCAAATGTGTATTTACATAAAATTATAAAATATAAATTATAAAATTACATAAAATCATATGTAATAAAATGACCATCCCAAGAAAAAGCATGGCAGGGAACACAATTGACTTTGCAAATGTGTATTTACATAAAATTAAACTTATGACAGATAGAAAGCTAGCAGGATTTAATTTCAAAGTGTTGCATCTTGTACTGACTTGTGGTGTTAACTTGAAGAGATGGGGCAAAGGTGACAATGGTTTGTGCAAAATTTGTAATGTTACCCATGATATTCTCCATTTATTGCATTTCTGTACAAAGGCTACCACAGTTTGGAATTTGATTGGTCATATATTTAACCTTAATATTTCCTTGAAAGATATAATCATTACTGAAATGGAAACCCCTATGTGTAGGCTTTTTTTCTATTGTTGGGTATCTGATATATAAAGATTGGTTAATCAATGGTGTGAAAGGAAACTAGCAATATAATAATATCATTTGTACATAAAATATGAATTGAGTGGAAAAGTAAAAGGGCATGAAAAATTGGATTGTATGAAAGAGTCAGTGAAGTTGATGAAATGTGTTGTACAAAACTGCAATGTAACTTGAGTGTGCCAGATAAATCGTTACAATAAAGAAAGTCTAACCCGATGATGAATATGCCAAAGCTACACAAAATGTGTTCCTAAAATATAAAGGCACTGTGTGACAGATCTGAATTGTATATCTCTATCGTCCATATCAAACTACTAGGTGTTAATATATCTTACTACCAGGTTAAAAAAACTATGATAATACATGCTTTAAACAAACCCCAAATCAGTAAAATAACGTTTAAGAGAGACAAAATGTATGTAAATATAAGTATTGAAACCAGACAATTTTACAGGAAGATTACAGCATTAATCAGTAAACAAAAAATTATGAAGCAATAAAATTCAGTAATTGATGCAGAGCTGTCAATGAAATAGAACAATTACAAGTTCAGTACATGTTGGTATAGATTGGATTATGTCTAACGTTATGACGATATATGCCTATCAAATTGGATGTTGTGCCTTAGAATCCATAGATACAGAGATTAAACACCTGGGCACGCATTCACGAAAGGTCTTAGCCAGGGCTTAGGCTTAAAGTTGAGACTTTTGTCTCAAGTTTCTGCCCAAAAACTGCTAAGACTTTTGTCTTAGGCTTAGTGGTATTCACAAAGAATTTAAGACCGGTCTTAGGCTTAACCAAGGGCTCAACTTTAAGACTGGTTGGTAGTGGGCTTAAATTTTGTAAAGAGGACTTAAATATGGCCACCATAAACTTTTCTCCACTTCAAAATTTGAAATGGCTGTAAATAAAGTTTAATTGTACAGAACACCTCACTAAAGCGGTCTTTGGGAAGTTTATGTGTGGTAACAAGGTTTTCCATTTCAAAACAGCACTTTTCCTTAGATAAAATGCATTAAATGAAGGATATATGTCACCAATACCATAGTTTGAATAGAAAAGAAAGGTCACATGACACAGAAAACCTCTGTGGTTATTTGATCATCTTGGACTTAGCTAAGTCCCCCTTTGTGAATACGGTTTTAAGACAAAACTTAGCTGAGACAAAAGTCTTAACTTTAAGACTGGATTTAAGCCTAAGACCTGGCTAAGTCTAAGACCCTTCTTGAATACCAGCCCTGGACAACTGATTGATTGATTGGTTAATTCATATATTATATATAGGTAGGAGATTTTAAAACTGCATAGTACTGATATTTGGGTAAAATTTTTATTCATGCAGTTGCTTTATTTAAGCTGTAGATTTGATAGTTAGACCATTTTGAAGAAACATTACTGTAGATTCTGTTTTTATTGAAATTTTGTAGAATGAATCTAACTAACAGATATAGCTGTTTTGATTTCTTCTTATATCGGGACAAATTTATCTGTGTCCTGCATATAATCCATTTCTATGTAAAGTGCATCTTAGATTTGCCTACAGCTTCTGTAGTGACTGTTTTTACAATATCAAATCAATTGATGCCACCCTCCTCTGTGTATACTAATGAACAGGATAAAGGCCTATGCACATATATGCGGCGCGGTGCGGCGCGATACAGGTTTTACTGCATGCTGAGTAGGCTATTTTTCTTTACTTTGCACATTTGGGCGATTTTCCCCAGCGGTTTTCAGTAAAATGATAAAATATTATTAAAGCACAGTGAAATTGACTAGAATAGTTAACATAATCACATATAATTAAACATCCAATACCCCACAGTACATTTCCACAATCCCCATTTCAACAGCTATCCTACCCTTAATTACATTTAATCTCTCCACAATGAAGGGCCTTGCCTTTGACCAGTGTCCCTTTTATAATACTGGCTATTGTCCAGTGTGCCCCTTAGAATAACTGGTAATTGCAATCCTCATTCAGTTCAACCCTTTTATGTGACTATATGGACACACACCATATTTTGTCATCTATCTGCCTGTAGTTAATCCCTTCACAATGAGCCTGTGTGCTTGCATTTTGTTTTCCAATTAATATATTTGTGTAGAGTTCTGTGATACACTACAATTTTAAATATGTGGAAAATCCAAATATATATGAAAACTTGGGCAAAACGGAGAAAAAACCGCGCGGGTTTTCAAAAAAATAGAAAATTTTCTAAATGGAAAAATCCGCGACGCACATATGTATAAGCGGTGAACTACTTCCCTTATTTCTATTTTATTTAGCCGCGCCGCACCGCATCGCGCTAGTGTGCAATGGGCTTTAAGGTGCCAAAATGTGCCTGTAATATCACAATTACAGGCATAAAAGAAAAACTGTTTGAAGTATTTAGTTGCATTATATTTAAGTTATATGAACTTGTTACTCAGATGATTTGTATGAAAGGATCAGGTAGATAACATTTTGTACTGAAGACTCCAGTAGAAAATTTCTTTTTGAATGATTCAAGTGTCTAACTTATTGCTAATCTTTTACAGTAAGGGACAGGTTGTATGACAGTCTGTGTTGGTTTTACCCTTTAATTTGGTGTGACTTTCTGCCCACTGACACCAACATACTGGCTGTGTCGCTACATATCATGTTTCCTGTCACTGTTATATTCAGTACTTGACTGAAGTGACCAGCTTACATGGAAATCCTTAGGGTCACAGTCCACATCTTGCTCTGAATGGGATCTATATCAATACAGCTTACACCATCCAAATCAAAGTCAAATAATCTAAAGAGCTCTGAGTTTGTTCAGACTTTTACTAGGTTAGTTTCTCTCATCTGAGGTTATGCAAATAGTAGCACCACATCAAAGAGAGGGTTGAATACATTGTGAGTAGATGATCCTGTTAATAACTTGCACAATAACATCTCTACCAAATGGGCTCTGATGATACACTAACACCTGATCCAAAATACAAGTTCTGTACATGTTGGTATAGCCAGAAGTGTTTGGCGTGATCACATGACAAATCCATCATTTGAAATTTTGGATTGTCATCATTATGTCCACTTGATTTTCATTCCCACAACAGTCGACTGTGAGGATGACGCTATACCACCTTGTTGTTCAACTTCAGAACAAATTCATCATCAATAGATGTATTGATGTTATCTGTTTGATCTATTTACTGCTTGTCACACCATTGATCACACCCCATCTTTGATGGTTTTTCTGGAGTATTCATCATCCTCAGTGGTGAGAAGATTCTCAAGCTGTGTGAAACCAGTGACAGGTACTTTTTGTATAAGTAAATATAAAATAAGGAGATACAATAGTTTTTGTACATGGGTTGGCCCAGTTATGTCATGTTTTAATTCTCTTGTTCCATTTGAGCAGATCTGCGCCAGTTTAATAAAACTGCAGTTTCTGAATTCTTATGTGGGATTGTCAATAAAACAGTAAGTATTGTTATGCTCAGTAATGATAAACCTTTTCCCACCAACATAATATACTCTGTTTATGTTTTTCTAAAATCCTTTAGCTTGTTAATCCTAAATTAATAATTATTACCATACAATGAATGACTTATAGCCCTTTAGCGAGTAATTCTTACGTAACAATACATTTTTCTTAGACAGTAGGAAAACATCCAGAATGAAATTTTCGACAAATGTATCACAACTGAAGATGACAATATTAAACGAGTGGGCAGCACAAGTATTATGATTTTGTTTTTTGTTATATTGATGTATTTTCATCTGTACCACATTATCTGCACCACATCCTCAGATAAAATGACCAATAAAAAGACACAAAGCTTAAATACTGTGCATCAATGACTATTAAAAGTTATGAAATGCATACTGCACATTACAGAAGCATATTGCATAACATCAATGTTACCTTACCTGTTTTATTTAAACATTTACTTGTACTTCTTTTCGTCTGAATCAAATTTACAAACTGTTTTCCAAATTTACCAAAAGTCATCACAACTCTGGAAATATCATATATATGTGTGCACAAAAATGTTATCCTGTAAAGATATACTCTGATGTACTAATCAGTCAAAACTAGTGTAAACAAATCTGTTTTACACATAACTAACAACCCCTTTCTTAGTTACCTGTTTATCAGTCAGTTTTAGAACTGTTCAAATTGTGATAAAAGACTAGCAAACACAGAACAGAAACTAAACACAGGCTGATATATAGTCTTCCTCAAGTCTCTATATTATATTTAAACAAACGTATTTATTTTATTCTTATGATGTTGAGTGATAAATATTTCTTTTAAATAAAAGTAAAACACTCCTCATTAGACATGTAAAAAAATATATTATGAGTGGTATACATTTTAGTATATGTCTAATGAGGCATATTTAACTTTTATTGTCCACTATTTTGTATGAATAATAAGTAGAATAAGAACATATTTAAAGAGAAAATGCAAAAAAGTTGCGATAAAGGGGCAGCAGTGCATATAAAAACTTGAATTTTAATAAAAAGGCCAAATAGTTTCATTTCTCTCGGAGAATCTGGGCGAGTATTTACATTTGTATTTCTTTGAGTGGGAGCATGACAAAGAAAAGGTAACAGCTCTAGGGATAGAGCTGTATTGAAGCTAACGTTATTGTTACTGTTATATTCCCTTTTCTCTTGTCATATCTCTAATTGACACTTAATGGATGTCAAATTGCTTTTGATAGTGACGCAGATCACAGTTGTAAATATTGATTGCACTATGAAACTGGTTTTATGTCTTAATCCCTTATGGCTTCCATGTAATGAAGCCATATTGCAAATTCTTATATCAATGGACTGTGTTTTTCATGTCTTCTAGTTTAGTTGTTTGATCCCTTTACATATTTTACACCATATCATCTCAAACAGCTTATTGATATCCACGCAAATACAATGATTATAAATCGATGTCAGCTCCCGTTTTGCTGATGGACTATTTTTATCAAATTTGTTTAGATCTCAGGCATGTATCCTCCGTCACACAGTACGAGATGTACACTGTACTCATGACAGTTAGGTTGCGGACCCACTTTTGGCATGATAAAGTAGTATGTTTGATATATGACAACCAAAGTGTGGTCGCAGTTTCTAATTCAGGAAAGACTTGAGATCGGTTTCTAAATATGTTTTTGCAGGGTGTTTGGTGGATGGCCGCTATTTATAACATATATCTTTGGGTTATTCACATACCTGGCAAACAAAATATATTAACTGATGCGTTATCTCGTGACACATTTGAAAATAATGGTGATTACATTTGGGAAGAGGTACCTCAGTGTGTTTTACATATCTCGTTGTAGATCTACCTGTGGCTCTGCATTGCTCACTTCATGATGCTCTGCATAGAATGCAGCACAGTTTGCGACCACACACTAGAGCCCAATACCACAGACGGTTCAAGAAGTATCTTGCAATTTTTTTCTCATATGACCTTAAGAAATTTGACTCTGTAACCGCAGTCAATTTGTTTCTGGAGTTTTTAGCTTCAAATTCTTTTAGGGTAGTATTCAATTATCTGTCGACTCTAAAACATTATTTTGCAAGATACTCAGTTCCTCGAGTCCCAGTAGATCAATTAAATGACCTTGGCAGCCAAGGTAAAGTTTCAGTTACTTGCACTTATATGAACTTGAGGACAGCAACAAAGGTCAACACAGCATTGCGGTTATAAATTTTATTAATACATTAATAGTACATTTCTACACTAGTTGTATTTACAAACCCAGCAAATTTCTTTAAGTGAAATAGGGTCACCTTACCTGAGGCACAGTTTCCGACTACCTTAACCAGACAATAAGGAGGGAAGTTAAGGTTAAGTTTAAGGTAAGAGTGACAATTTTGAAGATAAGAAAAGAATGCCTTATGGAAGGTGACCCTAAAATAGTGATGAATTGAAGTGTACTCAAGCCCTACATGAGGGCATACAACCTAAAATTATGAAAGAGTACATTTTCACCCAAACCCCAAAAGGTATTGGTAGTTAGGAAGCAGACAACTTGGACCTAAACATATTTGCAACTTGTTCACCAGCATCTATAGCATGAGTAATATACCTGCACACACAGTCCGAGGTCCAGGTGCCATGTTTCTGAATGTTTTGCAAAGTTACATCATTATTAAAAGCAAATGTGGCACCTGAATGTCGGAAAGTGTGGATGGTGAACCCAGCCTGGTTCAGGCATAATTTGGTTAGAATCAACGCAAAGTGTCGCCTGACCCTATAATCAGTTAATGTAATCCAAGTCTGGGCTACTTTAAATTGAAACAGGGGAAGATTTTAGCCCCTGGATGTAAGATCTAGCAAGTTCTTAATAGCAGCAACAGGACAGACCGTGGAATATGGTATTCTAGGCACTGTTATCAACTTAATCTGGTTATTATGTTGCATAGATTTTGACCATTTTAATATCAAGTGGTAAAAACTATGCTGGAGTATGAGTCACTAGGCTTGATAAGCGCAAAAAAGAATAGAAGCTAAGTAGATACAGAGGTTTAAAGATCTGCCCCATGTATGTGAAGTCACATTGATCCACAATCTTCTTTAGGAGAGGTATATCAATTATACTCTTCAAGTTAACATTAAGTGGAGCATGCATTTGTACAGCTTTCTGATAGTATTTTAAACGATGATCTGAGGAACAAGCAACATCCAGGCCCAAAATTAAAAATTTTGTTTTAAAGGCAGACAGATAATTGGCCATTTGTGGCTGTTTGATCCGATTAAATTGCAAACATTCCAAAAATCAGAGTAATCTTAAGGTGGTCACCTGATGAATGTCCCAAGACATGAATGCCACAAATGGCAAGAAGGTCCTGAAGAGTAGTGCATAGGCTTTCTTGGTAGACTCTGAGAAGGCATGAGAGAGCCTAGATGTTGCAAGCTGTGATAGCTGACGTTCTAGTGGCAATGCACCTAAAATATATATTTTAATAACAATAATCAAATAGCTTCATTACAATACAATAGATCTAAAGTGGTGTGGATCCAAGTCACAGGGTGAACCAATGCCTGCAATTTAGAAACATTGTTAACAGTTTTATGCCATCTAGACAGCAAATCAGCCACTGGATTCATCTTCCCTGGGATGTGGACTACCTGAATATCAATATTAAAGGCACTAAGCCAGAGAAACACATTTCTTGCATACTTTGCCATGACCTTGTTTTACCAGTATTTAACACTGACACCACTGCTTGATTGTCACATTGAATTAGGACTTTAAGGCCATCCCACTGGACATGCCAAACTTTGAGGGCCACAAGAATGTTAATCATCTCAGTATATGCTATGTTAACATCCCGCTAACTGCCAGGGAGAGGAAGGGCATACACCTGGTTGTCAAAAATGGCCCCAAGTCCTGAGGGACAGCCATCTAGGTGAACAGATTTACTTGGAGCATAATTGAAAAAAGACACACCATTGTAAACTGCTAAGAAGTTATTGAACCACCTTAGATCACTTCTGAATTCCTCAGTGATTTTTAGTCGCCTCTCTTGAGTATTTTCTTGCAATAAAGTAAGCATCCTGTTAAGAAAGTACCTAGCATACTTTATGCATTTTGCTACATACAAAAGTGAACCTAAAAGGGATTGTAACTCCCTTTTTGTGCAAAAGGATTTCAAAGGGAACCCAATTTTTACACATACACTTAATTTTTCTGCAGGTATTGAAACTGAAAGATCTACAGTATCCACCTGGATATCCAGACACGTAACCCTTGTACTAGGTGGGACTAACTTCTTAACACTAACTGATAGACCTAATTCTTACAACAGTCCCTGCAATCTAATGAAGGTTTTACCTATTTTAGAGGGGAGAGACACACACAAAAAATCATCAATATAGTTCCATATACTGTGGCCCTCCTGCTTCATAATGAAGCTTACCATGTCTGAGAGTCTCTGGAGGTCCTCAGTGGCCTAGTGGTTAGCAAGTTTGGCATATAATCGTAGGCTGTCACCTCTGTGGGTTCGAGTCCCACAAGTGGCAATTCTGAGGACCTGTCCCAATATGACCCTGGCTGTTGAACGGGACGTAAAACCCCAACTTTGACCTTTGAGAGTCTCTGAAAGATGGAAGACCCGTGTTTAAACCCGAACGGCAGCAATTGATTGAGAAAGTAGTCTTCCCAGGATAGACCCAACAGATCCAGGTCATCAATTTGAACATGGCAAAACACCCTACTGATGTCTATTTTAAAAATTTTACACCCCTTGCCCAATTTTAACACCTCACTAGTGATATTATCAATGGAGGGGTAAGTCAGGACAAATTCTGTGCCCAAGTAACAATCACTTCCCACCCCCGAGTTAACAGAATGTCCAAAAGGCCAACTAAGGTCAATTATGACCCGTCTATTCACTGAACTGCTTTTATCCCGGGTCATAAAGGGGCTCACATGTAAATTGTCAATGGGTGGGGTTTTGAAAGGGCCCAACATGGCTTTGTTATCAAGTTCCTCCTGTAAATATGCTGTCACATGTTCAGGATATTCAATAGCACTCTTATGATTGATCTTTTCACAGTTAATGTCAGAATTACGATCAAAATCCAAAGGAAAACTATATTTAATGAGAGGCAACTCATGTGGCTCAGTTGGTAGGGTGTTGGACTTAAAATCCAAGGGTCATGGTTTCGATCCCCAGTGATGCCAACTGTTATCATGTGGGATAACATCTTTGGGCAAGATGTTAACCTTGGTCTGTGCCTCTCTCCACCCAGGGGAAATATGGGTACCCAGCTTTAAGGGATACTGGCTTCTGCGCCTTGCATGGCAGCAATAGGTAAGGTTACCAAGGCTATCTATCCTTGCTGGGGTAATACTGTGTAAAGCGCTTTGAGCTAATGATAGAAAAAGTGCTATATACGAGCCCAGTATTATTATTATTAACTTCCAGTCCCAGTAAGTCGTTAGGTATTGGGCCCATGTCTCATTTTAATTTTGACATCACTGGTACTTGTGGACCAATATAGTTGTGTCCACCATCTTGTCTCACTTTTCCAAAATATTTTTGCATACAGAGTTACCTTTGGTATCATAGACTCGGCCTTTTAGTCCATAAATGGGTATGAAGCTGAATAATGGTCTATTTTGTTGTATGCACATTTCATTTTTAGGGGCCCCTTTGGCTACCTGGATTTTGGATTTTTTTAGTTTGGTTTGAATTTCCAGTTCATATTTGTCACTATCGTTTGAATCTGCTGCTGTAACACTACTCACAAAAGCATGGACATCCCCATCTGCAACCTGACACACTGTATGTGTTTGCATATCATTACTGTGTGAAACCCCAATTTTTGAAGGACAATTATTCCACTTGGGTCTTCTAGTGAACGGGTATTCAATTCTTGAAACAGTAAACAGATTCTTCTTACCTTTAGTGAGGTTTCTACCATTTTTCATGAGTACAGACGCTTCATGACATGCTTCACCATCAGATTCACACACAACATTGCTTACATTGACAGGTTGACAAGTAATGACAATACTGAAATCAATATCAGCGAGAGTTTTATAAGGATTAACATCAACAAACTGACTAGCCATGACAGTGTGTTTTGGTTTGTTTTTGACAATGTTATTCATATCACGATACATGTGTGGAACACATTGATCTTTTAACATTCCAGGTTTCATACTAGACTTTTTTGGACTTTTAATACTAGAGCGTAAAGCTCCACACTTTTGCCCTTGGCAAATTTGTCATGATCTGGGGTTTTGCCAAAACATTTAACAAATGTTTTGTTACTTTTTTCTTCACATCAAGCAGGTGAGACTTTTTAAGTACATCAGAATATAACACATTAGGCTTTACATAACTACACATTAATTTCAACTTCCAATGTTTTGACTATCAAACAAATGACTGTACAAAACTACTATTTCAAAAATATCTAGCAGCAAATGTTTTGCTACAACTACCCTGATCAGAAGCCACTGCATTGCTGCAGTGGCTATTCAGTTTTTTAACTACATTTTTGAGTACAAGTACGACTGATATGAGGGCAATCACAGTACTCACACATATGTCTGTAGAACTGGCCTGCAGTTCTATGGTGGGAAACAAACCTACAGGTACCTTCCTGGAAAAATTTGCAAATAATACCACTTTTTGATGCACTGTTTCTGATCGTTTTGGTTACAGAACTTTTGGAAGCAGTGGACTGGCCTGGGGTATATGCCTTTGTGCATGAGCTCTACGGATTCGATCCAGCTTCTCAGTGTCAGACCACTGTAACCATCAGCTTCCATATTTGTTAAAACCACTGCATGAGAAGCCTTCGCTGATTCCCAAGAGAAGTCAGAGGCATCTTCCATAAGATTTCCCAGGTAATCCAACATGGAAGCCCTGGTTTCCCCTGACTTCTCTTTCTGTATACATCTTACAAAACCGGACACCAACTGGGTTACTATTAGATCACCATAAGTCGGCCTGGATTTTCTATTCCCGGTCAATATGAAATTTTGGGGCCAGTCCACCACCTTGTTAACCAGAATCTCCCCAGGACCACCCCTTTGTGATTTCATTCTACCTCTAGTAGCTGATTCATTAATCTGTGCCAGTTCTCACAATCTCTTGTCAACCTCAGCCGGAATTGAAGTGTTATTTTACAAATAACCCAATGAGGGGACCACACTCTCAATGGTGTCTTCCGTATTGATACCGTGGCTATCAGAATTTTGAATAGAAGGACTGTGGGAAGTACTAGAAAAAGAACTTGCCTGGTGAGATCCTTGTTCAAGTGCTGCCTCGGTACGCTGCACCCTCCTGTCCATAGAATCCATCTTTTCACCAAGCCACAATATTTTGTCAGAAACTATGGCCACACCCGGCTGGATCCATAGAGGGGGGGTGCAGCGTCCTCCACATCACTGGCCAAGGACTCAGCTTTGTACTGACATTTCTTCCCAACAGTCCTCGGATGCTGCAAAGTACATTTTAAACAACAAAATACCTTATGCATTTTAACGAACTGAGCAAAGTTAAAATATGATAAAACACTAAACTCGATAAAATAGAATAGAATGCATTAACAAAATACAAGCTCAGTTCAAATTTTGATGTGCATTGTTCGAATCCTAAGAGTGTGGCTCGAAATTCAAATGAAAGCTGACTTTTATAGTCGAAATCAATGAATCATTAAATACCACAATGCAATATTCTACACTGGTACCAGAACTGAAGGCTATGGCCATAAGGTGTTCATATCCCCACATGGAATCAACAAACACTAAACTCTCCATTGATCACTCGCATGATGAGACGTATTAAATTGTCCATCTCCTAAGGGATAACATAACAGAAAATATTACACACATTATTTACAGTTTTGTCATTGTATGCCTTAGATTCAAGTTATTTATTATATGATCAATGTCATTGTTCTATTTTAAGCATGAGGTCTGGCAAGGTTCGCTATACTAGAGATCACTTTTTCATATTTTTTTTCATTTTTTTTTGTCAACATACTTTGATGGGAATTGGTGTACCAGTCTCATCACTGAAGTAAAGCGGCAATGGGCTATGTTGGTACTTGGATGGGTAACCATCTGAATTCTAGTGCACTACTCATGTCTCCGATGGCTTTGCAGTTCATGTAGACTGAAATACTTTTTGGCCCTGTTTTGTCCATAAATAAATGATATGTCTTTTCAAAATAAAACTTTTAGTGGATTGTGGATTTTTTGACTGGGCAATGTCAGTAAGTTTCATCTGAGGACGTCGGTGTTTTCCATAATGCTGGAGAAAGTAGACAAAATTTTAAAGATAAAGATTCAATCTGTTTTAATTCTAATTTTGTTTGTAAGACAGACTCTAGGTGTACAATACAGAGAATCAGAGATGCATAATCATATATTTTTACTTTCTTTTATGAATTTAAAGTTTATAAAGTGTCTGAAATATCAACGAAAAATTAGTACTTGTTGATGAATTTGTAATGTTCACTTTCATGCCTATTTATCTCTAATTTTAGTCATGAGATTTCAGCATATTATTGGCACAAAATTAGAATATTGAAAGAAAGTTACTCTAAAAGAAATCACGTTTGTGAAATTTTAGAGTGTGGGAGCATTGAAAATATAATAATGTAAAAATTCTTTATTTTTTAGTTTTTTTTTAACAATTTTGTCAGATATGGTATGCTGCTATTGTTTTTTAAAAACATTCAGGTTCAGAGACGCTGATCGAAATCTTTTTTTCTTTTTCTAAATTTGTCACCTTTTGTTGCATTCGGGAATATGCTGGAAACCAGTACAATACAGAAAGGGTTGAAAACCTGGCCAAAATTTAGATTTGTGTTAAACTTGCATGCCATATTGACAAGTCTCTTTGAAATTGCTATACTGTGGATTAATTAATTTTTGCTTCAAGTGCATACAGACTGTTTATTATATACATTTTGTTGTGAACTCTTATAGGACTAAACTGGATATAGTGTGTGAACCTATAAGAGTGTGAATTTGCTGTATAATGGATCTTGTTCACAGCAGAGTAGGAAAATGTATTGAACAGTTGGATTCAGACATTGGATTACTCACATCTTGGAGCAAACTGTACAGTTCAAACACTCTGAACATCTGGATATATATGGATAAAGACTTTTTGTGTTAGTGGATGCTGAAGAGTTCATAAACAGATTGCTAGACAGAGTTGACGAACTCATTTTAACTGTTATTTGGGCTGATAGGAATGTATTCAGGTCAGATTTGTTTCATTGTTGTATCATTTTATGAATTAATAAGAGTATCTCATTTAAATTAAATTACTATTTGGATTGTTCAATATATTTCTTGTATTTTCCTGTTGCAACTTGAAAGTAACCTATAATTCCTACCATGTTTGAAATGTAACAGGGAAATTGGGGGCTCGTCCGAGATCCAACCATTCATTTAACTATTCAGAGAATCATTTATTTTATTTGAAAGTTTATTAAGTAAACAGTGCTTAAAATGGCTAGTACAAAAGAGTTTGTGCAGTCATCATTTAATGAGGTTCAAGAATTTTTTAGAAAAGATGTTAATGCATATAACATTTGAACAAAGATTTATTTATTTATTTATTTGGGGTTTTACGTCGCTTTCAACACTGTACAGGTCATATCACGACGGGTAGTTGGAAGGGCAGAGGAAACCAGTACATAGAGTTCGTCAGGGTTCTGTACTATAAACAGCCGACCAACGGCAAGCAACTACCAGCTTTCCCACTTGAGGCTGTGCTGGGAACCGAGCCCCAGCCTCAGAGGTCAGAGGTGAGAGTGTTACCACTCTGCCACCGTGGCCCCCACTTGAACAATGAAAAACTCAACATATGAGCATGAACTTAAAAGGCTTGTAACAACTTATTTTGCATCAACGACTTATTTTGTATTACCTGACTTATTTTGTATCAATTTTTTTACTTATTTCGTATTTATATCTTATTTTGTAGTAAAATTGCCTTATTTTGTATTACTTGGCTGACTTATTTCGTACCAACAGTTGACTTAATATGTTACAAAACGGTGCGCAGAATTTTGACAAGATTTCAGGGTGATACAAAATAAGTTAATAATACAAAATAAGCTGCTCTATAGACAACTTGTTTTGTATATCACTGACTTATTTTGTATAATCAGGTTAGGAAACTCCAAAATTTGTTTTTAAAACTGTGGAACTCTTTGTTTATTCATTATTTTATGTTACATTAAGACTTTTGCATAGATTTACACTAAAACATAGATCATAAGTCAGAAAATACATCCAAATTGTTATAATTTTCCAATATTTGCCTCTTGTTAGCCATTCCATGAAAGGTCATGCAATTTTCCTTGGGTGTGTAGCCATTCTTATCGCAAATTGAAGATCCTTGAACATCTCAAAAATGCCTGGGTAGAATTATGTGAAGCTGAGTTTGATTGGTTTACCATGTTAAGAATATTTTAGAAATAATGTTAATGAACAACTTTTGTCGCATATTATGATTTTGTCACAATGATATATAGTGTATTATTTTCTTTATAAGGGGTTTGTAAGTTACATTTAATTAACCAGTGTCATTGAAAATTATAAGAATATTACAGTATGGATTACAACGGTATTTCCTGAATATTCAGAAAGGTAGATGGATCTTTTGTTTTGATAAAAGTATAGCAATTGTAACACAACTGTATAATAGGAACTTGTGAATTTGACCTTAAAGAGTTTTATTATCAAGGACAATAACATTTATTCTATGGTCATTTTGTATTTGAATTTGTTTGTGTAAAAATTTTAAACTTGAACATTATTTTTTTCATCCTTTTCATGTAATTTTCATGATAATAAGAATTGGAAATTGCACATAAGAATTGGAAAAATTGTATTTATCCCTGAAATTTTAGTACTTACAAAGACTTTGGTTATTAAAATAATACACAGTCATTCCCGTTTTCTTTCTGATACATACAAAAATGCTTAATGCTACCAATGGATAAACACATTTGCCACCTCCTCTATATTCTATTGAATAATGCTGAGCTGACATGCGATTACTATTTGCCTGTTGTCTATAGAATTGGACATTTTGCATACTAGAATTTGGGATATGTGTAGTTTTTATGCTGTGCAGGTATTGTTGTCACCCAGGGTGTCAGGCTGGGCAGTTGGGCAGTCTCTCGGCCAAGTGGGAGGGCTGGTTCAGTATTAACTTGTCCCTGCTGTAACTCATAAACCATAAGAGGTATGATGTTGAGCCTTGATAGAGACATTAAGAGAGACTGGTTAGGGGATCTAGGTGTGAAACATCATAGTATGACCTTGATTTGACCTTTGACCTTGCAGTAGTGACTTTGAGCTTTAAAATCTTATCCAGCCCATATCTTTCAAATGTAAAGTGTAGGAGGTTGATACTTGGTAGGGATATTGGATAGGAAGTGTAGGTTAGCAATGTGTAGTCTAACTTGTTGACCTTTGACCTTGTCATAGAAATGCTGACCTTTATAGTCTTTAGAAAGTTGATACTTCACATGAACATTGGCTGGGGACAGGTGTATTGTTCAACTTCATAGTATTACATCAAGTTTCCCTATAACTTTTTACTCTGTAATGTTTAACATGAATATCATATTTAGGCAGATGTTTCTTGAGTGTACAAAGTGTACATTTTAACATCTAATCTGATGGAGTTCATTGATTTTCCCAAAGGTTGTGGGATCTGGGCATCTCTGATGATATTTTTCATCTGGAAACACAACATGTTTATTGCTACCAGTTGCAGCATTTTAACTTTATTATGTTTTATCTGATTCAACAAGGGCATTCATACTTTCACAAATATATTCTAGTCAAAGATTTAACACCAAACTCAAATTAATTTATGGATGCAGATATAATTTCAATATACTACTGACTAGTCTAATCAATTATGTCTCTGTGAAATGTCAGTGCTGAAAATAAAAAGTACTATCAGGCAAATGGACTACAACATTGAATACAGTAAGGATTAAATTCCTTTGATTCCATCCTTTGATGGAGACAAGGCACTATATAAGGTGAATTGAAATTACTACAAAATAAGTCAGTGTCTATAGAGCAGCTTATTTTGTATTATTGACTTATTTTGTATCACCCTGAAATCTTGTCAAAATTTTGCACACCGTTTTGTAACATATTAAGTCAACTGCTGATACGAAATAAGTCGGCCATGTAATACGAAATAAGGCAATTTTACTACAAAACAAGTCAGTCATACAAAATAAGTCAGGTAATACAAAATAAGTCGTTGATACAAAATAAGTTGTCACAAGACTCATTGTTGCACAGTTAGTTGACAAAGACGTTTTACCTGATTGTTGTTTGGAGGTGTATGAATCTCTTCTAATGAACCTTCTGGTCAATCAGAGATCAGGTGATTACAAATTGAAAGAGAGTTAAGAGCTTAAAGCTGAACAGAAGTACTCAAAGCTTATTAAGCTTTGAAAAAGAAATGCAAGCTTTAGAACTCATTGCCCACCAAATTGCTCATGAAGAGTCCATCGTTACCAAATTTGATTTGGTACAACTGGTACCACCTTGTGAATGTTTGGACTACAGCTGTGTGAAAATTACTATTTTTAAGACATATGAGTTGGTGCCAAAAGCATATCATCATAAGTTCAGAAACTACCATAAGCTAGAAAGTCAAACTCAGGTTGGATTTGCCTGTGAGAGAGAGAAGTGTATATTGACAGAAGGCATAACTTTAGAGAAGTTGGCACAGACTTTGAAAAGCTTTGACAAGTCATTTTGATTTAAGAATTCAAAAGGTGTGATCGTGATAACATTAAAATCTCAGAAAGTAAGAAAAAAAATAAGAAAAAAAATAAGAAAAGCAGCAGATTTTATTGATGAGTATGCCCTGACTCCCAATTCCACATTTAGCACAAATAGAGCTTCTGGTTATATAAGACTCGACCTGAAGTATATAAAAATCTTAAAATGTAGCCCCAGAAGAGAGTTCAGATGAGCGTCAGACCATAGATTAAACTATGAAGAAAGTAAACCCAGATCCTTTGCTCCTGTATGTCATTATTTTGAAAAACCTGCACATGTTATAGCTGACTGTTGGCTTTTAAAGAAAAAGACAGAAAAGGAAACAACACTAAACACATTTAATTCCAGCAAATCTAACTGACATTCAAATCTTAATAGAGCAGAATCTAGCAGTAGTTCAAAGAAGTCTGACATTATAAGGAAATACTTCAAACGTTTTATTGCTAAGGGTTTTGTATCCGGAAGATGGTAGTTAAATTTGTCATTAAACCGGGACGAAAAGGGTATTTGGCTACCAAATTTAGTGTCAGACTTGGTTACTGGTTCTGTTGTGGTGGGTACCAGGCCCACTTTACCCATTAAAGGGGTATCTTTGTCCTTGGTCAAATATTCCTGTCAGATGATCATACTTGCTATTGTAATTGGCCATTAAATTTGTCATTAAATCGGGACGAAAAGGGTATTTGGCTACCATTACTGTGTTCATCTTTGGGATATATATTGCCAAAGATGAGTTTTAAAAAAGAATGAATAAGCTTTTAAGTTTGATTTTCTTTGATCCCTCATACCCCGCAAGCTTATCGGGTCCTCAAAAACTGTATGAAGCTGCAGTCAAACAAGACAGCACTGTGACCCTCAATGCTGTGAAAAGTTGGTTGAGTGGAGAGGAGACATACACATTTCACAAGCCATCAAGAAAGAAATTTAAAAGTGGGATGTTGATTTGATGGACATGACGAAAATTGCAAAATACAATTATGGTTATCATTACATTCTTTTAGCTATAGATATTTTTTCTCGTTATGTATAGACGGTGCCACTCAGGGATAAATCTGGAAATGAAGTTGTTTGTGCGTTCACTAAAATTTTTAAAGAAAGAGTACCCGAAGTTGTGCGTTCAGACAAAGGAACAGAATTTTAGGACACAAAGTTCAGAATTTATTCAAATCACACTTGATCCGTCACTTTGTGACCCAAAATGAAGTGAAGGCCAATTATGCTAAACGAGCTATTAAAACCATCAAAGGAAAAATGTACAAGTATTTTACATATAAACAGTCTTACCATTATATTGATGCACTGCAAGACTTTACTCGGGCTTACAACTCAAGTGTACACTGATCCATTGAAATGGCACCAGCACAGGTCACAATGAGCAACTTGAATTCAGAAAGAATAAAGAATGAAAAAAAACACTTTTAAGTTTAAAGTTGGGAACTTTGTCAGGATCTCACGTGCCAGAAAGACGTTCAAAAGGGAATATGATCAGAGGTGGAGTGGTGAACTGTTCCAAATAGTCAACCGAGATGGGACGCAAAGGTATCCCACATACAAAATCAAAGATTATGCCGGGGAGTCCATTGATGGACCATTTTATGAAGAAGAGCTACAGAAGGTCACTCCCAATGAGTATTATAAGGTTGAAAACATTTTGAAAAGTCGCAAAATTAAAGGTCGCCCCAAAGAGGTCTTGGTGAGGTGGTTACATTGGCCTCCAAAGTATGATTCTTGGATACCAGCCACAGACATAACTGGCTTTTATAAATAGAAGGTCCCTTAAACCTGTGTTGTCATTTCAACGTGAACAGTCATGGTGAAAACATGTCTGTCATTAAAAAGAACGAATACATGTTAAGGATTTTAGCTGAAGGTGACCCCAAAACGATAAAGTACATCATTTGTGGTGCGGACAGACCACTCATTCACTGTTTTGTAGATTGCGCTCACAATATTCTAGAGGGGAATTCTAATTCTAATTCGACTTTTATAGCGCTTAATCTCCACTGAGTAGTGGACTCTAAGGCGCAACAATACAATAGCAATATGCAAATTCAAAGTCCAGGAACAGAAATAGGTTGGCACCACGGAGAAGCCATAAGAGAAAATGAGCTAAGGAGGATAAGCCTTTGCATAGAGATAGGTTTTGAGCTTCTTTCTAAAAGAGGCAACAGTGGGTGATGCACGAATGTCTTCAGGAAGTGAATTCCAAACAGTGGGAGCATCAAAGGCAAAACTGAAACCAAACTGCTTAGTGGACTTGTGAATTGTAAGTTGAAATTTGGTACATTTAGGAAATTGGCAACACTCTGACTACATCTAGTATTGTAAGTAGTGTGGTATGTAGATAGATATGGAGCCAAATATTTAGGGAAACCAGTATGAATAGACTTATACACTAGGGTAGCCAGTTTGAACTCTGAGCGAAACTGAACAGGGAGCCAATGGAGTTTCCTGAGTACTGCAGTTATCCGAGTATATTTACTCGAATTTGTCACAATTCTAGCTGCACTATTTTGGATATACTGTAATCTATGAAGATTGAATTTGGAGAGACTCCTGAAAATGAGTTACAATAGTCCAACCGACTACTAACAAAAGCAATGGCAACCGACACAGTTGCATCCTGAGTCAAGAACTGCCTAATATTTCTAAAATCCCTCAGTTGAATAAAGCAGGTTTTACAAACATTCTGGACGTGTTTAGAGAAAGAGAAATCAGAACCACACACCCAGGTTCCTGACTGACTCAGTGGGGTGAAGGGGGTTGCCCAAGATGTCAATTGGAAAACATACATTTAACCTTTCTCTCTGTTTCTTGGAGCCAAAAAGTATAAACTCAGTTTTATCAGGATTAAGTTTAAGTTTGCTAGCCGACATCCATTCCTTAACATCGTGAAGGCATCTGTTCAACTTATCAAAAGCAGCTGAGGCATTCATGTGTGACAGATGGACAAAGAGTTGTGAATCGTCGGCATAAAAATGAAAGTTTACGCCTTTATGTTTACCAATCAGACTACTAAGTGCAGATGTGTAAAGAGAGAATAGCAGAGGACCCAGAACAGAACCCTGAGGCACACCGAACCGCAGTTTTTGTAAATCAGACAAAGTAGAACCAGTCTTAACAGATTGAAAGTGTTCTATCAAATAAGAAGAGAACCATTTGAGAGTGGAGCCACCAACACCAAACCAATCCAGAAGACAGCTGAGGAGAGTGGAATGATCAATAGTATCAAAGGCGGCCGAGAGATCCAGAAGAACCAAGGCAGTAGCTTCACCCCGAGATAGTGACAAATGAATATCATTTTTGATGGAAAGGAGAGCCGTTTCTGTTGAGTGACCTCACTTATATGCTGACTGGTATGAGTTATCCAAGCCATGTTGATGAATATGGTCAACCAGCTGTTTAGCAACTACACGTTCCACCAGTTTAGAAATGAAGCTAAGTCCAGATACTGGGCGGTAGTTTTTCAAATCCTCAACAGGAAGCGAGGCCTTCTTTATAAGTGGAGTGACTACAGCTTTTTTTAACCAATCTGGAACCAGTCCCTCCCGCAGTGAACAATTAACCAATTTGGTTATAGATGGCAGAAGGATGTCAATGCATTGCTTAATAAGGAATGTGGGCAATGGGTCCAACAGGCATGATTTGGTGGGTGATTTGCTGATTATTTTACCAATTTCATCTTGAGTGACTTGAGTAAAGACTGTTAATTTAGGAGGGTCAAAGGGGGGATGTACCATGTTACAGGACTCAGATGAGGAGAAACTCATGATTTTATTTGAGAAAAATGTAGCAAAACGATCAGCCAATGACTTTGAGGATTCACAAGTGGGCAAAGTAGTGCGGTGGGATCTATATAGGACTTTGTGTAACTCCCACCATAGTTTCTTGGAATCATGGCTGTTTTCGGAGATAAGTTTCCTGTAATAGACAGTCTTGTCCCTGTTGGCAAGATGATTACACCAGGCGATTTGACGCTGAGGACGACTCCTGTTGTATTGACTTCTTTTTGCCAAGCACATTCAAATTGACGTCTGAGTGACTTTGCAATACCTGTTGAATGTGGCCTATGTATCAATGAGAACCCATCTGGGGTGACGGAACGAAGGAAACTATCAGAATCAGTGGTACAAATATGTGTTTCAGTGAGACAGAGGAAATCAAAGGCATTAGATGCTATTGTATCAGAGAGGAGAGGGCCCTTATTCCGGATTCTTGCATTCACTGAGCCAAGCATAACCGGTCCAGGATTGATGGCAACATCACCACACATAAGAAGTAATAGCATAAGCCCACTCTGTTTTACAGTAGGATGAAAAACATGGCAGGAGCATCTATAAGAGTAATTTTTAGCAACCCTCAACATGGATGGAATGAGGAATCTACTTCCAGTGAAATTTTATGAGACACTCCTGAGATGAGTGGCAGCCAGTGCAGAAGAGAAAAATGTGCATGGCCATTATCTTGGTTGGGTTGGTTAAATGACGATGCCCTAGGATCAAAATCACCTGTGGGTGGCCTAACCATTCTGGACTAACCCTTGAAACTTCGTCCCATGGGCGATTCACGGGCACCCTAGCAACCCACACTAAAGCCAACCTTACGAACTCAAAACCAACCACAACCCAAAGAGTATTTTTATACTGAAATACAAGAGAAACTGACAGAAGAAGCTACAATGCAATAAAAACATCTATGAGAGTAATGAACCAAATTGAAACTACACACAATTAGCAAGATTATACAATGGGCATGATAAGATTGAAAACAGTTACCGGTAATTCCTGGCTAGTTGAGCGATAATACCCTAAATTTTGTAAAATCATAATAAGAGTTATAGGGGATAAAAAAATCAAATTAACGCCAGGCAGATAACAAAATACAAAGAATATTCCTCTTGGGATGAAAGAAAAGAAAAGACTGGGTAAGTTTAAAGAAGAATTGCGAAGATTAAGGAAAAAGAATACCTCTGACAGAAAAAAGAATAAGATTTTGCAAGAGGGTGGATTCCGGCCTGCTTTATTGGTTCCTATTTTAGGAACTGTTATTCCTCCACTTGCTAAGAAACTGGTAGGGCTTTTCACTCGGAGATGAATAAATTTATCGAAAAAATTGTTGTGCCCAAGTCAACAAACACCAGAGACTGTGCACCAGTAGGAAGAGATGGCACAGCTACAGCTATGGCCAGATTAGCAAAGGATATGAGTGGACTGTTAGAAGACCCAGTATTGGAACCAACTGAGAAAATGAAGCTGTACAATCAGTCCATGAAACGTCTGCTGACTTATGATTGAAAGCAAGACCACGAACCTGTGGATCCTTTTCCAGATCCTGTGGTCCCTGTGGAAGACCCTAAAGAAGATTTAGAAGATGACTTGGCCATCACTCTGCCACCTTCTCTGAGGAGTAAAGGTCAGCACCTGTATCAAAAGTTAAAAGAGACTTTACAATGGATTGACAAAGGCGAAATTTTAACAGAAGACAATTGACCCATTAGTGGATCACACATCACAGATTTGATTAACACAGCTATTCGGACACAGAGAAAAATAAGAAAACTGCCAACTGGTTGGGGATAATTTAATCAAAAGTTACAAGAGGCTAACATTCCAGAGAGGTTATTAGGTGGTGGTCCCCAGTTTCAACCACAAGAGGAGGTATGGAAACCTGAACCAGAATCTGAACCTGAATCTGAACCAGAATCTGAATGGAAACCAAAGATTCCAAGAAAAAAGTACAAATGGAAGAGTACATAAAAGGGAAAGCATCCTTTGATTTCCTTCAGTATGATGAAAGAGACAGACCATGAAAGGCTTTTATCTCTATTTACCAAGCAATACAAAGCACACGGGTAATACTCCCAGAGAGTTTATTGTACCACTGGCTCAACATTATGAACTGGTCGGTGAATGGGAAGTGGGACTGATGAAAATTCAGTATGCAAGAACATGGTATAATGTCCCTTCAGATCAATTTGTTCAAGTTGGAAATACAACCATACTCATTCCCGAGGGTATTTATGCTGATATAAAGGAATTGATCAAAATCTTAAATAAAAAAATTAAATGGAGCCTTGGTGGAAACCACCTGTCACTGTCGAATTCAATACAATTGAAGCCACACAAAAAACGAGACTTAAAATTGCAACAAATGACTCATCAGAGGAGTTACCACCTGACTTGTATCTTTCCAAGAAATTGAGTGACATGTTAGGATTTGTCAAGACAGGCCCATTTTTAGCTGGAGATAGAAAATCAGAGTATCCAGCTGACATTGAAGATGGCATACACAACTTGTACGTCTATTGTGATTTAATTGAACCTGTGGCTGTGGGAAATGCCAAGGTGCCCCTCCTGAAAATTGTGCCCATCCAAAAGGGACCCTTTGTCACCACCTCCTACAGTAAAGTATTCTACTATCCAGTGATGAGAAAGATTTTTGGAGCTGTTGAAATCAATATAAAGGGGGATATGGGTGAAGTTATTCCATTTGTTGGTGGAAAGTCATTTGTAACACTCCACTTTCGGCAAAAATGAAGCACCAGGATTACTGCTGCGACGATTCTACCTGTCGAGCATACGAGCAGTATTACACAAGTCAAGCAGGAAGTGGATTACCAGGATTTCAAGGTTTGCGATATCAAAGAGGTCACGGTTTGGGAAGCCTGTTTTGGGGTATTGTAGGAGTGGCTGCTCCCCTGTTGAAGAAAGGTGCCATTGCACTGGGAAAATCCTTGGGACAGAAAGCTCTCAAAGCAGGTGTTGAACTGGCACAAGATTACTTGGGAGATAATAAAAGGAACAACAACCAAAGAAAGCGCGTCATTTCATCAAGAGCAGTCAAAAGAGGAGGACCTTCCAAGAAAAATCGAAAAAATATTTACTCTTAAACATGCCTCTGATTCACCCACTGTCATGCGAGTGTGTTAAAAGTGAATTGGATTTGTTTGGTATGCCACTCACTCAAACCAGTGTTGAAGAAGGGAGATGGGTAGAATATGGACCAATTACAGCAGTCAAGGACAGTGATGACGCCATTGAATTTAAAATTGCTGAGACTGACTCATTGATTTGAAAAACAGCTTCATTTGAGTCAAGTCTAAAATTGTGAATGCTGACGGAGAGCCATTGGGTGCCACTGTAGATGTCGCCCCGGTAAATTTTTGGCTGCATGCTTTGTTTAATCAGATAGACATGACCCTGAAAGACACTTTAGTCACCACCTCCAATAACATCTATCCTTACAAAGCATACATAGAAACACTCCTCAGTTTTGGGACTGAGAGCAAACAAAGTTAACTCACGGCATTGATGTGGTACAAAAACACAAATAACTTTTCTCTTGACCAACACAATAAGGGATATGTCAAAAGAAAGGAGCTTGGCCATGAAAGTCACTTCATAGATATGATGGGAAAACTGCACCGGGACCTGATATTCCAAGATCGCTACATACTCACACACCCATCAAGTTGCGTCTAACGAGAAGCAAGGATAAGTTTGCCATAGTCAGCCCAACGGATAATACCAGCTTCAGAGTGAAACTGGATAGTGTTAAGATGATGATCAGAAAAGTTCAAGTGAATTCAGTTATCCAGGCAGCTCACACAAAGGCCTTAGAAATGGGAACAGCCAAGTACCCCATAACCCAAGGTGAATGTAAGATGTGCACAGTCAGTTCAGGCACAAGAAGTCATGCAGAAAAAAATTTGCATTTGGGTCAAATTCCAAAACATATTGTCATAGGTTTTGTCAAAAACAGTGGCATCAATGGAACATACCAAACTAACCCGTTCCAGTTTGAACATTTTGATATGGACCATATCGCACTGAGTGTGGGTGGCACATCCGTTCCTGGTAAGGCACTTCAACCTGATTTTGAGACTGGAGACTACATGAATTGCTACATGACGCTCTTCTCTGGTATGGGATCCATGTATTAAGATGAAGAGAACCACATAGATAGGGAGGAGTATAAAATGGGATATACCTTGATCTGCTTTAATTTGTTACCTGATTTGGAAGAGGGTGGAGGATATGTGAATTTGAGAAAGACTGGCACAGTTTCACTCGAGGTTCACTTCAAAAAATAATTGACATAAACTGTGAACATTGTTGTGTATGGAGAATTTGAAAATACCATTGAAATTGACCAATACAGATCTGTTGTGACCGACTTTACCATATAGAGTTCTGAACTGATGAATACATTTGAATTGGAAAAAGTGCTAAATACCTTCAAGCCACTGGGATGGGACACTGGAGTTTTTGCCAGAAATGAGCTGAGAAGTCCAACGGAAAAATGTGTCTTTATTTACAACACAGACTGCTCTCACAATGAAGGAACCCACTGGGTGGCACTCAGCATCAATGACCAAGGTGAGAGTCTGTACTTTGACTCTTACGGATTACCACCTGTCTTCAAAGAATTCAGCACATTTTTTGAAGGTCATGTTTGCACTTACAATGATGTTCAACTGCAAAGACCTTTCTCACTGGCCTGTGGACATTACTGTGCATTATTTGCCCTCCACACCTTTGCTGGCTGCAGCATGGAGACGACTGTCAACAGGATGGAGAAATACAGTGATGATCAGATTGAAAACTTTGTAGAACAAATACTTATGAAATATTAAAGAATCACAAATAAATTATTTCAATTGGTCTAAATTTTGTTACACATTAAAATTAGTTGTTCCAAACCATTATATTGTCTTGTACATTATAAAATTAATGTTCAAGCTAATCAATAAGTATTGGACCTATATTTTTAGTCAAGGCATTATTGTTAGACAATAATTATGTTTATACAGTAAAAGTGTTTTATTTATGCAGCAGGAGGAAGGGGAAAAGGAGGGGATGGAGTGAGAATGAGGGTCAATGGTAATATTAGGAGGAGGAGGAGGAGGAAGAGGGGATGGAGTGAGAATGAGGGTCAAGGGTAATATTAGGAGGAGGAGGGGATGGAGTGAGAATGAGGGTCAGGGGTATCAGGAGGAGGGTATAGCGGAGGAAGAAAACCTATAAATTGCAGTAAGTTTTACAAACAAATTCATTTTCCAATAAGACACTGATCTGAAAAGATGCCCAAGTGTCCAGTCTGTGGCAAACCCTTTCCTCGAAGTGATAATTTGAAAAGACACATAAAGAATGTCCATGAGAAAATGGCACCTGATATGACAGTGCATCAGCCAAAGCCTATGCACTACAGAGATGGTTCCTGTGTCAATGTTTCCCTACGTAAGTTGATTAATCTGTTTACTTGTCTAGTGGCTAGTCCCACAGGAAGTGGGAAAACATCCTTTTTAGAAAAACTACTGGAACTAAAAAATGAAAAGATTTATCAATGCCCACCAAGAACTGTGTGTTGCTATTCCCAATGGCAGCCTCTTTACAGCCTGTTTATAAGTTCTTACACAGTGGTAACCCAAATACTTTGAACCATTTCTTATACCCAGACATAGTGCATATAACACTCGTCGAAGTCAATCTGATGGCATGTTTCTTGAGGTTACCCACTTTGCTTCAGTTTTCAAGTCTTGAAAGCATTTTGGACTCAGTTTTGCGTACAACACACCTATGATTTGGAATGACCTTCCTGACGAGGTCCGTTCTGCAAACTCACTTGGCTCCTTCAGGTCAAAGCTGAAGTCATACATCTTTGGAAAAGCATATCCACCCTACATTTCCAATCTCCTCCTGCTTTCTCCGCGGTGCTGACCCCTGCAAAGTCTCTGGTTTATGAATATTGAACAATGTTTTTGTGTGATGCGCCTTCGAGTCTGTCTTTTTAACAGAGATTAAGCACTATAAAAGTGCTATTAGAATTAGAATTTACACTACCATGCAAAATGTGGAATTCCAACATGGCTTAGCAGATGTTGAAGAACTGGAATCGTGTCTCCTGGTGTTGGATGACATGATGGACTCCTTGGAGGGTGGAGTGGCTGATCTGTTTACAAAAGGGAGTCATCACAAAAATATATCCGTCATTGCAGTGACCCAGAATGTGTTTCACCAAAGCAAATTTCAGAGAACTATCAGTTTGAACACAGACTTCATGATACTTTTTAAGAATCCCAGAGATGGCAGCCAGATTCAACACTTAGCCAGACAGATGTACCCCAAAGATCCAGAATACCTTGTGCAGGGGTATGAAAGAGTGATGACCCTCGGACCGTATAGCTATCTGTTCATTGACCTCAGACAGGAAACACTGAATAACACGAGACTGAGAGCAAATATATTAGAAGATGAAGAACGATATTATTGTCAAAGGAAATAACAATAATAAACTTTAAACTTTAATGTCTTGTTTTTCTTTTTAATGAGTTGGATAAAAACAATTTGCTGGGTTAACTTTGCAACACTTTATCAGTAGAACGCACCTGTGCAACAAACCTAATAAACAACATGTGGATGTGCAACATCTTACGCAATGTGCGCATGTGTGAAAGGTTAATCACAGGAGTTCTTCTAAAACAAATGGCTCCTGAGATTGTACAACCTGTACATTTTAATTGGGACTGCACAAAAATGTCCACATCAATGCTCCTGTGACTATCCAAAAATGCTCCTAAAACTGACGCTCCTGAGACTATCTTGCCTGTACATTTTAATTGTGAATGCTCATAAATGAGCTCATGAGCGCTCCTCTACCAAACAATACACGCATGTGCAAACAACCTAATCAAAATTTACAACTAAACCAAACATTTAGAACATGCATGCACTCTCACCCAAAACAAAAAATTAGCAGGCGCACTACAAGGTTAATTACAGGAGCTCTAAAACTTTCGCTCCTCACATTAACCACCCCATTAATTTTAATTAGAATTGCTCATTTTTGGAGCTCATGTGCACTCCTCTCATTATCCACGTGCATGCCCATAACAAGGTTAACTACAGGAGCTCCAAAAATTACTGCTCCTCAGGTTAACCTGCCTCAGGTCTTAGAAACATATAGAAACATATAGAAAACTATATATTGCTGGATACAGTTTTTAGAGCGCCTTTTTTGGTCTTATTTTATAAACATCCAATGAACTATAAGCATCATATTGCAGTTTAAACTTCAAATTCAGTTTCAAATAAAGTTAAATAAAAAAATAAAATTCACCAAATTAGTTTTTGATTTGTTATCAATAACTTCAAAACTGTTAAAGATGCATACAGAAAACTATATATTGGTGGAAAGTGTACTTCATAGCACTTCTTTTGGTCTTTATTTCATCAAAATCCATCCATAAATAAGGAAGTTATAGCTAAAATATAAAATTACACATATATTTTACCAAACAATACCTAATTAACAATGTGCGCATGCGCGGCCTAAAAAACAGCATGCGCATGCGCACTCAGGTTAACCACAGGAGCCTCATTTCTGACCACTCCTGAGGTTAACCACTCCTATTGATTTTAATTGGAAACACCCTTTTTAGGAGCTCAAAACTGCTCCTCAGGTTAACTTTTAATTGCTATAATGCCCCCTTTATACTACTTTCATATTTTAACATTATTTAAAATTCTTTCCACTTATATCCATAAAAAATACAAAATATTATCACGCGCATGCGCCTTCTGCCCCAATGTCGCATGCATGTGCTCTTCTCTAAACTTTTGCATGTGCATGCGCACTCTGATTAATTACAGGAGCCTCAAAAACTGCTTCAATTTGCTTCCTCCTGAGATTAACCACTCCTGTTGATTTTAATTGGAAAACCCCATTTTAAGGAGCTCAAACCCCCTCCTCAGATTAACTTTTGGGGGTTATAATGCCCGCCTTTATACTACTACTAATTGATCCAGACAATGTAAAATATGCATTATCAAACAACTTTCCCACTTTAAGACAGGGACAGGATTACAACCACAAGCTGAGAAGCAGGTAATAGGCATTACTGACCACTCAGTTCACTGATATTTATAGAAATGTTACTCATATACATATCTCAAATATTTCCTGAATTTCTAAAAGGGTTCACAAAATAACAATTATCAAACTTTACAGGCATCCTAGCACAAAGTCACTACTCTGGTTATCAAGAAGCTGACATTTAATACTTGGTTCTTATAGCTCAGATTGGGGATACAAATAAAACTCATGGTCTGTCCCAGTGTGACCTGTTCAAAGGGCCATAAAAACACAGAATTGGCGTACAAAATAACCGTAGTTTTGCCATTCTTGTAACAATCATGCATGAAGCAAAATCATCCTGCTTTTTGTAAATACGGAATGGTAATATTCACAGATTCCTTACCTTTTGGATACTTTCTTTTCTTATTCCAAGGTCACAGAAAATGATCTTTCTATGTGGGAAGTGTTGTTAGATGGTTGCTTTGCTTTCAATGGAATTTTCACAAAATCTTCATTGGCAGCTGTCACAAAGACAAAGCCCTCCAGAGTGTTATCAGATAAGCTGACAAAGTCAGTGATTGGAAATCCAAGAGCCAGGAGATGTCGTTATGAGACCATTTATACTGGTACGACACCATGTGATTATCAGACTTGTGTGCTTCACTAACTTTTCCAGTAACAGAAAGGTTACTCCAATCATTTGATTTCCAACTTTTGTAACAACAAATAAGGACACTGCAAGTAACAGCACCGCCTTCCGTGAACACTTGTGTTTCATGCATCTTCTTCGAATCCTGGCAGTGATGTTAGAATATGTTCTCCAACAAATAATTTGTCAACAGAATTTGGTTTAAATCTTACTTTCAATATAGTATAGGTCACACAAAAGATGGTCATTCTAGTTTATTCTGAACCAGACATCAGGCAAGCAACAACTAACCTGCCATCACAAGGTACGGCCATGAATCAAACCAAAGACATAAGAGTGGGAAGCGTGCTATCCACTTTACTACAACTGCCAGCAAGAGCAACGAGTTCATAGAAAGCATAGAAACATGAAACTGTTTAACGGCCTAACTCATGCTTCCAAGTAACTCATGTGCTTTTGATTTTAATAGTTGAAATAATTTGTTTTTCTTTGTTTAAAAACATTACTTTTCTGTTTAGGCTGGAAATGCTGCAATCTGTTAATGGGCTACATAATTGGATTGGGAAGTATTTTGTTTTTATATCAGTTCTGTGCTGGCTTTCCATCTGAATACAAGTTTAAAATAAAAGCTCTGAGTTTTACTCATATGTGGTTAAAACAGTATGTGAGTCTAGCCAAAACAAAAGTGTTTATCATACTGTGGATACAAAAGAATCCCAAATTTCTAACTTTCTCATTGTGAATAATCTTTATCATGGTCATGTTATCTCATGATTAGAGTTAAAATAAAAGAAAATCAATGTTTGGTTTAATTATAATGAGGGGATAATTTGTTTAAGTTGCAAATAAGTTTAGTAAAAGCTTTTTAAAAATTTTCTGATCCCAAATTGGTTAACCTGTCTTCACCTGAAAGTTTGATATTTGTTCAAGACGCTTTTAGAGTATCATTGTTACAGTCTTTATCAAGAAGTCAACATGATCCCAAAGTCTAAAGACACACCTCAAGCCCCCCCCCCCCCCCCCCCCCCATTCCTTGCTGAACTTCTAGAAAGGCTAGTTGCTGTTCAAGGTACGAATCAAAAAAATGATCTTGTACCAGTCAGCCTACAAGCAATTCCATTTCACAGAGATGTACATATAAACAAGAGTTCAGTGATCACTAAAGTCATCGCATGTACAAGAGAGTTATATAATAAAGTTGTTACAAAGTGTCCTTACAAGATTTAGTTCTTTGTTGTTTTTTTGTTGTTTTGTCATTACGAATTTTGGACTCTTGTTTTGAATATCTCTCCTGTATGAGGTCATTGCAGATGCACTGTGGTTTGTTGAGTTTATGGTCTGCCTTCATGCTTCACACAGCAGTTCTATGTGGCATTAGTTTCTTTGTTTAGTCTTTTGGAAACCACACATAAGACAGCATATAGTTTGTAGCTCCACTTTATACATTTATGGAGATTTCCAGTTTCGAAGGTACAGATTTATTATTATTGTAATCCATCCTTAGATTTAGTTCTTATCCCATAACCAGCAAAATAACTTTATTACAGATAATAAATATTTTAGTTCTTTTTAGCTAATATAAATGTTGTGAATGGCTTATGTTGATAACTATTACATATAATTATACATAATTACACAGTGAATGTAAAAATCTACTTCAGTTGTATTACATAGCTATTGTGTGTTGGTGTTGTCCATAGTTCTGTTGAATACAAATTATTTGACTTTGTAGTATTGCTGATAGTCCTTTGAGCACCACATAGTGACATTACATGGTAATGAACATTATATTTGCATCATTTGTACATTGAAATATATTTTTTCTGTATGTAAATTAATATCTTTGTTCTGTGTATTGTGTTTTGTCTGTTGTATGTCAGAGTTATTTGATGTTTTGTCTGTATGATTTAGTTCAGTGTGTATGTGTAGGTGTATAGTGTGTTGGTGTGTGTACAATATATGTATCACATTGTAATTACCTGATTTTAAAAGAGTATTCACCGAAAGAAAGTAAATCTGATAGCTGGAATTAAATAAACTTAAGGTGTGTATCATTTATCGTACAGGCCCCAATCTGATCCTGTAGCCAGTGCTTGATCTGAATTTTAAGACCTCTCTTAAATTTATATAAAATATGGTGGGTGGCTTTCAACGAACTACAGTCTATTCAATTCATATTGAACCCATCACTCCAGCTGTGAATGTTTTAATCTTGTTTGTGACCTGCAGTGGATAATTTTCCATTTATTCATTTCCAAAAGGTGTGCCTTCTGATCTTATTTGTTGGAGCTCACTGCAGCCTTTGACCTACCATTACACTCCCCTGGGCGCACTCAGGTTGATGTGTGACTCATCAGTGACCCCCTGAAACGGTTTCAATCATATCTATTTAACAGGTGTCAGTTCATAAAGGTTGGTAGTGCTGTATCTTTTCCAGGTACTTTGACGTATCGAGTTCCACAGGGTATAGATGTTAATCTTAGAAATAAACTTGCTTTGATTCAATTTAACAAAGGACAACTGTATATATATCCAGATTTTATTGTGTCTACACGAAACATGTTGACACATTCCTTTAATCATGATTTTTCATGGTGGAAAAATAATGGAAAATACTTATAAAACATTTCTTTGTTTTTTTTTTCAATTGCGATATATATTTGTGTTAGCTGCAAGGCTGCAACTGAAATTATTTTAACAAAAAGTATATTGTTGTTTTGAAAAATGTATGTGAATTGCAAACCAAATGATTTTGTATAATATTCTGTGAAAGCCATTTCAACCATGATTTTGCTCATCATATCCTACCATATGGAACACATGCAATATCCAATCTACCACTTCTTTAACATCTTCCATAAAATTGTTTTCTACACAAAGAGGCCAGATCCCACCAGAATGGAAAAGAAACTTTATATTTTGAGGTCTGCCAGTCAACAATGGAAAGAAGTGATGTGAATCTGACTTTGGACTTGCAGAATTTGGGGATTATGGAAGCTTTACAGTTGTACCACAGAAGAACACTCACATATAGGATAAGAAACAACGGTGTCTGTCTCTCTATATAAGATCTCTTGTGGATAATAAAAATATTTCTCAGTTGTCTTCAGTTATGGATTGGAATTGGGGGTTCTTTTCTCCAATGCTTCACTTTCTATTTAACTGTTCATCATCAGTTCATAAACAATAGGTTCTACATTGCCTTGATCTCGGTTCTGTTTCGGGAGTCTTTGCTGCTTTCAGTATGTGCTACTCCCCTCAGCTTGGTGATTGAGGGTTTGGGGGTGTGGGTTATTTTGTCAGGCAGTTTTCATTTCATTACAAGAATGCCTCTTCAAGCTGGTGGTGTTTTGGTCCATGTCTCACACTTTGCTTAATCAGTATTTAATCCTACTAAGTTCGGCCACAGCTTTGCTTACGATGCTACAAAGATTTGGTTCAAAACTTGCTCCTTTCAGTTGAAATGCACAAACTTTTTGAAAAATATATGCAGGAGACATTTATGAAGTGGGTCAGTTAAAGAGTAGAAGTACTTCTCCTGTATTCATATTTTGGCCAAACTAATGTGTTTCTTGGATTTATTATATTGGAAATTCACGAAAAATCCTTAACAAAAGAAAGAAAATAGCAATAAAGTTATGATCAATAGATTTGGTTTGTGAATAATTTAACAGACATTCAATAAATACAAGATACTTTTATTTTGGAAGTAGTTCCTGAAAAAAAATCAACCCACATCATTCTAACCCATGTAGTATATCTAGCCAATGGTTTTCAAATGTTGAGCATCGTTCAGTGTGTAAAACAGCAAAACTGTCAAACTGATTTTCCTAAGTTTCTATTCCTTGGTTTTGATGTTTTTTTAATGTTCTTCACAATAAGATTTGTAGGTCGGCCTCTATTTCCCTTTCAAAAAGAAGCCTAAATCCTACCTCAACACCAATATAATACCCGACTTACTCTAAATACCTCCCTGGCATTATCCATGCTGCTTGGCTGGTTTTCCTAGATACAGAAAGTGGTTGTTTTTGTGCCAATGCTTGTGACCTGTGCAGTATCTTATTAATATTATTACTATTATTGTCTATTGTGTGTATTTTATATGTTTGGTAAGAATCGTATTCAGTGTTTTTGAGAATTATATGAATATTTCAATAAAATGAATAAGATAAAAGAGGGCTCTTTGTATGATTTTCTTGACAAAATACATATATGCAAGAAAAGTAGACAAAATAAGAAAAGAGGCATTGTAATCTGAGAAATGACAAACATTTCTAAATTTAACTTGTTCAGACAGATTTCTATGAAAGATAAAAGGGTCACCTTAATATATTTCTGTTTCTTATTGTCATGTTACTATTTTGAAAATTAAATATACAATAACGTTGAATTATAAACCTAATGCCCCTGTTCCACCAAAGAATTAAGTCCCAATTGGATCTGTGACCCTTAATCCTTGAGAGTCTGTGCAAAAACACATGAATAATTGGTGGGGCAATGGAGTCTTCATCTAGTTCTGGGATTGTTCTCAGGAAGTCTCAGACCTCCTCAGACAACTCTCGATCGTTCCCCGACTAAGAGATGATTAAGCCACAGTTGTGATACAATTCAACACCGATCTGGTCTGGGACATACCTACTGAATCAGACTGGTCTGAGACTTTCTCTGACTTCCTGGAACTGATAACAGATTTCCTCAGACAGCTATGGCCGATTTTTGTTTTTTTCTCTTTTTTATGGTGGGTTGGGGGTGAATCTGGGATTAAGTCCAGACCTCCTGGGACTAAAACTAAACCGACCTTGCATTACGAGTCCCAGGAGGTCTGAGACAACCTAAGATTGTGTAAATTTCAGTCTGAGGAGGTCTCAGGAAGTCTGAGACTGGAATATTTGTGGGTAGGGGCGGAAGTGGATCGGTTACAGTCGTGGTAAATATCAAACATGTTTGATAAATTTCCCCTTGTTGAGGAGTGTAACAAATACTCTAATCCTATTGATAAAGTCTGCTTAACAACTCTATTTACTGAGGCTCCTTCATTCCTTTCTTGATAAAAAGGACTGTTTTACCAATGCCCTTCTGTTATTAGTGTTGTGATAGATCTTCTCTGGTCCTATTATATGTAATATTATGTAAATTAAGGAAAACAAAAATTTTTGTATTTCACATCTGGTTAATATTTAATTATTGGAAAAACATATCAAATACATTTTTCATAGAATTAAATAGCTCAGATTTATCAATTTGATTTTTATGAACGTCACTGGGAAGTATTCAAACATAATATGGAGTTATAAAGTGTAAGTATTTTTGTTTTATTTTTCGTTGAAAAATCTGAAATAGCTGACCTCAAGTACTACTTGAAAACATCCGAAACATCCCTTTGTTTAGTGTGACGTACGTTTGTTGCATTACTATGTGTTTAATGGTTATATATTTTGTAAATGAATGTAAATATATTTAATAACTATTTCTGTATAGACTTAAGTATATTTGTTGTAATAAACATTAAGTTAAACAATTAAGAATTCAGTTTCTCAGAGAGTTTTTTATTGAGAAAATATTACCAGGGAATGATGCCAGAGACTTATATTTCTATAAGTTGTGTTAGCATTGCATCCAGAAAAATGAAATGAACTGGGATTTTTATTCAAGAAAACTGGGTGCATGTTAAATGTTAGACGAAGGTGCTAAGTAAATGTACACATGGTTAGGTACAATAGTAAAACCAAAAATAATATATATTGAAATCATAAAAGATATGGGTTGGTTTCACCTCCCCAACAGGACACAGTACATCTCGGCTTGTCTGGATCAATCTCTTGACCTGACTTGGGGTCAGGTGTTTCTCTATATGACTAGACGGGAAACTGACAAGACAGATGAGCTGCATCAGGTCACGCCAAGCTGTAGTGACAATCCAGCAAGATTGGACTGATTAATTTCTGGAGTCGGGATCAAGAGATTTTCTATAGAAGCTTAGGGCCCAGTGGTTTTATTCAGTTAAATATTTGATTTTCATTCTGATTAGCAGAAAAAAACAGGCCAAAAGGGGTTTCAGTCTACTAGTGCAAGCCACAAAAGCCATCCAAAGTGGTCACCCATCCCAGTACTAACATAGCCCATTGCTGCTTAACCTCAGTGGACAAATACTCATCACCCTGGGCTACAATTCATGTGAATCTGGAGACAAAACAAAAAGACAAAAAGAAAGTGATTTCTAGAAGCGTGAGTCTCGCTAGAGCTCCCTCTTAACAGCACCTGCCATATAGCCAGCACCTTCACAACAGCCCTCACCCAGACCAAGACAGAAGCTACCAGACCCCGGGGTCATGCCACAGATCCTGGAGTAGAAAAGGATGCCATAACAACATCCTGGCCGACTTAATACACACAGACGTCCCAGGTTACAAGAATTTTGTCATTGAAGAACACATACCCCACTGAATTAAGGAGGGGGCCACCAATTTTAGAAAGCACTTAAGTTAGATTGAAACTGACAATAGTACTGACACCTCACAACAGGAGTAACATACAAGTCCTTACAGTATCACTGGTTGGTATCACTCTAAATTCATCCCTATTGTCTGCCGGGCCATACTTGCTGAATTCCAGGAAAATTTTTTGACGTGCCCTACCACTCCTGAAGATTGGAAATAGATTGAAAAGTCCAGAACCAGATGGAATGTCCCCATGCTCCTGTAACACTAGACAGGAAACATATTGTCATGAAAGCAGTAAAAGAGATCTGGGAAAGCATTTTACAATTACAAGGGTTTCTTTTCCCTGGTGTTGCATCTCGGTTTCTGGAATAGTCAAGATGTATTCCCTGGCAGAAGCTGCTGGCTGCTGCTGATAAATCTGTGACACATATGTGGAAGTGATACTGGAGCTCCTAAAAGTGTAGGTTACTGTGGCTGAAGGTTCCTTTCCATTGCCCTGCTCTGTATCCCACTTAAAAGTTTAACTGCCTAATTTCAAAATGTATGAGAATCTAATTTTTAACTTCAGATGTCAGGTAATTGCACGATGTTGTTCTGGTGGTCTCCTGTCTGGGCCAGAGGAAAGATGTGAGCATAATCTTCATCTGGGCAAATTGATCCATGTCCTGCTGGTTAAGTAATGAAGGCTGGGACACTACACTTATACTGGCAGTATTGCAGATGGATGGCTGCTGTACTGTGTCAGACTAGATGCTGGTCTACATGTTAACATGTAAAATGTCATGGGTTGATGCGGCACTGGCACTGCTCCTCTCTCTGGTGAATTAAAGTCTGAAGATTTGCTGAGGCCCTTCCCTCTGATGTGGGTCTTCAAAAAATTTGATTTGTCCTGAATCCAGTTCTGCCTCTCTGTCATTTCCTTAGGAGCCTGACCAGAGTTGGACTGAGTTGATTTTTCAAAGTGAGTCCTTTGGGATTCGAACCACGTCTTGCACACATTCACTGAGAGCTTGCAGCTGCTTGCAATCTTTCCCACATGCAATCCTTCCTGGCTTTGTCCTTAAAGTGCTAGTTGGTTTTGTCATAAAGCTCCTCATGATCCTTGACAAATCTACTACAGCCTCTGAAACTGAGTCTATTAAATAAATGTTTGTCATATGACCTTTCTTGCATCTGGATTGTGCTGGCTGCTCCTGCATCCCTTGTGTCAATTTCACTTTCACTCCTCTCAGTTCTTAGTCTTTTTTCGGCCACTGTCTCCTCCATCTGTAACTGTGGAGTTTCCATCCTCCTAACGTCCTCCCTCTCCTCTCCTCCCCCTGTTGTCTATCTGCCTCCTTCCACTTTATCAGTTCTCTCTCCTCCTATCTCCTCTGTATGTCAGCAGCTGTATCTCCAAACTCAAACTCTGTAGGTGTGTCTGTGGGGACTTCTATCTTCCTCAAATTCTTTCTTTTTAGGAACAATATTATAAATCAAGCAGCGTTTTTAAAACAACAGCCTATCAGCTGGCCAGGAAAACATACATCTGTACACTAAATCCTAAGTTAATTTGTAAAAAACAAAAGCCTTTCTGAATTCTGCCAGTTGTCATCGATCAGAGTTGGAAATCCAAATGATGCAATTTTTACAGATTGCATAACCCACAAGCTGGGAGTCACTAAAATGAATCCGGCTGGTCCTACACACTTCCTAGGTTTTGTGTTGCTGTAACAACCTTGTGGGCTTCCTTTCACGTGTTATCCTGCTGTGTTCCTAGCTTGTATTGTTGTGGCATCACTGACTCTGGGACCAAAGACTTCCTGTCTCGATGGGGTGCGTCTAAATCAGGTTGTGGTTGTTTACCACAGGCCCATTTCCTTTGAAGTACAGTCGGTCTTGTTCTATGGCCTGTCATTGAGTGATGTCCGGATACTTGATAGGTGGATGGAGCCATGGTTGGGATCAAGAGTCAGGGAGGAATATTTACCCACCACAACAAGCCAGGAAATCACAACCAATCCTAACGGGCTCTGTAAACATTGCTCCTGACCCTCGGAAAATCCATAGTTATGAGACAAGGCAGGCCCTGTAAAACACCCCCTTTAGAGTGACAGAAACATGGTGTAAAATTGCTTTTTTCTGTTGGATTTCATTGAATCCTATTGTCTTGAAGAGCTCCATCTTAAACAAGTTATAAAGTAATATTAGCCACATTTCGAAGATTACAACTTCAAGTATTTCAACAGTTTCTTACGAAAATTAAAATTCACTTTATGGAAAGAGACCCTGCAAATTGTAAAAAATGTATATTGATATTACGTGACCCCTGGCTTTTACTGTTTTTTTTCATTTAATGTTTTGTTGACAATCCAAAATAACAAGAGCTGTGATCAGAGTGAACCAATGAAAGCATCACAAAATGGAATTATACACAATGACTCAAATCAAATGACTTTACAAACATGCTTAAACCTGTCAGGTATCACAGAAATCTATGTTCTAATTGGATGGTGTATTAGTTGTAGTTGATTTCACACAGCTTGAGGTTGCTCTGACCACTGAATACAATGAATATCTCTGAGTAGACCTGTGGCTGGCAGGTGAATGTACAAGTCTGCATGTTGAGATGTTCTGCACTCACTGATCTCAGTCTGCAGACAGTGTTAAGTGCTGCTCCACTGTCACAGAAAGGACCACCAGCGCCACCTGTATACAGAGTTAACCTTCACTGTGAATTGTACACATTCTTATACTGACATACCTGCAATATACAGAGTTAACCTTTTGTGTGAATTGTACACATTCTTATGCTGACATAACTGCTGTACACAAAGTGACCTGTCAGTACAAATTCTACACTTTGTTATACTAACATAACTGCTATGTGCAGAGTGATCCAGAGTGTAAGGTGAATTGTTCACATTCTTATAGTAATATAATTGCTTTATACAGAGTAAACCGAGGTGTAAGGTGAATTGTGCACATTCTTATAGTAATATAAGTGTTTTGTATGAGTGACCTGGAGTGAGGGATAAATTGTATACAATCTCATTTCATCTGTCACAAGACTGCTAAATATACCAGAAAGAGGAACATAAAGATGAGTTTGCTTTTGTAAATATTAAAAAACTTTTAAGACACACGTTTTACTACTTACTATTTGAATATATAAACAAACTTCCTCAAACAAAAATACAAGAAACTATAATAATTTCAAAGTCACCTTCAGGTATATTTTTGACAATGTATATAAGGTAAGTATTGCTAAAACTATTTGCAAAACACTACTGCTTATTGATACCCTGCATCTAACAGATATTTGGCTGAAATTTGTTGTTTTGGTTTACTTAAAGCATTTTTTGCCATATAGGTTAATAGATGTAAAGTAATTAGCAGAATTGCTGTTCAAGTACTTCTTCAGTGATTTCTGATATACTTCTGTGAATAAAATACTTTCTAAACCATTTGCTAAAAATGATTAGCTGTGGATTCAGTCCATCTTGCAAAAGTTGGGTAAATAATATAATACAGATGGGATTTTGAATACAGATTATTGTGGATTTTGTTTTATATTTAAAAAAATCCATTGGCAATATAATTTCTACAGAATAAATCTGTCTAAACAGATTGAATTGCTTTCATTTCTTCTTATATGGACAGAGATGTGTCTCTGTCCTGTATGTGATTTATTTCTATGCACAATGCATCTTAGATTTTGCCTGCTGCCTTATTTAAAGAAACTTCCAGTTTTACATTATCAAAACAAGTGAGCCCCCCCCCCCCTCCCCCCAACAAGGCAAAGCTGTCAAAAAGTGCCTGTTATACCACAGTTACAGCCATAAAGGCACAAAAACATTCCAAGTGTTAATTTATTGTATTTAAGCTGTATGACCTAGTTACTGAGAATGTTTCCACAAAAGGATCAGGTAGATATCATTTTTTTTGTCTCTTAAATGATTCAAGTATGGAATATAACTTGGTGATAATCTGACAACAGATACTTCACAGTAACTGTCAGACAGAGGTTTTATAACTATGTAGGCTTTACCTGTAGTTTGGTGTGAGTTGCTGCCCACTGACACATACATACTGGCTGTGTCAGTACATGTCATGTTTCCAGTCACTGTTACAGTCACCAGTTCACTGAAGTGGCCGGTTAACATGGGAATTCTTAGGGTCAAAGTCCAGATCCTGCTCTGAATGGGATCTACATCAATACAACTCAAACCATCCAAATCAAAGTCAAATAACCTGAAGAGCTCTGAGTTTGTCCAGACTCGTGATAGGTTGATTTCTCTGATCTGAGGCAATGCAAATGGGGGCACACTATCATAGAGTGGACCTCCACTGGTTGAATATTGGGAAAAGGTGATCCTATTAATAGTTCCACAATAACGTGTCTGCCAAATGGGCTCTGATGATACATCGACTCCTGAGCCAAAATACAAATTCTTTGAATGTTGGTATACCCAGAAGTGTTTGGGGTGATCACATGACAAATCCATCAGGTCAAATTTCGGATTGTCATAACGTATTTCCACTCGGTTTTCATTCCTACAGCTGTCGACTGTGAGAATATGACCTTGTACAACCAGGTTGTTTAGCCTCAGAACAAATTCATCATCAATAGATGTATCAGTGTTGTAGAAACGAATATAAGAACCACCACAGGAAGACTCGGGGACACCTTGGACACTGAAGAAAAACACAGACTCAGCCTGGCTAGATATTTTGACATAGGAATTGACAGTCCTCCCTTCAAACAATTCCCTCCCATATGAGACATAAAGAATTGACAGAACAAACTTACAGAAGACATGTTTCTTCATGTTGACTGTGAGGTAACTGTATTTGGTCAGTTGTGTATCATTTCCTTCCAAGACACGTCATGCAATATGTCTTTTCGACATTCCAACATGATTTTTTTACATTATAGATATGCTAAGTCATACCAGAACAACCAATTTCTTCCAGAAATTTAGAATGTATGTTTTACACCTTACATAAGTGTGCTCAGTGGACGTTGATCTTGTAACAATTCTGTCAAACATTTGACATCCTTTCATAAATATATATTCTCACTTAAATATAAGGCCAGTACATATGAAAGTGACAGCATGGTCAGTATCCATACAGAGATGCTAGTGTGTTTCACTGAGTTTCAGTCAGTACAACCTTACAAATTTGCAGTACAGTTAGTCATTTCTATTTCAAAAATACATCAAAATGCACTTTAAAAATTAATAGCTTTTGACAGCAAAGTAACTTCACATTTTACAGCTCATTGGTCATCCAGTCAAATTTCAGCTTTCGGAACTGAACAGTCAAAAACATAAAGCAACCTAAAACTGGTTTGCTCTGTTGAACTTGTTATACATTGTTCCTTTGCATCTCTTACAGAGGCACATAAGCTGATTGAGTCTTTCAAAAAACTCACCTTGTGTAATTGTTACTGAATAAAAGATGATTGCTCTTTTGTAAAAACATAAATTATTCATTGTGTCAAATCAAGAGTGTCAAGCAAATGAATTAATAAATGTTTTTTGTGTTTAGGTCTCTGCAGTACTGGTGCAAATGATTGGTAAACAAATTTGTTTACTATTCTTGTGAAACAACACAGAAGATTTATGGTGGCTTCTACCAAAACTGGCTGTTTCTATGTCCACTGTACAGCGCTCTTACAAATTTTGATGGTTTCTGTAAATGATGAGATTGTTATATGATGAATTGAAAATCAGTGTAATGTTTAACTTTAATTTGGTTTTCTATACCCCTGTCTTACTGCGGCAGATTGCGGAATGGATGCAAGTCCCCCTGTGTTAAAAACACATGTTAATCTTTGACACCAGATACAGTTCCAGATGAGTGCCATGTGGTGTCTAGGTGTCACCAAGTTCATTCCTCTAGGGTCCCTTGTTAAATATTTTGGATTAGTTTTAGTATGCCTGACTTTGTACAATGCTTTCTTGGTTTACAGGTGTTGAGAAGTCCCCTTCACTCTGCCATTTATATGGTTAGTAGGAGTAACATCACTTGAAGCTAAATACCAGTGATTTATCTGAATTTGAGCTAAGTTGGTCTTAGGCTTTTATATTTTTATTATATATCACTTTATTGTACTTCCTGGCTGTTATGTCAGATAAAAAGCAGTATAATTTACCTAAACAGGGGCAAATACATGCCTGTACACACAGTTCTGTGATATAGGGAATTCCTAACTGAAATGCTGGATAAACAATCATTCCGGGAGTTTAGTTGGATAAAATTTCAGATGTTTCTATTCCGGATAGCTTTATTGTAGTGGCTTAATTCCACAGTCTGACAGTGAGGTGGATTCAAATCAGATTGATACCCGGACTTACAAATGTTTACCACTGAGAAGGTTCACCACTGAGACACCAGCAAATTCCCCACCAACTCACACTGAGACACCAGCGAATTCACCACCAACTCACAGTTTTAAGTAGATGGTTGGACATTATTGAAACTGCTTCTGTCAAGAAGACTGATGTCAATGACAAAATGAAGAAAACACATGAGAAGAAGCAAAAACACTAATTCCCACCCCCCACGTGTTGTGGATTCACATCAAAATGGCAACTCATTTTAAACTGACCAGTTATGCAATCTTGCTGCCTTTCTTTACAGCAGTCTTTATACAGGCTCAAGTCCAAAGTGGGGGTATCGAAGTTATGGTTAAAAATATTGTTAATTGCCACATGATTTTGTACTTACTGGAAATGCTAAGAAAGAACCTATTATGATCAGTTAACCCCCATACAATGGATGGCTGGCTTTTGTCACACCATGAAGTAGGAAACATTTAGAAATAAGAGAACACATGCTTGAGTATGTCATGGCACTTTTAGAAGATATCAATGATTTGTCATGGAGTGTGCCAAAAGGCCAGCCATGCAGTGTTACTGTGTCACACAAAACATGCTGAAATCTCAGAGTTTTATTGAAATACAAAAAAATGATCGGATTAGAAGGGTTAATGCACAAAAGCATACATTTCCTAGAAATGCTGTAGCTCAAAACAATTATGTCAAATATCTGTAGGGAAGGCAACTCATTCAGTGTCATGTCACTATTACAATCAAGATTCATATGCCTATCATAACACCCCTGAGACAAAAGGCATTGTTTATAGGCATGTATGTTCTTCATATTTTCCTTGCCCTGAGACTCAATGAAGGAATAACAACACAAAAGCGACAGCAAAAAATGAATAAAGATGGGTACAAGTACAAAGGATGCCTGCACCCATACGTGTGCTTTTGTCACCCCCACAAAAATAGTTTCTGCACAAAATATTAAATTTGGCAATTTTTCAAAAAAGACATGCTGATAAAGACGAATGGTTCGGTAGTTTTATTCCTCTAGAAGTAACAAAGTTGATCACAGATCTTATTCACAAGTACTTACAGCTTTGCAGGTAGATTTTAGTAAATCTACAGATTAATCTCGGGGAAGAAAATTTTAAAAATGTTCAAAGCACCTCACCTCTCTCCTTAATTGAAAATAAAAATTCTGTACTGAGATAAAAAATGCCGGCTGTTTCTTGTCTAGACATTGACAACACTTCTGATGTAATAATGTGTGATGTGTTCAATAATTCATTGGAACGACATGAACACTATTCAGCAGTGACAAAAAAACTAGATTTCAATTATTGCAGCAGCATGTCCCAGAAATGGAGGTGAATGACTGTGTGAGTACCAGTATATAGTAGTATTCCAGTGAGTGTTTAATCACACCACATCTATGAAGGCATAAGCCATGTAGGCCACATTGTCAGGACAGTAATAATAATCCAATTTCTACACATACTTCTGTTAATGTTTCTAAGCGACTTATTCCAGTTCTTAACAAATTTTTTATATTTTTATTTCTTTTTAACAACTAAAATACGATTCTTTAACAATCCATATAAAATCTTGTGGAAAATGTTATTTTTGTAACGTGCAAAGGGTCTTGAGTTGAACTAAAGTCAAGAGAAAGCCTTATATCACATAACAGATCATTTATTTACAAAATATAACAAGTATTTTACCAGCAAATTCTGGGGCTGAATTGGTACAAGCATTAAAGCTACAAAAGTATCAAAAATAATCAGATATCACAATTATATTATACACATTCAACTAACAAGACATAACATAGGAAACATACTGTCTACTAACACTTAGACCTTGGATCATACTCTATGTCAAAATACTGGTTCAATCATTTATCAAGTTCCATAGTAGATCCAGTACCTAATGAAATGAATTCAATTAGTAATGGGCTTTACCCCATGAAACATTCATCAAATTACTGGCATTCAGCCTGGAAACCTGTAATCATATGACTGAAACCAAACACATCATACACAATCAACTACATACAATTATAACATTTCAGTCCATTCAGTTCTTGCCAGGTTTTACCCTGCCACTAGAAATAAAATGTAAACTACTTCATTATTATTTCATCCACACCTAGTCAAATACAACAGGCAGAAAAGTATTAAATGAACACCCAACTTCCCCTGAAATAAACAGTTAAAATATCATGCTACTTTAAAATAAATTCTTAAACAGGTTTTACCCTGAAATCAAACAGAAATTATGTACAGAACATTCTCTCTCCCTGCTTTAAAATGTTACTAAAGTCATCTTGCAACTTTTCCTGTAACCTAAACTATGAAAATAACAACATGCAGGTTTTTATCCTGACATCTGTAAAATCTAACCACAGAAGAAGATACCAGGTTTTACCCTGACATGGCTGCCTTCTGTTACCTATACCAATTCAGCAAGGAATGACAGAATCCACCCTGCTTTTATAGAGAAATCTCAGACATGGGAGAATAACTCAAAGTCTGCACCTGTCAAATTGAAACAAGGAATCCTATTGGTATAAAATTTAGTATTCCCCCAGATTTTGAAGTGAAAACTTCCTCTCTGTACACTGACATGAGGATACAATAAAAATACATGAGGATACAATCATATACAACAAGGATAACAGTATATGACACCAAAAAGGTAAATAAATAAAATTTACAATTATAGTACATCAATTTTAAACTGTATCATAATGATAAAAACGCAATATCGCCGATTTCGCCAATATCACTACATGCTTCATTTTCGCAGTCCAGAAATACTTTAATTAATAACCTTGAAAAGTTTAAGTTTCTAAATTTACAACTAGAAAAACTGACAACAAAAAAGTATTTGGGAGATATGCAAGGCCTGAATCAATTTGGAGGAAATAAATGTTTAGCATAAAGCCATTTTTTGAACACCAAAATATATATTTTCGAGTAACCATTAGATCCTCTGTCTGACATTTTTCCAAATTTTATTACTTCTCCACATTTACAAAATAAATGTTCCAAATTTTTCTCATATTGCTTAAAAAACAAACATTGACTATTCATGTTTAGTTTTAATTTTTTTAAGTAATCTTTGGTTCCTAAAATTTTAAATAGCACCCTGTATTGAAACCAAATTAAATTATTGTCAAGTACAGAGTAAAAGCAAATTTTGTAAATTGATTCCCATCTTTCTTTTAATGTAATTTCTAAATTCTCATTAGAAACAAGGTTGGACGGCATGGTTTCACAAATTGGATTATCATTTTGTGTTTCCAAATCGCTGTAAATATCATAAAATTTCTTGCATCCCTTTTTAGATCTGAAAAGCATGTCTAAATGGAGTCCAGTTACCTGAAAGTTTATGCCTTGACATAAAATCCTGTATTTTAACTTTGATTGAATAGTAATTTAAAATTTTTGGATTAATATTAAATTTGTATTTAAGTTCTTCAGTGATAAAAATGTTACCGTCTGGGGAAATGATATCCTCAACCAAGTAAACACCTCTTTTGTACCCGTCTGGAAAAAATGGCATGGTTTCCTAAATATAAGAATTGTACCAAAGATAATTGCTAAATATATCTGAATTATTCTTTGGCTTTTGTATTTTGACTGGGGCATTTCAGTCCTTCAGTACATTTTGCTAAAATTGATTATGTATTTTCAAGAGAATTTTACTGTACCATTTATTTCCAAATGTTACAATTTGGTCAATATTACCATACATTGCCACCAAAAGTTTATGCCATTGAGAATTTGGTTGAGTAATTAATTTCTTAACCCAGCTTACTTTAAGTGCTTTCTCAAAATTATATATATTTATCATTTTTAAACCCACTTGCGTGCAGTTTGAACAGACAGTGGTTCTTCTAATTTTATCAGGTTTTCCATTCCATAAAAATTTACATAAAATATTGTTTACTGCTTTAAGAAATGAATCAGACCTTTGTATGGAGGATAACAAGTGAACACACTGTGATAAGAAATTTGTCTTAATGACAGTTATCTTGCCAAAAGGTGTCAATTATCTACTATTCCACATTTTAGCCGATTTTTTTATTTTTTCCAAAGCTTTTGCATAGTTGTGTTCCATTATTTCAGGTAAATTTGTTGAGAATTCTATACCCAGTGGTGTAAAGTCTGTACATCCCCATTCCAAATCCACAGAGACATTAAGTTTATCCTTGGAAAATCTTTTCCGACCAATCCAAATTACCTTGGTCTTTTCTTTATTCATTTTGAGACCTGATATATTTCCATATATTTCTAAGGTATTTAAGGTTGATTGTAAGGAGTGCCGGCTACCATCAAGTATTAGTGCTATGTCATCCACAAATTGTGTTGTGTCATCCGCAAATTCCATGTTTTCAACCTTTATTCCAATTATATTTGGATTAATTTGAATGAGCCTAGACAAAATCTCAGCCCCAATTAGAAACAAATAACATAAGTACTTTCATACTTATTTTGAATGAAGATCCCTTCTACTTACAACACAGTTAAAGTTGTTAAGGAAGTAGGCCTTTCAGCACTTATGTTTTAAATAGACATCAATTGTGCTTTTAGGCACTTGAGAATTGACCCTATCAACCCACCACCTCTTTGATATGTTTGGGTATTCACGTAGATACAGTACAATTATATCTGTACCTAAAGCTAAATTGTTTCACAGACAAAATAAAAATAAATTCGAAGCTTGGATAGGCAAAAAACATGCAAAAACCTGAAAACATGCACAAAAATACAGTTACAATCTCTTTTAGGGTCCCTTTTGTATGTCACTAAATGTGTTTGATCTTCCAGATTCTTCCTTAAAATAATGGTGGAATTATTTAGTCAGAATGTTAGAAATACTGTGCACACTGACTGCAAATTTCTTTAAAGATTTGAATTGGTTCGTGACCTTCTTGAGCCAGGATAATGGGGTTATTTCTATGATAACAAGAGACCCCTTGAACCAGTGCATCCAGACACCTTCCTTACTGGACTGGGTATATGTTAATATGATATATGCCCTGGATATACTCAAATAATTCATGACTTATTCTCTAGTACATTTTGAAAATATTAAATATTAAAATTGCTTTGGAAATCTGGGGAGAGCACTGGCAGGATGCAGTAGTATTGCAGACAGGTCTTTTTGGAATTTTTTGGTTCAGAATGATTTGTCACATGGATATATTGCTAATTATATGCCAACAATAAGACCTTTATTTATGTTATGTGTTCCTTGCCAAAAACACCTTTTAGAAACGAAAGATTGGAGTTATTTCTTAAATCTGTGAATCTAGAATCGCTCTTCTATTACAGTTGACAAACTGCATCAGATAGTTTAGGTTTGCACCCATTTCCCATTCCCATATTTGCAGCATTGTACATATTTTCTGTCCTTTCTGTGCTAAGGTTGTCCAACATCCTACCTCATCCAATCAAAATTTTGTATCCTACTACGCAATTTTGCAGAGATGATCTTAGTTTTTCGAAAGATTATGCTGTGGTCATAATTAAATTGTCCAATACTACACAAGATGGGAAGAGATTCGCCACTGTTCCTGTGTTAGACCACTCGCCTCTTTGTCCAGTGGCAACAATTAAAAGGATGTTTACCATCATTCCAGGTTTTATTAATGATCCTTTATTTCAGACCATTAGTGTTGGCAAGAGGATCCTATTGACAGATTCATCTGCCCAGAAATACTTGAAGAAAATCTCTGTAACCCTTTTCAGCCTTACGTAACTTTTTATGCTTTCAGGCGAACTGGTAAAGCCTAGGGGTTCCGGCATAGAGTTCCCTTGCAGGATTTTAATCAAATTGCCCCATGGGAGTCAGATGCTGTCTGAAAATATATTTCCAGTGCCCTATTTCTCCTCTGTTCAGTACTTTTTGTTTACATCAATAGTTCCTTTTCCTCCCCTTCTTCACTTCCTCTCCTTGGTGTTTGGTTTTTCCAATTCGCCGCTGTTTGACCCTACAGGTAATATTCACACCTTTACTGAACATTTACTCTCAACTAAATTTTTACTTTCTGTAAAATTTACATTTTTGTCTCATTTCTTGTCCCCTTGTGCCCCCCAGTGGGAGGGGTGACTAGTGGCACCGTGTAAATCCTGTTATGCTAAACTACTCATAACTTCTATCATGTTTTCTGGCCATGTTATTTCATATTTATTCAGTTTTGGTGTGCATCTATCTATAATGCACTCATGTAAGTTACTGTGAGCATAATTTTTAAAAATTGCTGCAAGAATTAAAATGAAGATCATAATTTATTGTTATTGTAATAATTTCAAGTTTAAAAGAATTATAAATAAATTGTTGTCCCAGTTGGCTTTTCAATGGGGTGGAGACTTTTGGGAGATGTTGTGGTGCCCCTTCTTAATAAAAAGACAGTGTTAACCAAAGATGACCTCAAACAATGCATGTCACTGTCAGGTTTACATTTCATATCTAAGTTCTTTCAATCAAATACCAAATTTACAATCACTTATCAGAAGTCAAATCTACAGCACTCTATTGACCCGTATCTGATGGTCTTTCTGGTTTATTACTTATTCTCAGTGATCAAAACTGCATCAAGCTGTGCAAAATCAGCTAGAAGAGACAAATACTTAAGGAAATAAACAAATATAAAAGACGCAGTAGTTGTTGTACACATATATATTTGTTCAGTTAAAGGCAGTCATGTTTTATTTCTCATGTTCCTACTGGCCCTGCCTGCCATGAACAATTCAATTCTATCAAATTGCAGAAATGTAACTGCAGTTTCTGACTTTTTAAGCGTGAGCCTCGAAAGAGCTTGTGCTTCTACAGATCACTTTTTTTTGTCTCCGGAATTTCATTAGCTGTGGCGCAGTGTGATGAGTCTTTTTCTGCTCACTGAAGTTAAGCAGCAATGGGATACATTAGTTCTTGGATGCGTAACTGTCTGAGTTCTAGACCAGCTGTGGGATGTGTCTGAGTTGGAATTTCTTTGTGTCCCCAGACTTTCATAAATTCTAGTGCACTACTCATGTCTCTGATGGCTTTGCACTCGTGCTAGGGGACCAAAACACCTTTTGGCCTTGTTATTTGTAGTTTTCACAAAAGAGTGTTCCCAAAACCAGGTACAAATGAACGGTAACAAGTCACTCCAAATATGGACAGAAGAGGTAGTTCAGCCTGTAAAACTCTGTAGTACATCCAAAGCATAAATCTACCAAAACACTAGGCGTATTTCACAACCATAAGCCGTCGAATCTAGATCAACAGATCAGATCAACAGATTTGCTTGTAATGTGACTAGAATCTTAATCTGGATTATGAATCCGTTGATCTACATCCAGAGGTAGATCAACAGATTCAGATTAATTGGATTACCCATAATTCTTTGTAAAATAATGGAGGCAAAATGTGGCATAAAATTTGAAAAACATTTGAAAATTTTCATTATATTGTAATAGGATAATATTATATTAATATATATTCTGTACTGACAGAAAAAAGATATATTACAGAAGTGTGTAATTAGTCACAGTGTCAAGTCACTTTTGATTAACTTAAGTCATATTAGGGGGGTTGACAATACTGTACCTAGAAAGGTGGTGTGTTGTGTTTTTGTAGTGTTGTGTATGCATTGTCAATTATATGGTGATAATCTGTCAGGGGCTTGTGTCTGTTAAAATGGTCAAGTTACTATACCTTGTGGTTCAGATCATGGTTCACTGGTTCACTATCAGCCAAGGCTTCAGCCAGATCTCATGAGGCAAGGCAATCTGTCTACAAGGTTGGTCACTTACAAAAGAGTATTAGCGCCATCCTTGGGGTTGTTTTTGTTGGGAACATCTGTGTTGGCGAGTTACAATATACTTAATTTTCCACCAACACAGATGAAAATTTAGCAAACAAAGATGATATTTTCGCCAGCACAGATAATATTTTCGCAACCACAGTTGATACAGCCAACACATAAGACAATATAGCCAACAAAGATGATATTTTTGCCAACACAAATGAAAATATAGCCAAAACAGATTATATTTTCGCCAGCACAGATGAGATGATAGCCAACACAGATGATTTTTTCACCAACACTTACAGATCAAAAATTCGCCACCACAGACAACATTTTAGCCAACACAGATGATATTTTAGCCAACACAGGTAGAAATTTAGGCAACACAGATGAAAACTGATTCAGTATATATGTTACTTGCCATTTTGAAAAGGCCAAATAAATCTTATGGCTATTTTGAAACAACCAGTATTTTCAATAATTATTTTAAACTATATAATGTCAATTACTAAAAATTTGTGGTGGCACTAATATATAATTACTAGTATATTTTTTGTTTCTTTCATATGCAATTTTGATGTCCATCTGTATAAGGCTATGCAATTGAGGAATTTTTAAAACAGCATTAATCCTACCTAGTTAGTAGTTTGTTATAATTAAAGGACTTTTCTTTGATTCCGTAAGAACAGGGAAATCCAACCAAGTGATTCTAATCTAATCTACTGCTTTGCAGGTGCAATATCTTCCCCACAATATCTTCCCCACAAAGGGGAACTCTGTGCACTAATTAAACAAAATCATTATCGCAGGGAGAGTCGAGGGGCGTTCAAGGTCAGTAATCCACAATTGTGGGTGTGACCAGGAGGCAAGAAGACTAAGTTGGGAAACTAGAGCTGAATAGGTGAGTTTTGAGGTGTTTCCTAAAAGATGCAACAGAGAGACTTTTTTTTACATGAAAGGGGAAAGAGTTCCAAAGGACTGGGGCATAGTGACTGAAGGAATTAGAGAAGTGTTTGATTGATTTATGAACTCTACGATCAAAAGTGGGAGTTTGAAGGAACTTGAGTTTGGGAGTACTTCGCCTTGTATTTCTGGAAGAGGTGTAGGGGTGGATTAATTCTCTTAGGTAAACTGGTTGACTTTGGTTGAGAATTTTGTATGTAATTAGGCCAATTTTAACTTGTACTCTGTATCTGACTGGTAGCCAATGGAGTTTTTGTAGTTGAGGGGTAATATGAGATAATTTAGAGGAATGGGTGACAACAATGCAGAGTGAGTTTTGGACTAGCTGCAATCACCTTAACTCAAAATCAGAGAGCGATAAGAAGAGTGAATTGCAATAATCGAACCTGCTGCTCACCAAAGCATTCGCTAACAGCACTGATGTATTAAGGTCTAGAATAGGACGAATTCTGTAGAGGTCTCTTGCATGTACTCTAGTAGACTTTATGACCTGCGGCATGTGGTTTGAGAAATTGAAATTGGAGTCAAACACCACTCCGAGGTTCCTGACACTTTGTACTTCAGTTAGTGATTGCTGAAAGAGTGATTAACAAATCACCATTCTTTCAAGTCAAAGGCCCTTTTGAAGATCATAGCTTAAGTAACTGTGATCAGTTAGGTTTTGAAATGACCAAGCCGTTTTAAAACCAAGCAAGGTTTTGAAATGTCTAAATAAATTATTTGGCCACTTCAAAACAACCAATGGCCGTTATGCAAGGGAAGGACATATTACCGTTTAAGATTTTTCCACCCTTCCAAACCCAGTTTTTATGTGTGTTTTATTTTAAGGGTAACTAGAAATATGTTTTAGTCTGCGTGTATATTAGTCAAAGGGCATTTTTATGTCCTGTAAGTGTTATATTATCCAAGAAATTAACTGTATTGTAATGTCATTGGTGTATACAGATCACATTAAATTGTTGTATAGGTTCATCGAATTATGAACTGGACCTTAAATTATCCTATGGTCACCTTAACTTGTAAAGAACATGCTTTTAAACTCACTTGCTATTAATATTGAGGTGACCTGGATTATGAAATATTGAACTTTAACTTATGTTATGGTCACCTTAACTTGTAAATATATTTCTTAAACGCATTTATTATTCCTGGAATGGTACATACTATGATACACACAAGGGAACCGTCACTACTTAGTAATTGGTATTTATCTATTAAAGGGCAGATGACATTGTATTTATAGTAACTTGCAGTGTTTTCATCTATGTTGGCGAAAATATCATCTGTGTTGGTGTTATTTTCATCTGTGTTGGCGAAAATATTATCTGTGTTGGTGAAAAATTATGTATACTGTAAGTCGCTAACATGGATATTTCCAACAAAAACTGCTAATACTGTTTCGTAGTCACTCAACTAAAACTGTGCTGCTGCCTCAAACAATGAGGTCTACCTTTCTTTGTCAAAAGGGGAAGCTTCTGGTTCTTCTGGATTAGTAACTTCTGCATTGCATACAGACATGGTTTCGCATTAGTGGTACAGCATTAAGATGGTTCTGATCCTATCTCATTAACCATTTCTAAAGTATCAAGATTGGTTCAACCCTTTCAGAACTAAGGAGACTTTTGTATGGTGTCCCTTAAGGTTTGCTCCTGGGTCCCATGCTGTTCTCTTTATATACTACACCTGCCAGTGGGGTCATTGGTAGATACGCACTTATAAATTTTTATTATTATGCTGAGGCCACTCTTCATACGCCTCACTCATACAAATGTCACTCAGTCATTTGTAAGACCAAACAGGTGCTTAGAAGATGTAAAAAAAATGGTCATCAGCAAATACGTTGAAGCTCAAGTCCTGATAAAACAGAGTATATCATTTTGGGTTCAAAGTTGCATAATGAAAATCTCAAGTCCTTCTTGCCTGTCAAATTCTTGATAATCTATGACATCAAGCAAAAGTGGTAAAAATCTGTGAGTATGGTTCCACTCTGATTTTTATTTTCACAGGCATGTTCAGAGTGTCTGTAAAGCCTGTTTTGTACAATTGAAGCATCTTAGGAGACTCAGACAGCATCTTACACTAAAGCTGCTGTGAAGGCTGCAAATGCTCTTGTGGGCAGTCAGCTTGATTATTGTAATACCTTGTTCTGGAGTCTTTGAGTAAAATGTTAGAGAACAGCTTAGCTAAGATTGTCACCAAAACAACCAGATATTCACACAACTCCAGCACGTAGGACAATTGCTACTAAATACTTTTAACATTAACAATTTCATAAAAATTTTACCTTGATGTGAATAAGTTTACCTTGATGTTTATATCCAGAACAGTGAAAACAATCGGGGGACACCGATGAAACTTTTTTTGTTGAAACAAGAAGTTGGTCCACAATTTCTCAAATTTAATGCAATTTACATGGTTGAAATAAGAAACGAGTATACATAACATTTTGTAACTACTTTATTCTGTATTTCGTTAATTTTAGTATGACTTTGTAATATTTTAATTCACATTATACTTAACAAAAAGTAACAAAACAATTAAAGAACAGTACAAGTGAACATAGTTTCAGCCCAAAAAAGCTATGGTAAATCTTTCCTAACTGGATTAAATATCTGGCTAAAATACATTAAGTTTGATACAAAAAATGTAATTTGTGAAACTTGTAACATCAAGAATCTTGTAATATTTCATCAAAACAAAATGAATACAACATCAATCAAACACAGATAATAAAAATTTGGTGTCACTGTACAAAATATTGACAAACTTATGAAGTAAACTTAGATGTGCTGTAAAATTTTAATAAATGCTGATTCAGGACATTTTCAATTTTTATTTAAAATTACCTGGTCAAATCGGCCCCTTATAATATAATATATGGTCAAATCGGCCCCCTAAATATAGATAGATAAGTGTATAGGGAGCTGGACGAATCGGCCTTTTGCCAAATCGGCCCTCGGCAAATCGGCCCCCTAAAAAAGTCGGCCCTCTGCAAATCGGCCCCCAGCTGAAAACTTTTATAAGTACAAATTATTTATAGAATTTATAGACCTGCACAAAGCATTCCACTGAGTTGTTAAAGATATTTTTCAGCATTATTAAAACTTCTTAAGTGATATTTGACTAGGTGTGAGTAACACACATCAAAGATAATTGGATGTGGTAATCAATCCCTTTTAACCTATATCCTTTATATTCTTGTTTATGTCAAAATCCTTAAAATTGCAATTATGGTAGGTAATTAGGTGCATAGCCTCTGCAGAGGGGATATTAACTTATGTGATGTTTTAAGAGCAATTAGCCTTTAATGTATGCTACTGCATAGGGGCAGAGGGGATATTAACTTCTGTGATGTTTTGTGCAATTAGCTTTCAATGTATGCCACTGCCTGATTAGTATCTGTGGTAATAATCCCTCTACTTAGACATTAAACTGTTTTGTTACCCTTGTGATCATTTGAGAACAATTGGCTTTAAGTCATTAATATTTGTGTAATATTTGCATAAATTTGTTTGATTAATATTTGTGTAAGTTTTTAGACTGAGCTGAATAATCTTTATGTTCATATTTTATCTGAAATTTAGGAATGACATTGTTACTCCTGAATATTTACTCAGATTTATATGCATTTAACATCTAGGGGCCGATTTGACCAGGTCAAAATTTCCAGGGGCCGATTTGACTAGGGTGTTATTTCCATGGGTGCCGATTTGACCAGAATACTTTTTTCTGGGGGCCGATTTGACGGGGGCCGAATTGGTAAAGGGCCGAATTGTCTATGATTCAGTGTATATATAATTTATGTAAGTTTTTCACAATAAGCCATGTACATTGGGGTTACCTGTGAGTTTTATGTATCTATTCAGTTTACTCTGACCTCACAGATTTCTATTTAAAATCTTCCCAGTGACTGGTATTCTTTTATTTTTCTCACAATAGTTATTGTATTATTATCATTTTTAAAGTCACTACAATAGATACAATATTATCCGTGTCATTGCAAAATTAATAATAATAGCAATAGTAATAATCATTTGTATTAAATTGTTAAGATATGAACTTTGGTTCCTGATTTATCATGTAATTCAAAGGAATATATGCTTATTGTTCTCTTTGATGCCCACAAAGGGGGAGATGATATACTCCTCTGCATGGACATCAAAGGGAATAATCACCTTTTAATGTCTAATACTGTTTGTTGTCTAATACTAAATTGTTGACATTTAAGAATCACAATGTTCTCCCTAAAATTAGATTTAATGGTACAGTGCTGCAAAATGTTATCTGTGGAAGTCACCTTAGAAATTATATGTTTTATTTATTTGGGGTTTTACGTCGCTTTCAACACTGTACGGGTCATATCACGACGGGTAGTTGGGAGGGCAGAGGAAACCAGTACATACAGTTCGTTAGGGTTCTGTACTGTAAACTGCCGACCAACGACAAGCAACTACCAGCTTTCCCACTTGAGGCCGTGCCGGGAATCGAACCACGGCCTCAGAGGTGGGAGGCGAGAGTGTTACCACCACCATGGCCCCTGGAAATTATATAGGTGTTAATGCAAATGATACAATCACTGCCACTGTGGCCTAGCAGGTAACACACTTGTCTAGGAGCTCAGAGGACGTGGGTTCAATCCCAGGTACAGGCAGATACATAGTGCCTCGGATGACCACTTAAAATGGCGGTCCTCTGTCATTGGGTCCTATCCCCAGTGGCAGGTTAAAGAACCTCAAGGACGTTGATAAATGGTCATCCTTGAGCCTCTATCTTCCAGTTAGGGGAATGTGAGTTACTTGTGAGTTGGGGCTGTACCTGTTCAGTCGGATTGGTTAAATAGCGCTTTGAGTCCTGTAGTATATGGAGATATTGCGCTGAGTATAAATACATAATAATAATAATAATACAATGATTGAAAAGTCAGTTAGCAAACTCACTGGCAACTTTAATTACCTGATGAGTATTTTAAAGATTGTGGATAGGAGATTAAATACAAGCTATTTAAAACTTTTTATATGAATTTGTGTTTTATAGAATCTAATCTAATTTTTGTATAAATATTTTGATCTTACTGTTCTATTTTTCTTTAAATGTCACATTAAACTTTATATGTTTAAAATTCATTTCCCATATTCATATTGTAAAATGTGAACCATTTAATTGTAACTGTACCACTGAAGTACGAATAAAGATGATGATTATTATTATTAGGGAAAAAAGGAAGAATTATTAGGAAAAAAAGGAAGAAGAGATTAGACTTTTCATTTTCTGTTGGTCCAACACAGTTAAAAATTGTTGATCAATATAAATATTTAGGGATAACTTTGAACGAAAATCTTGATTACAAAGTTTGTGCCCAAGAACTTGCAGATGCTGGCGGCCGTGCACTAGGTAGCTTAATATCAAAATTCATTTATTTGAATATACTTAAATACTATAATAGACTTATTAAAATGGATCATGACAGACTAACTTATCGTATATTTGAACATGACCTTCTATGACTAGAATATAAAAAATGATAGCTGGTGTGGAGAACTAGAGAAAATTCTTGACCAGATAGGCATGCTGGGAAATCTAATCGATGGTACTGAAATTGATATTGATGTAGCAAGAGAGAAATTATTTACACTTTATGACCTAGAATGGCAGGATTCTATTAGCACTAAACCAAAATTGAGAACGTATGTGAAATTCAAGTGTCACATCTCCACTGAAAATTATGTTTCACTTTTGATCGCTTTTGGCCAAATTAATGTCTGGCACATTGCCACTGGCAGTAGAAACAGGAAGATTCAAATGCAAACAATTATGTAAAAGGTTGTGTGAATTATGTAATAGTAATGAAATTGAAGACGAAGAGCACTTTATTGTTACTTGTCCATTTTATAAGACCCAAAGAATATCTTTTTTAATTATATCTCATCTAATGTTTCTGAGGATTTTGATAATTTTAATCCTGAGGACCAGTATATAAAACTGATGACTTTAAACAACAAAAATTTAAGGGTTTTTGTTAAATATATAACCTCAATTTGGGATTGTAGAAAATCCACATTATTTAAAATCTAAAGTGGAGTGATTTAACTAAAACTACACCTAGGAGCGCTTTTTGTTTTTTTGTGTATATTTCTAATCTTTCTTCATATTGTTATGCACATATGTATACTGTTAGAAGATTTCATACTGATCTGTAAGCCTAAATGGCTGGGTGTTATTATATTCTGTTTCAGTAAAACTGTTGTATAAACTTTCTGTTTATATATATGTAACACACCGTCAGTAAAATAAAAATATTATCTATCTATCCCCCCATCTCCCCCCCATCTATCTCCCCCATCTATCTATCTATCTATCTTATTAACACTTTAACTAGTAATCCCTATATTACCAAAGATCACTAAAGTTATAATCCCATCAACAGAGGCTGTGCTGAAAATGTAAATGCACTTTTATAATTCATAAACATAAACAAGTTTTATTGCATATAGGTTAAAAGGGGTTGATTACAAAACCTTGACATGGGATGACATATTCCATGTGTTAATTACACTTAGTTAAACAACACATAAACAATTAAGACTATTGTCATAACATTGTCATGCATATTTATCCACCCATTTTTTAATAAAAGCCTGATTACAATTAAATGATGCATTTAGGGCTTCTTATTTCCCCAATTATCATTCAGCTTTGGAAGTTCAAAGTAACATGATGTCATTATAAGAAAGGATCTATGTATAAGCTGCAAATTGCCTATTAGGGTTTAGGCAACACACTGTCAGTTATGTAACAATAAGCAACACAGGACATGTGGGGCAGGCATATCTGTTCAGAGTTTTAGAGCAGCTGCTAGAGGTAAATGCATTCTCTTTCTCTTAGAAATATTAATTATTTCTTGACAAAACTGGAGATTAGGGAAAAATAAGTAGGAATTTGAATAAGAGGCTTCTAATTGTTTCACTGTTATTTCAGGGTTTGTTTGGTTTTTTTTTTTTGGTTTTTTTTTTTGTTTTCTATCTTTTTCATGTTTGCGGACAACCAGGGGTACTGCTTTACTGTGAAGACGAGACATGTTTCTTCTGTTTCCTGGAATTGCAAGGTCAGAAACAAGGTGTGTAGCTGCAAAGAAAAAGTTATTTAAAAAGGAAGTGAATTTATTCTTGGGCCAAACTCACACAACCACCAACCAGCACCTGGAGCTGCTCCAAAGGCCAAAGTGACCACTGCCCTGAAAGAAGTTACCTCTCATCACAAGTTTCTTTCTAATGCCAGATGTGTCAATCAGGTACTACAACAGGCAGTAATAGAAGATGAAGTGCTCGATGCTCTTCCAAAATGCGACAACCTTGTAAGGATGGCAAACCGCCACAGAGAAAGGTCATGCAACAAACATCCATAGTCACTTGGTTTTGAGGTTCCAACAGAACATATCCCAGAAAACTTCCTTAGAGTTGATCTCAGTATCCAAGGAAAGTGACATCTCATATTTGCCACAGCTAAGATGTTACAGCTTTTCTCGAGGGCCAAAACCTGGTATATGGGTGGTACATTCAAGGTGGTCAGGGCCCAATTCACACAACTATACTCCATCCATGCATTTCTTCAGAAGGAAGGTGACACCAAACAAGTGCGTCTGTTATTTGCTTTGATCTCAAGTAGAAAGAAGAGGGACTATAAGGCTGTGCTAAGATCTGTTCTGCAACTTCTGTCTGGGGGGCCATCTGTAAAGGGGCTAGTGATGGACTTTGAGATGTCTATCTGGAAAGCTGCTGAGTCTGTCTTACCTGAGGATGACAGAAAGAGATATGCCCTCCATTGGGTAAATGCTGTGGTGTGGGACTGCTTCCAGCCTACTGCAAAAGACTCACTGCTCTTCTGTTCCTACCAGAAGAGCATATACCAACTATGTTTCAAGAATTGGACGGGGATGCTTCTACAGGCCAATTGGGGATGCTAGTGAACTACATACAAAGGACATGGATTGACAGTGATGTTTGGGATCCAGCATCTTGGAGTGTCTTCCTCCAAGCCATCCATACCAATTAATGATGTAGACAGCTGGCACTGAAGACTGAACTCATATGCCCATGGCAACCAATTGAACCTGTTGATCAACCTTCTGTAGGAGGGGTCACAGTTCATAATGTTACAGGTAACATACCTGGCTAGACTTGAAAAAACTCAGTCGAAAAAAATCCATGTCTTTTCTTTTTCCTTTCAACACGGTACTTGCATGACAAAACATCCATAGATGTAACTGAATAAATTGATATTTTATCTCACCCCCATACAACCATACAATCTGCAACATACATTCCCACACACGACACCCCCACCCCACCCCCACCCCCGAGACACACTCAGACATCTATATTAATTGATGCCAAATATGTGCACTGACAGAAGCTGTGATTGTCCTAAAGAATTTGCATTGGTTGCATGTTCAACTACGGTCAGTGATCAAAACAGCTACATTAGGCTGTAAGTTCCTTCAGAGTAGTTTTCCTAATTATTTCAGAGATTTTTTCATCCCCAGGAAAAGCTTTTATAACACTAGGAGTAGCCGGAGAGAGGATGAAGTCTCTGAGGTGCCACAGTTTATTCCATTTGTTCATAAGTCATCTAATCAATTTGGTTTGAGTTTTGTGTATGATGCTCCCAAGGTATGACTTGCCAGATAACATTATCTCAGCCACATCTCTTCTATCTTTCCGGAAGAAGCTGAAAGCTTATTTCTTCACAAAACCCTACCCACCCTAACTTTTATTGTATTTAATTGTATCTATGGTGTGATTTGATGTATTTAATTGTCTCTATGGTGTGAACCCTCCTTCTGTGTCTCTGGACTATGAATTCTTTGGTCTTGTCTATTTATTGTTGCGTATTAAGAGTCTTTTGTAGTACAGTGAGTGACTTTACTTGCCATTTCACATTATCACTTTCCCTTCTTGGAATTATTTCATCTAAGTGGCTTTACTGATGGACTTTTAAAGATTATTGGAGAGACTGGAGAGAATGTTATAAAATCTAACTAAAAATGTAACATAAATTAAAAGAACATTGTGGGTGGAGGGTTTATGTGGCAAAGACATTTTATACATAAAATCTGTATGGAATGTTATGAAAATGATGACATGCACAGAATCACTGAAGTGTAAGATGGCGCACAGAAGATACAGCCTTATTTGTAGGCTCTCTATGAGCTTTTGGAGAAGTGTCATATGTAATGTTTATATTAGTCTTATTTACGTCTAAGTACTCACTGCAAGGCCATCACATGGCAAATGATTCTGAACAAGTGATTTCTGCTGAACACACCTGTATTCAGGTTAACCTTTGCCTTATTGTGACTGTGGATGGTTGGCGGCTTTGTCCACATTGTCATGGCGTTATAGACAAATATTCCAGTAAAAACTTGGAATTCGATACGTACACGCAAGTTGACTGTATATGTCGTATAACGCATACTCCTACCCCCTCCGCCATGCTGAAGTCACTACTGGACTTGTTGAAGTTCACTATCTGAAACATGCTCAGATCCAGTATAGAAACTGTTCAAAGTGAGGCCTCAGGCGCTACTTAAAATAGTGCTTCCGTATGCTGATTGTATGACTTTTGTGGATGAAGTTGGTTTCCATTCAGTTAGCCTCCTTGGATTATGTAGCCTGTGTATTTGTCGCCTTTAACTCTGTCTAAATGTTTGTCTTTTGTGACAGATGTCTCACCTCACAACTCCCAAATAAAAACACAACAGACTTAAATCAATACTCATTCATTATAAACAATCAAAGTAAGACTACACAAATGTTCCAGGCCAGTGAACTAGTCTGCCATCTCCCCGTATGCACGTGTGCTTACTGATAAAAAATGGCACCGCTGTGAAGATTGAATTATGAAATGGACTATGTCTAGACTAGAGCTTCAGGTACCTAGTTGCATTGTGAATTCAATTACACAGTGTAATAGTGCGTCTATTGATTAGCAATGCAGGAAAATATTTTTTTAAACAATCAACAACAAAACAATGAGTGTTGAGTATTTGTACTGTTATCTCACCTCTTGCACAAAGTCAGTACAAGTACATAGTGTCAAATCTTGAACCAGACCTAAATGAATATTACTGCGAGGATACTCAGATACTGATGTGGCCATTCCATTCTACATATACATGGTACTGGGTTGGTGGTTCATCTACATGCTCGGATACCCTGCACACTGAATGACCGTAAGTACACAGTATTACTGTAATCATGCAACATTCCTTGTGAAACAAATTATCAGCGACTTCATTTCTGTGAATCATGTACAATGTTATGTCAGTAGCTTGCAGAGTATTAACAACTCTGTTCAGTCAAGAATGAAAATATTGCATTGACGTGTGCTGTTGTTTTCAACGCATTAAAGAAATATGTGTAACCTCAGAATCAAAGGCTCTAGTGAGAGTTTTGCATCTGTTTCAAAAGCAGGATTATACCAGAACAGACCCTCACAAAAATAACAGAAAATCTGTGAGGTGTCCAATGCTGTGGATAAACTTACAACCTCAGTCAGTGCTGCAGAATTCTAGAGCTTGCAGAATTGTTACAAGACTTGATGAATGAGTTGCTACAGTTGAGGGTCTGAATGTTGATTGTGTTTCAGTGGACAGTGAGACCAGGGCCGGTATTCACTGAAGGGTCTTAGACTTAGCCAGGTCTTAGGCTTAAATCCAGTTTTAAAGTTAAGACTTTTGTCTCAGCTAAGTTTTGTCTTAAAACCGTATTTACAAAAGGGTGACTTATCTAAGTCCAAGATTATCAAATAACCACATTGGTTTTCTGTGTCATGTGACCTTTTTTTCTATTCAAACTATACTATTGGTGACATATATCCTTCCTTTAATGCATTTTATCTAAGGAAAAGTGCTGTTGTGAAATGGAAAACCTTGTTACCACATATGAACTTCCAAAGACTGCTTTAGTGAGGTGTTTTGTAAAATTATACTTTATTTACAGTCCTTTTAAATTTTGGAGTGGAGAAAAGTTTCTGGCGGCCATATTTAAGTCCTCTTTAACAAAATTTAAGCCCACTACCAACCAGTCTTAAAGTTGAGCCCTTGGCTAAGCCTAATACTGGTCTTAAATTCTTTGTGAATACCACTAAGCCTAAGACAAAAACCTTTGGGGCAGAAACTTGAGACAAAAGTCTCAACTTTAAGCCTAAGCCCTGGCTAAGACCTTTCGTGAATACAGGCCCAGGAAATTCACCAGTGGAAGACTTATGTGACTCACATATATAATCCAATACCGACATGCAAAAGGAGGTTCAGGAGTTTGCTATAAGAAGTGAAAGGATGGAGTCCAAGTGGTGCAAGCAAGAGTAGCGGATCTACACAAGAAACCTTATCAGCATCTGTGAAGACTAATATTGATGATTTACAGTCTAACCTGAGGCAGGAAAGATAGCACAGAAAGATGACTCCTCTGTCAGTTCATCTGTGGAATGTGACAGTGAAGCTTCTGATTCCTCCATTTTAAGTCTCTATGAACACCAAAAGAGTAAACATGTTTCCATTGCTGCGACCGATTGTAAACCTACCCTCCGATTTGACAAATTAAATATTCATGTTCCATGGGAGCACTGGTTCCTGATATTTTCCAATAGGTTACCGACTGATATTGCTATTGTTTCAAGACGTTTTTCAATAGACTCGTGAAATGTTTAGGATAGTTTCTACATCCATTCCCTTTGTTTACAAACCTTAATGGGTTGTTCCATTTCTGCAATATATCGTAAACCCTGCTCCTGATTGTCAATTTTCAGGAACCAGGAACTGAATCTTGTACATCTTAATGATCTTAAAGCCATATATTAAAGACAATATGGAACTTTCTGATAGCTTTATGAGTACAGCACTGGTAAACCCATTGGGGACAGTTTACAAGAAATTCAAACTGTTTGAAAGTATCACAAACATTTCCCAATTCTTAATATATTCATGACTTTGTAAACCAATCATATTGTCTTTATTTTAATCGTACTGTGATCTTAATCTTATCTTACACTTGTACAGCAATATAGCTGTACATATTTCCATATTATAGCGATCACAACTTTCTCTCATCTTAAGCCACTCCCATACTAATCAGAAGATAGATTGGGAAACTATCACAAACCTATTGAAAGATTTTATGAGGCAATGGTAAACGCAATGTGGATACTATCAGGAAAATATCTTGTGCAATTACTTCATGAAAAAAGGTCTCTTCTAGACTGGTTTGACTTCCAGATACAGCAGGTGGTCATCCATGGCAACCGGGGCAATTTCTGAATATGTTCAGAATAGTTTCCCATGCTGATTTCCCACAGATCACCAGGGATAGGTCAAAAAAGGATCCTAGATAATGCTGGATATATAAGACAGCCCATTTATACTGACCTGGGACAGTGGAACAGCGCTTTACAACTTTAGTTTTTTTGTAAGTATACTAGTAGGCGTATTTCACAACCGTAATCCGTCGAATCTAGATTCAGATTTGGATTCATGGATTAGTTAGATCCGTGAAATGCAATTTTCTGTAGATCTGAATCCAAATTTAAAACATAACATAAACCAACATATATATCATATATTATTACAAACTAAGATGCCATAATATAATATTATAATTTAACAATATAATAAAAATTCCCCAAATATTAAAATTTCCTGCCACATGTTGCAGCCATTATTTTACAAAGAATTATGGGTAATCCAAGGTCACTGAATCTGTTGATCTACCTCTCGAGGTAGATCAACGGATTCATAATCCAGATTCAGATTCAAGTCACATCACAAGCGAATCCGTTGATCTGACGAATCTAGATTCGACGGATTACGGTTGTGAAATACGCCTAGTGAGACTCTCCATACAAAACACATATAGAATGACCTATTTAAACGGGCCTTCAGTAAGACTGAACTTTCAGTACACTGTAAAAGTATACACTTCATACTTTGAGATCATAAAACTCACATAAAGTCAGCATCATTTACAAAAATACAAGTCCGTTTCTTGATCAAGTGAGACAAAGCACACAAAAGCAACAGTTTATAATCACACTATTGCTCTGTGTCTCTCTGTCTGTCATTATGTATCTCTTTCATGTTCCGTTGATTGGGTTTTTATGTGTGGATAGGGTTTTTGCGTGTTTGGTACAGGTTCTGTGGATAGTGTTTTTTGGTTGAGGTTATGTGGGTTGTTAGTGAATGTCAGTGGGGGGGGGGGGGGGGGGGGAGGTGGGGGTTTGTTTGGGTGTGTGGGGTGATTGATCAATGTTATTAAGCCAAGCTCTGGGATATTTTCAACATGTACCGCTTTTCAGCCAATCAAGCCTTTTAGGCTCTTTGTTTTAGATTAATGATGTAACTGTGTGCTCTAACTCTCAAACCAACAGGTGTATAATCAACATTAACTTTACTATCACGATTTGAAACTTGATTACGGGTATGCAATTTAAACAACGGTAAACCAATAAACTGAGAAACCAAACGATTTTATTATATGGTTCATATATATGCAGTAATGTCAAATATTCAAGAGCTATTGATACATGTTAAAGATATCCACCAGCTAGATCAACTGGGGAACCCCTTATCAACACACTCACCGCCGTTTTAAAGTTATGAAAAGAATTTCTGAGTAGTACTGTCATTATGTGTACACAAAAACCTAGTCACAGTCCAAAAAATCCTAATCTGCTTTCATCTTCTTCTTATTCAGTGTCCCTCAACACTAGGATTGTTGTGTTGTAAGTTCTTGAAACAGTATAAACATATCAAAATAGGGTGCTTGCAGCTCTGTCTAAGTGATCCTATGAGTGAGGACAGGTTCCCTCATTACACCACTTGCAAGCTATTTTCTTTACCAACCCATTTGCTAGGGGTAGCTGGGGTTGAGCGTGGCAGCATTATTGTAGAACCAGCAAACAAGGCTGACTGAGAGTAGGTCAGACAATGATCAGCCAAAGTGCAGGTGCCACCCAAGTGATACTTTATTCCTCAATATTCAACATAGAAGCCGTGAAAGCACCCCTAGCAATGGACCAAGAAATGTTCTTAGCCAATTTAACTGTTTCAACCAGTTCATTGATCATACTGAACGTCCAATATATTTTTCACAAAACCAATGACGAATTGCCCCGAAGACAATTCATCGAAGGTGACGCACTTCCTGGCAGTAGCAATAACACACGATTGGTTAGGCCATCTTATATGTGGTGTTATGTGAGACGTATCTGATACATTGTATCTGCCACTCTTACAACGTTTGTCTATACCTCCTTGTAGTTCAAACTTCACCTTCGCTTCACATATAGTTATCCTTTCCTCAACCATCTGCTTAACCATAGGGTTCGACCTTAACATGTCCATCGTCGGTACAGTCGTTGCCTTTTGAGACACATTATGCTCTGCAGCGGGAACAGTGACATCTCGTGAGCCAGACTGCGCTTCAATGGGTCCCTGTATCTTTTTTTCTTTTTTTTGAAAGGGAACAACTTACATATTTTATTTGTTTTGTTTTTTTTTAAATTTTTTTTATTATTTTTATAGGTACATTAATATATGTAAGATACATTTACATTACAAGAACATGGTACATGTAACATATAAATAGAAACCAAGTATAATTAGGATGTTTAACTAAACAGAAGCATCACACATATCACACACTCTTTACTAATTGTTTTCAATAAAACGTTACTAACAGTTCTTCATTGTTTTGCATTACACAAAATCAAATATTAATAAACAAATTTTTCCAATTGTGCCATCTTTTTTCAAATATCTCACTACGGCCATTTATTTCACTCAGAAGTTTCTGTTCATCATGTTGTTTTTTAATTAATTTTTGCACTTGAAATATATTCAATTTTTGTTGTTGTTTAGAGCACTTAAATATGTAGTATCTAACTGTGATAAGTATAAAGTTTACAGGCCAAAAGTTTGAATCATATTTATGATAGCCAAGTATTTTCATGGTTGTATCAAATTTAATGCTTATGCCGGTTCTAGTTAAAATCCAATATTCTACATTGGTCCATAATTCAAGAGTTTCTCTGCATTCTGAAAAGAGATGGGTAATGGTTTCTGGGTTGTTATTACATAACCGGCATTGATTAAACTCTGACATTTTAACTTTTTGCAGATAATATTTTGTATCTAAGATATTATTTATTGTTTTATATTGAAACCAAACATAACTGTTGTTATGTGTAGATTTGAAACAGATTTTGTAAATTACTGACCAAAAATGATGTTCTCATCAACAAGTGATTGCCATTTTATTTGTGCTATGGGCCTACAACCAGGATTCGTGAGGAATATTTGGTAAAAATCTTTGACTCCTTTACTCGATTTAAAGAGAATCCGTAGATGGAAAGGGCAGGATGGTCTAGAGTAGTTAAAGGATTCTTCAAAGCTGAACTTTTTAACAAAATTTTGAACAGATAGTTTTATCCTGTAATAATCTAGTATATTGCAATTGATGCTATTTTTTGAAGTGTTTCGAATGATTCAATTTTACCTTTGTCATTTAAAATATCACCTAATTGTAACACTCCTGCGATAAACCATTTTGAGAAATATAGAGGTTCTCTTCATATTTTTGGATTATACCAAATACTGGTGTTCATTAGGTCCGAGTTGCTTATTGGTTGTTGTTTTCTACAAAGAATCTGCCAGTTTCAATTACCTCAACCCAGAAAGGATTAGACATCTTTTTTATTAGAACATTTCCCCACATGCTCTCGAAATGCAATTTTCCAGTATATGTGTACATTTCATTAAACATAGTTAACCACTGACATTCTGGGCCACAGAATATTCTTCTCACCCAACTGTATCTTAACAGGATTCCTGAACTGGTCAATGATGGCAAATAACAGATTATGGTTAAAGTCCTGAACTGCTGCCTGCTCTGGTACTATCATATTACCAGTCGGATGTTGACAGACAGGTTCCTGTGAAACAGCCCAAACTTGGGCAGTAGTCCCAGGCAATTGAACACCACACTCACTAGTAGCATGTGAGAGCATATCCCTTGTCATAGTAGCTGAAGCACGCAATGCGAAGTACATCCCAGATCTATTTCTTGCTTCTGCTTTTTGGCTTGTACAGGAGTCTGTTAAGGTTTAGGTGCAACGGCTGTATCCACAAACATTTGTGAATAAAAAGTACCACTTTGTTGAATAATAGCAGATGTGATCCCATGCGTTTTCATCTGAGCGTGGTTTCCTGGCTGTAGATTTCGCAGGTGTAGCATCAATACATAAGATGCAACCTGACTACCTCTTGCAGCAAGTTTCTCAGTGACATTCATCATAGTGTTCATCTTCTGGTGAGATCCTGACATAGCTTTACCTTTGGTTGTTTTCTTCATAACTATGTTCTCTCGACTTGAATCACGTTTCTCATTATCTTTGACATTTCTAAGTTTCTCACATTTTGTGCCCATGGACTTCCCAGGCGATTACAAAATACATGTATTCATATTTTATGATGTTGTAGAAAATTCATCAGAGAAATTCTTTTCAATGATTGATATACATAATTCCATAAAACATCTTACAGAGATAGGCTCGATACAACTCCGTGGAAACTTTCCGTTTCTTTTTTTATTTATCCCTCAACACACAGCACATACATGCACAACAAAACAGAGATTTTACTGAATAAATTGCTTTTTCATTTCACGCCAGTTCAAACTGCAAGACACAAGCACTGACATGGACCATCATCTGTCTGTGTGAAGTACAACCCTCGTCCTACAAAAAGTCATTAGGGTCAATTCAGTTTTAGTAGAATCTTCAAAGCTGTGGAAATTATTGAAATATTTTCTGATATAAAATTGACTTTAGTGTGTTTCTTTGTCTTAATGTTCATTATTCTGATATCAAAAGCTTCCTATGTTCTATCAGTCCTATAGTGAGTATTGGTGGTGGTGCTGGTTTCTCCATTGGATATCCCTGCAGTCCCCCCTCCCCATAATAACACACTCATTGATCCTTTGAGAACATGGTGGTGTCAAGTATTCTTCCTTGTCAGACACTGTTGTTTGCCTATATTCCTCCTGCTCCTTGAGTCATGTTATCTCAACCAGTCAGTTAGTCCACCTACCATCTACATGGTCATACCCTTGATTCATGTGATCTCATCCAGTCAGTTAGTCAACCCACCCAATCTACATGGTCATGCCCTTGATTCATGTGATCTCATCCAGTCAGTTAGTCAACCCACCCAATCTACATGGTCATACCCTTGATTCATGTGATATCATCCAGTCAGTTAGTCAACCCACCCAATCTACATGGTCATACCCTTGAGTCATGTTATCTCATCCAGTCAGTTAGTCAACCCACCCAATCTACATGGTCATACCCTTGAGTCATGTTATCTCATCCAGTCAGTTAGTCAACCCACCCAATCTACATGGTCATACCCTTGAGTCATGTTATCTCATCCAGTCAGTTAGTCAACCTACCCAATCTATATGGTGATACACTTAATTCATATTATCTCAACCAGCTGGTTAATCAACCTACACAATCTACATGGTCATACTTTTGATTCATGTGACATCATCCAGTCAGTCACCCTACCCATCTACGTTGTCATACAGTTGATTTCATGCTTTCCACCAGTCATGAGGATACTACTGTTGATTTTAAAATCTTAGACGTTTTATCCATCGATGCAGTGTTCAATGTTCCATAAAGATGTGACAGCCTATAATTCAATGACAATCTATAGCACCTATTGAGATTACACAGTCCTGACTGAAAGATCGAATCTCTTTTGTGAAATCCCACATTGTAGCCATGCCAAGTGGTCATCATTCGAAGCTGCAAGTTCAAGCCTGGGCACAATTCCTGTAACCTTCCCTTCAGAAACTAATGACATTTCAAGATCTTCAAGCATTTGTAAAAGCATGGAGAACTATATCTTAGGTCAATGTATCTGAGGGAACCAGCCCACGCGCTACAACTGCACCAAAGCCAGCCCTTAGTGGTGAACTTGTAGAGCATAAAGACCAGATGCAAACATAAATTAACTCATTCATTGGCAATGACCACCCAAGAATCCATGTCTTGCAAGCACAAAGTGTTAATTTTCCATAAAGCCACCGACATTTTGATGCATGGTTCTACTTCATGAACAGAGACATTCACTCACCAGAAACTACAGTCAAGCCAAACAGTGTGCACAGACTTCACAGAGTGTCTTTTACAGCATTCCACAGCGGCTACCCAGTTCTACACATGTCCTTTTTAGGCGTGTTGCGTGTAACCAATCCGCCTATTAGATTGATGTGTCCGACGTCCTTCTGGCTCCTTTCAAAATTGGTGTAATTCCGTCCATTCATTTATCTGTTTTTGTCCCTTTGTCTGTCCGTCAATATTTCCATTTCCGGACTTTAACTCAAAAACACTTCGTCCAATCAAATTCTAACTTGACAGGAAGATAGATCACCATCATAACTAAGCTTTTGAAATTGGTGTAATTCTGTCCATTCATGTGTCCGTTTTTTTGTCCGTTTGTCTGTCCGTCAACATTTCAGTTTCTGGACTCTAACTCAAAAACGCTTTCAAAATTGGTGTAATTACGTCTGTTTGTTTGTCCGTTTGTCTATCTGTTAACATTTCCGTTTCCGGAAATGCTTTGTTCATTCAAATTCAAAGTTGACAGGGAGATAGATAACCATCATAGCTAAGCTGCTTTCGAAATTGGTGTATTTCTGTCCCTTTGTGTGTCCATTTTTCGTGTTTGTCTGTCCGTCAACATTTCCGTTTCCGGACTCTAACTCAAAACGCTTTGTCCAATCATATTCAAACTTGACAGGGCGATGGATCACCATCATAGCTAAGCTGCTTTTGAAATTGGTGTAATTCTGTCTGTTCGTTTGTCTGTTTATAGCATAGATACAATTATGTAACCCAGATTATAAGTTTTACATTTCTTAGCACGTCTAACATATTTACCTTAACTGGGTGATCTAACATTTCTTTCCTTGTTTCTAAATTTAATTACAGCAGTCGCTAACCTTATTGCTGTCTGCACAACCCACCTTTTGGGGCATCTCTGACCCTCTTGTTCTTTGTTTATTTGGGGTTTTATGTCGCTTTCAACACAAAACAGGTCATATCACGACAGTTTTGTGGGCAGAGGAAACCAGTACATACAGTTGGTCAAAGTTCTGTATGATGAGATTTTCCATGTATATAAAAGACTGATGCCTTATAAAGACCATTTCTCAATTTCTCAAAGATGGTCTTTATACACACGTTTTGCTGTATGGTTGATAATCAGCAGCCACAGCCTTCAGGGTCCCAGGTTTTCATTCAAACAACAAGCAGGCAGACACTTCAACAAGAGACATTCCGCAATCCTGCATTAATTGGATCTCCTTCCCTTTAGAAAACAAAAACAACAAAATATTTCCAGCACATGAAGTCTTTTGGGTATATTGCAGATGACTCTGGATTCTAAGCTTACCCACAGTTGGATACACCAGCACTCAAAACAGTACAGACCACTGCAAAAAAGTGACACTGTCACCAGCCATTGCATTCCCTCCGCACCACCAGCAGCCTTCACATAGGCAGCAGCAGTCTCCAGTACAGGTTAAGGTAGTCTGAAAGATTCTTCTCAGGATCACCCAAATAATCCCAAAACAATTATAACAGATGCTGTTTTCCCCTATAAATATATATAACACCACCCAACACAATAAAATCACATGTATACAAACAAAACAATGCCCCACAGTGCAAACCCACTTGTTAACATATTTGTTTAAATTTAAAATAAAATCAAACTCTCCATTGAAGTAATAACATGAAACACTATTGCCCTTATTCAAAATTATCTGAAGTGCTAAATTTAAAAAAAATTTAAAAACTTCTAGCCCTATTATTTGGGTGCCCATTTTGACATCTTAATACATGTGGGTTGAAGTCCAATGTGCTGCATTGAAGTATTTGGGTTCAAGTACAATTTGATATACTTTAATGAGTCTTGGTTGGGGTCTACTATTTGACAGCAGTGACATTGTGATATATATGACAGATATAAGCTCCAGCTATGGTTTCCCTCATTCTTGCCATGGTACAGCCCATTCACAAAGGAGTTAATGAGTAGACTGGTTCCTATGCCAGTCTGGGTGGATTCCAGATTTCATCCCCTCGACAGCCACTCGTTTGCTTGAGCTGGATAATTTTGACGATAGGACTATTCTGTAGCACTCAGAACTTTGCAGTATGTCAGGGTAATGCTTCTGGCCACTTCTACATGCATTTTGGTTAGAGTAAATTTGGAGCAATTGACCAGAATCCCAAATAATCTGTAGTTACAAATCCTACTTGTGTCTGTATTGTTTACTGTATTGTTTACTGTATTGTTTGCTGTATTCTTTACTGTATTGTTTACTGTATTGTTTACTGTATTGTTCTCTTTCTGGAATCTTGCGAAAGCCAAAGCAGTACAGAAAGGGTTGTAAACCTGGCCACAGTTTAGTTTGTGTAATGCTGCTGTGTAATATGGACAATATTTTTGAAGCTGCTATATGGCGGATTGATTTATGTACGTGTAAAGAAGATACAAACTTCTTGTTATAGACATTTTGTGGTGAACTATTATTGAACTGAACTGGATATAGTGTGTGGATCTACCAGTGAGTGAATTTATTGAATTTTGGATACTGTTCACATTTTGAAGCGAACAGCACTCTGAACAGTTGTATAGCAACACTGGAGTGAACAGTGTAGTTGTGAGTACACTTAACATTCTAATTGGACTTTTTTAGTCCTTAATCTCCACTGAGTAGTGGACTCTAAGGCACAACAACACAATAGCAATATCCAAGTTCAAAATCCTGGGACAGAAATAGGTCAGCACTACGGGGAAGCCATAAGAGAAAATGAGCTAAGGAGGATAAGCCTTTGCATAGAGATAGGTTTTGAGCTTCTTTCTAAAGGAGGCAATAGTGGGTGATGCACGAATGTCTTCAGGAAGTGAATTGACATCTGGATACAGACATGTTTTGTGAGTGGACACCAAACTGATCACATTACAGATTGCTGGATACAGTAGACAAACTTGTTAAATATTAATTATGTAGATAAGACTGTGACCAGGTCAGATTGGTCTCATTATTGTATTATTATATAAACTGTTAAGAGTATCTCAGTATCTGAATGCAATTATTATTTTCTTTGTTAAATAAAGTTTTCAAGTAATTTTTTTTGTCTTTTCCTGTTGCAACTTAAAAGCAACAGATAAAAGTATTTCTATAGTTAATAGTATTTATATAGTGCTTAATCTCCATCTGAAAACTGTTGAAAGACAGTGTTTAGGATACAGTACCCATTTATTATTTTAGCTTAGATTATAAAATAAAATACACGTTCTGCAGCATCTAGACAGCTGCTGGGGTTGTTGTTGAGGAAACTCAATGGACCTTAAAACCTGCTCTCCCATTTTTAGCTTTTTACACTATTATGGATTTACCTTTACAAATTACTGTGTCAAACCTTCTGGTTTTCTTGCAGCACCATAGACACAACAGCTTGTCAGCTCGAGTCACTAACACTATTGCTCTTCAACACTATGTGCCAATGAACACTATGTGCCAATGGCTTTACCTTGGTCTTTCCCAGTTCTCATTCCACGTTCACTCATTTCCTCAGGTCGATCCCCATGAATTCTAGTTTCAGGCTTACACTCGGTATATCTTTGATCTAAGAACACAGCATAGGATGTTAGTACTCTTTGAACTGTTAGAAGATCCACAGATTTTATGAGCAAATGACCTCTGTCAACAGTAACCTCACCAGTCAAAGCTTTCACATGTTTTACAGACGTGGTTCTACCCTGGTCTTTTAAACAGATGTTCTGCTCCAATATATCATATCATACGGTCTTGATGGAGTTCCACTGTGAACTTACCTTCACTTGTTGTCACTCAAACCATAGCTTCTCTAAATTCCTCCACCTTTCAGTTGGGCTTAGTGTTTTAAAACTTTTCATATTCTGTCATTTAAAATAGCGGTGTTATAATAAATCCTTTAACTTTACACTAGTACAGTAAATGCCATTCCTCGCTGATGACTTTTGTGTCTTTGTTACAGCTTAGTTTTGGTCCGAGGGTTCAAATTTGAATTGCACACTTCAAGCGCGTAATACAACTTTTGCAGGTTGGGTTTTCTTATTTGTTGTCTATATTTATTTATTGTTGAGGGTTTTATTTTTTGTGTTTACTTATCTATATACATTAGTCAAGTAATCTTTCTCCATGTATCATGCGTGTTTAAGAAGCTTACGTGTGACACATCTTAATTTTAACTTAAAATAGCTATTTATTAAGAGTGTACATTTATATGTCAGTAAACACGAGTAGACTACTACTGACAGATGACAGTCCGCTGTACTCTATAAGGACATTTTTATCCAATGTGTGTATTTTTCGTGGTGTTTCTGTGATCAGACTTGAGTTTGAAACTATCTTCTGAATAACCTTTGTGGATTGGCACTTATTGTTTAGCTCGGTGTTAGTCGACTGGGAGGGCTCTGCCAAAGTAATCAACATTGAGTTTTTGTTACAAGTACTGTTCATACTTACAAGTAAGTGGAGTTCTACTGGACTTCTGTCATATGTTACCAGGGAGGCGTTTTTTTATAACTGGATATCTACTGGAATTCTGTCATATGTTACGAGGAAGGTGTTTTTACTGATATCTGTCGCATTTTACAAGAAAGATATTCTTGTAACTTGACATTTTTTGTGGGCAGTTTTGTTGACAGTTGTTTATTTGATGGGAAATGCTTCAGTTCCAAAACATTTGTTGATGAACTATATGTATGGTGTACGTATACCTGTGTGTCACTTATCATACTAACATGTCTTCAGTAACCTGGTGGTTAGCAGGTTTACTACCCGAATTGATTTGTTGGCTTGAGAAGTTGTCAGGCCTTAGGTAACAATATAAACTTGCAGAGTGTGAATCATTTGCCATTTAAAGTACATATTTTTTGCATGTTCATCGTATATGTGTGGAAAATAAGATGAGTTCTGTGACATGACATCTTTTATTGATGTTCAGTGAGGGACTTTGTCACATACAGACACGTTGAATCTAGTTGTAAGCAATAATGCATTCCCCTGTTTTACAATCACAATATTCACTAATATATTGAATAAGTCACATCTGTGAACCATTTATGTGCGTAATTGTTACAATAGCATATCAGTAATTGTGTACGTGTACTGTGATTTAAATCTAATCAATTCCTATTTTTACTTAATGCACATGGGTTACATAGCTTATACTGTGTTTAAAAGTGATAAAAATCAAACAACTCATGGGAGTGATTTAATTAAATGGACTTTTCTCTGCAAATACATTGACTGGGTTCAGTACACTTCTTACAGTGTAAATATCTACATATTCATTATTAAGTTATTCGTTCCCTTACAAATGCCTATCTCTAATAATAACCTCTACAAACTGTCAGGTCCTCAGACATAGTCTGAAACACATTGATGTTTTGAAGAAATGTAATAAAGTGCGTCTGGATAGTTTGTGTCTGCAAGGTAATGTCTCAGCAATCACCAACATTTCCTGAGACACCTGTGGATATGGGGTTGTCTCCTGAATGGATCCCAGATGAATGATTCTTCAACATCAAAACAATAAGGCATCACGGAACATTAAAAATCATTTACATCAAAAAGACGAGGAATGTTGATACATTAATAAATAATCTCACTGACAGAACAAATGGTGTTAAAACAATATTCCACCACATAAGTTCTGTATGTGACATTGCACTCCACACACAATTTAAAAATATTTCTGGGTCTGTTTATTCTCAGTAGTATCTGGAACGACTTTTAACTTTTGTTTTGTGGTTTTAAACAAAGTGTTTGCATAAGGCTTAATGTATTAAAAATTCACCTTGCGGCTGTTGCTTTACAATGGATTTGATGAGATTTATTTCACATTAAGTGAGGTTGCAGACACACCCAACATCAGGATGTTATCTCATTTGTGCAGAAATTATCTTTTTATTGTCTCTTCAAAAGTAAAATTTTAAATGTATTTCAATTGAATTACAACAAATGGCATAGAACATATAATAACTCATTTTACCAATGAAGAAACTTTAAGCTGGATGGCGGTAGACATTCATCACTGGCTGCCATATTGAATATATTGGAACAGTTTCCAGATTGAAAATAATAACAAAAAATCTTATCCGTACATGGGAAAAGCGATGCTTCAACATGGCTAAATAGTTACTGTGGTAAGTCACAAAATGACACAACAGAGAAATGCACCATGGACTAATGTTGTTGTTCAGTATTAAAGTTATTAATTAAATAGTTCAACTTTTGTTAATCTGTACTTAAAATTTTGCAATAAAGTGAACAACGAATTTTGTTGTAAAGTTATGAAATATTGAGTAATTTAATGAACACATCACAAATTGAACGACCAATTTTACTTTAACTGATGGTATTTGGCTTAAACCAAACCATGTATAATTCCAGGTGTTGTGTCTCTTAAAATGATTTCTCTCTCCTAATTCCCAGCATGTATCATTGGAGATGCTGGGTATAGGTGATATCTGTACTGTGCACTGTCCTTTTCTTAACTTACAGGAATGTATGTCATATGTCAATGCTATTTAACGATTAACATTCGATAGATGTAATACATTAAACTTTTTATATAATGATACTTTACAACATACACAATATGTTTTTCAATATAAAGAAACCATTTTGAAGACAATAACTTCTAAAGTAGGATTATTGTGTCCATAAATGAGTTGCGTGAAGGCAGTGGTTGGGAGATTATAAAACGCCTTCCGTACATGTATGTGTGTGTGCGTTTGTCCGTACATTCGTCACGTTTTTACACAAACCTTAACATCTCATTCATTTATAAAGATATCTTCACCAAATTTGCAGGGAATGTTTATGGCTATGAAAACCTGTCTGTAAAATTTTGGCCTGATTTTGAAAATTAAAATGGCCGCCATAACTAATTGTTTGAAAATCATAAAGATGCTCTAAATCTTAAAATATTCGAGCTAGCTTCATCAAATTTACACAAAAGCTATATAGTTGGAAAAGCTAGTCTGATAGTAATTGTGGCCTATTTAAAAAACAAAATGGCAGCCATATCACACGTTTAATGTCAAATGGGGTTATCTTATTAAAAAGCCTTAAATCTCGCTTAATATTGCCTCTTGAGGTTCGGAATGTGAAAACAATTTGTAGGAAGTCATGGCCTGCAAATCTTTTCCCAGATGTTGAATTTGACCTTTGACCCCTGCTTCAAAGTTAAATGGGGTCATCACACTAAAACGTCCTTATTTCTCCCTTATTATTGGTGCTATGGCTTCAGAATGTAAAGACAGATCATGAAAAGTCCTGGCCTGCAAATGTTTTGCCTGAGAAATATTATGGCCTTATTTTGAAAAACAAAATGGCCAATTATTTTAAAATCATTAAGATGCTCTAAAACGTTTGCAGCTAGGTTCAACAGATATATGGCTAGAAAACTTAGCCTGATAGTAATCTGGCCTAGTTTGGAAAACAAAATGGCCGTAATATCACATGTTTAATGTTAAATGGGATTATCCTATTAAAAGGATCATATCTCTCTTATTATTGATACTATGGGTTCCAAATGTGAAAATATATTGGTCCATGTTTTTGTATGAAAATTAGATCCAAATAGCTTGTATAATACCTTTAACATATGGGTTAAAGAAATACATGCTGGTTCAATGTTAAATATTTATAATTAATACAACAATGGTAATATAACTACATCATAGTCTGGACTTCCACAAAGCCATTATTTTGGAACACTTATTAATATTACATAATAGTTCCTCAGGAATACATCATCACTCACAAAGGTTATACTTATGGGGCTGTTCCATAATGACAATCCACTCCTAAACCTAAATTCTAATATTTTACAGCACTTGATCTCCATCTATTGACAGACTCTAAAGCGCATAATGCCAGAAACCTAGCTTGCAATTTCCAATTTTCCTGGATTGCCTGTTTCCTCTGTGATTCAGCGCACGGTGAATGGTAGCAGAAAAGGCTTGTGATCTGTTTGCAATTCACTTTCTGATCAGATTTTAGTGTTTACAACCAGTAAGATAGGTTTCTGATGAAAAGGTATACGATTGCCATATGATGCTTGCTATAGGCATACAATGGCCGCAATCAGCTATACAATGAGAAATATCCCGCATATGATATAAAAGGTTAGGTATGCAACGCCAAAAGATCAAGAAGATCGCTTAATGACATCTGCCCAATGCCCCTCTGGTGCTTTTCATGACAAGTAATATATCTGAGACTGATCACGGGAATATTAGACTAAGATGAGCTGATGATGAGTTTCAGAAAGAGAGTTGTTCCATGGAGGAGGCGGAGGATGGTGCCAGTGATTTAGATTAGGCAGTGAATCAGGAGACAGGACGTCAGGGGTCAATATCAGAACCTGATTGCAGAACTGTACCATGATGATCAGCCCGTATTTAAAAATTTTATGCAGATGTCACGAGAGGTTTTCACGTAGACTGAGTGTCGAATGATGCCTGATCCAAAGAGGCAGACCACTTTCTTCCAGTAACCCCTGGTCCCAAAACTAAGGCCATAAAATTAAGACATCTCGCCACATCAGAAAGCTATGTCTCCCTCTGCTACAACTTTAGGGTAGGGAAGTGGACCATAAACCACATAGTTCCTGAGGTGCGAGATGTGATCATCAGGCAGTACTGAGATGAATTTGTTGGTTGTCCCACCTGCCCTGAGGACTGTGTATAGACGACATAGAATCGGGATTAAGAAAGAGATGGAATGTCTCCAATGCTAGCGGGGTTCTAGATTGCAAACATATCCCCATCAGATGAGCAGGGAGCGAGTAGTTCAACTATAAGGGATTCCACTCCCTGGTTCTGCTAGCCCTGGTTTATGCTAAATACAAGTTTACAGGTTACAACATTGCTGCTATTGGATACCAGTTCTGATGCCCAGATTTTTAACTACAGTGACCTAAGGCTAAAGATAGAAGACAGCACCATTGGCTTCCCCCAGTAGAGTCCCTTTGGGATAATGGGTCCAAAGTAAACTATTTCATCCTCGGGGATGACGCCTTCCCACTGAAAACGTGGCAGATAAAACCCTTCTCCCATTGAAGTGTGGAGATCAGCAAGGGAATCTTTAAATATTAGATTAGCCATGGGAGAAAGGTTATATTCCATAACAGGGCCAAAACCCCAGCAAGGCTTCAAGGCACACTTACGTGTGCTGGCTGATTACTTCAGGAATAAATAGGCTGTCTTGGCAGCTAGACAGGATATAAAATCTAGACATGGACCAAATAACAAAGCCAAATTGACTCTTGTCAGTAAACCGAAAAGAACTCTTTCAGTAAATTGTTTATTACCATTTGAAAAATATACATCTCCCTTGATATCACTTTTACTTTATCTTGGCTGCATTTTTTTATGTGAAGTATTGCATGAACAGTATTATTCACAATTAAATTAAGGATACATACTTTTTATGTGCTTTTTAATACATAAATTGAATAACACTTTTCTGGACTTGGTTTGACAGAGGTGTGGTAAGGTTCTAACACTCCCCCATTTAACTTAATCTTGCTTCGATATTGCATGACAGGGGTGTGGTAGGGTTTGAACTCTCCCCCATTTAACTTTAATCTTGCTTGGACATTGCATGACAGGAGTGAGGTAAAGTGCCAACCCCCCTCCACATTCAACATTAAACTTGTTTGGACATTGTGTGACAGATGTGGGGTAGGGTTTGAATCTGCCCCAATTTAAATTTAAAGGTCATAGGAAGCATTTTGAGAACTATTGTCAAAAGACATAGATAAATATAGATGCGAAACTTCAATTTTTGCAAAAATAAGATGCGTCTGGACAATGATACATGCTATATTCAACCATTTTTGTCAGCTTTTTCAAGCTTTTTACAACTGTCGCCATTATTTTTCACTCGATAACTTTCGTAGAAAATACTAGCCTTGACATCACAGGTTCATTAGTTAGTAAACTATTTCATGTACAAACATATTTATTTTCTGTGTGTTAGAATGTTTTTTGTTGATATAATTCATCAGTCTGGCACAGTAAATTACAAAATTAGCCTTGATAAGATTGTTGATATTTTTCCAAATAAAAATATATATGTTTGAAGAGGAAGTACAGTCAAACTGTCTTTTCATGTATCAACATTTTCAAAAGTACGCATTTTTCAGTGTTTTTGAATGCAATTTATTTGTTATGCTATAATATATAAGTGTGCAACAATGAACTACACAAATAGCCTTTGGAGACCTTTATATTACTCTCATATTAAAAATTACATGTTAGAGAAGTAGGAACAATTTTCATAAAAACACATGTACATGTATAGTACATATATGCTGGACCATTTTTATGATAAATTTGACTAGATTTTTCCTTGTTTTAAAAACTTATCTTACCACAAAATAATCATTAAATAAATACTGAATCAATATGTGGGAAATTTGGCCCATGCAAGAATATGTAATGTTCACACTGTAACCAGACCCATTGCAAGACTTTCAAGCACAATACCTATAAATTTTTCTGACTGTGTAGATATTGTGCCAACCTCCAGTATTTTTTTGGAGGCAATGTTTAAACTATATAGAGGTTAGCCTTTACACACGCTATCTACATGACTGAAATTTACTTACATATACTTTAAAAGGTGTAATTAAAGAGTACTGTCACTAATTTTTGCCTCTGACCCCAATATATGTCTAATATGTTGCATTAAATCCAAATAACTTCAATTCAGTTCCATTTACAACAATGTTGAGTGTAGTTTTGGCCACATCTGTCAAAATTCTTTAAAAAGTTCAGTTTTGAATTTTATATCGCTACAGCTCATAGTATATTTAATAAAGTGTTTCCTTATATTATAGAATTTTACTGGTTTAGTACTTTCTGACAAAGCCAACTGTAAGCTTTTGAATTTCTACACGTACATTTGTAATGTTTAGTCCTTATATTTTGAGTCTTTATCAAGACTGTGAAAGTTATTCAGCAGATGAAGAAAGTGAGAAATGGAAGTATATATTCCAAGTTAAACAAGTGCACACATATTCCTTACAGTGGGTGACATTCATCTAAATGTTTATATTAACTGAGATAGTTGTAAAACCAGAGAAAAATGAGGTGGAAGCTGATAAAAAGCAGCAACATGTAAATAAATAAGATTGATGGGCTGTTTTTGCTTTTATGTAAACTAAAACTTTAAAACAAGAAAAATACTTACAACACCTTAATTCCCTCAATGTGCATTTATATGTTTATCTCAAACCTAAACAAACTTCACTATGAACCTGTGACGTCATCAATCATCATCTACGAGAAAAACAATGTGATAGCTTTTCACAGCACTTAGATTGTCATTTGTGACTCTTCTACCATATATTTCTTAAAAACAACCAGAGTTTCCATTTCATTAAGTGCTTATCCACTTAACAAAGGTAAATTCACAGTTTTCATGAAAAATGCTTCCTATGACCTTTAAACTTCTTTAGACTTCTTCGGCAGTGGGGAGGTAAGCCCTGTAGCCTAACATTTTGTATGACAGAGACTGGAAAGGGTTTGAACCCAACATAGGGTTAGTTTATGGGGCTTCTTTCTATGTTTGTGGGATTGTAACTTGGTAGGATTACTTTTATATATATTTTTAAGAACTCTTGTAAACTGTTTTTGAAAGATTAGGAGGCCCTGAAAAGGGTCATTTTCAGCTAAAAGCTGAATGTTGGCTGCTTGACAGCTGTTTTCTCAGTGCCATCTACCGCTGTGCATCACCATGATCATCTCTTCTAGTTCCGGTCTCTGGCAGGAGGGGCTGGGGGTGTTAAGGCTCCTGTAGCTGTCATCTGTTGTGTGACGGCTTGTTTTTTTTAAGTGCAGGAAGATAGAAGGATCTGAGCCTTCTCTGAGCCCTGGTTTTGAATTACTTTGTTTTGCAAATGCATTTGTTGCATTTTTGGTGCATTTGTTTGAAGGCATTTGTGCACATGCACACTAATTTTGAATTCAATCCAGGCAACAATTGGAAGCCAGTGAAGCAGCTTTCTAGATTCAGCTGGCTTCATACTTTCTTCTGTTAATGTTTGGCAGCTATATATTGCAATTTCTTGATTGATTTTTTGGCAAACCAAACAGTACACTATATTGCAGAAATGAAGCGACGACATTACCAAGCCTAAAACAATTGTATATCTTGCTACTGTTTTGAGTGTGGATCTGGTGTTTCTGATTCAGTGAATGTGTAGCATAGCTACCTTGCATTTATGGGTAATGTCTAGTATGACGTTAAGTTGACTCTCTAAATAGACTCTTAGATACCTAATGTCAGGTACATCTTCAATCCCAGCTGGATTTTTTTCCCATTGCAAATCCTAATCTTTGGGATTGTTATGGCTTCTTTTTGACATTGTAAACCTTTTATTGCGTCTGTGGGGGCAATCTCATTGGTTGATTTGAATTCCCTCAATCCAAGGGTTTGCAATAGGTTTGTCAATAAAAAGGATTGCTTTACAATCAACATACATCTCAAAAGGTTGACTTGTGATCAAATTGATGGGTTTGCAACAAGGATATGAACGCAATATCTGATAAGAATCGGGAAAAGTTTTGGAATCGCACCGCGATTGCAGAGGAGGATTGCCATAATGATACAGTCTGCTATAAAACGGTCATGATGCAGTGAGCTATCTGAAAACACACCCGCACACAACAGCAGTACAGACTTCCTCTAACACAGCAATAATTTAAACTATGAGAAAAACATTGAATCTTGCAACACTTGGTTGTATATACCTTTCAATATGTTCATTTTGAGAAAAAGAACTTGTGATATAACTTGTGATCTATGGTATTTATACTCCTTAACAGTATTTAAATATTTACACATGGAAAAGCGAAACACAGTATATAATGATCTGTCAAAAAAGGAAATGAAATCATTTTGTGAAAATAATTTCCCTTGATTACTCATTATTATTAAAATAAAATTTATCACATACACAAGTGCATTGTATTTGATGTATAATTTTGCTATGTTTGACAACATAATTGTGAACACAAATTCAAAAATGTGGCATTATCCTGCATATGTAATTTTATACTTTATTATTTGTGAGGAAATGGCTCAAAACAAAAACAGTGAACTTTGTACTCTCCTGGCTGTTTAGCTTGGTGTAAAGCAGGCGCTTTATCTGTTTCTTTGTCTTTGGAAGTGTGCTGATTAATGTAAATTAAGGAAAATTAAAGCATTCTTCAAGCGATACACACAACTTGACTACAAATTGTTAGCGATTATATCTTATTTCAGTGTATTGTAATTGTTAAAGTATTTTTGCTTAATTAAGCCCATACCTGGAAACCCTTTACTGAACCTCACCTTGAGGGAAAATTCTGCTTAGCAAAATGCATTAGAGCATTTTAGTCCTTGTACAGTAAAATTAAAGTGGGTAACAAGAAGCAGCTGATGGCTCTTAAAAAGCTGGACACATCAGACTGGACACCTCCCAGTGTGACATAAGGGTAAGTGATATCTATTGTCTCTCAATTTTTAAAAAAAAATTAATTTGAAGTCTTAGGTTTTGAAGTCTGTTACAATTTTGGATGTCAAATTTACAGTCTAGGAGCTAAGTCAGATTTCTTTTTGTTGGAAGCGCCAAAAGATTTGAGGGTTGATTCTTATGTGCACTTTACTCCTGAATCTGAAAATCCATTATTTACGATCATACAGGTAGACCTAAGACATGAAATTTTACCTCAAAGTGAGGTACCCCCATAGCAAAAAAGGGTCAAATCCTGGGACCAAGAGTGTGCATGGATACCAAGCATTATTTGCTTCTGTACCAATCTAAAATATAAAACATAAAACTACTATACATAACCAGAGAATGTACAATCATTGGGCTTTAATTTCGTACAAAATATCACTGAGTAGCATAAAAGCCGATTAAACTAATTACCTCTGCCAAGGAGGTTATGTTTTTGCCCGGGTTTGTTTGTGGGTTTATGAGTTTGTTTGTTTGTGAAGAAGATAACTCTAAAAGTTATTGACGGATTTGGATGAAATTTTCAGGATATGTCCTAAATTGGACAAGGAACAAGTGATTAGATTGGGCGTGATCTGGATCACTGTCTGGATCCATGAAAAATAAATTGGGAGTGATCACTATCAGCAAAAATCTGAAATAGAGGGGGAAAAAGCAATATCAGTGCTAATGGTAGGTTTTGAAAGTCCAGGAATTGAGCTCCCATGGCGGAGTCTGCGCTCTCTGAGTGCTCTTGTTCTATACTGGTTTTCATTCCAAAATCATTAATATTTCATATACAAATTTTGATTAATCATTCCAAACTTTATCTGGAGGAGTAACATATTCAAGAATTCTGGATATAAAGCTTATCTTTAAAATAAGGGAACTGTGTTCTTTAATTTGATAAGTTTGCTGTGTTTGTACCTAAAACAGAAAATAGTTTAAATGTTTTGGTACGAGTACACACAAATCAGATCAACATGACAGACTCTATGAGACCAACGTTTTTGCATACTACAATAATATATCAAAAATAATACTCTCAGATGGCTAGACACTTAGATATTTAGAAAATAACTAGAAAATGTAGATATAGCTAAATTAAATTTTTATTAGCACCCAACAGACTACTGCCATTGGTCTGACATGAGCCGGTCTCACCAAACGTCAGAAAAGATGTCCTGAGTCTCCCCCAGCAGGGCTGGCAATGCCCTGATCACTTGCTAGAGTGTTAATACTTTTTGTACTCACTTGCTAGCTATGCTATCACATCCTCTTTTTCAGTTTTAAAAACCCAACCCTAAGGTCCCCAATTAGGTAAAAAAGCAGGAATATTAAGTTGGGAATCTTTCACCTCTAAAGTAAGATATTAACTAATAAAAATTTAATTTACCTCTTAAATTTTCTATTTTATTGCAGTCTACTGCCAGAAGGAGGGTAGCTGACTAGGGGACTGAAAAGCAAATTAAGTTAATCCCATTATAAGGTCCCAAGGTCTTCCTGATGATACCGGTTACCAGACCAGATACCCAGCCCTTCTTCTCCCCTGATATGGGAGCGGGGGAGGGTTACGCCCTGAGGATTCCAAGAGGAAAGATCCAGGAAGACTAAGACATGTGGCAGGATAAGGGAATCAATCAAGCTTAAGCCCCTCCATAGAGGGGGTATCAGCTTGTGTCCTGGTCAAAAGGAGGTTGGAAACAATGAAGACACCCAACTTCCCAAAAATACCCAGATTAGAGGTAAATGGGACTGAGTGGCGAATCTGCTGAGCCGCCACTATTAGTCCAAGATGATAAAGCTCAGAATCAGCCTAAGCTACTAAGTAAAACTGAGTGAAGGTGTTATGAGACTTCCAGGCACAGACTGGCAGGATCTAATCCACGGAAATTCCTCACTGAACAACCTTTTTAAGCAGCAAAGTCTTTAACATCATGGGCTTATACCGAGTGATTCTTGGTCAGACTGCTGGCAACACCGAATTATTTTTTTGCTCTATCCAAGAAGATTAATGCTGGCAGGAGAAGTATTCTTGTTAAAATTCTTCTTGAAGGGAACGAAATACTAGCTACATGTTAGTCATGGGATCTTCAGTTTTGTCCAGGTAATAGCATGAACCTGAACTGGACAAAGTGACATATCCTCATCAGATCTCTACAGAGTGAGGGCTAAGGCTTCAGTCACTCCTGGGGCCACACTCACTGGGCCATGTCTCCCCAGCTGGTTCTTAGAAAGCACAGGAAGGATACAAGGAGAACTTCGACCAGTCTGATTGTGAGAATGTTCCTGTTCAGCTAGGTGAGTACTTCACTCCTGCACTTGCCCAAACCCAGGGCCAGTTGGCAGTCTTCAAGGTAAGATGATTCAAGGAAGCCTTCCTGCAAGGTTTAAAAGGAGGCTTAATCAGTTGATGAAGCACTAAAGACAGGTTTCAGGAGAAAACGCCTCAGAGCTCCTTGGTTCTGTCCCTCTGCCTGATGAGATTCTCATCTTTGCTGATATTAAGGGAAGAGTTTCCTACCTTATCAGTAATAGCAGTTTTATAGCCATATAAGAAAGTCTGCTGTCTGTTCTATAGATGGTGAATTGAAGTCCACCTTACTCTATTGACATCACTGAACAAAAACAGTCCACTTTGCTTTATAGATAGCTCTGGTTGAGCATCTCTGTGGAGCTTCAATTTTCTCTGCCTGGTTGGAGATGTCCTGTCCCCCATAGCCAATGCTCTAGGAGTCAGGCATGAAAATTCATTGGTCGCTATGAAGATTGCCATTTGAGGGCTGGGATAACAACTTGGGCAGGTTAGGTAGGCACAATGGTATCTAAAATGACAGGTCTACCAGTCCCCAGAACCAGGGCATGTTGGGCCCCTCTAGGGTTATGATGATCACTCTTTAAGAACAGGGACTGAGAATCTTGTTTATCACGCTGGTCAGTAGAGGAATGGTAGGGAAGAATTAGAGGTCCAGACCCTCCCAGGACAGAGTATTAACTAGCCTGGCTTTGGCATCTGGTACTGGGAATACTGGGATAACTTGTTGCATCTGGTGGGTGGGAAATAGGTCTATCCTCGGATGTGGCCGCTGGAGGCAAATTTGTTCGAGGTCTCCTGAAGCACAGACTATTCCATCTGAATGACCTGCTGGTGATGAGAGAGCTTGTCTGCTATCTTGTTTAAATAGCCTGATATGTGCCAATCACGTCTGCCTGAGATTGCACCAGGAGAGTCTCCAAAGGAGGGCACAGAGAGACCCTGATCTCATACCACTTCTTTGTTTATGTAAGCTACTGCTGTAGTGTTGTGGCCACAATGACTTGTTCTTTGCACAAAGGCTCAAATTCCTTTAGGGCAAAAATGACCACCTTTACTAACAGAACGTTTCTGTGCAGCTTGCTTTCTGGAAGGGACCAAGGTCCTTTTGCTGTGCAGTCTCCGAAATGTGCACCCAATCTTCATTTGATGCATCTGTAAAGAACTGAATGGCCCCAGAGGACATTTTCCTACTACAACCACCAAAGAAAATGTGGATAGAGAAATATTGCAATAGGACATTGCTTTGTCCAGGACTCTGGAATATGCCAATTGTTCTTTAGATGCTATTATATGGGCCTCATGTGAAGGTGACCTGATGGCACTTGGTTATCCGTTGATGTCAGCAAACCTATCAGGGACATGAAATGCCTGACTGAGTAACTGTGGAACCCTGGGCCTGTCACCTCTCTATGGTAGGTCAGACCACTTCCTGAGCTCAGTCATACTGGTATCCTACAAAGTTGAAAACTTGTCTTAAGTCCTGACACATGGTCCGGAGGGTCTGGGTGTCCAAGTAACTCATGCACCCTGATCTACCAGTCATCTAGGTACTGGTGGATCCCTATATCCCTTGCCTGACACATGAGCTTGACCTCCTTGACCACTATGCTGAATTCCACTGAACCTATGAATATGCCAAAGGGAAGAGCCCAAAAGTGCAAACTTGGGCTCTGACAATGGAATCTGAGATACTTTCATCTGGGATGGGAAATTTAGCATCGGTGAAATCTAGTGAAGTGACCCACTCTCCTTTTTGAAGGGACAGCCTGATTGATTTTGAGATTTCCATTTTGAAAGTTTGGATCTTTAGGAACAAATTTAAGGTACTGAGGTCCAATATGGGTCATTACTTTTGGTTGGGCTTGGGAACAAAAAACAGTCAGTTGTAGAACGCTGAGTGAATGCCTTCTTCAGGTAACTGTACCTGAGGGGATTGGCATGTACACTCCTTATTAGATGTTCCCTAGTGAGAGGAGGTTTGATCTTAACTTTAAGGCTGTATCTCTGCTCCAATATCAAAACAACCCTTGGACGCGAACCCTTTGCTGCCAAGATCTGCCAAAACCTTTGCAGCTGGGCCCCTACAAGAATACCTTCTGCAACACTGAGGACCTTTCACAGGTTTTGTTTGAGATTTTTATTTGTCATGACTTACACCTTTCTTTCATGGTTGCCCTGTTAAAAACACAAAAGATGCTGGAATCACAACAAACATGAAATTTGCATCTCAGAACATGAACATTTAAGGAACGAAGCATATTAAGAGTCCTGAGAACAAAAGGAACACTCTAACCACTTTCCATCTTTCAAACCATTGCTGGTGTTGGTCAGGTGTAAGAAGCAGACATGGAAGGCAGCCCCCCTCTTTCCAACACATAGTGGTCATTTCCGGACCCTTTATCATGGCAATGACCACCTTTTATACGAGTGCCTACACCCTCCTTTCTTCTGTCCAGATGATGTCATGATATCCATACAATATAAAGACATAAAAACAAAAGTATATTTTTTTATTTATTTAGTATTTTAAGTCATGCCAAGTACCTTATCGGTAAAGTTGTGACAGTTGTAAGGGCAGAGGGAACCAGCACATACAGGTGGTCAATGTTTGTTCGGCTTGAGAACATCCAATCCTTTTCATACCAGACAAAAATAGGATATGATGTCATAGCCACCTAGTGAGTAGAGAGTGATGAGAGCATTGCTGGTATGGCCAGAGGAAACTCAGGACATCTGTTTCTGATGTTTGTCCCGACCAACTCGGATTAGACTAATGGCAGTCGTCTAAGTAAGATATTAACTAATAAAAATTTAATTTACCTATATCTACATTTTCTAGTTATTTTCTTTGTAAATCTTTGTAATTGTTTGGCTATCTAAGACAGATGTTTAATATATTCTTGTAATGTGCAAAATGTTGGTCTCATAGAGTCAAACTGATTTGGGTGTACTCATAAAAAAACATTTGAAATATTTTCTGTTTGAGGTGTAAACACAGTAAACTTATCAAATTAAAGCACACAGTTCCCTCATTTTAAAGACAAGTTTTATATCCAGAATTAATGAAGATGTTACTCCTTCAGATAAAGTTTTGAATGAGAAATCAATATTTCCACTTGAAACATGATTTTAGTATCAAAACCAGTATAAACTTATTGTTTATTCAGCTCATATACTACGCAGACAGTAATGTTTTGTATGAAGTTCAATGCCTGCACGTTCTCTTGGTATGTATAGTATTTCTATGTTTTATATTTTAGATTGGTACAGAAGTAGATAACACTGGTACCCCTGCACACTTTTGGTCCAAGAATTTGACGCTTTTTTGCAGTAAAAACTTTGAAGTAAAATTTCATGTCTTAGCTCTACCTGTATGATCATAAGAAATGGTTTTTCAGATTCATGAGTAAATTCCACATAAGAAACAACCCTCAGACCTTTTGGCGCTTCCAACAAAAACAAATCTAACCTCTTGGACTATTAGCTTTGTATGGAAGTAATTCATTTTTGAAGAATTACAACACACTGATACCGTCTGATGGTTTCAACATATTTGCATGTTTACATCAGGAAAACTTAAGACCTTTTTTCTGAGACTTAATCTTTGCATCTTATGAAATTGGAATAAATGTCATCCCGGTGTACAGATGCCTGCAGATGACAAAGACAATGAGCTAGATGTAGTCAGACTAGAGCAAGAGATCTTTTTCAGCGCAAAAATCCGTGTCCAGTAAACAGTTAAGAACCTCCTTGAAGGCTGAGGCATTTTTGAGATTTTTTCTTTGCCAAAACAGAGGAGCTGTACAAAAAAGTTTAAAAGATAAAAAGGACAAAAGGATTTTTAAAAAGATAAAAATTAATGAACCATTGTAAATAACCATTGTATGTAGTTTGCAATTCTAGAATATAATCTTATCTAACAAGGACTTGTATAGCATTTCCACTGAACATAAACCTGTTGAGTGAAAGTCCTTTAAAATAGCCAGGTCATAAAAGAGAAGACTGAAATTCTCTTAAAAAACTACTCTGAGTGATTATCTTTACATCCGGATATATTCAGATTCAAACTTTAACATTTATGTAAGTTTTCTTGAGGTTTCTTGTTGTTCTTGGCAGCTGGATGACACAGGACCCCAAGGGAAGCGCACTGCATTGGTTTCTGTCCCGACATCATAAGGTCCACGAGGGGAGGTGTGAACTTACACATGATACCTATCAGCTGCCATAGCCAAAGAAGCAGTGACCCGAGCAACACTAGGGGCCTCCGCAGCGATAGCAGCAACACCACTGACTTAAACAGCAACAGTAGTGACCCCAACAGAAACAGGCTGCCCCTCCCCTAGAAAGGGGAGCAGACAAGAGACAAACTAACAAGAACACTCGCAGGCGCACTGAGTGCAGACTTTGCAAAATTTTTGCAAAGTTACTCATTATGTTTGCTTGTTTGTGCGAACCACTGATCTGTTTACAGGGCATTAAATAAATGATCTCATTTTCCACCAGCTTTAACTATATGACTCCATTATAACACAAGAGGTCAGCACCAGCTAGACCAATTCTGTAAAGTACAGAAAAAAATAAATAATTAATTGTCCTTACATGGTAAAACAACAAACACATTCTGCCAGCAGACTCAGACAACATTGCCCTCTTTAAAATACATGCTGGCAGAATGTCCTAAAATGTTACACAACTTAAATGAAAATTGCTCAGGATCACGGATATTGACCCTATCATACCCAAACATGAGTCAATTCTTCCTTGTAGCAGTTTTGATGCTCCCTTAACCATCATAACCATCCGTGCAGTACGTTTGATTTGCAAACAGACTATTATACTTTGCAAACATTGTCCATCTTATAGTCCAGAGGACATGGATTGAATTCATTTTGGACATTTTTGGACTGCATATGTATATCTGTATGGGCATTTCCACTGTAAATGTGTATGTTGTACACAGGTCTTTATATATGTATATTGCTTATGTCACAAGTGTATGTGACTAAATAAAATATGTATCAATGTGTTCCTCTATTTTGTTAGATCAGTAATGCTTTCCAACCTGAAAAAAAATCTACTGTAATGGTCTTAATTTAAACATCCCAAACATTGATAATTTATTTTATTTTGAAACGAGTTTACTGATGAGTTTTCTTGTTGGTCTCTGTACTTCTTTTTTTATTTTATGTAGATATGTCAAATAGGCCCAGACATTGTTAAGCAACTACCAACTTACCAACAAAGGTTCAGGTCAGAGTTTGAACTGTTGACCTGAGAGGAGAGAGGCCAGTGTGTTAATCAGTACACCACTCGGACACCCTTCCATAGTCAAAGTCTTACAACACATGTCACATCTGTTGGTAACCTATGTGCTCAATAACTTGAATCTGACGAATCCATTAGTCAGACTAGATGACTGCAACTCACTCTATCAGAGTGCCAGTCAAACTGTAACCACCATAACCACCAATATAAATGATCTTCATCAATTCACTCTCTTCTGGGTAACCGTAGTTTTCCAGTATGACCCGCACTGGGGGCTGTGTACATCACTCATTTCAAATATTTCGCTTTGTCTCAGCTTAATGATAAGAAGAACAAATGAAACAAAATGGAAGCCAAAAGATGACAAGTTCATTTGCAACATTTATTCCAAAATCGATCGATAGTAATAATTATTATATGAATTTGGAAGTAGTTTTTTACATGTCTATAATGTGGTCCTGCCACTGTCATGGTAGTCTATCAAGTAGTTCTCTCATAGTTTAGACGCATTACTTTCCCTCTGTCTGTGAGCTGGACATTGACACGCCAGGGACTGTGTTTCCTTGGAATTAGATCTACTTTCCACTCTTGATCAGCCTCATGAAGTAAGGTATCATATTGACCAAAGATGACCGTCTTCTGCAACCAGTGTTTCACCAGACATGCCTGTGCTTTCTCGGTCACGTCTCTGGTACAGTTGCTGATCCGGCTACAAGGGTATCATGGTCTTCCTCTTGTTGGGCCAACAGCAAGAGGAGATCTCACAGACCCAAAGACAAAGGCATGATAATAGTATGATGAAGGCAACAAATCAACTCTGCATTTATACCTTATAATGCTTATAATGGTCACGCCTATGCACTACGGGAAACAAGCCCTCCTTGCAATCAAGGGGATTCAGCTGGAATGTCCTCTTACAATGACTACACACGTAGGTTTCCAGTCAGTGCACCTACCGGGCACCTCATACAACCAGCCTAGGTCCTTGGTAACCCATTGGTCAGCAAGTTTGGCATGCAATCACAGGCTCTTATCTGTATGTGGGTTCAAACCACAAAAGTGACAGTGTTTAGGACCTGTCCCAATATGAGCCTGGCTGTTGAATGGAATACAAAACTTAGATTTGACAAATAAGCGTCATATTGTACTCACAATCACATACCCGTAAGTTTTCATAAGGAGGGTAATCAGCCCACAATTGCTGCAAGTCTTCTTTGCTCGGTATGTACGACACCCTTGCAAGCCATGATATGCTGTACTTCAAGGAATTGACATTGACCTGCAAGTTTTAAGAAAAACTGCACAACCTCTACATGGGATGTTACAGAAGCTTTACCCATATGACAGAGAGGAAGTCTAAATGCCATGGCGGTGCAAAGCTATGCATAAAAAGGATTATATATCTTGAGTATATAGAGCCAAAATGGCGTGTAAATTGTCATTACAAACACACATGACACATACACATATTTCTATGATAACATGTTTCTCACACAAAACAGACTTAACTTGTTGGAGCTGACTGTTAAAGTTTAACTTGTTAGAGCTGAATGCTAAAGTTTAACTTGTTAGAGCTGATTGTCTTTATGTATTTTCAGAAATTAGCAGGGGTACCGTTCCAATGTGTGCTGGCATAGCATCTGCTGTATGTTACTCATGCTGTTTTCTGCTGGAACAGTGTGTATACGTGTATATGTCCCTGGACCTCATTCAGATGACAACAGTAGAGGTCTAGAGCAGTAGTTGAGAAAGGTATAGATGTTTGAATACAATCGTTTTTCTTCTTTATCTAGAAAATATAAAATTTTAAAAGTATACCCTCCCCCATCCTGTGCAGATAAGATATCCACTGCAACATATAAATAATTATCATTTACAGTTCACTCACAAAACATTCAAACTTGCCTTTTAGCACACTCTTACTTCACCCAACTATTACTTCTACAAAGATTATAAATATTATATCTGTGCAGCTTACTCAACACACAAAAAAAAACAGATTCTTCAATACATTTTGAATATGGCTACTAATCTGAGACTAAATCAATTTCTTGACCTTGCAGTCCTGAAGTGGTTGATGCTAAACGTCTGAAGTGCTGAACTTCCAACCAATTCCCTCTTTCCAACCAATTCCGTTTTTGGTACATATAGAGAAGACATGTTACATGTTGCAGTCAGAGCTTCTACAATTGAAGAGTATGAAACTGTAAGATAAGTACCATGTGGCGAGATTTGACGTGAGTAGTTCAAGTAGAATCAATCTCTCATATCATTCACATTAAGGACTAAAATAAAGAGCTGATCATAACAAGATGAACGACACCTCAGTATGATATAGGTCATCAAAAACAATCATATCCCCCCACCAAGTATTATTCGACAAATCATGTCAATGTGTACAGGGAATCACAACACGTCATACATAAATCTGTGTCTTCATTACAAGTGATGCACTGAACGCTTCATATTTCCACACAATGGACCTTCACTTGATTACTGATCACTGGTCACAGTACATACACCATATGGTGAATTCCAAATACTTCAGGTATTGTGTCACCCTAAAGAATATGCCCAGAAACAGATGGTAGCGTCTTCAGCACTGAGAGAGAGAAAATTAATATTTGAAACATGTTTGCAAACATAAGGAGAAAATAGGTAAAATGACAAGACTAGGGAAAGTTAACAGTAACTAGCCATTGCTTGATTGTTGACAATGCTTAATTTTGATCAACTACTCTACACTTCCATGCATTCAACTAGCCAACACAAGACAACCTACAGAGAGCATTGACAGCGATGTTACACCCAAATCAGCCTGTTGATAGTTCCGTCTGTTTGACAGAACCGTCCAGTGTTGATTCTGCTGATATGACTCACAGAAAATGTACAGAATATAAGTTTCCAGGTAAAGCACTACTGTTACTTGTGGTGTGCATTTGTTGTGTCATAACCCTTGGAAATCATATGGTTGGATACAGTGCAGTTCTCTTTGACATGCGAGGTGATTGGAGTAACTTTTCTCTCATTGGAAAAGTTGGTGAAGCACAGTGGTCTGACAATCACACAGTGTTGTACCAGTATAAATGGTCTCATAACTCAGGCCTGCCCTTCCAGGTAGATACATAACATCTTCAGTCTCTTGGATTTCCAATCACTGACTTTGTCAGCTTGTCTGATAGCACTCTGGAGGACTTTGTTTTTGTGACAGCTGCCAATGAAGATTTTGTGGAAAATTCTATTGAAAGCATAGCAACCATCCAACAACACTTCCCACATAGAAAGATCATTTTCTATGACCTTGGAATGAGAGAAGAAAGTATCCAAAAGGTAAGGAATCTGTGAATGTTACTGTTTCGTTACCATTGTATTTATAAGCCATATTGGAGATGTTTGGCCTTGGTGAAGGTATATATAGTGGTGGTGGACCAATTCACGCCTGTGTACCTATTCACACCCACCCCTAAATTAATTGAAGACAATTATTGTTACACAATAAATTACCATTGTATATGATCAATATTATAATTATCTATGATCTGGTATACCCATTTACTATTAAAAAAGTATAAATCTTCAAGAAAACTGAGGGTGGGCGTGAATAGGTACATTGGCGTGAATTGGTCCACCACCACTGGTTTTCTCCTGGAATGATAAACCTAATTCTGTGTCAAATTTGAATATCTTTGAAACTGTAAACTGAAAAAAATAAACGGAAATACTTATGAATAAGCAAACTGATCCATTGTAAAATTATGAGTTCTCAAAGGTCAAATTCAACATTTATGGTACTTTAAGTTTTGAAGACAAACTTTAAGGCACATAATCAAAAGTATAAAACATCCATAAAACATCCAGTGAAATAAGCAGGGCTCCACAGAGAAAATGGCGTATTAGAAAAAATCCATCCGGCCTACTTCTCTGAGTAATATACAAACTACGTCTGAGTTCAGGAAAGATCCAAAACATTTTTGTTAACCACTATGCAGAGATGTATACACCAGTGAAACTATCTTATATATTTCTAATATCTTGACTACATGTTTCCAGAACCTGTGACCTTTTCTTCAAGTGCCCAGCTAGGGGCCATGGTGGCAGAGTGGCAACACTCTCGCCTCCCACCTCTGAGGCCGGGGTTCGATCCCCGCACAGTCTCAAGTGGGAAAGCTGGTAGTTGCTTGCCGCTGCTCGGCAGTTTACAGTACAGAACCCTAACGAACTGTATGTACTGGTTTCCTCTGCCCTTCCAACTACCTGTTGTGATATGACCTGTACAGTGTTGAAAGCGACGTAAAAACCATCAAGTGCCAAGCTGATACACGATCTATTTTTAGCAAGGTTAATCCTCAAATTGAGGGGATGTATAATCATTGCACTTGCTAGGTCTGATAAACACACAGTAAAGAAGTAAGAGTTTTATGGGAAAAATCTTATCAGCTGACAAATTGCTGTGCTAAACCATTGATCTGTGTGAATTTGAAACTACAATTTCTAAATAATTAGCAACATAGTAAATTAAATGTACAGTATTACTACTTGTATGATTTTTGTCTGCATAAGTGAAACATTTCACAGAATATTACAAATCCCATGACAGGTTAACTGAAAATATTCCTTTTGCAAATCATAAAGATAAATATTTTATAGTACATATGTAGCTTACACAATGGTACAAGTGAGCAGTGAACAAGGTAAAAGTGTAATTTGACCACATATTATTGAGTTACCTGTAAAAATTTACATAAACTTAAAAATTGGAGTTTAGTTCTATTTTAAAAAGTTGGGGGGCGAAAAGATATCCCCACTCCCCCAACTTTATGGCCGGGGAAGCAGCCGCCCCCGCTGCCCCCCCCCCCAGTTTCTACGCCTATGACTAACAATATGAGCTGTTTTTTTATTTTGTATTTCACTGTATACGGGGCCACGGTGGCAGAGTGGTAACACTCTCGCCTCCCACCTCTGCGGCCGGGGTTCGATCCCCGTCATGGCCGTAAGTGGGAAAGCTGGTAGTTGCTTGCCGTTGGTCGGCAGTTTACAGTACAGAACCCTAGCGAACTATATGTACTGGTTTCCTCTGCCCTTCCAACTACCCGTCGTGATATGACCTGTACAGTGTTGAAAGCGACGTAAAACCCCAAATAAACAAATTTCACTGTACACACTATAAGAATGTAAATTTTACATCCCGTTAATTACACTGGACAGACTATAAGTATCAGTACTATATATTCTGTACACACTATAAGTATCAGTACTATATATTCTGTACATATTATAAGTATGGATACTTTCTATTATGTGCACTTGACTGTGCACACTATCAGTATGGGTAATTTTTATTCTGTGTATCTCACTGTAAACACTGGTTTGGATACTTTGTATTCTGTGTATTTCACTGTACACAGAATAAGTATGAGTACTTTATAATCTGTGTATTTCACTGTACACAGAATAAGTAAGTGTACTTTATATTCTGTGCATTTCACTATACATAGAATAAGTATGTGTACTTTATATTCCGTGCATTTCACTATACACAGAATAAGTATGAGTACTTTATATTCTGTACATTTCACTATACATAGAATAAGTATGTGTACTTTATATTCCGTGCATTTCACTATACACAGAATAAGTATGAGTACTTTATATTCTGTGCATTTCACTATACGCAGAATAAGTATGAGTACTTTATATTCTGTGCATTTCACTGTACACACTATAAGTATGGATGCTTTATATTCTGTGTATTTCAATGTACACACAATAAGTATGAGTAATATATATTCTGTATATTTCACTTTACAAACTTATTGTATGGGCACTTGGTATTATTATGTAGGCCCTCACTGGCCTCATGGTAAGCTAATTTGACATGTAATCACAGGTGGTGTCATCTCTGTGGAGGCTTGACTCCCACAAATGACACTGTTGAGGGCCCTGTTCTGGATACCTGAGAGATATACATAATTTACATTCTATGTCTTTTAATGCCTTTCTTATATGTATGGATACTACATGATATGTGGATTTCCTTCTATTGTAGATAAAAGCAGTATGTCAGGTGGAATACCGTCTATTTAACTTCACCAATTTTCCAGCACATGTGAGAAACAACCTGCACAATTATGCCTGGAAGCTCCCAGCCATTCATGTGAGTCAACCAAATATTGTACATATTTACACAAAATACTTAGTCAGGAAATATAATAATATGAAAGTATAAATAAAGAGCTGAATTGATGTAGAAAAAAAGGGTTTTAGGATCTGTCTCACATTAGCATCGATAGGGTAGAAAATTATAGAGGAGGACAGGTAAGTCTGAATCGGTTAGTCTCTGATGTCAGTGAATTTTTTCAATTTAGAAGGATAAGTTAAAGCAAAACTACACATCCTCGTGTGTTCATTGGGTCTGTTTGAGCAAACAAAAAGGTGGTAAACTCTAATTCTGATTCGACTTTTATAGCGCTTAATCTCGACTGAGTAGTGGACTCTAAGGTGCAACAACACAATAGCAATATCCAAGTTCAAAATCCAGGGACAGAAATATGTCAGCACCATGGAGAAGCCATAAGAGAAAATGAGCTAAGGAGGATAAGCCTTTGCGTGGAGATAGGTTTTGAGCTTCTTCTTAAAAGAGGCTATAGTGGGTGATGCGTGAATGTCTTCAGGAAGTGAATTCCAAACAGTAGGAGCATCAAAGGCAAAACTGTATGAATAAACCTGTACACCAGGGTAGTCAATTAGAACTCTGAGCAAAACTGAATAGGGAGCCATGTAATTTCCTGAGTACTGGAGTAATCCAAATATATTTACTCGAATTTGTAACAATTCTAGCTGCACTATTTTGTATAGAAGGTAATCTAAGAAGATTGAACTTGGAGAGACTCCTGAAAAGTGAGTTACAGTAGTCCAACCGACTACTAACAAAAGCATTGGCAACTGACACAGATGCATCATGAGTCAAGAACTGCCTTTACAAACATTCTGGACATGTTAAGAGAAGGAAAAATCAGAGTCAAACCACACACACAGGTTCCTGACTGACTCAGTGGGGTGAAGGGGGTTGCCCAAGATGTCAATGGGAAACATGCATTTAACCTTTCTCTCTGTTTCTTGGAGTCAAAAAGTATGAACTTTGAGTTTGTTAGCCGACATCCATTCTTTGACATCTTGAAGGCATCTGTTCAACTTATCAAAAGTAGCTGAGGCATGCATGTGTGACAGAGGGACATAAAGTTGGGTGTCATTAGCATAGAAATGGAAGTTTACACCTTTCAGTTTACCAATCAGTGTACTAAGGGGAGATGTGTACAGAAAGAAAAGCAAAGAACCCAAAACAGAACCCTGAGGGATACCAAACAGGAGTGTTTGTAAATCTGACAAAGTATAACCAATCTTAACAGCCTGATAACGTTCTGTCAAATAAGAAGAAAACCATTTGAGAGAGGAGCCACAAAAACCGAACCAATCCTGAAGACAGCTGAGAAGAGTGGAATAATCAATAGTATGAAAGGCAGCAGAGAGATCTAGAAGTACCAAGGCAGTAGCTTCACCCTGAGGTAGTGACAAATGAATATAATTTTTGATAGAAAGTAGAGTCATCTCTGTTGAGTGTGCTGACTTATATGCTGACTGATATGAGTTGTCCAAGTCCATGAATATAATCAACCACCAGTTTAGAAATGAAGCTAAGTCCAAATACTGGGTGGTAGTTCTTCAGATCCTCAACAGGAAGAGAGGTCTACAGCTTTTTAAAAACCATCTGGCACCAGTCCCTCACAGAGTGAACAATTTACCAGTTTGGTTATAGATGGTAAAAGGATGTCAATGCAGTCCTTAATAAGGAATGCCGGCAATGGGTCCAACAGGTAGGATATGGTGGGTGATTTGCTTATTATTTTACCTTGATTTCATCTTGAGTGAAGGCTATTAATTTAGGAGGGTCACAGGGGGGATGTACAGTTTCAGTTCTCTCAGGATTGATTAATGCTCCAAAGAAATTGTGTGTCATTACATACAAATGAGAAGGGAGAGAAATGGACTTAGGACTGAGTCCATAGGGGAGTTGGAAAACATCAGAGAGGTGTCCATCTATTTTAACCTTACGTTTTCTTAAATGGAGATTTTACCATTTCCAGTTGAGCATAACCCAATCAATCCCATACCAGTATCTGAGGCAGTCAAAAAAGATAGAAGGCTCCATGATTTCAAATTTAGCTGCGGAGGTCATCAAACACCAGTCAAACAACAGTACTCTTGTCCAATGAGGCAACGCCATTGTGTATTTTAAGTAAGGCTAACTGAAAGATAAAGACTCCTTATACTATTTATTATTTGAAATACTCACATGAGTGATGTCATGATTTATCTACTTAGCCACAGCCTTCTCCATAACTTTGGTTAACTTGCTCCAAGTCTTTGTATTTCTATGGTCTTGTTTTATTTACTCAAAACACCTGAGCTAATTGAAAACTAACACAGGATAGTGGCTGTAAAACTTTCATTATCAAGAGTAATTTATTTCATATTACCAGTATTCAATATCAAGACCGTGCTCCTGAGTCTTGCCAAAATACAATTATGTATACAAGGATGATGAAAACTTTAATTTAGATAGATATTTCTCGACATATTTAGGAGAACTATGGTATGCATCTCTCTCTGTCAGATGCTTATATGAACAAGTCCCTTGAAGCTTTATGTTGCATGATTTTGTACATTTCTCGTGGTTATTTAATATATATATATATATATTTTTTTATTATTTTGAGTTTAAGTGTCAGTTAAATATCCAACTTAAATGTCCGGTCTGAAATAAAGTCATCACATAAAAGATCAAGTCACAATTTGTATAAAGAACAATATCTAAATATATCAACTTTTTTCTTTACCAATAAAAAATGTGTATTGAAGTGACTATTGTAATGATGCGACCTTGTAGTCTAAATTAAAAATTTATTGAATCTTTTTTGTCTCTTAATTAAATGAAAAGTCAGTTAAACTACAGAATGATACAAAGTTTAGGGTTCTATTGCTATTTCCCACACAGCAGAACCACTTCAATGCCAACCATGTTTGTGTTTTTTTTATCTCCAAATAGTTTTTGTAGATATTGATTTTTCCGTTTGCTTATTTCTTATTTTTGCACATAGCTTACTCAATAATTCATTCCTTTTTTTCTTCTCAGTATAACTTCTTATTTTTTGTATATAGATACCCTTTTCTATCATTTATCCTGATTCATTTATCACTATGTCCACATGTTACAAAGCCAACAGGAGGTGAGATTTGCATTTATTTTGAAAGTACCGGTATACTACATGGTCTGGTTTATCATTTTACCAACAGTAAGGGTTTTTTCAATACAAGCAACCATGCAAGGAGATACATTGAGAGTACTGTCGGTCTAACAAATTATAAAATAAGAAGGGATGTACTTGATTACTTCTACAGTTCGCCAGCAAATATAGTGTGTCTCCAAGATACACATTGGATTGATAATGATTTGCAATCAATAAAACAAATTTGGCAACTGTTTTGTAAGTGGGAACAGTTCTAACTCGAGGGGTGTGGTAATTCTAATAAAAAAAATTGAATACAGTGTAGAATCCTGTGAAAATGGCAATTCAGGTAATCTAATAACTGCCAAACTTCTATTAGGTGAAATTTGTATAAGACTTATAAACATTTATGCTCCAAATTCTGATTCACCAGGGTTCTTTACAAAATTAAGAGAAATACTAGATTCTGACGAGCATGCCTATTGTATTATCTGTGGTGATTTCAATATTGCTATAGATCCAGCCATTGATACCAATGACTACTTGCATGTCAATAACCCTAATGCAAGGAATGCGGTAATTGATTTGATGTCTACTTTTAATTTGATTGACGGGTTTCGGATGTTTCATAAGAATACTAGAAGATATACAGACAATCTTGTCTAGACTATTTTCTTATCTCAGATCCTCTTTTGGACTTGGTAAACAGTTGTGAAATAAGGCCAGGGTATAGGACTGATCACTCAATTGTGGAACTAATGTTGGCCTTGTGCAAATTTAAAAGAGGAAAGGGCATATGGAAATTTAATTGCACACTGCTTAAACAAAAAGAATATTTAAATATGGTCAACTCCTTAATTGAAAAAGAAAAAGAAATCTATGCAATACCTGTCTACAGAATTGAAAATATAAGTCGTATCTCAGATTCAGATATACAATTCATCATAAATGATGGACAGTTTCTTTAAACTTTGCTCCTCAAAATAAGAGGAGAAACAATTAAATTTGCAGCAGAACTGAAAACTAAAACTGATACAAGAGAGAAGGCACTCCAGATTGATATTGAAATTCTTGAAAAAATGGAATTGGCAAATTTAGAACTTATTGAGGACAGAAAAAGGAACTACAAAAAATTAGGGAAGATAAATTATATGGAAATATAATTTGTTCAAGAGCACAGTGGCTTTGGTATGGTGAAAAGCCTTCAAAATTTTTTGTGCACTTGAAAATCACAAATATCTGGAAAAAACAGTCAAGTGAGTTGTAACATTAGAGAACAAGGTAATTATAGACCAAAATCAAATTTTGAAAGAGCTACAAAATTTTTATGCCAACCTATTCAAAAAAAGAACCGAGTCTATATGAAGATAATGTCCGGGAATTGACAGCTTCCCTACAGAGTTCTTCAAAGTTTTCTGGATAAAACTAAAAACATTTGTTCTTTGACGATTAAATCATGCATATAAAGTTGGCAAAATATCTTTGAGGCAATGCATAATAACCTGCTTGCCAAGCCAAGACAGTACCTAAGGAACTGGCGCCCAATATCGTTATTATCTGTTGTTTATAAGATCGTTCAGCAATGATAGCAAATCGCATAAAAACTTACCCCAGTCAGTTAATTTCAACAACCCAAACAGATTTTGTCAGTGGGCATTTCATCAGTGAAAACACAAGACTGATCTATGACATAATACACTGAACAACTGAAATTCCTGGTCTCCTTGTCCTAATCGATTTTGAAAAAGCTTTTGACTCTATTTCTTGGAAATTCCTATACTCTATGTTAAAATTTTTAGGGTTTGGAACTAGCATCTTGAAATGGATTAAAAGGTTTAACAATGACATTAAAGCAACAATAGTTCAGTGTGGAATTACTTCAGAGTTTCTTGATATAGAAAGAGGATGTAGGCAAGGGGATCTTATCCATATGAGTTCATACTATGTGCTCAAATTGTATATCTTATGATTACATGTAATAATCAGATAAAAGGTATCAAAATAGAAAACAAACATATGAAACTAAATTAATGGGACAAAAGACTCCTTATTAGCTGCATTAAATACACTAGAAAGTTTTGGTGATTTATCAGGCCTAAAGGTAAATACAGACAAAATAAAATTGATCTGGATAGGTAAAAAACGATACTAAACTATACTGCTGCTATATGCTGCTTTTTGTCAAACTAAACAAACATTAAATGCTTGGAAAAGTCGATATCTTACACCAATTGGACAATTTCATATAATGTACAACTTTATCTGGAATAATAAACCTGGTAAAGTGAAGAGATCTCAAATTTGCACGTCATACAATGCAGGTGGATTGAAAATGGATGATCTTGAACCGTTTATAAAAGCCTTAAAAATAACATGGATACACAGACTATATCTTGACTCAAATGCACCATGGGTCCATATAACTCTATGTTATTTAGGTCAAAAATAGAAAGTTTTATTTTTAGCTTCGCAATGGTCACAAAAAGTAGCAGGAAAAATGAAAAATCAATTTTGGAAGGATGTAATACTGGCTTGGAATAATATATTAGAAAAAATCCCAGAATTTGAAGTTCTGCATGGGCCACTTTGGTATAACTCAAAAATATCTACTCATCCATTGTTTGAAGCAGAATTGTACAAAAAGGGTATTATGTCTCCTATAGATGTTCTCACAAATACAGGTGAAATTATGTTGAATTATCTTACAATGTGTTCTTAAATTTTCTAAGTTACTATAGATTGAAACATTGCTTAACAAGGTATTTAAAAGGAATTTCATTAGATAACAACCATTTTGTGAGACCATTTCCTTTCAGCCCAATAAATATGCTTTCTCAATCGAAAAAAGGTAGTGAGGATTTTTATACCACATTATGTTCATTCCTTTTACCATTTTGAGAAGTGGAAAACTAAACTCAATATAATAATTGAATCAGATACAAGGAGAAACATTTATGCCAATTGTTTCTATTCTATCAGGGATAATGATCTCATTTGGTTCCAATACAGAGTTATTTTCAGAATAATGGGTACAAATCATTATTTCTATAGGATTAATTTAACCAAAAATCCTTTCTGTTCTTTTTGTGGCAAAACATTCGAGACTATGCTACATCTTTTTGTGAAGTTTAAAAAGACAATAGTTTTCTGCAAAAATGTGAGAACCTGGTTACAGAGATCTATTAATTTTGACATAAGCCTAGATCCATGGAATATACTTTTTGGTAATACTGAATTCAGAAAATCTTTTTTACCAGTAAATGTAATACATATCTCGGCAAAGTACTTTATTTTTCACTGTCGCAGTAAAAAAACACAGCCTGAATATATATGAATATCAGAATTTCTTAAAAATGAAATTTGTTGAACAAGAATACCTATCCAGAATCGACATAAGACAACATGACTTTTGTAAAGACTGGATAACATTTGCTAATTTATTTTTATAAGTTTCCTGTATTTGTATGTTCTTAATGTAATTCAATTTTAAAGCATTTCTGTACTATATATGAATTCTGTCTTTGTATTTCTCATTCCACCAAATCTGACATACATGGAATCATTATGACTCCATATGAGTGGAAAAACTACTGAAATACAAAGACTTGTCTCAGCCGAGGGGTGTTCCCTGTAATGAGTTTTATTACATTTAAATGAATACACACAACTCAGAGGTTTCTACACATTACATCTGACATGACCCGGCTGGGAGTGTTTGTTGATAGAGATAGCTAGCCGAGTCTCCTGCAGTGTACATTGTAAATTTTACTACTGTCACGGCCAAGTGATTTGTTGTACTACTTTTATCTTTCAACATTTAGGTATACTCTGAATGTATACAATGTAGATAAAAATGTCAAGTATAAATATCAACATATCCCAAGAATTTTACTTTCTGGTTAGGTTTCACTTGGTGAAAACTGAAATTTAAGGCATGTCCAAGTGGGTCTATGAAAAACATTCATTGAATGGTGACTCTGAATCAAGGGAATATCAGATACTGGATATTTGTATCCACCAGATAGCATCCATTGGATACTACAGATTACACATAAGTGTGCCTCTACTGCCACCACAGTGTGTAGAAATTTTCCTGTTACCCCACTAGAGGCCACGGTATTGTAGGTAGAGTTTGCAGGAAATATTCATCATTAAAAAACCTTGCCTGGAAATATTTTTGGCCTCATTTTGGGTGCCACATTCATTTTTTGACTTTCAGCAAGCAGTTTTGTTTGCCCTCTAGAGCAAAGGGTGTTATAGGTAGAGATCTAAAATTCGCAGGATATGTCAGGGAAAATATTTGCCTCATTTTGAAAAACAAGTCATTTAGGGATTTTCTTTTATTTTGGGGTGTAGGTATAATAACAGAGCTCAGAAACTGCTTAGGAACAATGCCATGATGTACAATACAATTACAAAGCAGCAACAACAGAGTATGTAGTCTTTTACTTCCAAGTAAAATATGATTTGAACAGTAATTGTCTAATCCATCCACTTTATTCTGCTTTAGATTCTTTAGTGTAGTTTCCATATCATCAATATTAAAACAATGATTATTATAACAAGAACCCTTTGCATAATTCAATGAAATGCTTTCACAGATTTCATCATTTAACATGTCATCCCAATAAGAATCAAAAGACACACTATTTTAAAGATCACAATATTTTTCTGCAGAAAGATTACTAATATCATGATTATTAGAGCATTTGTCTACATTGGTAGGAACAACATTTTTACTTTTACAAGTTTTCCTAACAGCAGACCAAAATTGACATGAATTATTATGAAGCAAACTATCTGCCACATGATTTGCTCTGATAGTTTCTTTCTGTTTCTTGACATATTTAATTGCCCTGTGATATTCAGCCCTGGTGCCTCTCCTGATACTTGCAAACAAACCATCATTGGGACATCCATTTGCTTTCTAAATAGAATGCCAGAACAAGCTTTTCCCTTGGGTCCTTTAACATATACAGAGCAACCTGGGATTTTTTGGCCTTGTTTCTTTGTTTTAGATTTTTTATTTGTGAAAGCAACATTGCCGGCAGACAAACAAGCCTCAACAATATTTGTATACAAACTTTTTATTTCATATTTATGTTTTATATTTGTACATTTAAAATCATTACAATGAAATATACCATATTTGTTTACAGAAGTATTTAAACATTCATCCGGGATGTATTGATAGTTAAGAATATCACTTTGCTGTATTTTATCCCAGTTAATGTGCACATTAACACTATCAAATACATGTACAGATTTGTCCAATGTATCTACAGATATATTTAGGTCCATAGACATGGGAAAGTGATCAGGTAAATTGTCAATTTCATACAAACACTGATAATTAAGTATCTTATCAAATATGTTACAACTTACTAAAATATGATCTAGTAAAAATCGACAATGGTTAGATTTGCTTTCATAACTGAATTTAACATCACTACACTGATGAGTGAGACTACATACTAGTGCCTCCTCTGACATAAATTTCGTAAGAATCTGCTGATGTCTATTACTCTGAACCAGAGATGTGTTGCAATCACCCCCAATAATTGTGTAGTTACAGTCAGCAGCTTTGATGAGAGCACTTAATTCTCTACTAGTAGACCTGTATTCCTCAACATTAACAGGGGAGAGGGTAGACATATATACAGAACACAGAAAAAGAGATACATTATTAAATGACATTTCAACGACATATATACGTTTAGAAAACATGTTATGGGAGTAATAGAAGCTGTTAGATCATGGTCCCATATCACTGCACAACCACCAAAATGGTCTGCCTGCATACAATTGGTTATCATCCATAGCAGAAACTAAGTGAAACTTTACACTGTTTAAAGCAATTATAAATAAATGAGATTGCCTATTAAACAGCCAATGCTCTTGAACAAAAACAATATCATGGCTTTCCATTAGACTGTTTATATAATCTAAGTGACCTGTACCAGAACCCTGACTATTAGAAGTAGCTATTTTTAACTTACTTTCCATGAAAAAGTTTAGTCAAGGTGAATGGCATTGGGGTCTGAGTCACCACCTTGTGTTGATATCCCTTTTGCTTGATCATTTTTGTGATTTTGTACAAATTTACAAACTCTTATTCCTTTGGGCCATAGAGAAAGTTCAACAACAACTTGAAGTGAGACATAAGAACAGTCAACTTATAAGAGTGGAATCTTGATCCTGTTCTAGACACATGTTCTAAGGCATGAACAGTTATTCCATGGTCTGTTATGTGATCATGGAGATCATCAGTATCTGTACTACTATCAACTTGATAAATAGAAAGCGACTAGGTTCTGGTGCACCTCTTACATTTGATGATGTACCTTGACCAGTCCCATGCACAATGTTATGGCATTCTCTACAGCATTGATGGTGAATATGATCTTTGGGTACTACAAACTCTTCATCCCTGACTGGAATAGCATCATATGGTAATGACAAATCACTGTTATCCACATTCAATTTAGTGACACTGGAGGTAGCTAGATAAGATTGTTTTGTTTACATCCTGCATAATTTGGGTTTTATTCACAGATGTATTTTCTTGCATGTTATGGGAATCTATCACAGCTGTTTTTTTTCTTTTATGTGCCTGGTTTCCATAACTCGCCTCCCTACAGCAGACACAGTGGAGCCTGTTGACTGGTTACTATTGAGAGTATTACACCATGCAGGCCTGGAGACAATGTTGGCTGGACTCACTTGAGCAAATTTTTCTTCAAGAGCAATGTTATTGACACAATTACGATCCACCTGTACCTGCATTTTCTGTAACTAGAGCTCAAGTCTATTGAGACGATCACACAAGGAAATATTATTCCGTTCCTTTGGATGAGAACGTGGTATCATCCCTAAGGAAAATGTGTTTATCACTGTTACAGGAAGTTTATCTTTTCTATCCAGGTGTTTAACTGCTGATATGTCCAACAGATGTGCCTCTGTTTCAGTCTTACTTTGAGTTGTCCTCCTCTTAGGAAGTTCCCCCAACTGTTTACCACAGAAATTCCAGAGATCAGTTTTGGCTTGTAGAATCTGATCATCAGAAAAGTGATTCAACACTGCCAGTTTAAGGTTCTCATGTGATCAACGCTCAGCATATTATATATTAAATATTATTTAAGCAATCACTGGTTGGAGGAACAGGTTCTTGTTGTTAACACTCTGAACATTATTAAGCCTAAATATATCACCATTAATGTCTTCCTGTAGGTACTCCACATTAGCTCCAAAATCACCATTTCTGTCTATTCTTACACAATCACTTATTTTTCTTGGCCCCTGGGAATTGGTTTCATTTATTTTCAACCTCTTTTTCTATTGAGACACCCTTTCTTGCAATCCAGAACTCATGTTGGCTTTATTAGTTTCTCTCCTGGTGTATTCACAGATTGCACAAAGCCAAAAAACTGACTTAAAAAACAAAAATGTCTCTGAATAAATCTGCACACCCTCCTGTGCTGTCACCTATTACCTCCCTCCTATTTTCTATGTTTAAAAGTAAATTTGTAACCATTATAGTTACATTGTTTTGTTTAAATATGTTGTTCAGCTACAGTTGGATGTTGTGTGTCATGGCAAATTTTCATAGCTGTAGCTCCATAGCTAACTCAGGTATAGCTAACTCAGGTATGATACTTCAGCTTTGAGTAAATCACTTGTAACCACAAAACTATTAAATGTTGAACATATTTGTAGCTTCAATACAATTGAAGTTGTATTTCTTTGATGATGTATTTCATGGCAAATTTTCAGAGCTATAGCTCCATTGCCAACTGAGTAATAACTACACTGACAATTTGCCAATATGCATTTTTGGGTAAATTTTGGCTCCCCATGATATTAAAGACTATTCTTTTATGGCTTGTGAAACATTTAGAATTTGTGTATTTCAGCTGCCATCTTGAATTTTGGCGGAAATCAAAAATGGTTCAAACCCTTTAAATTTGGGGTTCTTATTTGTGACCCTTTAACGTTTACTTGTTGGGGGTTTAGTAATCAAGCTATTTCACCTTTAATTGGTGCAGGTCTTGGGAGTTTGGGGTTCTAACCCTTTGACTAGAACTTAAAAAATATTATTGGAGATGCCTGTATCCCACAGCCCAGGGAAATAATTCCAACACCATAAAGTACGGAAGATGCTAAACAGTACAAAAATCAGGAGACTTCTGACCAAAGAGTGTCAGCTTTGAAAAGGTCCAAATAATGTCTTAGTAGAGAAAATAACACTTAAGAGAGAGAAAATTCACCATGGCTATGTACACCTACACTCCCCAACTACTGTCCCCCCTACACCTTATGGAATATGGCTGAGATATATCTGAGATATGGCCAGCATAATTTTTTAAAACTCAAGATCACTACAGCAAGGTCAAATCAATGTAACGCCATGACATTGCCCTCCTAACCTACACCTTACAATTGCCGAGTCATACACCAGACAAGATTTTAAAGATCAAAGTCACTACAGCAAGGTCATATGTCAAATCAAGGCTACATCATGAAATTGCACTTATACCCCCTAACCAACTTCCATGCCAAGTATCAATTTCTAACACCTTATGGTTTCTGAGATATAGCCCAGCCAAGATTTTAAAGGTCAAGGTCACTACAGCAAGGTCAAATGTCAAATCATGGTAACACCATGATGTTGCACACTTACACCCCCAACCAATGTCCCTACCAAGTGTCAACTTCCTACATCGTATGGTCTCTGAGATATAGCCCAGACAAACCTTTTTCCGCCTCCGGTCCCCCTGCCCTTCTGGACACCAGGTTTTAAAACAATACCCCTTAAAGGGCTGTGGGGTAGAAATATGTTGGGGGTTTAAGGGTTTGTTGAAATATTCTGCCAATTTTATGACCCAAGTTAGACCAGGAAGTGTAGGCCAGGGTCACATGGTTTTCTGTTACCTCCTAATATATCCTAAATTTTGAAAATAATAATAAAGGCCATATTTATGAGCCAAAAAAATAAAATCTGCTATTTGACAACTCCAGTTTGAGTCATACATTTGAAAATGGAACTTTTAAAATTCCGTAATTTTTTTCAATCCAGAATATGGTTTTGATCATTTGAAAGGTTTAATCACTGGTCAGGCCCATTACACATAAAAATTGACAGCCAGAAAGAACTTTTCATTACTTTTGGAGTATTCCTCTCTCTGAAAAACAGAACCTTGTCCTGGTAATTATTTCAATACATTCATTTTACTGCACATCTTCTCATCCAACATAATATAAACTTATTTCTGATTTTAGTCATGTTGCACATCATGTTGATTTATTACTGTTTAAACTTGCACAGGTCTTTAAACATTTATTGAATGAAATTACTCTTGTGAAAACACAACCATTATATGTCAGTACACCACTGGCTTTTACTGTAGCGCAAATGTAATTGTCTGGACACATGAACATATATATTCAGTACAGCAGTGCAGGACACTGAGCCATTGTTATGTTTTTGAGGAATATTGGTGGGCTGATCAGCCAGAGGGGAGAAAAATCACATGACTCGAGTGTGTGTATTTATAGTGTTTGGATACAAATAGGGTTGGCTTGTTAACAGTCTTACAGGATTTTCCAGTAATCTGTAGTGTGTGTTTTTGTCACCACATGGACAACCACTTTCTGTGACATCTGAGAAAAGTCCTTTTGTTAGCCCCAAGTTCTAGTAAATAATTCATACAGTCCTCATATAATACCTGAGACAAAAGGACTCTAAGAAAGTCTATAATTTTGGCAAGGTTAGCTGAAGTGAAATTCCGTTTGATATCTATTGCGATTGTTTCTCTTAAGGCCAGTTAGGACAGAAACAGTCTTCGTAAGTGATAGAAAACTGCTCTGCTGGGAGGGTGCAATTCAAAAAGTTTGTAACTGAGATTATGATAATGCCATTGCAGATACAGACCAATGGAGCAGGTATTGGGTGTAAGTAAGAGGATTCACTGGGTGTTTACTTACTAAATTAGCTCCTTTGGTTTCTGTTTGCAGCCATGATCTGTTCTTTATAAGCTTGTTGGGGATTTTATGTTCCTGTCTGGACGTATACATAACAAGCAAATTCCTCCATATAAAAATATTGTTTGTAATTGAAAACTACCTCCTTTGTGTAGATCTTTTATAAAGTCAGAATTGTGAAATTTGGTTATGGTTTATTGTGATTTTGCTTCCTTTTTACATTTTAAAACGTTGAATACTACAAAGAATTTTGATTGACAGATCTGCAGTAAAATGACGGGCAAATGTTTTCATATGCTAGCAGATACAGAAAAGAAAGAGCAAGACTTGGTCCTGCACAAAATATCTCGAGTATGTCCATGTATGTCGGTTGTCAGACAGGCTGAATGAAACAACACTTGGATAAGATTAATATGATTTAATCAGCCCATCCATGAAATTTGTCAATCTAAAATTATACTTCCCAGTGGCGATAACGCAACACTTCATGAACTTGCAGCAATCCTCCAGACAATTGGTTTTGCTTTTGTTGGGGTTTAGTGAAAACGTTGACACGAACTTAAATATTTTGTGCTCAAAAGTGTCATATAAACCGGTATGTCAAATCGCATTATGCATGTTGTATCTGACAGACACAGTCATTCCACTGCCTCTTCTGTCCTTGGAAGGAATCTGATACAGCCAAAGCATTCACTTCACCTTTCAGATCAGTTTGACTCTGCCAGTTATCGATGACTCCAACAACATCCAGGTTTTTTTTGAGAAAATAATATCAGAGAAGGATGGTGTTCTATTGCATGGTTATGTAACAGTAAGCAACCAAATGCCCATGTAAATGGCTGAAGGAACTTGATGTAGGCTGGTGTCAACTCAATTAGAATAAAGGAACACTATGGATTTACACTTGTAAAGGTTGTGTCAATCGTTGTCTGTGGGGTTATAAAGCTAAACAAATAGTATTGTTATTGTCAGTGTTAGAATGAAAACTTGGCAGAATGGGGATTGGTGACTACAGTAGGTTTGTTGGAAGAAGAGACATTTAAGTGGTTGCTGGGTAAATGAGAGGATGGCACAACAAAACCTCAAAAGATTGGTGCAAAATTATGATGTGTAATAAGAGGGAAAGATTAACAATGGGAGGCTGGGATTACCTGGTGAGCAGTATTACCTAAAATAAATGTTTCAGCAATATAAGCATTGTCACAGGAACTGCATATTATAGATAGAATAATGGATCATAAATAATAGTAACATTTGTAGTGAAGCAGCTACATATCTGCTGAAGCTGTAACAAAATATTTTCTGTGTGCTGATATTGTAAAAATTGACAAATTTAAAAAACATATTTTATTCTTCCAGTTACTATCACAGTATGTACTTTGTTTTTCGGGCAATTAGTAACACAGTACAACACAATCACACCATGACATTTTGTACTTTGTGTGTCAGGCAATGAGTAACACATTACAACACAACCACAAGGTGTCACTATGTACTTTGTGTTTCAGGCAATGAGTAACACATTACAACACAACCACAGGGTGTCATTGTGTACTTTGTGCTTCAGGCTATGAGTAACACATTACAACACAACCACAATTTGACACTGTATACTTTGTGTTTCAGGCAATGAGTAACAGTACAACACAACCACATGGTGACATTGTGTACTTTGTGTTTTAGGCGTGAGTACACTACAACCACATGGTGACATTGTGTACTTTGTGTTTTAGGCGTGAGTACACTACAACCACATGGTGACATATTGTACTTTGTGTTTTAGGCGTGAGTACACTACAACCACATGGTGACATATTGTACTTTGTGTTTTAGGCGTGAGTACACTACAACCACATGGTGACATTGTGTACTTTGTGTTTTAGGCGTGAGTACACTACAACCACATGGTGACATATTGTACTTTGTGTTTTAGGCGTGAGTACACTACAACCACATGGTGACATTGTGTACTTTGTGTTTTAGGCGTGAGTACACTACAACCACATGGTGACATATTGTATTTTGTGTTTTAGGCGTGAGTACACTACAACCACAGGGTGACATTGTGTACTTTGTGTTTTAGGCATGAGTACACTACAACCACATGGTGACATTGTGTACTTTGTGTTTTAGGCGTGAGTACACTACAACCACAGGGTGACATTGTGTACTTTGTGTTTTAGGCATGAGTACACTACAACCGCAAGGTGACCTTGTGTACTTTATGTTTCAGTCAGTGCTGACTGAGTATTCTGGTGTTTTCTGGGTCGATGCTTCCATTCGTTTTACAGGAAATAACACAGCTACTGCATTCCAGAAGGTGAAGGAAACTGGAGGAATATCTCTGTTTATTTACACTGGACATTCAAACTATGCAGTGACTGTGAAAGAAACCTTACTGTACTTGGTAACTGATGAAACCAAACAACAGTCAACCATCCAGTCTGGTGCAACCATCATGTTGATTTACAGAACCAGGACAGTATATGAGAACATCCTGAAGTGGGGGGTGTTATGTTCATTAGAAAAAGACTGTATCAGTCATGGTTCTAGGAATTGCTACTTCTGGGGCAAGGCATCCTGGGCCCACTGTTCAAGATATGATCAAACCATTCTCAATATTTTATGCTCAAATTATTATGGCTTCGATAACTTAAAATACACTTGTGGAGATAAGTTACACAATGTGCATGAGATTTTCCGTGTGCACAGATTTTCACAAGGACACAAGTCCCCTGAGTTTTGTAAAGATGGTTACTCCCAGACATCGACTTCCTCCATGCTTAAACTATTGTATCAAGCTATGATCTGATGCCAGGCCTGTATAAAATATGTTATGATATTGTTCACTGTCATTTTGACCTCCAAGCTGTTTAAAACAGGGGTGGGGTGCACCATTTTAAATGGCAAACCCTGCAATTATATTCACTAGGCTTAAATAAGGGTTTTAAATGGCTGAGTAAAACGGCGGACTCCAGACTCTGTGACAAATATGTTTAAACATCAAATAACAATATAATTATATCAATGTATAATAATTCTGAATTTTCAACAAATATTCAAATAGCTTTAACACTACCAAGTCAATTGTTTCAGTAAAAGCTATTTTTGTGATGCACTAACAATAGGGACAAATCCAATTAAGTGATCAATTAAATAATGGTTAACAAATCAGAATAGGCGTGACTTCTATACTGTTATGAAAACTGGATTATTTTCTGATGTATTGTCTAATACATAGGAGCCTTTTTGTGATGATTAGTTTACATAGACAATCAGTTTATAACAATTACCCTTTTTATATACAAAAATGACAGGTCAGTTCACAAAAGTATGAAATTCAAACAGCATAATAGGTATACTTCAAATACCAGAGAAGATACACAAGATTCCTGAGTAGTCATACTTGTTGCCGAAAAGCTTGTCAGCCCCAGTTTCCTTTGCAAGAAGCATTTCCTGAAAATCCATGAAATCCCAAGTAAAAAAAAACAAAAAAAGTGTTGCCATGGCAATAGTTCTTAAATATTGTTTCAAATCTATTCATGGATTTTCTACCAAAGAACCAACAAAGTAAATTAAAACCGAAAGGAAATGTTTTGTCATGGCAACAGTTGTTGGCAAATGTGACCTAAAACTTAATCAAATCCAGTCCATCTTGTGATAAACATATTCTAAAAACACCCAAAGGAACAAATCCAAGAAACAGAACACTTGTTCCCAGATATTGCCAAAATTGAATCACATACAAGCTATAGAGCAAATAATTATTGCAGGCCTGTATCACATATGATATATCTAATGCACCTAATGCCGACCTGTATCAAATATGCCCTTATGTATCTTATTCCCACCCTGTATTACAGATTACATGATATACCTAATGCATCTTATGCCGGCCTGTGTCAAAAATATATCATTATGTATCTTATGCCCACCCTGTATCACAGATTACATGATATATCTAATGCATCTTATGCCGGCCTGTATCAAATATGTCCTTATGTATCTTATGCCCACCCTGTATCACAGATTACATGATATATCTAATGCATCTTATGCCGGCCTGTATCAAATATGTCCTTATGTATCTTATGCCCACCCTGTATCACAGATTACATGATATATCTTATGCATGTGCCGTATCACACATATCCTGATATATCTCAAAATGCAAGTTTTGGGGTTTTTTTTATATTTTTTTATGTGAAGTGAAAGCACATTTGCCCTTATTGAGTGTTATCAGTTGTTTGGTGTGCAGTATTGTTGCTACAGATGATGTATGTTTTAAAGTAGAAAGTTTAAGTTCATCTGATATTTGTATAAAGCCCTGGACAACTACAACATCAATCAATGTGACAGACTTAAACTCAAAAGCATTTTATGAGGGTTTCTGAAAACTCTTTTTGTATCCAGGTCATGTTCAAGAGCTTTCCTAAATGTAATCACTTTGTTTTGTGGCTCCACCCACATGGAAGTTACATTAAGGTCAGTCCATTACTTTTTGAGTAATTGCAAACATGACAAATAAATCTCGCAATTTATTTTTTGTGTATTTTCAAATCTAATGTTGCTTACTGAGTGTATATTTGTGCCATTTTTTTTCTTTATTTTTGTAAAACGTTGGTGTATGAAGAAAATATATGGTGTAAGTTATTTGTGTCCACATTCTTAATCCCAAGCAGTAATAATAGAGGAACTGAAAAACTGTTTTAGTGGGAAACCCATGACAACACTTATCATATCTGATGCAGAAACGGAGCAATATGAAATAATAACGAGTACTAAGTCACGGTCACAATGACAAATGTCACTGCTAAATTTCTGTAACAATAAGAAGGGAATGAAGGGGTCACCACTTCGTTATTTTATTGAAGGAAAAATTTCGTCCATTATTTCTCGGATTTAGCAAGTGTATGTACTGGTTTCCTCTCTCCTAACTATTCATCACAATATAAGCAATACAAATATACTAAGTGTGATGTAAAACACCAAAATATCGAGTCCTCCAAAAATCACCAAATAGAGGTTTCCCCTACCTAGATAGTTAGTTTTGCCTCATTTGGATACACTGTTTATGATATAAGTGGAGATTCTCCTGGTCACTTTTGTGAAATACCCAGAAACAATTTATGTTAATTTGGTGTCAGCTGACATTATGCTAATTCAATGCACCATATAAACAAATAGAATTCTGAAGTAAATTATATAAAACATAAAACCATATATAACAAATGGTAAACCATGAACAGATTAATCAAGACAGACTCTAATAAACATTAGGAATGCCCCTGTTCCACTTTTCTGATAGACCTAAGACACCACCAATGTTAAAATTGAGGGAAGAACTGGGGAAACTGAAATAATCTATCTAATTTTCCTAAAATAAAAACATTGACTTCACCAGCCAAACTTATGACCTGTTCTATGACTATCACAATAGATATAAATAGCTCTGATAACACTGAGTTGCAGTCACTCTTGGGAAAGATTTGTTTCATTGGAAATGTGGACAACATAAGCTCTATCACAGAACAGATTGGTCCTAATGAATCATACACAAATTGGCGTTTTTACCAAATTGGCACCCACCAGAATGATCCCAAGATAAAATAGTCTAATTCAATAGGCTCTCAGAAAAAAACCTGGTTAAATTGGCCCGCAGGATAAAATACCTTTGTCAAATTGGCCCCAGAAAATTATTGTGCTTTCAAAGAAATTATGTTAAACAAAGGATAAAGATCATAAAAGTTTTATGTTGGTGAACAAAAGGTATTGGTTTAACTTATATATGATTCAATAAAACTTTTATAGCACTTAATCTCCATCAAAACAGTTGCACTTTTCATAATTCTAACTAAACAAGTGAGCAAATGACAGACCATAAATGGCATTGATTAAACATCAAAAAGTATCATGAAATGATATGAAATATATTAAGCACCCTAAAAGTACTCTTTTATTGCATTTATTGATTATTTTCAATTTGGGGCCAAGTTTACATGGCCAAGATTTCAGGGGGTTGATTTGCCAATTTGGCAGAGTTCTGTTTTGTCCAGTTCCCAGCCCTAACACCAAAAATATCAGTTACAACAACTTGGGAAATAAATGCTTACTGACACATCCTTAATGCATTTGATTGTCCCTATCGATCATAGCAAACATGATCAGGGCAGTCAGGAAGAAAACTTGTTACAGTGGAACAGGGGTATTGTTTTACAACAAGAGGATAATCTTCCAATTCCAATTCAACTTTTATAGCGCTTAATCTGTCTTAGTAAATCTTAGTGAAGACCAATACGTTTTTGTAATTTGATTTTATATTATTTTACAATAATCTCTTCAGCATTCAAATACTTGTATCCTTGGGTGAACTCCATGAAATGTATTAGTCTAACATTGATATAATTAACACATAGTCATGTTTGACTATCTTTTATGGTGATATATTTTGTTTTCCATACATTATCTACACCATATAGTACAATATTGTAAAAAGTATCAGTGCTCCATGAATGTAAATTTTATGGTACTTAAAGCCTAAGTATTGTTTTAACTTTCTCTGTCTAAATGAAAAGGTAAATCTCTGTTTGATTTGTTTATTTACAAATAATATTGGCAACTCTATCAATATTAGATTTTATTGGTTTTGTACTCAGTGACTTGGTTGGGAAAATAAATGTGTCAAAGAGAGTGTTTTCAGCAGCAACCTCATTAAAAAAATGTTGATCTTTTCGTCCAAACTATTAACTTAATGTTACAAAAGTAATTATATTAATAATAATAAAAATGCATAGACAATAAGGAAATACCTTTATTTTATCATAAAACAAGAAATCACATAAAAATTTATGATGATAGGGGTTGCCCTTTGGCTTATTTATTTTTATATACATAAGTTTATAACAGATAAACTTAAGCAACATAATTTGGATGCAGACACATCTTGCATGCCCCCTCAATATAAACAGAAAATGTCACTTTAATGTTACTTGCACATGGTCTGGTCAATTAGCATAATTTGTCCCTGGGTTTTCACAAAAGTGACCAGGAGAATCTCTACTTTATATCATAAACAGTGTATGCAAATGAGGCAAAACTAACTACCAAGGTGGGGGAAACCTCCAAAGCTGAGAAATGTCTAATGTGAGAAAACATTTTCTCTGACATTTGTCAGACCTTCAACAATTCTATGTTCACTGTCATTGACTCTGGAATTTTTATTACCCGACCTCCAGCGAGGCTCAAGAGTCTATGAATCACCTTTTTTCCGATTTTTTTTTTGGCCTCTAGACTTTCATGAATTGGTGATTAGCATGATGAGTTAAGCAGGAGTTAAGACAAAAGTCAAGCAGCAATGGGCTACATTAGTACTTGAATGGGTGACCACCTCAATGAACTACTTGTGGTTCTGATGGCTTTGTGGCTCTTGTTCGTAGACCAAACCCCTTTGGGCGTTGTTTCTAGGCACCTTGCCTTGATGTTTGTGTAGCTGATGTTTATGTATCAATATTCTGAAATAACACCTTTTTCATGCCTTGCTGCCTTTGTACTATAACAATGTTATATTTGTGCACAATCTTGTTTACTGACCTGTATGTTGCTTGCCCTAATTGGATAGATGATCAAACCTATTGAATGTTTTTACACTTCACCACTCTACAAACTTTTTCGGGGTTTTTATTCAGGAGTCACTTTCTTACCTTTTTAACCCATAAATGTATTAATATCATGTTAGCTTGTTGACCGGGCATTTCTTAACACTCTTGATGTGCAACAAGTTTCACTTGAAAAAAGCAGTGTCACTTAACTCACTTATCTGGCTCGCTTAACATGCTCCCTAATTTTTGGCTTCCAAAAACACTGATTTTTGTACTGTATTTTTTGTCTGTAACATTTTCATTAGACTATTAGTGTAATTTTGCACATGAGATTTGGCCTCATTTTTTATTTTTGAACCCTGCAATTTTTTGACACATGCACCCCATTGCAGTTGCTACATACGTGTCTATACATTCTCTTGCTGAAGTGTGATCTACATACTTTTTTCTGAAACATATTTGCAAATCAGCTGTCTATCTATAGCACTGTTGTTGGCTACAGTGTTATTGCCTACCATTTTCTGAGCATGCGCTGTTCCGATTTGATCTACTTTGTGACAATCTGAGTATGACCAAAGGAGGGACAGTGTGGCTCGCCTTTACAGCAGTCCAGGAGAAGTCCTCTGCATCTTCCATAAGGTCGCTCATATATCCAAATATTTAATTCTTCCCATAACATCACATTCCTTGTGAAGAATTCTCAAAAAAACCAGCCACCCTGTGGAAAACTGACAATGAATTGTAAATGGTCAGCTGTCACAACACAAAATACTGGGGCCAATCGTTGCTGACTTTTCTACTTGCCTGATAAGTGCTTAGTGTTGACTAGTCTCAGCTCCTTCAGTCGTTCATCTGCCTATCATTGAATCTGCTCACCATCCCTGATAGCTTCTTGCATTAATGGAAGCACTGTGTTTACCTCATCCGATAACACCTCATCAGTCCCGGTCTGAGTTAAGCTCTTGACCTCCTTGGCAGAAGTTTGCATGCAGTCTACCAGAGGATGTATCTGCTCCTCTTGTCTTTCTGTGGATAACATACATTTCTCCACACTTTCCAACTTGGATCAAAGGGCTGTTATTGCTCACAAGACCACAAAGTTTGTGTTAAGCACTGCCATTCAACTTAAATCTCCTTTTATGATGTGAAAGCATTTTGTCTACTGATAGCTTTACATGAAATCCAGGCACTAATTACAGTAAAAGGCTTATATCAAAAGGAAATCATGGATTAGACCGTCGCTCATGAGTATGAAAACAAGCAATAGGTTGTCTGCTAGTAAAATCATCACCAATCTTTTGACATGTTCAATCCAGTCATTATAGTTGCAGTAAATTCCAAAAATACTAAAACTTTATGTCGTGTAAGAGATTGTAATGTTCCATGAAGTTAGATTTTTGATGTTGACTCCTTGATAACAAACTTAATAATGACAAGCTTACTTTGATTAATATAGCCGCCAACACGTTTGGCAATGGTATAAACATGCAAACAAACATTTTTCCAGGCCTAGCCTTTCAGGAGATCAAGGAACTGAGAGACACAGCACTAAGGTGCAGGGTCACAATCATGCCTAGCAGTGTCAAATTAAGGGCCGCCATGTTTTAGTTTTCATATATTTACACAGTATGTAATTTAATATTGAAGATCCTTTAATCTGTATAAATCATTTTTATTTTTGACACAGTAACATCAAACCCAGTAAACATTTTTGGGTTTTGCAAACGTTTGAAAGGAAACGTTTGGCAAAGGTTAAAAAAATGATGGTACGAAAACCATTTGTAATGGAATGTTTTTAAAATGTTTTATGTATACCGTTTATTAAACGTTTAATGATAAATGTTAGAAAAAAGTTATAAATGAACATAATAATGTCTGAATAATAATGGGGTCAGAGGTCAAATTCAATATCTTTTTATGGTTGCTCACTATTACAAATATTATTTTTATGTCTAAAAGTTTAAGATAGTGGCTTAGAAATTGTGCCCCCTTTCAATTCTTACTTTTAAGGATTGCATGTCCTCTAAAATCCCCTATTATTGCTCACCGCCATCTTTGTTTGGACATGTTTGAAGGTGAAGGTTTAAAAATATAGGTTTAAAAAACGTTTTTGATAGAATGTTTTTAAAACATTTGACACGCAAGGTTGTTTAAACATTTTATTATTATTATTATTATTATGTATTTATACTCAGCGCAATATCTCCATATACTACAGGACTCAAAGCGCTATTTAACCAATCCGACTGTACAGATACAGCCCCAACTCACAAGTAACTCACATTCCCCTAACTGGAAGATAGAGGCTCAAGGATGACCATTTATCAACGTGCTTGAGGTTCTTTAACCTGCCACTGGGGATAGGACCCAATGACAGAGGACCGCCATTTTAAGTGGTCATCCGAGCCACAAATGTGTATGTGTACTGTACAAATGTTGTTGCAATGTTTTATGTGTGCTGTTTATCAAAAATTTCATGATGAATGTTTGAAAAACATTTCCAGCAAAACCTTTATTTCTTGAGTTATTTTATAAATGTTTTAAAAACGTTTCCAGTCAAACCTAGCTTCTTGAGTTATTTTAAGAACGTTTAATAAACGTTTTCAGTAAAAACGTTTGTATAGAGAATGTTTATAAAACGTTTTTGATACATTACAGTGTAAACATTTACTGAGAAATGTTTAGAAAACCATAAGATAGGGTTAATTAGGTTTTAAAAACGTTTTGTAAACCTTTAAACCATTTTAAAACGTTTCTAATGTTTACTGGGAATGAATTTAGATTTTGTTTTATTGTTTACAATACATTAAAACATAGAATTATGAAATATCTCCCCAGTTCAATAATATTCATATTGTACATAATTTGTGCACTAGTTGCGGCTCTATTTCTAATGTGGAAATATCTATTTTAGTTGATGTTGTATAATATTTATCAGAAAAAAACTTTTGATGATTGAGAAAAAAATTCAACAAAAAACACAGGAACAGATAGCATGTCTACGTTGGGCCAATGCTGTGACAATCTGCCGACCATGAGACCAACAGCCAATTTTAGTCAGATGGTGGAATGTAGAGTAGGCTTGACAAATCATATTTTCCATTTTACCAGAGAAATTATATAAAACAAGCCCATTTTGTGTGATTTCTATGGATTTGACAGTCATCTGACAGACTCTCAGGCGTCTGCATTGATTGAAACCCGTTTTCAGACTGTAATAAATATGTTTTTTTGTATTGTGTATTCATACTCAGCGCAATATCTCCATATACTACAGGACTCAAAGCGCTTTTTTAACCAATCCAACTGCAAAGGTACAGCCCCAACTCACAAGTAACTGACATTCCCCTAACTGGAAGATAGTGGCTCAAGGATGACCATTTATCAACGTCTTTGAGGTTCTTTAGCCTGCCACTGGGGATAGGACCCAATGACAGAGGACTGCCATTTTAAGTGGTCATCCGAGTCACTATGTATCTGCCTGTACCTTGGTTTGAACACATGTCCTCTGAGTTCCTGTACACGTGTGTTATCCGCTAGGCCACAGTGGCACACTGACAAAAGCCTTGGCTGTCCTTAAGGGAGTGTTCCACTGGAGCCAACCCTAACCAAGACATACTAATTCTAGTGTCAGTTAGCTGAGTTGTTGGATTCGGGGACATTAATCCAGAAAAAAAAGCACAGAGAATATAAGTCGATTTGACTACCCCAACAGGATGTAGAACATCCCATCTTATCCAGATACAGATGCCAATCTGACTTGGGGTTGGGATGTTTTTCTGCATAATCAAAGGGGAAAGTATTAGGACAAGCCACAAAGGCCAAACCAACTTATGGTATCTGGTCAGATGTAGGGACAAGCTGACAAGACTGAAGCAGTGTCCTGATCCATCCCATTTAGACACAGAGAGACTTTCCACATAATCTTAGGGCCATGTTGTTTTTATTGATTTAAATAAATATTTTGATTTTCATTCTGATTTGCAGACTCCTGGGTCATGCCATAAATTCTTTAAAGAGAATAAATAATGCTATACCAATCTTCTGGCCCACTTCATACAGACTGACATCCCAGATCCAGAATTTTTGCACGATGTCCCCTGCAGTTTTCATCCTAATTGAAGAACTCATATACCACCACATCAATAAGGAAATCCACAATTTACTTCTCCCTTAGAAGCTGTTTTAAAATTGGCAATTACAGTGAGACACCTTGCAACAGGAGAAACCTACAAGTCATTACAGTATCACTGCATCTACTAATGTGGACTTTTATTGCACTTAATCTCCACCAACTGACAGACTCTAAGGTGCAACTGAACAAAATAACGTGAATAATCGTGGGTGCAACATAGCCAGGTCATACCAAGAAGACACCAGGGCTACAGGGAGGTAATGACGGATAGGCTTTTGCAGGTAAGCTTTGAACTTTTTCCTGAAGGAGGCAATAGATGTTGCACTGAGTACATTATTAGGAAGATCATTCCAAATCTTTGGAGCATCAAAAGCAAAACTATTCCCGAAGTGTTTGACTGACTTTAGAGTGAGGAGTGAAAGGAGGAACTGTCAGGTATTGACGATCAGGGTGACTATGCCTAACCCTTTAGGAGCAAATTCTGAGAGACAAGTATGGTCTAAAATAGCTAGGGGAACCACTGTGTAAACATTTATAAATTTATTTATAAACTAATGGGGCAGTTTTGAAAATACAGAGGTGATTGTAGGCAGCCAGTGGAGCCGCTTTAGGATGGGTGTAACATGAGCATACTTTCTATGATTTGTGACAACGAGTGCAGTAATCTGAATACTCTGCAGCTAGTGCTGATTGAAACATGACAAACCTCAAAACAGAGACTTACAAGAACGACTACTAACCAAGGCATTTGCAGCAAGGACAGCCAGTTCTTGAGTAAGATACCGCCTAATTCTACGAAGCTGACACATCTGGAGGGATCAGGCTTTACAAGGTTTCTGAGAAAGAAAAGTCAGCATCGACCCACACACCTAGGTTTTAAAGTGCGAGCTCTAGCAAGGCTCATGCTTCTAGAGTTTTTTTTTCATGCTTCTAGAGATCACTTTTTTCCTCCCGACTTTTATGAATTGTGGTGCATTGTGATGAGTGTCTGTCTGTTCACTGAAGTTAAGCAGCAATTGGCTATGTTAGTACTGGGATGGGTGACAACTTTTGTGCACTTCTCATGTCTCGGATGGCTTGGCAGCTTGTGATACTAGGCCGAAACCCCTTTTGCCCTTGTAGAGAGAGTTTCTGGGGGTTGAATTTCAATTTACTGATAGCTATCGATCGTAAGTGACATTTTATATCTGGATAAAGGCCAATAACTTTGCTTAGTTCAGTTGTTTAGAGTAAAATTAACAATGGACCCATCACAGATCCTTGGTGACTCCATAGATGAGCTTGCTTAGTTCAGATAGTCTAGAATCTATCTTAAACCACTTTAGGACCATTCCACCAAGACCAAACCAGGATTTGAGATAGCCAAGGAGAGTATTGTGATCAATAGTGTCAAAAGTTGGTGACAAGTCAAGCAGCACTAGAGCAATGGGTTTACCTCATGCCAGAGAGAGAGAGTTAGACCTCATTTTTTAATTGATAGTAAAGCGATTTCTGTAGAAAGACCTGGTTTGTAAGCAGACTGATGAGGAATGTCCAGACTATTACTATTGATATAATATGATTTGGGAGGTTAACTACTTAGCTACAACCTGCTCGACCAACTTGGACAGAACTCAAGACACTGGATGGAAATTCTTGAGTTCATCACTGGGTAGAGAAGCCTTACACCGCCCCACACAAAATACTTTACAACATATGACGTGGGGGGAATATTTTACATTTGGATTCGACCTTGTGACCTTTGACCCTTTGCTAAACATTTCAACTTCCCCCAAGAGATTTTTCAGTTTTTGGACTTTAAAATATCTGGCAAGTTTGCACAAAAATAATTTAGGGGGGGAGGGGGGGCTTTATTTGGACATAACTTGGGTTGAGTGTTTAAAACGGGGGACTTGCGAGTTGGTTTGAAGTATTTTTGAAAACTTGTTGGAAATAAAATGGAAGGAAGTTTTAGTAACACCAGCTTAAATAAAAGTTCTTTGAATAATTGGTCAGTCCTGAAAAGGACTGACCGGTGCCAGCTTCTGCCTGCAGGGTTATTGGTTGACACATCTCAGATCCTGTCCTCTTATCCAGCCAATGCCCCCACGTAAAGTAGTCCTTCAGTAGTTCTCTTTGATGTGTGACCTCCCTCAAAGGATTCCTGTAGTTCTCATTTGGCACATACCCCACCTGTTCATTATGTTGGACCGCTACATTATTTCCTGTGGTTGGTGCCCTGTCTGCCCCACCCTCATTATGTTATGCAACACCACACACGTAAACACAATGTCTCTTACAACCCTTGGCCTTTGCTACATGGAGCCCAGTAGTACCCTGAAGCGGCTCACTAAGATCCCAAAGGCATTTGCCACCATCCTCCTGCCCTGGAGATCCTGAGGTTGGCTATTCTTTCTTCCCTGGTCAGTTGTCTTTGGCTGTAGGGTTTGACCATCCAGGGCATAGTAAGGTAAAGGCATAGTTACCATAGTCTGGTCCTTCCTCCCCTTAGGGGTTCAGATGGTGGAAACCCCAAGCTGCCATCCTCGATTCTTTCCCCGAAATCGCCTCTGTTAAAAATCACATCAGGAACCACTGGACCCACAGTCTATCCACAGGAATCTGTAATCTGTGTCTACCAGGGCCGGGAGAACTATGGAAAAGAAGACCTTGTAGTAGTAATAGTCACTGCCTGCCGATGAGGTAAAAAAATGCAGGTGGCATTGTTACGGTCACGGGGCAAGCACGGTAGCAATTACCGATTGCTTTTAAGTTGCAACAGGAAAAGAGAAGAAGTTTAACTTAACAAATTTATTTAACAATCAAAACTAATGAATACATTCAACTGGTATGCTCTCAATAGTACATACAATAACACAATAATGAAACCAATCACACCTGACCACTGTAACTAACAGATAAGTTTGTCCACTGTATCCAGCAATCTGTCCTGTGATCCGTCCGGTGTCCAATAACATACAGATATCCTGTGATCTGTTCAATGTTCGACAACACAAAATGTCCTTATCCTGTGGTCCTTTGATATCCAATCACACAAAATGTCTGTATAGAGGTATTCAGAGAGTTTGCACAACTGCACTGTCCGCTACAAGATATTGACAATGTCCAAAATGTAGTAAACCGACTCTCTGGTAAAATCATACACTGCATGTAATAAGTAAGTAATATCCAAAGTACAGCAAACCTATCCACACACTGTAGAAAGTTTACTCCAGCAAAAGTTCACAACAACATAAGTAGTTTATATCCACTTGATTTTTGTTCTCAGACACAAATAGCCACCCTTACAGCCAGCGAATACTAAGTTCATCTGTGGTCAGGTGTACAGTCCTTATATATAGGTATGGAATTCCAGAATCGTATAGAACTAACTTGAAGTTAACATCAGTAACTAGATCAAGTGAGGAAGTTCTAGAATGTAAAGGTAGCTTATAGTGTTTCCCCGAATCTATAAATATAACCACTGAGATTATTAGTAGCCTAGGATTTACCCAGCCTAGGATTTACCCAGCCTATAAATAAATCAATAAACCTCATAACACAACAATCAATAACTTCCTTGCTTTAAATGTTAACACATACATATACAGCTTAGATTAAATAACAGACATAGTGCTCATATATGTAACAAGCATCCTGACAAAATTCTGGTATCCTGGGATTTCTGTGTGTATGAGGTCTGCCAGGAGGTTGCTGTGGCATCCCTTGTCTTGTCTTTGAAGGATCAATTGCATGACCCAGGGGTTGGGTGGTTTTCTTCTTCTTCTGGGGGCTGGCTGGGGTTGAGGCTGTGCTGGAGACTGTATTGCAGGTGATGGTGGTGGACTCAAAGTGTCCTCCTCTGTCTTTCCATCAAGATTCAAATCAAAATATTAAACTCAATAAAAACTAAAAGTACCCTAATCTGATGTATGAAGTCTCTGTCATGTGTAGCTGGCATCTTTGCAGTGACAAATGATGTTTTTTGCAAGCCAGAGGGTTTTTTTAGTTTTGGTTCGATCCCGAATCTGGATCCCAACTCCAGGATTTAATCAGTCCAGTAGGGGTGAGTCGGGAAAATACTCCAATCCCAAGTCAGATCAGGATCTTGATCCAGACAAGCCAGTATGCGCCTTTTTGTGGTTTTTGTCCCCAATTCCACAACTTTTGCAACCGCCCCTAGAGTCTTAGAGTTTGTTACTAGTTCAGTTCCAGTGGAACACCCATCACATCTTGTCCTTCTGTCTTCCTGCCTTGTCCTGCTGTGATCCTGGCCCAAATTTGACCTTTGTCCTGCTATGTGCAGCTAAAAACTTCTATTTACTTTTATAGGGGCCCTGTTTACTTGTCTTGCTTGTCCACTGATTCGCAAGATTTTCTTCAAAATTTCCCATTTTTAATCAGTTTTTTCTGTTAATTCTCGGATGCCATTGCTGACTTTTCCTGGTTTATATTGTATTATTATGTGAAATGCAATAAATTTTCGGTATTTCCCATTTAAGTATTAGAATTCATCAATGTGCTTCCTCCAGGATATAAACAAAGTAAGGTGATCCAGGATCAGATCTTTTGTGGGAATCTGGTGGTTTTGATGTTTACTAAGTTTTATTTTACTAACAAATTGATTGGAGTGATTGGGCGAACCTAGCGGGGTATATTTATCAAAGTTACCACTCCAAAGTTTGATCCAATGGTCTTGAGGGTTAAATTATGAATTGGTAAGAGGGGATTTGGGGAATATGTGGTAATTAAGACTGGCCATCATTACTATTGTTATAGCTGTCAAATCCATTCATCTTCTTGGTCCAATAGTTTTTCATTCATTTCACATTGTGTAGGGGGAAAGGGCAAGAGAAGAATATTCACATACTAGAGCGCATAGCCAATCAGATTGCAGTATTTAGTCAGGTGACTCGTTGCGTAGCCCGGGAGTGCGTGGGGCTTAGTGCGTCATAGGTCATGTGATGGATGATTGGCAGGTAGTGGGCAGAGCCTAGGGGGAATCCTTGACCAGTGACCAATTTCCCCCTCCACTAAAATAGAAATCTGTGTATTTTGGCGTACATTATATTGATGATATGTAAAATATAAAAAACATTATTTTGTTGATACATTATGTATAATAAATATACAGAAGTAAGGTAAGAGTTGGGGAAACAGGGTGCCAAAAATAAACCCAAAAATTCAATAAAGTACTTAAATGCACTACAGTACTCCAATATCTAAGTAACTGCTTTGTGTAGTGGTTAATGTACATGATTTGTGAGCAGGAGGGTGTGGGTTTTGATTCTCAGCTGGGGCACATTTTTTTATTTTTTTACTGTATTTTTTGTTAATATCCAGTATTATTATTATCATCATTATAATAATTATTATGTCTTCAATAGAAATAAAGGGGGCCACGGTGGCAGAGTGGTAACACTCTCGCCTCCCACCTCTGCGGCCGGGGTTCGATCCCCGTCATGGCCGTAAGTGGGAAAGCTGGTAGTTGCTTGGCGTTGGTCGGCAGTTTACAGTACAGAACTCTAGCGAACTATATGTACTGGTTTCCTCTGCCCTTCCAACTACCCGTCGTGATATGACCTGTACAGTGTTGAAAGCGACGTAAAACACCAAATAAACAAACAAACAAAAAATCAATAGAAATAAATAAAAAGTCGTGTCCCACTGAAAGTCGTGGGTTCAAATCCCAGCTGGGGCACAACTTTTTAAAAAAAATTTTTTACTGCACTATTTTTTTTCTTGTTAATACCTATTATTATATTATTAATTATTATGTCATCAATACAAAAAAAATTAAAGAAAAACTTAAATAAATAAATAAAATACAACCCAAACTTCAAATATATCCTACTACTGACACCTATCATCTGAAGGTCGTGGGTTCAAATCTGAGCTGGGGCACAACTTTTTTTGTTGTTTTTTTACTGCATTATTTTTTTACTATCTATTATTATTATTATTCCTTTAATTAAAAAGAAAGATAAAAAAAATGCATTGAAATTTTACTACATTTTACACACATAACAGCTGAAGGTCGTGGGTTCGAAACCCAGCCAGGATATATCCCAGTGAACAACAGAGGGCAGAGACATTAAAGAATGATAAAATCTGAAAAAAAATCATGATTGAAGCAGCATCAACTGATGAGGCAGGTTGTGTGAAAGTGGATTCCAATGCATACAGAATTCAACAACCTAGAAGTCTCAGTCAGGCTCTGAGAGAGATGAGAATAAAGGAAGACCATGATAGGAAGATAAAATTAAGAGAGGACTATGAAAAGAAGTGCCAAGAAATGAAATCCTATGAAATGTGTATGGACTGGGTAGACACCAAAGTGTATGAAACAAGATTTATCCAGTTTCAAACAATGGCCAAAAGGTGTCCCAGTTCATGCAGCAGATTTGATCAAGGCGGGATTTAGGTATACAGGCCATGGAGACAGCTGTGTTTGTTGTTGGTGTTACTTGGTGGTACAGAATTGGAATTCACAAAGAAGAAATCCAGACTGTGAATTCACTAAGATGTTATTGCCATCAAAGAAAATGGAAAGGGGAAACTATAAAGAATATGGAAACTGTCTAGAAACATTTGATGGCTGGGAGAAGAAACCACAATTAAAAAAGAGAATTTGGCAAGGGCAGGCTTGATATATACGAGAGTAGGTGATCGATGTCAATGTGAATGGTGTGCTGCCATTCTTCACTCATGGTCCTGGGTAGATCAGGCTTTTTCGGAACATTATAGACATTCAAAAAACTGTGAATTCTTAAAAATGGTCTTGCCCAAAGATTACGATGATTAAAAGTGTGCCTAGCTTAGTAAAAGTTCTGAAAGTATTGTAAATCCTCTTTTTAATCTTTACCAAGGACACTTAGTGTTTAAAAAAAAGATGAATGACCTAAAATCAATGTTACAAAGGGTCTTTTTGACAAATATGAAAACAAATAAAAAGTTCAAGTGTATATCAAACAAAAACTTTTAATGTCTAATAACATCAATATCAAATTACAGTATATTTACATCAGTAAACATGGTTTTGCTTTGCTTTGGTAGTAAAAGAATCTCCCCAATTCTAACATGACATGAGTCAGTGAATCTAATTGGTTGTATGAAATCATTTTTGGAATAATAAGTGTAAAAGTTCACACAATAATTCCCTCACATTAAAAAGTGCAAATTTTAAAAGGGAGATTTTAAGCATAATAACCCACCACCGGGTGGACACTATGTAGAATTACAGTCCAATTGACACTTTAGAACCACTCAAGCATTTTTTTGCCTTTGTGCTACATTAAGCTGCCAATCGGACTGTAAATTCTCAAGAATGTCCAACCAGTGATGGAGTATTACAACTAGACTTTACGTCTAAAATGTATGACACCCTGTATTATAAGACACCTCTTTTTAACACTATGTACAACTCAATTTCTTTATGTACTACTACTTTGTGCACAATAATCTACAAAAAAATTGAACACTTTTTGGAATAATAAGTGTAAAAATTCACCCAATAATTCCAATAAAATGTACAAATTTTAAAAGGGAGATTTGAAGCATAATAGGGGCCATGGTGGCAGAGTGGTAACACTCTTGCCTCCCACCTCTGAGGCCGGGGTTCGGTTCCTGGCACTGCCTCAAGTGGGAAAGCTGGTAGTTGCTTGCCGTTGGTCGGCAGTTTACAGTACAGAACCCTGACGAACTGTATGTACTGGTTTCCTCTGCCCTTCCAACTACCCATCGTTATATGACCTGTACAGTGTTGAAAGTGACGTAAAACCCCAAATAAATAAATAAATTAGGCATAATAATCCACCGCTGGGTGGACACTATGCAGAATTACAGTCTGATTGACAATTTAGAACCACTCAACCATTATTTGCCATTGTGCTACTAAACTGCCAATCAGACTGTAAATTCTGCAGAATGTCCACCCAGTGATGAAGTATTACAACTAGACTTTACATTTAAAATGTACGATGACCTGTATAATAAGACACCCCCCCGCTTTTTTAACACTGTGCACAACTCAAATTCTTTGTGTACTACTTTGTGCACAATAATATATAAACAAATTCCAACAATTTTTGGAATAATAAGTGAAAAAATTCACTCAATAATTCCCTCATATAAAAAGTGCAAATTTTAAAAGGGAGATTTTAAGCATAATAATCCACCACTCGGTGGACACTATGTGGAATTATAGTCCAATTGACAATTTAGAACCACTCAAGCATTTTTAGCCTTTGTGCTACACTAAACTGCCAATCGGACTGTAAATTCTCGAGACTGTCTACCCAGTGGTGGTTTATTACTATAATCCACCACCGATTGAGCACCATGCAGAATTATACTCCGATTGACAATTCAGAACCACTCAGGCTTATTTTTTCTGCCTTTGTGGTACATTAAACTGCCAATCGGACTGTAATTCTACAGAATGTCCACCCACTGATGGATTATTCTAGACTTTACATCTAAAATGTATGACGACCTGTATTATAAGACACCCCCTTTTTAACTAACACTGTGCACAACTCAAATTCTTTATGTACTACTACTTTGTGCACAATAATATATATTTTATTTTAAAAAACATGATATCCAGCAAGTAAGCTACATGGGGCCATATTTGGGCAGTGGTAACACTCTCCTCCCACCTGTAAGATTCAAACCCCAGACCTTGGAAAATTTGGTGGTCACTGGTGGTGGGTATTTTACAGTACAGAACCTTGACCAATTGGTTACCTCTGCCCTCAAAACTATCCGTTGTGATATGACCTATACATTAAAACCCCAAATAAGATAAATAATTATGAGAAATTAGCAGTATTGTATCTATATTATGTCCACTAAAAATAGTAAGCTGCCTAAAATAACCATTTAACATGAAGCTATTCTTTCTGATAGAAAAGGACAAAATAAAAAATGAACAAGGTTTACTGAGAAATTAACCTTCCTTGAATGTGAGCCTCAGTGATGTCATTTCAGAATCCAGTAATCTCCAGGGTATTATTGTTTCAGTTTTTCTAAAATTGAAAAAAGTAAAGAAGAAATGCTAAAAATTTGTAAAAAATTGCTTTAAACATAATTTTGATCAATACTACAGTCTGAAATAGTATCACTATTGTGTGTATATCAATATTTATTAAGTCAGATTCCCCAGTGCAACAGGATTCGAGGTCTGCGTGGTAATATCTTGGACTCTGGAAGGGCTGGACACCATAGCCTCACCATAAGTGTCCATCCTTATTGATTGTTCATTAACTCAAGAGGGTTCATCATCATCTTCTGTGGATACTACAACCATGCTCGCGAGATAACATAATCTTGTGAAAAAATCCCCCAAAAGTACCATAACAAGTACCAGAGGTATAACAATCAGTACTACGAGTGTTGGGAAGTGGAGCAGTGCTAGGAGCCTCAGCGCAGGTTTACCATTGTCAATATCAGTTCCATCAACTGTTTCTGGCACCTTTGTCATCTCTTCGTCTGAAAATACAAAAAATATAACCAATTACAATTTAATTTAAGAATATGTAACTTGTACATATGGAATGATTATAACTATTACTATTGTTATTATTATGATGATAACTTTATACATCTCAGATATACCAAATATATATATATTACCTCGTGTACATTCTAGCACTTGAACGTCGGGAATATCTTCAATATTATGTACAGTCCTTACAGAAGGGAGGCAGAGTTGTCTTGCATTTAATGAAAATAGTATATATTCAACTAAATAGGTCTTACATTATTATTTTTTTATTTCAAAAAATGTATTTTTTCCCCCACTGAATTTTTGATTATAGTTCATGACATCACTTACCTGATATTGTTTCTGTCCCTTGTACTATCAACATATCACTTCCTTCTAGACTCAGTGAACTTCGTCCAATGCAGGACAAAATAAATATCACAAGGGATACTTGGATCTTCAAAAATTCCATGGTAAAATGGTACTTTTTTACTGAAAATTATCAGACATACCGCCAAAGCAAAGCAAAGCCACATGTATTGATGATGATTCAAATATGAGGAATATCATGCTATTATGCGTTAACCTTAATATGTCTAATATGTTATGACATCACAAGATGTCTTGTGATGTTATAACCAACGATATTAGGAATAGTGTCTCTCAAACATAGGTGTTTTTTTTTCAGGAGCCATACCACACTGAAATATCTCTTTAAATAGAGTGCAGAAAAATATAATATTTCTTCTGATAAAAAAAAATTTCTTTCTATTTGTATTATTATTAAAAAACATAGATATTTTGGATTGTCGATTGCAACACCCTTTTAGTTGTATGATCTCTGGGATGACTGGAAGTGGAAAAACATATCTCATTAAACAAATTTTGCAATCCATGCATCAGTCAATTTTTCCTTAACCAGACAGGATTGTACGGATCTATGCTCAAGATCAACCTGTGTATCATGAACTAAAAGAAACCATACCATATATCGAATCTGTGTGCAGCATACCAGAAAATATCAATAAAGAGAGATATTTCATTACTGACAGAAATAATGTAATGGTTTTGGACGATATGATGACTGCTTGTAAGGATGATGACAGGGTAACTAAACCCTTTAGCATTGAAAGCCACCATAACAATTTGAGTATCTTCTATCTGGTCCAAAATCTCTTCAATCAGAGTAAAGAAATGAAAAATATTAAACTAAATACCCGTTATCTGATCGTTTTTAAAAATCCCAGAGACAACCAACAGGTTAGGGTTTTGGCAAGGCAGATGTACCCAAACAAAACAAAATTCTTTATGGAGGCCTTTGAAGATGCAACTTCAGCTCCTTTTGGTTACTTGTTCCTGGACTTGAAACCCTGGACACCTGAACCATACAGGGTTCAAACAAACATCTTACCTCAGCAGCTCCAGCGTGCCTATATTCCTATATAAAAGCTTTGGTGGTCCAATAAAATGTGTCATTTCTAAATTAGCTTGGCAAGATTCAACATGTCTAAAGCACTGAAAAACAGTGACCATTATATTCAACTTTCAGCTAAAAGTGGTCCAAAGAGTAGGAAGGCACTGCTGAATCAGGCCACGCACGAGGAGCTGAAAGGACTGTGTGAAATCTGCTTGAATATTCTCAAGGGAAATATTCCCCTCAGTGATAACAATTTCAGGAAACTTAAAAGGAACAGCAATACAATTAAGGTGCTAGCCAATTCAAAAATTCCATTGAGGGTTAAAAAGTGGGTGGTCAGTCAGAAGGGTGGTTTTCTGGGCAGAGTAGGATCCTTGGCTATATGTCTCTTGTCTAAACTCTTACTGAAATGAAATGCTGTAAAATATGGTTTTGGTCCCCAAAGATCAATGCAATTTGCTACTGAAAGCTCAGATGCAAGATATCCCACCTGCTGTAAAAAAGTCTGCCCAATTAGATGACAACATGTCTCAGTTACTAAATGATTCCAAGAATCACACTAAGGCCAAAGAATTTGAAAGACTATTTCGAGATTACATGCGTTATCACAACCATAATACAATACCCAGTTTCAAACAAGCTAGTCCAGCCCTAGAAGCTGCACCTCCTGATATTCCAGCTGCTTCTGAAAAAGTATTAGCCCCTTCTTCTTATTCTAACATGGTTTTAGGACATTTACCGGATATGTATAAAGCAAAAGGTAGGCTATTGCTTCACCATCTAAGAAATGCAGGCCATATACCTTTTTGCCATTAATGTAATAAATCACCATTTTTTTATACTTATACCCATTAATGGGAATAATACGCATAGAATGTTTGTAAATCCACATGTAAGTTATGACATATTTTGTTAACACAATTAGGGCTGCAAGCGAGTCTAAAAACTCTAACCAAGCCCTAACCCTCTTCGAAATATGTTATATTAAAATACCGTCTTATAAAAACATTGTTACACAAACAATTAAAGTTTGCAAATGCTTAAAATATAAAAAAAATGAAATGGAAACACCTTATATTAGTAAAATTTAATTTTGTAGTAGAATTTACGGCAGTGTTTAATTGTTTTTGAAGACCCGGTTCAATTTTCTATACTTGAGAGGAAAAATTGGGGAAAAATTTCAGACTGAGGAAAAATTCGGGAAAAAATTCAGAATCTCCTGTCAAAGAAGAAGCGAGTGGTGAACAGGAAAGTGGTGGAGAAGTGGTTAGAAGAAGAGGAGGCCTACACCCTGCACAAGGCAGTGAGAAGGAAGTTTCCCAGAGATAGAGTTTATGTAACTTATAAAGACCAGCAATTCGAAGGGGATCTGGTAGACATGAGTCACCTGAGCAAATATATCTGATGGATATAGATATCTACTCACCTGTATAGACGTTTTGTCAAAATATGCCTGGGTTATCCCTCTAAAAAATAAGAGTGTTGAAGTTGCGGCTAAAGCTTTTCTCACTTCATCTGGAAGATACTGCCAGAAACTGCACATAGACGAGTGGAAGAAATTTTACAACAGTAAGTTTAGAGCCATGCTTAAACTGTATGGCATTGAGCATTTCAGCTCAGGGAATAAGGGAATCAAATGTAGTGTTGTGGAAAGATTTAACAGAACCCTAAAAAACAGAATGTATAGATATTTCACTGCAAAATCAACAAATCGATATATAGATGTCTGGCAAGATTTAGTGAGCTCTTACAATCTATCAGTTCATAGCTCTATAGGTATGGCACCAGCTGACATCACTGATCAGAACCAGAAAGAATTTTGGGAAAAATTGTATGGTGGTCATTACCCCACCAGTGACAGGTTTCAGTTTCAGGTGGGTGATCAGGTTCGCATTCCCAGAGCCAAGGGTCAGTTCGAACAAGGCTTTTTACAGAACTAGAGTGATGAGGTCTTTGTAGTGGTGCAACGTAATGGAAGGGTGCCACCTGTGTACAAGTTAAAGGATGTCGCAGGGGATACACTAGATGGGACAGTTTACTCCTGGGAGTTGCAATGGGTCGTCAAACCCACAGACACATACTTTAAGATTGGAAAAATTATAGATCAGAAAACAGAGGGAATAAAGAAATTCTACCGGGTCAAGTACAAAGGCTATACCGAGAAGTTCAATGCTTGGGTTCCTGCTAAAGATATAAAAAAGCTCTAAGGCATGAGAATGAAAAGTCATGGAGTTCACATCGTCATCTTTCTATATCACATGGCCAAGTAATGCTTGCAAAAGTGAGTACCCATTAAATAGTGCTGGTTAAAACAAGGTACGTCTGGCAAGACCGATTCAACTGAAATACGACTATGAAGTTGCTTTGAGTGAAATACAATATCCAAGAAACTGGAACACTTTGAATGCATCCTGCAATAAAGTGTGGCACAATGATAGGACTAATTCTATCACCAGATGAGTCAAGGTGTATATCAAGGCAAACTATGCACTCAGACTGCAAGAAGGCTTGGCACAAATACTGGGGCTGCCAGGCTTGGAGGTTATCTCCCAGAAAATGACAGCACCACATTCAGTGGACATCAACAGGGGATTAACTGGTTTGTATGTGTACTGCGATTTATGTGAACCCCAGATTGTGGGAGACACTCTGGTTCCACGTTTGAGAATTCTTGACAGCAAGGGAAATGATGGACAAAATATTGTTAAATTTTATAACCAATGACATTTGGTTCCACTGAGGAAGAAATACATTGATGTCATTGAAATCAATATAAGCAATGACACTGGAAATATTATTTCATTTACATCTGGGAAAGTGATCTGTACACTCCATATTAGACTAAAACACCCAAATCTATATTAAAGCCACAAAATAATAATGATAATGGTTTCTAAATCATATGTTCCCAATCACTCCTTACACAAACATTACTATGGTCAAGGAATGGACAGGTTTAAGGGCTCTCTTATGCAGTATAGAAAAGGTTTGGGTAGTATCTTCAAAAGGGTGGCCCTTCCTCTCTTGTCAAAGGTGCGAAAACAGCAGCACCACAGGGCATAGGAAGAGAGCTGGTGGGACAGTTGCTGGATGCCTCTGCAATGGCACCCATGCCAAGGCTGTGGAAAAAAGGTATAAAAAGAAAAATTACAACAAAGAAGACCATTTCAATGAAAAAGCCCAAATGAGACACATCAGATATAATTTAATTTTCCACAAAAAATAAATTAACAGAAGAAAGGGAGAAAAACAAGATAAACAAAAGTTTAAGCCACCATAGGGGTTCTCATAGATGAAGCTTTGTGTGAATGTTCCACCAGTTTCTTGGAATGGTTTGATGTTTCACCCACCCAGACGACCATTGCTAAAAGTACTTGGGAGAAATACCAACTAATAGGCTCCCTTTCACATGATAGTGCCCTTCTGGAATTTTATGTATCACCTGGAGATAAATGAGTATATGGACCTTAAAAACAGCTACATGAGAATAAAATTTCGCATCATAAACAAAGATGGCAGTCAGTATGGAGTAGATGACCATGTGGCACCGATAATTGACATCTTTAATGGCCTGTGGAAAAATGTAGAATTGTTCCTGAATGACCATCTGGTATTCCAGTCTGATAACTTTCATGGGTATATCACCATGCTAAAAACTCTGCTGTGCAGCACATAGGAGGCAGTAAAATCCCAAAAGATCAACCAGTTGTTTTACAAAGATACTCCTGGCAGATTAAATTGGACTAATCCTATTCTACCCATACAGTGAATGCAATTCCCGGCTGGACTAGAAATATGCAGATGGGAGTGCTATTCCTGGTGATGCTAATAATATAGGCAACAACGGGCTACACAAGAGATACCTTTACACAAAGGCGAGTGGTGTAACTGAGTTGGTAGGACCAATTGGATTGGACATTTTTGAACAAGTGAGATATATATGTGGAATGGAATGGCATGAAAATGAAGTTGAGGTTTGAAAAGCAAAGACATCCCTTTGTTTCAATGTCAGGACTGGATAATTTCAAAATAGAGCTGATGAGTGTGAATTTATACATTGGAAAAATTACCCCCAGTCCTGGCATTTTGCTGGGTCATGCTCAGGCCCTCATGAAGGCCAATGCCAAATTCCCTGTAACCAGAGCCACTTGCAGTGTTATATCTGTATTAGCAGGCCATTCCAGCCACAATGAGGACAACTTATACCTGGGTCAGTTACCTAAACAATAGTCATTGGAATGGTGGAAGATGATGCATTCACTGGTTTGTGCACCAAAAATCCCTGCAATTTCAAATGTTTTGGCCTCAGATCTATTATATTAAGTACCAATGGAGTGCCTGTACCTGGAACTCCACTTAAAATTGAAGATGGAGATACAACTATATGTTACCAGACCCTGTTTTATGGGCTGCATGAATTGGAGCAGGAGAGTGGAAGTATCATTAAAAGGGAAGACTGGTCCAGGGGATATGCCTTGTTGGCATTTGATCTTACACCTGACTTTAACTATGGTGACCACTACTCTCTGATGGACCATGGTAAAGTCAACTTAGAGCTAGAGTTTTCCAATAAGCTCACTCAGGCTATAAATATCCTGATCCTATCTCAGTTTCGCAATGTCATTGAAATCGAAACATCCTGTTTGAATACTCTTGAATAATAATAATAATAAACAATATGTACAACTGGCAGTTAGAGAAAGTCTTGAGGTCAGATCCATACACTTCAAAACTCTTTCGAGGTGTCTATCCTATAGACTGTATACCCAGAGCCATTAAGTTTCTAGCAGCCCTCATAGCCAGTACCCAACCAAGTGATCAGGATGGTGAACACTGGGTTTTATTGTACCTTTTATCTGAGAGGGAAGGAGACTTCTTTGATTCTTATGGCCATCTTCCAGGCAGTCTTGATCCAAAGTTTAGAAAGTGGATGACAAGTGTTATGTAAAAGAAAAATGCCGAATTATTCTACAACCACAAGTACAAGGACCTTGGTCATCTACATGTGGGCACTATTGTCTTTATTTCCTGTTACTTCGAGCTAGAGGAGTTTCCAGTGAAGATATCATCAAAAGTTTAGGACCAGAACCAATGTACAGTGACTTTCTAGTTAAGCAATTTATCGATTGTAAGTTTGGTTCCGTAATATGATATTGTTGTTGCATTAATGCATTGTTGTTGTTGTAGTTGTTATTATTTTGCTGTTGTTTGCTCTCTCTGTTGATATAACATGATTTTCTTTAGTGAGAAGTGTTTGTGTTGAAATAAAAAAATGATGAAATATCTGATTTTATTTATAATAATAATAATATACAAAAAGGGTAACAAGTACAAAATAAAAAAGACAAAACAAAAACAAACAAAAACGAGCTAATGTCTTTATACACACATGTACAATGTCTTTCCATATATACACAAATGTCTATATTTGCTGTCTGTGTCTCTCCGTCATTTTGCCCCCTCCCCCCAGTGATAAATAAAATTTAAAAAAAAATTACTTATTATTTCACAAATTACTGTTGCTACTATTAGTGGCAAAGTAGCTCGCTGTCAGTTCCTTTATGTCCTGTGTTCACACACCTCCTACATTATAGAAAGCTTTGGTGAGTGACAGCTGATCAGCAGGTAGCACTTCTGCCTGGCACTAGGTGAAATATTCAAAACCACACTACTGTGGTAAAGTGTCTCCAAGGCTTCAGCCCAGTATGTGTCCAAATGCATCAGTACGTTTTCCCCCAAACACTTGTGATCCAGCTGGCTAGGCAGCTCCAGCTGGAATCCCTCGCAGTTACGTCTTGTGGCCTCTTTTGTGGAACTAACCATGTGCACGGCAAAAATATTCTTAAAGTTAAGTACTAGCATGGCCTGGATCACGGAATGCTCCACCTCATCTATGTAGTTTAACTGTAAAATATACAATACACAAAAAAGTCCATGTACAACAAAAACGTTATCTGTGTTTTTAGATCAGCTCAGCAATGTCACTTTATTTTTTTTAAAGTTTTTCTTATTTCTCTTGTAAGAGGACACTTATAGCTACATCGACAGCATACATGTTCGACTTGAGATTTTCCCCTTCATCTACCTTCATGGCTACACCCCTTTTTGTGGCAAACATTTTACCAGATAGGTCGATAACGTAATCCCTCACATGTATCAGAACCCCCCCCCCCCTGTACTTGGACACAGCTGCAAAATGGCCAGGACTTAAGGTAAACCTGCATTTATCCCCAATTTCAAGTTGGTCAGATCTGACACTTTCACGACCCAAGATGTCTCCTCCACTTCCCGATGAGACTGCTGGCTGGCTGGTGGGGGTCGTCTCCTGAGCTTGATGAGGTGCAGGGGTCATCCGCTGACCTTGGGGTGCAGGGCTCATCTGCTGACCTTGAGGGGCACGGGTCACTGGAGTTGGGTTGTACACAGGTACAACTGTCGGTGTGGTGCTAGAGACAGTTGGATCTCCAATCATTGTGGTCATAGCGGCAATATCTTCTTCACTTCTGGTCAAACAGAGGTGTGCACTCTTCAACGTCCAAGTGGCAAATGAGGTGGGAGCTGCTGCACAGCTACTTATATAGTGCCCCTGACATGATGTCATTTGCTCTCTTCTGATTGATCCATTTGGCCTGTGATGTCATCGTGAGGTCATCTGCTAAGGTTACGGGGATTCCCTAGCAACACTTTTTTCAAGGTGAGAAGTCCCAATTCATACTTTTTTTCAACCCGAAAAGGCCAAAACCAAATCTCCATTTTCCGAGTCACATGAGTTTCCAGTGACGCAACGGTCATGTGACTAAATACTGCAATCTGATTTGTTACACGCTATAGTATGTGGTTATTCTTCTGGCAAGTATCCTTACATACGTCAGATGTACTTTGCTAAATGGGTTTCCACCCCTCTTTATAGGGACTTAACAACCAGGGGAATAATACATCTAATTAGTTAGAGCAGGTATTATCTAGCAGATACCAAGTAGCGGGGGTGGCTTCAAGAGGTGAAAGCATCTACCCAAATGTTAATCATTTTGAGTTTATTAACATCAGGGTAGGTTGGACTTTTATTTATTTGTCCATTAATTTTATTCAAAATCACACGGTCCCTACTGGGCTGGTTTTCTCCTTGGGTGTGGGTGGAGCATTCTTGGAGAGGGTCTGGTTTGCAATCACTTTCCAGGAGACCCCTTTCCCAAGTATGGAGGTCCCATGGTCCGGAACAAATAGCAGGGCCCTTATTGGTTTGCTATTGGGATAAAAATTGGGTTAATGGGTCAGATTTGTTTTGGGATAAAGTGGTGGTTCTGGGAGCTCACCAGTATATTTTTCTTGTGTATTATTAAGATTTAAACGTTTTACTGACGCTGTTATATGCTTGTAATTGAACTGATGTAGATATATGCCTGTTATTGTACTGAGGTAGATATATGCCTGTTATTGTACCGAGGTAGATATATGGCTGTTATTGTAATGAGGGAGATATATGCCTGTTATTGTACTGAGGTAGATATATGTCTGTTATTGTACTGAGGGAGATATATGCCTGTTGCTTTACTGAATTATTTTATTCTCCTACCCATAAAAAGAGACACATTACCAAGGGTTAGTAAAGTTGTTGGTATGGATTAGATAAATTCGAATTTAATTCTATAGGTTGTTTCAACCTCAAAATGACCTGGTGGGAGCATTAATAAATGGGGATTATGTTCGGATTTTATAAATTTTGAGAGAAGTCAATTGGTAAAACAAGACAATTTTGACAGGTTTAACAGGGTTTTTAAAATTTCATGGAAAACCAGGATATGTCCCCTCTCAAATTAAGTGGCTGGGAGCCAGGGGCCTTTAAGTGAACCAACTTGGGGGAAAGGTTTGGATCTGCACAGTTGGTGGGTGAGAGGAGAGGCAATCCCTTAAGTATACAAGTTAGGTCACACTATTGGGCCACTCAAGGGCTGGGCGTCTCTAGTTTGTAGAGTGCCGGGGTGCATTGGCCTCCTTGCCTGATGGGGGCTGTACCCTGTGATTGTGGGACATGTTACTGCACTTATTTCCAGGCCGAGTGGTAGGTGGTGAAACCTCTATGTAAGTTATGGTGGTTAGGGTGATTCCCGGTGCACAAGGCAAACTTACAAAATAGATCCCTGTCCAGTCATGGAGGGGGGGGGGGGGGGGGGGGGGTCCTTGGGAATCCACTGGCAGGTCTGGGGTTCTGACCTTTAGAGAGTTATGGGGGAAGGGCACATTCTGTATGTAGCCGTTATTAGAAGGTGGAAAACTTTTATCATTCATTGATAACTATATGTGCTAATAGTGTTTAATCATAAACAATAAAAGTAGTTTCCAACAAATTTATAAAAACGTCATAATCAGTTTTGGGTTTTAGCACTTGATTTGGATTCTCTCTGTCACTATGGAATTAACACATATCATCTGATGCCACTTCACTACAATAGTCTGCCATCAGGTTGGTGTTCAGAGTTTTGTTTTTGATCGCTGTGCAGTTGAGTTTAAAATGGTAAGGTCATACTTTTACCAGTAAAATCACAGAAGAAAACTCAGAAGAAAGACCAGAAGCAAAGTTTTAACAAGACTAGCTGTGCTGTTATTGCTGTGAATCAACAAACAGGCCTTTGAAAGTTATATCAGTGAAATTAACACAGAAATAAACAATGGAACAATTGGTGTTTCCTTTATCAGAAAACAGTTAATACCTAATTATGCACTGTTATCAGCAACTGTTATCAGTATGAGAAGTGTGACAGCCTGACAGTCACGTGTTATCTGAGTCATACATCTTTCCAGTCATGCCTCTTTCTCTGATAGTCGTTGTGCACTTTTTGTTCTGTTTTGGACGTTATTCTGCTTGGAATGACTTGGTGAGTGGAATTTAATCATTGAGAAATCTCAAAGCTACCCCCCCAGTTCAATAGCCAGGGTCATATTGGTACGGACCCTTAACATTGTTGCTTGTGTGAGTCAAACCCACAGAGGTGACATTCTGTAATTCTGAGAACTCACTAACCTACTAGGTTACTGTGGTCCTTAAAACATTAACATGATTGATAGAATAACTTTCTTTTACAGATTTAACAGACATTTTCCAATCTCTAGTGCACTAGATGGTTTTTGAAAACAATAAATTTTTTTGGAAATACAAGTTTGTTCCCATTATTGAATCGAATGCAAGGGTTTATTTAAAACACTTAACATTCGAATCTCAATATTTGCACAGGGCAGTTATCACTCTGAAAGTCAGGGATAATTAAGGAAGGTGCAATTACCAGTGTTGTTACATACAATGTAGGCAGTGTGAGCATCACATTGATGTTTTGACTAGGTCACATGCACATAAATAAGACAAGCTGTTAGTTTTAGCTGATGTTGGATGTTTCTTAAGTATGTTAACCAACCAGTATTCACGGTTTCCTTAACCCCCGTCAAAACCCGTCCTGAAATGACCCATGTAATGGGTTGACATTGTGAGACATTAAAACCTGGTAAACCTTTATGTAAGTCTATGGTGTTACAGAAAGTCTGGAAACTCCATTCGTTAATAAATAGTAGAACAGTACTCCATTTTGTACTATAAATCCTTCTCCCAACAGGAATCAGAAACTCGTGACCTGTACCATGACCTAGATGTTTTGGAGGCTGAGTTGAGTGACGTCAGAAGACAAGTCCATACCAAAGAGAGGTCACAACATGATGGCTTCCCCGCTAACGATGCCACGTGGTCAGCCTTCACCGCAGCAGTAGCCACAGGAACGGATGAATTTGTGGCTGAGGGGAGTGTCATCACTTTTGATGATGTGAGTTGTATGTAGTAAACAGAGCATACAGTGTTATCCCTAATTTATACTGATCCATACTAATGTGAAGGTCTTCGTTTTTTCAATCTTTCCATCCATCAGCGTTTAACAATCCAAGTCATGTCAGGACTTACTGAATCCCACACTTTAAAATGGGTCCAAACCAAAGACTACAGATCCGAGAGCAAAGAGAGTAGAATCACTAAATCAGTTAACCTCTACAGTATTGATGCTTGTTTGTGGCAGTCACAAGGACAGTTGGAGGACTTGGACAGCACCAGGTCAAAGGCTTGCCATAGAAAAGACATGTTGATATGTCTGAGGAAGGCAACTCACTCTTTAAATATTTTTTTATGTTTCAGGTGAATGTCAATGAAGGAATCTGCCCTTGTAATTTGGAGGGAGAATGTTTTGACACACTGTTTGGGTTTTTCCTTTGTCCTGAAACAGGTAAGGGTCAGACAGGGCATTCTCAGCCAGCACTATATGTCAGTGATTTTTTTCATTATACAAGGTTTTTATATAAATTATTACAACATTCAGGGTTTATTTAACACTAAGAATGCCTTGAGCTGTTATTATTAAAATTATTGTTTACAAATAAAACATCAAATCTTGCTAACTTATTCCGTTTTACACTGTTGGTTGTTTTTTTCTGGTCATTGCTTGTCCCGATAATTCCCACAACCCAATTCAAATGTCTATCTCTATCTATCTATCTCTTATGATTACATTCTTTAAGAAAGTGTGTCCCCTTGGTGTCTTTTCTGCTGGGTCTTTTCAGATGTCACTCTGGTCCTGGCCCTGACTGAAGACTTTTTACAGGCTGTATCTCAATATCAGATCCATTATGAAGCCGTTTGCTGCTTTTATGTCTTGAACTCTATCAAGGCTGATCTATCTCACAAACATCAGACAAAAAAAAATAAATTTTTGGCCAGTTTTTCTGAGGCATTGATTCTCCCTTTTGATTTACCCAAGGTTCTGTCTTGAGCCCCTCTTTCTAACTCTCTGCACAAGTCTAAATTCAGTTCAAAGGTGGATGCATGGTGTCAAATCAAAACCCCAAACTTCAAACTACTGTCTGCAGCATTGTTTACTGGATGAAATGAGTCATGTCACACCCTACCTTGGAAAACTCCATTGGCTTCCAGTTTCATGTCGTCTTCCATGGCAATCATTTTTTTGCAAACTTCCTATTTGTCATCCTTAATCAAATCTGTTTATTATTTATAAACATAGAAGACCACAGTTGCCCTGAAAAGAGTGTTCAAAGGTCGATTTTGACCCAAGCAGAAGGTTGTGGGGTACAAGAAAAGTGGTCTTCATGTCCCAAACCTCAATGATCTAGGACCAACAGAACGGTAATACTGGGCATTATAAGCACCACGGACTACCTCTGACTTTAAAAAATGGTATAACTTTAACAGTTTTGCAGTGTTAAGTGAACATTGTGAAGGGATAAAGAACCAATTACTCCTCAAGCTTTTGAGCTACACCTCTGAAAATTTGCAATGACACAGTACATCAAGAAGTAGATGAACAACATCATGGACAAAAATCTGAAAGTTGCAACAATATATTTAAGTAAGAAAAACAGTGTAACTGTAACAGTTATGATAATTCTGTGATAATTTATTATTAAAGCAGCTGAACAACTTCACTGAAAGCCTGTATATGCAGTCATTTTGGAATGATAAGCTATTGCTATTTCTCACCTAGTGATGGACCTGGATCTATGTAGACATTTAGAGCAAAATGGTGGACAAAATAAACCAAACAAAGCCTCCTACAGGTATATTATAATGGCTTGTCTAGCAAGAGAAAATCATGGTCAATCTGTTAACAGGCTGATATTTGACCTGATCAGCTAGGGTTTCCACATGCTAAAGGCCGTGTATCTCTCTTGTTGCACCTGGTCCTCCTTCCAGCTTGACATTAGACCTTCTTAAACCCAACAAAATATAGAACATAGTCCAATTACATAGTCCAAGTGTTGACAGATCTATAGTACAAAAGCATTGTTCAAACATTGTATAACATTACCGATCTATAACCCAGCCTGTGATTACATTCCAGCCATGTACTACTTTTTGGTCAGCCTGGTCTCTCCTTCTGACCATGTCAACAATGTCTACCTTAGGATGGATACTCAGCCTGTCCTCAACATAATGGCAGCAGTCAACACCACAGCAGACTTTTTATCAGGTGAATCTCCTCATAGTTTATGTTCTGTCAACAAAGTGTATGTTTTACGATCAGATGTATTTATATAAAAATATTTGCTACACTTGTGTATTTTAGGGAAAATCATGTATGTAAACATAAATGTATACGCCAGTGCATTGATCCAAAATCAGTATCTTGCATTTTAAGCAAAGTACACCCACATATAACTACATATCTATATTGAAATGTACAAGAAATCACCAAGTCCAAGGTGATGTTTAAATCACAATATGAGCTGTTGGTCCTTTTATCATGAACAAAGATTGTTTATTTCACAACTGCATGCCACATGACTTGTATGCCAGTATAAGAATGATTTACAAAGATATTTGTCACACTGGCCTCTGCACCATTTCAACTGGGACTCACAGTTTAATCCCCTGTGGTGTCTTTTGTCAGATTTCAGTACAAGTAATAAGTAGTTATTGCTGCAACAACAAAAGTGAACCAGTCCAAAGGAAGAAAGAGACTTGCCAATAAAATTGGGGTTCTAAAACACCTTGAAGGTTCCTCCCAACATCTTATTGAATTCAAATTATTCTCAATAGGATAAAGTTAATCTTTCACAGCAGTATTTGTATGTGTAATTCTCATCACAGTATGCTTGCCCCGACATAAGTCTTTAATCCTTATCATGTGAGATGTACCCTTGACAGGTTCCATTCAGTCTGGAGTCATATTACAGTGCTCTCAGGGCTCCAAGGTGGCAGTAGTGGCGGACTCTGGTGTCAACAATGAGAACTACATCACCCTAGTACCAGGAACTCAGTCTTCATTTGTGGGATTCAGAATATAAAAGTTTTCATCTTTGGAATAAAATGTTTCCACATCACTGCTGTTTCCTTTGTTATCAGCTGAGTTTAGGTCAGTACCTCGAAGGTCAGAGTTGGGGTTTACATCCCGTTCAAGAGCCAAGATCATACGAGGACAGATTTTCTGTGTATGCCATGTGGCCATGTGCTGACAATGTGGTGACACTTGCTCACAATGTACACCTTAATAACATTACTGCATCAACCTCATTCTGCACTCCCCTTCTAGTCTTCATTTGGCATATACAGGCAAAGAGAAATAAAGAAGATAGCTATGTGTGATGCAGACTGTGATGAACAGGTCAACAGGAAAAACCACAGATAAGGAACCTGTGTGTGATATTCTCCACAATCCAAGGCTGCACTTTATATTCATCTCACAAATCACTGTAAAACCTAAGACAGAGTATAAAGTCAGCAAATGACTTCTGACTCCAGCACTGGTCACTGGTGTGGTCACTGGTGTTGTCAGGTATTACAGGAACTAGGACTGCACTGCATCTCATAACAAGTTCTTAGGACTGTGTAGAGAGGTGATGTCAGTGTGAACTCATCCACCATGGACATTTCACCAGACAGAAATATGTACAGAAACTATTTCAATGTCCAGCAACATCTAGCACAAGGATAATAAAATAAAATAATTAACAGCATACTACAATAGAAGTCAGTTTATTGTTGATAACTGTACATATCTACAATTCTGGTGAGACAAAACAAAGTTACATCAGCCCTTAATATACACAATACATAAACATGAAAAGTGTTAACATAAAACAAATCTGTAAAACATATAAACAAAACAAGCTTTCAATATGGCTGACTGTGAAATCTGCCCTGTATCTGCATCACTGTTTACATGAAGAATTTTGCACAATGTACTAGCAGTCCAAATCACAAATATAACAAAACCTTTCTGTGGTTAAGACAAATTTAGGTCATAATTAATTGAAGTATTGAACATGTTGCAAGAAGCTGTGACAACTGTTTAATACGCTTTCATTGTTTATTTCCTGTATCTGTAAATCCACCACACTAAGCTATCACTTTTGTTGTAGGATCCACCACATTTTTGACAAACAAAAACCTTGAAAATATTTTTACAATGCAACAAAATTTCCAAGTGGGTTACATGAATTAAGAAGCAACTTTTGAATTGTGAAACAGACTCTTCCTTTACCCAGAAAATCTAGCCAATGGCATCAACACTGACAGAGTGAAATCAAAAACACGTAAATGACATATTATCAATATTCCTGTTATTAACCCCACAAGCTTTAGAAGTATGTGCATGTGATTACAGATCTAGAGATATCTTCTCCACACTAAGAATTCACATTTTTTGCTCTGTCACCAAGAAAAACTGAGAATGGTGATAAATGAATAAAGACTGGCATAAATTATTCATATTTATTACCGTTAAATCACAGGTAATCATAATTCAACAAAGGTAGCATTATAGAAAGTAAGGAGATACTGTCGTCACCTTGTATACCATGTGAATCACTTACCAGGCTGTTCAACTGCAATAACACTGCTGCCAAACTACACAAAAGAATGTAAAATACAAATAATTTTTTTACCTCTTTTTACTATTTTCATTATGGCCAGGTCCAAGCAAGATTCCACCATGGCGTACATGTTCACAAACCACCACAATGTCCCTGACAAATGTTAATGTTATCTACCTTACTGTTTCTGTGAAAGAGGCCCTGACAAGATATTAAAGTAAAGATCACTACCAATGTTCCTTATAACTACCACCTTCCTATAACTTATGGTTTCTTAGGTACAAGTCTGGATATAATTTTATAGGTCAAGGTCACTATAGCAAGGTCAAAGATCAAAACAAGATCACACCATGATGTTGCACACCTACATATCCAAATAAATGTACCTACCAAGTATCACCTTTCAAGTTGAACATCTTACTCTATCCACGATATAGCCTGGACAAAATATTAAAGGCTGGCTTCACTACAGCTTGGTCAAAGGTTAAATTAAGGTCACCACCAAGACAACACACACCTACACCCTGTAACCAATGTCCACACCAAGTATGAACTTCCTATAACCCCCAGTTTCTGAGATACAGCCTGGACAGGATCTTCCTGCTCAGTGGCCAGCCCAGCTGAATGGATCAATACAATACCTGCACAGCCTTTAAAGGCTAGGTGTATACTAATGTGTGCAAGTCTGTTGTCAAAACAAAGGGAGTAGTTTATTAATTATAACTGTTCTTAAAATATTACTAAGCAATTTGAACAAATAGACTTATTCCTATTTTTGGTTAAAATGGGGGCATTTAAAGCCCTCATAATTTTCCCTAGAAACATCTAAAATGAACCCAATGTTCACACACTTCACACTGTATCGAGCCGAAGGCCATTGTGACATATTTTACAATGTTTTCTGGTGGCACAAACTGTTTATAAATGCAATAATCATCATCTTTCAAATTAACACCTGATTTATCATCATTATTGATATCACTGGGACCGGGCTCAGAGGTATATGATGGCATAGTGAAGCACAGATGTTTGAAATGTGACTTTGCCGATGGTTTGTGGCCTTTGTTGAGTATGTAATGTTTGCATGTCCTATTTCACATTTTAAGTATTCTGCAATTCTTCAGCTAAAACTTCAGTGGTTATACTTCCTTCAGTGACAACACCCTAAAAAGATGACGTTTTATTTTTGGGATTTCGTGAAAGGACGCTGATATTGTGGAAAATGTTTACTCAGGAAACCTCCAACAGCTTGTGACAGTAATTGGAGGTACAGTAAGACGATTATCTTTTAGTTTTGAGTCACAGTGAGGATTGCATCTCTGACAGATTCACCTGATTCCCATCATTCATGACAGTACATAAGACAGTGTCATCACTACATATGACCAAAGCATTATTAAATAATATCACAGATTTCTTGACTGCATTTGATGGGGTCAAAGATCAGATATAATCCTTTGCATTAATCCTAAACATGTGATATTGTGATTAAACTGAACCAATGTGAATCATCATGACACTATTTACTATAGTGTGGTATGCTGTCATCCATGTAGGGGTTGTAAGACATCTGACATGTGGACAGGACATATCAAATTATCTTTACATTGGCCCAATCTATCAATGATCCACATAAGCATGCAACTTATGACTGCCATATAAAATTATAAAATACATTTTCAACACCAACATTTTGGACATGTTTAATGAAATGGTGCCTCAGGTTTACATATTTCACACCTTGACGGTGAGGGAGAAAGTTTGTGATCTACTTCTAGCTTACAGGTGATGAATTTTGGAGCTTTTCCCACAAAGAATGACAGTTTCCAGGAATGTTTTATAAAGTCATTTTTCTCAATAAGCTGTGATGGACTTGCTACACTCTGGTACTACTTCACCTACTGCTCTGTCTCATCGTGTGTTTTTGGAGACAACTGATTCCTACATGTCAGGAGCTTCATATATTGAATATATTAGTACAATTTGTAAAGAATTTTCCATTTGTTCTGCTGAATAGATATATTGTGACTTTCACTGCTGCTTGCATGCAGAGATAACCCATGGACAACAAAACAAGCAATTACTAAAATTGTCTTCTACCAAAGACAAATGTCAACAAACGAGTGAGACACCAAAGTGGAACAGACTGAAAACTTGTTCACTGGCAAAACTAGGAACTGATGTACAGAGCGATAGACACTGACACACGGCTATTGCATCATGTGACCAATAGATCTAACACAGTCATTATACATAAAATACACATGTATGACGAGTTTAAGCAACAGAAACAACAAAAATCCTATTCTGACAAACAGATTCTAAAACACATAGCAGCAGCTGAAGATTGCAACCCTTCATTAATCGATGTTAGTCATTTTTGTTTTTATTACTATTTTCATTCTAATTACCACAAACATATCAGTGAATAATTCTGTTTCTGAACAAAAACTATCCACAACAAAGAATATAAATACTAAGAAATCTTTATTGTGTCACTCAGTCGTGTACAAGGTCTATATGAAGCATCTCAAAACATCAGACCTGACGCACAGAAACAGCAAATGGCTGGCACAGTTTGAGGTAAAAACATATCACAATGTGAGACTTATAAATACAATAAAAATGTATGAAAACAACAGTACTTTCATATTGCTGTCATTGTGGAAGACTTTCAACTGACACTAAATAAGCACATATTTGATGAGATGCTAAATTAGTTTATGTAATCTGCCATGAACCATAAACTTTCATCAACATCAGTTAAGTACATCTTATTTAAGTATACATACAGAAAAAATATACTGAGCAATATAAAACATAAGTTTTTTAATGTGTGATGTTAGTAATTACATGTTATCTCAATGGGAAATTAAGCATTATATACTTTGTACAAATATACCAGCACCGAGTTCGATATATGAACAAAATCTGCATATAATTCTACATTTATTTATCAGCTTAAAACTGGTTAACTTGCCATATATTACTAATCTAAGTACAAGAAGCAGCCATAAATAAACAGATATTGCACAGACAATGTCTAAAACAACAGAGTTAAGCAGATTTCCATACAACACACAATGAGATGTGTATAAGGTCTGTTGGATAGTGTACACACTGTACACAAGTAACTCAGGGTGACTGCACACTGACAATATAGATCCTGATGATAATTGTACACTGATAACTAGCATACTGATGAGCTGTACACTGACAATACGCACAAGGATGAGTTGCACACTTAAAAGTTGCATACTTACAAGTTACATACTTACAAGTTACATACTTACAAGTTGCATACTTACAAGTTGTAAAAATTTTATTGTAATTTAACTTTTTGTAAGTTAAATACTTACCTTATCCTCACTAGTGCTATCCGTTGGCGAGAGCAAACATCAACGACCAACTCGAATATTTTAAAAAGAAATATTCTTGTTAGTACCCTGCACATGTGTGGACTGCGCATGCGCTGCGGCCGTAATTCCCGTTTATAGTTCATATTTTAATTTGGGAGTACCAAATCAAAAATTTATATGTGGGGATGGACGGGCGGGAATCCGAATCTAGTGAGGATAAGGTAAGTATTTAACTTACAAAAAGTTAAATTACAATAAAATTTTTACATTTTATTGCGTAAAATACCCTTACCTTATCCTCACTAGTGCTTGATTACAACGATACTGGTGGTGGGTTTAAATTTTTGACACACCAAGAGTAGGTAGAAACCAATAAGTCAAAATACCAATATCCTAGCTAATTGTAGAGGATAAAGTACCAGACCAAATGATACATAAATCATCTTAGTTATCTAAACAAAGTATAACCTATGTAAGTTATAACTTGACAGACAATAATCCCCATCCAAAGTCACAGTACTGATACCAAACATTTTAGTGGGAAAAGTACTAGACTAAGCGAATCAAAAATCTTAGTTAACTAGACAAAAGTAACTAAGTAATGACTTGCCAGAAACTAAATTCCAATCCTTCTGAGGAACTGAGGGTTAAAATGAAGTAGTAGGAGATAAAGTAGCCATTATGACTGTAGCTACTTTACAATTACACCACATGCTGAGCTGAAATCACAATGCAACAAAAGTAACCCCTTTGTGAATGTATACTCCCAGTCTCTCACAATAAAAGTATACATCCTTGGCAAAAGCCTTTGACAGAGTTTAAAACTTCAAAGACTGAAACCAAGCACTAGTTTCCAGAAAATGTATCAAATACATTAAGAAGAATCTAAGAAGATATTGTAATGATTCTTAAACTGATAAGATGCTCCACAAGATGATTTATCTGTAATCATCCAAGTTAAGAAAGTTGAAGTAGATTCCAATTTCTTAACTTCTGTACATAAATACTTAACTTCTCCTTCACCACAAAATAAGGCCGAGAAGTAAAAAACTGCAAAAAAATTTCCAACAGCAAAACAAGAAATATCCCAGTCTGAAGCTTATGATTCCACAATCAGAATCTGTACTTTATAGAGCTTAATCTCTGCCAGGCAGACTCTAAAGCTTACCACCAGAATTCAATTGCAAAATCATTGAAACATAAAAGAAAATGTATTCCAGTATGTAAAAATACTGAATTACATGAGAAAAAAGTAAAAACATGGAAACCTCTTGCCCAGATTACACATATTAGGCTTAGAATTATGTGGAATCCGATGGAAAAATCCGACTGAATGGATTTTCGAGAAAAGTTCCAAGGTATAAAAGAATAGGCTCCTAAGAATAACTAGAGGATCGCTCGCAAAAAAAAAAGATAATGTTTTTGCATAGCAAAAACAAAGCGTCCCGAAAAGGATATAAAGGTGAGTGCTAAAGTATTAAGAAAATGCTTCGTTTCTAGCCTTATACTGTTGTGGCAACCAAAGTCAGCGCAGTCTGCTCTATCTAGCACGGTTTTCAAGATATAAGCATTTTTGTGTTTTGCAAAAAATAAAAAAATTAAAAATGTCCGCTATATTTGGCGAGACAAAAATATTTTGAAAATTGGCATGGCTACTCTGCAGAGATACCCAGCAGGTCCAAAATTTTGTTGAGTTCGCTCCATATAGCACGGTTTTCGAGATATAAGCATTTTTTGTGTTTTGCAAAAACTTTGAAAATTCAAAATGGCCACCATTTTTGGGGAGACAAAAATTTTTGTCAAGACCACTGCCGTGGCATGTATCTCCCACCGAGCATTACAGCAGAAGAAATAGCTTTTCCGAGATATTCACAATTTTTCATTTTCGTGTGTGAAAGGTCTTCCAAAAGTAGGTGAATGAGTTATTTGAGAAAAATTGGCTATCTGCAATACTTTTAGAGATAATTCGCATTTACTCATTTTGAGTAGGTGAGTAATTAGCTATGGGTCTGAAACTTCACCAAGTGAAAGCTCTCCCAAAAGTAGGTGAATGAGTTATTTGAGAAAAATTGGCTATCTGCAATACTTTTAGAGATAATTCACATTTACTCATTTTGAGTAGGTGAGTAATTAGCTATGGGTCTGAAACTTCACCATGTGAAAGCTCTCCCACAAGTAGATGAATGAGTATTTGAGAAAAATTGGGTATCCGCAATACTTTTACAGATAATTAGCATTTACTCATTTTGGGTAGGTGAATAAATATCTATGGGTCTGAAACTTCACAGAGTGAAAGCTCTCCCAAAAGTAGGTGAATGAGTTATTTGAGAAAAATTGGCTATCTGCAATACTTTTAGAGATAATTCGCATTTACTCATTTTGAGTAGGTGAGTAATTAGCTATGGGTCTGAAACTTCACCAAGTGAAAGCTCTCCCAAAAGTAGGTGAATGAGTTATTTGAGAAAAATTGGCTATCTGCAATACTTTTACAGATAATTCGCATTTACTCATTTTGAGTAGGTGAGTAATTAGCTATGGGTCTGAAACTTCACCAAGTGAAAGCTCTCCCAAAAGTAGGTGAATGATTAATTTGAGAAAAATTGGCTATCTGCAATACTTTTTAGAGATAATTCGCATTTACTCATTTTGAGTAGGTGAGTAATTAGCTATGGGTCTGAAACTTCACCAAGTGAAAGCTCTCCCAAAAGTAGGTGAATGAGTTATTTGAGAAAAATTGGCTATCTGCAATACTTTTAGAGATAATTCACATTTACTCATTTTCAGTAGGTGAGTAATTAGCTATGGGTCTGAAACTTCACCAAGTGAAAGCTCTGCCAAAAGTAGGTGAATGAGTTATTTCAGAAAAATTGGCTATCTGCAATACTTTTAGAGATAATTCGCATTTACTCATTTTGAGTAGGTGAGTAATTAGCTATGGGTCTGAAACTTCACAGAGTGAAAGCTCTCCCAAAAGTAGGTGAATGAGTTATTTGAGAAAAATTGCCTATCTGCAATACTTTTAGAGATAATTCGCATTTACTCATTTTGAGTAGGTGAGTAATTAGCTATGGGTCTGAAACTTCACAGAGTGAAAGCTCTCCCAAAAGTAGGTGAATGAGTTATTTGAGAAAAATTGGCTATCTGCAATACTTTTAGAGATAATTCGCATTTACTCATTTTGAGTAGGTGAGTAATTAGCTATGGGTCTGAAACTTCACCAAGTGAAAGCTCTCCCAAAAGTAGGTGAATGATTAATTTGACAAAAATTGGCTATCTGCAATACTTTTAGAGATAATTCGCATTTACTCATCTTGAGTAGGTGAGTAATTAGCTATGGGTCTGAAACTTCACCAAGTGAAAGCTCTCCCAAAAGTACATGAATGAGTTATTTGATAAAAATTGGCTATCTGCAATACTTTTAGAGATAATTCGCATTTACTCATTTTGAGTAGGTGAGTAATTAGCTATGGGTCTGAAACTTCACAGAGTGAAAGCTCTCCCAAAAGTAGGTGAATGAGTTATTTGAGAAAAATTGCCTATCTGCAATACTTTTACAGATAATTCGCATTTACTCATTTTGAGTAGGTGAGTAATTAGCTATGGGTCTGAAACTTCACAGAGTGAAAGCTCTCCGAAAAGTAGGTGAATGAGTTATTTGAGAAAAATTGGCTATCTGCAATACTTTTAGAGATAATTCGCATTTACTCATTTTGAGTAGGTGAGTAATTAGCTATGGGTCTGAAACTTCACCAAGTGAAAGCTCTCCCAAAAGTAGGTGAATGATTAATTTGACAAAAATTGGCTATCTGCAATACTTTTAGAGATAATTCGCATTTACTCATTTTGAGTAGGTGAGTAATTAGCTATGGGTCTGAAACTTCACCAAGTGAAAGCTCTCCCAAAAGTAGGTGAATGAGTTATTTGAGAAAAATTGGCTATCTGCAATACTTTTAGAGATAATTCGCATTTACTCATTTTGAGTAGGTGAGTAATTAGCTATGGGTCTGAAACTTCACCAAGTGAAAGCTCTCCCAAAAGTAGGTGAATGATTTATTTGAGAAAAATTGGCTATCTGCAATACTTTTAGAGATAATTCGCATTTACTCATTTTGAGTAGGTGAGTAATTAGCTATGGGTCTGAAACTTCACCATGTGAAAGCTCTCCCACAAGTAGATGAATGAGTTATTTGATAAAAATTGGGTATCCGCAATACTTTTACAGATAATTAGCATTTACTCATTTTGAGTAGGTAAATAATTAGCTATGGGTCTGAAACTTCACCATGTGAAAGCTCTCCCAAAAGTAGGTGAATGAGTTATTTGAGAAAAATTGGCTATCTGCAATACTTTTAGAGATAATTCGCATTTACTCATTTTGAGTAGGTGAGTAATTGGCTATGGGTCTGAAACTTGACCATGTGAAAGCTCTTCCAAAAGTAGGTGAATGAGTTATTTGAGAAAAATTGGCTATCTGCAATACTTTTAAGAGATAATTCGCATTTACTCATTTTGAGTAGGTGAGTAATTAGCTATGGGTTTGAAACTTCACCATGTGAAAGCTCTCCCAAAAGTACATGAATGAGTTATTTGATAAAAATTGGGTATCCGCAATAGTTTTTGAGATAATTAGCATTTACTCATTTTGAGTAGGTGAGTAATTAGCTACGGGTCTGAAACTTCACCAAGTGAAAGCTCTTCCAAAAGTAGGTGTATGAGTTATTTGAGAAAAATTGGCCATCTGCAATACTTTTAGAGGTAATTCGCATTTACTCTTTTTTGAGTAGGTGAGCAATTAGCTATGGGTCTGAAACTTCACCAAGTGAAAGCTCTTTGGGATAGCTGCTCTGCAGAGATACCCTGAAGATAAAAAATTTCGTCGAAATCGCTCTATGTAGTTTTCGAAATATTAGCATTTTTGTGTTTTGCAATTTTTGCGCAAAAATTCGAAAATTCAAAATGGCTGCCATTTTTGGCAAGACAAATTTTTTTTGAAAATTGGCATGGCTACTCTGCAGAGATACCCTGTGGGTCAAAAATTTCGTCGAAATCGCTCTATCTAGCACGGTTTTCGAGATATAAGCATTTTTGTGTTTTGCAATTTTGCGAGAAATTCGAAAATTCAAAATGGCCGCCATTTTTTGCGAGAAATTTTTTGTTTGAAAATTACCATGGCTACTCTGCAGAGATACCCTGCGGGTCAAAAATTTCGTCGAAATCGCTCTATCTAGCAGGGTTTTTGAGATATAAGCATTTTTAGGTTTTGCAATTTTTGCGAAAAATTCGAAAATTCAAAATGGCCGCCATTTTTGGCGAGACAAAATTTTTTTGAAAATTGGCATGGCTACTCTGCAGATATACCCTGTGGGTCAAAAATTTCGTCGAAATCGCTCTATCTAGCAGGGTTTTCGCGATATAAGCATTTTTGTGTTTTGCAATTTTTGCGAAAATTTCGAAAATTCAAAATGGCCGCCAATTTTGGCGAGACAAAATTTTTTTGAAAATTGGGAAAAGTACTCCGCAGAGAAACCCTGCGGGTCAAAAATTTTGTCGAAATTGCTCTATCTAGCACGGTTTTTGAGATATAAGCATTTTTGTGTTTTACAATTTTTGCGAAAATTTCGAAAATTCAAAATGGCCGCCATTTTGGGCGAGACAAAAATTTTTTGAAAATTGGGAAAACTACTCCGCAGAGATACCCTGCAGGTCAAAAATTTCGTCGAAATCGCTGTATCTAGCACGGTTTTCGAGATATAAGCATTTTTGTGTTTTCCTTATTTGGAAAATTCGTAATGATTAATTAATCATTAATTACTCGGCCATTTCTTGACCAATCAATGCCAAAATCTAATGATTTCCAGATTTTAATAGAATGAATGTATTTGCCAAGTGTCAGGTGAATTGATAAAATTCCTTTCAAGTTATCATCCGGACAAGCTTCCCCATCGAAAAAAGACATTTTTGGTCATGTGACCTCTCTGATTGGTTGAAATGTCACTGCAGCATATTCAAAAAAATTCCCCAAGGCTACTGCCTAAACCTGCCAAATTTGAAAATAATCCGCCTAACGGTTACAGAGTTATAAGGAAAACAAAATGCGGAGCCGGCGGAGCCGCCGGAGCCTGAAGCTCTCCCATACACAAACAAGCGTCCCTTGCGGGACGCTTAACTAGCAACCTGTTCGTAGATTCTCAATTTCTTAATAGGGTATCCCATTCTTTACATTAAGGACACAATACCCTTGATCCTGTAAAGCAGCAAGACAAACTGCTGTGTTGAGGTAATTCTTTTGAAAGTTAAACGCCAAACATGACTACCTATTCCCAGTGCACCCAGATAATCTACTGTGATGGACTTGGAATAACCAGAGGCTCCATATACTTGACAAAAATGAAGAGCTGTAACAAACTGAAGGGAAGGGACTTGCCCCGATATGACCTGCCACAAAAGATTTTTATATCTTGTTAACAGGATATGTAAGTGACCATCTGATAAGTCTATTACAACTACCAGTCCCCTTCACAAATGGTATTACTGCACACTCTACCACTCTGAAAGATTGCATGGTGATAAGCTGGTAAAATAAACTTAAAACTTTAACCAGCCCTCATTACCCTGGCTTTGTAACCACAAAACACTTCAAAAATCCCAGGCTTATACATATTCTTACTGGGGTTATTGCCCTTTATGTAGCATTCGAGGAAAGCAAACCCCTATAATTCACTGTGCTTGTTTTCCTTGATCAGAAAATACTTCAACATGTGGATCTACTGGACAATTTGATTATCACCGAACTGTCTGTTAACCCCATTACTGAATGTGTGTAACTCTAGGATGACAAACCTTCTGTAAACAATACCTTAAAAATGGCAGAAAGCTGTATCCAGGAACTGTTACTGCAAAAGGTCAAAGGTCATCCCTGTGATCCTGATAAAGTAAAAATTCCATCTTCTTTTTCCCTTTCAAAACAGATTTCAAAACATGGAGGCTACACCTATTCAATCTGTCCATGAGGAAATGGAGAAATGGTCACCCATCCACACACTAACCATGGCCAATGCTGCTTAACTTTCGTGATTAAACCTGCGCATTACTCTGTACTACCACCAAAGCAAATGAAGCTGCTCTGAAGACTGGAAGGCAGGAAACGTTCATCAGTCGAAGTACCCACCGTAGCCAGTGGTGTGACAATGCACTGCAAACTGCCATTCAGGATGTGTTGATGAAAGCCGAGATCATCTGCTTCCATTATTGCATAGAAAGCCTACTCAACTTTGACTATGGTAAACCCAATAAACTGAGAAGCAAATATTTCATCTATTACTGGCCATTTCCCTCACACACTGGCTAGAGTTGAGGTCGTTCTTGTCCATCGTGAACTGACGAGTTGACTGCAATGCTGAAGAAGGAACACATGAAGACAGAAGAAACGCATCCGTGTAACTGAGAGGAAGCAAATATTTTCCTCAATTCTACAGAATTTGCCACATAACCAGCTGTATATCCACAAAATAAACAGTATTTTACTGGAAAACTTGCGATATACTGAGCTTAACACCATCTTCACCACACAAAAGGTCACTTCCTGTCTGAAATGTTTTTGCGAACCCATTGTGGGTAATGGGTGAAAAGCTTTTTGATTGGCTTATAGACGATTTTGTCTTTTGCACAACCATGAGATGACACGACACTGGAGCTGTACCACTGGATCCCTGTTGATCAACCAACAGCTAAACAGTGTAGATTCCTGGCTGCCTTCTCACTGAAGATCTTCGACAATGTACCATCTCCAAGAAAATTCTTTTGAGGACTGTAACACAGCTTACTATAAAACCTCAATAGAGAAAGCAGAACTAGTAGTTCAAACCATGGTAAACTAACACAGCATGGTGTAGCATTCATGGCTCTGTAAGGCACTGGTGACGGGCACGGAAACCCAGGCATTAACTGGTGTACCATGCATTGCCCCATGTAGATCCGTTAAGAATTACAGCATCATCTTAGAAGTGGTATTCCTTGTCATCAACAGGCACAGGATCTACCATATAAACCTCATGAGAGGAAGTAGAACTGTTACTTGACTGCATGGTAAATAATCTTCATCGCTTTGTACAGAACTCAACCTCCAGTAATGGAAACTGCTTCTCTGTGGCTATACCCGAATTCCGGTCACTGGTGATGTAATGATGATACGATTCCTCTGTGGGTCCGTTCTTCTGCAGAGCTCAACACCCAGTGATGGCCTGTGTCCTCTGTGGTGGATGCATTGCCGTTCCCGTAGCCATCAACGGTTACGGAGCCGTACCCAAACCTCAAGATGGACATGAGTTCTCTGTGGTGGATGGGCTGCCATTCCCGGAACCCTACCAGCCACTGATGAAATCCATTTCTTCTATAGCTGCCTCAGCCTTCTGGACACGTTTTCCTCAACCTCCTGGTCATTATAAATGGCCGTTTCTGCTGTACTTGCCTCAGTGAGGTAGCAGAACTTAACCAAAAATAGTTGTGAAATCGTCTCTCTGCATATATTCTAAGCTAGGTTAAAATAAAATGCAGAAATCTGAAGATGAAGAAATCTCCCAGCACTTATCAGATGTGAATCTACTGTAGAAACAGCATGGAAAGGGTCATTCCTCGTCATCTCAAGCACAGAATCTACTATATTTACCTCAGAAGAGAAAGCAGATCTGTTACTTAAAAGTCTGGTAGAAATTCCTTCGTTGAAAACCTGCATATATTCCAACTAGTGTTAAAAATGCTGGGAAAAGATGAAGAAATGAAGGAATAAAAGCAATTCTTCAGATGAATCCATATAATGCAAGTGATAATCCGTCATTCTCTGCGTATGCCATTTTGAAATAAACAAAATGACAAATGGTTTCTCGACGATGTTTACTCTCCGACGTCCAAATAAAATATGAACTGTAAACGGGAACTACAGCCGCGGCGCATGCGCAGTCCACACATTCGCAGGGTACTAACAAGAATATTTCTTTTTAAAATATTTGAGTTGGTCGTGGATGTTTGCTCTCGCCAACGGATAGCACTAGTTAGGATAAGGTAAGGGTATTTTACGCAATAAAATGCATACTTACAAGATGCATACTAACAAGTTGCATACTAAGAAGTGTCATACTTATGATGTCCACAGTGATGACTTGCACATTAATGAGTTGCATACTGACATCTTGATGTTAATATGTTACATGCACACACTTTTGAACCATATTCACAGATTGTCTGACGACACTACTGGCTGTCTCAACTGTTGTCTTGTGACCAGGGAGCCTACAACACACAAATGTCAAGTACATTTCCACACAAACTATTAATGACTCACTTCCATAATGTATCAGTTACTGAATGACCCAATCAATCAATTCTAATGTAAATACTCAATCCATCAATAAATCAATGTTTAATATCTTTCACTGTGTTTGAGGAGAACAGTATTGAGCAATGGTCCGTGTTCGATCTCTTCACTCTCTCAGTGGTGTCATTGACACTTCACTGTGTCTTTTGTGTCATTCTTCAGTAAATTTTAGTACCTACTTACCCTGATGGTTATGTACCCTTCCTTCACTCTGTCAGTGGTGTCAATGACACTTCACTACTGTCTTTGTTGGGCAATCCTTGTCTCTGAGCAGTTACTCCCACAGTACCGGGTGTAGTCACCCTGTTAGTACCTGTCAGCTCCTCCTTTCCACTCCTCATTCTGTAAGTCAGTAAACCACTTCAGCCATAGTTTTCACTTTAATGCTCTGTAAATTTGGAATGACCTTACTAATAATATATATAGTGCCACATCTGTTGCCTCTTTCAGGAAAAAGCTCAAAACTTGGCTGTTTGCAGAAGCCTATCCACCGTAGCCTTCTGGTCACAATTCTGGTATAAACTCATCTTCTCTGATATGACCTGGCTATGTTACAGGACTTACGATTATTCATTTTCTTTCTGTTCAGCTGTGCCTTAGAGTCTGTTAACTGATGTAGATTAACTGCTATAAAAGTCCACATTAGATTGGTGTCTTTGTTCTGTATATCAATACCTACTCACCATGATGGGTATGTGCCCCTGTTTCACCCTGTTCATTGTCTCATTTATGGCTTGGTATACTGTCTCACTCTGTGTTTTCACACATTCCAGGAAAACATTGTGCTTCTTTTCAGACTTTTGCTCCATATACCTGTAATTTACACACGGTGAGTAAATGTTCACCAATATACCAATATACTGGTTCTCATACTATGACTGAACCATATAAGTGTACAATGTACTGCACGTGGTCTGGTCACTTACACAAAGCAATTCATGCACAGTTTTTACTGCAGCAAGAAATGGTCAATTATACACAGACTGGAAGGCCAGATATTTGCTACTTGTGTGCAAGCATTACTATTCAAATGTAATTTGACAGATATCTGTGAGCTTAATTACCTTCAAAAAAATCTTTCATCAAAGACAGACATTGGTCAAGGTTTACTCTGTAATGCACTGTAATGCATTACATTTCACCATGTATTGTTATGTAATGTATAATGTAATGTTTAATGTACTGGGTAATGTTATGCATCAGCATCTAAAAGTAATGCAATTTTTAATTACATTTGTATTACAACAACACAACACACAATTACATTTGTATTACAACAACAACACAACACACAATTACATTTGTATTACAAAATAATACATTAACAAATTTTACATCTTTAAGTATAAGTAAAAACATTGATTCTAGATGAGAATCTAGATTGTAGATTATTAACTAGAAATATTGCTTAGCACGAGAAAAAGGAAAAACTAAACTTCCCAATGAGCATTAATGATTTTGCTGAAATGACTATCTTGGTCTGTTAAATAAGGTTTTCAATTTATACAAAAATTCAACATGCCTGCAAAAAATGGCAATAAAATGATTTCTTGAAAAAGTGTCAAATGACTCTCTGTTTTGCATTTTATGCAGAAATTCATGATGACTGCAAAAAATGGTGGGACAATGATATTTGGCAGAAAACACCAGATCACTCAGCTTACACTCTGCCGGTCAAAAATTTTGTCGAAATCACTCTATCTCGCAATGTTTCAAAGATTCAAGAAATTCAAGATGGCTGTCAAAAAGGTGGGAAAATGAATTTGGAAAAAAGTGGCAGGTGACTCTGCAAATAGCCTGCGGGCTGAAATTTTCCCCATAGGTGAAATACTTTTAAGTTATCATCCAGACAAGCACACCCATTTTCAATATATGGTTTTGATCTTGTAACTTCTCTGATTGATCAAAATGTCATGGCACCATATTCAGAAAATTTTCACAGTGCTACTGAATACATGTGCCAAATTTGAAAAGAATTCACCCAGTGGCTGCTGAGCTATAAGAAATAGAAGCCAGAGGAGCCAGTGGCCCCTTCCTTGTAAATTTCTTCTGTATTTAAACCAGATTAATTAGATTCTAAGGTGACATCAAGGTTTTATTGCAATCCTAACTTTGTACCTCAGTGAATTGACTTTTCATCTATTCCAATATGTTATAAAAGTCATATCAGTTGAGAGCTGAGGGATGGAGGAAATCACTGCATACTGGTGCAGAATTTACACTGAAACCACCAGCTATCTACCAGCAACTACTAACTTTCCCACTTACGGGAACTGAACCCAGGGCCCTGACAGGTTGGAGGTGGGTTTCTCAGATCATATCACCACTTACGCAACTTTTAGGATATCACAAAACTGAATGCACTGTAACACATAAATGAGGTTTAAGACATTTAAAGGCCAACTGAGGTTTTATCTCAATCAAACCAACCCTGTATCTGAACAGTGCACTCAACTACCCAATCAAACCAACCCAGTACCTGAGCAGTGCACTTAACTACCAACCAATCCAATCCTGTACCTGAACCGTGCATTCAACTACCCAACTGATCTAACCCAGTACCTGAGCAGTGCACTCAACTACCCAACCAATCCAACCCAGTACCTGAACAGTGCACTCAACTACCCAACAAATCCAATCATGTACCTGAACAGTGCACTCAACTACCCAATAGATCCAACCCGGTACTTGAACTGTGCACTCAACTACCCAACCAATCCAACCCAGTACCTGAAGTGTGCACTAAATTACCAAATTGATCCAAACCAGTACCTGAACGGTGCACTCAACTACCCAACAGGTCCAAGCCAGTACTTCAGCAGGGCAGTAACCTACCTAGTACCCAATTGTTACAATTTGAATTATGTTTGTGTATTTTCAATGGACTCTAGAAACTTGACTTCTGTCAGTTCAGTGCACTCAGTTCATGACATTCTTTACACTGTGTACAAGTCTGTCCACTTTTGTTATATTTACCAATTAAAGATTTTGTAAGTTTCTCTAGGTGTGTATTGATATATATAGTCCAGTATTGTCAGTGACCTTTAAAGTACATTAATGCAGCATTGTGTATAAATGACTGTCTGAATCATGTGTTTTATATATACAGGGACTAGGATTGTTATTTAATATTGATAAAGACCTAAGGTTAAACCCCGGTCACACTTGTTCTGGTAATGTAGTCACTTTAAATGAATATAAATATTATAATCATATTTTCTTAAACTCTATTTAACACAATCAGTTGTTTAAAGTGGTATATATGATGTACTGTATAATAATGTGTATTTATACAAAGTTAAAGTGTGTTTCATGCAAACTTGTCGGGAAATCATGTTAGTGTGAATGATGTTTAAACCATGTTGCTTGATTAATGTTGAAGGTGGTTTGACCAAGGATTATTGAACTAGATGTTATTGTTGAAGGTCAAAATTCTTTTATTATTAAATTGTTGAAGGAAATTGGGATACATGGAAAAGTGAGCTAGATTCGGGTTAGAAGATAGTAGTTACCAGTAAAATACATACCTTAAATTTTGAAGACAGATTAATTGATTCAGACTATAACTGAAGTAAATGTAATATATTGTTAATTTCCCCCAAGTATAGTTAGTAAGGGAATTTATTATTTCTTTTTAAGCACTGAGGGATTGCAGTACCACCCTTCTAGTAGCTTCTGATGTCTTCTGGCATTTAACAGTTTCGTCAAAGATGATGACTATGCAGTCTACCCAGGGAATCTATGACATTGTTAAATATTTTCCATATAGACATTGATTTGATTCAGCAGTAGTAGTACTAAATGGTTAAATGAAGTTATCATACAGATAGAGTTTGGGTTCTGATATTGGAAATACATGTATATTATCATTTGTAAAGTGTATATAATGACATAAATCATTATTAAAGAGTTAAAAGTTGAACATTATTCTTTTTATTTTGTCTATGAAAAGCCACCTTACAATCAAAGTCATAACATTGGTGCCATGACCAGGATATTTTTTGTAGAAAAAAAAAAATGGTTGTAGGAAAATTTGTTTGTAAAAATTTGACTTTTAAAATTATTTTGTTGATGGTGCCATAAAAGTGCTATTTTGTGATACTAGGTAGTGTTTCTTTCCTGTATATGTAGTCATATGTTGCAGTACTGGTAGTATTGATTTGTGAGTACAAGAGTATAGAAGGGTGAGTGTACTGCATATGTTTTTGAGAGTTACTGTGTGTTTCTCGTTACTGGAGTAGGGTTAATGGTTAATCTAGTTCAGCATATATTTTATGGTTGGATAGACAGACTATACTAATTAACAGACTTCAGTTGTTGAATGGTATCAAGGGTATGCCATTGTTTCTTCAAAACCCACGTTGTAAGCATTACTAGGTTGACATAGAACTATATTGGTACCAATAGTTATTTTGTTGTAACCTGTGTTCTTTGGTTAGGCAGAGGTAAGTCCTAGCCTGGTGTTATTTCCACTTCAGAGTAGAGTTATAGCTTGTTCTATTTAAAATGGAAAAGCTAATTGAAAATGGGAAACAAATGGGGTTGGAAGGGGATGCCTTACAAAAGTTTGTACTTGAACAACAAGCTGTAGAAAGGGATGAGCGTGCAGCTAAGCGGGAACATGAAAAAATACTAAAAGAAGCAGAATTAGAGATAGCTAGTCTTAACGCATCTAAAATGTCTTTCCCAGGTCAGGGGGTAGTCTCAGCAAAATATCCAAAACTATCAGCATTTGATGAAAGTAAGGACAATATGGACTCGTTTTTATTTCGTTTTGAAAAGTGTGTTGTAGCACAAGGTATGAAACCTGAAGATTGGGCTATGAGTCTCAGTGCACTTCTTTCGGGGACTGCGTTAGAGGTTTACCGTAGATTGGGTAAAGATGATAGTGATGATTATCAGAAACTCAAAAAAGCACTTCTAAAGAGGTATGGGATGACAGAAGAAGGCTTTAGAAATAAATTCAGGAATTCTAGAGTTGAAAAGGGTGAAACACCATCCCAGTTTGTTGATAGACTTACAAATTATTTTGAGAGGTGGGTCGAATTTTGAGAAGTGTCCAAAAGTTTTGGAAATTTATCTGATCTTGTTCTGAGAGAACAGTCTTTGTTAAACTGTAGTAAGCCTCTAGCAGTGTTTTTGAAAGAGCGTGTACCAAAAACAGTAAAAGAAATGGCTTGTTTAGCAGAACAATTTGTTGAAGCCCATGGTGATCAGAACTGTTTTGTAAAAGAGACTATTTCTGTGAAACAAATGTCAAGTGACAAGACTAATGTAAAAAGTAGTGAGTCTAGGTTGATAACAAAGACTAGTATCAATGATAAAACTTGTTACCGATGTGATAAAAAGGGTCACATACAAAGAAACTGTAGAGTGAAACTCAATGTTGCTAGTGCAATACAACAAAGTAATGAAACTAATGACCATGGTACGGGTGCAACTTGTGTATTACGCATGTTATCAGAGAGTGTTGAAGGTGATCAGTTAAAACTGGCGTCAGGTAAATCATTACCTATAGTTGGTGTGTGTGAACAAGACTTTAGTGGTGGTTCAAAAAACAATTTGCCAGTGTTTAAAGGTGTTGTAGGTGGTGTTACTGTAGATACTTTGCGTGACAGTGGGTGTACAGGTGTTGTTGTAAAATCAAACTTGGTAAAACCAGAACAGTTTACAGAGAAAGTTTATCTTTGTGTTCTTATTGATGGTACAGTCAAAAAGGTTCCAATTGCCAAGGTACACATAGATACCCCATTCTTTGTAGGTGAAACTGATGCTATGGTTATGGAAAGTCCCATATATCCACTTGTGGTAGGGAACATTCTAGGTGCTAGGGATGTAAATGACCCAGATCCTGAATGGCATTGTGTTCGGGAAGAGACCAAACAAGTTAAGGAAAAAACTGAGACAGTAGCTGTAATGACAAGGTCTCAAGCTGAGAAATTGAACAAACCAACTAGTCCATTGAAAATTCCTTCTGAAATTGACTTAGGTTTAACCTCTGAGGAGTTCAAACAACTACAAATAAGGGATAATAGTCTTAACAAAGTGTGGGACCTAGCAAAACAAAACAAGACTATAAAACTGAAGAGTGGTAATGAAACCAGTTACTTTGTTGAGAAAGGTTTCTTGTATCGTAGGGTTCAGTCTAAAGGGAAACAGAAAGTGGTTAAACAGTTGTTAGTACCCCAGAAATTAAGGACAAAAGTTCTTAAACTAGCTCATGAAACGCTGTTAGGTGGCCACTTGGGTATCCAGAAAACATTAGACAGAGTCATGTCCAGTTTTTATTGGCCATGTTTGCAAAGTGAAGCGACTCTATTTTGCAGGTCTTGTGATTTGTGTCAAAAAACTACACCAAAAGGTAGGGTACCGCATGTCCCCTTGAATAAAATGCTACTTATTGATACTCCATTTCAAAGAGTAGCAATTGACCTGGTTGGACCTTTTTCACCAATCACTGAGCGTAGGAATCGTTACATTCTTACCATGGTTGACTATGCCACAAGATACCCGGAAGCCATTGCTCTTCCATCCATAGATACTGTGTGTCTTGCTGAAGGTTTGATAGAAATCTTTTCTAGGGTAGGAGTACCATGTGAGATTTTGAGTGACAGAGGATCTCAGTTCATGTCTCAAGTCATGCAAGAGGTAAATAGGCTCCTGAGTGTAAAACACTTAGTAACAGCCCCATATCATCCACAATGTAATGGTTTGGTGGAGAAGTTTCATTTTGTTTTGAAGTCAATGCTCCGAAAACTTTGTGCTGAACGACCCAAAGATTGGGATAGGTATCTCCCAGCTGTTCTGTTTGCATATAGGGAAGTCCCTCAGGCCAGTACAGGGTTTTCCCCGTTTGAACTTTTATACGGACAAACAGTTAGAGGACCTATGAACATACTTAAGGACTTATGGACAGCTGAGATTGATTCTGAGGAAACTAAAACCACATATCAGTACATAGTAGATTTGAGAGAAAGACTTGAGAAGACTTGTAAGTTAGCTCAGGAAAACTTAGAGTGTGCACAAGAAAAAGGCAAACTTTATTTTGACAAGAAAAGTAAAAGACGTAAGTTTGAGAAGAATGAGAAAGTTTTGGTTCTGTTGCCAACTGAGACAAACAAACTTCTGGTAAGATGGCAGGGCCCTTACAACATAGTCGGTGTACTTGGTGATGATTACAGAGTTGAAGTTAAGGGTAAAGTTAAAACCTACCATGCAAACTTACTCAAGAAGTATATTGAGCGTAGGATTGACCAATCTGTCAGTTCAACAATTGAGATAGCTGAGAATTCAGTTTTGCAGGTAGTGTCTTCTGCCATTATTGAGCCAGATTCAGAAAAAGGTACGGTTGATGATGATAGCTTAATTCAGTTTAGTTGTATGGAGCAAACAGAAATGTAGTTATTAATACAGACTTAGATGAACAGCAGAAAAGAGACTTATCTAAACTGTTGGTTGAGTTTACGGATATCTTTTCTGACCTCCCGGGTTACACAAAGTTAGTTAAACATGAGATAGATTTAACAAGTACTGTACCAGTCAGATCAAAACCATACCCAATACCATATCATATGCAGGGTACTGTAGATTCTGAGATTGAGAGTATGTTGAAAATGCATGTGATTAAACCTTGTAATTCTCCATATGCATCTCCAATTGTACTTGTAAAAAAACCTGATGGAAAGATCCGTTTTTGTACAGATTACAGAAAGTTGAACCGTTTGACCTCTTTTTCAACTGAACCAATGGTCCAGGCAGATCAGAGATTTTGCAAATTGAAAGACAGTAAATGGGTGAGCAAATGTGATATGTCAAAAGGTTATTGGCAAATAGCTGTTGATGAGTCAAGTCAGGACATGTTTTGTAACTCCAAAAGGGTCATATTGTTATTTGAGAATGCCGTTTGGTCTTGTAAATTCTGCAGCTACATTTACTCATATGATGAGGTTGCTTCTCAAAGGTTTAGACAAATCTGAACATTACATAGATGATGTATTGACTCACTCACTTGGATGGAATGAACATTTGTGTGAACTTAGGAAACTGTTTGAGAGAGTGAGATCTGCTGGTCTAACAATGAAACCGTCAAAGTGTAAACTAGGGTTTACCAGTGTTGATTACTTAGGGCATATTGTGGGAGAGGGGGAAATAAGTCCTAACCCTGAGAAGTTATTTAACATTCAACAAGCCCCAATACCTCAAACCAAGAAACAAGTTAGAAGTTTTCTAGGGTTAGTAGGATTTTATTCCAAATTCATACCCAATTACAGTACAGTAGCAGCTCCATTGACAGACCTGACTAAAACAGGTTGCCCAAATAAGATAGTATGGGGTGATGCTCAAGAAAGATCTTTTGTTATCCTGAAAAAAGTTCTGAGTTCAAATCCTGTCTTAAGACTCCCTGATTTGTCAAGAGAGTTCATTCTTCAGACAGACGCATCAGAAGTAGGGCTAGGTGCATGTCTTTTGCAAGATTTTGATGGTCAAAAGTTCCCTGTGGCATATGCCAGTAAAAAGTTGACTAAAAGTGAGTTAAACTATTCTGTAATTGAGAAAGAGTGCTTGGTTCTGGTTTGGGCTATCAGAAAATTCCATGTTTATCTTTATGGAAAGGACTTTATTCTTGAGACAGATCATCAATCACTTGTATATTTACGTCAGTCAAAGATGGAAAATGGACGTCTTGTGAGGTGGGCACTTGCATTGCAACCATATCAATGTAAAATAAGGGCAATTAAAAGTTCACAAAATGTATGTGCTGACTATCTTAGCAGGGTATAAAATAGTAGTGTGTAAAGGTTAACTTGTTACATAATTTAAATCGTGTTTTTGTCAAAAACATTTGACTTAAGGGGAAGGGTATGTTACAATTTGAATTATGTTTGTGTATTTTCAATCGACTCTAGAAACTTGACTTCTGTCAGTTCAGTGCACTCAGTTCATGACATTCTTTACACTGTGTACAAGTCTGTCCACTTTTGTTATATTTACCAATTAAAGATTTTTAAGTTTCTCTAGGTGTGTATTGATATATATAGTCCAGTATTGTCAGTGACCTTTAAAGTACATTAATGCAGCATTGTGTATAAATGACTGTCTGAATCATGTGTTTTATATATACAGGGACTAGGATTGTTATTTAATATTGATAAAGACCTAAGGTTAAACCCCGGTCACACTTGTTCTGGTAGTCACTTTAAATGAATATAAATATTATAATCATATTTTCTTAAACTCTATTTAACACAATCAGTTGTTTAAAGTGGTATATATGATGTACTGTATAATAATGTGTATTTATACAAAGTTAAAGTGTGTTTCATGCAAACTTGTCGGGAAATCATGTTAGTGTGAATGATGTTTAAACCATGTTGCTTGATTAATGTTGAAGGTGGTTTGACCAAGGATTATTGAACTAGATGTTATTGTTGAAGGTCAAAATTCTTTTATTATTAAATTGTTGAAGGAAATTGGGATACATGGAAAAGTAAGTTGGGTTTTTGAAGTCAGTGGGAAAGGATGTGTAGAGAGCTTCGGCTTTATCTGAAGTGGAAAGTTTGATGTCTGTAAGTACATGTAGTTTGTTTAAGTAGTATAACTTTAGTTTATTAAAGCTTTAAGATTTGTAGTTTATTTAGTATAGTCATTGTAGATCCTTCTGTTTGACAATTCCCTAGTATGTTTAAAAAACTATGTAATTGTATTGTGATTATGAATATTGCTAGATTCTGGTTAGAAGATAGTAGTTACCAGTAAAATACATACCTTAAATTTTGAAGACAGATTAATTGATTCAGACTATAACTGAAGTAAATGTAATATATTGTTAATTTTCCCCAAGTATAGTTAGTAAGGGAATTTATTATTTCTTTTTAAGCACTGAGGGATTGCAGTACCACCCTTCTAGTAGCTTCTGATGTCTTCTGGCATTTAACAGTTTCGTCAAAGATAATGACTATGCAGTCTACCCAGGGAATCTATGACATTGTTAAATATTTTCCATATAGACATTGATTTGATTCAGCAGTAGTAGTACTAAATGGTTAAATGAAGTTATCATACAGATAGAGTTTGGGTTCTGATATTGGAAATACATGTATATTATCATTTGTAAAGTGTATATAATGACATAAATCATTATTAAAGAGTTAAAAGTTGAACATTATTCTTTTTATTTTGTCTATGAAAAGCCACCTTACGATCAAAGTCATAACACCAATCCCACCCAACATCTAAACAGAATAGTCCAACCAAATCCCACTCAACACCTTAACAGTGCAGTCAACTGCTAAGCCAACCCGACCTACCTGAGAAGTCCACGGTTGGCACTGGTTGTACCCTCGGTGTCCCTCAGTCGGTCCAGGTGTTGCTTTTCTTGTTCAGTCAAGCAGTTATGGCTGACAAGGTCAGAAATTATGCCACATGAGTCAAGATGATCTGTGAGGTCCTCGGAGTGCCAGCGTAAGGCTGTGCGTAAAATGTCAAATTCCGAGATCTGAGGAAAGAGAACAAATAAGATATAGATGTGAGAGTGTGAAAACTGAACATGTCAGTGTGTGCAATTTCACTAGGTGTCTGACAGATGTTGACAACATTCTATGAGAACATGTCAGTGTATATAATGTCACTGTAAGTGGGAGAGTTGTCAACATTCTGCCACAATTAGAAGTCAAAAATCAGGGAAACACAAAACCCCTGCCTGCCAATTGTAGTGTGAGGTGAGATGTACATTATAGATCATCCTAGGAGGGTAATACTGGAGTTGTACACTGAAATGTTCATAAAACAGAATGGGAAGTTTAATGAGGCTGTGATAAGATACTCAGTTACACAAACAGTTTGACTTTGTGGTGACACCAAGCACCAAGTGATGAGCCAGCTCCTGGAATAGTATAAAAATATCGACTTGTACGATATATGTAAAGGGTAATGCACATAATGAGAATCTTAACTGCCATAGTATGCATGCTATGAAGATCTTGGTGTGAGATAACTGTAACAATTTTATGTTGTAAAACTCTTAGAATGGGAAAATTATAACATATTGTCTGTTATGAAAATCTTACATACTGCATGCTAGAAAGATTTTAGTATCCTGGCATGTACTGCAGGTCATGAAGATCTTAGCCTGAGTATATAGAATACTGTATGTTATGAAGATCTTGGTACAAGTATCTAACATAGTATGAGATAAGTATATATTGTGTTATAAATAAATGAGTGTGAGAGAAGTACATAACATACTGCATGTATGAAGATCTTAGAATGGGATAACTATAACATACTGTGTTATGCATATTCTAGAATATCACTACTATTAACATATCACAAATTCACCAAAAGCGAAAGTGAATGTTTATGTTTTTGAATCAAAATAATGAACAAAGCTGAGTATCTTTGCTACCATACCCCAGTCTTATACTGTGACCAGCTATCAACATGCAGGTTACATCAGGACAGCCAGTTTCCAGTGAACTACAGTGTGAAACAGTCAACTAGAAAAAAGTTTTTGCTAACAAAAACGAGTGGCCCAGATGAAGACTTGAGTTACTAAAGCTGTAGTAGTTGTGGTATGAGACTGTAAGGAGAAGGTAAGCTTTACTGTGTTTTGTATCTAATGGAAAGTGGATTATCTAAAAACTGTATCAGTTGCAGTATTAGACTGTAAGCAGAATGTGAGCTTTATTGTGTTTCGTAGAGTGGTATATTTTATGAAAAGAACATATCATTTTTGCTGTAAATTTGGGATCGTAAATTTGGGATTGTAAATTTTTCCAGGAGATATTTAATCCTAGATTTACAATGATAAAGATACACTGTAGTAAACTATAATTTGCTATAGATAGGGACATTCATATGTTGTATATCTTTGAGGCATTTTATGCCTCTGAAAATTCATTGCTATTTAATATTTTTATAAGATAAATATGCTCAAGATAATAGTATTTGTGAAATCCTTTATTGTTCCAGTGTACAAAAGAAATACACAAGGTGATGTTGTCAGATGTTATTGCTAAAATTTTAATTCACACATGACTATATCTGAATATCATGAAAGCCCAAGGCTTTTAAATATTATTAAGGCTTATTCCATTCTCTCAAAACAGACAAGGCATTCTTACCACAAAGGCTCTTCTTCCATGAAACTAAAGATAAATGTCCTGGTTTGATTTTTTTACCCACAAAAAGATTTACTGTAGGCATAGCCCTTAATGAAAACAAAATAAAGATATCTTGATATCCCTTATCAACTTTCAGTGTACACACCCACCCACAGATGTTAACACACAAAGCAGCATGGGGCATCATGATTCAATCTGCCTCCAGATAGATATCACACAAAAGCAAATACAGAGTTGGAGGAGAAAAAACAGATAATAATACAGATACGCTGTAGTAAACTATAATTGGCTATAGATAGGGACATTCATATGTTGTATATCTTTGAGGTATTTAATACCTCTGAAAATTCATTGCTATTTAATATTTTTATAAGATACAGAAGCTTAAGATAAAACAACTGTTTATGAGAAAGTGTTTTTTCCAGTCATCTTCTGAAAGAAGTCAAGTCTATACATTTGACCAATTTACATAGTGTATGTGAATAAGTAGCTAGATCAACAACTCCCCCTGTTAAACAAAAGCTGAATTAATTAAAGCTTTTTTCCCCAAAAAGGTAAAGTCATATCCACATGTGGGATTTTTTAATGTGCCTAAAATTGGGAATTTATATTATATGAACACTGATTAGCTGCAATATATTAATAAGCACATCACTGCATGTTAAATACCTCATTTTTTTTCTTTGAAGATGCCATAACTTCAAAAACACTAGGGGGTTAGCTTTGCCAAATAACAGAAATTTTGTTTTAAGCATACATTGGCAGGTGTGGTTTTAAAAAGTCTTAAAATAAATGACGTGGGAGGAAAAACTATATATTTATTATGTTAAGTTGGCCAAATTCTCTTAAATACAGGAATTTTAAATAAAAAGGTCATTAGAAGTCTTCCTTAAACTTAGTCAATGTGTCAAGTTGAACTGATGTCATTGAACAGTACATCACATGGGAGCTGAAAACCCTCATTTTTACTTCAAGATGGCCATAACTGTGCTTATATTGGAACTCCAAGGTGGAAAGAAAATAAGAATGTCCCTATTTTCATCTTTAATAAGTGTGCAAAATTTAACTGAGGTCAGCTGAACAATACAATAGCTGGAGATTAAAAACTCCTCATTTCGCTGCAAGGTGGCCATAACTTCATTCATATTGGGACTTTAAGGTGACCATAAAATAAGAATGTCCCTTTTGTCATCCTTTATAAGTGCATAAAGTTTAGCTCAGGTCAGTTCAACAATGAGATAGCTGGAGGCTGAAAACTTCCTTTTCTCATTGTAAGGTGACCATAACTTCATGCATATTGCGCCTTTAAGGTGACCATAAACTGAGAATGTCCCTTCAATATCAATATACGTTAGATATGGAAAAAGAAAGGGGCCAGATGGCTATATTCCAATTTTATAACTTTAGACGGGCCATAGCTCCAATTATATTAACAGTTTAAGGTCAGTTTCAGTTTGGTAAATCTTAATATATATGCCAAGTCTGGTTGAAAAAAGTCAAAAACTAAGTGAACTGGAGGGCTAAAACCCCCCTTTTTTGACATTAAGGTGACCTTAAGATTGCAGATATGGTGATCAGTCAAACTTACGTGAAAACAAATAAGCGCCCCGGATGGGCCGCTTACTTAGAACACCCAGCAAAACATAGACAGAACAAGTTGACAGAACACAAGGGGAGAAAAATGATTTTTTAGATGAATCAAACCAAATAGAACACAAGTTAGACAAATCAACATTTACAATATACACACAAAAGTAACAGGTTAAACACACACAAAAAACAACTTAAGCAAACCCAACATTTGCAATACACACAAAAAAGGAACAGGCTAAACAAAGCCAACATATGTGTTTTTTATTCAATGCGACAGGCCATCCATGAGGTTGGTATGCTTGTTAGTAGTCTGTAGAATTAGCTTTTCATTTGTGTCTCATACAAGCTTCACATTATCATGATGGTGATTTAGTGAACACCCTGATTACTCTAGCTAGCAACAGCAAGTCCATTAGAAAAATTCCACTAACATTTCATGTACTTCATGCAGAAATCAGAATCTTATGTAACCTGCCTGATTGTAACTTCAGGGTGCTTCTATGACTTAACTCATGAAAATAGGGCAGAAAAATTGACAACACATTTGATTTTCTACAAGTAAAAAGATTGGTCATACAACTGAAATGAAACAGCCTTTTGACCCGACCCAGAAAAATCAGTCTGGCAGTGGAATTTGTTAAAATAAAAACAAACTTGTCAACACTTCCTCGAAGTCACTATATCTGTATCCATCATTTACCTGAACAGTTAAAAACATGAATTGGAAACTGACAGCTGTTCATTATATCATTCTGGAGTAAGGGCGACAGTTTCTTAAAAACAAACTTTTGTCAGTTATGTCTGTTTTTTCAAAAATCATACAGTACCCATATCTTAAGGGAGATATTATAGGAAACAAAAAGACTTTTCATAGAATACACAGGGTTTATACAAGCTTAAGTACTCCAATACTTGAAAAGTATTCCAGCTAGATAATTGAGACTTGCACAAGATAATCTACACGAAAAAATAGATAAATAACACATTTTACAAAGTGGTTCCATGTCTGTTGGCTTTGAAGTTATGAGCAAGATAAAAGAAAATATTTATATAAACAGATAAGTAATCACTCTCTATTCAACCATTTATGACCCAAATGATACGGGCTGAGGATACAAATGTGGTGAATGTTAATACCAAATTTTAAAGAGCCATGTTACCCAGACAGTAGCTCAGCCTGCAGGTGACATTGCAGAGAACCAAGGAATATGTGGAAAATTGCTCAACATTTCAAATAGAACCCAAAAGTTTGTGCATGTGTTTGGGCAGTCCCCATAAATTCACAAGTACAGAAAACATGAAAAAGTATTGCCATGGCAACAACTGTTGCCATATGTTGCATATAATCTAACCAGCTCCAGTGCCTCTTGGGATAAAACATATCCTGAAAGTTTGGCAATTATTTGTGTAGGGTTTAGACTGCAGATCATCCACAAAGTTAATGCCTGCTGGCAATAGCACCCCCACCTGGAGAACTCAGGGGATGACTATAAACCCAAGCCTTTATGGGAGTTTTTACCAATATTGTTCAAAACCTGATCAGCAGCAGTTCATCTTTGGATAAAGATATCAAAAAAAACTTTGTCAAAACCTGTATAAGTAGAGCAAAAACTCTATACCTGATCAAACCACTTCCCTCTTTTAATCGACCACCGGTCACTGTAACTAAATCAGTCATATCTCTTTAGTTGTCAAGAATATTGATGTCTAGTACCAGCACTCAGCAATGTGATGCCTAAATCTATAATCTTTTCTATTATCGCCTGCATTTGCAAAACACTTACAAAAACACTTTTCGCTTCATATATTTACCGCATTGCCTAATAAATCACGTATTGTCATATAATTTTATCGCTGCAGGCTCCAAGAAAATTCCGGTCTGTAGGCGAATTAATATGCGATGCCGCAAGAAACGCATCGTAGAATCAACACTGTGGCCAAAATTTTAAGTTTACATATGATACATTTGAACCTTATTTTTATAATAAATAGATTTTGTTGAACTTTTTGTAAATTCCTCATTATTTGTTAATTATTTGGTCAAGCAAAATAGAGAGACAGATAAATAAAGTCATGTGATAACCTCTAAGATACCTTGAAGTTTCTAACAATATTTTAATACTGATAAAATGCTGAATTATGGCAACATTTGATCTTGAAGCAAGTCTATGTAGATGTCATCAATATACTTACAATGTTCTTATTATCTTTGTACTCATTATTTGTAAAATATAGGTTTCCAAACACTATATTTACGTTTTGTGATTTTCCTTTGTGCTTTTGGTGGATGTATGTAGCCTTTCTCTCAGGATTTCTGTGGACCAATTTGATTGGATGAATATTTATGAAGAAAGAGTCAATATATTTGTGGGAGTTGAGAATCTGAAGGAGTACATAGATGAGTTGTACACTTTTGACATAATTTTCTCTCTGATCTGTCACTGGGTTTGTAATGTAATAAAACGAGAAGCACCATTTTACTGTCTTTCCAATGTCATATGTCTCTGCTAGTAAAACACTTAATTAAATATTTTTAAATATAAGAGGAAGTTAGAAGTTGAAGAATTTCTGAGATTAAGTATTTCTTTATTGGAAAAATAGTAGGAAACACCAATCACATCATAATTGGAGAAACATTAACAATTTTCATCCAATGAAATGCCAGTTTTGAAAGCAAGATATGTGTGTTAATAAGAGAAACAGTATTTTAAATGCTGAAAGATTGACAAAGACGCGGACATATCGTTTGGTTAGAATTATTCAAAACGCATCTGAAAACAGAAAATGACCACTCAAAACTGCCCTAATTTTCTCCATTAGGTCAACCAGACAGCAGACAACTCTTTTGAGATTCTGTTTACAAAAATATCAGTTACAAGTACAAATTTCAACTGATTTACTCAACAGTGAGAACCTTAAAGTAGGTATTGCTCCGCTATGCCATAAGCTACAAGTCTACAATTTCACTATGTTATAGCTGACCCATAATAGGTGAATAACATATTTAAACAAAATTCTCAAAATGCAATAATTTCCAAGTTACAACTTATTTACTCAACAGTGAAAACCTAAAAGTAGCTATTACCTAGCTATATGATGAGCTACATGTGTGCAATTTTACTATCTCATTGCTGATCTTTTTAACAAAAATAGCATCAGTGATGCCCATACCTCACAGCCTGGGGAAATAGTTTTCAACACCATGAGATATAGAAGTAGTGAAACAGTACAAAGATCGGGATACTTTCAGAGCAGTGTCAGTTATATGAAGGTACAAATAATGTTTAGGCAGAGAAAATAACATCTAAGAGAAAGAAAATGCATGTAAAGATAAAGTATTAAAACAAGACAATTCAATAGCAAGATGACAGCATTAATCAGTAAACTTGAAAATTATGAAGCTGTAACATTTATTAATTGGAGAATAGCTGTCAATGGGAAAAGTACAATTATGTAAAAGTGCATATAATAATCAGTTGCAGCAATCCATATATCTTTGTCATAAGAGAAAGATGTCTTAAATATGGCAGGTGAACACACTTTGGTAGAGCCAAACTTAAAGGTCATACCATGATGCACACCTACACCCCCAACCAATGTCCATACCAACTGTCAACCTTCTACACCTTATGGAATCCAAGAAATTGTCCAGACAAGATTTTAAAACTCATGGTCACTATGATAAAGTCAAAGGTCAAATCAAGGTCACACCTACACCCCCTAACCAATGTCCCTACCAAATATCAACTTCCTACACCTTATGGTTTCAGAGATATTGCTCAGACAATATTTTAAAGGTGAAGGTTACAAGTAACTTACTATGGCAAGATGAAATGTCAAGGTCACACCATGACACTGCATAATATAACCCCTAACCAATGTCCCTACCCAGTATCAACCTCCTACACCTTACTGTTGCCAAGATATACCCCAGAAAAGAAATTATAGGTCAAGGTCACAACAGTAAGAACAAAGGTCCACTCAAGGTCACACCATGATGTTGCACACCTACAATCCCTAACCAATGTCCCTACTAAGTATCAACTTCCTACACCTTACGGTTCCTGAGATTATTATAGCCAGTACAAGAAATTATAAGTCAAGGTCACTTTGGCAAGGTCAAAGGTCCATCACGGTCACAGCATGATGATGGACACCTACATACCTAACCAATGTCCCTGCAAAGTAACAACTTTCTACATGTTAACGCTTTCCGAGATATAGCCCGGAAAATATTTTATAGGTCAAGGTCAATACGGAAAGGTCAAAGGTTAATTCAAGGTCGCACCATAAAGGTTGAACATCTACAAACCCTACCAATGACCCTACAAAGTAACAACTTCCTACATCTTACGCTTTCCGAGATATAGCCCGGACAAGATTTATAGGTCAAGGTCACTACAGCAAGGTCAAAGGACAAACCAAGGTCACACCATGACATTGTACACCTACAACCCCTAACCAATATCCCTACCAAGTATCAACTTGTCACACCTTACGCTTTCCAAAATATATCCTGGACAAGATTTTATAGGTCAAGGTCACTACAGCAAGGTCAAAGGCTAAATTAAAGTCGCACCATGACATTGCACACCTACACCCCCTAACAAATGTCCCTACCAAGTATCAACTTCCTACACCTTATGGTTTCCGAGATACAGCCTGGACAAATTTTTCCGCCGCCCACCCGCCTGCCCACCCATCAGGACACCACGGGTGAAAACAATACCCCAACAGCCCTTAAGGGCTTTGGTGTAAAAATTCAAGACCACTAGAATTTAACTATTTTCTAGAGGAAATAGTCCTTACTACCCAGGTTATGAAAATTTGTTTGGGTTTTAAATACTCCTAACTCTTGAGTAATCTTCAGAGGATTTCCCATTTCAGCTAAAATTTATTAAATTTAGATGTCTACCTCAAATAGGAAAAGGTGAAAAAAAATATACATTTGAAACAACAGCATGCACAGCTAGGCTTGATAAAGCACAGTGAGAGTAAACCTTTCCATTTTCTTTCAGTTTCTAAAATATGCAAGACAGAAAAAATACACACATTGCACACATACTGTATAAGTGGTATTTTTTGCAGGAAATTAAGTTCGCGAATCAATACAGAAGTCTACTTTTACAAGAATTTAATTTAGCGGTGAAAGATACTAGATTGTCGCCCAACAAAAAAAGTGATCAGCTTACATAAACTGTTAAACCATTTCTAATGTATCAGTCATATCTACATACCCAATGAATGCCATGTGTTTATCACATAAAAGAAACTAGGGTGAAGTGGCTGGCCTTCTGCCAACCACGGAGTCGAATCTTAGGACAGCAGTGGGTGTTGAAATCTGTAAACTTGGTATTATCGCCCGCTAAACAGAGTGAGGTGCGGTGACAGTAAAATATTGCTGGATTATATATTTATAAAATATTGTTAGAAACCCCATCGTAGCCTCACGTTTTCATCACTCTGTGGGTGTACAACTACCAGCATTTGATATTTTATTTGTTTTAAATATTGCGAGAAGACCGAGTGAGGTGCGGCGACAGTAAAATATTGCTGGATTATATATTTGTAAAATATTGTTAGAAACACCATTGTAGCCTCACGTTTTCATCACTCTGTGGGTGTACAACTACCAGCATTTGATATTTTATTTGTTTTAAATATTGCGAGAAGACAGAAATATTGCTGGATTATATATTTGTAAAATGTTGTTAGAAACCCCATCGTAGCCTCACGTTTAGAAACCCCATCATGATACCTTCTAGGACATACAAAAGCGCCTTCTGGTGGTTGAATGTAGAACTACGGAGTTTGAATATTTTCATTGTCTCTGCCAGAGGTGATCTCGATTTTGATTGGCTAAACGAAAAATGTATAGTACTACCGTGACGTCACTTCATTCATTAATTTCTTTGCGGTTTATTTGTTTGACAAATAATGGAGTACACGTAGATGGGCAGACAGCAATTTTACATTAACAGTGACTGCGTGATAAACCCTGCAGACGAATAAATTAATTGGGGTTTAGGTCTAGAAACCAGCAGACGAAACCGTTAAAAAAGACTCGTTCGAGTAGAAAATCACAATAGAAATACAATAGGTTATAGGACATACGGGTCCTTGGAGAAAGCCAGACGAAGTGCTAGACAAGCTTTTTACTTTATAAAATATAACTGAATAAAAGCATTAAAAATCTTCAAAATGGCAGAGTGTATAGTATAGACCTTAATGTACCGATATGTGAACAAATATTATGAAGAATTTGATATTTAAGGGCTTAAACGGCCCTTTTAAAATCGCGACCGCAACTCAGTACATAACTTGAATCAAAGATTCGACTAATAAAAACAGCTCACACTGATGTACTGAGAAGTGAAATTTATGTGATAAAAACCCGTCTTTATATTGTTAATCTTTCTCAGCCGCTTAATTGGTGTTTGTGTAGTGGGCTCAGTAACCATTTTTTTCAGTCCATCAGTAGATTTCAAAAGCCTACTGTTTTACTATTGTTTTAAAAAGCAGAGCTACCCAAATGTTAATTCTTGCCTGAGAACAGAAGTAAAGTTGTTTAACCCAATTGAAAAAGGTGATTTTGAATATAAACTATGTACTATGAAAATGGCTTAATTTATGAATGTGTAGTAATGGGGACTTAAAAGGCTACCTGAAAGTCTTTTCAGGGTGTAGACTAATGCTAATGAGGTAACCAAACAACTCAAAATAGGGGGGCAGTAAAGATCACAGGTCTACCTGTGGAGAGGCAAGGCCCACACAAAGCTTGGCTAGGATAAAACAGGCCAAGTAGGAAACTATTACCAGATTCTATGAAGGACAAAGATGTGTATATTGTGTGAAGTGACTGTGTACTGGCATTTTATATCAGATGTTTTTCCTCCAGTTCCCCCTCCTTTTTTCACTTAACAACTGTTTTATACAACTGTGTGGGTTATTTGTACTTCCTTTGTCAATGTTTACAATAAGACAGATTAATGGTGTTTCTGATAAAATTGCACTCATTGGTGTGCATTATTTTATTAATGCATATAAATATTCACATCTGTACATATGATGACCTTAAGAATACATAAATATTAGCGAGAATTTATTTTCTTGTTTAGTAGTTACTCACGAATATAGCGAAAATTAATTCCTCGCGAAAAAAACCACTCATACAGTATTCTCCTCCTTGTTTGAATGGAGGGAGTGAGACTTACACCACACACACAATCTCACTTCCCCCATCTCACTTCCACCCATCCTCCATACACAGAGGCAATTCTTTTCTCACACCCATTTTTATTTGAGTACGGGGAGTGGTGAGGGGGCAGATCTATGCAGAAAATGACTGCACCCTCCCAACTCCCCTCACTGAAACAAAACGCAGGTGAGAAAAATATTATTTCATGCAGTAGAATGTATAGGTTTTACAGTAATTACTTAATTATGCAAGGGGCTATAGTTCTGAAATTCTACTATGTTAGAGCTGACACAAAACTACATCAAAACACATTTAACAAAATGCTCTAAATACAATACTTTTCAAGTTATAAGTGATTTAGTGCAATAATTCATGGAATGAATTTAATTCAAGAAAATAATTAAGAAAGATCCAGGCCTGATATTCACACAAGGGAATCTACTTGTGGCCTAGTACATATATGCAAGATATGAGAGAAATCCCTGAAATAGTCAATGAGAAAATTGTGATCAAGTGTTAAAATTTTCAGACTTTGGGTGGGGGTACCTCTCTTTTAATGGCTCTGGGGAACATACAGACAGATCAGCGTGGATTTTATGAATTATCATCCTCGATGGATCAGGTATCTTTTAAAAATAACAGCAGGTCTCTGGTTCTTGTAGTTTTGGAGGAGAAATTCTTCACGCGGACACCGCAAAGTGATGCCATAATGTCAGACTGACAAGTCAGCTGACATAAAAACACTAATGTTATCAGTAGACACATTAATTCCCCAACGTCAAAATTGCAACGGACATAAAAACCTCACTTTAGATAAATGGCAATATCGGGGGTGAAACCAGTATATCCAGGACTTTCTGTTGGGGAAAACTTCCCGAATGATATATACAGAAAAAATATATCATGAATGAAGATAACAATATTATAGGAGTGCACAGCATGAGTAATATATTGTTAATCTTCATAAGTAATGAGGGAGGGATGAGTAATGGGGGATGGTTTACTTTTATTATCCACCATTTTAGATGTTTAATGATTTAAACAAGACCACTGCCATGGTATTATCTCCCGCCGAGCATTACAGGGGAAGAAATACCTTTTCTGAGCTATTCACAATTTTTCATTTTCCGCTAAAATCTAAGATGGCTGTCAAAAGTGGTGAAAACTGAAATTAAAATCCAAGATGGCCGCCAAAAGTGGCGAAAATTGACAATTTTTCCCCTTTGCATAAGATACTCTTGAAATTTTTCCCCTTTGCATAGGACACTCCTGTACTACCCTGTGGGTCAAAAATTCGCTCAAAATCGCTCTATCTCTTACGGTTTTCGAAATATTCACACTTTTTCATTTTCCGCTAAAATCCAAGATGGCCACCAAAAGTGGCGAAAATTGAAATTTGTCCCTTTTGCATAGGACACTCCTGTACTACCCTATGGGTTGAAAATTCGCTCGAAATCACTCTATCTCTTACGGTTTTCGAGATATTCACACTTTTCATTTTCCACAAAAATCCAAGATGGCCGCCAAAAGTGGCGAAAATTGAAATTTGTCCCTTTTCCATAGGACACTCCTGTACTACCCTGCGGTTCAAAAGTTCGCTCGAAATCGCTCTATCTCTTACGGTTTTCGAGATATTCACACTAGCTATTACTCAGTTAGCTATGGACTTACAGCTCTGGAACTTTGCCATAACACAGAACATTAAAAAGTATGTGAACAACATATTTGACAAAAATCCTGTAAATTTAATAGTTTTGCAGTTATAAGTGATTTACTCAATGGAGAACCATCAAAGTAGCTATTACTCAGTTAGTTATGGACTTACAGCTCTGAAAATTTGACATTACACAGTACATAAAAAAGTAGCTAAACAACATATTTGAGAAAAATCCTTTAAATTCAACAGTTCTGCTGTTATAACTGATTTCCTCAATGGAGAACCATTACAGTAGCTATTACTCGGTAAGCTATGGACCTACAGCTCTCAAAATTTGCCATTACACAGTACATAAAAATATAGGTGAAAACCATATTTGACAAAAATCCTCTAAATTCAACAGTTTTGCTGTTAAAAGTGATTTACTCAAAGGAAAACAATCAAAGTAGCTATTACTCAGTTAGCTATGGACTTACAGCTCTGAAACTTTACCACGGCACAGAACATTAAAAAGTAGGTGAACAATATATTTGACAAAAATCCTCTAAATTTAATAGTTTTGCAGTTATAAGTGATTTACTCAATGGAGAACCATAAAAGTAGCTATTACTCAGTTAGCTATGGACCTACAGCTCTCAAAATTTGCCATTACACAGTACATCAAAAAGTAGGTGAACAACATATTTGACAAAAATCCTTTAAATTCAACAGTTTTGCTGTTCTAAGTGATTTACTCAATGGAAAACCCTCAAAGTAGCTATTACTCAGATAGCTATGGAGATACAGCTGTGAAAATTTCCCATGACACAGTTCATCAAAAAGTAAGTGAAGAACATATTTGATAATAATTCTCTAAATTCAATAGTTTTGGAGTTATAAGTGATTTACTCAATGTTGAAATTCAAAGTAGCCATTACTCAGATAGCTATGGAGATACAGCTCTGAAACTTTTCCACGACACAGAACATTAAAAAGTAACTGATTAACATATTTGACAATAATTCCCTGAATTGAATAGTTTTGGAGGTATAAGTGATTTACTGAATGTTGAAATTAAGAAATTTCAAACTAGCTATTACTCAGTTAGCTATGGACTTACAGCTCTGAAAATTCACCACGACACAGTACATCAAAAAGTAGGTGAACAACATATTTGACAAAACTCCTCTATATTCAATAGTTTTTGAGTTATAAATGACTTGCTGAATGGTCAAATGTTAAACTTAGTGTAGCTATTACTCAGCTAGCTATGGTGCTACACCTTGGAAACCCCACCATGATATAGTACATGAAGGAGTTGTTCAACAACATATTTGAGACCAATATTGTAAGTAACAGTTACAAAGATAAAAGCAACTTACTCATTTTGGTCATTGTTAAAAACAGAAAATAGCTATTACTCACTTACCTATCAAGATAGACCCCTAAAAGTGGTACCATCTTGTAGGCATGGAGAAAGTAGCTGAATAACGTATTTTACAGAAATGCTCTAAATGCAGTCGTTTTGGAGTTATGAGCACTTTACTGAAAGTAGCCACCATTGCTATTACTCACTTAGCTATGGACCTAGGGCTGAAAAAACAGCATCAAATGAAAAGACATAAGCAATAAGGTCATAAAACATTGAAAAGGCCAAGGAGAAACAATCAGTGTGATGTACAGCCCTTTTTAAAAACGTGACACACACACCCACGCAAGGAATGCATTTTATAATCTCCCACCTGGCGGGCCGGCGGGAAATAATAAATCCATCTTTAAAGAAAGAATGTGAAAAAGGTTTTCATAAATACAGGGGTAGCAGTGAATATGAAACCTTGATCTTAAACTAAGCAATTTCTCAGCCAATTTCTGCATGGACTTTAATGTAGGAAAACGAGCAGAAGCAGTGTAAAAAGTCCTTTCCAATGACATATAATATTTGTAGGTTACATAGACTTTGAGATATCAATGAAAAACCGAAATCCATGGTATGGTGGCGCTGTTGTCCCCCCCTCCATATGTCCCCCTATGTGGGTCAAATATGGCACACGGTGGAGAATAAATAAATTTCCAGGTTTGAAAGTAACTTATCAGGTGACTTAAATATTTCTGTGAAATACACCTCCGATATTGACAATGTTTTTTAATCAGCTGAAAAAAACAAAATGCGCAACATAAAATGCAACACAAAATAACATGCAAACACCTTGCCATTCTCACCCAATGAAACAGATTCCCTCTGAAGGCTGAACCTTCCATCACCATGAGACCTCTTAAAACAACTAGATTGGGCCAACTCGGCGCCAACATATCCCCAGACAGGTCATCACTCATGCCACAGGTTTTGATCGGGAATTTTTTATGTAAGCCATTTGTTGTATGCCATAAATCTTGGGAAAAGTTATATGAACTTCAGCACATCAATCTACTAAGTTTATATCTTCCCAAGGAAGATGGTGTATCCCCAGACGCCGAATACATAACTCAACAGAGCATATTTTCAATCTTCCTGCAATGATAACTCTGAACCTATTTTCAAAGTATTTAAATGATTGATGATTGAATGTCCATTCCAAATTAATAATCCCAAAAGAGCATATCTGTTTCTATATTTGTTGACAAATAAAATATTATTTCTAACTCAACTCATCATACTTTTCAATCTTCCTGCAAAGGGTGACTCTGAACCTATTTTCAAAGTATTTAAATGATTCATAATCCCAAAAGCGCATATCTGTTTCTATATTTGTTCACAAATAAAATATTATTTAAAAATTATATATTATTTATATTATTATTTTATTATATTATTTTTAGAATTTGCATTGTTTTTCAGTTATTCATTTTCTCAATTCCTATATATGTGGTCCATATATATGCAACCTAAATATGTGACACAATCTCAGTTCTGACTCCCCTTTGTCTTATTAGATAATGAAGCAAACCCCATCTCCCAACCCCACCCCACCCCTCTCCCCTTCTCCACACCTCTCTCACTGTTACAGAAGATCTGCAACCCCACTGAAAAGTCTGGTTCTTTGTTTCTCATTTGATATCATTCAATACCTTTGTTTATTTAGTGTCACTCAATAGCTGGAGGTCCCAGAGGTGGATGGGGGGTGGGACTAAATACAGCACAAATGGTAAACAAACAAAAGGGGTAATCAAATACAAAAAGCTCAGTTAATCTTATCACTAAAATAAAATCAAATATATAAATAAGGAATGTCCAACAGGAAAATTATATACCTCCAGAATTAACTAGATTGGGCCAACTCGGCGCCAACATATCCCCAGACAGGTCATCACTCACGCCACAGGTTTTGATCGGGAATTTTTTAAAACATAATTACGCATTATTATATGAACTTCAGCACATCAATCTACTCTGTTTATATCTTCCCAAGGAAGATGGTGTATCCCCAGACGCCGAATACATAGCTGAAATTATATTTTCAATCTTCCTGCAATGATAACTCTAAACGTATTTTCAAAGTATTTAAATGATTGATGATTGAATGTCCATTCTAAAATAATAATCCCAAAAGAGCATATCTGTTTCTATATTTGTTGACAAATAAAATATTATTTTTAACTGAACTCATCATACTTTTCAATCTTCCTTCAAAGTATTTAAATGATTGATGATTCAATGTCCATTCTAAAATTCATAATCCCAAAAGCGCATATCTGTTTCTATATTTGTTCACAAATAAAATATTATTTAAAAAAAAATTATTTATATTATTATTTTATTATATTATTTTTAGAATTTGCAAATTGTTTTCAGTTATTCATTTCCTCTATACCTATATATGTGGTCCATATATATGCAACCTGAATATGTGACACAATCTCAGTTCTGACTCCCCTTTGTGTTATATGTAATGAAGCCCACCACCTCCCACCCCCACCCCTCTCCCCTTCTCCACACCTCTCTCACTATTACACAAGATCTGCAACCCCATTGAGTTCTTTGTTTCTCATCTGATATCATTAAATACCTTTGTTTATTTAGTGTCACTCAATATAGCTGGAGGTCCCAGAGGTGGGTGGGGGGAATCCGGGTGGGGGGTGTGGGTTGGGACTACAAAGAGATGGAGTGCTACAGCATAAATGGTAAACAAACAATCTATATAAAAGGGGTACTCAAATACAAAAAGAATTGAGAATTTTAAGTATGTGATTATCAACTGAAATGAGTTCATAACTGTAGGAACTGTGTCAAAATTAACTGAGGCAAACTGAATAAAACTGGGCTAGTTGAGGGTTAAAAATCCCCTATTTTTACTACATAAGGGTATAATTTCATTAATATTGGACTTATAGCTCACCAGAAAATAACAGTGTCCATTTTGCCTACTTGAATATGTTTAACCAGTTTCATTTTAAAAAGTTAAAAACTCAGCAAGCAGAGAGATAACACACAAAAATAAGTACTTAAAAGCCTAAGATAGCCATAACATTATTAATAAAAATTTAAATAGACAGGCACTTCCTTTGAAAAATTCAAAGATTTCAGCTCTATGACCCACATAGTTCGACAGTTACAGGGCTTTAAAGTGGTATAATATCCATAAACTGGGTCTCTGTGGGCATTTTACAATTGTTAAAGAGACCTTAGCAATTAAACTACAGAGCTGAAACTTTTTGGGGGACAAACATAACAAAAATTATATATAATACAGTTTAAGACCTGTCACACTAAGCATTTCCAAATAACAGGGTAAAATACGGAAAAAAATGTCAAAAAAGGTCACTTGGGTGAGTGTTTGTGGCCCTCATACACAGGTTAAATGTCTACTAAAAGCCTTGATTTTCGGCACATGTAGAAAGGACATAATAATGCATTCCCAGATGGGATTTCAGCTCCATCAATCACATAGTTTAACAGTCACAGGGCTTAAAGGTGGCAAAAAGTCCAAATATTGGGTCTCTGTGGGCCTTTTAGAGATCTCGATGTGGCCTTCAAATTAAAGCTTCAGATTTATAATCTGTCATATACTAAGATTATACATAGAATATATATCTAATAAAGTTTGAAACTTCTCAGACTTACCATTTCCAAGTTACAGAGCAAAATATGTGAAAAATGTCTTAAAAGGGTCACTCGGGTGGGTGTTTATGGTCCTCATACACAGTTTAAATGTCTACTTGAAGCCATGATTTTTGGCACATGTAAAAAGAACATAATAATGTATTCCCAGATGAGATTTCAGCCCTATCAGTCACATAGTTTAACAGTCACAGGGCTTAAAGGTGGCAAAAAGTCCAAATACTGGGTCTTTGGGAGCCCGTCAGAGACCTCAATGTGGCCTTCAAATTAAAGCTTCAGACATAAAATTTGTCACATACTAAGATTACACATAGAATATGTATCTAATACAGTTTGAAACTTCTCAGACTTACCACTTCCAAGTTACAGAGCAAAATATGTGAAAAATGTCTAAAAAGGGTCACTCGGGTGGGGATTTATGGTCCTCATACATGGGTTAAATATCTATTAAAGGCCTAAATTTTGGAGTACATACAAGAAAAACATATTGATATATTCTCAGATGATATTTCACTTAGATGAGAGACATTGTTTGAAAGCTACAGTGCTTGAAGGTGGCAAGAAGTCCATAAATTGGGTCTCTGTGGGCAATTTTGAGACCTCAAGTCGGCCTAACAGGTAAACCTACAGCCTTTAAATTTTTCACAGACAAGGATTACATATAAGAGTTACACCTAGAGCAGTTTGAGACTCATCAGAATTACCACTTCCAAATTATAGGGCAAAATATGTTAAAAATCTAGGAAAAAAAGTCCTAAGTGGGGTCTTTATGGGCCCCAAACACAATTTTCTCCTCAACTTAAAGTCTTGATTTTCGGCACATGTACTAAGAATATATTAATGTGTTCTCAGGTAAAATTTAAGCCAGATACGCCTCATAGTTTGTGACCTAGAGGGCTCTAAGTGGTCAAAAGTGCAATTTCTGACCTTAAGGTGGCCATAAGTTCTTTATTATTTGGAGTTTAAGGTCACCTTAAAATACGGATCTTCCTTTGGGCATCCTTAACATGTGTACCAAGTTTGAAAAAAAAAAATTAATTGGTTTTTGAGTTATCGCGTCCACAAGGAAATTTCTACGGCGGCGGCGGCGCGACGGACCTGAATCCAATATATCCCCGACTTTCGTTTGGGGATATAATTATCAAGATGAGATTGAAGCCACTGCAAGTCTAGCAATAGCAGCACTGGTGGTGAATATACAAGCAATTCAATATAAAGGAAATCCCTTGTATGTAGCCGGGATCCTGTAAATTCAAATACACCAATTAACTACGTGTTAAGATGGCTGTGACTCCAAGGTTGGGCACGTGGAACAGATGAAAATAAATTTTCTGCAGCACCCTCAAGGTCTGCTTGTGATCCAGAAAACACCTCCACGTCATCATCCCCCAACAAGCACAGTTCATCTTTAGATGTATTACAAGTATCTGTCCCTTTCTGCTTCCAAACATATCTACGTCTGTGTTTAATCTTAATAAGCTGATCTTCAGTAAAAGCAGAGTAAATATTGCACGGCTTTTCATTAGCTATACAAGGGTCCCCTTTACCAGCTTCCCTGCAAGTTGGACAGTAGTTATGTGTATCAAAAACAAAGCAAAAATGTCTGCATTTGGATGATCTGAGCTTGTTAGAACTTGTTTGGTGGGAGGACATTTTTAAGCAATAAATCCGAGCAGTATGCCCCGGAACTCTTACAACATTGAAAATATTAAAGAAATACTTGTCCTGCAGAATTCAAAATTTACCAGAATAAGCTATAATATATAATAAAACAAATGGCTGAATGGTAATATGCAACAAAACATATATCCTGAGAAAACAGTGAAATAAAATAAGCTTATTTCAAATGCTTGCTAGTCACGTGGCCAACGAGAGAAGAAGGACGATGCACCGGCTTATACTCCTAGTCGGTCAACACTAAACGTCTATTTTTCTTGAACGTTGGCCGGAGGCCTGCGGCCTCCCAGGTTCGCATTCAGTTCCACATGGTAAGTTATTGTAGCACAATAAAAGCAATACTTAAGAAGATGGAAGGTTCACATGAATTTTAAGCTTTCTGGTTGGTACCTGTGTGAAAACCAATCATAAATTGGTCAATTTTCATCAGATCACTCCCAAAATCTAATCAGCTTGCAATTTTTATGTCAGCTGACTTGTCAGTCAGCCGACATTATGTCATCACTCTGCGGCGTGGGCGTACGCGTCCGCATACGCGTCCGCGTGAACAACTTCTTCTCCAAAACTACAAGGCCTAGAGACATGCTGTTTTTTTTAAAAGATACCTTATCTATCGAGGATGAAAAATTGTTCAAGGCATTGAAATCTGTCTGTTCGTCTGTTTGCTAGAGACATTACAAGGGGGGTACCCCCACCAAAAGTGTGAAAATTTCAACTTTTTATCACAATTTTCTCAGTGACTATTGCAGGGATTTCTCTCATATCTTGCATATATGTACTAGGCCAGAGGTAGATTCTCTTGTGTGAGTATGAGACCTGGATCTGTCTTACTTTTTTTTTAATAAATTTTTTTAATAATTTTTAATGCATTAAAATTCATGAAATCATGCACTAAATCACTTAACTTCAAAAGTGTTGCATTTACAGCATTTTGTGAAAATATGTTGTTCAGCTACTTTTTTCATAGCTACAATATGGTGAGTAAGTTGGGCGTCTGTCTCAATAGCTAAGTGAGTAATAGCTACTTTTGGGCTTTTCAGTAACTTCCATTATGAGTAAAATCACTTGTAACTTAAAAACTATTGCATTTAGAGAATTTCGTATAAATATGTTATTCAGCTACTTTTGGGCCAGCTATAACATAGTGAAATTTCAGACCTGTAGCTCATGGCATAGCTGAGTAATAGCTACTTTTAGGTTATCACTGTTGAGTAAATCGCTTATAACTTGAAAACTATTGCATTTAGAGAATTTCGTATAAATATGTTATTCAGCTACTTTTGGGTCAGCTATAACATAGTAAAATTTCAGACCTGTAGCTCATGGCATAGCTGAGTAATAGCTACTTTTAGGTTATCACTGTTGAGTAAATCACTTATAACTTGAAAAGTGTTGCATTTAGAGCATTTTGTTAAAATATGTTATTCAGCTACTTTTTTCATAGCTACAATATGGTGAGTAAGTTGGGTGTCTGTCTCAATAGCTAAGTGAGTAATAGCTACTTTTGGACTTTTCAGTAACTTCTATCATGAGTAAAATCACTTGTAACTTAAAAACTATTGCATTTAGAGAATTTCGTATAAATATGTTATTCAGCTACTTTTGGGCCAGCTATAACATAGTAAAATTTCAGACCTGTAGCTCATGGCATAGCTGAGTAATAGCTACTTTTAGGTTATCACTGTTGAGTAAATCACTTATAACTTGAAAACTATTGCATTTAGAGTATTTTGTTTCAATATGTTATTCACCTATTTTGGGGTCATCTATAACATAGTAAAGTTTCAGACCTGTGGCTCATTTCATAGCTGAGTAATAGCTACTTTGAAGTTCTCACTGTTGAGTAAATCAGTTATAATTGGAAAACTATTGCATTTACAGAAATTTGTGCAAATATGTTATTCAGCTACTTTTGGGTCAGCTATAACATAGTGAAATTATAGACCTATAGCTCATGGCACAACTGAGCAATAGCTATTCTCAGGTACTGACTGCTGAGTAAATCAGCTATAACTTGAAAAATATTGCATTTGGAGTATTTTGTTAAAATATATTGTTCACCTACTTTTGGGTCAGCTATAACATAGTGAAATTACAGACCTATAGCTCATGGCATAGCGGAGCAATAGCTATTTCCAGGTTCTCACTATTGAGTAAATCAGTTGTAGCTTGAAAACTATTGCATTTACAGTAGTTTGCTTAAATATGTTGTTCACCTACTTTTGGGTTAGCTATAACATAGTAAAATTTCAGACATGTAGCTCATTGCATAGCTGAGTAATAGTTCCTTTGAGGTTCTCACTGTTGAGTAAATCAGTTGTAACTTGAAAACTATTACATTTAGAGTAATTTGTTAAATATGTTATTCACAGAATTTTTGGTCAGCTATAACATAGTGAAATTGCAGACCTCTATGTCATGGCATAGCTGAGCAATAGCTACTTTCAGGTTCTCACTGTTGAGTAAATCATTGTATCCACTGGATAGCTGCAGTGTGTAGAGAGAGATTTCACCATTACTGCTCTGATGAAAAAAAATATTATAGCTAGCTTTCTTAAGTTTGCAGTATATATTAATAACCATAAAATGTTGTCTGGGAATATTTTTGGCCTCATTTTGAGAAACAAGATGGCCGCCACAGGTGTTTTTTGTCAGTCATGAAAAGTGCTTATATCTCCCTTATTATTGATCCTAGAGGTTTGGGATGATAAACCAACCTGTAGGAAATCATGGGGTGGGAATCTTTTGGTGTGGTCAGATTTGACCTTCAATGACCCCTCCTTCAAGGTCAAACAAGGATAGCCAAACTTAAAAGTGCTTATAACTCGCTTATTATTGGTCCCAGAGGTTTGGGATGGTAAACAGACAGGAAATCATGGGCTGTGAATCTGTTGATATGGTCCGATTTGACCTTGGAACCCTCCTTCAAGGTCAAATGAGGATAGCGAAAATTGAAAGTGCCTACAACTTGCTTATTATTGGTGACAGAGATTTGGGATGGTAAACCATCCCATAGGAAATCATTGGCTCGGAATCTTTTGGTATGGTCAGATTTGACCTTTGGACCCCTCCTTCAAGGTCAAATGAGGACAGCCAAGCTTAAAAGTGCTTATAACTCATTTATAATTGGTCCTAGAGGTTTGGAATGGTAAACCATAGGAAATCATGGGCTGGGAATGTATTTGTGTGGTTAGATTTGACCTTGGACCCCTTCTTCAAGGTCGAACGAGGATATTGCATTTGTAGTATTTCTTTAAATATGTTTTAACCTATTTTTTACACTTAAACAATTACCTTGTTATTTTCCTTCATAATACCATTTACAGGGCACAACTTTTTTATCCTTTTCTTCTGTCAGCTTCGGAATTTCTTTCGAACTTGCTGTTCAGTTACCATTTACTGTATTTCTGTACAGCCCTTTTCCTGATAATTATTCTGTCCTCTAATCACCTTCACAAATCAAAAACACTCAGTCAGCTGACACAATGCCCGTTCACGGGCACTCTCCTCTTGTTTGATGGTATGAACATGTGTATGAAATTACAAGCCTTTGCATTTAGTAGATTTTGCTGAGCGGTGATGACGGGAGATATTCAAGGGAGACCATAATGTGGTGGTGGCGAGGAAACTGAAGCGAAAACAAATAACCGCCCTTTCAGGGACACTTAATTATGAAGCCGTAAAATTTATTAATTGGAGAATACCTGTTTATGGAAAAAGCACAATTATGTAAAAGTGCTTAAAATAATCAGTTGCAGCAATCCATATATCCTGTCATAAGAGAAAGATATGGCAGTGTGTCACACCACAATACACACCTACACCCCCTAACCAATGTCCATACCATGTGTCAACCTTTTACATAGAAATAACAAGATTTTAAAACTCATGGTCACTATGACAAGGTCAGAGATCAAATCAAGGTGACACCATGCCATTGCATACCTACAAGGTATACCCCTAACTATATAACTACCAAGTATCAACTACTACACCTTACGGTTTCCAAGATATAGCGCAGACAAGATTTAATAGGTCAGGGTCACTATAGAAAGGTCAAATCAAGGTCACACCATGACATTGCACACCTACACCATTTAACCAATGTCCCTATCAATAAAACAACTTCCTACACCTTAGGGTTTCAGAGATAAAGATTTTTAGGTCAAAATCACTATGGCAAGGTCAAAGGTCAAATTAAGGTCACACCATGTTGCACACCTACATCAGCTAGCCAATGTCCTTACCAAGTATCAACTTCTGAGATATAGCCCGGACAAGATTTTATAGGTCAAGGTCACTACGGCAAGGTCAAATGTCAATTCAAGTAACACCATGATGTTGCACACCTACACCCCCTAACCAATGTCGCTACCCAGTATCAACTTCCTACACCTTACAGTTGCCGAGATATATAGTGTTGATTCTAGGAATATCAAAAAGTGGGGGCGATCCCCCACCACTACACAAAATGTGGGGGAGGGGCTAAAAATTCTGGGGGACGACTTTATGATAAAGTTTAAACTAATAAAAAATACATTTTCAGTTTATTTAGACATTTTTAACTGCAGTGGACTTCTATTAATTAGTGGTCAATTTTTATTGTCTTGCCCAATAAAAATAAACTTCAAGGCTAGTGATAGAATTAAAAAAAAAATACTGAAAATGGTTATTTACATCAAAGTGACTCCTGTCACGGCATCGTAGTTTTAAGTTTTCATCTGAAGTCATGGCATCACAAATTCAGTCATTACACCATCAATTCATACAAATATGTTGGAAAACCCCACAGAATACCATGACCTCATGAATATTAATGAGTAGTCCACAAATTCTTAAAGTAAAATATTGTTAAAAAATCCAATGGAATCGTCAAATATTTTTTACGCATATATAAATATTCATCAGCTATGTACAGTGGTCCATCTAGTATTTGATCTTCAAGCAGAAAATATTAAGAAACCATGAAAATTTGTGACCTCATTAATATTAAATGAGTTGTCCGTGAATTTTGATAAGTAAAATATTTTTTTACACATACATTGTTTGGAAATCCGACAGATACGTACGCCCATAGGGTCAGCATCGGCTTCACTGCCATGGCCTGTCGTGGTAACAATCCCGTCTACTGTAAGTATCGTTTTTCTTGCAGCCATTTTTTATATAATCATCCACTTTCAGCTTAATTTTATGTTTTTGGGTATAATATGTCCAAATACTGTCTGTACCTCATAATATATTTGAGTTTGTAAACGAACAGATCATGACTTTGCACAAAACACCCCCTAACCGATGTCCCTACCGAGTATCAACGTCTTACACCTTATGGTTTTTGAGATATAGCCCAGACAAACCTTTTCCCACCCACTGGAACGCCCGCTCACCCGCCTACCCATCTGGACACCATGGGTGAAAACAATACCCGACAGCCCTTGAGGGCTGTGGGGTAAAAACTGTCTGGAAAGCAAGTATGATGACACAGACCATGTATGTCTTCCATCATAGCTGCTAGTCCCACAAAACTGTTGCAACCTTAAGCTCATTGGTTTTAAAAATCAGCAATTTATTATAATCTTTTTTAGTCTAGATAAATGTACATGATGAATATCAAGGACAAAATATCTCATTTACCACATGAAGTATCTTCCAAATACCTAAAAAAATTGTCCCAACCTTAATCACAAAGTTAGTTTGCAGGTTTGAGGGAGTTTAAGGTAATCTTTTGATGAAGGTTCTGTTAAAGGTTTGTTACATCCATAACTTAAACATGCCTAGAATGGCACAGTATTTGAAAAATAGCATCAGAGATGCCCGTACCCCACAGAGTGGGAAAATATTTTTCAACACCATGAGATATAGAAATAGTGTAACAGTACAAAGTTCAAGATACTTTCAGAGCAGTGTCAGTTATATTAAGGTCCAAATAACGCTTAAGTAGAGAAAATAATATCTAAGGAAAAGAAATGTATATAAAGATGAAGTATTAAAACAAGACAATTCAATAATAAAATGACAGCATTTATCAGTAAACCAAAAATGGCCGAATTATGGTTTGGATGTTTTAAAGAGAAAATAATATCTAAGGAAAAGAAATGTATATAAAGATGAAGTATTAAAACAAGACAATTCAATAATAAAATGACAGCATTTATCAGTAAACCAAAAATGGCCGAATTATGGTTTGGATGTTTTAAATATTACCCATGCATACAGAAGTGGCAATACATTCAATGAATGCTTATGTGTGGTGTTGGAGAAAAGCCTGTGGCTCACTTGATGAAATTCCATCTGTTACAATGGGAACTTGCAAAATGAAATTCTTAATGAATTCTAATATGACTTTAACAGTGCTTAATTTGCAACAACAGACAGCCCCAAAGGTGCAACAAGATTTTAAAGGTCAATACAGCAAGGTCAAAGGTCAATCAATGTTACACCATGACGTGGCACACCTAAAACCCTCAACCAATGTCCCTACCAAGTATAAACTTCCTACACCTTACAGTCCTGGACAAGATTTTATAGGTCAAGGTCTCCACAGCAAGGTCAAAGGTCAAATCAAGGTCACATGACGTAGCACACCCGCACCCCCTAACCAATGTCCCTAACAAGTAGCAACTTCTTACACCTCTTACGGTTTCCAAGATATAGCCCAGACCAGGTATTATAGGTCAAGTTCACTACGGCAAGTACAAAGGTCAAATCAAGGTCACACCATGACGTTGCACACCTACTACACCCAACCAATGTCCTCACCAAGTATCAGCTTAGTACACCTTACAGTTTCCCAAATATAGCCCAGACAAGATTTTATAGGTCAAGGTCACTATGGCAAGGTCAAAGGTCAAATCAAGGTCAGACCATGATGCTGCACACCTACAACTCCTAACCAATGTCCCTACCAAGTATCAACTTCCTACACCTTACGGTGTCCGAGATATAGCCCGGACAAGATTTTATAGGTCAAGGTCACTACGGCAAGGGTCAAAGGTCAAATCAAGGTCACACCATAACGTTACACACCTACAGCCCCTAACCAATGTCCCTACCAAGTATCAACTTCCTACACCTTACAGTTGCTGAGATATAGCCCGGTAAAGGTTTTATAGGTCAAGGTCACTATGGCAAGGTCAAAGGTCAAATCAAGGTCACACCATGATGTTGCACACCTACACCCCCTAACCAATGTCCCTAGTAAGTATCAACTTCCTAGACCTTACAGTTGCTGAGATATAGCCCGGACAAGGTTTTATAGGTCAAGGTCACTACGGCAAGGTCAAATCAAGGTCAGACCATGATGTTGCACACCTACACCCCCAACCAATGTCCCTAGTAAGTATCAACTTCCTACACCTTACAGTTGCTGAGATATAGCCCGGACAAGGTTTTATAGGTCAAGGTCACTACGGCAAGGTCAAATCAAGGTCAGACCATGATGTTGCACACCTAGAACTCCTAACCAATGTTCCTACCAAGTATCAACTTCCTACACCTTACGGTTTCCGAGATATAGCCCGGACAAGATTTTAAAGGTCAAGTTCACTACAGCAAGGTCAAAGGTCAAATCAAGGTCAGACCATGACGTTGCACACCTACACCCCGAACCAATGTCCCTGCCAAGTATCAACTTCCTACACCTTATGGTTGTCGAGATATAGCCCGGACAAGATTTGCAAACTCAAGGTCACTACAGCAAGGTCAAAGGTCAAATCAAGGTCAGACCATGACGTTGCACACCTACACCCCCAACCAATGTCCCTGCCAAGTATGAACTTCCTACACCTTACGGTTTCTGAGATACAGCCCGGACAAACTATTTACCGCAGCCCGCCCGCCCGCCCATCCGGACACCATGGGTGAAATCAATACCCCGACAGCCCCTAAAGGCTGTGGGGTTAAAACTGTTGAAAATTTTGCAAACTTAAAGTGAATATAATTCTGTTATTACTGAAAGTTTAAAGTCACCTTAATGTATCACACTTAAGAATGGTCAGTTGCATATACATGCAAAAATTTGAATGAAATCTGTTATTTTCAGTATAATCTATGAAAAAATAAAAAACATAATCTCACCATTATTCTTTTATACATGGGAGTTTAAGGTCACCTTGAAATAGGGCACACCTTCAAAGCCAGTTACAACCACATGCCAAATTTGAAATGAATCTGTCCACCCCTTTTTATATGGTCCGGAAACGAAACAACTTAAAGTCAAGATAAGTATGTTACAAGTGGGAGTTTAAGGTAACCTAACAATAGGGCACACCCTCAGGACAAGTTACATCCACATGACAAATTTGAATTTAATCTGGAAAGCCATTTTCGAGACACTGTCCAGAATAGAAAGTGTGATGATGACAATGACGATAACGCCGACACCACAAAATGAGGTGACAAAGCAGATATTGCTGAAAAGCTAGTTAGGTCAAATACATGAAGTGCTCTGGAATGTAAAACATTCACAATATTACAAGTCCAAGAAATAGAAAAGGTGTTGCCATGTCAACACTTGCCGCTAGACTTGGCAGAAAGCAAATCAGCTCCGATCCATGCAGGAATTCATAGTACAAAGCAAGCACAAAAATATATGTCCAAGGATCAGAAAAAAGGTGTTGCCATAGCAAGACATGTTACCAGATATTGCGGAAGTATTGCCACAGCACAGTTGTTACCCAATGTTGCAAAAATATACAAAGACTAGTCTTCTAGTTCCTCGTGCAACAAATATATTCTGAATATATTACCCAAAATATCATTAGAAATATTGTTCTGCTCTTTGTCCTAAATATAAGTCACGGTAACTGTAAAAAGTTAAATCCACATGCCAAATTTTATATGAATCCATCATGCTGTTTTTGAGCTATTGTCCAGAAATGGAAAAAGTTGAAATCACTATAATTGTGTTGGTGAAATAAATTTCCTTATGTTTTCTTTTTGGGCTTTGGAGTATCAATACCTACCATGTGAAAGTAATCACTGAATAAACTCTTATTGCCAGTCTCTGTACTTTCTGGGTTCTCTTCATCTGTCCTTATTAACCCCTTCTGTTGTAATTTTGCATGATATCACTCACCAGTTTTTTTCAGTACTTTCTGTGTTTGGACTAATCTGTATTTGTTAACCTTCACTGTTCCTGCACACAATATCCAAATATGGCATCAAGTCTTTAACAAGCAATCAGTGCCCATGAACGGGCTCTATGTCGGCAGACTGTGTGTTTTGAGTTTCAGTGTAAGAGCGAAAAAAGAGGATACAAAATTTGTGCCCTGTAAATGGTATTCAGATGTAAAAGTACCAAGTTTACTATTAAGGTGAAAATGTTGGTGGAAAATATATTCAAATAAAATACTTATGTGCAATCGCTTTCCAGTTACAAATGATTTACTCAACACTGAGAACTTGAAAATAGCTATTGCTCAGCGGTGTAATGAGCTACAGGTCTGCAATTTTACTATGTTATAGATGACCAAAAAGTAGCTGAATAACATATTAAACTAGAAATAGGATGCATTGGCATGCGTAATATCCACCCAAAGGGAAGCATGAGTTTTGCTCTAAAACTTGGACAAAATTGGCAAGAGTAGATTGCTGAGATACCCTGTGGATGGAAAATTTCGACGACATCGCTCTATCTCGCACGGTTAAGGGGATAGAAGCAAATTTGTGTTTTTGCATTTTTGGCAATTTTTCACACAATCTATACCACTGACATAATCTCCCAGCTTCTGACTTTGTCCATTGTTTCACACAGTACATACCACTGACATAATCTCCTGGTTTCTGACTTTGTCCATTGTTTCACACAGTACATACCACTGACATAATCTCCCGGTTTCTGACTTTGTCCATTATTTCACACAGTACATACCATAGACATGATCTTTCCTTTCCTGATTTTGTCCATTGTGTCATGAATGATTGCATGTATTGGTGGCTGCTTCTGTTCCAGTATTTGCACAAAGTTTGTGAGTGCCGACTCGGACTTCTGCTCGAGGTAATCTAACATCTGTTCTGTGGCTTTAATTGTACCTGTGTTATACAGAGTTATACTATGTCTTTACTGTTTCCTGTGTTTTCCACATGGCTGAACCATCTCTTGTGTCACCCATTGTAGACACAGGGCTGAGTGATCAGTTTTGTCCCAATCATTGTAAAAACAGGGCTGCACAATAAATTTGAAACTTTTAACTGATTAAATGTAGCTTTTATAAGCTACAAAACTTACCATGTGGGACTAAGTGCTGTTCTTGGGTGGCCACTTGTGGCCCAGCCAACTCATGAAAAATGAACAAAAATGACAAAACCAACTGCTAGGTGGCACTAGCAGTACCTAGGGGACCTAGATAGTGACAAATAGAATTTTTCCTTCTTTCAAGTTTTTAAACTTTGTCCATACCCCTCCACTACAATACAATTGGGAAGGTAGGGTGGCAGTTGCAGTTGATGAGCTTGTAGCTTATAAAAACTAGAAAAATGTTTTTGCTGACAAAAACGAAGCGGCCCTGATGAAAAAGTGTGAAGTAAGCCGTAAAAGATGTGAAGATATGCATCACAAGGAATAGAAAATGTCTATTGCATTGTGTATGTTACCATATTTAACAAATGAAAGAACGACCACAGCTTGGCAGAAGAGAAATTGTAGGTGTGAAATTTACTTCTCAAAAGAATGTATGTCCGATGCGTGGAAAAAGTGCCTCCTGGAAAAAATGCCTCCTAGAAAATATGCCTCCTAGGAAATATACCTCCTAGAATGAATGCCTCCTGAATATTTTGTGACCAGGAAAAATACCTCCTAAGAAAAAAAAGTTCTTTCAAGTATTATAACACTACAGGTTCACATTACAACTTCAGAGGCATCTTCATTTTTTCCACTTGAGTCTTATAGTCACCAATGCCTGTCCAAAATTCACAGTCTTTTACCCATTTTGCTTAGCTGTACAAAGGTATATAAGTTTCTCTTGTAAGGTTTTGCTGGTGCTTCTCACTCTTTTGGCTGGCTGCTCATCCCTGGTTTCCATTATGACAGGTGTCGTGTTTTTCTTGTAATTACATTTCTCCTAGTGCATCTAACTGCGATCAACTCCTTACAGAGCGGATAACCTATGTTGTAATTTGATAAGAATGCATATTGTAAGCCATAAAGGCCACAACTATGTCATCAAGAAACCTCACAGCCATAAATCCTGCTTTTAAACTGCTCCAGAGTACAGCTGAAGGGATACCCTTTCAAGAAGATATTTGTAATTTGTACTTCACAATATTGTACGTTCTGGTTTTGACTGTACATATCTGAAATTAACATGTTTCTGATATTATACATTATAGGTTTCATATGTAACATGTTTACAAGTTGAAATAACATTTTTTTCTCAGGAGCCATTTTTTTCTAGTCACAAAATATCCAGGAGGCATTCTTTCTAGGAGGCATTTTTTCCAGGAGGCATTTTTTTCTGTGAGGCATTTTGTGCAGGAGGCATTTTTTTCCCCGGATTTTGTATGTCCTACATTCTTTGGTAATGTTCTCAGAGAAGAGGTCTCAAGTGAAAGGGTACACTGACCACAGACATTTCTGTTCAAAATGTCATTAGTATCAGACTTAAGTATAAAACACTAATTGAATGCAGGGGACTAAGATGCTTAAGAACTATTGTTTAAAATTACTGGTTGTGCTTCAACTAAAAACTTAACAAAACCACTAATAAAATCCAGTGAACCAAAGTGTGTTAGACTTTTTGTTCAAAAGTTACTGATTTTGCTTCAGAGTTATTGCTTACAAGAAAAATCAAATTACAAACAAGTCAAGCTATAGTGCTAGAAAAATGTTACTGGATTTATTGGGAAAGAAAAGTATGAGTTTATATATTGCAATATTTATGAATGATTTAGCAATTGAAATTAAAAATCTAGGCTTAGGAATAAGAGTAGGAGATCATGATCCATTCCACACTTCAATAATGCACAAAATTAAGACCAAACAAGTTACTGGACTTGGTGTAGCTGTGGAAAAAGTAGCCTAATAACATATTTTAACAAAATGCTGTGAATGCAATACTTTTCAAGTTATAAGTGATTTAGTGCATCACTTCAGGAATTTGAATGCATTAAAGTTTCAAAAATTCATTTCCCACTTGAGCTAAAATTAATTAAATGTAGAAGTCTAAGTGAAATGGAAGAAAGTAAAAGAAAAGAAAACAATATACATTCGAAAGAACAGCATAAATATTCCACTTTTTTTGTTCCACTTTTGCTTCACACACACATAATTATATATATCTCTATCTATCATCTCCCTCCATGAACCCCCCCACTTCCCCCACTGAGGCCATTCTTTTTTCCACTTGCTTTTTGTGTGCACTAAAGGGGAGTTGGGGGGGTTCTTTCTGCATTGCTGTACAAGAAAAACTGTTTATGAGAAAGCGTTTTTTTTTCAAGCATCTTATATTGTGAAAGAAGTCAGGTGTATACATTTGACCAATTTATATATAGTCTATGTGAACAAGTAGCTAGATCATCAACTCCTTCTACAAAACAAAAGTTGAATCAATTGAAGCTTTTTTTCCAAAAAGGAAAAGTTATATCCCCACATTTCCAAATGAATGGAATCAGAAGAATGTGGTTTTGTTCATCTGCCTAAAATTGGGAATTTATATTATGTGAACACTGATCAGTTGCAATATGTTAATAACCACATCAGTGCATCATAAATAGCTCATTTTTTTCTTTGAAGATGTCATAGCTTCATAAACACTAAGAGATTAGGTTTGCCAGACAGCATAAATATTTTTAAGCATACATATGCCAGGTGTGGTTTTAAAAAGTGTTAAAATAAATGAGGAGGGAGCAAGAAGTATATATTTATCATGTTAAGATCCCCTGCAAAATGTTGTAGAACAGTACTAGAACTTTCTGAAACTGTTCTAATACTGTTATAGAACAAGGTTCAAAAGAGTTCAACATAAGTTCAACATTTAGTTTTTGAACGTTCTGCAATGTGTGAGAACGGAAAATGGCACACTTTGACTGTTCAACATTGTTCCACAAGATTTGTTGTAGAACAGTCTGTAACAAAGTGTTCTACAACTGAGAAATATCTGGAACTGTGGGAATTCAACAGAGTTCAACATAATAGTTTACAGGACGTTCAACGAAGTTTAAGAATGTTCTGTAAGAAAATGTTCTACAACTGTGTGTTATCTAGAATTATTGTTCAACAGAGTTCAACACAATAGCTTACAGGAGGTTCAACAAAGTTTTAAAATGTTCTGTAAGAAAATGTTCTACATCTGTGTGTTATCTAGAACTATTGTTCAACAGAGTTCAACATAATAGTTTACAGGAGGTTCAACAAAGTTTAAGAATGTTCTGTAAGAAAATGTTCTACAACTGTGTGTTATCTAGAATTATTGTTCAACAGAGTTCAACACAATAGCTTACAGGAGGTTCAACAAAGTTTTTAAATGTTCTGTAAGAAAATGTTCTACATCTGTGTGTTATCTAGAACTATTGTTCAACAGAGTTCAACATAATAGTTTACAGGAGGTTCAACAAAGTTTAAGAATGTTCTGTTACATTAAATTTCCAGTGTTGACATGGACTACTGACTAATATTATTAGTATTTGTCTTTGTTGCTGCTTTGTTGCAAAAAATTCTACAATTGTAAGATATCTAGCACTATAAAAATGGTTGAATACATTCAACTGAACTTATCCACTCAAATAAGGCCATGAAATAATGTTTAACAAATTAACAAAAAAGAACAACTAAGATCTGCTTTCTTTTATTGCTTTCAAAATAAATATATTTACTTTGATTTGTAAAAAAAATATATTATCTCTAAATCAAGAAACATTTTGAAAATTAAAAAATACAATCTAAAATACAGTCTACTTCAAAAATCTTCATAAACATTTTGAAAATTAAAAAATACAATCTAAAATACAGTCTAATTCTGAAAACTAAAATTTTTACACACATACTATCTCAATGTTTGTTCCTAACATTATCTTTTAACATTTTGAAAAATTAAAAAATACAATCTAAAATACAGTCTACTTCTAAAAACTAAAATTTTTACACACATACTATCTCAATGTTTGTTCCTTAACATTTGAGATCTCTTCTCAAAACTTTCTGAATATTTTGGAGTTTTTCCATGAATATTTTATGGTTCATTGTTGGACACTTGTCCAAAAAAAGTTTTTCCAATAACGCCATCTTTTCCTGATCCAATGGCAGTCTGGGGGTTTCCCCAGACTTAGCACATTTCTTTCCTGAAATGGATCTTTTGGCCAGCTCTTCCTTTGTAAACACTTTGAGCGCCAGGGTTTTCAGCACCTCTCGGTACTGTTGTTCACTAAAATTCTTCACTGCATCCTGATATGCATCAGTGCCTCCAACGCCCTGCGTATCACCACCTGCTACTGCTGGTCCCTCCTGGAGCTTGGCTTCCAGTTGCTTATACTTCTCTTCAAGCTTTTTTTGCTTTGTGCGATACTTCAGCAACTTCTCTTCTAACTCTTCAAATTTCCTTTTCATACTGGAAAAAAATCACCAGATTAACTTATTAAGTATTCTTTGTAAAATAACAACCATATAGCAAATAGTCATTTTTACAGTTTGGCATAATTTCTACATGGATTGATAAATATTGATACGATAAATAAAAACCTGCAGTAAATGCTATAGTACATGTCCATGACATAAAGAGTACAAAATATGACTCTTCTTCATGGATAACTGAAACATTAACATGTGTGAGTCCATATTAATATTTTAAAGTTTAGCAAATATCAGCAAGTTTAGTTGTAAGAATGACTTTAGACTTTCTTGAAATTTATGCAATATCAAAATGAGTGAATATTCATTAAAATTATGTAATCACAACACTAGCAATTGGTTGAGAAAATATTGTAGAAAAGGAGTAATTTATGCCTGCAGTTTAACAAGTACATACTTTATGAGGGAACAGCTAGTACAGAAAAACAATACAGTACCTTTTCTTAAAACTGCGCAACCCATATCTATCTTCATCACTGCAGTCTTTGTCTGATTCTTCATCTAATATGAAAACATTAAAATAGAATTTTAGTTAAAAGTCATTTGGAAATTTGCTGTAAATAATGGGAAATGATGTTTTTTTTTCATCACTGATAACATATAACAAATAGCTGGTACCCCACAACCTGTCAAAATGGCCATTGATTAAAGGTTAAAGATCACACTTAGATCTCACCATGACATTACACTCCTACACTTCCTAAGCCTGACACATTAAAACATTTTCATCCTGGATAACCAGATACTGTCCAGGTACAATTTTTAACAAGATCACAGGCCAAGATAAAATGAGGTCAGACCATGATACTGCTATTTCAAACTTGAGGCCCAAAGAGCATCTCTAGTTTTGAATCCTTTCACCTTAAAATTGGAGAGATCTGTTCTGGACATGGTTGGCAGGCACACCCTATCTATTCAGGTGATGGATAAAAGCAATACCCCACAGCCATTAACGGCTAAAGAGTAAAAAATATACAAACCTGTAAAACTAGTATGTACACAACACTGATTATAATCTTACCTTATGCAATGAAAAAAATATGCATGGATAAGACATTGTGTTTTTAGTTATTTGCCTTTCTTTTAATTTAGTTCTATAAGCTAAGAAATCATTAATCATTTTAAAGTTGGTCAAGTCTGGATCTGTGATCATATCCAGCTACAATGGAATGGGCGATGATGCCAACACAGGAAAAAAAATAGCATCAGAGATGCCCATACCCCACAGCCTTGGAAAACATTTAGGGACATCAGAAGATAGCAGAAAAGAAAAAATCATTGTCACACTATGACGTTGCACACCTATGCTCCCTCACCACCACTGTCCCTACCAAATATCAACATCCTACACCTTACAGTTTTTGAGATATGGGCCAGGCAAGATTTTAAAGGTAAAGGTCACTATGACAAGGTCAAAGGTCAAATCAATGTCACACTATGACAATGCACACCTTTAACTCTAACCAATGTCCCTGCCAAATATCACCATCCTAACCTTACGGTTTCTAAGTTATGGCCTCGACATGATTTCTAAGGTCACTACGGTAAGGTCAAAGGTCAGATCAATGTTACACTATGACAATGCACACCTACACTCCTAACTAATCTCACTGCCAAGTATCAAAACCCCACCACTTATAGTTTCTGAGATACAGCCTAGACAAGATTTTCCTGCCACCCAAAAACAATACCATAAAGCCTTTTAAGGCTGTGGGGTAACTAGAGAATTGCATGTAAAAACAGAGATTGTTTCTGCAGGGAAAAAAGATACATCCCACAAATAAAAAACATGACTGCCTAATCCTTAGCATAATGATTCTGGTTAGAGCCATATTGGGACAACATTTGCTGAAATTGTTCTATCTGGCAAGATTTTCGAGACAGAAGAAGTTTTGTGGTCTATATTTCTTACATTGCTCTTTAAGCTATCACTTAGACAAACACACCCATTGAAAAGACATTTTTGGTCATGTGACTTCATGTGAAAAATTTCCCAGGGCTACAGCAAACATCTGCCAAATTTGAAAAAAAATCTTTATAATAGCTGGCAGAGCCAAATTTTACTCCCATATACAAAAATCGCTTACTGGACATTAAACTATATTCTGTATATTAAGACACATAGCCTGCATGTTTAATAAACTTGAATTGCCCTTTTTGATTCTTACACTTAATACAAAAGAGGTAGCCTCCAGCTACTAACCTTCACTGACTGTTGCACTGCTCCAGAATGAAGGTCCTTGTGATTTACTGAGAGATTCATCACCTGAAAAGATTATTGAATAAACCATAACATATAAACTGAAGAAACATTATTCTACACTATTCAAGTTTCTGAAAGAGAAAGGGGTTATACAACTCAATGCTATTGATATCAATTCAATTTCAAAAAATCAATTCCAAAAATTGATCCCATCACTCATTGACTGGTAAAAATGCTCGAAATATTTTTATTATGTCAGAGAAAATAATAAAATGGATACTTGAATGATATACATGTACATATCTATAAATTTTTGAACTCATACTTTTAACAGCTAACATTTTGCTAATAATATTTATATATCAAAATATTAAATCTAATTAATGCTCATCTCAATATTTAAAAAAATATACATAAAATGGCAGTTTAAAAGGACATCCTTGTCAGTTGGGGGATATTGCTATTGTTAATGAAGTGATTGAGATCATTTGGTCACTTTAGATACAAACTAATACAACTAACCATGTCCTTTACTTTCCACTTGAGGAGAAAACAGTGCATGTGCCTCTCTTCTTTTTGGTGTTGAAGTTTGGACTTTGCTTCCTGTTTTGTCTTCCTGTGTGATACCTTGAAGGTAAAAAGGCATATAAAGTCATCACAAGTGATACACAACATTATAGAAGTATTATTATTGTTATTATTATTATTACAATACAAATGGACAGGCTAAAGTGCATTAATGATATCACCTAATACCTCATTTACATTCTGTCGTGCCTGTTTCAGGCTCCTTCAACAATTATTGACACTCTGTACAGTGGCATATGTTGCAGTAGATTTTGGGACAATTTTACACCACCTGCAGGTGCTCTACAATTATTGTTGATAGAAACTGCTTATCCACATTGGTTATAAGTCTGTTGCACGTCAAACTTCTCTGCCTTACGTTTACTTAAGACAGATACACAATTCCCTTACTACAAACCCATGTGAGATGCCAGGCTGTCCCTCTCCAACGTCTGCAAGTAATTTGTCTCATGGCCCATGGGCATTAAAGAGAGCATATTTGGTATTTTCCTTTATCCTTTCTTATGACTAAAAGTAAGCTTTTTTGGTAATGGATTAAGTCCATAAGTCTAGATTTAATGTGTTATTACCTGTCTCCATGTTCTCAGCAACTTTCAGATGGTTGCTTTCCTCAGGTTTATTTCCCTCTGGAAGTATCTCCTGCTCAGTGCTCTTAGCTGTGGTAGATTTCTTTGGAGTTTTTTTCTTTTGGGGCATTCTCTTTGCAAGTTTTTCTGGTGTTTTTGGCTCGTCAGCTACAAGGTCCACTTCTAACAGTCTGTGGGATGACTGTTCATCTGATTGAGCATAAATATGAAAATGTTATGATTGGAGTTACATAAACAAAAAATAAACAGTAACTCAATACAGTATAAGAAAGAAATTGGCTATGTATATGTTATACAGGCAATCTGTGTAACCAGGCATTATGCATAATGACTGAACATATCAGTTATTTCACGAAATGGCTAGGCTTTTCATGTAATGGCTAAAAGTGAGCAATAGGCATTAAGCGTAATGCCTGGACATAGTATTCTATCATTAATACTGATTTTATATAACTTTTTTTTAATAAATTGTTTTATCTCAGGCTTTTGTATATTTTACAGAATCTGTTTACATCCTATAATCAAGAAACAACATTAGCAAGGAAGATATTTTGATAAAATTTACCATATTACCACCTTTGTACAAATTATTATGTGATAATCCATAATCAGAAAAGCTGAAATACTAGTATATGCACATGCTACACAATACATGGCTATATTAAATTTTGTTGGGAGAAAGGTACATAATTGGATGTGATATGCTATAAAGTAATGTGTACTCTACATGACAGTTAATGTCAGTTACATACATTGTTATGTAACTATGATGAGTAAAATTTAAAAAATTACACGAGGGGCTGTAATATTAGAAGCTGCTCTATACGAAAATATTCACAATAAAATTCATCCCTAATTAAATTAAGTATGTTATAGTTTGTTACATCTTAAGCTACAAGTTCCTTTGATCATGGGAATCCTTTGCATAGAACCCCCATCTCCCCCCCCCCCCCCCACCACCACCACCACCACCACCACATAAAGCCAAGCCAACTAATCCCCTGTGATTTGGGTACAAAAGATTTAGGGAATCTGAATTGCAATAAAATTCTTATAACAAAGCATTTCAGTCATTATGTGTAATGCCTGGTTACACAGATTGCCTGACATTTATAACTTTTTAAGGTAAATGACCGTTATACTAATTTTATTGATTTGCCAAAATTAAAATAGCTATACTTTTTGTCCTACAACCATCTTATCCAAATACTCTACTTGACACTTGCACACATCCACACACATATTAATTAAAACAGCAATTACCTGTGTGGGACTGGGTTTTCTTCCATTCAGATATTATTTTGTCCATGTTTTCTTTCAGGGCATTTTTGTCATCTGGAAATAGAAAATGATATTATTTTGAGCTATTTATTGTAATGAAACAATATACAGATAATAAAGTTTAACAGAATGTTTATCTTTACTAAAAGAACTGACAAACAGACAGAAAAATGAATGGTAACAAATTTTAGACCTCTTTGCCAAAGGTAATAAGCAGTAAGTTGGAATTTCCACTTAACATCACGCACTACTAAATATTTGTTATGTATCTTTTTAAATAGCAGTTTCCTGATTGGCAATTTTGCTTGTTATGGAATTGTCCTGGAATTAAAAATAGTTTTGGGGCTTAAAACTGGGTCCGGATACTTATTATACAGTGTAAAATAGACATTCTTGAAAAGTATCCTTTTAAAAGACTGCCCTCATGTTGAGGCAATGGATAGCTACCATGTTTGCCTCAGATGAGAAACTTGGAGAAACTAGATTTGTAGATCCCCCAAAAACCCAACCCTCAAAATTTCAGGGGGACATAAAAACCCACTGTTAATACTTTTTACTAAACATGGAAAAACTAAAGGTCTTAAACCTCATTTAAGGATTAGGATTATGAAATGGTTAATGGACTCAGAAGCATAATTTAAACAGACACATTATTGGGGATCCTTTAAGTGTTGTTTTTCTTAAAGTAGCCATGTATTTGCCATATAACTGTATAATGCATCTAAACTCCAACACAAGACTGTTGTGTGACATAATCACTTAATACCATAGGTGACATAGAGTGGCTGAAACCTTTGATTTGACTATTGGTGTAAATGTAATCTCTTTTAACTGCCTTTAAACTACATTGCAGTGACATCTTTATTGTTTCCTATATCCCTTCAGGCCTATTGGCCTAAGTAAATCAAAACAGAAGATAAAATAATCTAAAATGTGATTAAAAATATTACCACCTTTGAAAGTAAAACCAACTCATTTGGTAAATAAATAAAGAAATAAAAAAAAAAGAATTTAAATGGGATTTTATAAAGAGTGGGTTTTTTATAATATCTCCTGAAATTTGAAGAGTGGGTTTTTATGGACTGTCCAAAATCAGTTTGGTTTTACGCGGGGGTTTTAATGGTGGAGTTTTCCGTTATATAATATACTTGAAAACACTTTGTATATATTTTAACCGCATAGAGATACCTTAAAGTTATGATCTAAAGTGAGCTACACATGGATATAATGGTATATAGAAATATCGTAGAAATATTGAACTTACCTGATTTCTTAATTATCCTTGCAGGGTATTCCTTTCCCATAAACTTTGCTTGTACAATCTCTCCAATGAAATATTCAGAGAATTCCTTCCTAGGGTTTACAATAGCTGTGTAAGAAATTACACTAAACAATCCTTCTTGGGTCCACTCAACCACACAAGACATTTTTATTTAATAGTTCCAAACAAAAGTACAAAGTAATGAACAAAACAGAATTATTTTATACAATTTACATTAACCAACAAAGCCAAAGCTGTGAACTGTTACATATACCAAAGCCAAGCTCCATGAAAATTCAAAACATCCAATAAAAGTTATCTAGCACCAAGCTATCCCACAATCCCTTCCAAGCATCCCAAAACACTGGATATGTGCTCACTCAAAGTATGCATTGTAAACAACTAACCTGTGACATAGTATCCAACTGTGGGGGATATATGTCTGAAATAGCCTGGTCTTTCATGGGTTTCATGTAGCATTTATAAAAAAGATAGATTTAATGACAACTTGGCCACTTGAAATGAACAGCCACCTCAGGGATCAAAATCATTATAAATGCCCTGAAATTTGCAACATGAACATTCCCATTATAATTTGTTTTAAGTAATTAACACTTAAGAACAGTTTTCTTTGATTACACCATGGTTACAAAATTCTTCATTTCTTTGTAAAACACAAGGTTATTGCAAATGTCCTCTAACAATAACTTTACTGTGGCACACATATGGCTCATTTGGTGTAATATCCAGCTATGTATGTAAATTGTTAAATATTGTTGAAGCGTTTTGAGTGATTATAATAAAGCGCTATAGAAATAATAATAAAAATAATAAATTAACACCTAAGGTGTGAAAAATATTGTAACCTTGGGAGACCAAGGAAAGGCTATACTATCATCACTGCCCATGCTTTGTCCAGATCCTTATGTAAACATAGCCTAAATCTCCCACTAATGAAAGTTTGTCAGTGCAAATGAGGGAAAAAGCTTCTTTTATTTGAAAAGAAGATAACCTGTTCTGTATATTTCAAAGGGTCTTTATTTTATTGGTTAAAAAAATATGTCACTGGATAAGAACAGCATTAAGATAACAGTATAATAGGTTTAGGTGCATGGAAATGTCTGGAAATGTTACACTGTGCATATGTTACAAAGTGTTTATTAACAGTTTACAAAATCTGTTGGAGGAAATATGAATGGCAAAAGTTCAGCATACAAGATAGTTACAGCAGATAATAAGAAGACATTTTTTTGCCTCATCTGTAAAAGGAAATTCTCACGCAAGGGTTATATCACCAAACACTTGCACGAATCACATGGATACAGTAAGTATATTTTTTATAATTTTTATAATTGACAACAAAGAGCGAGAAAAGAAAGCTAAAGAGCACAAACATATACTTTGAAATTAGGTTGAAATTATATTTAGTTTTGTAAATTGTGATCCATGGAATGTGAACTAAAAAACACAGTATGTTTAATATTTTTGTTGAAAATATTCATTGTTATATTGGTATATATATTAGTATGAATAATCATCAAATTATTATGAATATTTTTAAAACATACATTATTATAACTCATTTTATTTAATTCTATAGACCTAATACTGGTGAAGATATACTCAGCCAGCCTTTGTGAATAAATATAGAAAATAAAGCAAATGTTATAATCGTTGTGTAAATCAATGTGCATAAGTGAGTAAATCAACATGGCAGTTAACTTTGAAGAGTGAATTAAATGTGAATTGAAAATTTCGGAGTTTTTTTCAAATTGCAAGCTTGGATTATGCAAATCAACTAGAGGTCTAGAATTTATAGGGAAACTAAATCAGGAGCTGGTGATTTAATTTAATTCAATTTAATGCATTATATAAAGTTAATATGTGTCTTGTACATTTCCAAACAAACACACTACTCTTTGAAGTGAGGGCTTATAACCTGTAACAAACAGTATTAAGGGTTTAATTTGTAAAGCCAGATTAATTTGTATGTGTTTATGTAGTGAGGAAGCCATAATCCAAAAAGCTTAAGAACTGTTAGCTGTCTAACTAATCAAAATAAAATGACCCAATGTATTTTATTGTCTCTCCAAATCAGTTACCATTCATGATGAATCATAATTTTAACGTATCATATTTTAGGTCCTGTGAAAAGACTCAAAAAAAGATACTTGGAAGATGGAAGTTTAGAGATTCCCCGAAGAACTAGATGCAGATGGAAAGCAGAAGGCAAAGAATACAGCCAGTCAAAGGAAAGTTCTCTGAAGAGTATCCAGAGACATACATTAGAAAAGGATATTGTGAATACGAATACAAAGAATGGTAGGCAAAAATAATGAATTTAGAAAATGTAAATTATTTTGGAATAGTAGTCATTTTAATTTCACAATAACTTTTTATCACAGGACCAGAGCTGGGGTCAAGTACAGGTTATCAAGTACACATACAATTTCTTTTCAAGGTGCAAGTACAATTGCTATATGGAGAAAAGCCCTATAGGAGAATAGCCCTACACTTTTTGACACACATGGAGAAAAACCCTATCCTAGGTTTTTAGACCGTGGAGAAAGCCCTACCCTATTTGTTCTGAATGAGGAAAAAAGCCCTACACCAAAAATATACATCCACACTCTATCATTTTTTGACACAAGAACCAAAAATAGCTATATAATTAATTGCTGTATAATAGGAATGTTAATCAGTTTAGAGCTGCTGAAACCATTTAGTTATATTAATCATATTATGTAAGATTTATCACAGTAATTTATTTCATGTGTATGTTATGGGGTGATATTTTACAGTTATAAATTTAGACAAGTTATTTTTGAAACAATAGTAAGAGACGCCATATAAGAGGTTCTAAACCTAATTAGTATATAAGTAAATCACTTCTAAAAAAGAAGTTTTCATTATTAAACAATCCTATTATTTTGCAGGGAACAAGGAGGAGTGGGACAATAGTTCCCAAATTTCTGACACAGAAGTAACAACTGAAACACCAGATGTAATAACTGAGCAATCAAGAGATCAACAAAGCTCATTATTTTCTGATACAGAGAAAAGCGTCTGCTATTCCACTGAATCAGATGTTAGTAGTGATACCTCTAGTGACGAAAGTTTTGACACATCTACTGATGACATACTGTCAGAGTTAAGCAGTTCAGATGATGAGGATTTTGTTTGTAATGAAAATAGGTCCTGGCCAAAACATTCAGTCCAAAAGTTTCAATCCTTGTCTTTGCTTTCTTGCTTTATCAGAAACAAGTTAACAGCGAGTGCAAGCAGAGATATTTTGCACTGCATCAATGAAGTTATGTTGGATTCAAGTCCGCTTCCAAATTTCAAGAAAATATTGAGTTTGACAGAACAATACTCACTGAAAGAAATAGAGTACTGTTTATTGTGCCAAGCTGTGTATCCCGATGACAAAAGTCAAATACATTGCCCAACTGAAGATTGTCCAGGTAGAAGATATGTTAAAAATGCTCATACAGAAACTAAAGATTGGAAAAAGCAAGCCACTAACAGTTTTATATTCTCTGATGTAAAAGTTCAACTGCAGAACCTCCTCCAATTACCTGGTAATTTTATCATTACTACAGCTTGTGTATTATTAGTTAAAAAAGTGTAATAACTTAAATTACCTCCACCAAATTTGTTTACATGGTCACATAATAGTCCATACTACACAGATTACCAATACATTTTCTTGATATGTAGGGCAAGGTAGAAGGAGACATCTTTAAATCTATCAGCTTGTGCTAAATTGAAGATTTTTAAACAACTTTTTTCTTAACAATTTTCACATGCTGTTTTAGTGTAGCCAGGTGTTAAAATCCCTTTATTTTATTAGTGATTCTAGAGGTGATCTATGTTAAACCAAGCTATCGGAGATCACATGTTGCCAATATTTTTATGTGATTAGATTTGACCTTTGACCCTCCGTCAAAGTTAAAAAACAAAAGCAGACTTTACAAGGCCTTTATCTCATTATTATAGTCTCCAGAGGTTAACATTGTTAAGGCAACCTTTAAGAAATAATGTGTTGTAATCAGGTGGACCACATCTGTTACTTGACCCAAGACTCATTAAGATCATTAACATTTTAGTGCCTTGTATCTCCTGTATTAATGCACCCTCTTCTCCTTTAATACTTTGCATAAGAAAAACACCACAGGAGTAGTCTTGTTTAAATAAAAAATAACCAAACACAAAAGGCCAGTAATAAATATACTATATTAAAGATCTTAAACCTAGTACTCACAATTTAGCTGAATACATATAATTGACACATTGTAGTATTGCTATATATATATTAAACATAGCTTCTGTTATATTTAGACTTTAGCAAGTTTGCATTTGTGAAACACTTTTTCTTTTCTTGTTTTTCTAGAAATTTGGGCAGAAATCATGGAGAACAAAGATAGATGCCATGACAGATCAAGACATCTTTGTGACATCACAGATGGGACAGCTTACAAGAAGTTATATGATGTCAACGGTTTTCTCTACAACACATATAATATTACTGGAATTTTTAACACAGATGGGGTGAACTTATATTCTTCTTCAAAGATTGAACTTTGGCCAATATTCATGGCAATAAATGAACTTAAACCATCAACACGATTTTCACGTGAAAATATGCTGTTAGTTGGGCTTTGGCAAGGAAAGGGTAAACCTCCATTTTGTTTGTACATGAAGGCATTTAGTGAAGAAATGAACAAACTCTTTCATGATGGTATTGAAATTAACGTGTTGAATCAGCACATAAAAGTGAAACTTGCAGTTATCTGTGGTACTGTAGACTTACCAGCAAAAGCAGGTATCTTAAATATGACACAGTACAATGGTAGTGATGCCTGTATTACATGCGAGGAAACAGGCTTAGTGGTCCAACAAGGTAAAGGCCATTCAAGATGTTACCCATACCGAGACAGCAGTAACTGTGCAGCACTAAGAAATACTCAGGATGTGAAAAGTATTATGCAAAGGGCAACAGAGAAAAAGCGTATTAAAGGATTTCGGGGACAGTCAGGTCTTCTAACACTTCAAATGCTGGATTTGGTTGATGGTATTGTTCCAGATTACATGCATTGTGTCCTATTAGGTACAACAAAATCTCTTCTGTGCAAGTGGCTCTCTCCAGCCGAAAGAGGAGAGAGTTACTTTATTGGTAACCATTTGAAGAAAATCTCCAAAAGATTATGCCAGATTAAACCCCCGGATTTTATTGAGCGCTTGCCAAGGGACTTGGAAAAACATTATTCTAACTTAAAAGCAACTGAGTTACAGTCATGGTTGTTGTTTTACAGTTTACCATGTCTTGAAGGAATACTACCAGAAACCTACCTAGGGCACTTCTCAAAACTATCTGAGGCCATATTTATTCTTCTGGGTGATGAAATTTCCGAGATTGCTCTAAACCATGCAGAAAAACTACTTGATTCTTTTTATGCTAACTTTGAGGAGCTGTACAGCAGAGGCTCATGTGGCCTAAATGTGCACAATGCTGGTCGCCATCTAGTTTATTATGTGAAGCGTTTTGGTCCTTTGTGGGCCTGGAGCTGCTTCCCATTTGAGGACTCTAATGCTTCACTTTTGCAAAGTACACATGGAACTGGTAGTGTTATGAAGCAAGTATTTGAATACAGACAAGCTCAATCATACTTGAGGAATGCTGGATTTAAACCAAGCCATGAAGCTAAGACTTTTGAAAGCATAAGAGTTGTTGGCAACTGTTCCATTTTTGGATCTATAAAGCAATTCCCACAAGAGCTGAAGCAGCACAAAGCATTTGCTCATATCAGGACAGATGAACTGAAACAAGTTTCTCGCATCTTAGTGAATGGTAGAAGACTTTTTTCTGCTCATTACACAAGAATGTCTAAACGGACATGCAATGTAATCATTTATGACAATGAAATTGCATCAGTGGAAAACTTTCTCTTCCAAAGTAGTGAAAATGTGGTGTGGGCTTTGGTCAAGTTGTTTGAAAAGAAGGAAGAGTTACACCCTCATCCAGCAGGGAAACACCTTTTACCTGTACAGTTAACAGACAAAACAAAACTTATTCCTGTTGAGAAAATAAAAGATACACTTGTCATTGTTCCAACTGAAAATAAAGAAATATTTTATGTGTCAAAAAGGCCTAACAGACATGGACATGCAGTGTTTAAGTAAAGGTGATGGGGTTATGTGCAAAATCTTTAAATTTCATTTATAAAGATAGCATGTAGTGCATTATTACAAAATGTATATGTTGTGTATAAGTTGGGATTTTGTACAAGTTATAGTTTGTATGGCTGAGTTGTACACCTGAATTTTTCAAGTTAGAACTGGTACAAGATCATATTCAAGCTTTGTAAAAGTATAACTTGTACAGTTTTTGTGCTTCTAAAAAGCTTAATACACTTTCAAATTTTTTTGGAGTTGTACAAGCTAGGTCAATTCATTTTTAGTAGTTTTGGGCTCTTACAAAACTTCACTTATACAATTAATGGCAAAATTTTGGTGTACAAGTTAAAAAAATTCATTTTTAGAAACTTAATTTTTTTATAAGAACTAAAAAAAAGCTTGGAATATGATGAAAATTCATGCATATGTGAGTCAACCACAGTTTATGCTAAATTGAAAGTTCTATAAAATTTTTTTTTTGTTAGTTTGCCTAATCTTGTCTTACAATTTATTCACATGCATAATGGGTAACTTTTTATAGTGACTAGCATACGCCTCATGTGGGCTAGATGTTGTAATTCAATTTTTTTATACTTGTATATGATGTACACATGTTGCAGTAATAAATGAATGATAGTTAATAGATGATATGTTATCTTATATTGGGCTATGCAAATTCTTTTGTTAAATGTAAGTCTTTTTTTAATTCTTATTTGAAATAATTCTCAGTCAAACATACAGGTAATTCTAAAATGGTGATTATTACCCAGAGAGTAGCTTAAATCACTAAATATATTTTACTATTAATCCTGAGCAAATAATCTTAAGTTCTTCAAATAAAGCAAATTTATATAACAGTCTCCAATTTGATTATATAAAAGTTTGGAAGCTCATTTAAATTTTTAGATGAATTGTTATTCTGAAATTTACTGTGCTACAGAACAATAAACTTCTATTGACATTTAGTTGTACTATGTACTATGTTGTAGAACTGCTGTTCTACAAGTTACAGTCTTAAAGAACTCCATTAAGTTCTACAACAATTTTGTGGAACGGAGTTGAACAGTGGTTCTACAAGTAACAGTTCTACAGAACTCTACAAAGTTCTACAACCATTTTGTGAAACTCAGTTGAACAGCAGTTCTACAAGTTACAGTTCTATAGAGTTCTATAAAGTTCTACAACTATTTTGTGGTACTATGTTGAACTGCTGTTCTACAAGTTACAGTTCTATAGAACTCTATAAAGTTCTACAACAATTTTGTGCAACTTGGTTGAACGGCGGTTCTACAACTTACAATTCTATATAGTTCTACAAAGTTGCAGAACCTTTTTGTTGAACCATGTAGAACAAAAGTTCTAGAACAGAGAGCTCTCTGTTGTCTTGAACAGATGTTGAATGTTCTAAGTTGTTCCAATAAGTTCTACATAGTACTACACTTCTTGAACAATATTTCGCAGGGGATGGCTAAAGCCTCTTAAGTACAGGAATTTTAAGTGAAATGTTATACAAAATCTTACTTTAGTATAATCAATGTCAAGTTAAACTGATGTTACTGAACAGTAAATCAGTTAGGGGCTGAAAATCCTCATTTTCACGTCAAGATGGCCATGACTGTACTTGTATTGGAACTCCAAGGTGGAAAGAAAATAAGAATGTCCCTAATGTCATCTTTAAAAGTGTACAAATTTAACCGAGCTCTGCTGAACAATACGATAGCTGGAGATTAAAAACTCCATAATTTCACTGCAAGGTGACCATAACTTCATCCATATTGCAACTTTAAGGTGACCATAAAATGAGAATGTCCCTTTTGTCATCCTTTATAAGTGTACAAAGTTTAGCTGATGGCTTTATTCAAATGTTATGACTTTAGGGGGGCCAAAATTATATTAACAGTTTAAGGTCACCTTAAAGTCAGGATAACCCTTTGGTTTGTCATCCTTTATAAGTGTGCAAAGTTTAACTGAGGTCAGTCGAACAATAAGATACTTGGAGGCTGAAAACCCTTATTTCACTTTAAGGTGGCTACAACTCCATCCATACTGAGAGTTTAAAGTGACCATAAGTATTATTTTTATCTAGTTTAATACCAGTGATAATTTCGATATAAAAAAATGGAAAAAGAAAGGACCCAGAGCATTTTATTCCAATTTGATGACTTTAAGCAGGCCAAATGTCCATTAACATTTTGAGTTTAAGGTCACCATAAAGTCAGGATATTCCTTTGGCAAATCTTAATATATGTGCCAAGTTTGGTTGAAAAAAGTGAAAAACTAAGTGAACTGGAGGGCTAAAACCCCCTTTTTTGACATTAAGGTGACCTTAAAATTGCAGATACAGGGCTAAAACTTCGGTATGTGAAAGATTATCAAAAAGTAGCTGAATAAGTTATTCTAACAAAACGCCGAAATCCTGACCGTTTTTGAGATACAGACCAAGTACCCATTTTAAAAAAAATTTACGAAAATAAAACGTCTCCCATTCAGGCATCTATGGTCCGATTGATGAGAAAATCCTTTCCGACCTTGGAAATTTGGTCTAGAATGTACCTGATAAATTTTATAGCACAGGTGTGTGTGGTTTTTTCCGAAACGCGATGACGAGGTGTTTTGGAGGTATGCTTAAGGTTACCTTAAGTAAAGCTTAAAGTCTGCGCAAAGTATCTCAAAAATTTTTCCCGCCCCTATAGTTTTAAAGAAAGATAAGAAGGGAAGAAAAATTTGAAAGGCTAAGAAGTTATTCAAGGGAGACCATAATCCGGCGGCGGCGGCGGCGGTGATCAGTCGAACTTCGGTGAAAACAAATAAGCGTCCCTGACGGGCCGCTTAATTAAACAGGGGTACATTTAATCAATTAATCTTCAATTTTATTGTACTTCAATAGCTTACCATCTGGGATAAAGTGCTAAAACAAAACTAATAGGAGGCGGGATTACAGTTGAGGCTGAAAGTTAGGCATTACAGCTAATTTTTCTTGTGATTAATTTGTCATTTACTAATTACACTATTCAGAAGCTTCAACATCAGTCTGAGTCCCAGATACAGTACACAAGCTGACACAGAACTGTGTAACTGTCAAATTGGATTGAATGATAGGCCTACTATGAGACAGTACACGTAATGTCTGGATATCTGGATTCTGATAAGGAAGAAGGTGATACCTTGACTCTGAGTCCTTGAATCCCCATTTCTGTTAACAGCCAGCAAGGGCTTCACTATCGATCATTTGTATGCCGCAAAGGTTTGATTTATCACCACTACTGGTCATACATTTATTTGCCACTCATATATTACTTATTTATTTATTTATTGGTCACCCCAGTGAATAAAGACAAATACACCTTAAAGAGTAATATGATACTCTTACCAGATATCTTGTTGATACGTGATATTCCCCTTGTTTCTCTGAGGGGACTGGACCAAAGTACATGTTGTCACCATTGTCTGACCGAGTCGAGTGTTTTAGGTAAAGTTTGGGAATGTCCTGTGCCTTCCAGTGACATGTTTGCTGGTACACTACTACTGAAGGCTTAGAATCTGCAAGGCTCCCATCTTGTGAGCCTTGACCTGGTCCAGCGTTTGTTGGTATGCTTGTTTGTGACATATTAGAAAAATATTTTTAAGCCAAGGAGACAGGGTAGCTGGTCTTATGGCTGAGTTGGTTGTTGGCCCGTTTGAGAAGTACTGGAAACACTGGTAAATGGGGTGGAATTTCTGTTGAAAGTTGCACAAGGACGTGAAGTTATTACAATGATGCAGCAAATGCACTAATGTCTCTTTAGCATCAACATGAGAGGTGGAGCAGTTGGAGGTTAGGGGTATGCAACCTGAACATATGAGACCTGTAGTGACCAATTATGTTCCGAGCACCTGTTTTAGAGGCTTGTTGATTTGGAACTCAGGATAAGTAAAGTGACAATTGTGGTTCAGATGAGTGTCATATGGGTCTTTGTGATAAGTGAACCACTTTAGATACATCTGTTTGAACACTTGAGGGTGCAGTGACCACTCTGTTGATAGCACCTGCATCATCCTGGACAGTGAGTTGGGAATCACGTTTAGACAACCTGGGGTGTCCCTGGCATGTTACGAGATTTTGTTTCGAAATCACAAGCTCATGATCCTCCATAGGAGACAGCTGCACTCTGCTGACAAAGTTTCTCCATGTTTCTTTATGTAGGCTACTACTGGCTTCTAGTGTTGAATTGTCCTTGGCAATTAAGACTATGACTTGATATTGAGTTCTGTACTGTTTTAGGGCCAATACCACTGCCTTCGTCTCCCAAATATTTATGTGTAATCTTTTCTCAAAGCATCACCCAGTCCTTTGACTAAGTCTTCACTGAATGCCCTGACTTATGTTTGAGTTGTCAGTAAAGAAATGAATCTGGGATGAAGGTCTGAATCCTTCAACACATTGTGAGATTCTGCCACCAGTCTAAGTGAACTATTATGGTTTTTGACCATGGAAGGAGCTTGTCCAGCAACTGAGGAAACTCCGACTGATGAACTCTCCTTAAAAATTCTGACTGACGAATTCTCCTAGAGGTGCCACTGAAAGTGTAGGTATCCTTCTTGGACCATTTTCTCTGATGATGTGAGCAACCATTTAGCGACATCAATCATGCTATTTAACTATACCCATTCTTAAGTCTGAGACTTGTGAGTAAACCACAGAAAATCTGATTTGGGGTGGATGGTGAGGAGAGAGTAGGCGTCTGATCTCTTAAGGAGACCCATTCCCCCTGAAACAATGATGCCTTAATCGACTCTGGTATTCCCAGCTTGAATTTTCTATCTTCAGAAAATAGTATGTTTGTGACGGACCTCTCTGTTGAGATTTTGTAACTAGAGACAGGTGACTGTAAAACCTTAACCGTACAGGATAAAGGGTTCTCGGAGGTTCCTCAATTCTGTCCATATGTACATAAATGAAAACAAGAGGAGAGTGCCCGTGAACGGGCACTGTGTCAACTGACTGAATGTTTTTGATTTGTGATGGTGATAATGAGAGGAAAGCATAATTATCAGGGAAAGGGCTGTACAGAAATACAGTAAATGGTAACTGAACAGCATGTTCGAAAGATATTCCGAAGCTGACAGAAGAAAAGGACAAAAAAGTTGTGCCCTGCAAATGGTATTATGAAATAAAGTAACAAGGTAATTGTTTAAGTGTAAAAAGTAGGTTAAAAATATTTAAAGAAATACTATAAATGCAATATCCTCGTTCGACCATGAAGAAGGGGTCCAAAGGTCAAATCTGACCATACCAAAAGATTCCCAGCCAAAGAATTTGGGATGGTTTACCATCCCAAACCTCTCGGACCAATAATAAGTGAGTCATAGGCACTTTTTAAGTTTGGCTATCCTTGTTTGACCTTGAAGGAGGGGTCCAAGGTCAAATCCGACCACACAAAAAAATTCCCAGCCCATGATTTCCTGTAGCTTGTTTACCATCCCAAACTTGCAGGACCAATAATAAGCGAGTTCTAAGCAATTGTAAGTTTGGCTATCCTCAATTGACCTTGAAGGAGGGGTCCCAGGTCAAATCCGACCACACCAAAAGATTCCCAGCCCATGATTTTCTATAGGTTGGTTTTCCATTCGAAACCTCTAGGACCAACAATAAGCGAGTTATAAGCATTTTAAGTTTGGCTATCCTCATTTGACCTTGAAGGAGGGGTCCAAGGTGAAATCCGACCACACCAAAAAATTGCCAGCTCATGATTTTCTATAGGTTGGTTTTCATTCCAACCTCTAGGACCAATAATAAGCGAGTTATAAGCACTTTTATGTTTGGCTATCCTCATTTGACCTTGAAGGAGGGTTCCAAGGTCAAATCGGACCATATTAACAGATTCCCAGCCCATGATTTCCTACAGGTTGGATACAATGATTTACTCAACAGTGAGAACCTGAAAGAAGCTATTGCTCAGCTATGCCATGACATAGAGGTCTGCAATTTCAATATGTTATAGCTGACCAAAACGTCTGTGAATAACATATTTAACAAAATACTCTAAATGTAATAGTTTTCAAGTTACAACTGATTTACTCAACAGTGAGAACCTCAAAGTAACTATTACTCAGCTATGCAATGAGCTACATGTCTGAATTTTTGCTCTGTTATAGCTGACCTAAAAGTAGGTGAACAACATATTTAAGCAAAATACTGTAAATGCAATAGTTTTCAAGTTACAACTGATTTACTCAATAGTGAGAACCTGAAAATAGCTATTGCTCCGCTATGCCATGAGCTATAGGTCTATAATTTCACTATGTTATAGCTAACCCAAAAGTAGGTGAACAATATATTTTAACAAAATACTCCAAATGCAATATTTTTCAAGTTATAGCTGATTTACTCAACAGTCAGTGCCTGAGAATAGCTATTGCTCAGTTGTGCCATGAGCTACAGGTCTGTAATTTCACTATGTTATAGCTGACCCAAAAGTAGCTGCATAACATATTTGCACAAATTTCTGTAAAGGCAATAGTTTTCCAACTAGATTGGGCCAACTCGGCGCCAACATATCCCCAGACAGGTCATCACTCATGCCACAGGTTTTGATCGGGAATTTTTTATGTAAGCCATTTGTTGTATGCCATAAATCTTGGGAAAAGTTATATGAACTTCAGCACATCAATCTACTAAGTTTATATCTTCCCAAGGAAGATGGTGTATCCCCAGACGCCGAATACATAACTCAACAGAGCATATTTTCAATCTTCCTGCAATGATAACTCTAAACCTATTTTCAAAGTATTTAAATGATTGATGATTGAATGTCCATTCCAAATTAATAATCCCAAAAGAGCATATCTGTTTCTATATTTGTTGACAAATAAAATATTATTTCTAACTCAACTCATCATACTTTTCAATCTTCCTGCAAAGGGTGACTCTGAACCTATTTTCAAAGTATTTAAATGATTCATAATCCCAAAAGCGCATATCTGTTTCTATATTTGTTCACAAATAAATTGCAAATTTAATAAATAAATTAAATTTTTATAAGTTAATACCCTATCCAATGGACAATTGCTAACTCCGGTCGGCGAGACCGGCCCGCCAAACGTCAGAAAAAGACGTCCTGTGTCTCCACCGGCCAGCCGGTCCTTACTCTGTGCACTCGCTAGGTGGCGTGTCGTACTTCCTTCCTGTCTAGACAGAGTGACGTCATAGCATCTTTTTCGTTGTCTAAACATAATAAAGACCCCTAGTAAGTTAAAAAAGCGGGGTCGGTGGGAGGGTCTTGCATGTCCATTGGATAGGGTATTAACTTATAAAAATTTAATTTATTTATTAAATTTGCAATTTTATTGCGTTAATACATCCTATCCAATGGACAATTGCTGAATAACTACCGCTTGGTCGGCGGGTAAGTTACTAGGGACTAGAAATTGAACTCCTGCTAAGGAAAGCCACAACTCCCTTAATACCGGGTAGCAATGTGCCAACTTCCCTTAAGGGTATGGTCGAATATCATCATACGGTTATTCAGATGGAACCGTCAGAACGACCTTGTTGCCCCCCCCCCCCCCCCCCTTTGTTACAGACCTGCTCTGAGGTAGGGGAAGAGAGGGATGAGTTCAGTCCCATAACAAATAAAGACCTCCCGAAGGAAGTACGTCCCAGTTTTTTTTTTTTTTTTTTTTTTTTTGCTTCTTAACTATATGTGTACTATTTACATATGAACAGATCTTCTCTATTTACTGGTCTATCGGTGGATCTGCTGAGCAGCCACAACCGGACCCAGATGGAAAAGCTTTGAGTCAGCCCAAGCCACATCCTTCAAGTAAAACTGGGTGAAGGTGTTATGTGATTTCCAGTGGCAGGCTGATAAGATCTGTTCCAGGGAAATTCCTGACTGGAAGGCTTTTGAGGCCGCAAAGGCTCTAACATCATGAGCTTTGACCTGGTGTAAGGTGTGTGCCTCTTGATCCGAGAGCTCATAACATAGGATCACTGTTTGCTTGATCCAGGAGGAGATGGTGGCAGGAGAAATATCTTTGTCAAAACCTTTCTTGAAGGAGACAAAAACTAATTCCTTGTTCTGCCTGATATCTGAGGTCCGGTCTAAATAGTAGCGAAGTGCTCTAACCGGACATAGTGACCGATCCGATTTGAGGGATTTATCCAAGGTTGGTGCCAGGGCTGGAATAACCACCGGGGCAACACTATCCGGACCCTCTTTGGCCAGCTGATTCTTTGAGAGAAAGCTGGGAGATGGATACAGTGACACCTTCGACCAATCTGATTGGTGTCTGATGTTTTTGTTTTGCCAAGCATGTATCTCACTCCTACGCTTGCCCGACCCCAGGGCTAGAAGGAAGACTGTCTTGAATGTCAAGTGCTTCAAGGTAGCGTCCTTAAGTGGCTCAAAGGGGGGTTTAGTGAGCTGATGTAAAACCAGCGAAAGATTCCAGGAGGGGATACCTCTCCTGCCCTTGGGCCTGTCTCTATGGAAGCTGTCCAGGAGACGAGTGAGATTTTCGTCTTTGCTGAAATTGTTGGGCGAATTCCCTAACTTGTCAGCAATGGCAGATCTGTAACCATCAATGGTACTTGGCTGAAGTTTCCTGTCCTCAAAGAGGTACATAAGGAAGTCAGCAACTGATTTTACAGGGGGTGCCCTGAAGTCCACCTTATTAGTGATGCACCATTTTGTAAAAATGGTCCATTTTGCCTCATAGACTGATCTGGTAGAGCCCCTCTGAGGAGCTTCAATTCTTGCCGCCACTGCCTCAGAGAAGCCTTGTTTTTTGATTGCAGTGGCTCTAGGAGCCAGGCATGGAGATTCAGGTTTGTGAGACTCCTGTGCGGCGTTTGGTTGAACGGCTGAGACAAGAGGTTGGGTAAGTGAGGCAAACTCAGTGGGATTTGGCTGGACATTTCCACCAGGTCCCAAAACCAAGCCATGTTCGGCCACCCTGGGGCAATAAGAATCATTCTTTTGCAAGGGCAGTCCAGAAGCTTCTCCACCACTTTGCCCAAGATGGCTGCTGGTGGGAAAGCATAAGCGTCCAGATCCTCCCATGGCAGACTCAGTGCATCCACTGCAGTGGCCATCGGATCTGGAACCGGTGACACAAACACAGGGAGTTTGGTGTTGAATCTGGTGGCAAACAGATCCATTTGAGGTCGATGCCACCTGCTGCATATCAGGTCGAACACGTGGGGGAGTAGTGACCATTCTGTTTGAATAATCTGCCCTAGCCTGGATAGCTTGTCTGCCACTACGTTCAATCGGCCTGGAATGTGGCGGGATCTCAGAGTCACCCCGTTCCGGGTGCACCAGGTCAGGATCCTCCAGAGGAGGGCGCATAGTTGACCTGATCTCATGCCTCCTTCCTTGTTTATGTAGGCTACCACAGTGGTGTTGTCTGTGGCCACCAGGACTGTCTTGTCCGAACAGAGGTCCTGGAATTGCTTTAAGGCTAGGAAGACGGCTTTGAGCTCCAGATAGTTTATATGCAGTTTGCTTTCCGGGATGGACCATACACCTCTTGCAGTACGCTCGTTTAAGTGAGCGCCCCAGCCTTCTTTTGACGCGTCGGTAAAGATTTGTAAGGCGTGTTTTGCTGGGTGTAAAGGCTGACCTGTGAGAACGTTTTCTTCTCTCAGCCACCACTGCAAGTGTGGGTGTAGGGATCTCGGAAGAGGAATTGTCTTTTCTAACGATTCTGGTATCCTCCAATTGTTCTTTAGATGCCACTGAATTGGCCTCATGTGCAACCGACCCAAGTGGACCTGCTTTTCTGTGGCTGTCAGTAAGCCTACTAAAGACATGAAGTCCCGGGCTGAACAAACCGGTCTGGAAAGTAGCTGTAGTACCTTGTCCTGTAGACTCTGCCACCGGTCCGGAGTGGGTCTGACCCGGCCGGCTTGAAGGTCGAATTGGTAGCCTACAAAATTGAAGACTTGTTTGGGGTCCAATTCGGATTTTTCTATGTTCACCAGCCAGCCTAGCTCCTGGCATATCTGCATTAGTTTCTGTGTGTGATGCAGACAGACCGGTTGGGAGGAAGCTCTCACCAACCAGTCGTCTAGGTACTGGTGGATTCTTATACCCTGCTTTAGGGCCATCAATTTCACCTCCTTTGCTATTACAGTGAACTCCAAGGGTGCTGTTGAAAGCCCGAAAGGGAGAGCCTTGAACTGGTAGGTTCGTCCCTGGACATGAAATCTCAGATATTTCCTGGATTGTTCCTGTATTGGTATGTGGAAGTAGGCGTCCTTGAAGTCTATTGAGGTCACCCACTCCCCTTGCTGGAGGGAGGTCCTGATGGTTTCCGGTGTCTCCATTTTGAATTTCTCCACCTTGAGAAACTGGTTTAGATTGCTCAGGTCTAGGATAGGTCTCCACTTGTTTTCCGGTTTGGGGACCAAGAATAGTCGGTTGAAGAAACCTAATGACTTTTGTTTGTTTACCAGTTCTATGGCGTTTTTGGTCATAAGCTGATGTAATGCCTCTAACAGGTAGCTGTTCCTGCGAGGATTGCCATAACAGCTTATGACTATCGGAGACCTTGTCAATTTTGGCCGGATCCGAAAGGGGAGGGCGTAACCCTCTCTCAATATTTGTACCACTTTCGGCCCGGCACCCAGATCCAACCAAGTTTGCCAAAAAATTTGCAGTCTGGCCCCTACAGGCAGATTTGTGACAACATTGGGGGCATTGACAACAGGTTTGACATAAGACAGTGGAATGACAGAAAAAGCACTTTTCACAAATTTTAATGTGTCTTTCTTGTCTTGACAATCTGGACGCCCGGGACTTACGTCTTTCTTTTGTGATTGCCCGGGCGCAGAATGAACATGATAAACAACACTGGATTTTACATTGATAAAAGTGTCTATTGTCTTTGAAACCTGGTTCCCGGTCAGCAGCAGACAACTGGGGTTTACAACACAGTAATTGTCATTTACGCTGCTGCTGACCCTTGGCATGGTGGGAGGAGTACTGTTGCTTCTGTCCTTTCAGTCTCCTTCTCTGAGAGCGTGACAGGCTTTTCCATGCTGGTAGCCCTTGAGGCTGTGCACTCTGTCCCTGTGGCTTTGTTTCCTGACGTTCGTAAGGGTGGAACCTCCGACCCTTATAACTAGATCCGGAACGTCCTTTCTCTGAGTCTGCGATGTCCTCTTCCGCTCGTTTCACCACAGAGTCTGGAAACAAAGTTTCTAAATGCAGAGGAGCTGAACGTAAAGCATTTAGTGTGTCGGCTTTTACTCCGGCTTTGAGGTACTCTAGGTAAGAATCTCTTCTCAAAAGGGTCGTATTTGCCACACTCACAAAAACAAACTCTGTTAAATGTTCAACTGCCTTGGCCATCGCCTGACATACTCCGGTGTTGAAATCAAGGAGGAACTGAAGTTCGTCTACTGCAGCAGAGGTTTTCTGGCCAGACTTCCCTTTTGACTCTGTTTTAATTGCTTTTAGTTGGGAGCTCATATTGTCCTGTATTTTCACTAAGCAACGGTTAAACCCAGCAGCGTGGTTGCAGATGAGGGTAGATTCCTGTGCGGATTTCTCCCATTTCCTCAAATTCTCCTGTGTCACCGCCCTAGACATAGGGGGGGAGGTAGCAATACTGGCTCTTCGGGCTATCCGTAAGTATGTACTATTTAACTTGGAAGAGCCGGTGTGCCATGACGTGACAGAGCTATCTGAGTCCTTCATATCTGCGTCCTTCCTTTGAGAGTGTGCCCCGTACCACTTTTGCTGCGACTTCGGAGGCTTAACAAACTGGTCTCTCAGTAACCCTCCGGATTCAGCACTTCGAGTGGGATAGCCTTGAGCAAGGGTGATATTCAACCGAGCCATCTTCCGGCATAACCATTCGTCGGTCGGTAGTTTAACTGATACTTTCCCGGAGGGCTGTACTTTGGGTCCCGCAAAGGGATTGTCTTCAGATGTAGAAGTACCCGAGTCGACATCAGGAATATGAGTTCAGTTCATATAGGAGCGTATGCCCCGCATTGTCTCCCGGTACGACTGTTCTTCGGACAATGACTGGTCATGCTCAGAGTTGCGTTCTATGTCGTCTGAAAGTTCACCCTCTTCCGGCAAAAGTTCTATCATGGGCTGGTCTGAAGAGAGAGAATCACTGTCTGAATCACTAGATGACTCAGTGTCCTTCTTAGGGTTAAAAGGGTCTGTAACTACTGTCTGTGCCGGAGCAGAGGCAGATGAAGACGCCTTGCCAAGTGACTTTTCTTGTTGAGGAAGGTCGGCGGTTGGTATATTGGCAGTAATCTGGCTATGAGAGGCCGGCTTCAAGAAGGGCTCTTCTCTAATAGTAGTAGCAGCCGGTGTATGTGCAGGTGTGACTTTAACTGTCTCAAAAACCGGCTCCTGGGGCTTCTCTAGTGTCCTTGCTAAGAGTAATGCCTCCAGGCGGTTGAACCTGTCCGACCACTGTCTGTCCAGGTCGGTAATCCGGTCATCAGCAGATGAGGACTGACTGGTAGAGGTGGTCGGTACCTTACTAGATGATGCCTTGGCCGACTTGTCCATCTTGGCCGGCTTGGGTGCAGATTTCTTAGTTTCTGATTTCTTTTTCCTCTCCACCGGCTCACTGGTCTGAGCTGATGTCTGGTCGTCTACCACGCCTACCACCGTTACTAAGTCCGGATCAACAAGGGTGGTATCAGCAGAGTCCTTGGTGGGGGTAGCAGAAACTTTAGAGTCCTTTCTCTCCTTTTTTAATTTGTAAGATGGTGTTGAAAGTTGTTCTTTCTGTGCAGGGGTTAAGGTATTGCATAAAAGACAATCCTTGTTAGGGTGCTCTACGCATGGGTCTTGTCCTTTTTTCTTGTCGCGGCAACGCGCGCAGACCTTATGCGGATCAAACCCTGCCATCATATGGCCACAAATACCCCGTCGCTGGCTAGGAGAGGACATTATAGTCTATGGACCGTTAGAAACAATATAGCAAAGTTGTGACAACAACTCACGACAATAAATCACAAAATTTTGAAATTAAGATTCCACAAAAAATTCCGTGCAGCAGAGCATGCGCCAAACGAAAAAGATGCTATGACGTCACTCTGTCTAGACAGGAAGGAAGTACGACACGCCACCTAGCGAGTGCACAGAGTAAGGACCGGCTGGCCGGCGGAGACACAGGACGTCTTTTTCTGACGTTTGGCGGGCCGGTCTCGCCGACCGGAGTTAGCAATTGTCCATTGGATAGGATGTATTAACGCAATAAAAATATTATTTAAAAATTATATATTATTTATATTATTATTTTATTATATTATTTTTAGAATTTGCATTGTTTTTCAGTTATTCATTTCCTCAATTCCTATATATGTGGTCCATATATATGCAACCTAAATATGTGACACAATCTCAGTTCTGACTCCCCTTTGTCTTATTAGATAATGAAGCAAACCCCATCTCCCAACCACACCCCACCCCTCTCCCCTTCTCCACACCTCTCTCACTGTTACAGAAGATCTGCAACCCCACTGAAAAGTCTGGTTCTTTGTTTCTCATTTGATATCATTCAATACCTTTGTTTATTTAGTGTCACTCAATAGCTGGAGGTCCCAGAGGTGGATGGGGGGTGGGACTAAATACAGCACAAATGGTAAACAAACAAAAGGGGTAATCAAATACAAAAAGCTCAGTTAATCTTATCACTAAAATAAAATCAAATATAGAAATAAGGAATGTCCAACAGGAAAATTATATACCTCCAGAATTAACTAGATTGGGCCAACTCGGCGCCAACATATCCCCAGACAGGTCATCACTCACGCCACAGGTTTTGATCGGGAATTTTTTAAAACATAATTACCCATTATTATATGAACTTCAGCACATCAATCTACTCTGTTTATATCTTCCCAAGGAAGATGGTGTATCCCCAGACGCCGAATACATAGCTGAAATTATATTTTCAATCTTCCTGCAATGATAACTCTAAACGTATTTTCAAAGTATTTAAATGATTGATGATTGAATGTCCATTCTAAAATAATAATCCCAAAAGAGCATATCTGTTTCTATATTTGTTGACAAATAAAATATTATTTTTAACTGAACTCATCATACTTTTCAATCTTCCTTCAAAGTATTTAAATGATTGATGATTCAATGTCCATTCTAAAATTCATAATCCCAAAAGCGCATATCTGTTTCTATATTTGTTCACAAATAAAATATTATTTAAAAAAAAATTATTTATATTATTATTTTATTATATTATTTTTAGAATTTGCAAATTGTTTTCAGTTATTCATTTCCTCTATACCTATATATGTGGTCCATATATATGCAACCTGAATATGTGACACAATCTCAGTTCTGACTCCCCTTTGTGTTATATGTAATGAAGCCCACCACCTCCCACCCCCACCCCTCTCCCCTTCTCCACACCTCTCTCACTATTACACAAGATCTGCAACCCCATTGAGTTCTTTGTTTCTCATCTGATATCATTAAATACCTTTGTTTATTTAGTGTCACTCAATATAGCTGGAGGTCCCAGAGGTGGGTGGGGGGAATCCGGGTGGGGGGTGTGGGTTGGGACTACAAAGAGATGGAGTGCTACAGCATAAATGGTAAACAAACAATCTATATAAAAGGGGTACTCAAATACAAAAAGAATTGAGAATTTTAAGTATGTGATTATCAACTGAAATGAGTTCATAACTGTAGGAGCTGTGCCAAAATTAACTGAGGCAAGTTGAATAAAACTGGGCTAGTTGAGGGTTAAAAATCCCCTAGTTTTACTACATAAGGATATAATTTCATTAATATTGGGACTTAAAGCTCACTTAAAGTGTCCATTTTGTCTACTTGAATATGTTTAACCAGTTTCATTTTAAAAAGTTAAAAACTCAGCAAGCAGAGGTATAACACACAAAAATAAGTTCTTAAAAGACTAAGATAGCCATAACATTATTAATATTCAAAATTTAAATAGACAGGCATTTCCTTTTAAAAATTCAAAGATTTCAGCTCTATAACCCACATAGTTTGACAGTTACTGGGCTTGAAAGTGGCATAATGTCCATAAATTGGGTTTCTGTGGGCATTTTACAATTGTTAAAGAGACCTTAGCAATTAAACTACAGATCTGAAACTTTTTGGGGGACATACATAACAAACAAAAATTATATATAATACAGTTTAAGACTTGTCACACTAAGCATTTCCAAATAACAGGGCAAAATACGGAAAAAAAGTCAAAAAAGGCACTTGGGCGAGTGTCTATGGCCCTCATACACAGGTTAAATGTCTACTAAAAACCTTGATTTTCGGCATATGTAAAAAGGACATAATAATGCATTCCCAGATGGGATTTCAGCTCCATCAATCACATAGTTTAACAGTCACAGGGCTTAAAGGTGGTAAAAAGTCCAAATATTGGGTCTCTGTGGGCCTTTTAGAGATCTCGATGTGGCTTTCAAATTAAAGCTTCAGACTTAAAATTTGTTACATACTAAGATTACACATAGAATATGTATCTAATAAAGTTTGAAACTTCTCAGACTTACCATTTCCAAGTTACAGAGCAAAATATGTGAAAAATGTCTTAAAAGGGTCACTCAGGTGGGTGTTTAAGGTCCTCATACACAGGTTAAATGTCTACTTGAAGCCTTGATTTTGGCACATGTAAAAAGAACATAATAATGTATTCCCAGATGAGATTTCAGCTCTATCAGTCACATAGTTTAACAGTCACAGGCCTTAAAATTGGCAAAAAGTCCAAATACTGGGTCTTTATGGGGCCTTCTAGAGACCTAAATGTGGCCTTCAAATTAAAGCTTCAGACTTAAAATTTGTCACATACTAAGATTACACATAGAATATGCATCTAATACAGTTTGAAACTTCTTCGACTTACCATTTCCAAGTTACAGGGAAAAATATGTGAAAAATGTCTAAAAATGGTCACTCGGGTGGGGATTTATGGTCCTCATACACAGGTTAAATGTCTTCTTAAAGCCTTAATTTTTGGTACATATAAAAATAACATACTAATATCTTCTCAGATAGGATTTGAGCTCTATCAGTCACATAGTTTGACAGTCACAGGGCTTAAAAGTAGCAAAAAGTCCAAATATTGGGTCTTTGAGAGCCTTTTAGAGACCTCAATTTTGACCTTCAAAATTAAAGCTTCAGACTTAAAATCTGTTACATACTAAGATTACACACAGAATATATATCTACTACAGTTTGAAACTTCTCAGACTTACCATTTCCAAGTTACAGGGAAAAAGATGTGAAAAATGTCTTATAAGGGTCACTCGGGTGGGTGTTTATGGTCCTGATACACAGGTTAACTGTCTATTAAAGGCCTAAATGTTGGGGCACATATAAGAAAACACATAGATATATTCCCAGATGATATTTAACTTAGATGAGAGACATAGTTTGAAAGCTACAGTGCTTGAAAGTGGCAAAAAGTGCATAAATTGGGTCTCTGTGGGCACTTTTGAGACCTTAAGTCGACCCCTTTGGGTAAACCTACAGCCCTAAAATTTTCTACAGACAAGGCTTACATATCAAAGTTATACCTAGCGCAGTTTCAGACTCATCAGAATTATCACTTCCAAATTATAGGGCAAAATATGTGAAAAGTATAGCAAAAAATCCCTAAGTGGGGGTATTTATGGGCCTCAAACACAATTTTCTCCTCAACTTAAAGTCATGATTTTCGGCACATGTACTAAGAACATATTAATGTGTTGTCAGGTAAAATTTCAGCCAGCTGAGCATCATAGTTTGTGACCTACAGGGCTCTAAGTGGCCAAAAGTCCAATTTCTGACCTTAAGGTGGCCATAAGTTCTTTTTTACTGGGAGTTTAAGGTCACCTTAAAATAGGGATCTTCCTTTGGGCACCCTTAACATGTGTACCAAGTTTGAAAAAAAAATATTAATTTGTTTTTGAGTTATCGCGTCCACAAGGAAATTTCTACGGCGACGGCGGTGGCGCGACGGACCTGAATCCAATATATCCCCGACTTTCGTCTGGGGATATAAATATAAATTATCAAACCACAAGAACAGATTTATAATAATAATTCAGAATTGAGAATTTTAAGAATGTGATTATCAACTGAAATGAGTTAGTAACTGTAGGAACTGTGTCAAAATTAACTGAGGCAAACTGAATAAAACTGGGCTAGTTGAGGGTTAAAAATCCCCTATTTTTACTACATAAGGCTATAATTTCATTAATATTGGACTTATAGCTCACCAGAAAATAACAGTGTCCATTTTGCCTACTTGAATATGTTTAACCAGTTTCATTTTAAAAAGTTAAAAACTCAACAAGCAGAGAGATAACACAAAAATAAGTACTTAAAAGCCTAAGATAGCCATAACATTATTAATAAAAATTTAAATAGACAGGCACTTCCTTTGAAAAATTCAAAGATTTCAGCTCTATGACCCACATAGTTCGACAGTTACAGGGCTTTAAAGTGGTATAATATCCATAAACTGGGTCTCTGTGGGCATTTTACAATTGTTAAAGAGACCTTAGCAATTAAACTACAGAGCTGAAACTTTTTGGGGGACAAACATAACAAACAAAAATTATATATAATACAGTTTAAGACTTGTCACACTAAGCATTTCCAAATAACAGGGCAAAATACGGAAAAAAATGTCAAAAAAGGTCACTTGGGTGAGTGTTTATGGCCCTCATACACAGGTTAAATGTCTACTAAAAGCCTTGATTTTCGGCACATGTAGAAAGGACATAATAATGCATTCCCAGATGGGATTTCAGCTCCATCAATCACATAGTTTAACAGTCACAGGGCTTAAAGGTGGCAAAAAGTCCAAATATTGGGTCTCTGTGGGCCTTTTAGAGATCTCAATGTGGCCTTCAAATTAAAGCTTCAGATTTATAATCTGTCACATACTAAGATTATACATAGAATATATATCTAATAAAGTTTGAAACTTCTCACTTACCATTTCCAAGTTACAGAGCAAAATATGTGAAAAATGTCTTAAAAGGGTCACTCGGGTGGGTGTTTATGGTCCTCATACACAGTTTAAATGTCTACTTGAAGCCATGATTTTTGGCACATGTAAAAAGACCATAATAATGTATTCCCAGATGAGATTTCCGGCCTATCAGTCACATAGTTTAACAGTCACAGGGCTTAAAGGTGGCAAAAAGTCCAAATACTGGGTCTTTGAGAGCCCGTCAGAGACCTCAATGTGGCCTTCAAATTAAAGCTTCAGACTTAAAATTTGTCACATACTAAGATTACACATAGAATATGTATCTAATACAGTTTGAAACTTCTCAGACTTACCATTTCCAAGTTACAGGGCAAAATATGTGAAAAATGTCTAAAAAGGGTCACTCGGGTGGGGATTTATGGTCCTCATACATGGGTTAAATGTCTATTAAAGGCCTAAATTTTGGAGTACATACAAGAAAAATATATTGATATATTCTCAGATGATATTTCACTTAGATGAGAGACATTGTTTGAAAGCTACAGTGCTTGAAGGTGGCAAAAAGTCCATAAATTGGGTCTCTGTGGGCAATTTTGAGACCTCAAGTCGGCCTAACAGGTAAACCTACAGCCTTTAAATTTTTCACAGACAAGGATTACATACAAGAGTTACACCTAGAGCAGTTTGAGACTCATCAGAATTACCACTTCCAAATTATAGGGCAAAATATGTTAAAAATCTAGGAAAAAAGTCCTAAGTGGGGTCTTTATGGGCCCCAAACACAATCTTCTCCTCAACTTAAAGTCTTGATTTTCGGCACATGTACTAAGAATATATTAATGTGTTCTCAGGTAAAATTTAAGCCAGATACGCCTCATAGTTTGTGACCTAGAGGGCTCTAAGTGGTCAAAAGTGCAATTTCTGATCTTAAGGTGGCCATAAGTTCTTTATTATTAGGAGTTTAAGGTCACCTTAAAATTGGGATCTTCCTTTTGGCATCCTTAACATGTGTACCCAGTTTGAAAAAAAAATATTAATCCGTTTTTGAGTTATCGCGTCCACAAGGAAATTTCTACGGCGGCGGCGGCGGCGCGACGGACCTGAATCCAATATATCCCCGACTTTCGTCTGGGGATATAATTACAACTGATTTACTCAACAGTGAGAACTTCAAAGTAGCTATTACTCAGCTATGCAATGAGCCACAGGTCTGGAACTTCACTATATTATAGCTGACCCCAAAATAGGTGAATAACATATTGCAACAAAATACTCTAAATGCAATAGTTTTCAAGTTATAAGTGATTTACTCAACAGTGATAACCTAAAAGTAGCTATTACTCAACTATGCCATGAGCTACAGGTCTGAAATTTTACTATGTTATAGCTGACCCAAAAGTAGCTGAATAACATATTTATACTAAATTCTCTAAATGCAATAGTTTTCAAATTACAAGTGATTTACTCAACATTGAGAACTTCAAAGTAGCTATTACTCAGCTATGCAATGAGTCACAGGTCTGGAACTTCACTATGTTATAGCTGACCCCAAAATAGGTGAATAACATATTGCAACAAAATACTCTAAATGCAATAATTTCCAAGTTATAAGCGATTTACTCAACAGTGATAACCTAAAAGTAGCTATTACTCAGCTATGCCATGAGCTACAGGTCTGAAATTTTACTATGCTATAGCTGACCCAAAAGTAGGTGAACAACATATTTAAGCAAAATACTGTAAATGCAATAGTTTTCGAGTTACAACTGATTTACTCAATAGTGATGACCTAAAAGTAGCTATTACTCAGCTATGCCATGAGCTACAGGTCTGAAATTTTACTATGTTATAGCTGACCCAAAAGTAGCTGAATAACATATTTATACTAAATTCTCTAAATGCAATAGTTTTGCAATTACAACTGATTTACTCAATAGTGAGAACCTCAAAGTAGTTATTACTCAGCTATGCAATGAGCTACAGGTCTGAAATTTTACTATGTTATAGCTGACCCAAAAGTAGGTGAACAACATATTTAACCAAAATACTGTAAATGCAATAGTTTTCAAGTTACAACTGATTTACTCAATAGTGATGACCTAAAAGTAGCTATTACTCAGCTATGCCATGAGCTACAGGTCTGAAATTTCACTATGTTATAGCTGACCCAAAAGTAGCTGAATAACATATTTATACGAAATTCTCTAAATGCAATAGTTTTCCAATTACAACTGATTTACTCAATAGTGAGAACTTCAAAGTAGCTATTACTCAGCTATACAATGAGCCACAGATCTGAAACTTCACTATGTTATAGCTGATCCCAAAATAGGTGAATAACATATTGAAACAAAATACTCTAAATGCAATAGTTTCCAAGTTATAAGCGATTTACTCAACAGTGATAACCTAAAAGTAGCTATTACTCAGCTATGCCATGAGCTACAGGTCTGAAATCTTACTATGTTATAGCTGACCCAAAAGTAGCTGAATAACATATTTATACGAAATTCTCTAAATGCAATAGTTTTCAAGTTATAAGCGATTTACTCAACAGTGATAACCTAAAAGTAGCTATTACTCAGCTATGCCATGAGCTACAGGTCTAACATTTTACTATGTTATAGCTGACCCAAAAGTAGCTGAATAACATATTTATACGAAATTCTCTAAATGCAATAGTTTTTAAGTTACAAGTGATTCTACTCATGATGGAAGTTACTGAAAAGCCCAAAAGTAGCTATTACTCACTTAGCTATTGAGACAGGCACCCAACTTACTCACCATATTGTAGTTATGAAAAAGTAGCTGAATAACATATTTTAACAAAATGCTCTAAATGCAACACTTTTCAAGTTATAAATGATTTTATGCATGATTTCATGAATTTTAATGCATTAAAAATTATTAAAAAAATTTATTAAAAAAAAAGTAAGACAGATCCAGGTCTCATACTCACACAAGAGAATCTACCTCTGGCCTAGTACATATATGCAAGATATGAGAGAAATCCCTGAAATAGTCACTGAGAAAATTGTGATTAAGTGTTGAAATTTTCACACTTTTGGTGGGGGTACCCCCTTTGTAATGTCTCTAGCAAACAGACGAACAGACAGATTTGCATGCCTTGAACAATTTTTCATCCTCGATAGATAAGGTATCTTTTAAAAAAAACAGCACGTCTCTAGGCCTTGTAGTTTTGGAGGAGAAGTTGTTCACGCGGACGCCCACGCCGCAGAGTGACGACATAATGTCAGCTGACTGACAAGTCAGCTGACATAAAAACACTTTGGCCACAGCTTTGCTTTTGATGCTTGCAAGGTTTGGAATGATTTGCCTGATGAGGTCTGTTCAGCCACAACTCTTGCCTGTTTCAGAAAAAGGTTAAAATCGTATCTCTTCAAAAAGGCATTCCCAACTTAGCATACACTCTATCTCCACGGAACAAGACTTGCCAATGCCTATAGACAGATAATTTTTTGGGGGGGATTTTGGTGTTGCGCCTGGTAGATATTAAGTGCCATAAAAGTACAAAATATTAGAGAATAGAATTGTTGGAAAAATTTTTCCTACCCAGTATCTCCTGAAAGGTTAAGGTGTCCTACTACTTACAGGCTGTTTAGAAATCAACCCTCATTGATTGGAAAGACTACAATGTCCCTTGCTCTTGTGGTGGGGCCTGAACTGACCCCTGTTGCCTCTGATGAGCATCTTCTACCCGAGGTGAAGGAGCGGTTGTTTGGTGTTCTCTACTTCTGTGGGGGCCATGAAGGAGTTGGTTCTAGAAAGTTCTGACGGCCTGACCGTGTTTCAGGAGAGTCATGAAGAAGGAATTCTTTTCCCTCCTTCGCTAACTGTGAATAGATCAATTAGGTGGGAGAGTTTCTGTGTTCCACATATCTGGTCTCACATCAGGGAGGAGATGGAACATCCCAGCATCCCACAAAACCTGTACTGGCCATATGTGTAAATGTCGTTTGGAAGTATGTGGGCCATTTTGTTGGATGTGAATCATTTGTGCCATTCCTACGTTGATCCTTTTGAATCTATTGTTTTCTGCACTTGTGATGCTGTCCCTGAGTGGAGCTGCCTGGGGATAAGGAGACATGAAGATATTTATCAAATCTCTCTTCAATTCCTACATCTTCTCTTGAACAGGAGTCAGAAATCCACCGTCTTATATCAGTTGGGGGCTCAGGTCTGGCCTAAGTAAGACCTGGGCTCAGGTGCTAAGCCCCGAGAGGCCCGGGAAAGACAGCGTGTCAGATCCATCTTGCCCCTGGTTTGTTTAGAGCTGGGGGTTACAGGTCTCAGATTAAGCTTTGCTATTTTCTGGTCAATGAAACCAAAGAAGGGAAGGTGTGGGGGAAGGCCCTATCACTTGGTTATTAAAATGTCTATTTCTGAGCAAAATGATGTATCTGTAATACTATCCCACAACATAAATAAGAAAAATGCTATTTGTTACAATGTAAGCTAATGTGTAACTAGAAATAGGACGCCCTGTTGATAGTAGCTGCGACATATGAATAGAAACAGGATACCATAGAAGAACACACATTATCATGTGTAATGTCCACCCCATGAACCTTTTGCCAAAATTGTACAGTAGTCTTACAAGACCCTGTTTCATTTGTAAAATATATCAATGATGCTTAAATATTTATTAGTGTACATGTAAATTATTTTAGCTTCATGCCTTTTTGCATTGGTTGGGTCGAAAATTTTGACGAAATCACTCTATCTTGCACGGTTAAGAAGATAGAAGCAAATTTCTGTTTTTCTATTTTTGGCAAAAATTTGAAAATTCAAAATGGCCGCCATTTTTGGGAATAGGAAAATTTTTTGACAATTGCCAAGAGTACATTCCTTAGATACCCTGTGGGTCGAAAATTTCGACGAAATCGCTCTATCTCGCACGGTTAAGGAGATACAAGCAAATTTATGTTTTGCCATTTTTGGCAAACATTCGAAAATTCAAAATGGCCGCCATTTTTGGGGAGGGGAAATTTTTTTGAAAATTGCAAAGAGTACATTCCTTAGATACCCTGTGGGTCGAAAATTGCGACGAAATCGCTCTATCTCGCACGGTTAAGGAGATACAAGCAAATTTGTGTTTTGCCATTTTTGGCAAAAATTCTAAAATTCAAAATGGCCGCCATTTTTGGGGAGGGGACAATTTTTTGAAAACTGTGAAGATTACATATTTTAGATACCCTGTGGGTCGAAAATTTCGACGAAATCGCTCTATCTCTCATGGTTAAGGAGATAGAAGCAAATTTGTGTTTTGCCATTTTTGGCAAAAATTCGAAAATTCAAAATGGCCGCCATTTTTGGGGAGGGGAAAATTTTGGGGAAAATTGCAAATAGTACATTCCTCATATACCCTGTGGGTCGAAAATTTCGACGAAATCGCTCTATCTCGCACGGTTAAGGAGATACAAGCAAATTTGTGTTTTGCCATTTTTGGCAAAAATTCGAAAAATTCAAAATGGCCGCCATTTTTGGGGAGGGGAAAATTTTGGGGAAAATTGCAAATAGTACATTCCTCATATACCCTGTGGGTCGAAAATTTCGACGAAATCGCTCTATCTCGCACGGTTAAGGAGATACAAGCAAATTTGTGTTTTGCCATTTTTGGCAAAAATTCGAAAAATTCAAAATGGCCGCCATTTTTGGGGAGGGGAAAATTTTGGGGAAAATTGCAAATACTACATTGCTCATATACCCTGTGGGTCGAAAATTTCGACGAAATCGCTCTATCTCGCACGGTTAAGGAGATGAAATCGCTCTATCTCTCACGGTTAAGGAGATAGAAGCAAATTTGTGTTTTGCCATTCTTGGCAAACATTCGAAAATTCAAAATGGCCGCCATTTTTGGGGAGGGGAATTTTTTTTGAAAATTGCAAAGAGTACATTCCTTAGATACCCTGTGGTAGAAAATTTTGACGAAATTGCTCTATCTCACACGGTTAAGGAGATACAAGCAAATTTGTGTTTTGCCATTTTTGGCAAAAATTCGAAAAATCAAAATGGCCACCATTTTTGGGGAGGGGAAAATTTTCTAAAAATTGCCAAGAGTACATTCCTTAGATACCCTGTGGGTCGAAAATTTTGACGAAATCGCTCTATCTCGCACGGTTAAGGAGATGAAATCGCTCTATCTCTCACGGTTAAGGAGATAGAAGCAAATTTGTGTTTTGCCATTTTTGGCAAAAATTCGAAAATTCAAAATGGCCGCCATTTTTGGGGAGGGGAAAATTTTTTGAAAATTGCAAAGATTACATTCCTTAGCTACCCTGTGGGTCGAAGATTACATAATTTAGATACCCTGTGGGTCGAAAATTTCGACAAAATCGCTCTATCTCTCACGGTTAAGGAGATAGAAGTAAATTGTGTTTTGCCATTTAGGCAAACATTCGAAAATTCAAAATGACCGCCATTTTTGGGGAGGGGAAATTTTTTTGAAAATTGCAAAGAGTACATTCCTTAGATACCCTGTGGGTCGAAAATTTTGACGAAATCACTCTATCTCGCACGGTTAAGGAGATACAAGCAAATTTGTGTTTTGCCATTTTTGGCAAAAATTAGAAAATTCAAAATGGCCGCCATTTTTGGGGAGGGGAAATTTTTTTGAAAATTACAAAGAGTACATTCCTTAGATACCCTGTGGGTCGAAAATTTCGACGAAATCGCTCTATCTCGCACGGTTAAGGAGATAGAAGTAAATTTGTGTTTTGCCATTTTTGGCAAAAATTCGAAAATTCAAACTGGCCGCCATTTTTGGGGAGGGGAAATTTTTTTGAAAATTGCAAAGATTACATTCTTTAGATAACCTGTGGGTCGAAAATTTTGACGAAATCACTCTATCTTGCACGGTTAAGGAGATAGAAGGAAATTTGTGTTTTGCCATTTTTGGCAAAAATTGGAAAATTCAAAATGGCCGCCATTTTTGGGGAGGGGAAAATTTTTTGAAAATTGCAAAGAGTACATTCCTTAGATACCCTGTGGGTCGAAAATTTCGACGAAATCGCTCTATCTCGCACGGTTAAGGAGTTAGAAGCAAATTTGTGTTTTGCCATTTTTGGCAAAAATTCGAAAAATCAAAATGGCCGCCATTTTTGGGGAGGGGAAAATTTTTTGAAATTTGCAAAGAGTACATTCCTTAGATACCCTGTGGGTCGAAAATTTCGACGAAATCGCTCTATCTCGCACGGTTAAGGAGTTAGAAGCAAATTTGTGTTTTGCCATTTTTGGCAAAAATTCGAAAAATCAAAATGGCCGCCATTTTTGGGGAGGGGAAAATTTTTTGAAATTTGCAAAGAGTACATTCCTTAGATACCCTGTGGGTCGAAAATTTCGACGAAATCGCTCTATCTCGCACGGTTAAGGAGATAGAAGCAAATTTGTGTTTTGCCATTTTTGGCCAAAATTCGAAAATTCAAAATGGCCGCCATTTTTGGGAGGGGAAAATTTTTTGAAAATTGCAAAGAGTACATTCCTTAGATACCCTGTGGGTCGAAAATTTCGACGAAATCGCTCTATCTCGCACGGTTAAGGAGATAGAAGCAAATTTGTGTTTTGCCATTTTTGGCAAAAATTCGAAAAATCAAAATGGCCGCCATTTTTGGGGAGGGGAAAATTTTTTGAAAATTGCAAAGAGTACATTCCTTAGATACCCTGTGGGTCGAAAATTTCGACGAAATCGCACGGTTAAGGAGATAGAAGCAAATTTGTGTTTTGCCATTTTGGGCAAAAATTCGAAAATTCAAAATGGCCGCCATTTTGGGGGAGGGGAAAATTTTTGGAAAATTGCAAAGAGTACATTCTTTAGATACCCTGTGAGTTGAAAATTTCGACGAAATCGCTCTATCTCGCACGGTTAAGGAGTTAGAAGCAAATTTGTGTTTTGCCATTTTTGGCAAAAATTCGAAAAATCAAAATGGCCGCCATTTTTGGGGAGGGGAAAATTTTGGGAAAATTGCAAAGAGTACATTCCTTAGATACCCTGTGGGTCGAAAATTTCGACGAAATCGCTCTATCTCGCACGGTTAAGGAGATAGAAGCAAATTTGTGTTTTGCCATTTTTGGCAAAAATTCGAAAATTCAAAATGGCCGCCATTTTTGGGGAGGGGAAAATTTTGGGGAAAATTGCAAATAGTACATTCCTCATATACCCTGTGGGTCGAAAATTTCGACGAAATCGCTCTATCTCGCACGGTTAAGGAGATACAAGCAAATTTGTGTTTTGCCATTTTTGGCAAAAATTCGAAAAATTCAAAATGGCCGCCATTTTTGGGGAGGGGAAAATTTTGGGGAAAATTGCAAATACTACATTCCTCATATACCCTGTGGGTCGAAAATTTCGACGAAATCGCTCTATCTCGCACGGTTAAGGAGATGAAATCGCTCTATCTCTCACGGTTAAGGAGATAGAAGCAAATTTGTGTTTTGCCATTCTTGGCAAACATTCGAAAATTCAAAATGGCCACCATTTTTGGGGAGGGGAATTTTTTTTGAAAATTGCAAAGAGTACATTCCTTAGATACCCTGTGGTAGAAAATTTTGACGAAATCGCTCTATCTCACACGGTTAAGGAGATACAAGCAAATTTGTGTTTTGCCATTTTTGGCAAAAATTCGAAAAATCAAAATGGCCACCATTTTTGGGGAGGGGAAAATTTTCTAAAAATTGCCAAGAGTACATTCCTTAGATACCCTGTGGGTCGAAAATTTTGACGAAATCGCTCTATCTCGCACGGTTAAGATGAAATCGCTCTATCTCTCACGGTTAAGGAGATAGAAGCAAATTTGTGTTTTGCCATTTTTGGCAAAAATTCGAAACTTCAAAATGGCCGCCATTTTTGGGGAGGGGAAAATTTTTTGAAAATTGCAAAGATTACATTCCTTAGCTACCCTGTGGGTCAAAGATTACATAATTTAGATACCCTGTGGGTCGAAAATTTCGACGAAATCGCTCTATCTCTCACGGTTAAGGAGATAGAAGCAAATTGTGTTTTGCCATTTAGGCAAACATTCGAAAATTCAAAATGACCGCCATTTTTGGGGAGGGGAAATTTTTTTGAAAATTGCAGAGTACATTCCTTAGATACCCTGTGGGTCGAAAATTTTGACGAAATCACTCTATCTCGCACGGTTAAGGAGATACAAGCAAATTTGTGTTTTGCCATTTTTGGCAAAAATTCGAAAATTCAAAATGGCCGCCATCTTTGGGGAGGGGAAATTTTTTTGAAAATTACAAAGAGTACATTCCTTAGATACCCTGTGGGTCGAAAATTTCGACGAAATCGCTCTATCTCGCACGGTTAAGGAGATAGAAGCAAATTTGTGTTTTGCCATTTTTGGCAAAAATTCGAAAATTCAAAATGGCCGCCATTTTTGGGGAGGGGAAAATTTTTTGAAAATTGCAAAGATTACATTCCTTAGCTACCCTGTGGGTCGAAGATTACATAATTTAGATACCCTGTGGGTCGAAAATTTCGACAAAATCGCTCTATCTCTCACGGTTAAGGAGATAGAAGTAAATTGTGTTTTGCCATTTAGGCAAACATTCGAAAATTCAAAATGACCGCCATTTTTGGGGAGGGGAAATTTTTTTGAAAATTGCAAAGAGTACATTCCTTAGATACCCTGTGGGTCGAAAATTTTGACGAAATCACTCTATCTCGCACGGTTAAGGAGATACAAGCAAATTTGTGTTTTGCCATTTTTGGCAAAAATTAGAAAATTCAAAATGGCCGCCATTTTTGGGGAGGGGAAATTTTTTTGAAAATTACAAAGAGTACATTCCTTAGATACCCTGTGGGTCGAAAATTTCGACGAAATCGCTCTATCTCGCACGGTTAAGGAGATAGAAGCAAATTTGTGTTTTGCCATTTTTGGCAAAAATTCGAAAATTCAAAATGGCCGCCATTTTTGGGGAGGGGAAATTTTTTTGAAAATTGCAAAGATTACATTCTTTAGATAACCTGTGGGTCGAAAATTTTGACGAAATCACTCTATCTTGCACGGTTAAGGAGATAGAAGGAAATTTGTGTTTTGCCATTTTTGGCAAAAATTGGAAAATTCAAAATGGCCGCCATTTTTGGGGAGGGGAAAATTTTTTGAAAATTGCAAAGAGTACATTCCTTAGATACCCTGTGGGTCGAAAATTTCGACGAAATCGCTCTATCTCGCACGGTTAAGGAGTTAGAAGCAAATTTGTGTTTTGCCATTTTTGGCAAAAATTCGAAAAATCAAAATGGCCGCCATTTTTGGGGAGGGGAAAATTTTTTGAAATTTGCAAAGAGTACATTCCTTAGATACCCTGTGGGTCGAAAATTTCGACGAAATCGCTCTATCTCGCACGGTTAAGGAGTTAGAAGCAAATTTGTGTTTTGCCATTTTTGGCAAAAATTCGAAAAATCAAAATGGCCGCCATTTTTGGGGAGGGGAAAATTTTTTGAAATTTGCAAAGAGTACATTCCTTAGATACCCTGTGGGTCGAAAATTTCGACGAAATCGCTCTATCTCGCACGGTTAAGGAGATAGAAGCAAATTTGTGTTTTGCCATTTTTGGCCAAAATTCGAAAATTCAAAATGGCCGCCATTTTTGGGAGGGGAAAATTTTTTGAAAATTGCAAAGAGTACATTCCTTAGATACCCTGTGGGTCGAAAATTTCGACGAAATCGCTCTATCTCGCACGGTTAAGGAGATAGAAGCAAATTTGTGTTTTGCCATTTTTGGCAAAAATTCGAAAAATCAAAATGGCCGCCATTTTTGGGGAGGGGAAAATTTTTTGAAAATTGCAAAGAGTACATTCCTTAGATACCCTGTGGGTCGAAAATTTCGACGAAATCGCACGGTTAAGGAGATAGAAGCAAATTTGTGTTTTGCCATTTTGGGCAAAAATTCGAAAATTCAAAATGGCCGCCATTTTGGGGGAGGGGAAAATTTTTGGAAAATTGCAAAGAGTACATTCTTTAGATACCCTGTGGGTTGAAAATTTCGACGAAATCGCTCTATCTCGCACGGAAAATTGCAAAGAGTACATTCCTTAGATACCCTGTGGGTCGAAAATTTCGACGAAATCGCACGGTTAAGGAGATAGAAGCAAATTTGTGTTTTGCCATTTTGGGCAAAAATTCGAAAATTCAAAATGGCCGCCATTTTGGGGGAGGGGAAAATTTTTGGAAAATTGCAAAGAGTACATTCTTTAGATACCCTGTGGGTTGAAAATTTCGACGAAATCGCTCTATCTCGCACGGTTAAGGAGTTAGAAGCAAATTTGTGTTTTGCCATTTTTGGCAAAAATTCGAAAAATCAAAATGGCCGCCATTTTTGGGGAGGGGAAAATTTTGGGAAAATTGCAAAGAGTACATTCCTTAGATACCCTGTGGGTCGAAAATTTCGACGAAATCGCTCTATCTCGCACGGTTAAGGAGATAGAAGCAAATTTGTGTTTTGCCATTTTTGGCAAAAATTCGAAAATTCAAAATGGCCGCCATTTTTGGGGAGGGGAAAATTTTGGGGAAAATTGCAAATAGTACATTCCTCATATACCCTGTGGGTCGAAAATTTCGACGAAATCGCTCTATCTCGCACGGTTAAGGAGATACAAGCAAATTTGTGTTTTGCCATTTTTGGCAAAAATTCGAAAAATTCAAAATGGCCGCCATTTTTGGGGAGGGGAAAATTTTGGGGAAAATTGCAAATACTACATTCCTCATATACCCTGTGGGTCGAAAATTTCGACGAAATCGCTCTATCTCGCACGGTTAAGGAGATACAAGCAAATTTGTGTTTTGCCATTTTTGGCAAAAATTCGAAAAATTCAAAATGGCCGCCATTTTTGGGGAGGGGAAAATTTTGGGGAAAATTGCAAATACTACATTCCTCATATACCCTGTGGGTCGAAAATTTCGACGAAATCGCTCTATCTCGCACGGTTAAGGAGATGAAATCGCTCTATCTCTCACGGTTAAGGAGATAGAAGCAAATTTGTGTTTTGCCATTCTTGGCAAACATTCGAAAATTCAAAATGGCCGCCATTTTTGGGGAGGGGAATTTTTTTTGAAAATTGCAAAGAGTACATTCCTTAGATACCCTGTGGTAGAAAATTTTGACGAAATCGCTCTATCTCACACGGTTAAGGAGATACAAGCAAATTTGTGTTTTGCCATTTTTGGCAAAAATTCGAAAAATCAAAATGGCCACCATTTTTGGGGAGGGGAAAATTTTCTAAAAATTGCCAAGAGTACATTCCTTAGATACCCTGTGGGTCGAAAATTTTGACGAAATCGCTCTATCTCGCACGGTTAAGGAGATGAAATCGCTCTATCTCTCACGGTTAAGGAGATAGAAGCAAATTTGTGTTTTGCCATTTTTGGCAAAAATTCGAAACTTCAAAATGGCCGCCATTTTTGGGGAGGGGAAAATTTTTTGAAAATTGCAAAGATTACATTCCTTAGCTACCCTGTGGGTCAAAGATTACATAATTTAGATACCCTGTGGGTCGAAAATTTCGACGAAATCGCTCTATCTCTCACGGTTAAGGAGATAGAAGCAAATTGTGTTTTGCCATTTAGGCAAACATTCGAAAATTCAAAATGACCGCCATTTTTGGGGAGGGGAAATTTTTTTGAAAATTGCAGAGTACATTCCTTAGATACCCTGTGGGTCGAAAATTTTGACGAAATCACTCTATCTCGCACGGTTAAGGAGATACAAGCAAATTTGTGTTTTGCCATTTTTGGCAAAAATTCGAAAATTCAAAATGGCCGCCATCTTTGGGGAGGGGAAATTTTTTTGAAAATTACAAAGAGTACATTCCTTAGATACCCTGTGGGTCGAAAATTTCGACGAAATCGCTCTATCTCGCACGGTTAAGGAGATAGAAGCAAATTTGTGTTTTGCCATTCTTGGCAAACATTCGAAAATTCAAAATGGCCGCCATTTTTGGGGAGGGGAATTTTTTTTGAAAATTGCAAAGAGTACATTCCTTAGATACCCTGTGGTAGAAAATTTTGACGAAATCGCTCTATCTCACACGGTTAAGGAGATACAAGCAAATTTGTGTTTTGCCATTTTTGGCAAAAATTCGAAAAATCAAAATGGCCACCATTTTTGGGGAGGGGAAAATTTTCTAAAAATTGCCAAGAGTACATTCCTTAGATACCCTGTGGGTCGAAAATTTTGACGAAATCGCTCTATCTCGCACGGTTAAGGAGATGAAATCGCTCTATCTCTCACGGTTAAGGAGATAGAAGCAAATTTGTGTTTTGCCATTTTTGGCAAAAATTCGAAAATTCAAAATGGCCGCCATTTTTGGGGAGGGGAAAATTTTTTGAAAATTGCAAAGATTACATTCCTTAGCTACCCTGTGGGTCGAAGATTACATAATTTAGATACCCTGTGGGTCGAAAATTTCGACGAAATCGCTCTATCTCTCACGGTTAAGGAGATAGAAGTAAATTGTGTTTTGCCATTTAGGCAAACATTCGAAAATTCAAAATGACCGCCATTTTTGGGGAGGGGAAATTTTTTTGAAAATTGCAAAGAGTACATTCCTTAGATACCCTGTGGGTCGAAAATTTTGACGAAATCACTCTATCTCGCACGGTTAACGAGATACAAGCAAATTTGTGTTTTGCCATTTTTGGCAAAAATTCGAAAAATCAAAATGGCCGCCATTTTTGGGGAGGGGAAAATTTTTTGAAAATTGCAAAGAGTACATTCCTTAGATACCCTGTGGGTCGAAAATTTCGACGAAATCGCTCTATCTCGCACGGTTAAGGAGATAGAAGCAAATTTGTGTTTTGCCATTTTTGGCAAAAATTCGAAAATTCAAAATGGGCGCCATTTTTGGGGAGGGGAAAATTTTTTGAAAATTGCAAAGAGTATATTCCTTATATACTCTGTGGGTCGAAAATTTCGACGAAATCGCTCTATCTCGCACGGTTAAGGAGATGAAATCGCTCTATCTCTCACGGTTAAGGAGATAGAAGCAAATTTGTGTTTTGCCATTTTTGGCAAAAATTCGAAACTTCAAAATGGCCGCCATTTTTGGGGAGGGGAAAATTTTTTGAAAATTGCAAAGATTACATTCCTTAGCTACCCTGTGGGTCAAAGATTACATAATTTAGATACCCTGTGGGTCGAAAATTTCGACGAAATCGCTCTATCTCTCACGATTAAGGAGATAGAAGCAAATTGTGTTTTGCCATTTAGGCAAACATTCGAAAATTCAAAATGACCGCCATTTTTGGGGAGGGGAAATTTTTTTGAAAATTGCAGAGTACATTCCTTAGATACCCTGTGGGTCGAAAATTTTGACGAAATCACTCTATCTCGCACGGTTAAGGAGATACAAGCAAATTTGTGTTTTGCCATTTTTGGCAAAAATTCGAAAATTCAAAATGGCCGCCATCTTTGGGGAGGGGAAATTTTTTTGAAAATTACAAAGAGTACATTCCTTAGATACCCTGTGGGTCGAAAATTTCGACGAAATCGCTCTATCTCGCACGGTTAAGGAGATAGAAGCAAATTTGTGTTTTGCCATTCTTGGCAAACATTCGAAAATTCAAAATGGCCGCCATTTTTGGGGAGGGGAATTTTTTTTGAAAATTGCAAAGAGTACATTCCTTAGATACCCTGTGGTAGAAAATTTTGACGAAATCGCTCTATCTCACACGGTTAAGGAGATACAAGCAAATTTGTGTTTTGCCATTTTTGGCAAAAATTCGAAAAATCAAAATGGCCACCATTTTTGGGGAGGGGAAAATTTTCTAAAAATTGCCAAGAGTACATTCCTTAGATACCCTGTGGGTCGAAAATTTTGACGAAATCGCTCTATCTCGCACGGTTAAGGAGATGAAATCGCTCTATCTCTCACGGTTAAGGAGATAGAAGCAAATTTGTGTTTTGCCATTTTTGGCAAAAATTCGAAAATTCAAAATGGCCGCCATTTTTGGGGAGGGGAAAATTTTTTGAAAATTGCAAAGATTACATTCCTTAGCTACCCTGTGGGTCGAAGATTACATAATTTAGATACCCTGTGGGTCGAAAATTTCGACGAAATCGCTCTATCTCTCACGGTTAAGGAGATAGAAGTAAATTGTGTTTTGCCATTTAGGCAAACATTCGAAAATTCAAAATGACCGCCATTTTTGGGGAGGGGAAATTTTTTTGAAAATTGCAAAGAGTACATTCCTTAGATACCCTGTGGGTCGAAAATTTTGACGAAATCACTCTATCTCGCACGGTTAACGAGATACAAGCAAATTTGTGTTTTGCCATTTTTGGCAAAAATTCGAAAAATCAAAATGGCCGCCATTTTTGGGGAGGGGAAAATTTTTTGAAAATTGCAAAGAGTACATTCCTTAGATACCCTGTGGGTCGAAAATTTCGACGAAATCGCTCTATCTCGCACGGTTAAGGAGATAGAAGCAAATTTGTGTTTTGCCATTTTTGGCAAAAATTCGAAAATTCAAAATGGGCGCCATTTTTGGGGAGGGGAAAATTTTTTGAAAATTGCAAAGAGTATATTCCTTATATACTCTGTGGGTCGAAAATTTCGACGAAATCGCTCTATCTCGCACGGTTAAGGAGATGAAATCGCTCTATCTCTCACGGTTAAGGAGATAGAAGCAAATTTGTGTTTTGCCATTTTTGGCAAAAATTCGAAACTTCAAAATGGCCGCCATTTTTGGGGAGGGGAAAATTTTTTGAAAATTGCAAAGATTACATTCCTTAGCTACCCTGTGGGTCAAAGATTACATAATTTAGATACCCTGTGGGTCGAAAATTTCGACGAAATCGCTCTATCTCTCACGATTAAGGAGATAGAAGCAAATTGTGTTTTGCCATTTAGGCAAACATTCGAAAATTCAAAATGACCGCCATTTTTGGGGAGGGGAAATTTTTTTGAAAATTGCAGAGTACATTCCTTAGATACCCTGTGGGTCGAAAATTTTGACGAAATCACTCTATCTCGCACGGTTAAGGAGATACAAGCAAATTTGTGTTTTGCCATTTTTGGCAAAAATTCGAAAATTCAAAATGGCCGCCATCTTTGGGGAGGGGAAATTTTTTTGAAAATTACAAAGAGTACATTCCTTAGATACCCTGTGGGTCGAAAATTTCGACGAAATCGCTCTATCTCGCACGGTTAAGGAGATAGAAGCAAATTTGTGTTTTGCCATTCTTGGCAAACATTCGAAAATTCAAAATGGCCGCCATTTTTGGGGAGGGGAATTTTTTTTGAAAATTGCAAAGAGTACATTCCTTAGATACCCTGTGGTAGAAAATTTTGACGAAATCGCTCTATCTCACACGGTTAAGGAGATACAAGCAAATTTGTGTTTTGCCATTTTTGGCAAAAATTCGAAAAATCAAAATGGCCACCATTTTTGGGGAGGGGAAAATTTTCTAAAAATTGCCAAGAGTACATTCCTTAGATACCCTGTGGGTCGAAAATTTTGACGAAATCGCTCTATCTCGCACGGTTAAGGAGATGAAATCGCTCTATCTCTCACGGTTAAGGAGATAGAAGCAAATTTGTGTTTTGCCATTTTTGGCAAAAATTCGAAAATTCAAAATGGCCGCCATTTTTGGGGAGGGGAAAATTTTTTGAAAATTGCAAAGATTACATTCCTTAGCTACCCTGTGGGTCGAAGATTACATAATTTAGATACCCTGTGGGTCGAAAATTTCGACGAAATCGCTCTATCTCTCACGGTTAAGGAGATAGAAGTAAATTGTGTTTTGCCATTTAGGCAAACATTCGAAAATTCAAAATGACCGCCATTTTTGGGGAGGGGAAATTTTTTTGAAAATTGCAAAGAGTACATTCCTTAGATACCCTGTGGGTCGAAAATTTTGACGAAATCACTCTATCTCGCACGGTTAACGAGATACAAGCAAATTTGTGTTTTGCCATTTTTGGCAAAAATTCGAAAAATCAAAATGGCCGCCATTTTTGGGGAGGGGAAAATTTTTTGAAAATTGCAAAGAGTACATTCCTTAGATACCCTGTGGGTCGAAAATTTCGACGAAATCGCTCTATCTCGCACGGTTAAGGAGATAGAAGCAAATTTGTGTTTTGCCATTTTTGGCAAAAATTCGAAAATTCAAAATGGGCGCCATTTTTGGGGAGGGGAAAATTTTTTGAAAATTGCAAAGAGTATATTCCTTATATACTCTGTGGGTCGAAAATTTCGACGAAATCGCTCTATCTCGCACGGTTAAGGAGATGAAATCGCTCTATCTCTCACGGTTAAGGAGATAGAAGCAAATTTGTGTTTTGCCATTTTTGGCAAAAATTCGAAACTTCAAAATGGCCGCCATTTTTGGGGAGGGGAAAATTTTTTGAAAATTGCAAAGATTACATTCCTTAGCTACCCTGTGGGTCAAAGATTACATAATTTAGATACCCTGTGGGTCGAAAATTTCGACGAAATCGCTCTATCTCTCACGGTTAAGGAGATAGAAGCAAATTGTGTTTTGCCATTTAGGCAAACATTCGAAAATTCAAAATGACCGCCATTTTTGGGGAGGGGAAATTTTTTTGAAAATTGCAGAGTACATTCCTTAGATACCCTGTGGGTCGAAAATTTTGACGAAATCACTCTATCTCGCACGGTTAAGGAGATACAAGCAAATTTGTGTTTTGCCATTTTTGGCAAAAATTCGAAAATTCAAAATGGCCGCCATCTTTGGGGAGGGGAAATTTTTTTGAAAATTACAAAGAGTACATTCCTTAGATACCCTGTGGGTCGAAAATTTCGACGAAATCGCTCTATCTCGCACGGTTAAGGAGATAGAAGCAAATTTGTGTTTTGCCATTCTTGGCAAACATTCGAAAATTCAAAATGGCCGCCATTTTTGGGGAGGGGAATTTTTTTTGAAAATTGCAAAGAGTACATTCCTTAGATACCCTGTGGTAGAAAATTTTGACGAAATCGCTCTATCTCACACGGTTAAGGAGATACAAGCAAATTTGTGTTTTGCCATTTTTGGCAAAAATTCGAAAAATCAAAATGGCCACCATTTTTGGGGAGGGGAAAATTTTCTAAAAATTGCCAAGAGTACATTCCTTAGATACCCTGTGGGTCGAAAATTTTGACGAAATCGCTCTATCTCGCACGGTTAAGGAGATGAAATCGCTCTATCTCTCACGGTTAAGGAGATAGAAGCAAATTTGTGTTTTGCCATTTTTGGCAAAAATTCGAAAATTCAAAATGGCCGCCATTTTTGGGGAGGGGAAAATTTTTTGAAAATTGCAAAGATTACATTCCTTAGCTACCCTGTGGGTCGAAGATTACATAATTTAGATACCCTGTGGGTCGAAAATTTCGACGAAATCGCTCTATCTCTCACGGTTAAGGAGATAGAAGTAAATTGTGTTTTGCCATTTAGGCAAACATTCGAAAATTCAAAATGACCGCCATTTTTGGGGAGGGGAAATTTTTTTGAAAATTGCAAAGAGTACATTCCTTAGATACCCTGTGGGTCGAAAATTTTGACGAAATCACTCTATCTCGCACGGTTAACGAGATACAAGCAAATTTGTGTTTTGCCATTTTTGGCAAAAATTCGAAAAATCAAAATGGCCGCCATTTTTGGGGAGGGGAAAATTTTTTGAAAATTGCAAAGAGTACATTCCTTAGATACCCTGTGGGTCGAAAATTTCGACGAAATCGCTCTATCTCGCACGGTTAAGGAGATAGAAGCAAATTTGTGTTTTGCCATTTTTGGCAAAAATTCGAAAATTCAAAATGGGCGCCATTTTTGGGGAGGGGAAAATTTTTTGAAAATTGCAAAGAGTATATTCCTTATATACTCTGTGGGTCGAAAATTTCGACGAAATCGCTCTATCTCGCACGGTTAAGGAGATAGAAGCAAATTTGTGTTTTGCCATTTTTGGCAAAAATTCGAAAAATCAAAATGGCCGCCATTTTTGGGGAGGGGAAAATTTTTTGAAAATTGCAAAGAGTACATTCCTTAGATACCCTGTGGGTCGAAAATTTCGACGAAATCGCACGGTTAAGGAGATAGAAGCAAATTTGTGTTTTGCCATTTTTGGCAAAAATTCGAAAATTCAAAATGGCCACCATTTTGGGGGAGGGGAAAATTTTTGGAAAATTGCAAAGAGTACATTCCTTAGATACCCTGTGGGTTGAAAATTTCGACGAAATCGCTCTATCTCGCACGGTTAAGGAGTTAGAAGCAAATTTGTGTTTTGCCATTTTTGGCAAAAATTCGAAAAATCAAAATGGCCGCCATTTTTGGGGAGGGGAAAATTTTTGGAAAATTGCAAAGAGTACATTCCTTAGATACCCTGTGGGTCGAAAATTTCGACGAAATCGCTCTATCTCGCACGGTTAAGGAGATAGAAGGAAATTTGTGTTTTGCCATTTTTGGCCAAAATTCGAAAATTCAAAATGGCCGCCATTTTTGGGAGGGGAAAATTTTTTGAAAATTGCAAAGAGTACATTCCTTAGATACCCTGTGGGTCGAAAATTTCGACGAAATCGCTCTATCTCGCACGGTTAAGGAGATAGAAGCAAATTTGTGTTTTGCCATTTTTGGCAAAAATTCGAAAATTCAAAATGGGCGCCATTTTTGGGGAGGGGAAAATTTTTTGAAAATTGCAAAGATTACATTCCTTAGATACCCTGTGGGTCGAAAATTTCGACGAAATCGCTCTATCTCGCACGGTTTAGGAGATATGAGCACATTTGCCTTTTTCAGTATTCAAAATAGCTAATTACTCATTTATTTAATTAATTACTCACTCATCTATGAAGCAATTCCCCCCAAAAGCAATCCCATACAAGCTATTAACCCAATGAACCTCCATACCAAATTTCAGAAAGCTAGGCTTAATAGCATTCCTTAAAATGTCTGGAAACCAAAGAGCTACTCAAAAGTAGCAAAGTAGCTATTACTCAGTTAGCTATAGAGCTATCATAACCAAAAGCAATCCTATACAAGCTATTAACCCAATAAACCTGCATGCCAAATTTGGTAAAGATAGGATAAGAACTGTTGCCTAAAATGTCTGGAAACCAAGTGGGACGCCGGATGCCGGACGCCGGACGGCGGAAAAAGCAAAAATAATATGTCCACCCCCCAGTGGGTGGGACATAATAAAATCATTAGTTTTGTAGTTACCAGTGATTTACTTTATTGGATAATGTCAAAGTAGCTATTACTCAGGGATGAAGCTACAGCTCTTATATTTTGCCATAACACACAATATTATTTCACAAACCAAAGGCACCCACAGGTTGTGTAGTTACAATCATTCAAAATGCTTACGAAAATGGCAAATAAGGACCAAAGTGTATTTTCCAAGATGGCCACTAAAAATGGCGAGGAAACAATTGGCAAAAGTTTTTAGCTGACTCTGTACATACCCTATGGACGGATAATTTTGTTCAAAGCGCTATATCTCACAATGTTTCCGAGATAAATACATTAAATACAGTGAAAATTCAAGATGTCCACCAAAAATGGTAGGAAAACAATTTTTGGCAAAAAGTGCCAAATGACTCTGTGTAGAGATTGTGGTCCAAAAATTTAGTCTAAATTCTTCTGCCTCTCACAGATTCTGAGATATTAAGATTTTTCATTTTCATTATTCGGAAAAATTGTTTGATTCATGTTAATAAGTCAGTCATTTTGTATCAGATCACTTCCAAAAGATATTGAATTCTAGACATCTCTATAACACACTTACTTGCCAGATTTCATGCAAACAGGTGAAGCACTTCATTAGTTACCCCCCAGACAAGCGCACCCCTATTAAAAACATATATTTGGTAATGTGACTTCTCTGATTGCTCAAAATGTCATTACACAATATTCAGAAAATTTTCCCAGAGCTTCTGCATACATGTGCCAAATTTGAAGAGAATCTATTCAGTGGTTGCTGAGCTATAGCCAAAGATAATTTGGGAGCTAGCAGAGCCGGCCGCTCCTTACGCATGGATTCCTCCTGTGTACAAACAAGCGTCCCTTGTGAGATGCTTAAATAAGTCTAGTTTTACTTGTACACCAGAAGTGCTTCTTCACAATCATTCCTTACATAAAACTCCACATATCCTCAATAAACCACGTCATTTGTGTACACGATCTGACTACATACCAAAATCTTTCAGCTTCTTTTCGACATGCTGTTTTTCCTGTCGAGTGAGACAGAAACGTGCATACATCATGGCCACAATAGGCTCAATGTCCAGAGTCTCAACCAGATCCTTATGGCAAATCATCAGAGTGTTAACAATGACGCACTGAGTGGACATCTGCAATATAAACATCTGTAATACAACAAGGTGAACATCTGTAATACAACAGAGTGAAGATCTGCAATACAATAGAGTGGACATCTGTACTACAACAGAGTAGACATCTATAATACAACAGAGTGGACATCTGTAATACAACAGAGTAAAGATCTGCAATACAATAGAGTGGACATTTGTAATACAACAGAGTAGACATCTATAATACAACAGAGTGGACATCTGTAATAAAACAGAGTGAAGATCTGCAATACAATACAGTGGACATCTGTAATAAAACAGAGTGAAGATCTGCAATACAATACAGTGGACATCTGTAATAAAACAGAGTGAAGATCTGCAATACAATACAGTGGACATCTGTAATAAAACAGAGTGAAGAGCTGCAATACAATACAGTGGACATCTGTAATAAAACAGAGTGAAGAGCTGCAATACAATACAGTGGACATCTGTAATAAAACAGAGTGAAGAGCTGCAATACAATACAGTGGACATCTGTAATACAACAGAGTGAAGAGCTGCAATACAATACAGTGGACATCTGTAATACAACAGAGTGAAGAGCTGCAATACAATACAGTGGACATCTGTAATAAAACAGAGTGAAGAGCTGCAATACAATACAGTGGACATCTGTAATAAAACAGAGTGAAGAGCTGCAATACAATACAGTGGACATCTGTAATACAACAGAGTGAAGAGCTGCAATACAATACAGTGGACATCTGTAATACAACAGAGTGAAGAGCTGCAATACAATACAGTGGACATCTGTAATAAAACAGAGTGAAGAGCTGCAATACAATACAGTGGACATCTGTAATACAATAAAGAGGACATCTGTTATACAACAGAGAGGACATCTGTAATACAATAAAGAGGACATCTGTTATACAACAGAGAGGACATCTGTAATACAATAAAGAGGACATCTGTAATACAACAGAGGGGACAACTGTAATTCAACAGAGAGGACACATGTAATACAATAAAGAGGACACATGTAATACAATAACGAGGACACATGTAATACAACAGAGAGGACATCTGTAATACAATAAAGAGGAGATCTGTAATACAACAGAGAAGACTTATGCAAAACAACATAGTGAACATCTATAATACAACAGAGTGGAAGTCTGTCAACTGTAATGAACTTTCCAATTATTACCCTAGCATTAAGCATTACCTGAATTTTGGGGCAAGTTAACTAACAATAAGTATTAGATGTGTGACCCAAGTCATGCATGATTTACTTGATCATTATTAGCCCTGTTTACCTGACCACTAGACGTGCTGATGATACTATCACAATGCCTACAGCTACTGACATGTTGTTCTGTGTGTTTTCTGTGCACATTTTCAAAGTTTTTGTACAAGTCAGGCTGTAGCCGCAAAACAGACATTAACAGATGACGCAACTTCTGACTGTCTTCACTCAGTGACAGATCCTGAATCATATAAATACATACAATGACACTCAGTGACAGGGCCTGAATCATATAAATACATACAATGACACTCAGTGACAGGGCCTGAATCATATAAATACATACAATGACACTCAGTGGCAGGGCCTGAATCATATAAATACATACAATGACACTCAGTGACAGGGCCTGAATCATACAAATACATACAATGACACTCAGTGACAGGGCCTGAATCATATAAATACATACAATGACACTCAGTGACAGGGCCTGAATCATACAAATATATACAATGACACTCAGTGACAGGGCCTGAATCATATAAATACATACAATGACACTCAGTGACAGGGCCTGAATCATACAAATACATATAATGACACTTAGTGACAGGGCCTGAATCATATAAATACATACAATGACACTCAGTGACAGGGCCTGAATCATATAAATACATACAATGACACTCAGTGACAGGGCCTGAATCATATAAATACATACAATGACACTCAGTGACAGGGCCTGAATCATATAAATACATACAATGACACTCAGTGACAGGGCCTGAATCATATAAATACATACAATGACACTCAGTGACAGGGCCTGAATCATATAAATACATACAATGACACTCAGTGACAGGGCCTGACTCATATAAATACATACAATGACACTCAGTGACAGGGCCTGAATCATATAAATACATACAATGACACTCAGTGACAGGGCCTGAATCATATAAATACATACAAGGACACTCAGTGACAGGGCCTGAATGATATAAATACATACAATGACACTCAGTGACAGGGCCTGAATCATATAAATATATACAATGACACTCAGTGACAGGGCCTGAATCATACAAATATATACAATGACACTCAGTGACAGGGCCTGAATCATACAAATACATACAATGACACTCAGTGGCAGGGCCTGAATTCTACATATATGCAAATTCTTGCAGATTGTGTTCTATTTCTTTGAAGAACTTTGTTTTTTGAAAAGATATCTAGGAAAGTGTATCACCAGACAGGAGGAAGTGAACAGAAATAAAGTCATTTTTTTCATATTTATGGATGGATTTTTATGCAACAAACTAACAATGAGCTGAAATCCATTTAACAACCTTTCAACTAGAAAGCAACATGTACAGGTGCCTCAAGTGTATGTTAAAATATCTGCAAAAGACAAGCACCTGTCAGCAAGCTCCATCTGAAATATATTTCTGATGGTTTTAATTTATGTTTCTTTTATTTTAAATAAATACACTGAGTAGTTCCAGAGATACAGTCATTTTTGTTATCTCCGATGGAAATATTTTTGCCACAACATGCATTTTCCGGGTTTAAACATTTAAGAATTTTTACGACTTACTATGTCTCCACTGGAAAAAGTTCAAAAATCATTTGAAATTGGAAAATAACAAAAAAATTGTATTATGTCAGCTGGAAAATAACATTTTCCTTTTATAGTGTATTTTCCAATAAGTTCTGTTCCAGATAGATGTCATCTCCAAGACTTCTTTATTGTGTAAAGATAGAAATGCATGTCTATAAGAGAAATTTGTCCAAATATTGTTTCTTAATAGACAGAAGAATGGTAAAGACACCAAGTCAGTGGGAATAATTCTCAGAATTATTGAAAACTAATCCAAAAATGGTAATTAATGACAACTTGAAAATGCTGAAATTCTACCAGAAAGAGATGAACCCAAAGGTCTTGTGTTGGTGAAATTGCTCTAAGTCTAGGGAAAAATAAAAATAGAATCAGAGATGCCTGGTCTGCACAGATAGCAATGAACACCGTGACATTTAAAAGAGGGGAGAAAATGCAAAGACAAGGTATTTTTAGAACAGTTAAGTTGTGCAAATGTGTCAGATATAGATACACAGAAAATGCATGTTAAGACAAAGTTACAAAACAAGACACATTAATAGTATGATGACAGCACTGATTTGTAAAACTAAAAGTTATGAAGCTTTAAAAAAAATCTTACTGATATATTCATTAATTAAAACATATCTGTCAATGGACACAGAAGAATATGATAAAAACATATAATGAGCAGGCGCAGTAATCCACATATCTAATAGACGAAAAATGTCTCAAATATTGCCGAGCCAAGGTCAAAGGCCACACCAAAGGTCAGACTATGACACTGAACACCTACAACTTACAACCAATATACCAACACGTAATCATTTCCAACACCTTATGGTTTCTGCAATACCTGTTAAGCCCAGATAATATTTTAAATTTCAAGGTCACTATGGTACAGTCAAGATTAAATCAAGGTCATACTACAACTTCCAACCAATATCCCTGCCAAATATCAACTTCTTTCACCTTACATTTTCAGAGAAAAAGCTTGGACATTATATTGTCAGGATCACTACAGCTAGGACAAAGTTCAAATCAAGGTCACATGACAATTGCACACACATACCTACAAACCCACACTTCTCCCTGCCAACTACCACCTTCCTTAAAGTTCAAGGTGAATGTGACAAGGTTAAAGGTCAAATCAAGGTCCGCAATGATGTTGGACACCTATACCCCTCAACCAATGTGTCCCTGTAAAGTATCAACTTCCTACAGATTACTTTTTCTGATATATAGTGCAGACCAAATTTTAATGTCAAGGTCACTGCAATGACAGAATGTCTATATACACAAACGGTAAATGGAGTTCCACATTCTCAAATGCTGACACAGAAAAAAGCCCTTCATTTTTGCAAAGCTAATATTAACAAGTCGCTACATATACAAAACTACTGCATTTCAGTATTTGGTAAGAATGTAGAACTAGAAATAGGACGCCCTGTTGATAGTAGCTGCGACATATGAATAGAAACAGGATAGCATAGAAGAACACACATTATCATGTGTAATGTCCACCCCATGAACATTTTGCCAAAATTGTACAGTAGTCTTACAAGACCCTGTTTCATTTGTAAAATATATCAATGATGCTTAAATATTTATTAGTGTACATGTAAATTATTTCAGCTTCATGCCTTTTTGCATTGGGTGGGTCGAAAATAGTCACTCTATCTTGCACGGTTAAGAAGATAGAAGCAAATTTCTGTTTTTCTATTTTTGGGAAAAATTCGAAAATTCAAAATGGCCACCATTTTCGGAAAGAAAATATTTTTTGGAAAATTGCCAAGAGTACATTTCTTAGATACCCTATGGGTCAAAGATTTCAACGAAATAACTCTATTTTGCACGGTTAAGGAGATAGAAGGAAATTTGTGTTTTTCCATTTTTGGCAAAAATTTGAAAATTCAAAATGGCCGCCATATGTGGGGAGGGGAAAATTTTTTGAAAATTGCCAAGACTACATTTCTTAGATACCCTGTGGGTCGAAAATTTCGACGAAATCACTCTATCTTGCACGGTTAAGGAGATAGAAGGAAATTTGTGTTTTTCCATTTTTGGCAAAAATTTGAAAATTCAAAATGGCCGCCATATGTGGGGAGGGGAAAATTTTTTGAAAATTGCCAAGACTACATTTCTTAGATACCCTGTGGGTCGAAAATTTCGACGAAATCACTCTATCTCGCACGGTTAAGGAGATAGAATCAATTTTGTGTTTTGCCATTTGGGCAAAAATTCGAAAATTCAAAATGTCCGCCATATGTGGGAAGAGGAAAATTTTTGAAAATTGCAAAGAGTACATTGCTCAGATACCCTGTGGGTTGAAACTTCCGACGAAATCGCTCTATCTCGCACAGTTAAGGAGATAGAAGCAAATTTGTGTTTTGCCATTTTTGGCAAAAATTCGAAAATTCAAGATGGCTGCCATTTTTGGGGAGGGGAAAATTTTTTTTAAATTGCAAAGATTACATTCCTTAGATACCCTGTGGGTCGAAAATTTCGACGAAATCGCTCTATCTCGCACGGTTAAGGAGATAGAAGCAAATTTGTGTTTTGCCGTTTAGGAGATATGAGCACATTTGCCTTTTTCAGTACTCAAAATAGCCAATTACTCATTTATTTAATTAATTACTCACTGATCTATGAAGCAATTCCCCCCAAAAGCAATCCCATACAAGCTATTAACCCAATGAACCTCCATACCAAATTTCAGAAAGATAGGCTTAATAGCATTCCTTAAAATGTCTGGAAACCAAAGAGATACTCAAAAGTAGCAAAGTAGCTATTACTCAGTTAGCTATAGAGCTATCATCACCAAAAGTAATCCCATACAAGCTATTAACCCAATAAACCTGCATGCCAAATTTGGTAAAGATAGGATAAGAATTGTTGCCTAAAATGTCTGGAAACCAAGTGGGACGCCGGACGCCGGACGCCGGAAAAAGCAAAAATAATATGTCCACCCCCCAGTGGGTGGACATAATTAAGTTTGTTAAATAACCAGGGTTGGTTGGATCAACTCACGGGTATTAGTGAATTCATTATACATATCAATATTTCAATATTGATTTATACATCTTTCTGAATTTCAATATTGATATTAAGTGTTAATTTTACAATTGTTTCCAGCACCCAACCAGGATGAATATCCAAAAGAGTGTTGTGGATTATCAGTTCCCTGTAGTTTAGTTTCACCATCAAGGTTTATACAATGGAAGATTTACTCCGAGCACTTTCATGACATTTAACTGCTTTTATACAGTGTAGGACTTTCGTTTCAAAAACATCCTGGACCATCGGTCCAGGAACTCTTAAAAGTTGTCTGCCCTTCACAAAAGTTATCTGCCCAAATATTTTTACCTTAAATTTTTTTGCAACTTTTAGAATTGTTCTATGAAAATGTATTATTATGAGAGAGCTTGTAACATTTTGCAATTGTTTTAGTTTTGTAACTATAAAAAGAAGGTTTTTACATTCTTTATTAACTGCTTAAAATGTAACACGCTTGAAACTGTGTCTTTTCATGAAACATTAAAGCATACAAATCACAGTCATCCACTCTGTAAATGACCAATACACATACTTACTAAACTATCGTTCTAAAAGTTATAATGTGAAGATGAGTTAAAAATTCAACAAAAAAGTACTGAAATCTCGAGAGAATAGCCTTTACTCGCAGGCGTTACTGTTACTGCTCAGCCAGTGAATTTCGTCACTCAGTAGTGGTCCTACGATTCGACGGAAAATCGATTCAACGTCTATTTAAAAGTTTTGATGTAGAAAATCAATTCTCATTTTAAGAATCAATTGTGAATCGAAAGTAAGATTTATAAACCACCTAATTTTCCCTTTTTCAACAGATATTTAACATTTTATTTTCGTAACATTTGTTTACATTATCTGCCATGTTTCTTTCACTGGTATCTACTTCCTGTTGGTTATAACTAATGCAGGTGTTCCACTGGAGGCCGACCCTACGACTCTATATGTATATATAAGGTCGGCTGCAAAAGTCGGGGGTTCGGGGACAAAAATCCACAAAAAAAGGCGGAAATTTTTAGGTCGGCTTCAAATCCCCGACAGGACGTGAAACATACAGGCTTGTCTGGATCTAGAGGCCGACCTGCCATGGGGTCGGGATGTTTTATACAGACTGGTCTGGAAACTACCAGGGCAAGCCCTAACAGACAAGCCCTAAACCCCTAACAGACAAGCCGTAGCGGGTCCCGACAAGCCGTACTGACAAACAGACAGGACTGGAGAAATAGACAGAATCACCCCGACCAGACGTGCAGTCGCTATTGCAAGTACAGTTTTTGATGAAAGAGGATCAAGTGTCCACCAATAAACAATTCTTAAACTAGGCCACTTTACTTTTTGGTTATTTTAATTATAGTTTTCAAGGTTTTGCTCTCATATTATATAAAAAATGAAATAAATGTATGTCTGCTTCAATTTATGAACGAAAAAGTCATTTAAAATATAAAATTTTCATTAAAAATAGTCTATCCTGTGGAAAAAAGCAGGGAGAGATGTGCTTCCAACAGTCTCTCACGTGACAATGAAACCCTTTTGCGTGTTACTACCTTTTATACTCCAATTTCGAACTTCTGGGAAAGACCCTATTCTCATGAAGGTAATAAACTTGCTGTAGTTCTGGTCACATGATGGGATCCAAATATTTACTAGTGACCTAGTTTAAGATTTGTTGATTGGTCGATACTTGATCCTCATTTTTCCCAAAAATTGCTAATGGGTTTTTACAGTGAGAAGAAATATCTTGTGATTGAATCCAAATAGTTTAACTTTTATTTAAATTGCTCTGGTGAAATAGGCTGAGATTTTGATTATTATGTCACGAAATAAAACACTTGTTCAGGTTTCTCAATTATTTACAGCATGCATGTGGACCTTTTCTATCTCTTTAACTTTGAAATTATGTTTTTTTGTAATTCTTGACATAATTTTTGATCATATTTTTACCTCACATCATGCTGGAAATGGACTGCAAATGAGCAGTACCTAAGTTACAAAATAGTTACAGGCCTGTCAGCTCCAGTGGAACACCTGCATAAAACTCAAAATTTCTGTACATATTTAGAAGATCTTTTAATACAATAAACTAAGTTTAACCTAAATTTAACTTTCACTGCTTCATACACAACATGCATACTCCCTATAAATGGGGAATAACAACCTTGGCCATAAATCAAGTGGAGAGAGATCACACTACTGTAATACTCCTGCAGTCTGCCATGAATATTTTTGACAAATTTTGTTGAATAAGAAAACTGAAATGTTTACTACATTGTCATACTTAGAATTGTACAGTATCTAAGAAATTATAATCATGTGAAATGAATAGATCATGAAGATCTGCTTAAAAAAAGGAAATTCATGAAATCATTTTTTCAGGATAAGAGAAATTTTATAGAATAATAGACAAATCCTTTACAGTAACATAAACACACAAAAAGAGTGCAGGGGTAGCTGACTTGGGTGAAGTTGGTGAGAGATACTTTCAGTTTGAGGTAAAATTAAGAAAGAATGAAGATATGTGTTATAAAAACAGTAACACAGAGTGACTGACATTGAACAAAAGTGGTGGAAATATTGTTAATTTTAAGCATGATTGGTTGCTAATCTGCTGAAATAACATTCAAACACAGTAAATGATTTTTAGGTGATGAAAAGGGAGGATGAAAATAAATATTAATGTATAACTGTTAAGGGTACCTTAATAGATTATTATATTATTGATGATACACATACTTGTTGACTCTTTTAACCTACTGGTTTCCTAACATATCTCCTTCCCCACCACAAACTGTAATCAAATAACCTGGATTTTTTCACAACTGACCTATCAGAAGTCTACTTTTGTTATTATTTTTGGTAAAAAAAAATATTCTGTCATTCTTACAAAGCAAGCAGAAAAACAATTATAATCGATAATTGATCGCTTAGAATTACCGATTAATGGATTCTGATTTTTTCAGACCGATTCCTAACACTATCAGTCAGTGAATTTCTTCACCTGCAATTCATGACAATATTAAATCATTTTTACACTTAATTTACTTCACTGAATTACATATTAATATTAGAAGTTGTGGTTACATGTGTTTAAACACAAGTATTACTGGGTTTTGAGGGTTTAAATGGCAGGTGACGAAATTCATTGGCTGAGAAGTATACAGTAGATAGATAGATGTGGAGACAGATATTATTTCAATAGAATATTTACATTTTTACATGCAGAACAAAAAAGCACCGAGATCTCCTGAGAATACCCTTTTCTTGTGAGAGTTACTGTTAGCTGGATGCTACAAATAAAATAAACTCACTTTCGTGTCTTTTTATCTATTTATATACGAAGAAATATAGATGTCGTCACTTCCGATGGTAGACAAATTTCTTTGGTGAGTAGTTGTTTTGACTGTTTCGCCTGCGAAACTATATGTAGAAGACAAGACAGTTAAAAATTCGACAAAAAAGCACGGAGTTCTCACGAGAATACCCTACTCTCATGAGAGTTACTGTTAGCTGGATGCATCAAATAAAATAAACTCAATTTTGTGTCTTTTTCATCTATTTCTACGAGGAAATATATGTACATCATGGCTTCCAATAGTAAACAATTTTTTTCTCGCTACCAAGTATCAACTTCGTACAAATTATGTTTCCAAAGATATAGTGTGGAAATATTTTTAAAGGTCAAGTTCACCACTGCAAGGCCAAAGGTCAAGTCTAAGTTTCACCTTGACACCACACACACACACACACACTGCACCCCTTTTAACTTCCAACCCCTTAAGGTTTCTGACTTACACTGCTGACATCCACCATGCTGCCCAACACGGGTGAAAACAATACCCTCACAGCCTATAAATAGTGTGGGGTAAAAACACAGAAGGAAAAAAGCAATCAGTGAACAGGCTCTGTGTCAGTTAACTTTGTGTTTTGTGCTTTAGAGTACAAGTGAAAGTAGAAAAGAACGTTTTAATGCTCCACTGTCTTACTTGCATAGTGTTGACTCAGTCGTTTGTGATACTCCCAGAATTACTTGCATTATGGTCCCTGGGTTGCCCAGTGTAGAACACTCACCTGTATCACAGTGCCTACTGACGCCTCACACACGCCCAGAAATACTAGTTCCTCCTTGGCAGCTTTACAGATGACAGCGTCTGGAAGTGAGGTGAGTGTGAAGGTATCAAGTCCAAGTAATGAGAAACCAGGGTCTTCCAGCACTGAGTTAGCCATAGATATACAGCAAGATGCACTGACCTGAACACAGTGAATACAAAAAACACTTACTGAGCCTTAGACATACAGCAAGATACACTGACCCGAATACAGTGATTAAAGGGAATACAGTGATTACAGTAATTACAGGGAATACAGTGATTACAGTGAATACAGGGAATACAGTGATTACAGGGAATACAGTGATTACAGGGAATTCAGTGATTACAGGGATTACAGGGAATACAATGAATACACGGAATTCAGTGATTACAGGGAATACAGTGATTACCGGGAATTCAGTGATTACAGGGATTACAGGGAATACAATGAATACAGGGAATTCAGTGATTACAGGGAATACAGGGATTACAGTGAATACAGGGAATACTGGAGGTATTGATGAACAACAAAATGCCCTGATCTGAATACAATGCAAAGAATTCAGTGAGTGGAATACAGTGAATACAGTGATTAGAATACAGAGTAGGTACCTATGTCAGCTGACATGCTGTTATGTTACTTGCATGTAAGAAGAGAGATGAAGGACTTGTTTGTTACAGTGAAGTGTCCAGTCTCACACTGACTGGCCATTCTTTTCTTATTCATTTCTTTTTCCTATATTTTTACAATATGAACAGAAAACCAAAACAGTTACACACCAACCACACTAGAAAAACAACGGTCTAAATAACTAGAAAAAGGTTCTTGCCAATAAAAACTGTAATCAGAATGTGAGCTTTATTGTGTTTTATACAGTAGTTTACTTTACAAAGTTCACCTAACAAAGCCTATAGACTGGCAGAAGAGAAATTGTAGCTGTAAAAGTTACCTGCTAGAAAGAATGTTTATGGAGAAACTCCACCTAGACAGAAAGCATCTTGAATACTTGTATTCTATACATCTAAATATATGCCCCTTGAGAAATAACAAACAAGTCAATCTAGACGGCCTAACTGCATTTGTGGCGAAAAAGCTTGAAAAGGGTAATGATGAGTTCAAACACTAGTATTTTTTTCTGTTAAGGTATTTTTTAAATAATATTTAGGAGGGATTATTTGGAAAGTACTTTTTCCTGGTAGAAAATTTTCCAGGATTTTTTTTCAGGAGATATTTAATCCTAGATTTATAATAATAAAGATATATTTTGGTAAAGTAAAACTGACTACAGATAGGGATATTCACACACTGAATATGTTCCAGGCTTTTTATGCCTGTGAATATTCACTGCTATTGTATATTTTTATAAGATAAGCATGCTTATAAAAATATTTTCTGCAATTAATTACCGACATGCCTCTAGTCATACTTTCTATTTAGGACAAAACATTGAAGATCTGTAAGGTTTATTTTTGATTGCTTGATCCAAGTCGTTATTTAATCTTGTAAAGGACCATTTTGATAATCTCTTGAAGCATTCTGTTCTTACCATTTGCAATTAATTACTTGTAGACATATTTATCATACTTTCATTCTCTATTACTGCATTATGCTGATAGAACTCATAAAAACATAAAAAATACATTAAAAAAGACTTAGAAATAAAGTATATGAATGGCATGAAACATCATGGTTTTTTTTATATAAGGCTTTTTCCATTCTCTCAAAACAGACAAGGCATTCTTTCCACAAGATATTATTTCTACAAGGCTCTACTTCCTAAAACTTAATGTCCTTGTTTATATTGTTTACTCCCAAAAAGATTTACTGTAAGCATATCCCTTACTGAAAAGAAAAACACAGACACAGTTTGCACAGAAACTGTATAACACACGTATAACTTGCCAAATGACATATACAGTAAAAATACATCACAAATGAAGATAATATTTCAATATATGTGCAATGAGGGATGTTTTATTTTTATTATCCACCATTTTCTCTGTCATTTCTCCATGGATTTTTATGCAATAAAAGCAAGCAGAAGTGCTGTCGATAGACTTTGTCAATGATACTTAATTCATATTTGTAGGTTACAAAGTTTACGAGATATTGTTGAAAAACTGGCACTTGTTGAGACTAATTATATGTGGTAAGGAGCACTGTTGTATACAAAACTATATATCCCACTCTGTGTATCCCCTATATAGGTCACACATGGCTCGTGATGGATAATAAAGTACTCACACATCACATCATTGTGCCAACATCAAAGTGAAAACTGACTGCTGTCAAGATAAAAAATTCATTTTCATTTTGAACTAGACCTACACACTGGAGAACCGATGCAAATTTATATCCACCAGAAGCACAATTCACCAAAGCCAGTGAACCATCGTTTGACCTTCAAAGAGGGGCACAAGGTCAAATCTGAACACATCAGAAGATTTCCAGCCCATGATATCCTGTAAGTTGGTTTCATATTGCAAACCTTTAGGATCAATAATAAGCGAGTTATAAGCACTTTTAAGCTTGGCTGTCATTGTTTGACCTTGAAGGAGGGGCCCAAGGTCAAATCTGAATATATTACAAGATTCCCAGCCCATCATATCCTACAAGTTGGTTTCATATTTCAAACCTCCAGGACAAATATTAAGCAACTTATAAGCACTTTTAAGTTTGGCTGTCCTCGTTTGACCTTGAAGGAGGGGCCCAAGGTCAAATCTGACCACATCATAGATTCCCAGCCCATGTTTTTTCATTAGTTGGTTTCACATTGCAAGCATCGAGGACCAATAATAAGAAAGTTATAAGCACTTTTAAGTTCGGCTGTCCTTGTTTGACCTTGACGGAGGGGCTCAAGGTAAAAAAAGCACTCTTTTTCAATTTATAAGTGATTTAGTGCACGATTTCATAAATTTTAATCCAATAAAAATAGCATCAGAGATGCCTGTACCCTACAGCCCTGGGGAAATAGTTTTCAACACCATGAGATATAGAAGTAGTGAAACAGTACAAAGATCAGGATACTTTCAGAGCAGTGTCAGTTTTATAACGATCCAAATAATGTTTAAGTGGAGAAAATAACATCTAAGAGAAAGAAAATGTATGTAAAGATAAAGTACTAAAACAAGACAATTCAATAGCAAGATGACAGCATTAATCAGTAAACTAAAAATTATAAAGCTGTAAAATTTATTAATTGGAGAATAGCTGTCAATGGTAATAGCACAGTTATGTGAAACTGCCCATAATAATCAGTCGCAGCAATCCATATATCTTTGTCATACGAGAAAGATGGCTCAAATATGGCAGGTGAACACACTTTGGCAGAGCAAAAGGTCACACCATGATGCATATCTAAACCCCCTAATGTCCTTACCAACTATCAACTTCCTACACCTTACAGTTGCAGAGATATAGCCTGGACAAGATTTTATAGATTAAGGTCACTGTGGTAAGGTCAAAGGTCAAATCAAGGTCACCCCATGACGTTGCACACCTACACCCTCTAACCAATGTCCCCACCAAATATCACCTTCCTACACCTTACGGTTTCTGATATATAGCCTGGACAAGATTTTATAGGTCAAAGTCACTACAGCAAGGTCAAATCAAGGTCACATCAAGATGTTGCACACCTACACTTGTCAAGCAATGTCCCTACTAAGTATGAAATTCACACACCTTACGGTTTCAGAGATATAGCCTGGACAATATTTATAGGTCAAGGTCACTACAGCGAGGTCAATTCAAGGTCACACCATGATGTTGCACATCTACATCCCCTAACCAATGTCCCTACCAAGTAACAACTTTTGACACCTTACCCTTTCCAAGATATAGGCTGGATGAGATTTTGTAGGTTAAGGTCACTACAGCAAGGCCAAAGGTCAAATCAAGGTCACACCATGACGTTGCACACCTACACCTCCTCACCAATGACCCTACCAAGTATCAACTTCCTACACCTTATAGTGTCCGAGATATAGCTGGGACAAGATTTTACAGGTCAAGGTCACTACGGCAAGGTCAAACTAGAAATAGGACGCCCTGTTGATAGTAGCTGCGACATATGAATAGAAAGAGGATAGCATAGAAGAACACACATTATCATGTGTAATGTCCACCCCATGAACCTTTTGCCAAAATTGTACAGTAGTCTTACAAGACCCTGTTTCATTTGTAAAATATATCAATGATGCTTAAATATTTATTAGTGTACATGTAAATTATTTCAGCTTCATGCCTTTTTGCATTGGTTGGGTCGCAATTTTGACGAAATCACTCTATCTTGCACGGTTAAGAAGATAGAAGCAAATTTCTGTTTTTCTATTTTTGGCAAAAATTTGAAAATTCAAAATGGCCGCCATTTTTGGGAAAAGGAAATTTTTTGAAAATTGCCAAGAGTACATTTCTTAGATACCCTATGGGTCGAAAATTTCAACAAAATAACTCTATTATGCACGTTTAAGGCCAATTTGTGTTTTTCCATTTTGGGCAAAAATTCGAAAATTCAAAATGGCTGCCATATGTGGGGAGGAGAAAATTTTTTGAAAATTGCAAAGAGTACATTCCTTAGATACCCCATGGGTCGAAAATTTCGACGAAATTGCTCTATCTCGCACGGTTAAGGAGATAGAAACAAATTTGCGTTTTACCATTTTTGGCAAAAATTCGAAAATTCAAAATGGCCACCATTTTTGAGAAGGGGAAAATTTTTTGAAAATTGCAAAGATTACATTCTTAGATACCCTGTGGGTCGAAAATTTCGACGAAATCACTCTATCTCACACGGTTAAGGAGATAGAAGCAAATTTGTGTTTTGCCATTTTTGGCAAAAATTCGAAAATTCAAAATGGCCGCCATTTTTGGGGAGGGGAAATTTTTTTGAAAATTGTAAAGATTGCATTCCTTAGATACCCTGTGGGTCGAAAATTTCGATGAAATCGCTCTATCTCGCACGGTTAAGGAGATAGAAGCAAATTTGTGCTTTGCCATTTTGGGCAAAAATTCGAAAATTCAAAATGGCCGCCATTTTTGAGGAGGGGAAAATTTTTTGAAAATTGCAAAGAGTACATTCCTTAGATACCCTGTGGGTCGAAAATTTCGACGAAATCGCTCTATCTCGCATGGTTAAGGAGATAGAAGCAAATATGTGTTTTGCCACTTTTGGCAAAACTTCGAAAATTCAAAATGGCCGCCGTTTATGGGGAGGGGAAAATTTTTTGAAAATTGCAAAGATTACATTCCTTAGATACCCTGTGGGTCGAAAATTTCGACGAAATCGCTCTATTTCGCACGGTTAAGGAGATAGAAGGAAATTTGTGTTTTGCCATTTTTGGCAAAAATTCGAAAATTTAAAATGGCCGCCATTTTTAGGGAGGGGAAAATTTTTTTGAAAATTGCAAAGATTACATTCCTTAGATACCCTATGGGTCGAAAATTTCGACAAAATCGCTCTATCTCGCACGGTTAAGGAGATAGAAGGAAATTTGTGTTTTGCCATTTTGGGCAAAAATTCGAAAATTCAAAATGGCCGCCATTTTTGGGGAGGGGAAAATTTTTTGAAAATTGCAAAGAGTACATTCCTTAGATACCCTGTGGGTCGAAAATTTCGACGAAATCGCTCTATCTCGCATGGTTTAGGAGATATGAGCACATTTGCCTTTTTCAGTATTCAAAATAGCCAATTACTCATTTATTTAATTAATTACTCACTGATCTATGAAGCAATTCCCCCCAAAAGCAATCCCATACAACCTATTAACCCAATGAACCTCCATACCAAATTTCAGAAAGCTAGGCTTAATCGCATTCCTTAAAATGTCTGGAAACCAAAGAGATACTCAAAAGTAGCAAAGTAGCTCTTACTCAGTTAGCTATAGAGCTATCATCACCAAAAGCAATCCCATACAAGCTATTAACCCAATAAACCTGCATGGCAAATTTGGTAAAGATAGGATAAGAACTGTTGCCTAAAATGTCTGGAAACGGACGGCGGAAAAAGCAAAAATAATATGTCCACCCCCCAGTGGGGTGGACATAACTAGAAATAGGACGCATTGGCATGTGTAATGTCCACCCAAAGGGAAGCATATGTTTTGCTGTAAAACTTGGACAAAATTGGCAAGAGTAGATTGCTGAGATTGAGAGTCGAAAATTTTGACAATATCGCTCTATCTCGCACGGTTAAGGAGATAGAAGCAAATTTGTGTTTTTCCATTTTTGGAAAAAATTCGAAAATTCAAATTGGCTGCCATTTTTTGGGGGAGGAAATTTTTTTGAAAATTGAAGAGTTGTTTTCCTCAGATAACCTGTGGGTCGAAAATTTCGACGAAATCGCTCTATCTCGCACGGTTAAGGGGATAGAAGCAATTCAAAATGGCCGCCAATTTTGGAGAGAGGAAAATTTTTTGAAAATTCCTGTAAGTACATTTCTTAGATACCCTGTGGGTCGAAAATGTCGTCAAAATCACTCTATCTCGCACGGTTAAGGAGATAGAAGCAAATTTGTGTTTTCCCATTTTTGGCAAAAGTCCGAAAATTAAAAATGGCCGCCATTTTTGGATGGAGGAAATTTTTTTGAAAATTGCCAATAGTACATTTCTTAGATACCCTGTGGGTCCAAAATTTCGATGAAATCGCTCTATCTCGCATGGTTAAGGAGATAGAAACAAATTTGTATTTATGCATTTTTGGCAAATATTCGAAAATTCAATATGGCCGCCATTTTTGAAGAAAGTAAAATTTTTTGAAAATTGCCAAGAGTACATTGCTTATTTACCCTGTGGGTCGAAAATTTCAACGAAATCGCCCTATCTTGTACGTTTTAGGAGACAGACATAATTATTTAAAATGTGTTTCCTTTAAAAGACTGAAAACAGAAATGCAATTCAGAGTAGGCTCAAAGTAGCAAAGCAGCTATTACTCAGATAGCTACAAAGCTATCATCGACCAAAAGCTATCCTGGCCAAAATATTGACCCAATTATCCTTCATATAAATTTTTGTGAAGATAGAAAACATTGTTTCATTAAAATATCCAGAAAAAAGTCAACTCAAAATAGCATAACAGCCATATAGCACAGTAGCTATTATTCAATTAGCCATAAAGGTATTATCACCAAAAGCAATCCCAAGTAAGTTAGTGATCCAATAATCCTCCATCCCAAATTTTGTGAACATGGGTGAAATACTTTTCCTTTAACATGCTCAAAATAAAAAAGTTACTCAAAGTAGCTAAGTAGCTATTACTCCGTCAGTTATATATATTATCACTAAAAGCAATCCCAAGCAGGCTATTGACGTAACTATTGCCCATACCAAATTTGGCAAACATGTCAAATATTTTTCCTTAAATGCCCGGAAAGAAAAGAAGTATACAAAAGTAGCTAAGTAGCTATTACTCAGTCAGCTATAGAGCTATCTTCACAAAAAAATCCCACGCAAGCTATTAACCCAATAAACACTCATACCAAATTTGGTAAAGATAGGATAAATACTTTACTCCTTGAAATGACCAGAAACCAAGTGTGACAAATAATATGCTCAGTGGGGTGGACATAATGAAGGTCACACTATGACATTGCACATCTACACCCCCTTCCCAATGTCCCTACCAAGTATGAACTTCCCATAACTTACGGTTTCTGAGATATAGACCAGACAAAAATTTAAAGGTCAAGGTAACTACAGCAAGGTCAAAGGTCAAAACAAAGTCACACCATGACATTGCACACATATATCCCTCAACCAATGTGTCATCTAAATATGAACTTCTCCAACTTACAGTTTCCAAGATATAGCCTAGACAAGATTTTAAAGGTGATAGGTCAAATCAAGGTCTCACCATGACACTGTACAGCTACAACCTCTACCAAATAGCCGAAGAAGATTTTCAAACTCAAGAGTCATGGCAAGGTCAAAGGTCAAACAAGGTCATAACACCCCCCATCCAATGTCCTTACCAAGTTCCTACAACTTACGGTTTTTGAGATACAGCCCAAACTTTTTCGCGCTGCCCACCTTCCCATCCAGATGCCATGGGTGAAAATACATAAAGTAGCAGAACAACATATTTCATAAATATCTATAATTGAATAGTTTTTGAAGTTACAAGCAACTTACTCATTGGTAAAAAAAACCTCTAAATTTAGTAATGATAAACATTATAATGATAAACATATACTCATGCATAGTCATGTTACTTTCACCTAAAAACAGAAATAAGTGAATATTAGGCAACTACATATTTGACAACAACGATAAACATATTGATATGGAATAAAACACCTTCTTACCTGTGGAACAAAGAATCCTCTCACATCAAACAGCTCCCTGTGTTTTCCGTAACACTCGGAAATCTTCTGCTCTGTGTAACCAGGTAAAAACACATTAAAACTGAATTACAGTGAGTGAGATACAAAAACATGTGAAAGAAGTACAACAAGCAATCAGTGCCCATGAACGGGCTCTGTGTCAGCTGACTGTGCGTTTTGAGTTTCTGAGTAGAAGTGACCAAAGAAAAGGACACAAAAGTTGTGCCCAGGAAATGGTGTTCAGAAGGAAAGTAAGAAGGTAACTATTAAGGTAAAAAAGTAAGTTAAAAACATATTTAAAGAAAATATTGCAAATGCCATAGTTTTAATTTTACTATGCTATAGCTGACCCCAAAATAAGTGAAGAACATACTGAAACCAGACGTATCGCATCGGAGAACCCATGCAAATTGTATCCACCAGAAAACTCACCAAAGCCATTAAAACAACCTTGGAGAAGCCCAAGGTGAAATCTGACATATCAAAAGATTCTTAGCCCATGATTCCTATAGGTTGGTGTGACATTGCAAACCTCTAGGAAGACAAATAAGCGAGATATAAGCACTGTTAATTTTGGTTATCCTCATTTGACCTTGAAAGATGGGCCAAAGGTCAAATCTGATCATATAAAAAAATTCCTAGCCCATGATTTCCTATAGGTTGGTTTACCATCCCAAACCTCTACGACCAATAACAAGCGAGTTATAAGCACTTTTAACTTTGGCTATCCTCGTTTGACCTTGAAGGAGGGGTCCAAGGTCAAATCCGACCACACCAAAAGATTCCCAGCCCATGATTTCCTATAGGTTGGTTTACCATCCCAAACCTGTAGGACCAATAATAAGCGAGTTATAACCACTTTTAAGTTTGGGTATCCTCATTTGACCTTGAAAGAGGGGTCCAAGGTCAAATCTGACCACACCAAAAGATTCCCAGCCCATGATTTTCTATAGGTTGGTTTACCATCCCAAACCTCTACGACCAATAATAAGTGAGTTATAAGCACTTTTAAGTTTGGCTATCCTCGTTTGACCTTGATGGAGGGGTCCAAGGTCAAATCCGACCACACCAAAAGATTCCCGGCCCATGATTTCCTATAGGTTGGTTTACCATCCCAAACCTCTACGACCAATAATAAGCTAGCTATAAGCACTTTTAAGTTTGGCTATCCTCATCTGACCTTGAAAGAGGGGTCCAAGGTCAAATCTGACCACACCAAAAAATTCCCCGCCCATGATTTCCTATAGGTTGGTTTACTATCCCAAACCTCTACGACCAATAATAAGCGAGTTATAAGACTTTTAAGTTTGGCTATCCTCGTTTGACCTTGAAGGAGGGGTCCAAGGTCAAATCCGACCACACCAAAAGATTCCCGGCCCATGATTTCCTATAGGTTGGTTTACCATCCCAAACCTCTAGGACCAATAATAAGCGAGCTATAAGCACTTTTCATGACTGACAAAGAAACGCTTGTGGCGGCCATCTTGTTTTTTCAAAATGAGACCAAAAATATTTCCAGTCAAGATTTTATAATGAGGAACATATCCTGCTATCCGGTGGATACAACTAAACAGTCTAAATGCAATAGTTTTCAAGTTATAAGTGATTTACTCAACAGTGATAGCCTAAAAGTAACTATTACTCAGCTATGCCATGAGCTACACATCTGAAATTTTACTATGTTATAGCCGACCCAAAAGTAGCTGAATAACATATTTACACAAAATTCTCTAAAGCCAATAGTTTTCAACTTATAAGTGATTTTACTCATGAATTGAGATAGACACCCAAGTTACTCACCATGTTGTAGCTATGGAAAAAGTAGCTGAATAACATATTTTAAGAAAATGCTCTAAATGCAATACTTTTCAAGTGATAAACGATTTAGTGTTGAGTAAGAACCTCAAAGTAGCTATTGTTCAGCTATGCAATGAGCCACAGGTCTGGAATTTTACTATGTTATAGCTGACGCCAAAATAGGTGAATAACATAGGAAACTAAATACTCTAAATGCAATACTTTTCAAGTTATAAGTGATTTACTCGACAGTGATAACCTAGAAGTAGCTATTACTCAGCTATGCCATGAGCTACAGGTCTGAAATTTTACTATGTTATAGCTGTCCCAAAAGTGGCTGAATAACATATTGAAACTAATTACTCTAAATGCAATACTTTTCCAGTTATAAGTGATTTACTCAACAGTGATAACCTAAAAGTAGCTATTACTCAGCTATGCCATGAGCTACACGTCTGAAATTTTACTATGTTATAGCTGACCCAAAAGTAGCTGAATAACATATTTACACAAAATTCTCTAAATGCAATAGTTTTCAAGTTACAAGTGATTTTACTCATGATGGAAGTTACTGAAAAGTCCAAAAGTAGTTATTACTCACTTAGCTATTGAGATAGACACCCAAGTTACTCACCATGTTGTAGCTATGGAAAAAGTAGCTGAATAACATATTTTAAGAAAATGCTCTAAATGCAATACTTTTAAAGTTATAATTGATTTAGTGCATGATTTCATTAATTTTAATACGTTAAAAATTATTTTAAAAATTCATAAAAAAATAATTAAGAAAGATCCAGGTCTCACACTCACACAAGAGAATCTACCTCTGGCCTAGTACATATATGCAAGATATGAGAGAAATCCCTGCAATAGTCACTGAGAAAATTGTGATAAAGTGTTGAAATTTTCACACTTTTGTTGGGGGTACCTCCCTTGTAATGGCTGTAGCAAACAGACGAACAGACAGATTTGCATGCCTTGAGCACTTTTTCATCCTCGATAGATAAGGTATCTTTTAAAAAAAACAGCATGTCTCTAGGCCTTGTAGTTTTGGAGGAGAAGTTGTTCACGTGGACGCGTGCGTACGCCAATGCCGCAGAGTGACGACATAATGTCAGCTGACAGTGTGTCAAATACAAAACACACATCAATGAAATACAAAAACAGTAAGTGAAAAAAACTCAAACATTCAAGGATAAAAATATGTCCCACAGTATTAAGTGCCATAAAAGTCTGAGTGAGATAAGGACTGAATACACACTCTGTAAAGAGATTTTATTTCAACATAAACTGTTACATAAAATTTATGAAAACACTCTTACCAATATTCTCTTCCTTTCCTCCTGGAACTGTGTCAATGTGACCCATATTTCTGGGCTCTGATTGGCTGCCTACCATTCTTGTCTGAAGCTTCTCAAACTCACTGACCACAGAGTCGTCACTGCGTGTTTGACTGACTGACTGACTGCGGAATGTCTTGTCACCTTTTATTTTACGACACAAACATACATTCTAATTCTAATAGTACTTTTATAGCGCTTGAGCTCCATCTAAAAACAGACCATAGGTGCATCATACGGAAAAGCAGAAATCCATAATCATAAAACTAGAGACACAATAGGAATCAGTGGCACTGAGAGAAAAGACTGGGACAAAGCCAGAGACTAGGGTGGGTATGCTTCAGCGAGGAGATACGTTTTTTCACCTTTTCTCTGAATGAGTAAGAGAGAAGTGGATACACAAGGATACACATGACAAGCATCACATGGATAAATCCAAGCTATACTCTCATGCAAGTGTACTTGATATCTCTCTAGGGAATCGTGCTTTTATGGCTGAACAAAATTCAATATTTTCTCAGAACTTTTAAGGCTGACAAAACTTGTAAATACAAGAAGACAGTGGTTAAATCAAAATTAATACTAAAATGTTTGACTTTATGAAACTGGAAGTTATAATGGGATTTTATTATACTGTGAACAACTTTTTCTAGGCTGTGTTTACCTGTTACTGTAGCATCCCGGATCCAATGGTTGACAGCACTAAGACTGGGTGAGACAGGCGTCCCCACACAGTCCACAGGCAGCTCCTCACGGAACGTCTGAACCAGTGAACTCAGTAAACCCAACAGGTTGGACAGAGGCTGTGTGTACAAAACAGTGGTACAAACAAAAACAGTTGTACAGACAACATGGGAAAATAGCATCAGAGATACTAGTAACCAACAGCCCGGGGAAACGGAAGTAACACAGTACAAATTTCAGGAGACTTTCAGACCAAACAGTGTTAGTTATGCAAAGGTCCAAATAATGTTGAAGTAGAGAGAATAACATTAAAGAGAGAGAAAAATGTCTGTAAATTATGAACCTGTAAAATTTTTTAATTGAAGTATAGTTTCCAGTAGAAATAGCACAATTAAGTAAAAGTACATATAATAATAAGTTACAGCAATACATATATCTTTGTCATTTATGTCTACAGTGAAATATTACAGATATCAAACTGATACAAATCAGTTAAGGTTTAAAGAATATATCCATTCAAAATGAAATAAAAAATATTGTTATTGTTATAGTCATGTATGCTATTTACTCCATCTGGGTAAAATGTAGCTATGAAAATATATGCTACAGTACTACTGACATAAATCACACCATTACAGAGTACATTATACTCAAACACTTTCAGTCTATGTATGAAGAAATATGTAAAAAAATAGCCAGCCTCGGCAGGCCAGAACCTCAGCCCGCAGGTACAACTAAATGGGCAACAACATTGAGATTTGAGAAAATCTTAGGAACAAATTCAGTTGTGAGCAGTATACAGAATCCAAGAGATGTTGTCAGATGTAAGTTCACAGACCATGATTTCTTACAAGTTGTTTTCATATTTTGAAGCCATAGAACCAATTTTAAGGGAGATGTAAGGCCCCTTTAGCATGATGACCCTGAGTGACCTTGAAGCAGGGGTCAAAGGTCAAATTTGACACTTGCAAAATATTTACAGACCACAATTTCCAAGAAGTTGTTTTCTCATTCCAAACCCCTAGGACCAATGGAGATATTAGGGTTTTTTGGTATGCCCCCTATTAGACATAAAAGATGTGATATGGCAGCCATTTGTTTTGAAAACAAGGCCAAAATTATCCTCAAGCAAGCTCTCCATTTACATTTTGTTCAAATCTTACACAGCTAGCTGCAATTTTTTAAATTTTAGAATATATCAATGATTTTCGAGCAATCAGCTATGGCTGGCCACGTTGTTTTTAAAATGAGCACCATGTTTTTACACACATGTTTTCACAGCCATAAACATTTTCTTTAAATTTGGTGAAGATATCGTAATAACTGAATGAGATATAAAGCTTGATTTTAAAAATTATGTGACAAATGCACACATACATGCACACACACGCACGAACGGAAGGCGTTTCATAATCTCCCAACCCCAGCCTTGGCCGGTGTGAGATTAAAATGCACCTGTTGTAACATCGATTTAATTGTGCCCCTTTTTCAATTCCGAAGTTTAAGACCGAAAAGTACTTAAAGCGTTGCCCTGGCAACAGGTATTGTCGGATAACCTCCGAAACCTCTACAGATGTAGATCATGTGTCGATTAACATATCCTGAAAATTTGATGAAAATCCATGCATCGGCTTAGCCTGTGGAACACCCAAAAACGTTAAAACCCAAAAGTATTAACAGCATTGCAATGGCAACCGTTGTTGCTAGATACCTCACTAAAACTAATCAGCTCTAGATCCTCTTGGGATCAACATATCCTGAAAATTTGGTCGACATCCCTGCATGGGTTTCGGCTGTGGAACACCCACAAACTTTACGACCCAAACATCTTTAAAGTGTTGCCATGGCAATAGTTGTTACCAGATCCCAACAAAACCTAATCAGCTCTAGCTCCCATTAGGGTGAACGTACCCTAAAAAATTTGCTGAAAATCTGTGCATGGGTTTGGGTAGTGGAACACCCCCAAGCTTTATACTCTTAGCTGACACAGACGCCTTTATGGGCTGGGGTTAAAAAGAAGCAATCAGTGTCTGTGAACCCACTCTGTGTCAGCTGACTGTGTGTTTTGAGTTTCAGAGTAGGTGGACAACAGATTAAAACAAAAAATAGCATCAGAGATGCCCATACCCCACCCTGGGGAAATAGTTTTCAACACCATGAGATATAGAAGTAGTGAAACAGTACAAAAATCGGGATACTTTCAGAGAAGTGTCAGTTATATTAAGGTTAAAATGATGTTTAAGTAGAGAAAATAACACCTAAGAGAAGGAAAATGTATGTAAAGATAAAGTACTAAAACAAGACAATTTAATAGCAAGATGACAGCATTCATCAGTAAACTAAAAATTTTGAAGCTGTAGAATTTATTAATTCGAGAATAGCTGTCAATGGAAATAGCACAAGTATGTAAATATGCATTAAATAATCAGTCGCAGCAATCCACATATCTTTGTCATAAGAGAAAGATATCTCGAATATGGCAGGTGAACACACTTTGGCAGAGCCAAAATTAAAGGTCACACCATGATGCACACCTACACCCCCTAACCAATGTACCAACCAAGTATCAACCTTCTACACCTTATGTAATCAATGAAATTACCCAGACAAGATTTTAAAACTCATGGTCACTATGACAAAGTCTAAGGTCAAATCAAGGTCCCACCATAACGTTGCACATCTACTACCCTTATCCAACGTTCCTACCAAGTATCAACTTCATACACCTTGCCGATTCTGATATATAGCCCAGACAAGATTTTACAGGTCAAGGTCACTACGGCAAGGTCAAAGGTCAAATCAAGGTCACACCATGATGTTGCACACCTACACCCCCCAACCAATGTCCCTATCAAGTATCAACTTCCTGATACCTTACTGTGCCGAGATGTAGCCCGGACAAGATTTTATAGATCAAGGTCACTACGGCAAAGTCAAAGGTCAAATCAAGGTCACACCATGACAATGCACACCTACAACCCCCAGCTAATGTCCCTACCAAGTATCAAAAACTTCCTACACCTTACAGTTGCCGAGATATAGCCCGGACAAGATTTATAGGTCAAGGTCACTATGGCAAGGTCAAAGGTGAAATCAAACTCACAACATGATGTTGCACACCTACAACCCCTAGCTAATGTCCCTACCATGTATCAACATACTACACCTTATAGTTTCCAAGATATAGCCCGGACAAGATTTTCAAACTCAAGGTTACTGTGGCAAGGTCAGCGGATCCAGGGGGGGTTCAGGGGGTTCGAACCCCCTCTTGAGAGTGGTGTTAAATTTACAAAAAATGCACTATATTTTTCCCCCGGACCACCCTGGTTATGGTATGTCTGATGTGAACCCCCACCTTACTTAGAAGCTGGATCCACCCCTGCTGTCCCTACCAAGTATCAACTTCCTACACCCTACGGTTGCCGAGATATAGCCCGGACAAGGTTTTCAAACTCAAGGTCACTATGGAATGGTCAAAGGTTAAACACCATGACATTGCACACCTACAAACCCTAACCAATGTCCCTACCAAGTATCAAGTTCCTACACCTTACGGTTTCTGAGATACAGCCCACGACAAACTTTTTCCCGCCGCCTGCCTGCCCACCTATCCGGACACCATGGGTGAAAACAATACCCAGAAAGATCCTGAAATAACTTACCATCTTGTGGGTAAGATAACATAACTGAAGAACACATTTCAAGAAAATGCTCTAAATGCAATAAGTTGTGAGTTACAAGTGATTTCCTCAACAGCAGGAATGCTAAGTAGCTAAAATTCAAGATGGCCTCTAAAAATGGACAGAAAGATTGCTCTGATTGCTATTGAAAGGTTGCCCTGTTTCTCACATAGTAGGGGTATTTCTAGAAATTTTTATTTAAATTTTTTTATCAGATCTCTTCCAAAAGTTGAGTTTCTCTGAACTTCTTTGATTAACTGAAATGTGGTGACACCTTGGTTTTTTTCCGGGGCTACTGCATAGACATGCCAAGTTTGAAGAGAATCCATCAAGCAGTTGCTTAGCTATAGCCTGTAGAAAATGTTGAAACAGGCAGTCCCTTCCATGTGAATTTGCTCTTGAATATAAACAAACGTCCATTGACAACAGATATAAAATTGTCAAACTAGATCTATTTTTGGTAAGAAATTTATCTCAGAATAACATAATAGCAATTTTTGAGCAATAATATAAGACTGTAGGGAGAGGCTTACAAAAACATGCGCTATACAGATTGAGACACCAGTACTTACACAGACTTGGTGAGACAAATAACAGTACTTACATAGTTCCAGCTCTGTAGGTACCTGTTGGTCACACTTTTGTACACAGTTATGTCCACGCCGCCGCTCAAGGCACATTTCCTCTCCACGAGTGGCGCCTCACACGGGTGTGGGTGGAGCAGCCACACCGTCAGGGGGACAGCACGCATGGTTCCTATCAATTGAAATGCTTGAAAAGTCAATTTCCAGAATTTTTTCTGGCTTGCTCCAGTCAAATTTGTTTCCTCTTTATGAGCCACAGTCCTCAGAACTTATGAACAGACGGTCATCCTTGTATGTTTACACAGTAAGAACAACATACGTATATTAATGGCTTAAAATGTTTATTTTTACTCGACCCTCACTTTAATCTGTGTGAACACTATATCACTGAGTGAACACTATATCACTGTGTGAACACTATATCCCTGTGTGAAAACTAGATCAGTGACTGAAAACTACATCACTGAGTAAAAACCATATCACAGAGTGAACACTATTATGAATATATGCTAGAATCTAAAAATCAAGTACTTATGATTATGAAGAGTGCTGTTACTGGCTCTGAAGCTACTCATGACATTATTACAGACAATAGATTGCTTTACCTTGATGAGACACTGATATGTTTCCATGTAACTGCAGCAGCTTACATTCTCTGCCCTTGTCGGGTTCTACAAAACATTGTATTGTGTCTCCAATTAGAGAATACACAAAGCAACCTTAGCTTGTCAAAATGACTTGAAAATAACTTTGACCTTTACAGACATATGGAGAGTAATATTTACAGCTGCAATGATACAAAATGCAACAGTTACATGCATGAGTAATACTTTTACTTTGTCCTATGTGGTAATTGTTGTGTAGTAGTTACCATGTTAATACATGGTAGTTATTCTGTTACTGCATCCCAGATGTCTGGGAGTTAATGCATTACTCTCTGGGAGTTAATGCATTACTGTGTGGTATTTACTGTGTAACTGTGTAGGAGTTACTGTGTTACTGTCTGAGACTTAGTGTTTTACTGTGTGGTATGTACTGTGTGATCATGTGATAGTAACTGTGTTACTATATGTGAGTTACTGTGTTACTTTATGGTAGTTACTGTGTTACTCTGTTGGAATTACTGTATTACTGTCTGTGAGTTACTGTATTACTGTTTGGGAGTTACTGTGTTATTCTGCTGTAGTACAGAGATGAAAATACAGTACTTATAAGAAGATTCACACACCACCAAAAGTTGCCAGCCTCAGTCTGAGTTCTGTGTACTTCTGCAATACATTGGCCACATCTGTCACGTCGGTATCAATACAGCCGTACTGAAATCACATACACTGGTGTTCAAAAACAAGTATGCCTGAAATCCCATATACTGGTAGGGATGGGTCAGTATCAAAACTGTGTACATTGGGAGGTCGTCAATGTAAAAACGTACAGACTCCAGGACTCCATGTTTTATTACACCCCAAACAAACATGGATATCTCCATTTCATGACCTCATAATAAAAGTGGCCAAATGCACAAAATATGTGATAAAAACTTATTATTTCTTCAGATTTGGGGTATGTTTCTAATATTTCAACACTTCCTTGCATGAAATGCTGACAAGCGAAGTGGCAGTTGTACAATCTCACCACGGTATTTAAATAAACTGGTTCCAAGATACCGGACCTACCAACCCATCCCAATACACTGGTGTTCAAAAACCAAAAAGACAATTTTTAAGCTTTGTTTTATGAAGAAAAAGCAATGTTTGTGTCGACTGACATGCAGCTTTCACCAGTTGACACCAAGTCCTGTGTTGGACTAGCAATTTTCACGACAAAGAAGACAGAGGACATTATAGGTGGACGACAAAGAAGACAGAGGACATTATAGGTGGACGACAAAGAAGACAGAGGACATTATAGGTGGACACACTGATGTGTAAACTGGACTGAAACACTTCTTAAATGTGCATCTGAATGGATACTACAGCCCACATCTCTGATGAAGGACTTCTAATTCATCTCAACTTTCCCATATGATGGTTTGATGGTCAGGGGCTTGTGTGAAGACTTCATATCACACTGTCTCATCATATCACTCAAGGTTTACTTCATTTGAATTAAAATTCAGGTAACTTTATTGATTAAACTGAGAAAATGATCACAAGTTAATGTTTTGTGTGTGTTGCTTACAAAAGCTGCTATATTTGACTGATACAAATGTCAAATGTTTGAAAACAACATAAATTATTACCTGAATGCAAAATCACAAAGGAAAATAAAGTAAGCGATCTTAGTCACTATAACACTGAGATAAGATAATATTAACTGACTGTAGATCATCAGCACAACTCACCCTGTTCACAGCCAACATACGCACAACCCAGTGCTTCAGTGAGTAGATATCATGAACACCTGGGTACTCATCAGCCAGATTTGCTGTGTAAACATAAAGTGCCATATACAGGTACATAGCTAAAACAAGTCTCATATATAGGTGAACATTTAAACAGGTGTCAAAAATAGGTACACTGTCAAACAGGTGTCATACACAGGTACACTGCCAAACAGGTGCCATACACAGGTACACAGCCAAACAGGTGTCACAAACAGGTACACTGCCAAACAGGTGTCACAAACAGGTACATTGCCAAACTGGTGTCACAAACAGATACACTGCCAAACAGGTGTCATATACAGGTACACTGCCAAACAGGTGTCATATACAGGTACACTGCCAAACAAGTGTCATATACAGGTACATTGCCAAACAGGTGTCACAACAAACAATAACAGGTTTCCGTAGCCAGCTGAAGACCTATTTGTTTAGACTAGAATATCCTCAACCATAGTACATCTCCCTGGCGGATGCTAATTTGGATCTCGACCTGATACGTCCCTGGACTTTCCCTTTTTGAGTTCAAGTGCATTAGAGGGGATGTTAAATCAATTTTGTGCTATATAAATGTTTCTATTCTATTCTATTTGGACCTTTATATTACTGACACTGCTCTGAAAGTATCCCAATCTTTGTAGAGTTTCCCTACTTCTGTATTTCATGGTGATGAAAACTATTTCCCCAGGCTGTGGGGTATGGGCATCTCTGATACTATTTTTTTTTCTGACTACTGGTTAAGACAGGTTTGATAACTGTATTCTTTATGAATCAACCTGTATAAAGTCAGCCCCCTGTGATGAGGAAAAGTGGCTTTCATATCTCTCATCTTTTATGTAGAGGTTTAACAAAAGGAAGGATCAAAGGTAAGTCTACTGAGTCAACCTTTCTGATTCTGTGGTAATTGCTCAGGATGGTCGAAATAAGTATTCAGTGTGTTGTATATTATTATGATGATATTTTACAGTCATATTTTTAAGGATTTTTATTTTGGGGATTTTCAATGTCACATCTGAGAATTTTCTATGGGTTTCCAAATATTCGGGGAATTTTATGAAGGAATTTTCTGGGGATTTTTATCGTATATTGTCTTTTGGTGACTGAAACACCAGCATGCCACAAAACACATTAATTAGAATAGAATAAAAACATTTATATAGCACAAAATTGACTGATGCACTTAAGGCAAAAAGGGAAAGTCGAGGGACATGCCGGGTCAAGATCCTGATTTTGCGCTGCAAGGGGAGATATACTATGGTGGGGGTTACAGTATATTACTGCTGTTTTTGTTAAGTACTGATAATATGTATGTTGGACACCACACTAGGGCTTTCAATGGACTGTCCAAGATCATCTGCACCTCACCATTCATAAATATCATGTCTTGTACAAAAGGAGCTTCTTCTGATATCACAAATAACTCTACATTTACCAGACATGTTCAATTACACTTTGCTTCTGCAGAGCTAGGTATTGATGTTTTTCAGCAGTAACAGACTTACTTGCCACACGGTATCTCATTCCATACAGCGGTGTCTCCTGTCCAAACAAAAATGTCATCTTCTCCAGGGCTTCCAGCAAGGTGGATCCGGGCTGAAACAAAGAGTATTACTGTAAATCATCTAACAATACTGAGTCAGGTTTTGAACAGGTTCTATTTCAGTGAGTGTCATCGTTTTGTAAACTTCAGTTTAAGATAGCAGAACACTGAATATCCTTAATATGGCCCGACTTATAGGAAATAAACAGTAACTATCTACCCATTCTACTTGGGGTTCCGTTCCTCCAAAATCTTAGAAATTTATTGGAAGATCTGTGGAGACAGTGACCATCCTATTGCTTACACATTTCCACTGGCTGATGGAAGGCACAAAAATACTCATGTAATAACACATTTCCACTGGCTGATGGAAGGCACAAAAATACTCATGTAATAACACATTTCCACTGGCTGATGGAAGGCACAAAAATACTCATGTAATAACACATTTCCACTGGGTGACGGAAGGTATAGACATACTCATGTATTAACACATTTCCACTGGGTGACGGAAGGTATAGACATAGTCATGTATTAACACATTTCCACTGGCTGATGGAAGGCACAAAAATACTCATGTAATAACACATTTCCACTGGGTGACGGAAGGTATAGACATACTCATGTATTAACACATTTCCACTGGGTGATGGAAGGTATAGGCATAGTCTTGTATTAACACATTTCCACTGGCTGATGGAAGGTATAGACATACTCGTGTATTAACACATTTCCACTGGGTAATGTAAGGTATAGACATACTCGTGTATTAACACATTTCCACTGGGTGATGGAAGCCATTGGATGGTATAGACATACTCATGTATTAACACTTTTCCACTGGGTGATGGAAGGTATAGACATAGTCATGTATTAACACATTTTCACTGGCTGATGGAAGGTATAGACATACTCGTGCATTTTCATGTTTCCAGTATTTAATGTAAGGTACAGACATATTTGACAATGTGTACTTACATGTTTCCACTCGGCGATGTAAGGCATGTTAACCCGTCCACCTGCATTCACATAAGTACCTGCTTTGATCACCATGGTTGGCGTGGGCATCACATTGATCAGTGGAGGTATCTTTGGGTAGCCATACAAACCCACTCGTATGGGGATGTTATATTTTGTACCTGAAAGGAAATTATCCATCTACTGAGTAGTGTTGGTATCGAATAATAATATGTATATCGATATCAAACCATATTTTTGCTTCTGAAAGGATCGATATTGAAATATCGGGTCATGGGTGTTTTCCGAGAAAGAGCTTCCAAACCCTTTCACAAGTTTTAGAAGTTTTTCAAAACGTAAACAAATATGGCGCTTCCAGTTTAGCGGTAAGTGAAATTTGACAAAAAATGATAGGAAAACCAATATATTTCTTAACTTTTATATTTTATTTACATGGAAAACAGCTTAATTGCATCTATTTAGTAGTATGTTCCGATATTGATATTGTACCCTACATTATCGATATCAGTATATTTAGCATGGATCGATAAATATTTTAATATCGATAAACAATACCAGCATTACTACTGAGCACATAACTCGCTGTGTACATATTGCTAGGCAGAGGTTCTCCACAACATGATGACTGACTGACAAAAACTTGATATAAATAATTGTAATGAAGAACTCAGATTCCATAGTTCAGTATTCCTCTATATATTAAAATATACTAACAAATCAGGGCCTTGTAAATGGAAGCAATCGAAAATCTCAGATTCCATACTTCAGTATTCCTCCACATATTAAAATACACTAACAAATCCGGGGGTTGTAAATGGAAGCATTCGAAAATAGCAAACTAAGTAATACTTAACGACAATGCAAGAACACTTTTACTACAGATTTCTGGGAGTAAATAGAAGCATTATCTGAGTGGTTGTTACACTGCCAGCCATCGTTACACTGTCATTAGAGATTTTCTCCAGATCATAAATGTTAACCGAAATATCTCAATTATAGTAAAATTAGGATTTTAGGTAAATTACACATCACATTACTGCACAACCCTTATTTTTATGGTTTATAATAATGATAATTTTATATGTACCGGTAGTCAGTGTAAAGAACTGAGAAGTTACCTAATACTTAATGTGGGTGTTCCACCACACGACTAAAGCTCCCGATTAAGGGTTTTTGGGGGTCGGTTTGAAATATTTGCTTAGTCCCAGACCTTCTGTAAGGGTCGGTTGTTGTCGGTTGGGGCCATGTGAAAAATCAAACATGTTTGACATTTCTCACGACTCAAACCGATTCATATTTCCCACCGTCAACAAAATGTCCAGTCCCAGGCGTCCTCAGACCCAAATTTACACAGTCGTGTTTTGTCCCAGGCCGCCTGCGACCCTTAGTCCCAGACCTCCGTAGCTTAGTCCCAGGAGGCCGGTTGTTAATCCCAGACTCAAATATGATGCGTATGAATTTCATGCGTGTGAAAGTGGGTCGGTTGCATTAGTCCCTGGAAGCCTCTGACCGTCTGCGGTGTCCTGGGACCCAAAAATCAAGGTCTGGGACTAAGCCCCGACTAAGGGTAACCAACCCTACCCGATCCAAACCATCCTCCCCAGGACGCCTGGGACAGCACAAATTTAGTCTGCGACGGTCTGAGGACGCCGCAGGAGGCCTGGGACTAACAACCGGTTAAGAACCGACTGTTTTCCGCGCGTCAGAAATTAAAACGAGGCAATGAGGAGGTCTGGGACTATATAAGCGATCGCGCACACTTTATCATTGTTACTGACTGTTTGGCTACTGAGAGACGTGTGTCACTGATTTGTAGGGGTTTTCAGTTTTTATTTTATATATATTATACTTGAGCTTAAGGCAAATTTCACAGTTAGGAGACACATTTTACTATTTTTTTATTATTTTGTCGACTGGATTATGAGGAAAGAGAAAGGAGGGAAGAGAGGAAGGAAAAAGATGGATGACAGGGAGAAGGAAAGTCAAGCAGAGGAAAGAGTAGAAGTTACAGAGGAGTTGATTGAGAGGAGAGAGGAGGAGGAGATTGAGGAACGTCCAGCTATTGAGGAAGCTGTGGAGCAAGAAGAAGAGAGGTGTGAAGAAGATATAGAATGCCATTCTTCAGCCAAGAGAGCCAGGGTATGTGCAACTTTTACAGACAGTCAGGAAATTTCCATTGTGGAATTTGTAAAGCTGCACCCAGAACTGTATGACAAGGAACATCCACGTTGCCATGACAGGAACAGAAGAGAGGCTCTCTGGGCAGAAATATCTGCAGAACTCAAGCTTCAGCCCTCTGATGTGAGACGTTGGTTCGAGTCCCAGCGAACCCGTTATGGAAAGCTGTCTAAGCTCCAATCTGGCCAAGCCCCGAGGGAGATGACCAAGAGACAGTCCTGGGTCTACCAACAGATGGGTTTTCTTAAAACCCACATCAGAAGAAAGGGGGCCAACAGAAGTTCAGGTTTTGAGGCCAGTCCAAATACCAGCAGGCAGGACGAATCACGTGGGTCAACTACTGACACAGAACACCTCGAGTCCAGTGTCCTGAGTGAGAGGAGTCAGTCCATCATTACATCAACACCCGTTTCAACTACAGACTCCAAGATTCTCGAACACTTTGAGCAGATGAGGACACTTCTGCATCAGAAGTCAGACAGGCAGCCCTTCTTTGACTACGTGGCATCAGAGGCCGAAAAGATGACTCAAGAAGAATTTGAAGAATTAAAGGGCAAGATATTTAGAGACATCGAAACTATTAAGAGTAACCGCAGACGTCAGCCATTGCCCAGAAGATCAGCCACTGTTACCACGGAGTCCCAGAGGGTCAGCCTACTGCCAACAACCACTCCACAGGCGTCTAGTTCCACTCAAGCAGCAGCTAGCAGCAGTTTTGTGTACTATACACGAAGCCCCATTGGCTTCAGCAACCCGACATCTGTCCTAACTGTACAGGACGAAGGGAGCAGACACAATCTGAGTGGAATCTTAAGCCAGCTACCAGATCTGACACCAACACAGATCGTCAAGCAGCCTCAGCAGCAGCAGCAACCGCAGCTCTTTACTATCACCACTTCAGCACCGCCTCAACAGCAGCAGCAGCCTCCTCAGTAGCCATCCAGTCAGGGCGGGTCTTTGACCTGCCAGGCCCTTTTCAGGGCCACCAATTCTTCCAAAAACAATTATTCAGCTGCAAGTTATTCCAATTCCCCTCCCAAAACAAAAAAGTTCAGTACAAATACTTATCACAAGAAGAAAAAATTAAAGTCCAACACCTACACCACCCCAAACATGAAATAAATAACCCATGGTACCACACATAACAAAAAAAGCCACATAAAAAAAATTTAAAAATAACTCCCAATATGGCCATTAATCAGCCCATTTTTAGATTAAAATCCATGGGATAGTTTAAAATGTGTAATTGAAAAGTCCAACACTTACACCTTCCCCAGAGTTAAAAGGCATTATTACATACTTACCAACCCACAAACAGACAAACCCAATACCAAACATAACCCCCAAATAACAAACCCACTAACAAACCTAACACCCAACTACCCAAAATAAACCCAACCCCAGTAACCACCAACCAAGAAACACACAAACCCAAAAGTAAATAGAACCCATGCCAACGAACTGACAAACTATTTTGCAAACACAATCCCCCATTATTGAAAACAAAACTAGTTCCATGGTTATATTTTCCACATTTTTGTGAATAGAAGTGAAGATTTAAAATTGAAGATTTCCATAAAAACATTTCTGCTAAAAATAAATTTCCAACCCATGAACAAAAAAAATTGGTGAAATTAGGATGTGGATTTCAAAATATATAAAAAAAACTAGAAATAGGACGCCCTGTTGCTTGTAGCTGCGACATATGAATAGAAACAGGATAGCATAGAAGAACACACATTATCATTTGTAATGTCCACCCTATCAACCTTTTGCAAAAATTGTACAGTAATCTTACAAGGCCCTGTTTCATCTATAAAATATATCAATGATGCTTAAATATTTATTAGTATACATGTAAATTATTTCAGCTTCATGCCTTTTTGCATTGGTTGGGTTGAAAATTTTGACGAAATCGCTCTATCTTGCATGGTTAAGGAGATAGAAGCGAATTTCCGTTTTTCAATTTTTGGCAAAAATTCAAAATGGCTGCCATATGTGGGAAGAGGAATATTTTTTTAAAACTGCCAAGGGTACACTGGTCAGATACCCTGTGGGTTCATTGAAATCGCTCTATCTCACACGGTTAAGGAGACAGAAGCAAACTTGCGATTTTTCATTTTAGGCAAAAACTGAAAAATTCAAAATGGCCGCCATTTTTGGGGAGAGTAAAATATTTTGAAAATTGCCAATAGTACATTGATTAGATACCCTGTGGGTTGAAAATTTCTACGAAACAAGATGACTGCCAAAAGTGGCGAAAATTGAAATGTTTCAAATTCACATAGAATACTCCTCTACTACCATATGGGTTAAAAATTCAGTCGAAATTGCTCTATCTCTTACGGTTTCCGAGATATTAACATTTTTGGGTTTTCCGCAAAAATCCAAGATGGCCGCCAAAAGTGGCGAAAAAATTGAAATTTTTCAATTTTGTATAGGATACTTTGCTATCACCCTACGGGTCAAAAATTCTGTTAAAATCACTCTATCTCTTGCGGTTTCCGACATATTAACATTTTCAGTTTTCCGCAAAAATCCAAGATTGCCGCAAAAGTGGCGAAAATTGAAATTTTTCAATTGCACATAGAATACTCTACCATTACCATGCGAGTCAAAATTTCTGTGGAAATGGCAAAAATTCAAGATTCAACATTTTTTGTTTTTCTGCAAAAATTCAAGATGGCCGCCAAAAGTGGCGAAAATTGAAATTTTTCAATTTTGTATAGAATACTTTCCTACTACCCTACGGGTCAAAAATTCTGTCCAAATCGCTCTATCTCTTACGGTTTCTGAGATATTAAGATTTTTTTCGTTTTTCGCAAAAATTCAAGATGGCCGCCAAAAGTGGCAAAAATTAAAATTTTTCAATTTTGTATAGAATACTTTGCTACTACCCTATGGGTCAAAAATTCTGTCCAAATCGCTCTATCTCTTACGGTTTCCAAGATATTAACATTTTTTGTTTTTCCGCAAAAATTCAAGATGGCCGCCAAAAGTGGCGAAAATTGAAATTTTTCAATTTTGTATAGAATACTTTCCTACTACCCTACGGGTCAAAAATTCTGTCCAAATCGCTCTATCTCTTACGGTTTCTGAGATGTTAAGATTTTTTGTTTTTCACAAAAATTCAAGATGGCCGCTAAAAGTGGCGAAAATTGAATTTTTTCAATTTCACATAGAATACTCTGCTACAACCCTACGGGTAAAAAATTCTGTCGAAATCGCTCTGTCTCTTACGGTTTCTGAGATGTTAGCATTTTTTGTTTTTCTGCAAAAATTCAATATGGCCGCCAAAAGTGGCGAAAATTGAAATTTTTCAATTGCACATAGAATACTCTACCACTACCATGCGAGTCAAAATTTCTGTCAAAATGGCTCTATCTCTTACGGTTTCCGAGATATTAACATTTTTTTGTTTTTCTGTAAAAATTCAAGATGGCCGCCAAAAGTGGCGAAAATTGAAATTTTTCAATTTTGTATAGAATACTTTCCTACTACCCTACGGGTCATAAATTCTGTCGAAATCGCTCTATCTCTTACGGTTTCCAAGATATTAACATTTTTTGTCTTTCCGCAAAAATTCAAGATGGCCGCCAAAAGTGGCGAAAATTGAAATTTTTCAATTTTGTATAGAATACTTTGCTACTACCCTGCGGGTCAAAAATTCTGTCGAAATCGCTCTATCTCTTACGGTTTATGAGATATTGATATTTGTTGTTTTCCGCAAAAATTCAAGATGGCCGCCAAAAGTGGCGAAAATTGAATTTTTTAAATTTCACATAGAATACTCTGCTACAACCCTACGGGTAAAAAATTCTGTCGAAATCACTCTGTCTCTTACGGTTTCCGAGATATTAACATTTTTTGTTTTTCCGCAAAAATTCAAGATGGCCGCCAAAAGTGGCGAAAATTGAAATGTTTCAATTGCACATAGAATACTCTGCCACTACCATGCGAGTCAAAATTTCTGTCAAAATGGCTCTATCTCTTACGGTTTCCGAGATATTAACATTTTTTTGTTTTTCCGCAAAAATTCAAGATGGCCGCCAAAAGTGGCGAAAATTGAAACTTTTCAATTTTGTATAGAATACTTTCCTACTACCCTACGGGTCAAAAATTCTGTCCAAATCACTCTCTCTCTTACGGTTTCTGAGATATTCAGATTTTTTCGTTTTTCGCAAAAATTCAAGATGGCCGCCAAAAGTGGCGAAAATTGAAATTTTTTAATTTTGTACAGAATACTTTTCTACTACCCTGGCGTCTAGTTCCACTCAAGCAGCAGCTAGCAGCAGTTTTGTGTACTATACACGAAGCCCCATTGGCTTCAGCAACCCGACATCTGTCCTAACTGTACAGGACGAAGGGAGCAGACACAATCTGAGTGGAATCTTAAGCCAGCTACCAGATCTGACACCAACACAGATCGTCAAGCAGCCTCAGCAGCAGCAGCAACCGCAGCTCTTTACTATCACCACTTCAGCACCGCCTCAACAGCAGCAGCAGCCTCCTCAGTAGCCATCCAGTCAGGGCGGGTCTTTGACCTGCCAGGCCCTTTTCAGGGCCACCAATTCTTCCAAAAACAATTATTCAGCTGCAAGTTATTCCAATTCCCCTCCCAAAACAAAAAAGTTCAGTACAAATACTTATCACAAGAAGAAAAAATTAAAGTCCAACACCTACACCACCCCAAACATGAAATAAATAACCCATGGTACCACACATAACAAAAAAAGCCACATAAAAAAAATTTAAAAATAACTCCCAATATGGCCATTAATCAGCCCATTTTTAGATTAAAATCCATGGGATAGTTTAAAATGTGTAATTGAAAAGTCCAACACTTACACCTTCCCCAGAGTTAAAAGGCATTATTACATACTTACCAACCCACAAACAGACAAACCCAATACCAAACATAACCCCCAAATAACAAACCCACTAACAAACCTAACACCCAACTACCCAAAATAAACCCAACCCCAGTAACCACCAACCAAGAAACACACAAACCCAAAAGTAAATAGAACCCATGCCAACGAACTGACAAACTATTTTGCAAACACAATCCCCCATTATTGAAAACAAAACTAGTTCCATGGTTATATTTTCCACATTTTTGTGAATAGAAGTGAAGATTTAAAATTGAAGATTTCCATAAAAACATTTCTGCTAAAAATAAATTTCCAACCCATGAACAAAAAAAATTGGTGAAATTAGGATGTGGATTTCAAAATATATAAAAAAAACTAGAAATAGGACGCCCTGTTGCTTGTAGCTGCGACATATGAATAGAAACAGGATAGCATAGAAGAACACACATTATCATTTGTAATGTCCACCCTATCAACCTTTTGCAAAAATTGTACAGTAATCTTACAAGGCCCTGTTTCATCTATAAAATATATCAATGATGCTTAAATATTTATTAGTATACATGTAAATTATTTCAGCTTCATGCCTTTTTGCATTGGTTGGGTTGAAAATTTTGACGAAATCGCTCTATCTTGCATGGTTAAGGAGATAGAAGCGAATTTCCGTTTTTCAATTTTTGGCAAAAATTCAAAATGGCTGCCATATGTGGGAAGAGGAATATTTTTTTAAAACTGCCAAGGGTACACTGGTCAGATACCCTGTGGGTTCATTGAAATCGCTCTATCTCACACGGTTAAGGAGACAGAAGCAAACTTGCGATTTTTCATTTTAGGCAAAAACTGAAAAATTCAAAATGGCCGCCATTTTTGGGGAGAGTAAAATATTTTGAAAATTGCCAATAGTACATTGATTAGATACCCTGTGGGTTGAATATTTCTACGAAACAAGATGACTGCCAAAAGTGGCGAAAATTGAAATGTTTCAAATTCACATAGAATACTCCTCTACTACCATATGGGTTAAAAATTCAGTCGAAATTGCTCTATCTCTTACGGTTTCCAAGATATTAACATTTTTGGGTTTTCCGCAAAAATCCAAGATGGCCGCCAAAAGTGGCGAAAAAATTGAAATTTTTCAATTTTGTATAGGATACTTTGCTATCACCCTACGGGTCAAAAATTCTGTTAAAATCACTCTATCTCTTGCGGTTTCCGACATATTAACATTTTCAGTTTTCCGCAAAAATCCAAGATGGCCGCAAAAGTGGCGAAAATTGAAATTTTTCAATTGCACATAGAATACTCTACCATTACCATGCGAGTCAAAATTTCTGTGGAAATGGCAAAAATTCAAGATTCAACATTTTTTGTTTTTCTGCAAAAATTCAAGATGGCCGCCAAAAGTGGCGAAAATTGAAATTTTTCAATTTTGTATAGAATACTTTCCTACTACCCTACGGGTCAAAAATTCTGTCCAAATCGCTCTATCTCTTACGGTTTCTGAGATATTAAGATTTTTTTCGTTTTTCGCAAAAATTCAAGATGGCCGCCAAAAGTGGCAAAAATTAAAATTTTTCAATTTTGTATAGAATACTTTGCTACTACCCTATGGGTCAAAAATTCTGTCCAAATCGCTCTATCTCTTACGGTTTCCAAGATATTAACATTTTTTGTTTTTCCGCAAAAATTCAAGATGGCCGCCAAAAGTGGCGAAAATTGAAATTTTTCAATTTTGTATAGAATACTTTCCTACTACCCTACGGGTCAAAAATTCTGTCCAAATCGCTCTATCTCTTACGGTTTCTGAGATGTTAAGATTTTTTGTTTTTCACAAAAATTCAAGATGGCCGCTAAAAGTGGCGAAAATTGAAATTTTTCAATTGCACATAGAATACTCTACCACTACCATGCGAGTCAAAATTTCTGTCAAAATGGCTCTATCTCTTACGGTTTCCGAGATATTAACATTTTTTTGTTTTTCTGTAAAAATTCAAGATGGCCGCCAAAAGTGGCGAAAATTGAAATTTTTCAATTTTGTATAGAATACTTTCCTACTACCCTACGGGTCATAAATTCTGTCGAAATCGCTCTATCTCTTACGGTTTCCAAGATATTAACATTTTTTGTCTTTCCGCAAAAATTCAAGATGGCCGCCAAAAGTGGCGAAAATTGAAATTTTTCAATTTTGTATAGAATACTTTGCTACTACCCTGCGGGTCAAAAATTCTGTCGAAATCGCTCTATCTCTTACGGTTTATGAGATATTGATATTTGTTGTTTTCCGCAAAAATTCAAGATGGCCGCCAAAAGTGGCGAAAATTGAATTTTTTCAATTTCACATAGAATACTCTGCTACAACCCTACGGGTAAAAAATTCTGTCAAAATCACTCTGTCTCTTACGGTTTCCGAGATATTAACATTTTTTGTTTTTCCGCAAAAATTCAAGATGGCCGCCAAAAGTGGCGAAAATTGAAATTTTTCAATTGCACATAGAATACTCTACCACTACCATGCGAGTCAAAATTTCTGTCAAAATGGCTCTATCTCTTACGGTTTCCGAGATATTAACATTTTTTTGTTTTTCCGCAAAAATTCAAGATGGCCGCCAAAAGTGGCGAAAATTGAAACTTTTCAATTTTGTATAGAATACTTTCCTACTACCCTACGGGTCAAAAATTCTGTCCAAATCACTCTCTCTCTTACGGTTTCTGAGATATTCAGATTTTTTCGTTTTTCGCAAAAATTCAAGATGGCCGCCAAAAGTGGCGAAAATTGAAATTTTTTCATTTTGTACAGAATACTTTTCTACTACCCTGTGAGTCAAAAATTCTGTCCAAATCGCTCTATCTCTTACGATTTCTGAGATATTAAGATTTTTTTGTTTTTCGCAAAAATTAAAGATGGCCGCCAAAAGTGGTGAAAATTAAAATTTTTTAAAATTTTGTATAAAATACTTTTCTACTACCCTGTGGGTCAAAAATTTTGTCGAAATCGCTCTATCTCTTACGGTTTCTGAGATATTAGCAAATTACTCAAAAGTAGTACTGAAAATACACAATGAAGTACCTAAATGGCTATTACTCATGTACTGACAAAGCTATCAGTCCCAAATGCAATACCAAGCGAGCTATGGACATAACAATCTTGTATTCAAAATTGTAGTAAAATATCTTTAATTATTTTGGCTTAAATGCACGGAAACCAATGGGTACTGAAAATAGCTGTACTTAAGTATTACTCGGTAAGCAAAAGAGGTACAACAGCCAAAAGCAATCCCAAGCAAGCTACTGACCCAATAAGCCTGCATACCAAATTTGGTGACAATAGCTCTAATACTTTTCCTTTAAATGAGCGGAAACCATGCGTGACGCCGGACATCGGACGCCGGACGGCAGAAAAAGCAAAAGTAATATATCCACCCCCCAGGGGGGTGGACATAATAATTCAATTTAGGATATTATGTGTGACTTTGTGTTTGGCTTTTGTTTAACACTGGGTTTGTATGTTTGTTGGGTGAGTAAGTTGTGTTTGTCTGTTTGTCGGTCTGAACAAGTTATGTTTGGCATGGGGTTTGTCTGTTTGTCCGTCTGAACAAGTTATGTTTGGCATGGGGTTTGTCCGTCTGTAGCAAGCATAGCTGATTAATTGTTTTTGGAATATTTGATAGTCCTGAAAAGGACTGTTTGTTAGTCCTGAAAAGGACTGTTATAATTAGTCCTGAAAAGGACTGTTTACTGCAACAGGACTTATATTCTGCCATCTTGCCAGGCCACTGCTCCTTCATTATTGAAGTAGTCCATCAGGTAATCCCTCTGTCTTTTGGCCTCTCTAGCAGGGTTTCTGTCTTGGCCACCACCAGCAGCACCACCAATCAATCCATAATCACCAGGCACATCATCATCATCATCCTCCCCAGGCTGCTGACCACCAGGTTGACCTTGACACTGGCTTCTCAGTATGTTGTGCAGAACCACACAGGTCATGACCACTTCTCCAACTGTTTCTGGGGGTAGTTCAATGGTGGTCCTCATCACTCTGAATCTTAAAACCAGGATGCCAAAAGCGTTCTCCACAACTCTCCTGCCCCTTGATATTCTATAGTTGGCAATCCTTTCCTCTCTTGTTAACAGCCTTCTCCCATAGGGTTTCATGAGCCAGGTCTTCAGGGCAAAGGCATCGTCTGCCAGAATGAAGTAGGGTACATCTCTACCACCCTGTGTTATAGGAGCTGGGTCAGGGAAGCCTATCCTGCCATCTTCAATCCTCCTCTTCAGCTGAGAGGCATTAAATATCTGGGCATCTGAGCAAGATCCAGCTGTACCCACATCCACCCATCTGAACTTGTACTGTCCATCTACCAGGGCCAACATGACAATGGAAAAGAACCCCTTGTAGTTGTGGTAGAGGGCTCCAGAGTTCTTGGGTTTCTTCAGGGCCACATGCTTCCCATCCAGGGCTCCCAGGCCATGGGGAACATTCCACCTGATCCTGAATTCCCTCTCCAGTTCTTTCCACTCATCTGGAGTAGTAGGACATTTGAGGTACTCTCTGGTGAACTCATCCTGGATGGCCCTGCAGACCTCTGGTAGAAACTTGGAAATGGTGGATCTGCCAACCCTGAACTGACAGGATAATGATGTGTATGACTCTCCAGTGGCCAGATATCTGATGGTGAGGGCTAACTTCTCCCCAACACTGATTGGAGCTCTGTAGTTGGTGGCCTGCCTGGCTAGACGTGGTTCCAGTCTGGTCTTTATCATTTCAAAAAATTCTGGGGTCATCCTCATGTAGTTGGTGAATCCTGGAATGTCTGTGGCATACAGATCAGCCATAATGTTGTGGTAGGCCCCCCTCTCCTCTCTCTGCGGTAGCCATGGCCTGACCCACATGTTGTGCCTTCTTCTAGGTCTGTGTATGGGTGCTGGTGGTGCTGCTGGTGGTGGTTGCTGTGCTTGACGTAAAAAATGGAAATACATGATTATTTGTAACTGAATAAAAACCAAAAAAGCCCTAAGTTGCTGTTGAACTTGTCTTCCATTAAAAGGTGGCATCCTGCTGTGTTCCTAGAAAAGCAATGGTGATTAGATCGCAAAATTTACATATATATATACCCAGAAAATCCAGCAAATTTGCAAAACAAGAATTGGCGATCCTGGTCTGGGGAAGACTGAGGACGCCGGGACTTAATCGTGGATTAGTCGGGGCTTAGTCCCAGGAGGCCTGAGGCGTCCTGGGACCCAGTCGGTTTGTGTGCGACAGGATCGTGGTTGAAACCGACCAGAAAACCGGCTTAGTCGGTTCTTAGTCCCACACCAGTCGGGGACAGTCTGCGGCCGCCTGAGGCGTCCTGAGGCTTCCTGAGGCCGATCTGTACTTAATCCCAGACTTCAATACCGACCCAGTATTCTCGCCCATTTTTGTTTTTTTTTCCACCGACTGTCCACGATTAAGGGTCCCAGACAGGATCGGGACTTAATCTTTTGGTGGAACAGGTACATAATGACAGGGTCTGAGTTATCTTTACATTTACAGGTTTTTTACCAAAACGTTAACAACATTAAACTAGTCGAGGTTTTGATTTACAAAAGTGTTTGCTAACTTAGAGTTAACTAAGATCTAACAAATTCATTAGCAGAACCATGACTTTGATTTACAGGTCACTGAGCTATAGTCACAAAGATTCTCATAAAGACAAAAAATTGTTGTATTTAAAAGCTTAGAGTAGGAGCCTCAATGACTGAGAAAAAATGTGGTCTGAACTAAAACACACATATTGGTATGAAGCAGAATTACTGAAAGGGAAAGAGCTTTGATATGTATTTCAAATAATAATTTACATGTAGAAATACAGGAGTAAACTATTATTCAGAAAATTCATAGAGTTGTTTTACCAACTGTACCTCAACAGGGAAACAGATCATGTGACCTAAAAGTCTCAACAAAACTACAGATTTTACTTCAATCATATTTTGGATTGCTAACACATTTGTTTTTGAATACATTTGTTTCTGCTTGGCTTTGCTGCTGCTGTAGTCTAGTGCAGTGTGTATTGAGATGTTCCTCGTGCTCCTCTCTAGCAACAAGAGGAGAGTGCCCGTGAACGGGCACTGTGTCAGCTGACTGAGTGTTTTTGATTTGTGAAGGTGATTAGAGGACAGAATAATTATCAGGAAAAGGGCTGTACAGAAATACAGTAAATGGTAACTGAACAGCAAGTTCGAAAGAAATTCCGAAGCTGACAGAAGAAAAGGATAAAAAAGTTGTGCCCTGTAAATGGTATTATGAAGGAAAATAACAAGGTAATTGTTTAAGTGTAAAAAATAGGTTAAAACATATTTAAAGAAATACTACAAATGCAATATCCTCGTTCGACCTTGAAGAAGGGGTCCAAGGTTACATCTAACCACACAAATACATTCCCAGCCCATGATTTCCTATGGTTTACCATTCCAAACCTCTAGGACCAATTATAAATGAGTTATAAGCACTTTTAAGCTTGGCTGTCCTCATTTGACCTTGAAGGAGGGGTCCAAAGGTCAAATCTGACCATACCAAAAGATTCCGAGCCAATGATTTCCTATGGGATGGTTTACCATCCCAAATCTCTGTCACCAATAATAAGCGAGTTGTAGGCACTTTCAATTTTCGCTATCCTCATTTGACCTTGAAGGAGGGTTCCAAGGTCAAATCAGACCATATCAACAGATTCACAGCCCATGATTTCCTGTCTGTTTACCATCCCAAACCTCTGGGACCAATAATAAGCGAGTTATAAGCACTTTTAAGTTTGGCTATCCTTGTTTGACCTTGAAGGAGGGGTCATTGAAGGTCAAATCTGACCACACCAAAAATTCCCACCCCATGATTTCCTACAGGTTGGTTTATCATCCCAAACCTCTAGGATCAATAATAAGGGAGATATAAGCACTTTTCATGACTGACAAAAAACACCTGTGGCGGCCATCTTGTTTCTCAAAATGAGGCCAAAAATATTCCCAGACAACATTTTATGGTTATTAATATATACTGCAAACTTAAGAAAGCTAGCTATAATATTTTTTTTCATCAGAGCAGTAATGGTGAAATCTCTCTCTACACACTGCGGCTATCCAGTGGATACAATGATTTACTCAACAGTGAGAACCTGAAAGTAGCTATTGCTCAGCTATGCCATGACATAGAGGTCTGCAATTTCACTATGTTATAGCTGTCCAAAAATTCTGTGAATAACATATTTTAACAAAATGCTCTAAATGCAACACTTTTCAAGTTATAAGTGATTTACTCAACAGTGAGAACCGCAAAGGAACTATTAGTCAGCTATGCAATGAGCTACATGTCTGAAATTTTACTATGTTATAGCTAACCCAAAAGTAGGTGAACAACATATTTAAGCAAACTACTGTAAATGCAATAGTTTTCAAGCTACAACTGATTTACTCAATAGTGAGAACCTGAAAATAGCTATTGCTCCGCTATGCCATGAGCTATAGGTCTGTAATTTCACTATGTTATAGCTGACCCAAAAGTAGGTGAACAATATATTTTAACAAAATACTCCAAATGCAATATTTTTCAAGTTATAGCTGATTTACTCAACAGTCAGTACCTGAGAATAGCTATTGCTCAGTTGTGCCATGAGCTATAGGTCTATAATTTCACTATGTTATAGCTGACCCAAAAGTAGCTGAATAACATATTTGCACAAATTTCTGTAAATGCAATAGTTTTCCAATTATAACTGATTTACTCAACAGTGAGAACTTCAAAGCTAGCTATTACTCAGCTATGAAATGAGCCACAGGTCTGAAACTTCACTATGTTATAGATGACCCCAAAATAGGTGAATAACATATTGAAACAAAATACTCTAAATGCAATAGTTTTCAAGTTATAAGTGATTTACTCAACAGTGATAACCTAAAAGTAGCTATTACTCAGCTATGCCATGAGCTACAGGTCTGAAATTTTACTATGTTATAGCTGGCCCAAAAGTAGCTGAATAACATATTTATACAAAATTCTCTAAATGCAATAGTTTTTAAGTTACAAGTGATTTTACTCATGATGGAAGTTACTGAAAAGTCCAAAAGTAGCTATTACTCACTTAGCTATTGAGACAGACACCCAACTTACTCACCATATTGTAGCTATGAAAAAAGTAGCTGAATAACATATTTTAACAAAATGCTCTAAATGCAACACTTTTCAAGTTATAAGTGATTTACTCAACAGTGATAACCTAAAAGTAGCTATTACTCAGCTATGCCATGAGCTACAGGTCTGAAATTTTACTATGTTATAGCTGACCCAAAAGTAGCTGAATAACATATTTATACGAAATTCTCTAAATGCAATAGTTTTCAAGTTATAAGCGATTTACTCAACAGTGATAACCTAAAAGTAGCTATTACTCAGCTATGCCATGAGCTACAGGTCTGAAATTTCACTATGTTATAGCTGGCCCAAAAGTAGCTGAATAACATATTTATACGAAATTCTCTAAATGCAATAGTTTTTAAGTTACAAGTGATTTTACTCATAATGGAAGTTACTGAAAAGCCCAAAAGTAGCTATTACTCACTTAGCTATTGAGACAGACACCCAACTTACTCACCATATTGTAGCTATGAAAAAAGTAGCTGAACAACATATTTTCACAAAATGCTGTAAATGCAACACTTTTGAAGTTATAAGTGATTTAGTGCATGATTTCATGAATTTTAATGCATTAAAAATTATTAAAAAAATTTATTAAAAAAAAGTAAGACAGATCCAGGTCTCATACTCACACAAGAGAATCTACCTCTGGCCTAGTACATATATGCAAGATATGAGAGAAATCCCTGCAATAGTCACTGAGAAAATTGTGATAAAAAGTTGAAATTTTCACACTTTTGGTGGGGGTACCCCCCTTGTAATGTCTCTAGCAAACAGACGAACAGACAGATTTGCATGCCTTGAACAATTTTTCATCCTCGATAGATAAGGTATCTTTTAAAAAAACAGCATGTCTCTAGGCCTTGTAGTTTTGGAGAAGAAGTTGTTCACGCGGACGCGTACGCGGACGCGGACGCCGCAGAGTGATGACATAATGTCAGCTGACTGACAAGTCAGCTGACATAAAAACTATTGCAATTAGACCTCTCCAATTGGAAGGATATGGTCATTATTACAAGAGCTTGCCTGGAAATATTTTCGGCCTCATTTCAAAATACAAGATAGCCTCTATATTCTATAGACATTTGACCTTGATGCTTGTACTTCAATGTCACCCAATGAAATCAAATATGCCCCACTGAGAACATTTCTGTGTCAAATTTACGAACTTCTTTGCTTAGAGATGTCTTAGTTCTCCATGGAAGTTGTTCCTATTTGCTCTGAAGGTAAAAGATTTTATTATCTAAACCTACTTGACTTGCAGCATTTTAATAATTTGTTGTCCTAATAAATATTAAACCTCCTCATCTCTTTGCTGCTATTGTTGCGAATTATGGCAATTTTTAGCTACATCGAGTAAATCAGCTTCAACTTGAATACTCGTGCATTTCAAGTATGTTTGGAAAATACCTTGTTCAGATACTTTCTCCGTAGTTTCAAATTAGTTCGGAGGTGTATCATAATGGGTGAGTAATCGGATGGTACAACATATACAACATACTGCACCACTCACCTCTGTAAAAAACAGGCATTGTCCCATCTAAACATGGCACGTCTATGATCTTCCCATTCTTGTGAACTGAAAACAGACACAAATGTCATATTAGATTCTCTCCTCACAAATACAATTTGATTCAATCTACAAGTCTGGTTTCCACCAGACCTCACACACGACACCTGTCCTGTTATTTCCACATGAAACCATCACCCTATACTGGTTCAGACTGGTTGAGAACCAATTTCCAGTACACTTGTACTTGCCCTTCTTTGCCTTCTAGTAAGGTTTGAACCTTCCATTGGAATTACATGAAATTTTAAACTAAATCTTCAAAAAAATATTTAAATCCTTTATGAAAAATGTCAGGTCTAAAAAAAATAGTAGAGATGCCCATACCCCACAGCCCTTGGAAATAGCACTGGACAAAATTAAAGTTAAATCTTACAATGTAAGTTATACAATGGTGCCAGAAAACTAACAGTTTAGAGACCGAAAATCAAGGTCACAGCATCAGTTGAACACTTACACCACCAACCAATGTTCCTACCAAGTATCAACCTTCTACACCTATCGATTTCTGAGATAAAGCCTGGACACGATTTTAAAGGCCAGTTTCACTACTTCAAGGTCAAAGGTCAAATCTAGGTGACACCTTGATAATGGACATCTACATACCTCAACCAATACCAAGTATTAACTTCTTATCATCTTGCCTTTTTCGCGACACAGCCCAGATCAAGGTCACTATGGCAAGGTCAAAGATCAAATCAAGATCACACTTTCATGACACACACCTACACCCCCAAACCAATGTTCCTACCACATATCAAGGTCACACCATGACACTGAACACCTACACCCCCCAACCCATGTCCGTACCAAGTGTCAACTTCCAAAGCCTTATGGTTTCTGAAATGTAACCTGGTCAAGATTTTATAGGTCAAGGTCAGTGTATAAAGGTCAAAGGTCCAACCAAGGTAATAACATGACACACTCAAATCTCCCAACCAAAATCACTACAGTCAATATCCTACAGCTTATGGTTTCTGAGATACAGCCTGGACAAGATATTTCCTGCTGCCTGCCTGTCCGCCCAGCCAGACATCATGGGTGAAAAAAATAGCATCAGAGATACCTGTACCCCACAGCCTAGGGAAACATTTTTAACACCATGAGATATAGAAGTACTGTATCAGTACAAAGTTCTGGATACTTTCAGAGCACTGTCAGTTATATAAAGGTCCAAAAATGTTTAAATAGAGAAAATAATGTCTAAGAGAAAGATAATGCATGTACTCTTTATCTACATCTGGCATGGTCGAATTATGGTTTAGATGTTTTGAATATTACCATGCATACAGAAGTGGTAATACATTCAATGAATGCTTATGTGTGGTGTTGGAGCAAAATCTGTGGCTCACTTGATGAAATTCCATCTGTTACAATGGGAAGTTGTAAAAGTAAAATTCTTAATGAATTCTAATATAACTTTAACAGTGCTTAATCTGCATCAAAAGACAGACCCAACAAGATTTTAAAGGTCAAGGTCACTACGACAAGGTCAAAGGTCAAATCAAGGTCACACCATGATGCTGCACACCTACAACCCCTAACCAATGTCCCTACCAAGCATCAACTTCCTACACCTTACAGTTTCGAGATATAGCCCAGACAACATTTTATAGGTCAAGGTCACTACAGCAAGGTCAAAGGTCAAATCAAGGTCACATCATGACGTTGCACACCTACACCCCCTAACCAATGTCCCTTCCAAGTATCAACTTCCTACACCTTACGGTTTCTGAGATAGAGCTGGACAAACGCCTGCACGACCAACGGACCGCCCATCCAGACACCATGGGTGAAACAATACGAAAAAACGAAAAAAAGTGATCTCTGGAAGCATGAGCCTCGCTAGAGATTGTGCTTAACAAACACAAAATATTTGAAAACTGTTGCTTACCAATTGTTTCTAAAGATGGACGAAGGTCTCGAAATGATCTCCAAACTTGGAGAATATCTGGTCGTGCTTCAGCTTCATAGGCAAACTGAAAAAAGCATGTTTATAATAATGCATCATAGCAGGATAAAGCAACTGGGGCTGGTTTCACAAAGCCTCCTTTAGCTAAAGGTCTCCATAAATCAAAGGTTTTCCCCTTCCTTTTGAGAACTTTGATTTCACGGAACCTACTTTGAAAAGTATGGGCCGCAGTTTCCAAGGAATCACCCCTAAATTTTCAGGAAACTCAAGAGGTACCTTAGATTTTAAGGAGGTTTTCTTTCAGGTGAAATCCGCATAAATATATAGAACTTGAAACATTATTGTCAAACCTACATCCACAAACAATGTTTACTTTTTATTTCATGCAATTTGGTTGTTTAAATCTTGAGAAATTGATGTTCAAACTTTTGAAGTGAGAAACATATTCATGGAGTTTCCTTGAACATAAAGGGCCCCTCCCTTACTTTAGGTATAAAATTGTCATGTGACCTACTGTATTAGTTTGCAAAATATACTCACAACCAATCTGCATTTTACAATTTCTTAAAATACAGTAAAATATAGATTTACTGACTTGACTGGTTCCCGTATTCACGAAAAGTCTTAGGGCTTAGGCTTAAAGCTGAGACTTTTGTCTTAGGCTTAGTGGTATTCACAAAGAATTTAAGATCAGTCTTAGGCTTAGCCAAGGGCCCAACTTTAAGACAAAAGTGGTGAGATTAAATTTTGTAAAGAGGACTTAAATATGGCCGCCCGAAAAGGATATATAACGGTGAGTGCTAAAGTATTAAGAAAATACTCTGCTTCTAGCTTATACTGTTGTGGCAACCAAAGTCTGCGTAGTCTACTCTATCTAGCACGCTTTTCAAAATATAAGCATTTTTTGGGGTTGCATTTTTTGCAAAAAATTAGAAAATTCAAAATGGCCGCCATTATTGGCGAGACAAAAATGTTTAGAAAATTGAGATGGCTACTCTGCAGAGATACCCTGTGGGTCAAAAGTTTTGTTGAAATCACTCTATCTAGCACGGTTTTCGAGATATAAGCATTTTTGTGTTTTGCAATTTTTGCGAAAAACTCAAAAATTTAAAATGGCCGCCATTTTGGGCGAAGCAAAATTTTTTTGAAAATTGGGATAGCTTTCTCTGCAAGAAATTAGTGGAAATCGCTGTACCTACAACGGTTTTCAAAATATAAGCATTTTTGTGTTTTGCAAGTTTTGCAAAAAATTGGAAAATTCAAAATGGCCGCCATGTTAGGCGAGAAAAAAATTTTTTGAAAATTGGGATGGCCAATCTGCAGACTTACCCTGTGGGTCAAAAATTTCGTCAAAATCGCTCTATCTAACATGGTTTTTGAGACATAAGTATTTTTTTGTTTTGCAATTTTTCGCAAAAAATTCAAAAATTCAAAATGGCCACCATTTTGGGCGAGGTAAAATTTTTTTGAAAATTGGGATGGCTGCGCTGCAATGATCCCCTGTGGCTCAAAAAATTCGTCGAAATTGCTCTATCTTGCACAGTTTTCGAAATATAAGCATTTTTGTGTTTTGCAATTTTTGCAAAAAATTCGCAAATTCAAAATGGCCACCATTTTGGGCGAGGCAAAATTTTTTTGAAAATTGGGATAGCCACACTGCAGAGCCTTTGGGTCAAAAATTTCATCGAAATCGCTCTATCTAGCACAGTTTTCGAGATATAAGCATTTTGTGTTTTGCATTTTTGTGTTTTGCAATTTTTGCAAAAAATTCGAAAATTCAAAATGGCCGCCATTTTGGAAGAGAAATTTTTTTTTGAAAATTGTGATGGCTATTCTGCGGAGATACCCTGTGGGTCAAATTATTCGTCGAAATCGCTCTATCTCGCACGGTTTTCGAGACATAAGCATTTTTGTGTTTTGCAATTTTTGCGAAAAATTCAAAATGGCCGCCAGTTTTGGCGATACAAAATTGGATGGCTACTCTGCAGAAATACCCTGCGGGTCAAAAATTTCGTCGAAATTAAGGCTGCAACGATTCTTCGGTTACTCGGAAACGAAACGATTCAGTCTAATACTCGAGTCAAGAAAAGTGAACCGGGTCTTCCAAAACAACTAAAACTAGAGGATCACTCGCAAAAAAAAAGATAATGTTTTTGCATAGCAAAAACAGAGCGTCCCGAAAAGGATACAAAGGTGAGTGCTAAAGTATTAAGAAAATGCTTCGTTTCTAGCCTTATACTGTTGTGGCAACCAAAGTCAGCGCAGTCTGCTCTATCTAGCACGGTTTTCAAGATATAAGCATTTTTGTGTTTTGCAAAAAATTCGAAAATTCAAAATGGCCGCTATATTTGGCGAAACAAAAATATTTTGAAAATTGGCACGGCTACTCTGCAGAGATACCCAGCAGGTCAAAAATTTTGTTGAGTTCGCTCCATCTAGCACGGTTTTTGAGATATAAGCATTTTTGTGTTTTGCAAAAACTTTGAAAATTCAAAATGGCCACCATTTTTGGGGAGACAAAAATTTTTGACAAGACCACTGCCGCGGTGTGTATCTCCCGCCGAGCATTAAAGCAGAAGAAATAGCTTTTCCGAGATATTCACAATTTTTCATTTTCATGTGTGAAAGCTCTTCCAAAAGTAGGTGAATGAGTTATTTGAGAAAAATTGGCTATCTGCAATACTATTAAGAGATAATTCACATGTGAGTAATTACCTATGGGTCTGGAACTTCACCAAGTGAAAGTTCTCCCAAAAGTAGATGAATGAGTTATTTGATAAAAATCGGGTATCCGCAATACTTTTACAGATAATTAGCATTTACTCATTTTGAGTAGGTGAATAATTAGCTATGGGTCTGAAACTTCACGGAGTGAAAGCTCTCCCAAAAGTAGGTGAATGAGTTATTTGAGAAAAATTGGCTATCTGCAATACTTTTAGAGATAATTCGCATTTACTCATTTTGAGTAAGTGAGTAATTAGCTATGGGTCTGAAACTTCACCATGTGAAAGCTCTCCCACAAGTAGATGAATGAGTTATTTGAGAAAAATTGGGTATCCGCAATACTTTTACAGATAATTAGCATTTACTCATTTTGAGTAGGTGAATAATTAGCTATGGGTCTGAAACTTCACCATGTGAAAGCTCTTCCAAAAGTAGGTGAATGAGTTATTTGAGAAAAATTGGCTATCTGCAATACTTTTAAGAGATAATTTGCATTTACTCATTTTGAGTAGGTGAGTAATTATCTACGGGTCTGAAACTTCACCATGTGAAAGCTCTTCCAAAAGTAGATGAATGAGTTATTTGAGAAAAATTGGCTATCTGCAATACTTTTAAGAGATAATTTGCATTTACTCATTTTGAGTAGGTGAGTGATTATCTACGGGTCTGAAACTTCACCATGTGAAAGCTCTCCCAAAAGTAGATGAATGAGTTATTTGATAAAAATTGGGTATACGCAATAGTTTTAGAGATAACTAGAAAAATGTTTTTGCTGACAAAAACGAAGCGGCCCTGATGAAAAAGTGTGAAGTAAGCCGTAAAAGATGTGAAGATATGCATCACAAGGAATAGAAAATGTAAAGTTTATTGCATTGTGTATGTTACCCTATTTAACAAATGAAAGAACGACCACAGCTTGGCAGAAGAGAAATTGTAGGTGTGAAATTTACTTCTCTAAAGAATGTATGTCCGATGCGCGGAAAAAGTGCCTCCTGGAAAAAATGCCTCCTAGAAAATATGCCTCCTAGGAAATATACCTCCTAGAATGAATGCCTCCTGAATATTTTGTGACCAGGAAAAATACCTCCTAAGAAAAAAAGTTCTTTCAAGTATTATAACACTACAGGTTCACATTACAACTTCAGAGGCATCTTAATTTTTTCCACTTGAGTCTTATAGTCGCCAATGCCTGTCAAACATTCACAGTCTTTTACCCGTTTTGCTTAGCTGTACAAAGGTATGTAAGTTTCTCTTGTAAGGTTTTGCTGGTGCTTCTCACTCTTTTGGCTGGCTGCTCATCCCTGGTTTCCATTATGACAGGTGTCGTGTTTTTCTTGTAATTACATTTCTGCCCCTCCTAGTGCATCTAACTGCAATCAACTCCTTACAGAGGGGATAACCTATGTTGTAATTTGATAAGAATGCATATTGTAAGCCATAAAGGCCACAACTATTTCATCAAGAAACCTCACAGCCATAAATCCTGCTTTTAAACTGCTCCAGAGTACAGCTGAAGGGATACCCTTTCAAGAAGATATTTGTAATTTGTACTTCACGATATTGTACGTTCTGGTTTTGACTGTACATATCTGAAATTAACATGTTTTTGATATTATACATTATAGGTTTCATATGTAACATGTTTACAAGTTGAAATAACTTTTTTTTCTCAGGAGCCATTTTTTCCTAGTCACAAAATATCCAGGAGGCATTCTTTCTAGGAGGCATTTTTTCCAGGAGGCATTTTTTTCTGTGAGGCATTTTGTCCAGGAGGCATTTTTTTCCTGGATTCTGTATGTCCTACATTCTTTGGTAATGTTCTCAGAGAAGAGGTCTCAAGTGAAAGGGTTCACTGACCACAGACATTTCTGTTCAAAATGTCATTAGTATCAGACTTAAGTATAAAACACTAATTGAATGCAGTGGACTAAGATGCTTAAGAACTATTGTTTAAAATTACTGGTTGTGCTTCAACTAAAAACTTAACAAAACCACTAATAAAATCCAGTGAACCAAAGTGTGTTAGACTTTTTGTTCAAAAGTTACTGATTTTGCTTCAGAGTTATTGCTTACAAGAAAAATCAAGTTACAAACAAGTCAAGCTATAGTGCTAGAAAAATGTTACTGGATTTATTGGGAAAGAAAAGTATGAGTTTATATATTGCAATATTTATGAATGATTTAGCAACTGAAATTAAAAATCTAGGCTTAGGAATAAGAGTAGGAGATCATGATCCATTCCACACTTCAATAATGCACAAAATTAAGACCAAACAAGTTACTGGACTTGGTGTAGCTGTGGAAAAAGTAGCCTAATAACATATTTTAACAAAATGCTGTGAACGTAATACTTTTCAAGTTATAAGTGATTTAGTGCATCACTTCAGGAATTTGAATGCATTAAAGTTTCAAAAATTCATTTCCCACTTAAGCTAAAATTAATTAAATGTAGAAGTCTAAGTGAAATGGAAGAAAGTAAAAGAAAAGAAAACAATATGCATTCGAAAGAACAGCATAAATATTCCACTTTTTTTGTTCTACTTTTGCTTCACACACACATATATATCTCTATCTATCATCTCCCTCCATGAACCCCCCCACTTCCCCCACTGAGGCCATTCTTTTTTCCACTTGCTTTTTGTGTGCACTAAAGGGGAGTTGGGGGGGTTCTTTCTGCATAGAAAGACTTTCCATGAATGTGCCTTTTGATAGATATCACACAACAGAGTTGGGGAGGAAGAAGAAAAGGACAAGTCATTCATTTCCACTCAGCTGGAGATACATAAAATGCTGTACAAGAAAAACTGTTTATGAGAAAGTGTTTTTTTTTTCAAGCATCTTATATTGTGACTCTTTAGTGCGCACCGCGGAGACGTCTTTTTTTGTAAATAACAAAAGAAACCCTGTTTGGTACATAAGTCTAGGCGAATATAAGAAGCTTTTAATATATATTGCAAGGAAACTAAATAATATCCACAATATGTGTAATCTGTGTTCCTATTACCAATGCTGTAGCTTGTATATGCATGTTTATTGATAGTACGGGTATTATCGCCCATTTAGCGGGAATTATCGGCCCAGATTTATTGTGAGTTATTCCTATTTTACTGATATTTTAGTCCATTGTTGTTTTTCACTGTAGTGGCTGTCAATATCACCTGAATATCATAGTCATTCTCCAGTTTCTGGTCATTCCAATTGTTGTTTTTTCACTGTTGTGAAATATCTACTGTATACAATTGACTATTTTGTTAGTCACTCCAATACTTTCCTTAAGCTTAAGGCCATCCCCTCTTCGATTCACTTTAGGGAAATTGTTTATTCTAGAGGCTCAGTGAGGAGTGTAGGGTGCCCGTGAGTCGCCCACGGGACGGAATTTAGAGTGGACAGACTGTGTCACATAGTAACTAACTAATTAGCATTAGGGCATACTGGTGTTACTCCTCACGGTCCTGTTCTTAGTTTAGGGAACTGGAGTGCAATGAGTACCATCCGCTGGTTGTTCCTCTTACTGTTGTTTTGGAGAAAGTCAGTAAGCAGTGATCCTAATGTGTTTACTCCGTTGTCTGCTCATGGTCTTACGTCATTACCACGCCCCTACAGACTCCACAGCTATGTCCTGAATACACATCTTTTCCCTTGTGTGGCTAAGCGTCATGGCCTTGCGACCTTATTGTTGCTTTGTGGTGACATCTCCCTTAATCCTGGACCAATCTCGTTTGGGGTGGTAAATTGCCGATCTGTAAGGAACAAGGGACCCTGCATCGATGATACTGTAACAGTACATTCTGTCGACATTCTTGCTGTCACTGAAACACATATTCGCCAGGAGGAAACGGACAGCCTTCTACATTCCATCACCCCGACAGGCTTCAAATTCTGCCACAAACCCCGTATTCATGGCCGTGGTGGTGGTGTCGGATTTTTTATCAACAAAGCTATACAGTTTAGATCTGTGGACACACCTACTTTCAGTTCCTTTGAAAATGTTAGCATTGCAATTGGGTCGGCGGCTCAACAGCTTGTGTTGACTTGTGTTTATCGTCCACCTGGCTCATGCTCTGAAAGTTTCCTGGACCAATTTCTCAATCTTTTAGAATATTTATCCTCTGTTTCTCCCTCTTTCCTAATTTGTGGGGATTTCAATATTCATGTGGATACTTCTTCAAATGACAGTATCAAATTCCAGAACTGTTTAGAATCATGCAATATAACACAAAATGTTCAAACGGCTACCCATCTACATGGTCATATCCTAGACCTTGTTCTTACTCCTACTGATGCCAGTGTCATCTCTAATGTACGAGTTGCTGAATTTATTTCTGATCATGCTCTTGTCCTTGCTCAGCTTGACTCAGTTAATCCTCCTTCACATAAGGCAAAAGTTGTCACTTTCAGGAGGTATCATAAAATTGACATGGACAGTTTCCGTAAGGATTTGGGAAATAGCGCATTCGTAAAATGCCCTGGTGATACAGTCAGTGGTTTGTATGAACAATACTTAGATGATTTGAGCAAATTGCTCAACAAGCATGCACCATTGGTTACTCGCACTTTTACTAAGCAAGCTACTGGTTGGCTATCTGACACCTACAGGCTGGCAAAAACCATCAGGCGACAGCTGGAACGAATCTGGCGTAAAGATAAATCTGCCTATAATCGAGCTAGACTTCGAAGACAGATTGGTCGCTGCAATTCACTGGTCAACAAAGATAAGGCAAATTACTTCAGAAACCTGGTCAAAGAAAATACCAATGACTCCAAGAAGCTATGGCAGGTCTTGCGTTCCGCACTGCACTCTAGTCCTGAAGCAGTACTCCCTTCTCATGAATCTAAGAAAGGTCTTGCTGACCGGTTTGTCACTTTCTTCAGTGACAAAATAGATAAAATCAGAAACTCATTTTCCTCTAGTGACTCATTCACTCTGCCTCCTCCACCTGATGTACCCAATTTCAGCTGCTTTAAACAAGTTTCTCAAGAGGAAATTAGAAAAATTATCATGAAGTCACCCACTAAATCTTGTTTGTTAGACCCATGGCCTACATTTCTTGTTAAGGAATGTATTGATATTTTACTGCCCTCTATCACCAGGCTTGTTAACTGCTCGTTGTCAGAAGGTGTTGTACCTGATGAATTCAAGAAGGCTATTGTAACCCCATTGATTAAAAAGTCATCACTACCACCCAATGACTTAAAAAACTACAGACCTGTTTCTGGGTTGGGCTTCATATCCAAACTGGTTGAACGTGTTGTTGCTTCTCAGTTGAATGACCATGTTAGTTTGAACGGACTGGAGAATGTCAGGCAATCTGCCTACAAACTAGGTCACTCAACTGAATCTGCATTGCTTTCAATTAAGAATGATGTTCATTTGGCTTTTGCTAAAGGTGAGGCTACTGCTGTCGTTCTCTTGGATCAATCAGCAGCGTTTGATACTATTGATCATGATACGCTACTTAATTCTCTTAGCTCCTGGTTTGGTGTGAGCGGGGTTGTCCTCGATTGGTTTAAGTCTTATCTCTCAGACCGTGTTCAGTGCGTTAAGATTGGGTCAATTTTATCTGATGCCAAAAAGTTATTGTATGGTGTGCCTCAAGGCTCTGTCCTGGGGCCAATCCTTTTTTCACTCTATACTACTCCACTGAGTAAAGTCATACAGAATCATCCTGGTATTAGTTTCCAGTTCTACGCTGATGACACACAATTGTATGTACACCTCACACATAAAAATGTCGCCTCGGCCCTTGATAAGCTGTCACACTGCCTTGAAGACGTAAAGAGATGGCTCTCTACAAATAAGCTCAAGCTAAATCCAGATAAGACCGAATTCATTGTGTTTGGCTCAAAGTCTCAGCGCGAAAAACTTAATCAGTCCTTCCCGGTCAACATACTTGGTAATCTCAAATCACCAACAGATGCAGTTAGGAACCTTGGTGTCTGGTTTGATTCTGATTTCTCATTCTCTTGCCATGTTAGGAAGGTCTGCAAGGCTTGTTTTGCTCATGTCCGGGATCTTAAGCGACTCCGAGGACATCTGACACATGAAGCTACTCTTATGGCTGCCAATGCTCTGGTCGGAAGTCGACTAGATTACTGTAACTCTCTGTTCAGAGGTCTCTCAGCTCTAGATCTGCGCAAACTTCAATGTGTTCAAAATAGCCTGGCCAGAATTGTTGCCAACACCACCAAGTACTCACACATCACTCCAGTTAGAAAAGCACTACATTGGTTGCCAATTAAGTACCGTTCTATCTTTAAGACTGCCATGTTGGTATATAAGTTCCTACACAGTGGTAACCCCAAATACTTTGAACCCTTCCTCATTCCCAGACATAGTGCATATAACACTCGTCGAAGTCAATCTGATGGCATATTTCTTGAGGTTCCCCACTTTGGTTCAATTTTCAAGTCTCGAAAACATTTTGGACTCACTTTTGCGTATGACGCACCTATGATTTGGAATGACCTTCCTGATGAGGTCCGCTCTGCAAACTCACTTGCCTCTTTCAGGTCAAAGTTGAAGTCATACCTCTTTGGAAAAGCATACCCACCCTAAATTTCCAATCTCCTTTCTGCTTTCTCCGCGGTGCTGACCCCTGCAATGTCTCTGGTTTTTGAATATTGAACAATGTTTTTGTGTGATGCGCCTTAGAGTCTGTCTTTTGACAGAGATTAAGCGCTATAAAAGTGCTATTAGAATTAAAAGTGCTATTAGAAAGAAGTCAGGTGTATACATTTGACCAATTTATATAGTCTATGTGAACAAGTAGCTAGATCATCAACTCCTTCTACAAAACAAAAGTTGAATCAATTGAAGCTTTTTTTCCAAAAAGGAAAAGTTATATCCCCACATTTCCAAATGTCTGGAATCAGAAGAATGTGTTTTTTTTAATCTGCCTAAAATTGGGAATTTATATTATGTGAACACTGATCAGTTGCAGTATGTTAATAACCACATCAGTGCATCATAAATAGCTCATTTTTTTTCTTTGAAGATGTCATAACTTCATAAACACTAAGAGATTAGGTTTGCCAGACAGCATAAATATTTTTAAGCATACATATGCCAGGTGTGGTTTTAAAAAGTGTTAAAATAAATGAGGAGGGAGCAAGAAGTATATGTTTATCATGTTAAGATGGCCAAAGCCTCTTAAGTACAGGAATGTTAAGTGAAATGTTATACAAAATCTTACTTTAGTATAATCAATGTCAAGTTAAACTGATGTTACTGAACAGTAAATCAGTTAGGGGCTGAAAATCCTCATTTTCACGTCAAGATGGCCATGACTGTACTTGTATTGTAACTCCAAGGTGGAAAGAAATAAGAATGTCCCTAATGTCATCTTTAAAAGTGTACAAATTTAACCGAGCTCTGCTGAACAATACGATAGCTGGAGATTAAAAACTCCATAATTTCACTGCAAGGTGACCATAACTTCATCCATATTGCGACTTTAAGGTGACCATAAAATGAGAATGTCCATTTTGTCATCCTTTATAAGTGTACAAAGTTTAGCTGATGGCTTTATTCAAATGTTATGACTTTAGGGGGGCCAAAATTATATTAACAGTTTAAGGTCACCTTAAAGTCAGGATAACCCATTGGTTTTCCATCCTTTATAAGTGTGCAAAGTTTAATTGAGGTCAGTCGAACAATAAGATACTTGGAGGCTGAAAACCTCCTTATTTCACTTTAAGGTGGCTACAACTCCATTCATACTGAGAGTTTAAGGTGACCATAAGTATTATTTTTATCTAGTCTAATACCAGTGATAATTTCGATATAAAAAAATGGAAAAAGAAAGGAGCCAGAGCATTTTATTCCAATTTGATGACTTTAAGCAGGCCAAATGTCCATTAACATTTTGAGTTTAAGGTCACCATAAAGTCAGGATATTCCTTTGGCAAATCTTAATATATGTGCCAAGTTTGGTTGAAAAAAGTGAAAAACTAAGTGAACTGGAGGGCTAAAACCCCCTTTTTTGACATTAAGGTGACCTTAAAATTGCAGATACAGGGCAAAAAGTAGCTGAATAAGTTATTCCAACAAAACGCCGAAATCCTGCCCTTTTTTGAGATACAGACCAAGTACCCATTTTTAAAAAATTTACGAAAATAAAACTCCTCCCATTCAGGCATCTATGGTCCAATTGATGAGAAAATCCTTTCCGACCTTGGAAATTTGGTCTAGAATGTACCTGATAAATTTTATAGCACAGGTGTGTGTGGTTTTTTCCGAAACGCGATGACGAGGTGTTTTGGAGGTATGCTTAAGGTTACCTTAAGTAAAGCTTAAGGACTGCACAAAGTATCTCAAAAATTTTTCCCGCCCCTATAGTTTTAAAGAAAGATAAGAAGGGAAGAAAAATTTGAAAGGCTAAGAAGTTATTCAAGGGAGACCAAAATCCTGCGGCGGCGGCGATCAGTCGAACTTCGGTGAAAACAAATAATTAGCATTTACTCATTTTGAGTAGGTGAATAACTAGCTGCGGGTCTGAAACTTCACCGAGTGAAAGCTCTTTGGGATAGCTGCTCTGCAGAGATACCCTGAAGATCAAAAAATTTCGTCAACATCGTTCCATGTAGCACGGTTTTCGAGATATTAGCATTTTTGTCTTTTGCAATTTTTGCGCAATTTTTGCGCAATTCAAAATGGCCGCCATTTTTGGCAAGATAAAATTTTTTTGAAAATTGGCATGGCTACTCTGCAGAGATACCCTATGGGTCAAAAATTTCGTTGAAATAGCTCTATCTAGTACGGTTTTCGAGATGTAAGCATTTTTATGTTTTGCAATTTTGCAAAAAATTCGAAAATTTAAAATGGCCGCCATTTTTGGCGAGACAAAATTTTTTTGAAAATTGGCATGGCTACTCGGCAGAAATACCCTGTGGGTCAAAATTTTCGTCGAAATCGCTCTATCTAGCACGGTTTTCAAGATATAAGCATTTTTATGTTTTGCAATTTTTGAGAAAAAATCGAAAATTCAAAATGGCCGCCATTTTTTGCGAGACAAAATTTTTTTGAAAGTTGGCATGGCTACTCTGAAGAGATAACCTGTAGTTCAAAAATTTCGTCGAACTCGCTCTATCTAGCAGGGTTTTCGAGATATAAGCATTTTTATGTTTTGCAATTTTTGCGACAAAAATCGAAAATTCAAAATGGCCGCCATTTTTGGCGAGATAAAATGTTTTTTGAAAATTGGGATAACTACTCTGCAGAGATACCCTGCGGGTCAAAAATTTCATTGAAATCGCTCTATCTAGCTTGAGATATAAGCATTTTTGTGTTTTCCTTATTTGGAAAATTCATAATGATTAATTAATCATTAATTACTTGGCCATTTCTTAACCAATCAATGCCAAAATCTAATGATTTCCAGATTTTAATACAATGAATGTATTTGCCAAGTTTCAGGTGAATTGATAAAATTCCTTCCAAGTTATCATTCGGACAAGCTTAGTGGTCCAGATCACTCACAAAATTGAATCATTTCTTCCTTTTACCACTTCTTCCTTTTACCATTTCTAACATATCCTAAAAATATCATCAAAATTCATCCTAAAATTATGTTGCAGCCTGGATCCAGATGATCCAGAAGATCCATATAAATGTAATCACTTGTTCCTTGTACCATTTAGGTCATTTGTTGAAAATGTCATCACAATCCATCCATAACTTTTTGAGGTATCAGTCTAAAAATTACATCTCATGGATCCAGAAGATCCATATAGTGATCCGGATCACTTCCAAAATTCAACCATTTCACCCTTTTACCTTTTCAGACATATCCCGAAAATTTCAGCAAAATCCGTCCATAAGTTTTTCAGCTACATTGTACACAAACACATCTGGCAGCCTGGATCCAGATGATCCAGACAGTGATCCAGATCACTCCCGAAATCTAATCACTTGTTCCTCACACCATTTAGATCATTTGCTGAAAATGTCATCACAATCCATCCATAACTTTTTGAGGTATCTGTCTTTAAAAATTACATTTCATGGATCCAGAAGATCCCTATAGTGATCTGGATCACTTCCAAAATTCAATCATTTCATCCTTTTACCTTTTCAGACATATCCTGAAAATTTCATCAAAATCCGTCCATAAGTTTTTGATTTATCTTGTACACAAACACATCTGGCAGCCTGGATCCAGATGATCCAGATCACTCCCAAAATCTAATCACTTGTTCCTTGTCCCATTTAGGACATTTCCTGAAAATTTCATCAAAATCCACCCATGACTTTTTGAGCTATTTGTCTTTAAAAATTATATTTCATGGATCCAGAAGATCCAGATAGTGGTCCAGATCACTCGCAAAATTGAACCATTTCTTCCTTTTACCACTTCTTCCTTTTACCATTTGTAACATATCCTAAAAATATCATCAAAATTCATCCTAAAATTATGCTTCAGCCTGGATCCAGATGATCCAGACAGTGATCCAGATCACTCCAAAAATGTAATCACTTGTTCCTTGTACCATTTAGTTCATTTGCTGAAAATGTCATCACAATCCATCCATAACTTTTTGAGGTATCAGTCTTTAAAAATTACATCTCATGGATCCAGAAGATCCATATAGTGATCCGGATCAATTCCAAAATTCAACCATTTCATCCTTTTACCTTTTCAGACATATCCTGAAAATTTCATCAAAATCCATCGATAAGTTTTTGAGCTATATTGTACACAAACACATCTGGCAGCCTGGATCCGGATGATCCAGACAGTGATCCAGATCACTCCGAAAATCTAATCACTTGTTCCTCGTCCCATTAAGGACATTTCCTGAAAATTTCATCAAAATGTACCCATAAGGTTTTGAGTTATCTGTCTTTAAAAATTAAATTTCATGGATCCAGAATATCCAGACAGTGATCCGGATCACTCCCAAAATTTAATCATATCTTCCTTTTACCATTTTGGACATATCCTGAAAATTTTATCAAAATCCATCTGTCAGCTTTTGAGTTATCTTGTTCACAAACAAACAAACAAATAGAGGGCCAAAAATGACCCTTGGTCAGGTACTTTGGCGGTTAGTGGATGACCTTAAATGAAGATCTGTATCCAATAAGCCTGGATGCTGGTACTCCATCATGTACTCAACCTCCAAAGCCATTTTCAATAGTTTCCATGCAATGTAGTCAGCTTTAAGTGTGAAAATATCTCCAAATTTGCCAAAAGTGACCTTTGGTCGGGTACTTTGGCGGTCAGTGGATGACCTTAACCCTGTAACCAGTAACCCTGTGAAAATATCTCCAAAAAGGCCAAAAAGTGAAAAAATGGCCAAAATCTGACCTTTAAGAGGCCACCAGTGACCTTGAGATTGAAGGTCAAGGTCACAAAACAATAGCGTTCGTGGCATTGCCCATATATACTCACATACCAAATTTGAAAGGTCTAACTAAAATATTTTTTAAGTTATCGCCTCCAAAAGGAAATCTCTGTGGCGGCGGCATGACCGTACTGAATCCTAAGTATCCCCCACTTTCGTCCGCCGATACAATAATACAAATTAATAAATATGTAGATTAGTAAGCAGACATGTAGGCAGGTAGACAGGTAGACAGGTCGGCTGGTAGACAGGTCGGCGGGTCGGCAGGTAGACAGGTAGACAGATATTATAAAAAGTATAAAAGAAAATAATAAAAATAATTGACAAAAAATAATTTTATATTTGGAGATTATAAAATAAAGGAACAATGTAACATAGTTTCTGATTGGTTAATCAGACAACAAAAACCATGCATTATATTGTCATAAAGGTGTGGATATTTGTTCTGGTGACCTGCCGACCCGCCGACCTCCCTACCAGCCGACCTGCCTACCAGCCGACCTGCCTACCAGCCAACCTGTCTACCTGCCTATATGTCTACCTGCCTACATGTCTACCTGTGTACTTATCTTATTTTCCATTTAATCAGGAACTATATTATTGCAGAAAATAACTTCACTTATATTCCTATGCCTTTCTACTTCTGGGAGGGGAATTCCGCAATCGTTCCCATTCTTTCCTGTTGTGTGCATTTTAATAAATTTATAAGGCGTGATATGTCAAAATGTGAAGCAGTTTATTTCGTGGGCGATAATCAAGCGATTAACCGAGTCTGAGTCGGTTCTTTCAAAACAAGGAATCAAGGCGCATTTTCGGGCTCGCTTGCAGCCCTAGTCGAAATCGCTTTATCTCGCACGGTTTTCGAGATATAAGCATTTTTGTGTTTTCCTTATTCATAATGACTAATTAATCATTAATTACTCAACCATTTCTTAACCAATCAATGCCAAAATCTAATGATTTCCAGATTTTAATAGAATGAATTGATGAAACTTCTTTCAAGTTATCATCCGGACAAGCTTACCCTTCGAGAAAACACATTTTTGGTCATGTGACCTCTCTGATTGGTCGAAATGTCACTGCAGCATATTCAAAAAAAAATTCCCAAAGCTACTGCATACACCCGCCAAATTTGAAAAGAATCCACCCAACGGTCACAGAGTGATTCTTTCCCATACTCAAACAAGCGTCCCGCAAGGGACGCTTAATTATACAGAACACCTCACTAAAGTAGTCCTTGGGAAGTTTATTTGTGGTAACAAGGTTTTCCATTTCAAAACAGCACTTTTTGTTTGATAAAATGCATTAAATGAAGGCTATATGTCACCAACAGTATAGTTTGAATAGAAAAGAAAGGTCATATGACACAGAAAACCACTAAACTATTCTCTTTTCTGATTTTGTTGGTGAGGCTCAAGTCCCAACTGAGAGTGTTTCATAACCTCTATAGATTAACCCTTTCACCACCAAGGGAGGAGTATTGTTCTGTACTGAAGGAAAATCTGGGATGAAGAGCTTACAGATAGTTTAAGTTGCTACAACACACACAAATGATTTACATCACCCATAACGTCCTCATACATAATACTTTAAATAACATATTTCAGTGTATACTATACCAAGACGTTCAATTCTACAGTACTGAAGGGAAGCTGGCATATCATATGGGGTTGTCAACTGCTAGCCAACAGACAAGGTACTGTAGAATACACATTGCTGGTGACTGCTACAGACAGACATGGTACTGTAGAATACACATTGCTGGCGACTGCTACAGACATGGTACTGTAGAATACACATTGCTGGTGACTGCTAGAAACAGACATGGTACTGTAGAATACACATTGCTGGTGACTGCTACAGACAGACATGGTACTGTAGAATACACATTGCTGGTGACTGTTACAGACAGACATGGTACTGTACAATACACATTGCTGGTGACTGCTACAGACATGGTACTGTAGAATACACATTGCTGTTGACTGCTACAGACATGGTACTGTACAATACACATTGCTGGTGACTGCTACAGACAGACATGGTACTGTAGAATACACATTGCTGGTGACTGCTACAGACAGACATGGTATTGTAGAATACACATTGCTGGTGACTGCTACAGACATGGTACTGTAGAATACACATTGCTGTTGACTGCTACAGACAGACATGGTACTGTAGAATACACATTGCTGGTGACTGCTACAGACATGGTACTGTAGAATACACATTGCTGTTGACTGCTACAGACAGACATGGTACTGTAGAATACACATTGCTGGTGACTGCTACAGACAGACATGGTACTGTAGAATACACATTGCTGTTGACTGCTACAGACATGGTACTGTACAATACACATTGCTGGTGACTGCTACAGACAGACATGGTACTGTAGAATACACATTGCTGGTGACTGTTACAGACAGACATGGTACTGTAGAATACACATTGCTGTCGACTGCTACAGACAGACATGGTACTGTAGAATACACATTGCTGTTGACTGCTACAGACAGACATGGTACTGTAGAATACACATTGCTGGTGACTGCTACAGACAGACATGGTACTATAGAATACACATTGCTGGTGACTGCTACAGACAGACATGGTACTGTAGAATACACATTGCTGGCGACTGCTACAGACATGGTACTGTAGAATACACATTGCTGTTGACTGCTACAGACAGACATGGTACTGTAGAATACACATTGCTGGCGACTGCTACAGACATGGTACTGTAGAATACACATTGCTGTTGACTGCTACAGACAGACATGGTACTGTAGAATACACATTGCTGGCGACTGCTACAGACATGGTACTGTAGAATACACATTGCTGGTGACTGCTACAGACAAACATGGTACTGTAGAATACACATTGCTGTTGACTGCTACAGACAGACATGGTACTGTAGAATACACATTGCTGGTGACTGCTACAGACATGGTACTATAGAATACACATTGCTGGTGACTGTTACAGACAGACATGGTACTGTAGAATACACATTGCTGTCGACTGCTACAGACAGACATGGTACTGTAGAATACACATTGCTGTTGACTGCTACAGACAGACATGGTACTGTAGAATACACATTGCTGGTGACTGCTACAGACATGGTACTGTAGAATACACATTGCTGGTGACTGCTACAGACATGGTACTGTAGAATACACATTGCTGTTGACTGCTACAGACAGACATGGTACTGTAGAATACACATTGCTGGCGACTGCTACAGACATGGTACTTGCAACCTCCATACCATCAGGAAATATAGACCTTTTTGTAGAGACAAATTACAAATATAACTAGAGGATCGCTCGCAAAAAAAAAAGATAATGTTTTTGCATAGCAAAAACAAAGCGTCCCGAAAAGGATATAAAGGTGAGTGCTAAAGTATTAAGAAAATGCTTCGTTTCTAGCCTTATACTGTTGTGGCAACCAAAGTCAGCGCAGTCTGCTCTATCTAGCACGGTTTTCAAGATATAAGCATTTTTGTGTTTTGCAAAAAATAAAAAAATTAAAAATGTCCACTATATTTGGCGAGACAAAAATATTTTGAAAATTGGCATGGCTACTCTGCAGAGATACCCAGCAGGTCCAAAATTTTGTTGAGTTCGCTCCATATAGCACGGTTTTCGAGATATAAGCATTTTTGTGTTTTGCAAAAACTTTGAAAATTCAAAATGGCCACCATTTTGGGGGAGACAAAAATTTTTGTCAATACCACTGCCGTGGTGTGTATCTCCCGCCGAGCATTAAAGCAGAAGAAATAGCTTTTCTGAGATATTCACAATTTTTCATTTTCGTGTGTGAAAGCTCTTCCAAAAGTAGGTGAATGAGTTATTTGAGAAAAATTGGCTATCTGCAATACTATTAAGAGATAATTCACATTTACTCATTTTGAGTAGGTGAATAATTATCTATGGGTCTGAAACTTCACCAAGTGAAAGCTCTCCCAAAAGTAGGTGAATGAGTTATTTGAGAAAAATTGGCTATCTGCAATACATTTAGAGATAATTCGCATTTACTCATTTTGAGTAGGTGAGTAATTAGCTATGGGTCTGAAACTTCACCATGTGAAAGCTCTCCCACAAGTAGATGAATGAGTATTTGATAAAAATTGGGTATCCGCAATACTTTTACAGATAATTAGCATTTACTCATTTTGAGTAGGTGAATAAATAGCTATGGGTCTGAAACTTCACAGAGTGAAAGCTCTCCCAAAAGTAGGTGAATGAGTTATTTGAGAAAAATTGGCTATCTGCAATACTTTTAGAGATAATTCACATTTACTCATTTTGAGTAGGTGAATAATTAGCTATGGGTCTGAAACTTCACCAAGTGAAAGCTCTGCCAAAAGTAGGTGAATGAGTTGAGAAAAATTGGCTATCTGCAATACTTTTAGAGATAATTCGCATTTACTCATTTTGAGTAGGTGAGTAATTAGCTATGGGTCTGAAACTTCACCAAGTGAAAGCTCTCCCAAAAGTAGGTGAATGATTAATTTGAGAAAAATTGGCTATCTGCAATACTTTTAGAGATAATTCACATTTACTCATTTTGAGCAGGTGAGTAATTAGCTATGGGTCTGAAACTTCACAGAGTGAAAGCTCTCCCAAAAGTAGGTGAATGAGTTATTTGAGAAAAATTGGCTATCTGCAATACTTTTAGAGATAATTCGCATTTACTCATTTTGAGTAGGTGAGTAATTAGCTATGGGTCTGAAACTTCACCAAGTGAAAGCTCTCCCAAAAGTAGGTGAATGAGTTATTTGAGAAAAATTGGCTATCTGCAATACTTTTAGAGATAATTCACATTTACTCATTTTCAGTAGGTGAGTAATTAGCTATGGGTCTGAAACTTCACCAAGTGAAAGCTCTGCCAAAAGTAGGTGAATGAGTTATTTGAGAAAAATTGGCTATCTGCAATACTTTTAGAGATAATTCGCATTTACTCATTTTGAGTAGGTGAGTAATTAGCTATGGGTCTGAAACTTCACAGAGTGAAAGCTCTCCCAAAAGTAGGTGAAAGAGTTATTTGAGAAAAATTGGCTATCTGCAATACTTTTAGAGATAATTCGCATTTACTCATTTTGAGTAGGTGAGTAATTAGCTATGGGTCTGAAACTTCACCAAGTGAAAGCTCTCCCAAAAGTAGGTGAATGATTAATTTGACAAAAATTGGCTATCTGCAATACTTTTAGAGATAATTCGCATTTACTCATTTTGCGTAGGTGAGTAATTAGCTATGGGTCTGAAACTTCACCAAGTGAAAGCTCTCCCAAAAGTAGGTGAATGAGTTATTTGAGAAAAATTGGCTATCTGCAATACTTTTAGAGATAATTCGCATTTACTCATTTTGAGTAGGTGAGTAATTAGCTATGGGTCTGAAACTTCACCAAGTGAAAGCTCTCCCAAAAGTAGGTGAATGAGTTATTTGAGAAAAATTGGCTATCTGCAATACTTTTAGAGATAATTCACATTTACTCATTTTGAGTAGGTGAGTAATTAGCTATGGGTCTGAAACTTCACCATGTGAAAGCTCTCCCACAAGTAGATGAATGAGTTATTTGATAAAAATTGGGTATCCGCAAAACTTTTACAGATAATTAGCATTTACTCATTTTGAGTAGGTAAATAATTAGCTATGGGTCTGAAACTTCACCATGTGAAAGCTCTCCCAAAAGTAGGTGAATGAGTTATTTGAGAAAAATTGGCTATCTGCAATACTTTTAGAGATAATTCACATTTACTCATTTTGAGTAGGTGAGTAATTAGCTATGGGTCTGAAACTTCACCATGTGAAAGCTCTCCCACAAGTAGATGAATGAGTATTTGATAAAAATTGGGTATCTGCAATACTTTTACAGATAATTAGCATTTACTCATTTTGAGTAGGTGAATAAATAGCTATGGGTCTGAAACTTCACAGAGTGAAAGCTCTCCCAAAAGTAGGTGAATGAGTTATTTGAGAAAAATTGGCTATCTGCAATACTTTTAGAGATAATTCACATTTACTCATTTTGAGTAGGTGAATAATTAGCTATGGGTCTGAAACTTCACCAAGTGAAAGCTCTCCCAAAAGTAGGTGAATGAGTTGAGAAAAATTGGCTATCTGCAATACTTTTAGAGATAATTCGCATTTACTCATTTTGAGTAGGTGAGTAATTAGCTATGGGTCTGAAACTTCACCAAGTGAAAGCTCTCCCAAAAGTTGGTGAATGATTAATTTGAGAAAAATTGGCTATCTGCAATACTTTTAGAGATAATTCACATTTACTCATTTTGAGCAGGTGAGTAATTAGCTATGGGTCTGAAACTTCACAGAGTGAAAGCTCTCCCAAAAGTAGGTGAATGAGTTATTTGAGAAAAATTGGCTATCTGCAATACTTTTAGAGATAATTCGCATTTACTCATTTTGAGTAGGTGAGTAATTAGCTATGGGTCTGAAACTTCACCAAGTGAAAGCTCTCCCAAAAGTAGGTGAATGAGTTATTTGAGAAAAATTGGCTATCTGCAATACTTTTAGAGATAATTCACATTTACTCATTTTCAGTAGGTGAGTAATTAGCTATGGGTCTGAAACTTCACCAAGTGAAAGCTCTGCCAAAAGTAGGTGAATGAGTTATTTGAGAAAAATTGGCTATCTGCAATACTTTTAGAGATAATTCGCATTTACTCATTTTGAGTAGGTGAGTAATTAGCTATGGGTCTGAAACTTCACAGAGTGAAAGCTCTCCCAAAAGTAGGTGAAAGAGTTATTTGAGAAAAATTGGCTATCTGCAATACTTTTAGAGATAATTCGCATTTACTCATTTTGAGTAGGTGAGTAATTAGCTATGGGTCTGAAACTTCACCAAGTGAAAGCTCTCCCAAAAGTAGGTGAATGATTAATTTGACAAAAATTGGCTATCTGCAATACTTTTAGAGATAATTCGCATTTACTCATTTTGCGTAGGTGAGTAATTAGCTATGGGTCTGAAACTTCACCAAGTGAAAGCTCTCCCAAAAGTAGGTGAATGAGTTATTTGAGAAAAATTGGCTATCTGCAATACTTTTAGAGATAATTCGCATTTACTCATTTTGAGTAGGTGAGTAATTAGCTATGGGTCTGAAACTTCACCAAGTGAAAGCTCTCCCAAAAGTAGGTGAATGAGTTATTTGAGAAAAATTGGCTATCTGCAATACTTTTAGAGATAATTCACATTTACTCATTTTGAGTAGGTGAGTAATTAGCTATGGGTCTGAAACTTCACCATGTGAAAGCTCTCCCACAAGTAGATGAATGAGTTATTTGATAAAAATTGGGTATCCGCAAAACTTTTACAGATAATTAGCATTTACTCATTTTGAGTAGGTAAATAATTAGCTATGGGTCTGAAACTTCACCATGTGAAAGCTCTCCCAAAAGTAGGTGAATGAGTTATTTGAGAAAAATTGGCTATCTGCAATACTTTTAGAGATAATTCACATTTACTCATTTTGAGTAGGTGAGTAATTAGCTATGGGTCTGAAACTTCACCATGTGAAAGCTCTCCCACAAGTAGATGAATGAGTTATTTGATAAAAATTGGGTATCCGCAAAACTTTTACAGATAATTAGCATTTACTCATTTTGAGTAGGTAAATAATTGGCTATGGGTCTGAAACTTCACCATGTGAAAGCTCTTCCAAAAGTAGGTGAATGAGTTATTTGAGAAAAATTGGCCATCTGCAATACTTTTAGAGGTAATTCGCATTTACTCTTTTTGAGTAGGTGAGCAATTAGCTATGGGTCTGAAACTTCACCAAGTGAAAGCTCTTTGGGATAGCTGCTCTGCAGAGATACCCTGAAGATAAAAAATTTCGTCGAAATCGCTCTATGTAGCACGGTTTTCGAAATATTAGCATTTTTGTGTTTTGCAATTTTTGCGCAAAAATTCGAAAATTCAAAATGGCCGCCATTTTTGGCAAGACAAATTTTTTTTGAAAATTGGCATGGCTACTCTGCAGAGATACCCCGTGGGTCAAAAATTTCGTCAAAATCGCTCTATCTAGCACGGTTTTCGAGATATAAGCATTTTTGTGTTTTGCAATTTTGCGAAAAATTCGAAAATTCAAAATGGCCGCCATTTTTTGCGAGAAATTTTTTGTTTGAAAATTGGCATGGCTACTCTGCAGATATACCCTGTGGGTCAAAAATTTCGTCGAAATCGCTCTATCTAGCAGGGTTTTCGAGATATAACCATTTTTATGTTTTGCAATTTTTGCGAAAAATTCGAAAATTCAAAATGGCCGCCATTTTTGGCGAGACAAATTTTTTTTCAAAATTGGGATAGCTACTCTGCAGAGATACCCTGAGGGTCAAAAATTTCGTCGAAATCGCTCTATCTAGCACGGTTTTCGAGATATAAGCATTTTTGTGTTTTGCAATTTTTGCGAAAATTTCGAAAATTCAAAATGGCCGCCATTTTTGGCGAGAGAAAAATTTTTGGAAAATTGGGAAAAGTACTCCGCAGAGATATCCTGCGGGTCAAAAATTTTGTTGAAATTGCTCTATCTAGCACGGTTTTTGAGATATAAGCATTTTTGTGTTTTGCAATTTTTGCGAAAATTTCGAAAATTCAAAATGGCCGCCATTTTGGGTGAGACAAAAATTTTTTGAAAATTGGGAAAACTACTCCGCAGAGATACCCTGCGGGTCAAAAATTTCGTCGAAATCGCTCTATCTAGCACGGTTTTCGAGATATAAGCATTTTTGTGTTTTCCTTATTTGGAAAATTCGTAATGATTAATTAATCATTAATTACTCGGCCATTTCTTGACCAATCAATGCCAAAATCTAATGATTTCCAGATTTTAATAGAATGAATGTATTTGCCAAGTTTCAGGTGAATTGATAAAATTCCTTTCAAGTTATCATCCGGACAAGCTTCCCCATCGAAAAAAGACATTTTTGGCCATGTGACCTCTCTGATTGGTTGAAATGTCACTGCAGCATATTCAAAAAAATTCCCCAAGGCTACTGCCTAAACCTGCCAAATTTGAAAAGAATCCGCCTAACGGTTACAGAGTTATAAGGAAAACAAAACGCGGAGCCGCCGGAGCCGGCGGAGCCTGAAGCTCTCCCATACACAAACAAGCGTCCCTTGCGGGACGCTTAACTAGACTTAGCACAACAGAAACCAATGTAAATTGTATCCGCTAGAAAGACAACTCACCAAAGTCAGTGAGCAGTGGAGCTAGCACTGACAGCATCAGAAGATACCTAGTCCATGATTTCCTATAAGTTTATTTCACATCCCAAACCTCCAGGAACAACCAGATCAAGTACACATCTGTGGCCAGATGCAAGATGTATCCACCGGAAAGGGACAACCAACATAGTTTCAAAGACAAAGAATCTTTCAAAAATGAGCAAGTTGTAAGCACTTTGTAAGCAAGTTGGTTATGTTAAAAACAGGTTTATTGGTGAGAATATTAGAATAATAGATGATATTGTTTCATTCACATCCCAGCAAAATCATTCAGGAATTATCGCAATTATAGATTTTGAAAAAGCTTTTGACACAATTGAATGGCCTTTTCTTTTTCAAACACTGAAAGCTTTCAATTTTGGTGAAAATTTTATTAATTGGATAAAACTTTTATATAATAATAATTTCTCATATGTTTCAAATAATGGATACTTTATCTGATTATTTCCAATTGAATCGTGGTATTAGACAAGGATGTCCTATATCAGCACCATTATTCATATTGGTTCCAGAAATTATTGCAATTAGTATCAGATCAGAGAAAAATATAAAAGGAATTATACAATTAGCGGATGATACAACCTTGTTCTTAAAAAATATTAAATCTTTGGTTTTAGCAATTGATTTGTTTAAGAAATTTGGTGAATTTTCTGGACTGAAACTTAATATTGGAAAAACAGAAATTGTACCCTTAGGGCAACTGTACTTAACTACAAATAGCTTACCCAAACGCCTGAAAAACATAACAATACAGACAAAATTGTTCAAAACGCTTGGTATTTGGTTTTTGATCAACTCAAACATCAATATAGAGTTGAACTTTACAGAAAGGTTAAAGACTATTGAAAAATCTCTTTTTATATGGAGTGCTAGAGATCTATCATGGAAAGGGAAAATAACAATTATCAAATCTCTAATTATCCCTAAGTTTCTACACCTATTTAGTAGTGTGTATACACCAGCTAAAATTCTGGATAACATAGATAAACTCCTCTTCAACTTTTTATGGAGAAATAAGCCTCCAAGAGTGAAACGGAGTACAATAATAAATGATATACAAAATGGAGGTCTTAAGATGCCAGATATATATACCGTTCACGCTACTCAAAAATTAGCATGGATGAAACGCTTGCTAGATAATAGTACAAAAAAGTGGAAAGTTTTGTCATTTTCCTTGATATGTTTACCCAAGGACTACATTGATTTTAAATTACCTTCTGATAGATATCATACAGCAAAGACTCAATTCTACCAACAGTTACTGAACTGTTGGTTTTCAATTAAAAATAAAAAACCTACGACAGTAGATGAGATTTTGAATGAGTATCTATTTTATAATAGGTTCATCCTTGTAAATAAATCCTGTCTTGAGTTATCCATAGTAGACAATAATAAAAGACTACTGCAAACAAAGATGATAGATTTAATCAAATTAGACGGTTCTCTTTTAAATTTCCAAGATATGTCCACCAAGTTCTCCTCACAGTTAACGCTGATGCAGTATTATAGTATTATTAAGGCAATTCCACCTAATTGGAAATCAAAATTAAAATTATTTTTTTTAATCCAACATATCATGAAAAAAAGAATTATGTTATTTCCTTGTCGATTGAAAAGGTATTAAAACCAATTAACATGTTAAATAACAACAATATCTATTGGGAGATCGTTCACTCTAAATCTGAACCCCCAACCTCACTTGAGACCTGGATTAATTTATATCCTTTCCTTGAAACAGTCGATTGGAAGCCCATATTTACGTTAGTTTACAATGTCACTGTTGAAACTTACCTTCAAACTTTCCAATTTAAAATACTACATAGAACCTTGAACTGTAAGTATAATATGTTTAACTGGAAGAAGGCAGAAACACCAATGTGCTCTTACTGTGAAACTGAAGTTGTTGATACATTAGAACATCACCTATTTTACTGTATTGAATCAAGAAAGTTTTGGAGTAAAATTGAGCAATGGATTACTGACAATTTAGGGCTACAATTTAAGTTTACAGTTTACGAAATTTTATTAGGAATTATTTTCACACAGGATGATACACTGCATATCATTAACTATTTAATACTTATGGGAAAGTGGTTTATAAACAAAAAGAAGGTATCAGAAAAAGCAAAGTTATAACTGAATACTTATCTTTAATAAAAAGTAAACTTCAAATTCTTTCAGACATCTACAATACAAGCATTCTGACGCATGCATTTATCTCCCGCCATATAAATTAGATGTACTAAAGATAACATATTTTAACAAGGTGCTCTAAATGTAATACTTTTCAAGTTATAATTGACTTAGTTCATGATTTCATGAATTTTAATGCATTAGAAATTATTTAAAAAATTCATTAAAAAAATTTAGCATGTGAAAGCTCTCCAAAATGTAGGTGAATAAGTTATTTGAGAAATATTGGCTATCTGCAATACTTTTAGTGATAATAGGCAGTTACTCATTTTGAGTAGGTGAGTAATTAGCTACGGATCTGAAAATTCACTAATTGAAAGCTCTCCAAAATGTATGTGAATGAGTTATTTCAGAAATACTGGCTATCTGCAATACTTGTAGAGATAATTCGCATTTACTCATTTTGAGTAGGTGAATAATTAACTACGGGTGTGAAACTTCACCAAGTGAAAGCTCTCCCAAAAGTAGGTGAATGAGTTATTTGAGAAAAATTGGCTATCTGCAATACTTTTACAGATAATTCACATTTACTCATTTTGATTAGGTGAGTAATTAGCTACGGGTCTGGAACTTCACCATGTGAAAGCTCTCCCAAAAGTAGACGAACGAGTAATTTGATAAAAATTGGATATCCACAATACTTTTAGAGATAATTAGCATTTACTCATTTTGAGTAGGTGAATAATTAGCTACAGGTCTGAAACTTCACCAAGTGAAAGCTCTTCCAAAAGTAGGTGAATGAGTTATTTAAGAAAAATTGGATATCCCCAATACTTTTAGGGATAATTCACATTTACTCATTTTGAGTAGGTGAGTAATTAGCTACGGGTCTGGAACTTCACCATGTGAAAGGTCTCCCAAAAGTAGATGAACGAGTAATTTGATAAAAATTGGATATCCACAATACTTTTAGAGATAATTAGCATTTACTCATTTTGAGTAGGTGAGTAATTAGCTACGGGTCTGGAACTTCACCATGTGAAAGGTCTCCCAAAAGTAGATGAACGAGTAATTTGATAAAAATTGGATATCCACAATACTTTTAGAGATAATTAGCATTTACTCATTCTGAGTAGGTGAATAATTAGCTACGGGTCTGAAACTTCACCAAGTGAAAGCTCTTCCAAAAGTAGGTGAATGAGTTATTTAAGAAAAATTGGATATCCCCAATACTTTTAGGGATAATTCACATTTACTCATTTTGAGTAGGTGAGTAATTAGCTACGGGTCTGGAACTTCACCATGTAAAAGCTCTCCCAAAAGTAGATGAATGAGTTATTTGATAAAAATTGGATATCCGCAATACTTTTAGAGATAATTATCATTTACTCATTTTGAGTAGGTGAATAATTAGCTACGGGTCTGAAACTTCACCATGTGAAAGCTGTCCCAAAAGTAGATGAAGCAGTTATTTGAGAAAAATTATGTCATTATTTTGCCACAAATAAGAAAATAGCTATTACTCACTTATGGCATGTAATAGAACCCCAAACTATATGCATTTACCCTGCAGTCACAATTTCAAAGTAGGTATTACTCGGCTATCCAATGTGCAACAGGTCTGAAACTTTACTATGTGATAGGTTATCAAAAACTAGATGAATAACATATTTGAAAATATTTCCCTAAGTTTAATACTTTTGAAGATATTTGACATTTACTTATGTTGTTATTTTGCTACAAATAAGAAAAGAGCTATTACTCACTTATGGCATGCAATACAACCCCAAAATATATACCATCTTATAGTTAAGGACAAAGTAGCTGAACAACATATTTGAAGAAAAAGCTGTAACTGCAATAGTTTTGGAGTTACAATGGATTTACTCAACAGTCACAATTTCAAAGTAGCTATTACTTAGCTATGCAATGTGCAACAGGTCTGAAACTTTACTATGTGATAGCTTACAAAAAAGTAGATGCATGACATATTTGAAAAGAATTCCGTAACTTTAATACTTCTTAAGATATTTGACATTTACTTATGTCATTATTTTGCTACTAATAAGAAAATAGCTATTACTCACTTATGGCATGCAATAGAACCCCAAACTACATGCCAGCTTATAGCTAAGGACAAAGTAGGTGAACAACATATTTTACGAAAATATTGTAACTGCAATAGTTTTGGAGTTACAATGGATTTACTCAACTGTAGAATTTCAAAGTAGCTATTACTCAGCTATCCAATATGCAACAGATCCGAAACTTTACTATGTGATAGCTTACGAAAAAGTAGATGGATTACATATTTGAAAAGAATTCCCTAACTTTAATACTTTTGAAGATATTTGACATCTACTTATGTCATGATTTTGCTACAAATAACAAAATAGCTATTACTCACTTATGGCATGCAATAGAACCCCAAACTATGTACCATCTTATAGCTAAGGACAAAGTAGCTGAACAACATATTTTAGGAAAATACTCTAACTGCAATAGTTTTGGAGTTACAATGGCTTTACTCAACAGTCAGAATTTCAAAGTAGCTATAACTCAGCTATCCAAGGTGCAACAGGTCTGAAACTTTACTATGTTATAGCTTACCAAAAAGTAGATGGACAACATATTTGAAAAGATTTCCCTAACTTCAATACTTTTGAAGATATTTGACATTTACTTCTTCTGTTATTTAGCTACAAATCAGAAAATAGCTATTACTCACTTATGGCAAGCAATAGAACCCCAAACTATGTACCATCTTATAGCTAAGAACAAAGTAGCTGAACAACATATTTTAGGAAAATACTCCAACTGCAATAGTTTTGGAGTTACAATGGCTTTACTCAACAGTCAGAATTTCAAAGTAGCTATTACTCAGCTATCCAAGGTGCAACAGGTCTGAAACTGTACTATGTCATAGCTTACCAAAAAGTAGATGGACAACATATTTGAAAAGATTTCCCTAACTTTAATACTTTTGAAGATATTTGACATTTACTTCTTCTGTTATTTAGCTACAAATGAGGAAATAGCTATTACTCACTTATGGCAAGCAATAGAACCCCAAACTATGTACCATCTTATAGCTAAGAACAAAGTAGCTGAACAACATATTTTAGGAAAATACTCTAACTGCAATACTTTTTTAGTTACAATAGCTTTACTCAACAGTCAGAATTTCAAAGTAGCTATTACTCAGCTATCCAAGGTGCAACAGGTCTGAAACTTTACTATGTCATAGCTTACCAAAAAGTAGATGGACAACATATTTGAAAAGATTTCCCTAACTTTAATACTTTTGAAGATATTTGACATTTACTTCTTCTGTTATTTAGCTACAAATGAGAAAATAGCTATTACTCACTTATGGCATGCAATAGAACCCCAAACTATGTACCATCTTATAGCTAAGGACAAAGTAGCTGAACAACATATTTTAGGAAAATACTCTAACTGCAATAGTTTTGGAGTTACAATCGCTTTACTCACCAGTCAGAATTTCAAAGTAGCTATTACTCAGCTATCCAAGGTGAAACAGGTCTGAAACTTTAGTATGTGATAGCTTACCAAAAAGAAGATGGACAACATATTTGAAAAGATTTCCCTAACTTCAATACTTTTGAAGATATTTGACATTTACTTCTTCTGTTATTTAGCTACAAATGAGAAAATAGCTATTACTCACTTATGGCATGCAATGGGACCCCAAACTATGTACCATCTTATAGCTAAGGACAAAGTAGGCAATCGCTTTACTCACCAGTCAGAATTTCAAAGTAGTTATTACTCAGCTATCCAAGGTGCAACAGGTCTGAAACTTTAGTATGTGATAGCTTACCAAAAAGAAGATGGACAACATATTTGAAAAGATTTCCTTAACTTCAATACTTTTGAAGATATTTGACATTTACTTCTTCTGTTATTTAGCTACAAATGAGAAAATAGCTATTACTCACTTATGGCATGCAATGGGACCCCAAACTATGTACCATCTTATAGCTAAGGACAAAGTAGCTGAACAACATATTTGAAGAAAAAGTTGTTACTGCAATAGTTTTTGAGTTATGAGCCCTTTACTCAAAGTAGCTAAGATTGCTATTACTCACTTATCTTTAGGCCTAAGTCAATAAAACCAAAAAAATTTTCAAGGGCATGAAAATTCATTGGGACAATTAATTTACAAAAAATCTGTAGCTGTAGCAGTTTTGGAGAAATCTGTGTGACTAACTAACGCACGCACACACGCACGCACACACAGACATCATTTCATAATCTCCCTCCCGGGCTAAAGCCTGGCGGGAGATAATAAGGGGACAAATTAACAAATTCAAACAAGGATTAGGACAGATTATGTATAAACTCCAATAAACTAGTAATTTAAAAAAAATACACACAGGTTCACATAATTGTAGGTTTGTCTTGGCTTTGTTTTGTTTCGTTTTGTCTACATGTTTGTTTTAAGTATTTGTCTACATTTGTTTACATGTATGTTTGCATTTGTCTATGTCATATATGGTTTGTATTGTTATTCCCGTTTGAGGATATTGTGGGTAATACTGTAGGTCATTGTAAAAGTATTGTATTTTATGTCTATAAATAAATTTAAAAAAATGTCTCAAATGTGGCAGTAGAAAACATTGTGGCACAGTCAATGTCAAAGGTTACCAACATCACCATGATCTTACAGTCATTGTTGTAGCCACAAAGAAGAAAATAAAATACTATGACAAAAAAAAAAAAAAAAAAGTTGTAAGCACTTTTAAGTTTGCAGGCTACGCTCATTTGACCTTAAAGCATCGACCCAAGGTCAAATCTGACCACATCAGAAGATTCCTAAGCCATGATTTCCTACAGGTTGGTTTCACATTGCAAAACTCGAGCTTTTAAAAACCCATCAAATTACATACTTTAATTGGTCCAATGATATATGTTATATGTAACATTTATAGTTAGAGGGCTTTTGTACTGGGGGATTTTCTAACGTGGGCTTTAAGGTTTTTAATTTTTTTAAATTTTAAATCTTTTAAATTTCTACCAGAAACTAATTTAGTTTACTTTTGACCATTGGTATGATATGCCCTGCGACGAAATGTCCATACCCGCCAACCCCCCCCCCCCGCTCCCCTTTCAGAAAATCCTGTATCTGCCTCTGAATATAGTTTAAATTAAAAATATTAACTTCAGCATGGGCGCCCAGCAAGCATGATCATATGGGGCCTATGTGGGCTATAGGCGGGCAAATAGCAATATGGGTCCTATAAAGGATATATATGGGCACAGAATGCCCATATTGGTCCCATTTATATAAAAATACTTAATGTTCCCTAAATAGTACAAAATGAGGAAAATAAAACAGATTTAATAATAGATTCATTTGGCATCATGTTGATTTGGACTTCGTAAAGAGTGGTAAACAAAACATTTATTATCACAGTGTTTAATATGGGCCCCAGAATGGACTTTTATGGATGATTTACTGGTATAAGGGTCCCAGATAGGTCCCATATATAAATCCTAGAGGAAAAATGTAAATATATATAACAAGTGTTCTTTATTAACTTCTCATCTGATTTTGAATGAAAAAAATCCCAAAATAAAAAAGGTCCTATTTGAGAAAAACAACTCGCCACAAAAGCTTTTTAAATAAAAGTGTACACGCATATTGGTTGGACCTGTGAAGGTCAAAAATGGGTATAATATTCTCACAAGGGACCCTCATTATTATCACATACAATAGCCATTTTTTAGCTCTGTAAATGTATTGTCACGTTTTTGTAAAAAATTTATTAAATTAAATTTGTTGTATATCTCACTAATTAATAATCTAGTGGTTTATATTACCTTAATGTACCACAAACACCTTTTTCATGTATAAGAGTACAGAAATCCTAAGTCTACAGTTGTGGAAATTCTGTAAAATTTTAGTTTCTCTTAGTTTAAATCAAGGGGTCATTAATAGGTCCAACCCCCTATATCATGCAGTACAGATATGTTTATCTTTTCACACAGATAGTATTTTGAGGCAGTGCTAGGAAAATGGGAAAACACCTCATGGTGTGAAACAGGGTAGCCTTTCGTCACTAGGATACAAATTACAGTACAATTTAAAGATTATAAATATGTGTGAGAAATCTATGAAATTTGTAAAAATTGTGTAAATAAGGCTAAAATAATAAACTATGATATTTTTGGTGGGGATTCATAATGAAAAAATCTTTATTAATCAAATAATGCATGTGCTTAATTATATCGGTTAACTGAGGATTTTATCATGTGTTTTACTTGTGTCTTGACAAGGCTATGTAGCTGTTTTAGCTTGGGCCATCTGGAAAAAGGGTTTGGGTGAATCATTAAGTGATGAGTTTCTGATACACATTTCTGTATTCTGAATAAGACAAGCTTAGACACAAATGTGGTACATCATAAGATTTTGAACTTGAAATGATTTGAATTACATTCTGGAAATTGGATAATAGTATAGTATGAATCAAGATTGTATTGTGCATTATTTACAAAGGCTTCATGAAAGTGTATTAAAATATTAGACAGAATATGTGGGCAAAGTGTGAAGGAAATTGCGGACTGTTCACACAGATCAACTCATTTTTGAGCTTCTATTACATGCGAGCTGAACTACAAATGGACCTTGTGTTGGTAGTGCACATTTAAAAACTGAGCCGGTCCATACATCTGAACCTATATGTAGGACCAATAAGAACCTGGATGCAGTTTACCATATAGTGCCCTTGTCAGACCCACATATAACCCATATACAGAGCCCATACTGGTCCCATCACCAAACCATTTGCAAAAACCATCTGGGCCCCATGTTCAAATTACAAGTTGGGCCCATGTGGGACCCATTTATATCACAATAAAGGCCCCATATATGACCCTTATTGATAAACCATATTGGTCCCATCAGAAAACCGTTTGCAAAAACTGACTGGGGCCCATATAGGGCGCCCACAAAGGCCCCATATAAGAACCCATTTGGGACCCTTGTTGGTCTCATATGTAGTGCTGGCTGGGCGTTTACTGGTTGAATTAAGCCACTACTAGCTACACGGGTGGTCACAAAGATAAACGGTCACAGAGATAAACGGTCTTCAAATCTTTCAAATTTAAACAGTGTAATAAAAAACAAATTGCAAAAACTAAATAACAAAATAAACTTAAACAATGCTTATCATGACATTTGGTTGTTTTATATTATTGTTAAACCCTTTTAACCATTTTTAATGTGATCATTTCTGAAGACCGTTTATCTCTATGACCATGCATTTATCTTTGTGACCACCCGTGTAGTACACGGGTGGACACAAAGATAAACGGTGGACACGAAGATAAACGTTTTTTGGAATGAAAAATAAAGCTGTGTAAACAACAAAGTCATATACATTATATATTAAAACAGACTGAAACAAATCTTTTTATGAGATTTCTTGGTTATTTGGTGAATTCTTGTTGTTTATTCAACTAAAATACGCAAATTTCCAAAAATCGTTTATCTTTGTGTCCGTTTATCTTTGTGTCCACCCATGTACTGTACAGAACACAAATCACTCAACCGTGAAAAATACAAATATAGCCTTACGTCTTGGTGATTCGCGAGTTTTAACGTTTCAGTTACGAGCTCATTTCACGTCTAAATATTTTACTTTGCAGCAATTTGGATGTGTTTTATAAAAATATAAATACCAAAGCACCATTTTATGTTATAAAAAGTGAAAATAGATGCTATTATATCCAAGAAAAACGGCCATACTCGAATTAACAAGACCCTCGAATCAAGGATACTTGACTATATTACAAATATATTATTTAAATGACTTTCACCTTCAATCTAACCGTCACCATGTATAATGCCCGTTATAATGAACTGTAATTTTTACCTTTTTAAAGAAAGTTTCAGGGTCTGTCATGTTCGATTGGGTTAGGGACTGACGGGGATATGGGTCGAGGCGGCGACTGGCACTTTTCTGCTGAAATAGTTTTAACAACAGAGACAAATAACATTCAAACTGTAAAACTAGGCTTTATCAAACATCCGTTATATTCTTCAGTGTTGGAGCCTACTGACAGTATTTTATTTGAAGAAACAACACTTTATTGACATTAAATGCCAAAACCCCCCCCATTAATTCTAAAAATAACAACTGGGGTTTCCCCCACTGGTTTCAGGTAAATTATAAAAGTCGGAACCGGATTCGGAACGGGATTATTTCCGGATCGCACCTCTCTCGCGTCTCTTTATCGCACCACTACATCGGCACATGCTCTATATGAGGACACACATTTCTGCTGTAGTTTCCTAAACAATTTTTATAAAATGGACGTCTTGACGAAGATAAAATACTTTAAACTACAGAAGTCACGGCCATAGCACCCAAGTCATTGTAACATGGTGACATGTTATGTATTAATTATTGTATGATTTGTATTAATAATTTTTAAAAGGTATATTTAATTAAAATGCTAGGATTCAAGATTATAACTGTTGCACTAAACAGTGTCATTTTAAAGACCAGAGATTGATTAAAATGTATGAAGTAATGAACCAAGTGAACTGTTGTACAATATGCTTACATATGTTTGCAAATTTATAACTCAAACTAGGGCAATCTACTAGAGAAACAGTAGGGGTGAAGCAAGTAAACTGTCATTAAATGTTTACTCGATATATTCCAGGTAAACAAGTTTCTAAATTAAGCTAGGACAAATTTTAAGACAAAGAACATGGGAGTTGAACTGAGTGGATTGAAATAAAATTGCAATTACAGGTTTCTTTCATATTTCTGACAAACAAGCCAATAAATTCATATAAATGTTGATTGACATACATTTTTAACTTTTAGTATTTGGTAAGGTTTTTCAAAATGTTTTTAAATAATTATTATCTATTTAATACATTTATAGTTTATTAGACATTTTAGTTAAATGATTTAACTTAATGTAATTTGTGATATAAATTTAATTAATCAAATGATTGATATAATGTGTCACGTGTGAATTATGGTTTATTAAAGTTTGTTAGTTAGGTGACTGAGTGTCACCTCAGTTAGGACAAAATCTTGCAGATATGTCTATATAAGGCCTGTCTTCTGTTGATCTGGGGGCACTTCCAGAGTTTGACTGGACCAACAAGGTAGCAAGAGTGTAGTTCTCTGCTACAAAAAGTGTAACTCTGTGCTACAGAGAGTGCAATTCTTTGCTATTTTTCAAAGTTCTGAAAATAGTTTAAAGTTGTTGTTAAAAGACCGGCGTGGCAGATATGTAATTTGACAAAGTTTTATACAGTGAACAACAGAATTTCATTTCATAATTATTAATAAACAGTATTTTGAATTTTGAAAGAGGGTAGCTTTAATATTGGGTTGAACCCAACTCTTTCACTCCAGAGCCCGGCTACATATTTTGGTGCATTGGCCGGGAATGAAATGAAATGAATGGAATGAAATGAAATGAAATGAATGGAATGAAATGAAATGAAATAGAAAAACATTTGTACTGATGAAAAACTAAAAGACATTGATTCTAAGTTGAAGACCTGTGGACAGATGTGCAGTTGAAGATCTCTGAGCAGATGTGCAGTTCAGGACTTGTGGACAGTGTTGTGCAGTTCAGGACCTGTAGAGAGTGTTGTGCAGTTCAGGACCCATAGACAGTGTAGTGCAGTTCAGACAGTGATGTGCAATTGACAACTGGTGAAGGGACATTTTGCAATTGCTTTTCCTGGAAAATCAAACCGTGACGTGTGACTGTTGGACAAGAGGCACTGTGAGTAGACATCTTTGTCAAAACACACACACAAAAAAAAGAATTGTCGTTCTAAATTTTCTCTTCAAAATTTAGTTGAATAAATGTACAAAAGGCACCATTCATTTTAAGGTTAAGGAGTATTATAGGTACTTAAGAGTGGTAAGTGTTAACTGTGTAGAATACTAAGTATTACTAGTTGTATCTTGTATAGAGCTTAAGTACTTTTAATTGAAAAGTGTTGTTTGCTGATAATTAATCTTAAAAACACGATGGATCCCCAAGGTCACCCAGCTGAGGTCCCAGCTCAGTTGTTTAGGGATAGCTTTAGGGCATTACAAATTGAAATGCGTGCTAATGCTTTGAGCAAGCAAATTAGGGACTTTGCAGGAGAAGGTAGTAAGAGGTTCAAGGAATGGTTAAACGATATCGATAGAATGGCGTTCCGGCGTACTAATAGTAGCGTGTACCCGAATCCAGGTGGCGCCGTTATCGATGTGACCTTTGAACCAAACACAGTAACTAATATAAACAAATGAGGATAAATTCTTGTCCTGTTATATACAGCAGAGTTATTCGAAAATATATATATAAGAATTATCAATTGATGCATAATACTCATTTTGATGCAGTTTATGACGGCTGCCATGCTTTATTTTTAGTGTATTTATCATGTGAAATGGCCGATAATAGGGGTGTCTGAAACTCCAACAGTCTGTCAGGAGTGCTTACATGTTTTACGATGGTACACCTGTTCGCCATCGCCGGATTATGGCCACCTCTGAATAACTACTTTGTCTTTGGAATTGTTTTTACTTCATTATACTTTGTTTTAAACTATAGGGATGATAATTTTGGGGGATACTTCGATGTTATGGTTACCTTAATTTGTAAATATTAATGTAGTAGCTCTATATGTCCTCCTTAAAGTAATAAAATTTGAATAAAACCCTCTGGCTCCTTTATTTTCCATTTTTAAAAGTCTAACTTATCACTGATGTTGAAGAAGACCAAAAAAAATAAATAAATAAAAAGACCCTGGCTACCTTAGTATTTCAATATTTATTATGTTATAATTTTGTTATACAGTCAGTGAGTATTTAATTTATAAAAATGTCCTCAGATGCTTTAAATACCAGTACAATCAGTAAAAAGATTATCTATTATTTGAGACATATTGCTCAAAGGCAAAATATTATATAAAGTCATATCAGAATTTTTTTTGTTGTTGTTTTCATTCTTGTAACTTATTTATTTATTTATTTGGGGTTTTACATCGCTTTCAACACTGTACAGGTCATATCACGACGGGCAGTTGGAAGGGCAGATGAAACGAGTACATACAGTTCGCTAGGGTTCTGTACTGTAAACTGCCAACCAACAACAAGGAACAACCAGCTTTCCCACTTGTGGCCGTGATATTCATTCTTGTAACAAAATATTAACTGTCCACTCAGACTGGGAGACCTGGGTTTGATTCCCAGTGATGTGGAATGAGACATCATAGCTCAGTGACAGAGCACTCAGTCTGTTATTTTGTTGCTGCAATACTATAAGATAAAAAATTATATATATATTTTAAAGAAAATTTGCTTTTTTGTATTGGTACATATCTCTTACTGAGGACCTAACATGAGTTTAAAATACCCCTTTTTGACCCCAGCCAGCCATATTCTATTTTGTGTGTATTTAGCTTGTTGCCTGGACTATAATAAGGGTTTCCAAGAGTTATTGAGCAGACTGTTGGGAGTGCTTATTTGTTTTCAAGTTGGTTCGTTTGATCGCTGCCACTGGATTATGTGGTAGGGATGTTGGTTGGGGGTGCGACCGATTGATCACTGCCGCTGGATTATGTGGTATGGATGTTGGTTGGGGGTGTGACCGATCCCACCAAACTCCAAAACAGAAATCTTGTATATACTACTGGCAGGACCGGTCACAGAGTGTGCATTCGCTAGGTGTCACCTTGTACTTCCTTTCTGTCCAGACAGCATGACATCATAGCATCTTTTTTGTTGTCTAGTGCTATGAAGACCTCTAGTAGGCTGATAGCGGGGCTGGATGGGTGGGCCTTGCCGGTCCATTAGATTGGGTATCAACTTATAAAAATTTAATTTACTTATTAAATTTGCAATTCTGTAAGTGTACCGTCCTGTCGGGGAGGTGCAACCGACCCAGTATTTTTCTGCCCTTTTTTGTGAATTTTTATCCCTGACCACCCGACTTTTGTAGCTGACCCGAGTCGTAGGGTCAGCTCAAGCGGAACACCTGCATTACTGAATCCAAGAAATGGGGACAAGATTTTAAACTCATTGCCACTATGACAAGGTCAAACGTCACATTGAGATCACACCATAATGTTGCATACACCTTACGGTTCCTAGGATATAGCCCAGACAAGATTTGCAAACTCAAGGTCACTATGGCAAGGTCAAAGGTCAAATCAAACTTTTTCCGGCCGTCCACCTGCCTGAATGCCCATCAGGACACCATGGGTGAAAACAATGTCCTGACAGCCCTACCAAGTATCAACTTCCTACAACTTTCACTTTCTGAGATATAGGAAAAGAATTTTAATCACATGCAGAAACTGTAAGATTTTAAAGTTCAAGGTCACTACAGCAAAGTCAAAGGTCACACCATGACCTTGCACACTATGTAGAAACTGTAAGATTTTAAAGTTCAAGGTCACTACAGCAAGGTCAAAGGTCACACCATTACCTTTCACACTATGTAACCCAGAGATGTGTTCTATATATCACTAGTAAGGTATTTCCTCAGTGCTTCTGCTGATATGTAGTCCCTAAAAATCCATGCAGAATTTATTTTGAATAAATAATAAAAGAGTAACATAACTGACAAACTGAGTGCTTTATCACTAAGCTATGATGTTTTTGGAGGAACACCACTGGGAATCAAACCCAGGTCTCCCAATATGTCAGAATATGCTACTGTATTACTTATTGTTGTAAAATGTAACGTATTGTAAATCCAAGAAGTATATGACTGTCTATTAATTTCCATACAGAATTTTTATGGGGCTCAGTGGTGTAGTGGTTTGAGTTCTCGCCTCCAACCTCTGAGGCCGCCGGTTCGAATCTCGGGCCGGGCGCTTCATGTTGGAAAGTTCGTAGTTACTTGTTGATGCCTGGTGGTTTACAGTGCAGTATGCACTGGTTACCTCCACCTGTAAATTACCCGTCACAATATGACCCTGTCTGTTGAACGCGACGTAAAGCAACAAATAAATAAATAAAATCCATACAGAATTTCCTGGCATTTCTTTGAAATTTTTTTTATTTGAAATAAACATTAAAATTTTAGCTAATAAATTTAGAAAATGGTTGAGAACACCAGTAATTGGTACGTACATGTTAATTAGTTGAAAATATTTGTGTATTTGCCAAAAAAATCAGCAAAAAATTTTCAGAAAATTTTAGATAAAATAACATGTACACTACACACACTAAGCTTAATTTTTTATATAAAAATATAAATATAGATCTACAGAATAGTGGGGTTTTTTGGCCAAGAAAATGTACTTTGAAACTTTTTTTTTTGTTCTTCTAAGGTGGGCGAAATGGGGTTTCTTTAACCTGTACAGTTATTTTTGGAGATGATTTTTGACTGATTATTTAATTTATAATAGGATAATAATGGGAAAATAGTACAAAAATATTAGGAAATAGGTACATAAATATATGAAACAAGTTATTGGGCGTTTTATTTATTATCCACCAGTTTGTTTAAATAATAAGTAAAATAAGTCCATAAATAAAAAAAAAATTGAAAAATTTGGGATGAAATTACAAAAAAAAAATTGCATGTATATAAGATATTTGTGATTTAAATATTTTTGGAAATATCGAAGAAAATGAGGCCTTATTGATGAAATAAATTTCTTTTAAATTTTTTTTTTGATTTCCTCTAAAAATTTCTTTTTATTAGATTCAAACCAGTATTTTTTTCTGAAACAGATCTTTGTTAGTGGCATTCTACCAGTAAACGCCCCTGCTGAAGTGAATATATTGAATTTAAATTCGATTGACAACTTTATATTTTATTCTTCTACAACCAGATTGTCTAATGATATACATTACAATTGTTATTTGAGGTACATTTTGTTATATTTGTTTCAAAACATAAAATTTTAATATTTTTTTCACAATTACCGGCCGTTTTTACCGCAAACCGGAAATACCAGTGAACGCCCATTTTGTAGACATATAAGAGGATTTGTCCTTGACCTCTCACAAAGATATATAAGGCGGGCGTTCACTGGTAGGCTGGCGTTCACTGGTACACGGGCAACATTGATTTGGGATGGTCATCAATTTGGGACACTTTTTATCTTTGGCGATAGAAAACGGTTTGTTTGACTTGACAGCACAGACAATGAATTCCAGAAATGTTAACTCATTTTATATGTGGTTATATCCACTAGTACTGTACATCTAGCATTATATGTGACAGTTTATAGAATAACAAAACTCCACACCTTCTCCATATCCACCATGTTGAAAATATCCTTGTGATATCATCAAAGTATGAGGTCAGTCCAAATTAATTACCACTAAACATTTTTATTGTATCTTCTATCTAGACACATAAAATTTATTTCAAGTGCTTTTATAGTTATTGTTAACAAGGCTCTGGCTTCTCCAGTTGACTACACCATACTAGTCCAATATGGCAGCCAAAATTTTCATTTGGCTTAAGCAGTTTTATAATAAATGTCTGTTCTAGCTTATTTTTTCGATTTCTACATGCATAACAAAAAATAATTCACTGATGTCTCTGTTAGTATTTACAGAAATGTTTGGCCCAGTGAAATTTATTGTCTCAATTCAGTGGATTGTAACTTGGGGGTTTCTCAGAAGTGTCCCAAATCAATGACTCTTTGTTTTGGATACAGTGTTCAGTTTTTGTCTAATTTTGGGTTGTACGGACATAGTAAAAGATAAATCAATTAGCACAGAATGAAATATTGCTGCTCTTCTGTCCATTAATATGTAGAAACTGTACATATATGTTAAGAAATGGCAAAAAACGGTAAAACCAGGATAAAACTGTCCCAAATTGATGTCACCCATGTAGAATGCCACTACTAGTACTCTGTTTAGCTGCAACTGGGCGAAAATAGGGGATTTATGTTAAAACTGCTACAAATATCTCATACAAATTCTATATTCTTCACGGAACTAATTTATATAATTTATTACACTAATTCCATTATATTTTTTATAAGATAAATGCGTGTATACCCAGAAATCAGATAAATTAATATTCGCTACTTCCTGGTTCTTCTATCACATACGTTTTTTGTTCAGGTCACATCGATCGTAGCGCCGCCCTGGTGAGTATTTGGTGCCGGTACGCCATTGGTCAAGCTTTGGATGCCGACAATGAAAGATACTTCACACTGGCATTTCAAACTTTGAAAAACAATGCTGGTTCATTCTTTGCTCGATACCGCCGTAATAACCCGCTCGATACTTGGGCTGAAACCCGTCAGGCCCTAATTGAACAGTATTCAGAAGAAGGTGACACACAAGTGGCCAGCCAAAAGCTACGCAGGCTACAACAAATTCGGGTGAAACAGTGCAGAATTTCGGTGAGAGGATTCTTGCACTAGCCTCAGAGGCATACGGTGCAAATTTGCAACAGCCTCTTGTGCAGGCCATGCTAGTTCATATATTAATTGATGGAATAAAAGATAATCGCACAGCTAGAAGGCTCATAGGTGCAAACCCGAATAATCTGGATCTCGCAATGAACATTGCAGTTCAGGAACAAACCGCCTCCCGTAACTTTCGAATGCGGCGCAAAAACGATGAGCCTATGGATGTCGATTCTGTCAGTTCTCCAGCAGAATCTGTAGAAAATAGGCTGGGCAAGTTAGAAAGTAATTTGTCAGAAGTTGTGGAGCAGGTGGGCCAGCTCATAGGTGTGGTTAAAGGTTTAACACAACAAAGACAAAATCGTGGCCTAACCTGTTATAATAGTGGGAAGGTAGGGCATGTAAAGAAAGATTGCCGTGCCCCTTCAAAAACAAATGATACACAGAAACCCAACTATAAACAGGGAAAACTTAGGTACTCCTGGTCCCCAGTTGGCCCAAGGATCAGGAGATGAAATTTTTGATTTGGGCTGTGTACATAGTACTAACATTGGAGCTAAGCTATGTCCAGTATCTGTAGGTACTGAACATATATTAGCATTAGTTGACAGTGGAGCTGACTTGTCCATAGTGTCTGCTAAGGTGCTAAAGAAAATAAAACCCCATTTGGTGAAGAAACAAACAGATAGTAAACAAACTTTACTCAGGAGTGTAACTGGTGATATACTAAATGTTTTAGGTTTAGTAGAAATTCATCTCAGTTTTGGAAATCAAAAGTTTTGGCATCGCTTCCATGTTATAGAAAACACCACAAAAAAGATGATTCTTGGAAGTGACTTTTTCATTGAAACTGGTGCCACCATTGACTTGAGGGGTAGAACTTTAGCCTTGGGAAGTGAAGTTGTATTATTAAAGGACAAGTCATATCCACAAGAGGATTGTATGATAGTTAACACTGTAGATAAAGTGGTCTTGAACCCAAGATGCATAACCTATGTGAAAGTTAGAGGGAACAAAGCATTGACAGGTACATGCTTGGTAAGTCCTCTTGAGAACTCCAAGGAAGTAAAGGATCAACCAGGCATTCTTATTCCAAATATACTGTTTCAAGGAGGTAGGTATGCCATAGTACCTGTAGTCAATGAAACTACTGCACGTTTTGTGTGGAAAAGAAATGTGCCAATTGCTTTGATGGAGAAACTCGCTGAAGCAGAGGTAAGTGAAATCACAACAAATACTAGTCCAACTTCTGAAATTGAGCATAGAGGTCCTAAGGCTAATTTAGATCATGTCCCATGGCGACAACGTGCAAAAGTAGAAACCCTTCTACAAAAGTATCAAAACCTTTTCTCCAAAGGAGATACGGATTTGGGTAGAACGAATGTATGTCAGTATGAAAATTGACACAGGAAATCATCCTCCAGTGAAATAAAAGCCCTATAGGACTCCATTTGCAGAGAGACCAATGGTAGAACAACAGTTAGCAGATATGTTGTCTGCTGGGGTGGTTAGTCCTTCAAGTAGCCCCTGGGCTAGCCCAATAGTTATAGTCCCTAAGAAAGATGGTACCAAGAGAGTTTGTGTTGATTACCGGAAAGGTGTGAACAGGGTCCTTGTACAAAATTCGTACCCCTTACCCAACATTGATGATATTTTTGCTTCCATGGGTCAAGCTAGAGTTTTCTCATGCCTTGACTTGAAGAGTGGTTATCATCAAATTGAGATAGACCCCAGGGATAGACCCAAAACTGCATTTGTATGCCATGCTGGGTTGTTTGAGTTTAACGTAATGCCTTTTGGCTTATCATCAGCTCCATCAGTATTTCAAGAACTTATGAATAAAGTTCTGGGTACATCTTTGAACAAGCGTGCAATTGCCTACCTTGATGACATCATCATCTATTCTGAATCGTTTGAAAAACATCTACAACATTTGAATGACATATTTGACAAGTTGCAAAAAGCAGGACATAAGTTAAAGATGTCCAAATATAACTTTCTGATGAAAGAGGTTCACTACCTTGGTCACGTTCTCTCAGAGAAAGGTATTGCTCCAGACCCAGAGAAAGTAAGAGCTATAAAAGAATTAGACCACCAAAAGGTGTAAGGGAAGTAAGGTCTGTAGTTGGGATGACGTCCTACTACAGGAAATTCATAGATCACTTCAGTGAAATAATCAGACCATTAACTGAGCTAACAAAAAAAAATGTGTGTTTCTGCTGGAAGGAAGAGCATGATACTGCCTTTAATTTATAAAAGGATAAGCTTACAAGAGCGCCTGTGCTTGCACACCCTGTACTTGGTAAGCCGTACCGACTCTACACAGATGCTAGCCTATATGCCGTAGGAGCTGTTTTAACACAGGAACATCCAAAAGGTGAGAGGGTTATTCAGTACCTGTCAAAGAAACTGAGTGAAGGACAAAGAAAATGGCCAACCATTGACAGAGAAGCTTATGCAATTGTATTCTCAATTAATAAGCTTCGGCATTTTCTTCTTGGATCTCATTTCACTGTGTATACTGATCACAAGCCCTTGCGATCACTGTTCACAGCCGAAATGAAGAATGTTCGCATTCAACGTTGGGCTATCATGGTGGAGGAATATGGCTGCCAGATTGAATACAAGAAAGGTTCACAAAACATACCAGCAGATATGTTGTCCAGAATAATTCCTGGTGAGCCTTCAAAATGTACAGCTGCAGTGGATGTAATGGATAACCTGCCAACATGGAAGACGAGACAGACAACCGATGATGAAGACAAAGCTGAAGACAACATGCCTCATACAGATAAAGGACCAGAAAAGTGTTCAAACACAGATGAAGGGCTGCAAGAGCACCTTATAACCCAAAATAAAGAAAGAACAGATGTTGGATCCATATCTGAAAGAACTCAGTGATGTATTTGATGATCCAAAAGCCCAGGATCCTACAGATTATGTGATGGAAGATGGAGTGCTGTACCATGTGTCGATGCCAGTAAGAAATGATCCCCAGCCAAGGCTCCAATTGGTTATTCCCAGTAATCTAGTCGAGGGTGTTCTTGAACAAGTACATGATGCTGAATTTGGAGGAGGCCACTTAGGACTTGATAAGACTTATGATAAGCTTAGGTCCCGTTATTACTGGAATAATATGTATCATGATGTAGTGAACTACCTCGATCATTGTCCAGTGTGCAAAGCTAGAAAGCTTAAGAAAGCTAGAATGCCCATGCAAGACATGCCAGTCCCGGAATTCCCATTCGAGATAGTTGGCATAGATACTTGTGGCCCTTTCCCAGAAACAGCTGCAGGGCATAGATATGTCATTACCATAGTGGATCACTTCAGTTCTTGGCCAGAAGCCTTTGCCACGAGAGACAAATCAGCTGATACAGTAGCACCAATTCTTCTGGAACAGTTCATTCCCCGTCATGCCTGTCCTAGGATGATGTTATCGGACAGAGGAACTGAATTTGTTAATGGAGTCATATCTTTGCTTATGGCAAAATTAAAGGTCTGCCATATCAAAACAAGTCCTTACCACCCACAAACAAATGGGAAGACTGAAAGGTTCCATAGGTTTATGAATGACGTTTTGTCAAAGTATGTACAACAAGAACAGTACACGTGGGACCAGTACATACCCAGTATGCTAATGGCATATCGTACCTCGGTAAATGAAAGTACCCGGTACACCCCATTCTTCATTTGCCATGGTCGTGACCCTGTACTGCCTATGGACACCCTGTTAAACCCTAAACTAAAGTACATGGGTGAAGATTATGTTCCATGCATGCTCCAACGTTTGCAAAGGGCATACTCTGATGTGAAAGAACACATGTTAGAAGCTAGGGCTAAAAATCGAAGACCTCTAGACAAGCGTGTTAAAAACCAAAGTCTAGAACCCGGAGATGCAGTGTTCTACTATGCTCCAGTAACTGCCCCAGAGGCATCAAGTAAGCTGACCTTACATTGGAAACCATACTACCGTGTTGTAGAAAAACTGTCTCCAGCCTTGTACAAAATCAAAGATCAAGTTTCTGGCAAGACAAAGATAGTACATGCAGAGAATTTACAACCTGCTCATGTTGTGGAGCACTGGGACAAGGAACGAAATGTCCTAGAAAATCTAGAACCAGAGAGGAAAACTGTTAAGGAACAAAAGGTTCCTTCCAGAATACAGCCCCCAAGAGCTGCAAAGTTAGCTCACCAGTTTGGAAGGAGATCCTCTTTGAGGGAGGGCCTGATTTCTCCTCCAGAAGAACCAGATTTAGACTGGGCAGATGATATGTCAGTTGATGAACCGATTCCAGTTGGTAACCTGCAGGTTCAGGATTCTAGTAGACCTGTACCTAGGAAAAGAAGACGAACAAGTTTCGTGGAGAATAGTGACAGGGAAAATCAATCTGTGCCAGATTTGGTGGGACCAAGATATGCTGATAATCCTGCATGGGGTCCTGTGGAACCAAAGAGATTCAAGGCAGATATTGCTGCTGTTGAGCTTATGCAGTTAGTGAAACTACTTTGCAAGCTAGTTTAGCAAAGTCACTAACTGTAGAGGTTATGTTGCTTACTTTGTCAAGTGTCTGAGTGAATGTTTACTTCTGGCCTAAGACAAGTTGATAATCTGATCGATCACTGTAAATAAGCTGTAGTAGTTATTTTAGTTGACAAGTACCCATTATTTGTTGTTGTAGGAATATGTGTTGGAAATTGGTGTGGGCAGTGGCCTTGGTTACGATGAGTACCAGTGCAGAAGCCTCGAGTGGTGTTTATTTTGTGCCTGAAGATCCAATAAATCCAGTTTATAATTCATGGCTGGTAACAGTATCAGTGAATCTTCAACCTTATATTGGCCACCTAGGATCACTCCGTGGAGAAGTGAAAAATTTCAAAAGTGTCATTGACTTTTTCAAAGGTCAATCGCAAAAGTTAAAAGGCAAAGGAAATTCACAAGCAGATGTAATTGACTTGCTGGAACAGGAATACAATGACTTTCAGGAAGAATATTTTTCCCTGAAAGAAACTTTTGATGAACTAATAATAGTAGTTGATGATTCTTCTATTAAGCCATCCCGCCGAAAGCGTGCCTTATTGCCCTTTGTTGGCTCTGTGTTGTCAGACCTTTTTGGCACAGCAACACATGCCAATTTAGAAAGATTGAAATATTCGATTGAAGGATTGCAAGCTTCTCAAACAGGTTTAATACATGTGGTGCGAGACAGTGTAATACTATTAAATAAAACTCATGAAAATGTACAAGAGAATCGTCAAGTAATCAATCGACTAGTGAATGCTACAGATACTTTTCGATCTGAACTATCAGCGATAATAAGGCGCTTAAATGATGACACTCAGTTGTCCATTCGCAAAATAATTGATAAAATTCACGAAGTATCTCATATAGTAAGTTCAGCAATTTTCAAAACGAGACACTCTTTGACGAGTCTTATTCAGCAGTTGAATCTCGCCCTGTAAGGTTCCTTACCAATGGACTTGCTAAAACCCTCTAAAATGATTAAGATATTGAAACAAATCCAGCAACAAGTACCAAATGATATGAGTCTTAAAATTCCAATGATAAGATCTGAAGTTATATCCTATTATAAACATATTCAAACTTTAGTTATACCTGATCAAGGCCAATTCCATGTTGTTTTTGCTGGACCTGTTGTCCTGAAAGGCTTAAGTTTAAATGTATTTCATGCTATTGTTGTACCTGTTCCCCAAAACAACAGTTCCATTAGTGCAAATTATAAATTAGAGACTACTTTTCTAGCAGTATCAAGTGATACATATCTGTACACTCTACTTGAAAAGGAACAATTAATAAGATGTGTCAGTAGCCCATATTGCAAATTAAGGCTTCCTTTGTATAAAACTACAAATTACCCAACCTGCATAATGGCATTATATACGCAAAACTCAGAGCTAAGTCATGAAATTTGTTCCACTGAAGTAAGTAAGTCACCTCAATTGCCTATTCCTATACATGTATATGAAAACCACTGGGTGATTATTACTACAATCCCTTTTATGTTGAGTATAGTATGTGAGAGGAGGAGCAACAGAGTAGAAAATCATGAGATAAGCAAGGGATTGCATCACATTGAGCTTCAAACTCGTTGTTCTGGTCAGTGTAAGTATTTTGAATTGCCCAAGTACGTAAAAGGTAATAGTGAAGTGACAAAGCGCAATGTATTTGAAAATTATTTTAACCTATCCCATCTTAGTCCAAATATTTGGTTACACCCAGAATTGGCTACATTAAGCGACCACATTGGAATAGGATCTCAGAATAATACACTATACTTACAGCATTTACATAATATCCCAACCAAACAATTATTATCAAATTTATCTCTTAGTGAGAAAGCTAATTCTAATTCTAATTCTAATAGTATTTTTATAGCGCCTAATCTCTATCCAAAGACAGACTCTAGGCACACCAAACAGAAGCAAAAAACTGTAATCATAAACCTGAGACATAGCAAGGGTCAGCTCCACGGAGAGAAATGAGGGAAAGCAAAAGTCAGGGCGGGTATGCTTGTGCGAAGAGATAGGCTTTGAGCTTCCTTCTGAATGAGTGGAGAGAAGTGGCCGAACGTACATCATCAGGCAAATCATTCCAAATCTTTGGAGCGTCATAAGCAAAGCTGAGGCCGAAATGCTTAGAAGACTTATATAGTGAGGTGGCGAAGTGGGGGATCTCAAGGAACACACCATCAGCTTGGCTTTTGCATGTGTTGTAGACACTTTGTCTGGGTTTAAGAAAAGGTGCAAAATATCTTGGTTGACCACAATTTAGGACCTTATACACCAGTAAAGCAGTCTTAAATATGGAGCGTTGTTCAATAGGCAACCAATGTAGAATCTTCCTAACAGGAGTGATGTGTGAGTACTTGGTGGTGTTGGTGACAATTCTAGCCAGACTATTTTGAACACATTGCAGCTTACGAAGATCAAGAGCTGAGAGACTTCTAAACAAGGAATTACAGTAGTCAAGTCGACTTCCAACCAGAGCATTCGCAGCCATAAGGGCAGCATGATGTGTGAGGTAACCTCTGAGACGCCTAAGATCCCTGATTTGAGCAAAACAAGACTTGCAGATATTTTGGACATGCATCGAGAAGGAGAAATCACTATCAAACCATACACCGAGGTTCCTGACTACTCCGACAGGAGAGAGGAAATTGCCAAGAATGTTAACTGGAATGGATTTGTTGAGTTTTTCACGGTGAATTTTTGAACCAAAAACAATGAATTCGGTTTTATCAGGGTTGAGCTTCAACTTATTTGCAGATAACCACTTTTTGACATCCTCCAGGCACCTTTCCAACCTGTCAAAGGCATGAGACACATTTTTATGTGTGAGATGAACATATAACTGTGTATCATCTGCATAAAAGTGAAAACCTATGCCGGGATGATTTTGAATGACTTTGCTGAGGGGAGTAGTATATAAGGAAAAGAGTAGTGGCCTCACCTCGAGCCAGAGCAAGGTGGACATCATTTTTGATTGACAGCAGTGCAGTTTCGGTTGAGTGACCTAACTTATAAGCTGACTGCTTGACATTCTCAAGACCATTAGGACAGACATAGTCGTTTAATTGGGAGGCGACCACATGCTCAACAAGTTTGGAGATGAAGCACAGGCCTGACACAGGTCGGTAATTCTTGAGATCGTCAGGTGGTAGTGAGGATTTTTTGATCAGTGGAGTGACAACAGCTTTTTTAAAATCAGCAGGAACAACACCTTCAGACAGAGAACAATTAACAAGTTTGGTGATTGAAGGTACAAGAATGTCAAGACATTCCTTGACCAAAAAGGTGGGCCATGGGTCCAACAAACAGGATTTAGTTGGTGATTTCATAATTGCCTTTTCGATTTCTTCATCAGAAACTTCATTAAATGAGTCAAAGCTGGGTAGGTCTGAGGGTGCAGGTAGGCTGAAAGAGTCAGTGCTGGAAAATGAGTCCCTAATCTTGGTAATTTTTTCTGAGAAATAAGTCACAAAACGGTTTGCAAGACACTCTTTTGACTGATGAGAAGGGAGTACGCTTTCGCGATCGGAATGTAATACAGTACGTATCACCTGCCACAATTTCTTGGAATCCTGAGCATTTTCATTGACAAGACTTCTGTAGTAATTGGATTTATCTTTATTTACTAGTGAATTACAACGGGCATTCTGCTTTCGCAATCTGGCTCGATTTTGTGGTGATTTATTCTTCCGCCATATGCGTTCAAACTGACGCCTGACAGCCTTAGCCAGCAGATAAGAATCTGAGAGCCATTTAGCAGGACCCTTGATGAAAGTGCGAGACACTTCAGGAGCGTGTTTGTCTAGCAACTCTTTTAGGTCCTTTGTATACTGCTCATAAAGAACACTAGCAGTACTACCAGGGCATTTGACAAATGAACAGTTTCCCAGATCACTCCGGAGACAATCCATATTTATCCTGTGAAACATCCGAAAGGTAACAGTTTTTGATGTAGGTATAGAAGGGTTGGTAAAATCAAGTTGACCCAGCACTAGGGCATGATCTGAAATAAAATCACTGACCCGAACATTTGAAACAGCACTGGAATCATTGGGAGTGAGGATGAGATCGAGAGTATGACCATGTAGGTGAGTTGGTTTATGAACATGTTGATTGATATTGCATGATTCAAGGCAATTGAGAAACATTTCACTGTCTTTGGAGATTGCATCCACATGTATGTTAAAATCGCCACATATCAAGAAATTTTGACTCAGTGAAGATAGGTACTAAAATAAACTGAAAAATTCATCACAAAATGTATCAGAAGATGAACCAGGAGGCCAATAAACACAGGCTATCGCAAAAGCTGGAGAACCAAAGCTACTAAAACAGCAAGAGTAAACCAGTATTCTGAGATGAATACTTACAATGTCATAACATTTTCTTGTTTAGGTATTGGTGCCCTTTGTACTATAATTTTATTTTTCTTCTGGTTGCATAAAAAGTTTAACTTTGGCAAATGTCAGAAATCTAGTGTTTTGACAATTCAATGTGAGTCAGCAGCGAGTGATGACCGTACTAAACCACACAAGTTACAGCCACTGTTACAATTTGAATTATGTTTGTGTATTTTCAATGGACTCTAGAAACTTGACTTCTGTCAGTTCAGTGCACTCAGTTCATGACATTTTTTACACTGTGTACAAGTCTGTCCACTTTTGTTATATTTACCAATTAAAGATTTTGTAAGTTTCTCTAGGTGTGTATTGATATATATAGTCCAGTATTGTCAGTGATCTTTAAAGTACATTAATGCAGCATTGTGTATAAATGACTGTCTGAATCATGTGTTTTATATATAGAGGGACTAGGATTGTTATTTAATATTGACAAAGACCTAAGGTTAAACCCCGGTCACACTTGTTCTGGTAATGTAGTCACTTTAAATGAATATAAATATTATAATCATATTTTCTTAAACTCTATTTAACACAATCAGTTGTTTAAAGTGGTATATATGATGTACTGTATAATAATGTGTATTTATACAAAGTTAAAGTGTGTTTCATGCAAACTTGTCGGGAAATCATGTCAGTGTGAATGATGTTTAAACCATGTTGCTTGATTAATGTTGAAGGTGGTTTGACCAAGGATTATTAAACTAGATGTTATTGTTGAAGGTCAAAATTCTTTTATTATTAAATTGTTGAAGGAAATGGGGATACATGGAAAAGTGAGTTGGGTTTTTGAAGTCAGTGGGAAAGGATGTGTAGAGAGCTTCGGCTTTATCTGAAGTGGAAAGTTTGATGTCTGTAAGTACATGTAGTTTGTTTAAGTAGTATAACTTTAGTTTATTAAAGCTTTAAGATTTGTAGTTTATTTAGTATAGTCATTGTAGATCCTTCTGTTTGACAATTCCCTAGTATGTTTAAAAAACTATGTAATTGTATTGTGATTATGAATATTGCTAGATTCGGGTTAGAAGATAGTAGTTACCAGTAAAATACATACCTTAAATTTTGAAGACAGATTAATTCATTCAGACTATAACTGAAGTAAATGGAATATATTGTTAATTTCCCCCAAGTATAGTTAGTAAGGGAATTTATTATTTCTTTTTAAGCACTGAGGGATTGCAGTACCACCCTTCTAGTAGCTTCTGATGTCTTCTGGCATTTACCAGTTTCGTCAAAGATAATGACTATGCAGTCTACCCAGGGAATCTATGACATTGTTAAATATTTTCCACATAGACATTGATTTGATTCAGCAGTGGTAGTACTAAATGGTTAAATGAAGTTATCATACAGATAGAGTTTGGGTTCTGATATTGGAAATACGTGTATATTATCATTTGTAAAGTGTATATAATGACATAAATCATTATTAAAGAGTTAAAAGTTGAACATTATTCTTTTTATTTTTTCTATGAAAAGCCACCTTACGATCAAAGTCATAACATTGGTGCCATGACCAGGATATTTTTTGTAGGAAAAAAAAAAGGTTGTAGGAAAATTTGTTCGTAAAAATTTGACTTTTAAAATTATTTTGTTGATGGTGCCATAAAAGTGCTATTTTGTGATACTAGGTAGTGTTTCTTTCCTGTATATGTAGTCATATGTTGCAGTACTGGTAGTATTGATTTGTGAGTACAAGAGTATAGAAGGGTGAGTGTACTGTATATGGTTTTGAGAGTTACTGTGTGTTTCTCGTTACTGGAGTAGGGTTAATGGTTAATCTGGTTCTGCATATATTTTATGGTTGGATAGACAGACTATACTAATTAATAGACTTCAGTTGTTGAATGGTATCAAGGGTATACCATTGTTTCTTCAAAACCCACGTTGTAAGCATTACTAGGTTGACATAGAACTATATTGGTACCAATAGTTATTTTGTTGTAACCTGTGTGCTTTGGTTAGGCAGAGGTAAGTCCTAGCCTGGTGTTATTTCCACTTCAGAGTAGAGTTATAGCTTGTTCTATTTAAAATGGAAAAGCTAATTGAAAATGGGAAACAAATGGGGTTGGAAGGGGATGCCTTACAAAAGTTTGTACTTGAACAACAAGCTATAGAAAGGGAACATGAACGTGAACAACAAGCTATAGAAAGGGAACATGAACGTGAACAACAAGCTATAGAAAGGGAACATGAACTTGAACAACAAGCTAGAGAAAGGGATGAGCGTGCAGCTAAGGGGGAACATGAAAAAATACTAAAAGAAGCAGAATTAAAGATAGCTAGTCTTAACGCATCTCAAATGTCTTTCCCAGGTCAGGGGTACACTGAAAACCTATGACAAGTATTAATTTGTCAATAATTTGCAAAACGGTGCCTAAAACAACAAACTTTCCAACTGACAAATTTAAAGTTGTCATTTTCTTGTTGGACAAATTAACTGACAAACTTATGACAAGAAAATGACCCTGATAGTCCAATTAATTTGTCATTTTAGGCACCTGTTATTGCTCACAGTATTGTAAAATTAATTTTAGGTGCACTAATTTGCTTGTCATAAGTTTTCAATTAATTTGACCAATAAATTATGAGCATTTCACTATCATTCAACAAGAAAATGGCATTGGAATTTGCCATTTAGGAAACTTGTTGTTTTAGGCACCATTTTGACAAATTAATAATTTTCAGTGTAGTCTCAGCAAAATATCCAAAACTATCAGCATTTGATGAAAGTAAGGACAATATGGACTCGTTTTTATTTCGTTTTGAAAAGTATGTTGTAGCACAAGGTATGAAACCTGAAGATTGGGCTATGAGTCTCAGTGCACTTCTTTCAGGGACTGCATTAGAGGTTTACCATAGATTGGGTAAAGATGATAGTGATGATTATCAGAAACTCAAAGAAGCACTTCTAAAGAGGTATGGGATGACAGAAGAAGGCTTTAGAAATAAATTCAGGAATTCTAGAGTTGAAAAGGGTGAACCACCATCCCAGTTTGTTGATAGACTTACAAATTATTTTGAGAGGTGGGTCGAATTTGGAGAAGTGTCCAAAAGTTTTGGAAATTTATCTAATCTTGTTCTGAGAGAACAGTTTTTGTTAAACTGTAGTAAGCCTCTAGCAGTGTTCTTGAAAGAGCATGTACCAAAAACAGTAAAAGAAATGGCTTGTTTAGCAGAACAATTTGTTGAAGCCCATGGTGATCAGAACTGTTTTGTAAAAGGGACTATTTCTGTGAAACAAACGTCAAGTGACAAGACTAATGTAAAAGGTAGTGAGTCTAGGTTGATAACAAAGACTAGTATCAATGATAAAACTTGTTACCGATGTGGTAAAAAGGGTCACATACAAAGAAACTGTAGAGTGAAACTCAATGTTGCTAGTGCAATACAACAAAGTAATGAAACTGATGACCATGGTACGGGTGCAACTTGTGTATTAGGCATGTTATCAGAGAGTGTTGAAGGTGATCAGTTAAAACTGGCGTCAGGTAAATCATTACCTATAGTTGGTGTGTGTGAACAAGACTTTAGTGGTGGTTCAAAAAACAATTTGCCAGTGTTTAAAGGTGTTGTAGGTGGTGTTACTGTAGATACTTTGCGTGACAGTGGGTATACAGGTGTTGTTGTAAAATCAAACTTGGTAAAACCAGAACAGTTTATAGAGAAAGTTTATCTTTGTGTTCTTATTGATGGTACAGTCAAAAAGGTTCCAATTGCCAAGGTACACATAGATACCCCATTCTTTGTAGGTGAAATTGATGCTATGGTTATGGAAAGTCCCATATATCCGCTTGTGGTAGGGAACATTCTAGGTGCTAGGGATGTAAATGACCCAGATCCTGAATGGCATTGTGTTCGGGAAGAGACCAAACAAGTTAAGGAAAAAACTGAGACAGTAGCTGTAATGACAAGGTCTCAAGCTGAGAAATTGAACAAACCAACTAGTCCATTGAAAGTTCCTTCTGAAATTGACTTAGGTTTAACCTCTGAGGAGTTCAAACAACTACAAATAAGGGATAATAGTCTTAACAAAGTGTGGGATCTAGCAAAACAAAACAAGACTATAAAACTGAAGAGTGGTAATGAAACCAGTTACTTTGTTCAGAAAGGTTTCTTGTATCGTCGGATTCAGTGTAAAGGGAAACAGAAAGTGGTTAAACAGTTGTTAGTACCCCAGAAATTAAGGACAAAAGTTCTTAAATTAGCTCATGAAACGCTGTTAGGTGGCAACTTGGGTATCCAGAAAACATTAGACAGAGTCATGTCCAGTTTTTATTGGCCATGTTTGCAAAGTGAAGTGAATCTATTTTGCAGGTCTTGTGATTTGTGTCAAAAAACTACACCAAAAGGTAGGGTACCGCATGTCCCCTTGAATAAAATGCCACTTATTGATACTCCATTTCAAAGAGTAGCAATTGACCTGGTTGGACCTTTTTCAGCAATCACTGAGCGTAGGAATCGTTACATTCTTACCATGGTTGACTATGCCACAAGATACCCAGAAGCCATTGCTCTTCCATCCATAGATACTGAGTGTGTTGCTGAAGGTTTGATAGAAATCTTTTCTAGGGTAGGGGTACCATGTGAGATTTTGAGTGACAGAGGATCTCAGTTCATGTCTCAAGTCATGCAGGAGGTAAATAGGCTCCTGAGTGTAAAACACTTAGTAACAACCCCATATCATCCACAATGTAATGGTTTGGTGGAGAAGTTTCATTTTGTTTTGAAGTCAATGCTCCGAAAACTTTGTGCTGGACGACCCAAAGATTGGGATAGGTATCTCCCAGCTGTTCTGTTTGCATATAGGGAAGTCCCTCAGGCCAGTACAGGGTTTTCCCCGTTTGAACTTTTATACGGACGAACAGTTAGAGGACCTATGAACATACTTAAGGACTTATGGACAGCTGAGATTGATTCTGATGAAACTAAAACCACATATCAGTACATAGTAGATTTGAGAGAAAGACTTGAGAAGACTTGTAAGTTAGCTCAGGAAAACTTAGAGTGTGCACAAGAAAAAGGCAAACTTTACTTTGACAAGAAAAGTAAAAGACGTAAGTTTGAGAAGAATGAGAAAGTTTTGGTTCTGTTGCCAACTGAGACAAACAAACTTCTGGTAAGATGGCAGGGCCCTTACAACATAGTCGGTGTACTTGGTGATGATTACAGAGTTGAAGTTAAGGGTAAAGTTAAAACCTACCATGCAAACTTACTCAAGAAGTATATTGAGCGTAGGATTGACCAATCTGTCAGTTCAACAATTGAGATAGCTGAGAATTCTGTTTTGCAGGTAGTGTCTTCTGCCATTATTGAGCCAGATTCAGAAAAAGGTATGGTTGACGATGATAGCTTAATTCAGTTTAGTTGTATGGAGCAAACAGAAATGTACAAAGATGTAGTTATCAACCCAGACTTAGATGAACAGCAGAAAAGAGACTTATCTAAACTGTTGGTTGAGTTTAAGGATATCTTTTCTGACCTCCCGGGTTACACAAAGTTGGTTAAACATGAGATAGATTTAACAAGTACTGTACCAGTCAGATCAAAACCATACCCAATACCATATCATATGCAGGGTACTGTAGATTCTGAGATTGAGAGTATGTTGAAAATGCATGTGATTAAACCTTGTAATTCTCCATATGCATCTCCAATTGTACTTGTAAAAAAACCTGATGGAAAGATCCGTTTTTGTACAGATTACAGAAAGTTGAATCGTTTGACCTCTTTTTCAACTGAACCAATGGTCCAGGCAGATCACATATTTTGCAAATTGAAAGACAGTAAATGGGTGAGCAAATGTGATATGTCAAAAGGTTATTGGCAAATAGCTGTTGATGAGTCAAGTCAGGACAAAACATGTTTTGTAACTCCAAAAGGGTCATATTGTTATTTGAGAATGCCGTTTGGTCTTGTAAATTCTGCAGCTACATTGACTCGTATGATGAGGTTGCTTCTCAAAGGTTTAGACAAATCTGAACATTACATAGATGATGTATTGACTCACTCACTTGGATGGAATGAACATTTGTGTGAACTTAGGAAACTGTTTGAGAGAGTGAGATCTGCTGGTCTAACAATGAAACCGTCAAAGTGTAAACTAGGGTTTACCAGTGTTGATTACTTAGGGCATATTGTGGGAGAGGGGGAAATAAGTCCTAACCCTGAGAAGTTATTTAACATTCAACAAGCCCCAATACCTCAAACCAAGAAACAAGTTAGAAGTTTTCTAGGGTTAGTAGGATTTTATTCCAAATTCATACCCAATTACAGTACGGTAGCAGCTCCATTGACAGACCTGACTAAAAGAGGTTGCCCAAATAAGATAGTATGGGGTGATGCTCAAGAAAGATCTTTTGTTATCCTGAAAAAAGTTCTGAGTTCAAATCCTGTCTTAAGACTCCCTGATGTGTCAAGAGAGTTCATTCTTCAGACAGACGCATCAGAAGTAGGGCTAGGTGCATGTCTTTTGCAAGATTTTGATGGTCAAAAGTTCCCTGTGGCATATGCCAGTAAAAAGTTGACTAAAAGTGAGTTAAACTATTCTGTAATTGAGAAAGAGTGCTTGGCTCTGGTTTGGGCTATCAGAAAATTCCATGTTTATCTTTATGGAAAGGACTTTATTCTTGAGACAGATCATCTACCACTTGTATATTTACGTCAGTCAAAGATGGAAAATGGACGTCTTGTGAGGTGGCCACTTGCATTGTAACCATATCAATGTAAAATAAGGGCAATTAAAGGTTCACAAAATGTATGTGCTGACTATCTTAGCAGGTTATAAAATAGTAGTGTGTAAAGGTTAACTTGTTACATAATTTAAATCGTGTTTTTGTCAAAAACATTTGACTTAAGGGGAAGGGTATGTTACAATTTGAATTATGTTTGTGTATTTTCAATGGACTCTAGAAACTTGACTTCTGTCAGTTCAGTGCACTCAGTTCATGACATTCTTTACACTGTGTACAAGTCTGTCCACTTTTGTTATATTTACCAATTAAAGATTTTGTAAGTTTCTCTAGGTGTGTATTGATATATATAGTCCAGTATTGTCAGTGACCTTTAAAGTACATTAATGCAGCATTGTGTATAAATGACTGTCTGAATCATGTGTTTTATATATAGAGGGACTAGGATTGTTATTTAATATTGACAAAGACCTAAGGTTAAACCCCGGTCACACTTGTTCTGGTAATGTAGTCACTTTAAATGAATATAAATATTATAATCATATTTTCTTAAACTCTATTTAACACAATCAGTTGTTTAAAGTGGTATATATGATGTACTGTATAATAATGTGTATTTATACAAAGTTAAAGTGTGTTTCATGCAAACTTGTCGGGAAATCATGTCAGTGTGAATGATGTTTAAACCATGTTGCTTGATTAATGTTGAAGGTGGTTTGACCAAGGATTATTAAACTAGATGTTATTGTTGAAGGTCAAAATTCTTTTATTATTAAATTGTTGAAGGAAATGGGGATACATGGAAAAGTGAGTTGGGTTTTTGAAGTCAATGGGAAAGGATGTGTAGAGAGCTTCGGCTTTATCTGAAGTGGAAAGTTTGATGTCTGTAAGTACATGTAGTTTGTTTAAGTAGTATAACTTTAGTTTATTAAAGCTTTAAGATTTGTAGTTTATTTAGTATAGTCATTGTAGATCCTTCTGTTTGACAATTCCCTAGTATGTTTAAAAAACTATGTAATTGTATTGTGATTATGAATATTGCTAGATTCGGGTTAGAAGATAGTAGTTACCAGTAAAATACATACCTTAAATTTTGAAGACAGATTAATTCATTCTGACTATAACTGAAGTAAATGGAATATATTGTTAATTTCCCCCAAGTATAGTTAATAAGGGAGTATAGTTAATAAGGGAATTTATTATTTCTTTTTAAGCACTGAGGGATTGCAGTACCACCCTTCTAGTAATGTCTTCTGGCATTTACCAGTTTCGTCAAAGATAATGACTATGCAGTCTACCCAGGGAATCTATGACATTATTAAATATTTTCCACATAGACATTGATTTGATTCAGCAGTGGTAGTACTAAATGGTTAAATGAAGTTATCATACAGATAGAGTTTGGGTTCTGATATTGGAAATACACGTATATTATCATTTGTAAAGTGTATATAACGACATAAATCATTATTAAAGAGTTAAAACTTGAACATTATTCTTTTTATTTTTTCTATGAAAAGCCACCTTACGATCAAAGTCATAACACCACTCAAGCACCACCATACTAAACCACACGAGTTACAGCCGCTCAAGAAAACAGACCAGGAAAGTGGCCACAGGCAGGACACAGTTGTGCTCACACTGGCAGAGCCTTAAGAAAGACTTTACAAAAGACATGTGCTGTATTAAAAATAATGGACACAATAATTAATTGTAAAGAACATATTGTATAACCTACTAATCTGTTGTTCACTGTTTAAGGTATTTGACTTTGTATTGATATTGATATATATATAAAAAAAAAATAATATAGTTTTTTTTTCATGTAGAAGGGGAGGAATGTAACATGGTGACATGTTATGTATTAATTATTGTATGATTTGTATTAATAATTTTTAAAAGGTATATTTAATTAAAATGCTAGGATTCAAGATTATAACTGTTGCACTAAACAGTGTCATTTTAAAGACCAGAGATTGATTAAAATGTATGAAGTAATGAACCAAGTGAACTGTTGTACAATATGCTTACATATGTTTGCAAATTTATAAATCAAACTAGGGCAATCTACTAGAGAAACAGTAGGGGTGAAGCAAGTAAACTGTCATTAAATGTTTACTCGATATATTCCAGGTAAACAAGTTTCTAAATTAAGCTAGGACAAATTTTAAGACAAAGAACATGGGAGTTGAACTGAGTGGATTGAAATAAAATTGCAATTACAGGTTTCTTTCATATTTCTGACAAACAAGCCAATAAATTCATATAAATGTTGATTGACATACATTTTTAACTTTTAGTATTTGGTAAGGTTTTTCAAAATGTTTTTAAATAATTATTATCTATTTAATACATTTATAGTTTATTAGACATTTTAGTTAAATGATTTTACTTAATGTAATTTGTGATATAAATTTAATTAATCAAATGATTGATATAATGTGTCACGTGTGAATTATGGTTTATTAAAGTTTGTTAGTTAGGTGACTGAGTGTCACCTCAGTTAGGACAAAATCTTGCAGATATGTCTATATAAGGCCTGTCTTCTGTTGATCTGGGGGCACTTCCAGAGTTTGACTGGACCAACAAGGTAGCAAGAGTGTAGTTCTCTGCTACAAAAAGTGTAACTCTGTGCTACAGAGAGTGCAGTTCTTTGCTATTTTTCAAAGTTCTGAAAATAGTTTAAAGTTGTTGTTAAAAGACCGGCGTGGCAGATATGTAATTTGACTAACAAAGTTTTATACAGTGAACAACAGAATTTCATTTCATAATTATTAATAAACAGTATTTTGAATTTTGAAAGAGGGTAGCTTTAATATTGGGTTGAACCCAACTCTTTCACTCCAGAGCCCGGCTACATCATTAATATCAATGAGAAGATATGAGGACACCCCAGCAGGCACATGCCTTGAAATGTTGTTGATTTAGAGTTGAAAACAGGTCCTGACGTTGAAATGCACATTACCAACTACTAAATCTAAGTTAGTTTTCTGACATGAAAAAGTAGTGATATTTTGACCAGAAATCATGGTGATTTTTGGTTGAAAAACTGACACTGACACAATTTCAACACTATTTCAAAGCTGGATTTCTGACTGGAAAAAGTAGTGATACTTCATAAAAATTCACCAGTAAATCAAGTTAGGTTTTTCGACATGAAATCTTAGTCATGTTATTGAACAGAACACAGGTTGAATATTGGGAAATGAATGACTGGTGGATTGAAAATTCATTTTCTAGAGGGTGATATAATGATGAAGTCTAACTTTTTGAAAGAACTATTATTGCAATTGTTTTTGAATTTGTAGGTATTTCTAAAGCACAGACTAATTTTTAAAGATTATAAAGATGATAAAGATTATGTGTGCATGTACTTATACATTTTTATCCATTCTCCTTATTAATTAACTGATGCATCCAAATATAATTTTTATAATTTATAATTATATTTTGATTGATACAATTTCCGATAATTAAAAAAAACATTTTGAAGTCAAACTTATCTTAAATAAAAAAAAGATAAATTCAAACTTATTCATCAAAACTTAGTAATTAGAATTTGTTTCTCAAAATTCTCCCATACACAAAGACCTAGTTTTCAGTTTGCAAGTTTACACTGAAAACTTCTCTATACAGAGAGCCTAAGCTATAACATTTTATCACACAACAGTGAGGTTGGGGGATTCCTGGTTTTTCTTATCGGTACCCTGCTACACAGAACACTGGACCTGTGACTAAAGTAATTAGATAACACAGCAGGGGTGGAGGTGGAGGTTTTTACCCTTGCTCAATTGCATGCATGGTGTTTACTTCTTTAAGTCAGTTTTTTGTGGTCAGCACTGATAACTAATTAAGGTGGGGAGTAATGGGTGGAGTTCTAATAATGTGGCTATTCTTGTGTTTTTCTCAGTTTATATGACAAAGTGGTATGAGACACCAGCATCTGAACTGAGCATTGTGGCTTTGCTACATGATTATAGCTTCTTTATAATTACAATATAATTATAGCCAACTTAATAAAACATTTAACAGAAACTGATTGGATAAAATGCTGAAGATATAAATAATATCACAATTGTTTGTTTCTACAAAGAAAGAAAATTTTAAATTTCACAAAAAGAATTTCAATTGAAGACATTGAATAATACTGGTCCTATTAAAAACATAAAAATGGATATCTAGTTGGATAATATGGATTTACATATCTTAAGCTATTATAATTATATTTGATGCAAAATTATGTATCATTACAATATCATCAGAAATAGAATATTGAATATACAATGATTCATGAATACATGTCATCTTGTATGAATTAATTACTTTGAGTTGTATCCAAAGTGTAAAATATGCATATGTATAGTTATTGTATAATATTATTAAGAAGCTATAATTATGACACACAAGCTACAATGATTCAAATAAAGAAGACAATGTAAATAACCTGATTTTACCCATTGAATTCAACCCTATTTCATACATTGGATCCAACTAAAACCTGTTTGGAAAATCTACATGTATTTCAACCAGATTTCACACATAAATACAACCAGATTTCAACAGTTGGTTTCAACATGATTTCACTAGTTGGATCCAACCAAAAACGGTTAGCAAAATCTACACGTATTTCAACCTGATTTCACCCATTGAATTCAACCAGATTTCAACAGTTGGTTTCAACATGATTTCACCGGTTGGATCCAGCCAAAAACGGTTTGCAAAATCTACACGTATTTCAACCTGATTTCACCCATTGAATTCAACAAGATTTCAACAGTTGGTTTCAACATGATTTCACCAGTTGGATCCACCTAAAAATGGTTTGAAAAATCTACACGTATTTCAACCTGATTTCACCCTTTGAATTCAACCAGATTTCAACAGTTGGTTTCAACATGATTTCACCAGTTGGATCCAACTAAAAACGGTTTGCAAAATCTACACGTATTTCAACCAGATTTTACCATTGGATTCAACCAGATTTCAGAGTTGCGTGCCTGCTGGGACCTGGTCAGAGATAATGCACTCCAAGAAGCTATGGCAGGTCTTACGTTCTGCACTACATTCTAGGCTGACTGGTTTATCACTTTCTTTAGTGACAAAATAGCTAAAATCAGAAACTCATTTTCCTCTAGTAACTTATTCACTCTGCCTCCTCCACCTGATGTACCTAATTTCAGCTGCTTTAAACAAGTTTCTCAAGAGGAAATTAGAAAAATTATTATGAAGTCACCCACTAAATCTTGTTTGTAAGATCCGTGGCCTACATTTCTTGTTAAGGAATGTATAGATATTCTACTGCCCTCTATTACCAGGCTTCTTAACTGCTCATTGTCAGAAGGTGTTGTACCTGATGAGTTTAAGAAGGCTATTGTAACCCCATTGATTAAAAAGTCATCACTACCACCCAATGACTTAAAAGACTACAGGCCTGTTTCAGGGTTGGGCTTCATATTCAAACTTGTTGAATGTGTTGTTGCGACTCAATTGAACGACCATGTCAATTTGAACGGACTAGAGAATGTCACGCAATCTGCCTACAAACTAGGTCACTCAACTGAATCTGCATTGCTTTCAATTAAGAATGATGTTCATCTGGCTTTTGCTAAAGGTGAGGTTACTGCTGTTGTTCTCTTGGATCAATCAGCAGCGTTTGATACTATTGATCATGATACGCTGCTTGATTCTCTCAGCTTCTGGTTTGGTGTTGGTGGGGTTGTCCTCCATTGGTTCAAGTCTTATCTCTCAGACCGTGTTCAGTGCATTAAGATTAGGTCAATTTATCTGATGCCAAAAAGTTATTGTATGGTGTGCCTCAAGGGTCTGTCCTGGGGCCAATCCTTTTTTCACTCTACACTACTCCGCTGAGTAAGGTCATACAGAATCATCCTGGTATTAGTTTCCAGTTCTACGCTGATGACACACAATTGTATGTGCATCTCACACATAAAAATGTTGCCTCGGCCCTTGATAAGCTGTCACAGTGCCTTGAAGACGTTAAGAGATGGCTCTCTACAAATAAGCTCAAGCTAAATCCTGATATAAGACCGAATTCATTGTGTTTGGCTCAAAATCTCAGCGTGAAAAACTTAATCACTTGTTCCCAGTCAACATACTCGGTAATCTTATATCACCAACAGATGCAGTTAGGAACTTTGGTGTCTGGTTTGATTCAGATTTCTTATTCTCTTGTCATGTTATGAAGGTCTGCAAGGCTTGTTTTGCTCATGTCCGGGATCTTAAGCGACTCCGAGGACATCTAAAACATGAAGCTGCTCTTACGGCTGCCAATGCTCTGGTCGGAAGTCATCTTGATTAATGTAAAAATAATATAAAGAGGCTGCTTTTCATTACAGTATACACAATAGACAACTTAATATGTAACACTCTGTTCTTGATGTCGATTTGCAATCAGTTACTGCACTATAATCACCAAAACAACTATTTTTCTTAAGTTAAGCATACTATGTGCCAGTCTTAGATTTAAATCAAAATTCTTAGAATATTCTAAGAATAAGAATCTTTGTGAATAGAAAATTCTTATTCTTAGAAAAATTCTAAGAATAAAAATTATTCTTAGAAAAATTCTAAGAATAAGTGTAATTCTAAGAATAAGAATCTTTGTGAATAGGAAATTCTTATTCTTAGAATTTTTCTAAGGAAAACGACAATTCTAAGAAAAATTCTAAGAATAATATTAATTCAAAGAATAAGAATCTTTGTGAATACAGGCCCTGGGCCCTGGGCCTGTATTCGCAAAGATTCTTAGAATTTTTCTTAGAATTACACTTAGTCTAAGAGAAATTCTAAGAATTGCAAACATTTCCTTTTACTTCTATTCTTAGAATTATTCTTAGCTAAGAATTGTTTTGTGAATAGGATTTTATTCTAAGAATAAAAAAATTCTCAGCAAAGAATTTTACTAAGAAGAATCTTTGTGAGTACAGGCCCTGGACATCTCCACGAAGATTAAATACTTTAAACTCAGAACTCACGGCCATAGCACCCAAGTCATTAATATTCATGAGAAAATATGAGGACTATAGAAAGCTAGAACATATTTAATATGTATGTAATAATAAATAACATTCACCTAGACCTCTGTAGCACCAGTGGTTCTGTAGCACCACCAGTGATCTGGGACTTGGATGAGTGCATAATGACTCCATGAATGACCTTGGGTGCTATGAGAAGATATGAGGATGCGGATTTCCCCTGTCATTTCCTTGCAATATTTTATAAAATAGAAGCATAGATGAAGATTAAATATTTTGAAACTTGAGAACTCACTAACTGAGAATATGCACTATTACATGTATATTAAATAGGTTCTACCTTTCTATACTTACACTGCAGTAAACATATACAGATACAGTTAAGCTGTTAGTCGTGATAATTTTCTTTTAATGGTTTGACTGTTGAGCTCTAAGCTCATAGCACCCAAGTCATTCATGGAATCATTATGCACTCATCCAAATCCCGGATCACTTGTGGTGCTACAGAACCACTGGTGCTACAGAGGGTTAGGTGGGTGTTACTTTTTACTTACATGTAAATTAATGTTCTAGCTTTCTATACTTACATTACAGCAAACCTATACAGATACAGTTAAGTTGTTAGTTATGATAATTTTCTTCAAATGAATTGACTGTGGAGCTCTAGGGTCATAGCACCCAAGTCATTCATAGTCATTATGTACTCATCCAAGTCCCGGATCACTTGTGGTGCTACAGAACCACTAAAATATTGCAAGGAAATCCCAGGGGAAATCTGTGTCCTCATCTTTTCTCAGGAATATTAATGACTTGGATGCTACAGCTGTGAGTTCTGTAGTTTAAAGTATTTTATCTTCGTTGAGATGTCCATTTTATAAAATATTGTTAGGAAACTACAGGGGAAATCCGGGGGCTCATATTTTCTTATGAATATTAATAGTAGTATAATAGGGCCATTTGGTGCCCCCTTTGAGGCCCCTCAGGATAACCAGGATAACTAGGGTAAAAAGTAGTAGGGTAAAAAAGTAGTAGGGTAAAAAGCAGTAGGGTAAAAAGTAGAGTGCGCATGCGCAGTGGTGTGTAGCAATCTGATTGGTTGAGGGGTGATGACGTCATATCACGTGACCAAATGCTGCAATTTGATTGGTTGATGACTACATACTGCAATCTGATTGGTTGATGACATCACATCAACCAGGATGCAGTCATCTGATTGGTGGCCCCCTGAATGGATTTTGATGAAATGAAGACCAGAAGAAGCGTTATAAAATACTCTTTTCAGTGGTATATAGTTTTCTATATGTATCTTTTATAGTTTTTAATATTATTAATAAAAAGGCAAAATTTAATTTTGTGAAATTTAATTTAAACTGACTTTGAAGTTTAAACTGCAATATCTCGCTTATTTCTGGATGGATTTTGATGAAATAAAGATAAAAAGAAGCGCTATGAAATACTATTTACAGTAATATATAGTTTTATGTATCTTTTATAGTTTGGAAATTATTGATGACAAAGCAAACAGTATGTGTTGTGTAATATTCAGAACATCGAAACCATATTTAGACTCTGCAAGATGCGAATAAAGATCTCCTGCTTTTCCCAAGACACATGTGATAATACACTTGTGTTTAAAGTTTGTACAGTTTCCAAATCACTTGTGTTCATTTTGTGTACCAAACTATGACTTTGAATTAGATTTGAATAAATGAACACAAGTGACGCGTTATGATATACTTTTTTCGGTGGTATAAAAATGTTTTTAATGTATCTTTTATAGTTTCAAAAGTTAGTGATGAAAATGCAACATTTAATTTTGTGGTTCTGCTTGATTTGAACTGACTTTGAGGGTTAAACTGCAATATCTCGCTTATTTCTGGATGGATTGTGATGAAATAAAGACCAAAAGAAGCGTTGTGAAGTACACTTTCCAGCAATATGTAGCTTTCTATATGTATCTTTTATAGGTTTGAAGTTATTGATGACAAAGCAAAAACTAATTACTTCAATGGATTTTTACAAAATAAAGACCAAAAGAAGCACTATGAAATACTGTTTCCAGTCATATATAGTTTTCCATATGTATCTGTTGTAATGAAAAAAATTACTGAATTAAAAACAGAAAGTAAGCGTTGTGTAATATTCAGACCTTCGAAACTATATTTATACTCTGCAAGATGCGAATAAAGCCCATGGTTAATAACAGGTAATAAATGAGGATTTCCGATATTACCCCTGACCCTCATTTTCACTCCTCCTCCTAATATGACCCTTGACCCTCCTCCTCCTCCTAATATTACCCTTGACCCTCACTCCCTCCTCCTACTCCTAATATTACCCTTGACCCTCATTTTCACTCCTCTTCCTCCTCCCCCCTCCTAATATTAGTGCATGGGCGTATTAAAGTTCAGTATCAAAGTTTAGTGTATTGAAGATGGATACAAAAGTAGAAATAGATACTGGTAACAAAGATTTTGGAGAGCACGTATTAAGTATAAGAAGATATTTTTATAAAGACGGGAAGATAAGCTTGAATATGATAGAATCTCGACATAAAGTTTATAATAGATTACATGAGAATATTCAAAAAGTGAATCAGCTACTTGAAAAAGCTGCATTTGATAAAATTTGGTGAAGTGGGACTGTGTATGTGGAAGTGTTAAAATGTAAGGGAGAAAGTCAAATACATATTGGACGTTTAAATGAGATAGTTATGTTGACTAAAACAAATTGGGAAAATTTAGTATGTTTAATGCAAAAGTATGCCAAAACAATAGGTTTTGAGAGGCACTTTGGTGAGTAAAGTGGGTGAAATTTAAAGTGAAGTGTGCATGCGCAAAATAAAATTTAGAGTGGTACGAAGTGGGCATGTGCAAGGTAAACAGTATAAAAAGACATAGAATGAAGTGCGTGTAAATTTTAGCATGTGTAAAATAAAATTTAGAATGGTACGGAGTGCACATGCTCGTATTAAAATTTAGGGGCAACGTTATAAAAGTGACGCTTTTGAATCGGGTGAATCATTTTACAGTGTTTTAGTTTTTATTTTCAGTTCAAGTGCTGATATTATTTTTGTTAATTTGTACATCTGTGCATAATTTAACAGGAGGTGGCCAAACAGATCTTCTTTCATTGAGTAGTGTTTAGTTGCTTCCCAATCCTGAACTGGAAAGAAAGCCTTTGCAAAAATGAACAGACAATGTCAGCATTGCTTTAATACCATTGATTTGACTTATAAGAAAAGAAGACACGAAAAAATCTGTATTGGTTTACAAGCTAAAAAGAGACTGCATTGTTATATTTGCGGAAAAGGATTTGTGAATGTACAAAAGAGAACAAAACATGAAAAGAACTGTGTAAATGTTGGAGCAAGTTGAGAAGAAGAAGATTTAAAGAAATTTCAATGCAAAAAGTGCCATCACACATTTGCTTCAAAGCAAAAGTGGAAGCAGCATTCTTGTAAAATGATACCTGTTGAATTTGACAAGAATAAATGTGAGCATTGTTTAAATTTTCATCTGTTTTTAATAAAAAAAGACATGAAAAAGTATGTTCTGCAGCTAAAACTAACGGTGATAAAACAAAGGTAATAAAACATAAAGAAACAGTATCATCTGCAGCTACAACAAACGGTAAAACATTTGATGGTGTTACTGCAGTGAACACAAAAAAACATAAAAGACTTGATCATGAAATTTTACCTAAAAGGAAAAAAGGGTCTTATCAATGCCGTACGTTTGATGATCGTCATGAGTTACATGAGCATCAGAATATGCAGCATGGTGGAGCTCTTCAAAGGTGAAATTGGCGAGAAGAAGCCCATTTGGACGAGCCTCCTTGGGGTGATCCAGTGCGTGATGAACCATTGAGACAAATATATCAAGGAAATCAAAACATTATTTTAGGTGATGGGAAAATAAACAGAGGAAGAAAGGATGTGTATAATTTACCCACAAATAATTTAAGGGATGGCATAGATGAAATTTGGGATAAATTAGAAGACATTTTTACAGATCAAAATCTTTCATTTAAAGTGAATCTGTCATTGGGGATGATTTTAAGAAATATAGAAAATGGTGAATATAGATATTTTGCATCTCAGACGAATGAGACATTATTTCCTTCTCTGTTTTTGATAGGGAGTAGAAAATATTTGAGAATATTTCAGAACAAATTGCGTCATTTAGACCCTTTGGAGTATACAAATAATTTGAGGCCCAACAGTAAATGGAGGCCATTTATGATCACCAATGTGCATCTTGATGTTAGTCCTACAGATTTTCCTTTCGGCAAGGGAGTGTTACCAGACTATGTGAAGCAAAAGTAGAGTATTGTTGGGATGGATGTGAATCATCATGGCAAACTTTTGAAAGATTGTTTTTTTCATTGTTTAGCCTATCATCAAAACTAGTCAGTCAATGGAAACACTTTTCAGGGAAAAAAAACAGTGGAATTGGGTGACATACCGGATTTGGAGACATGTTTTGAGGTAAACATCCATATGTACGAATTACAACCGAATGACACAGTAATACCCGTATTTATATCAACTGGAATATATGAAGGAGAGATGTATTTGAATGTGTACAAAAACCATTTAAGTTACAACAAAGATTTTAAGGGGTGTGCAAAGAAATTTACCTGTGTGTCTTGTCAAAAGATGTTTAAAAAAGCATACAAATGGCGGAGGTTTAACCAAATGGGAATATCCAAGTACATTTTATTCTCCCAAAGAGTCTATGTTTGAAATGATTCAAAGTTGTGGTATACCAGTGGAGGAAACATTTTTTCCTTGGTTTATCGTATATCATATATAGGCATTATTACAAAAGAACCAAGTGAAGCACGCAGAATTTAAAATGGGAAGCTCGTCATATTCCTATCAGTGTGAGTGTATGTAGTAATGTAGAAGGCTATACTGAACCTCAATGTTTTGTAGAAGAAAATTTAAAAGATTTATTGGACAAGATGATAGGGTATATGAGAGAGATTGGAAGAGGCATATGTGAATTAGCAGAAAGGAAATGGGGATATATATTAGACTATGTGAAAAATCCTGGACAGAAAGAAAAATTTCAACATTATTTGCATGAGATTCCAGTATTGGGATTTAATTCCACTAAATATGATATGAATTTAATGAAAACAGAAATGGCACAGTTATTATGATTGGATGAAAAGCAGGATTATTTTGTTGTAAAAAAACAACAGTTACATATGTTTAAGTGACAAAAATTTTCGTTTTTCGACATTCCTAATTTTTTAGCTCCTGGATGTAGTTATTCAAAATTTTTGAAAGCGTTTCAAATTCCAGAAAGTAAATTTTATTTTCCTTATGAATGGTTTGATGATAAATCAAAATAGGATTGGACCCAGTTACCAGCAGCTTCAGATTTTTATTCTAGTTTAAAAGGGCAAAATACATTGGGAGATACAGAGCAGGAGATTGCAAAGAATTATGCTTGGATTCAAAAAGTGTGGCAACGAGAAAAAATGCAAACATTTAAGGATTTTTAATGTATTATAATAATTTGGATGTGGGTCCATTTGTGAAGGCAGTAGACAAATGCATGTATTTTACAAAGAGAATAACATTGATTATTTAAAAAGAACTATTTCTGTGCCTGGAATTGGTAGAAAAATGCTGTTTCAAAATTCCCAAAATGCTTTATTTTTGTTGTGTGGGAAAAATGACCAAGATCTTTACAAAACGGTGAAAAAGAATATTATTGGTGGACCATCCATTATATTCTGTCGTCATCACAAAGTGGACGAGACATTCAAACATGGAAAAAAAGTGTGCAAAAACATCATTGGCTACGACTGCAATGCATTATATCTATGGGCTTTAGCTCAACCCATGCCAACGGGCTGTTTTGTGTGAAGACATTATCCCATTTTTCAAACCTGAAAAAGTTATTTGTGTGATGGTTTTGATGCAGAAAACCATGTGGTCTATGAAATGGATGGGTGTTTTTTCACGGTCATGAATGTTATTTGACAGAACATAGTTGGAAATCACATCCTAAATTAATGAAAAGTAGGCAAAAGAAAACAAAAGTAAAAGAAAATTATTTAAGACACCATGGATATAGGGTGCAAAAAATAAGGGAATGTGAGTACAAGAAATACATCAAACCTCATGTCAGTTATGAAAAGTATTTACCTTCTTATTATGCCAAGCATAAAGGATCTTTAAGTGTGGAAACCATACTGAGAGATATTCAGCAAGGTGATTTGTATGGCATGGTGGAAGTGGATATAGAGGTTCCGTCTCACTTGTATGACTGTTTCAGTGAAATGTCTCCTTTATTTTGTACCTGTTTTATTCCTCTGGATGTCATGCGGGAATATACCCAAAAGCAAATTGAGGAACTCAAATTAGGAAAACATCCTTGATTGTTTATTGTTTATTTGGGGTTTTACGTCGCTTTCAACACTGTACAGGTCATATCACGACGGGTAGTTAGAAGGGCAGAGGAAACCAGGACATATAGTTCGCTAGGGTTCTGTACTGTAAACTGCCGACCAACGGCAAGCAACTACCAGCTTTCCCACTTACGGCCATGACAGGGATCGAACCCCGGCCGCAGAGGTGGGAGGCGAGAGTGTTACCACTCTGCCACCGTGGCCCCGAAAACGTCCTTGAAAATTATTAGTGGGAGGAATGAAAGCCAAAAGACTTTTGTTATTATCTCCTTTATTAAAATGGTATTTGAATCATGGATTAGTGGTGAAACACATACATCAAGTCTTTGAATTTTCTTCAAAGGCTTGTTTTAGAGAATTTCACGATAAAGTGAGTGCAGCTCGAAGAGCAGGTGATGTGAAGATTAAAGTATTTTGACAGACACAATACAATTGATAGGGAACAATGGTTTGGTTCAATGATTATGGATCAGGAAAAACATCAAAAAGTGGTGTATGTGAGAGGAAATAGAGATATCCAAATGAAAGTCAATGATCCTCATTTTAAGAAACTGACAGAATTTTCAGAAGATTTTTGTGAAGTGGAAATGTCCAAGTCTAAACAAATTTTGAATTTACCCATTCAAATCGGTTACAGTATTTTACAGTATGCAAAACTGAAAATGTTGGAGTTGTATTATGACTGTCTAGATTACTATGTGGACAGATGTGACACGGACAGTGCTTACGTTTTTTTGCCATGTCTGGAAAAACACTAGCTGACATTGTAAAACCGCATTTAAAAGAAGAGTTTTTGCATAAAATATTCAAATCTTGTCATTTAAAAGAAGTGATTTCAAATCCCTATTGGTTCCCCAGAGAATGTTGTGAAATCCACAAGGCTTATGACAAACGTCAGGCTGGATTATTTAAAATTGAAAAGGATCACAGAAAAAAATGGTGGCTCTCTGTTCTAAAACCTATGTATTAGAAGAACATGAGGGAAACTTTAAACTGCTTTAAAAGGATTAAATAAAGTGGATCTGAAAGATCCTTTGAAAAAATGTAAAGATGTATTGGAAACAGGCAAGACAAATGTTGGCTTCAATAAAGGAATTCGTGTAACAACATGTTATTCACGTATATGAGCAACGTCGTGCAGGTATTGGGAATTTTTATTGTAAAAGAGAATTGGTGGATAACATTCACACAAAACCTTTGGACTTGGTTTTATCTCCCTGGGAAGAGGATCAGTGTACAGTGATTGAAGAAGATGAATTGAGTCCTGAATTTCCTATCCAGTTTACAGTGGAAGGGAAAGACTTTGTAAATGTGTATGAATATTGTCAAACATTAAAAAGTTTAAGTGCAGAGTGATTATTTTTTTAAAAAGATGGGATGAAGACAAAGTGTTTAGAGATTATTTAAGCAAACAGAGAGATAAAACATTGGTTGTGGGTTGGGGATGTGGGTTAAGCAAAGTTTTATTTAAGGTCACTGAGTTGAAACATATGCCGGGGGCAAATCAATGGGGGTGAGCTTTTGAGTGAATTGTTGTGTGAAAAAGTTTATACAAAGAATTTTGAAACTTTTTTTCTTTTTCTTTAAAGTGAGCAAGATGATTTTGTTCCATATCCCTTCCAAATTTATTTTGTTCTCCTCACTCCCACCACAACCACCACCACATTCCACCACCACACCATAAATTGTGTTACGCATTAAAATTAGTTGTTCCAAACCATTATATTGTCTTGTACATTTATGAAATTAATAGTCAAGCTAATCAATTAGTATTGCACCTATATTTTTTAGTTAAGGCATTATTGTTAGACAATAAATATGTCTATACATCAAAAGTGTTTTTTTATGCAGCAGGAGGAGGAGGGAATGGAGTGAAAATGAGGGTCAAGGGTAATATTAGGAGGAGGAGGAGGAAGTAAACCTATAAATACTAGAAAAGTTTACAAACGAGTTCATTTCCCAATAAGTCACTGATCTGAAAAGATGGCAAAGTGTCCAGTCTGTGGCAAACCCTTTACTCGAAGTGATAATTTCAAAAGACACATAAAAAATGGCACCTGATATGACAGTACATCAGTCAAAGTGTATGCACTACGGAGATGGCTCCTGCATCACCGTTGCCCTACCTAGGTTGATTCATCCGTTTACTTGTCTAGTGGCTGGTCCCACAGAAAGTGGGAAAACATCTTTTTTGAAAAAGCTACTGGAACTAAAAAATGAAAAGATTTATTACTGCCCACAAAAAATTGTGTGGTGCTATTCCCAATGGCAGCCTCTTTACACCACCATGAAAAATGTGGAATTCCAACATGGCTTAGCAGATGTTGAAGAACTGGAATCGTGTCTCCTGGTGTTGGATATGTCATCGCTTGGAGGGTGGAGTGGCTGATCTGTTTACAAAAATATATCAGTCATTGTAGTGACCCAGAATGTGTTTCACCAAAGCAAATTTCAGAGACCTATCAGTTTGAACACACACTACATGGTCCTGTTTAAGAATCCCAGAGATGCCAGCCAGATTCAAAACTTAGCCAGACAGATGTACCCCAAAGATCCAGAATACCTTGTGCAGGTGTATGAAAGAGTGATGACCCTGGGACCGTATAGCTATCTGTTCATTGACCTCAGACAGGAAACACCGGATAACATGAGACTGAGAGCAAATATATTAGAAGATGAAGAACGATAATATTGTCAAAGAAAAAAATAACAATAAACTTGTATGAACTTTAATGCCTTTTTTGTTGAGTTGAAGAATTTGCTAGGCTCACTTTGCAACACTTTGCCATCTGGCAAGTCAATATGCAAATGAGATCAATTAGATGCGTGTGTCAATCAAAAAAAACCTCCATCACCCCATTAACCAATCAATATGACATCATTAACAAGATGCCTATATCATTAACCAATCAGATGACTGCATCCTGGTTGATGTGATGTCATCAACCAATCAGATTTCAGTATTTAGTCATCAACCAATCAGATTGCAGCATTTGGTCGTGTGACGTCATCTACCAATCAGATTCCAGCATTTGGTCACGTGATATGACGCCATCACCCCTCCACCAATCTGATTGCTACACACCACTGCGCATGAGCACTCTACTATTTACCCTACTGCTTTTTACCCTACTACTTTTTTAACCTACTTTTTACCCTAATAATTTTTAACCTACTTTTTACCCTAATACCTTTTAACCTACTTTTTACCCTACTACTTTTTACTGCTACTTTTTACCCTTGTTAACCTTAGGGGCCTCATTTGGTTTTCCTGAGGGGCCTCAAAGGGGGCGCCAAATGCCCCTATTATACTACTATTAATGACTTGGGTGCTATGGCTATGAGTTCTGAGTTTAAAGTATTTGACCTTTTGGAGACGTCCATTTTATAAAATATTGTTAGGAAACTACAGGGGAAATCTGTGTCCTCATATCTTCTCATGAATATTAATGACTTGGGTGCTGTGGCCGTGAGTTCTGTACGTAGTTTAAAGTATTTGATCTTCATCCATTTTATAAAATATTGCAAGGAAATCCCAGGGGAAATCTGTGTCCTCATATTTTCTCATAAATATTAATGATTTGGGTGCTATGGCCATTCATCGCACCCCATCACACCTCGTCGCACCCATCGCACCCCTCCAATAGCACCTCTGGTAGTCCGGGTTTTATAGGGGGTAAGGAACCCTGGTTTCAGTGGCAATGCTAACGTGTGGAAAGAAGAAATATTGCTATTTGTTTCAATTGGCAAGTCAATATTTCTATAAAAATCTTTTGGGTAAACAATAGAGACTTGATATTTTTGGTGTATAAATAATTGTCACTTTATAATGATGTTTTACACTTGAGGATTATTTCAAAGAATAAAATAAGGGAGCTTTGCCCACTTACTCAGTAACAACCACCCAGGAGGCACTGATCTTTGCAAACACGTTGATTTAGTGTTGAAAATCGATCCTGATATTGATGTATACACTCTTTCTGCACTAAATCTAAGTTAGTTGAAAAGTAGTCATATTTTAGACAAGGAATACTGGTGATTTAGCACTGAAAATTGATGCTGACTTATTCTCAACATTGAATGTAAACAAGAAAAAGTAGTCATGTCTCACAAGAACAATCAACACTAAGTTTCCAGTAGGTTTCCAACAATACAAGTAGTTAGGTTTTAGACAAGATTTCTTGGTGACGTAAGGTTGAAAATTGATACTAAAATTGATGTACACTTTTTCAACAGTAAATCCAAGTTTCCCAGATGACAGTCCACTAGTGGCCCAACGGTGGGCCACCAGCGGCAAATCTGTTGGCCCACCAGAGGCTGCCATCGCAGGACCACCGTTTTTTTGTCCATTGAGGCAACGTTGGCCCACTGATGGCAATATGTTGATTGAAATTCTGAAATAGAATCAGCCAATCAGATTGCAGGTTATAGTTATATGGTCATTTGTAGATAAGACAAATGATTGACAGATTTGGGGCACATCATAGCTAAGGGAATCAATGATAAGTCACATGACCAATGATATAACCAATTGTACATGAACAATGGTGGATGAGAGTCCTAAGGTGTTATTCCATAATTCATTGATAAAATTATAATATGTCAAATGACAACTTTTGTATTGTAAATTTATAATAAAAATATTAGTTGTATGTCTAAAATTGTTAAATAGTGAGTTAAAACTTGTGCGCTCACTGAAATATCATTATTAGACACACACTTATAAATAAATTTTTACTAAGTTTCCCAACATCCCTTTTTATTGCTCACCGCCATCTTGAACAATAAATACCGTTGGCCCACCAGTGGCAAGTTCTACAGACATGAAGATTGGTTGGAAAGCTAGCTTTGGGCCAATGGTGGAAAACTGCTGATCATGCAACCAAAAACCATCTGTGGCCAATGTTGGCAAAATCTGCCAGTCATATATACGTCGTTGAGCCACCGGTGGAATGTTATCTGGGAATTGATTTCTGAAGGAGAAAAGTAGTCTTATTTTGGAACCAAAACATTTTGAATATGGAAAAATGTATGACACGAGTATGTTAATTGTGTACCTTGCCCAAAAGTTGTGACCTTTTCAAAAAAATAATAATAAAACTTGTTTTGCTAAGTAATTTTGATTCATCCTTCTTAGTTCTAATGTTGTCTTTTTTTATTTGTGCATTTACTTCAAGGAGTACTTTTATTAATTAGAAAGTTAGTTACTCTATATCTATGATATACTTGGCTTTGAAATCATTCCAAAATTCACAAATATTTTGTACTTAAATAGCAGCTCTAGTCACAAAGCATAACAATCAAAATGGATATCACCTGTTAAATTATAATTCAACACTGAATTAAAATTACCCTTTTGAAATTACTCTTTCTTATATAAGAAGTGAGCCATGAAAAAGGGGGTCAAAGTCATTTTTGAAGCAATTTTATTTTATTACATGAAATAAATCTTTGTGACCTAACGATTTCATTGCCACTTGTGTTTTTGGTGTTGCACAAAGAAAAACCTTGGTAAAATTGTCTTGAAGTTGCTATGGTTAAACCGGAAATATGACAAAACCGGACGTAAAACACATATTTCACCTTTGATAAAGGTTATCCTTTCACGTAATTTAGTTTCATTAAATTGAATAAAAAGGCTTTAAATTTTACAAAAAGCATTTTTCAATTTAAATTAATTAATGTATATCAAATGTAAAAATAATGATATATGTAACCATAGCAACATTGATAACAAAATGTCATTTTTCTATAGAATAAGCAATTTAAATACACATTTTATGTATTTAAAAGTGATCATACCACACATTTTAATTCAATTCTAAATAAGTAAGTGAAACCATCCATGTTTTATTATTGAAAAGAAATTTTACAGCTAACAAATTATAAAAAAGCCTGTTCTGACATTTTTTTCCGACAGGATTTAATCTTCTGGCTCAGGGCGCAGACGGTCACACATATGGCCGAACATGCTTGTAAATATATTTTTGTCTTTCATTTGTCATTCCTGCTGGAGTCAGTTCCACTGGAATTTGCTGTTCAAACCCTGCTTCAGCATGTCTTTTCAGTAAAGTGACTCTGACTTCTTCCGAATCTAAAGATTTTCTGGCAAACACAATGTCCTTGTCTTGACTGCTGAACCTAAATTAATTTAAAAAAGTAACGTGACCTTATAGATATGTTATAGTCAGTTGCAAATATTCTGCAAGTACATGTTAAATCTACAAGAATTTCACTATCTGCAAATGGCTGAATGCATACTTAAAAGGCAGTAAACACCCGTAGAAGGATATCTGGTAACTTCATTGGAAAATGGCAAATTTTGTTTTAATTATTGCTGTAGAGAGTACTACTTTAAGAGAAGAGTATTTATGAAGTACTCGAGTGCAAAAATTACTACTTGTCATAAACCTAGTAACCCTCAACATTTATTAATTTTCTACAATTGTCTTTAAACATTATTTAAATAATAAATGCATACCTGAAGTGGTAATACTGCCTAATGGATTAATAATTATAACATATAATATTTTTAGATCATCTGCAGTAAAAAGTAGCATATTAGTGGATAACAGAAATTATTAGTACGTGATGAATACGTACATATTTATAAAATCCATGTGCTATAGTCATTCCTATTTACAAGACAAATATATTTAGACAGAATAAGAAAATCACTTGTCAAAAGCAGCATGAACCTAAATTCTCCAGTTATAGCATTTAAACACTCAAGAAACACAATAGCTCTGTGGTATCATGGGGTTCACATATTTATCTTCTCAATAATCCTTGCTGTACTCACTTCTAGGTCTTTGACTGAAACTAATTACTGACAGGAACACACAATAGAATTTATTTATTTATTTGGGATTTTACGTCGCTTTCAACACTGTACAGGTCATATCAGGACGGGTAACTGGAAGGGCAGAGGAAACCAGTACATACAGTTCGTTAGGGTTCTGTACTGTAAACTGCTGACCAACGGTCGGCAACTACCAGCTTCCCACTTGAGGTCGTGCTGGGATCGAACCCTGGCCTCAGAGGTGGGAGGCGAGAGTGTTACCACTCTGCCACAGTGGCCCCAGAACACACAATAGAAAGTGTTTACCCTTTTCAGTAGCACAGTGTTGGCTTTTCTATCTAGGCCACCTCATTTGTGGTCAAAGTTGAAAACTAATTAAGCTGGGGCAGCAATGAGATGAAGTTGTACACATTTAGCTTGTGTTTTTTCAGACTACATTCAAAAGATAAATATTTTAAATGAGAGGCAACCAAAAAACCGCTTTGTGATTTTAACTGAAAGTTTCTCTCTAATTGGAATACCTATTTTTAAAATAATATTTAACAAGTTTGGCTGGATAAAATAATTAGACACAGAGAATGTCACTTCATAAATATTTAATTTTGATTAATATATTACCAAGAATTTATCAGATGATTGAAATTGGATCATCTTATTACAGGAACATAATATAATGGATAACTTGGTGAAAAATACAAAAGAACATAATATATAACAATTACTGAGTGATGAAGTTTGATTTACTTGCCCATTCAAAATTATGAACAGATGAAATGAAACAATCAACCACAATGAACAAATTATCATATATGGATGAATTAAATGGAAATTACCATTTCACATATTATTATGAGAAGTGATGCTATCAGATGAAAAGCACTTACTGACCTATTTGACTGCTCAAGTACAGCCCAAGTATTGATGACCGACAGTCACTTAACTGAAAGAGAGGAGCTCAGGGATATCCATTTATCAACATCCCTGATTTTTTGTCCCTGCCACATACATTGGGAAATGACCCAGTGACAGAGAACCATCATTTTGAGTAGCCTTCCAGACAACAGTATACATCTGCAAGTACCTAGGACCCATCTTAATGTCACAACATATCTTAAAATCAACCAGCTGGCATAACCCTTTTTAGTCATGTTGATTTAGTGTTAAAAATAGATCAATGATGTTGACATTTTCAACACTATACCTTGGTTTCCTGATATGTAAAAGATGCTATAGTTTAGCGTAGAAAACAGGTTAAATATGTGAAACTATATGACCCAAGTACATCAATAAAGAACTTTTACATTGTCCGAGGAATGTCAATTTACGTTGAGAGCATTTTAAAACTTAGATCTGATAGCCAGACAATATTGTATTCATCCTTTGTTCATGTCATTTTTTACTTTGACAAGTATTAATATTCTAGTTCAGGCCTTTAAGAGTAACGGTTTTTTATTAAGCTTGTTCATTAAAACAAGAATTTAGAAGAGTTTAGAAGAGTCTTACATTTCTTAACGTAGGTAAAATATAATCATGGAACGATGGACCACAGCTAACTTGACAATTATTTTTTCTAGTCTTAAGCCCAATTTTGATGAAACAGTGGCAATATGTATAGGACAAACGGTTACGTCAAGCACTATTCTGCACCCAGAAATAAATATGATCTGATTAAATAATTATACAGTTTAAGGTATTGAGTTCAACATAGATCTCATGTAAGAGATAACAGATAACTATAATTCGAAAGTTTAAATTATTAAAACTGTACTGAACATTTATAAAGACTCACCTCTCTACCCTTGGTAAAGTGACTCTTCTCAAAACTATCATAATTCCTAAATTTGATAACCGAATGAAAGTCCTCATGTCTCACAACATAGAATTCTTTTTGGAAATGTAAAAATTCTTCAAGAATTTTATCTGGGAAGAAAAGGGGCCATAACATATAATCATCCAGCACTTAGAAAAAGATATTGCAGAGGAAGGACTAAGCCCAAGAAATGTGAGTATTTAACATAAGGCCTTTTAAAATTCACATCTATAAAACACTGTAAAAGATAAAAGACTTTAGCAGGACATATGTAAAAGTTCGATACTGAACAAACAAAAAAATCTAGATGTTAGACCTACAGTCTTGACACAATATAAAATGGCAGATGAAAAACCTCTTCTGACAAGAAAAGTACCTGGATAAGGTACAAAGACGATTTAAAAGTACAGATAAAAATACTAATAAAGATACAAAAAAAATTGAGAAAGCATTTTCAATTTGGAAGTCCCATTCTTTTGCAAAATCAAAATATAATAAGTAACCTAAATGAATTTGAAAGAGAATTTGGTAATTATCACTGACCTTTTAATACAATAACGTCTAAAATACATACTATCTGGATATTAATTTTGTAAACAATAACTTCCAAAATATATACCACCAGAATATTAACTTTGTAGGCTTTTATTCTCTTATGTATTCAATAACAAGGCCTAGGAGCAAGGAAATTTTTCAGCAAACATTTGAGATCAACGATCAGTTAACTGAGAAATACTTTGAGGAATATTTGAACATGAAAAAATATTTAAAGATACATATTGGAAGATTATCTGCAAAATAAAACCAGAAAGATATTTTCTGAATAAATTGACAGAATATTTTAGGATTCGGGAAAAATTAGATTCCCTTATTTATTTATTTTTTTTTTTTTTTTTTTTGGCATATGAAATAAAAATAAAATACAACTTGCATTTTATATCTATATAGCATTAGATCAATTAGATTAATCTTTTAATTACCATAACCTGTATATTTCAAATTGTATAGATATACTCATATATATCTGCATATGACTAATATGTATACGCTCCTGAAGAGGGGTTGTCAACCCTCAATTCCTAGAATAATGCAAACATTCTGTGAAAAAAATTTAACAAAAATGAATAATGCTGTGAAAAAAATTGAAGATAGTTCATCCATTTCAACTGAAAATGTTTCTTACATGATATTTCAACATTAAAACTGATAAATAGAAAAACATCTATAGCAGACTGCTATATATATAGTATGAAAGTTTAAAGTAGGAGACAAACTATTTTTTTTAAATATTTGCACTATTTAAATTAATTTAACTTGCATGTTTTACATATGTTGACGTACTATCTGCTTGAATTTATGTTAAAATGAATGAATTTGAAGTGGAACTAATTGCACGAGGTTCATTTAGGGATAGAAATCTATACAATTAACCAATGTCAATAGTGATAAGCTTTTGCATGACAAGGCCACAGTTCTGTTATGCAACTTTATGGTAGTGTTCCATTGGAGCTGACCTGCACTGATCCTAGGGTCAGTTTAGTTTATGGTGTCTGAGTTCCTTCCGCTCGTGGCTGGACTTGGATTGCATCAGCTTCCCGTATGTAGTCCTTTGGGACTCTTGCAGATCTGTACAGAAAGTTTACATCTGTTGGTGAAGGTTTCACTTCCGGTTGCGCATGCACAGTGGGGTACTTCTGGTTATGCATGCACAGTGGAACATGAGAGAAACAAGTCATCTGATTGGTTGTGGGGTGATGGCGTCACATTACATGACCAAATCTTGCAATTTGATTGGCTGATGATGTCACATGACCATATTTGACCCTCATACCACTGTGATTAAGCATACTTCCTGTTGGACCACTTCTGGTTGTGCATGCGCAGTTGTGTGAAATAAGCAATGTGATTGGTTGAGGGGTGATGACAACACATCACATGACAAAATGCTGCAATTTGACAGGTTGATGACATCACATGACTACATTTGTCCCCTCCATACATGCTTCATAGGTGCACTTCTAGTTCTGGTTGTGCATGTGCAGTGGAGCATGAAGAAGCAATCTTATTGGTTGATGACATAACTAAATGCTGACAAAAGCATGCAAACATTTAATTGGTTGATGACTAAATACTGCAATCTGATTGGTTGTTGACATGATTAAATGCTATAATCTGAGCGGTGATGATCTCATAGAATGCGGTCATTTGATTGGTTGATGGATTAACATGCAAGCAATCTGATTGGTTGAGAGGTCATTTGATAGGTTGACATGTCACAGACATCTGATTGTTTAATAATGTATATGGTTAAGGGGACATTTGATTGGTTAACAGGCATATGATGTCATATTGATTTGTTGGGGGTCATTTTATGATGTCATCTGATTGGTTTATCAAAGGCATTTCATTGATGATGTGTATGGTTGATGAATATGGTATCTGATCTAATATTGATTAGATATATTTCTTTGATTTGGCATCTGACTGATCATGACTGATCTTATTTGCATATGGAGATGCCCCAACCACCCGCCAGTGGGGACATCTCCCAGGGGGACATCTCCCCAGTGGGGAGAGAAGAGGCGCTCCACTGAAACAGTTTTGCAAACACCAATAAATAGATGTCTCTCTTACCAGAAAGTATCATTTAAGTGCAAGGTCGCAAAGGAGACACATGGATAACTGGTGTTAAAATCTTTGGTCAAATATTCATTGCCAAATTGTGGTTATAGCATTTATTGTGAACCTGTCATTGAACCAGGACGAAAATGCTATTTGGTTACCACTGCTGTGTTTATCTTTCAGAATTATACTGCGATAAAAAGGAAAGAATGAATGAACTCTTAAGTTCGATTTTCTTTGATCTTTTACACCATGCAAGTTTTTGGGGTCCACAGAAAATGGATGAGCCTGCAGTTAAACAAGACAGCTCTGTGACCCTCAGTGCCATGAAAAGTTGGTTGAGTGGAAAGGAGACATTAACATTTCACAAGCAATCAAGAAGGAAAATTGAAAGAAATAAAGTCTTTGTCAGAACAATAGATCAACACTGGGATATTGACCTATGGGACATGACAAAAATTGCAAAATTCGATGAAGGTTATCATTACATTCTTTTAGCTATTGACATCTTTTCTCATTATGTATGGACGGTGCCACTCGGGGATAAATCTGGAAATGAAGTAGTTCATGCACTCTCAAAGATATTCAAGGAGAGAGTACCAGAAACTGTGTTTGCAAAGGCACAGAATTTTTGGGACACAAACTTAGAGTTTATTCAAATCACACTTGATCCGTCACTTTGTGGCCCAAAATGAAGTGAAGGCCAATTATGGCAAAAGAGCAATTGAAACCATAAAAGGAAAAATAGACAAGTACTTTACATATAAACAGTCTTGCCATTATATTGATGCAATGAAAGACATTATACAGGCTTACAACTCAAGTGTATATCATTCCATTAAAATGGCACCAGCACAAGTGACAATGAGCAAACTGTATCCAGAAAGAATGAAAAATGAAGAAAGAATGAAGAAAAAACACTTTTAAGTTTAAAGTTGGGGACTTTGTCAGGCTCTCACGTGCCAGAAAGATGTTCACAAGAAAATATGATCAGAGGTGGAGTGGTGAATTGTTCTAAATAGTCAACAGAGATGGGTCGTAAAGGTATCCGAAATACAAATCAAAGGCTATGCCGGGGAGCCCATTGATGGAACATCTTATGAAGAAGAGCTTGTGTTGTTATTTGAACATAAACACTCATTGTGAAAAAATATCTGTAATTAAAAAGAACCAATATATGTTGAGGATTTTAGCTGAAGGTGACCCAAAAACGACAAAGTACATCATTCGTGGTGCAGACAGACCACTCCTTCACTGTTCTGTAGATTGTGCTCACAATATTCTACAGGGGAATATTCCTCTTGGGCTGAAAAAATATAAGAGACTGGGAAAGTATAAAGAAGAACTGCAAACATAACAAAAAAGAATACCGTTGACAGAAAAAAAGAAACAGATTTGCAAGAGGGTGGATTCCTGCCTCTTTGTTGGCTCCTATTTTAGGAACTGTTATTACTCCACCTGCTAAGAAACTGATAGGGTTTTTCACATATGAATGCAAGAGACTGTACACCAGCAAGAAGAGCCACCACAGTTACAGCTTTGGCCAGGTTAGAACAGGATATGAGTTATCTGTTAGAAGACACCACATTTGAACCAACTGAAAAATTGAAGCTGTACAATCAGTCAATGAATCATCTGCTGACTCATGAATGAAAGCAAGACCCTGAACCTGTGGATCCTTCTCCAGATCCTGTGGACATCCCTGTGGATGATAGTAAAGAAGATTCAGAAGATGACTTGGCCATTACTCTGACAACTTCTCTGAGGAGTAAAGGTCAGCATCTGTATTTAAAGTTAAAAGGGACCTCACAATGGAATGACAAAGGCAAAATTTAAACAGAAGACAATTGTCCCATTAGTGGATCACATATCACAGATTTGATAAACCAGGCTATTCAAACGCAGAGAAAAACAAGAAAACTCCCAACTTGTTGGGGATACTTTAATCGAAAGTTACAAGACACTAACATGCAAGAGAGGTTATTAAGACGTGGTCCCCAGTTTCAACCACAAGAGAAGGTGTGGAAACCTGAACCAGAATGGGAATCAGAATGGAAACCAAAGAATCCAAGAAAAAAGCACAAATGGGAGAGTACATAAAAGGAAAAGCATCCTTTGATTTCCTTCAGTATGACGATAGACAGAGACCAGGAAGGGCTTTTAACTGTGACCTAGCAATACAAAGCACACGTGTAATACTCCCGGAGAGTTTATTGTACCACTGTCTCAACCTTATGAACTGATCGGTGAATGGGAAATGGGACTGATGGAAATTCAGTATGCAAGAATGTGGTATAATATTGTGATGGCGAGAGCCGATGTAACACAAAGTATGGGCTAGCAGTTTGGTTTGGAATCGTGAACCACAGCTAACTTAACGATAATTCAGCCATTTGAGCTGAGAAAAAGTGGCTTTCACATGAGATTCAAACAAAAATAATAATAATAATAGTAGGATTTATATAGCACAAAATTGATACAAATCCTCTAATGCGCTTGAGACCAAGAAGGGAGAGTCCAGGGACAGGCATGGGTTGACATCTAAAAAGCGCCCGCCAGGGTATGACTAAGGTGGGGGGTATGAAACCATCTATTGTTTGCTGAGATCTGACAGTCTGTGGCAGCTTGTTCCATTCAGCTGGTGCAGCTACTGCAAAGCCACACCTGCCTATGTGCTTCTTAGGGTGGGTTGAGGAGATAGATAGCCTGTTGCCGCGAATGAGACTGCTCAATCTTTTTAAAGCTGAAAGATACGGGGGCTGTGAAAGATTAATAGCCTTGAATACCAAAAGATTATACTTAAAGAGGATGCGATGTTGAATTGGGAGCCAGTGGAGTTTTTTCAAAAAGGGTGTAACATGACTCATTTTGTCAAGTCTGAAGATGATGCGGCAAAGAGCATTCTGGACTCTCTGTAGTTTGGCTATGTTGGACTTGCTTACCCCATAGAGTAAAGAGTTACAGTAGTCTAGACGCATTTGCCAGAAGTATTGCTGTCTCAACTCCAAGGAATTTGCGAATTCGTCGCAAATCACGAAGATGATAGTAACATGCTCTGCAAACCTTGGCAACATGATTGTCAAAGGAGTTGTCTGAGTCGAAAGTAACACCCAGATTTTTTACTTCCACCGATGGAGAGATATTGTTTTGGAGGAGTGGAACAGGGAAATTTGGTGCTAGCGACTCTCTGATGGCTTTTTGACCTATTATGATAAATTTGTTTTTTTCTGGGTTTAGTTTTAGTTTGACACCGTCCATCCACTCCTGTACAGACTTGAGACACTCGGTCAGCTCTTCCATGCTAGAGTCAAAATTCCTGGAGTCAACTGCTAGTCAAAAAGACTGATAAATAGCTAAAAATCTATCACATATTAACCTTTCACACTAACAAACCACGCATTATCCACATATTTTGCTTATATTTTAAAGAATTGTAGTTTTTGAAGTATTTGCAACTGTCAAACTAGCCGCCATTGTTGTACAAGTATATCACGTCTGAAAGACTTTAAAGTAGGCAACAAACCATTGTTTTAAAATATTTGCAGTGTTATAATTTATTTAATTTGCATATTGTATACACGTGTAGCGACACGCAAAAACATTCGTGAAATCTATATTAAGGAGGCACCTCCAGTGGTTTTTGGCTTTCAGATGACGAGGCCGCATTTGCGTAACGCAAAATAAGAGGTAAAACCCTCTAATCAATACTAACCGCAAATCTTGCGGCAAGTGACATACAAATCAAAATCACCGCAACCGCACTCCAACTGCAACCGCAAATCATTGGAAATCTCCAAATTTACCCTTTTAAGCTGGTACCAGTGAATAAAATCAGATAAATTATCACAAACAAGACACTACAACACTAAATTCAATTAAAATAGAGCTGTTTTGGGAGAAACATAGTTTCAGATGATAGAATTAAAGAAATTCTATGTGTAACTCTGAAGCAGTGTCCCTTACTAATCAGCCAATGAAATAACAGATATAATTTAGTGTGAGACTGTAGTGCTTGACCTTGACCTGGCTGAACTCACTCTGACCTTGGGTGATTTTTAAACATCTAGTGTACTCAGCAATTTTGACTGATAAGTGTCTAGATTCACTTCAAACTGGGACTAGGTAACTTGTTATATTTTTCTTAAATAGCTTAGATCTTCTATATCTAGCTGGCATGCAATTTAATGTATAATTCTGTTAGATAATGACATTTTTATTCTCTGAACTGAATTTCTTATTATTTTGAACTCTTGCGGCACATGTGTCCAGCCGAAGTATTTATAGACTGATGTAACTCAATTTGCTAGATTTTACACCCCTTTAAACATTTTCACTACCCCTATTAGCATATACTTGTTACATTGTGCGACTAAAACATCTCAGCTAGCACATGAATTGCTTACATATTGTGACGCTATACACCTTTACATGATCCTAATTAGCAGATGAGTTGCTAAATACCCTAACCATAAACACTTACATGACCCCAATTAGCATTTGAATTGCTACATTTTGTAATTAGAACATTTAAATCTCCACAATTGTACATGATTTGCTAGATTTATTACTTTAGTATTTCAATATACAAATATACAATGTTAAACTGTGAATAAATTTATGTATATATAAGTTTAATTAATCTTTCTCCTCTCTCTTGGCTTGGTTCAACACTTGCAGGTGAAGTTAGCATGCATCTTCATCCCACTCCAGATAACGAGCTGAGTGGAGACAGCAGTGAGATTGAATTATACTTATAGAATACTTTAGTTAAGTATCTTGCCATACATTGTGTGACAACAAAAAGTATAATAGCCATGCAGTAGTTCTGTTGATACCTAATTTGGATTGCCATACCTCGTCATACTGATTGCCCAGTTGTTGAGTTTATATATTTTATTTTTGAACTTACAGTTGTTTATTATTATTTGGGATAGTGGTACCCAAGCCAAGAGAGAACAGTTCCTACAGAAGGTCTAGAGAGATAGACATTGTCTAATAAACTCTCTAATAATTGAAATACCCTTTTGTTGAGTCACTTATGCATACATGGTGATCTGAATTCAGATACCCATTCTAAGTGACTACTAAATTTTATTGCGTTAAAATATCAAACTGCTAGTGGTCCATTGGTGGATTTGGAGACCCGAACCACACTACCACATATACACATAACTTTAACACTGCTGGAAATCCACAGGCCCGCTACAATATTCCTTAGATCAATTTGTTCAAGTTGGAAATACAACCATGCTCATTCCTGAGGGTATTTATGCTGACATAAAGGATTTGATCAAAACCTTAAATAAAAATATTTAATGGGATCTTGATGCAAACCCACCTTTCTCCATTGAATTCAATACCATCGAAGCCACACCAAATAAAATGAGACTTAAAATTGCAACAAATGACTCATCAGAGGACTTACCACCGGAGTTGTATCTTTCCAAGAGATTAATCGACACATTAGGATTTGTGAAAACAGGCCCATTTCCAGCTGGAGATAGAAAATCAAAGTATCTGGCTGACATTGAAGACACACAACTTGTATGTCTATCATTATTTAATTTTAGCCTAAGGCCATGGGAAATGCCAAGGTGCCCCTCCTGAGAATGGTGCATTTTCGAAAAGAGTCCCTTGATCACAACCTCCTATAATGAAGTGTTCTACTATCCAGTAATGAGAACGATTTTTTGGAGCTGTTGAAATCAACATAATGGGGGATAGAGGAGAAAGTATTCCATTTGCTGGTGGGAAGTCATTCGTAGCACTTCACTTTCGTCACAAATGAAGCACCAGGATCATTGCTGTGTGGATTCTACCTATCAAGCATATGAGCAGTATTACACAAGTCAAGCAGTTGTATCACCAGTAGACGCAGTTAGGAACCTTGGTGTCTGTTTAATTCCAATATTTATTTCTGTTGCCATGTCATGAAGGTCTGCAAGGCTTGTTTTGCTCATGTCAGGGATCTTAAGTGACTCCAAGGACATCTGACACAAGAAGCTGACAATCTACTGGTCAGACATTGTCTTGATTGCTGTAACTCTCTGTTCAAAAATCTCTGTTCTAGATCTGCGCAAACTTCAGTGTGTTCTGGACAGTCTTGCTAGAATTGTGGCCAACCCCATCAAGTATTCACACATCACTCCTGTTAGAAAAGCACTACATTGGTTGCCGATTAAGTACCGCTCTATCTTTAAGACTGCCATGTTTGTATATAAATTTCTACACAGGGGTAACCCCAAATACTTTGAACCCTTTCTGAAACCCATACATAGTGCATATAACAATTGTCAAAGTCAATCTGATGGTATGTTTAAAAGCATTTTAAATTTGGCCTCAGTTTTCCGTATGTTGCACTTATAATTCATTTGCTGCCTTCAGGTCAAGGCTGAAGTCTTACCTCTTTGGAAAAGCATATCCACTCTATTTATTTTATTCTTCTCATTCTCTCTCCATGGTGCTGACTCCTGCAATGTCTCTGGCTAATGAACATTGAACAATGTTTTTTGGTGTTATGAGCCTTGAGTCTATCTTTTGACAGAGATTAGGCACTATAAAAGTGCTATTAGAATTAGAATACATTTGTACTTTGTCCACAATAAGAACCAAATGTTATTATTATAAAAGTTATGAAATAGAATGTAATTTTTCTGATAGTAATTCCAAAACCCAAAATATTAAACACTTTATTTCACAAGTTGATGACGAAAGCATATATTTTCATGTGAAGACTCTAAATCACAGTAGGCATATTTCATAACCATAATCCATCAAATCTAGACTCATCAGATTAACAGATTTGCTTGTGATGTCATCAGAATCCTAATCTGGATTATGAATCTGTTGATCAACCGATTCAGATTCATTGGATTACCCATAATTCTTTGCAAAATCATGGTGGCAAACTATGGCACAAATAAAATAAATAGAGTGTATTTCATTTCTGTATAAGAAATGTATTTCACTATAAGACTTGCGTATCATTTTGGAAGAGGCTATATACACGCCGGCGTGTACATAACGGTCGTTACTGCTCTTATATACACGCCGGCGTGCATATTAGAGTAATTTATTCCTTATATACACGCCACTGGCGTGTATATAAAAGAGGTGAGAATATAACATATATACATTATTTTGTTGTTGAAAGAAGTAAAAATTAATTTCTCATTTAGAAAACCTAATGTCATTGAAAGTTTACATGAAAATATGAATTATAATTTCCTTGAAACATAATTTTGACAAAAATTATAATATCTCAGTTGTTCAGAAAAGAAAAACCTAAGTTAAATAGAAGTAATCACTATACCATGAAAACTTCAATGACACAAAAACACTACAGACAACCATACATATTAAAAAATTTTATTTTCATGTATATAAATTAATCTTATATTAAATTGGGATCACATATTTTGACTTGGCACTAGTACCTAGGTCTAAATGGCCCAGAACAAATATGATCCCAATATGATCCCAATGCATTGGTGAAATTTATAAAATATCATTCATTTCTTATTTAGGGACAAATAAAGTAACTATTATAAAACCAATTTATCAAAAAAAAACACCAAATAAGATCTATTTTGTGTTATTTAACAAATATAGTAACCATTCTTCACGAAATTTCATTGGTTTAAACTGGCGTGTATATGTTACAGTAAATATGTGAAATCAGTAAATACGTGTATTTACTGAAAATTTCAGTGAATACGCGTATTCCCTAAAATTTTCAGCAAATACGCGTATTTACTGATTTATGACCTTTATTATTTCACAAGTTTACTGGTTTGACTTTCAGTAAATATGTGAAATGAAACTTTGATGTTTACTGGTTGTGCTATATAATATTAAATGGTAAACCAAACTGTGAATTATATTGGAACATTTTATTCTATTATTATGACTATTAGAACATACTAAGCATACTTCATTTTACAGTACATTACATGCAAATATATAAAAAAATATTACTGGACTTTTAAATATTTCTCTTTAAAAACTTTATATATGTGCTTTCTGCAGATATTTCATTTAAGCTTATATTATTTTCAATCCCACAGCTACTAAGGACCTATGTCATCCCTACAAATGATTAAAGATCATTGAACTTTTCACTATTTTTATGTGACTGATACATAAAAAGTGTTTTTATTGAAAATAAATAAAAGGATAAGAAGTTAATTTAAATTTCTAAATTTTCACATATTTTAACTGTGCTTTCATTCAGCAGAAACTTTACCTTATCATTTAAGACAACATGATTTACACCCAAACAAGTCTGCATGTATTCTCAATCTATTGTTAAACAGAGATTATTAGTAAGTTGTTTCTTTATTTTATTTCAATCAAGGCTTAATATTTTGCCATTTTCTGGTAGATTTATGACTTTAATGTAGGTACTGGCTACTTGATCAAAGGATTGTTGTTAGAAACAATGAAAAGGAAAGCTAGCCTCTATTGGATTTAATCATAGTCTTTCAGAGGGACTTAATCTCTTTTAAGGCATCTATGATTATGGTGTGGCTTCCTCTATTGAAGGGAGAACATCAAAGGAAAGTTTTATTTAACCCTAATTGTAGATCTAAATTTTATTGGTGACCATTGCAAATGAAAAACATGTACATTGTTAAAGTAATTATATTGTTAAAAGTACTGTAAAATTCAGTTCTTGAACAACAAATATATCTGAACCTTATTATCTTGCTTGTTGTTCCTTATACATATTTTTTCACATATCACATGCAACTGCTTTTGAAATTATAAAGTGATGTTAAATAGTTATCCCAGTGCTGGATTGTAAACAAGTATCAAACTTTGACTATAACAGAGTCATTTAAAGTTTGAAATAACTGTTAATATGAAAACATAGCAGATAACACTGAACTATTTAAGATATATAAAACAGTAAATATGTGTATTTACTGAAATTTTCAGGGAATACCCGTATTTACTGACCAAATCAGTAAATACGCGTATTTACTGACCAAATCAGTAAATACGCGTATTTACTGAATTCGCATATTTACTGCAACATATATGAGGAGTTAATTGCCCTTATGCTGCGTTCAGAGAGCCCGTGCACACGACCTGTGAGTTGGTACCCACCAGTGGAAAGTTTTGACCGTTCTTCACAATTTACCGCTGGTGTGTTTATGTGTGGATGTAAACAAACACAAATGACAAAGAGAAAGAAATAAAAGAAATCACAATGCTTCGCTATCCACCATACAAAAGATATATATTTCATTCGTTATTCGTTTTCTGAGGTTATTTATCAAAATCCCGAGTACCGAAACAGTTCATTTAGCAGGTTTTTTATAACAAAAGCACATGTATTCTGCATCTTTGTTGTCACTAGAGGTGAAGGTCAAAGTTTGGAAAGTTTCTGGTGACACCCAACTCACCAGTGGTATGTACCACCTGTGAGACCGTTCTTGGCAAATTTACAGGCTGTGAAGTCGTGTTTACGGCCGGTAAGAACGCAGCATATATACACGTTATATACACGCCGGCGTGTACATAGCCGATTCGTATCATACGCGAATTCACAGTTTGAGATGCCTCGTTTTCACAAACGGCCTTGAAAGGTGAAGTGGGTAAAAACAAACAGAAGAACCAGGAAGTAGCGAAAATGTAATTTATGTGAATACCATACATATACACATGTAAATAATAAAAATTATACTGGAAATTGTGAAATAAATTATATAAATTAGTTCTATGTACAATATAGAATTTATGCAAGTTATTTGCAGCAGTTTTTGTAAAATATCATCTATTTTCGCCCACTACTGGTGAACACTACGCATATAAATCTACCTACTCTCAAAAATTAACATTAGTGCTAATATTAATTTCTGAGACTGTGTAACCCAAAAATAATTTTATATATTTATAATTTTATATAATTTCATTAGAGATATAGTTTTTACATCCATTGGCGCCCCTTGTGACATACTTTTTATGTTATTTTTATATACTAATATTTTTTTACTTATTATTCAAACTAAATGGTAGATAATAAAAGTTAAATATGCCTCATGAGAAAGAAACAAAAAAAAAATGTATGTCTCACTTATGGAGATTTTATTCTCAATCTAATAAACTTTTATAGCACTTAATGTCTGCTGAAAAGATGAATACCATACAATAACAAGACTGTTTTAACCTCTATTAATTTATGAAACTATAGATAATGTGGCAGGACGGGCCCCCACCCCCGTGTAAACCCAATGGAGGGTCGAGCCCCCGGTCCCATCACCGTATTCCCATGGACCCGCAGACCTGCCCTGCACAGGTGTCTTATGAACAGGGACCCCCATGAAAGCAAGAGATCCCCCTTAAATGAGAGCCTTGTGGACAGGGATCCATCCTATATGGGTACATTATGGACCAGAACCCACCCTTGCCACCATAAACTTACATAGAGGGGTGAGTTTTACCACCTACCACCCGCCCCGGAACCACTGGGGTGACACGTCCCACAACCAGAGGGTACAGCCCCTGTCAGGCAAAGAGGCTGATGGCACCCCGGCACTCTACAGACCAGAGGCGCCCGCTCTCAAGCGACCCAAAGGTGCGGCCCCGCTTATATACTGCGAAGGCCGCCTCCCTGCTCACCCAACGACTGTGCAGATTTGAACCCGTGACCCTCAGATTGTTCACCTGGAACCCAAATCCAACCAACTCAATCCCGAGCAGGAGAGTGGACGTGTCCTGGTTTTTCCCTGAACCCTGAAAAACCCTGGTAACTTGTCAAAATTGCATTGTTTTACCAACTGACTTAACTCAAAATTGTAAAATACAACCATGAACCCAATTTACTTATGCTGCCACCAGGTCATTATTGAGGTTGACCAACCTATAGAATTCACTTATGCTGCCACCAGGTCATTTTGAGGTTGACCAACCTATAATATTGTTTTCAACTCTTGGTATTGTGACCTAAACTGTAGAGTAGGAGAACGTGGATAAGATGACTTATTGTGATCTGAGTGCTCTAGGACCAAGAATTTCAAGATGTTACCCATTTCAACTTCAAGGTACTAAGATTCATTTGACTAAAATGACATACCCAAAGGTGTATTAATCAGGGGAAGATGGACTACAGTGTCATAAAGTCTAAAAACTCTCAATATCAGGTGCTTCTAACCAATCCCAATATGACCATTGTGCTGTCGATGTTAACATTCACTGGCATGATATAACCATTTATCATCAATCAGGCGCCATATAACCATGAGGTGTGAGGTCCAGTTCAGGTAAGTTACCAGTCAAGTTCCTGCTAAAACTCTGCAAAGGTCTCCTGGGACAAGATCAACTAGACCAAGTTTCAGAAAGTGAAGTCAAAGTTCAGACCCTAATACAGGTCTTCTTAAAATAAACAAAGTGAAAACACAAGTATTGAAATTCATAATATATATTGACAACAAAAAGAAATAGTAACAAGGTAAAAGAATGTGTGTAAAAACAGAATATTGACAAGGGAAAGACTATAATCAACAAATTATGTAATTTAGAGAAAGTGTAGATGTATTAAATTTTATGAAAGTAAAACAATCAAATGAAACAAGTATGGAGTTAAAGATTATTTGAGAAATTATACAATTAGAGACTAAAGAAAGGCTTAATTTAGTTACAAACCAGAAACCCAATAATTAAAGCAAGAGACTTAAGGAAGGCTAAATTTAGTTAAGATCCAAAACCTGAATAATTAATTGTATAAGAGACTTAAGCAAGGCTATGATATCAAACACCAAAATTTAAGGAGTATTTACAATTAACATTTTGTAAAAAAAAGGGGTAATAAATTTTAATAGTTAAACAAATTACAAAAAAAACAATGGAACTCCAATACCTGTAAACCCAACCTAAAGTGACAACACACATGACATTTATATAACATGACATTGGGCAACATGACATTTAACATGGATAAATCAGTGCACACGACAGCAAGCTTATGCAACACCACAAAAAAATAAAGGCATCAAGCATAAGATAAAAGCATAAATGAACCATTGAGGGTGTCAAATATAATGTAGAAATCATTACACACAACCAAAGTAAAATAGTAAAGGCTAATAGTTTAAAGGGAAACAGAAATGACAGGTGAACATTCAATGAAAGCAGACTTTAATAAGAATGGCTAATTTGGAGCACCAACTAGCTGTCATGTTAACTCAAGGAAATAACTTTATAAGGGATGTTTGGGCTATAATTCTGGAAGGCTAATAATTTAAGTTAATATTATACCACAGTAAAAAAAAAACATGAAGTGAAACCATAAGAACAATATTTTAAATGGATAAACAAAGGTATTGACTTTAACATAAAAATAAGATATGTAAATGTAAAGCCCAGTGCAAGGCTAGTAATATTACACAAGCATTAATTAATAATAATAATTTACCCCAAAAAAGTAAGCTGGAAAATTAAAATTAGTTTATTTAATAAAATTTACTGTAGGACCAAGGAGGGCCACTGGGAAGGCTAATATGGTTCCAGGATAAAAAGAGGGAGGAAAAAAACACAGTTTGACAGCTAGTTGTGCAGGAGTTGAAGAAAAAAAAAAAAAAAGGGCAAGCTTCACAGCAGAAATAATCAAATACACACAACAGAAAAGCAGGCAACCAAGCATTAGAATTTGGAAAGAGGATGCATTAATTAATAAATGGCACACAAAGCTTAATTACAGAAGTTTTACCAAATCCAGTTTTAATGGCTGAAAAACACTTGACACACAACTTAAGTACCAGTAATTTGGAACTGTTTCAAATCAATCTTTAAACATAAATAATTAAACTTATACTATGAAATATTTTTAATCAAAGGGAGCCAGTATCAGCAAAAGTTAGCAGATTAAAATAAAGGTACACTTTAAAATCTAAGATATTGATTTACCAGAGATAAATTAATTATAACCACTCAGAAAGTTTAAATTACTTGGTGAATTACTTTACTTTATCTTTAAAACATTACAAAATAGGCACATATCAGCCATTAAACCAAATACACAGAAAAGTATATACAGGTTAACCTTCAAATTAACCAATTTAATCCCCACAAAATCTGACCCATAAACCAAATATTTCTACCCATACCATACCAAAGGGCCCTGCTCACTGTTCTGAACTGTGGCATCCTCATTCCTGGGAGGGGGATCTCCCAGAAAGTGACTGGAAACCAGACCCTCCCTGAGAGTGCTCCACCACCTACCCAGGGCGGGGACTAGTCTAGAAAGGACATGGTGATTGTGTAAAAGATCAAGGGACCTGTGATTAAAAGCCCAACCATCCCTGATGATTTATGAACCCAATAATGATTAACATTTGGGTAAATGCATTCACCTCTTGGAGCCAATCCCAAACTTAGGCATCCGCTAGATGACACCTGCTCTAACTAATTAGATGCATTTACCCTCTGGTTGTTAAAGACCTGTAGAGAGGGATGGAAACCCATGTAGCCAGATACACCCCAAATATGTAACAGTACCTGCCCTTCCCCCTCTCCAAGATCAAATGAATGATGAATTATGGCCCAGGAAGATGAATGGATTTGAATGGTATAGCCATAATAAGGTTGGCCAGCCTTAATTACAACATATTCCCCAAATCCCCTCTTACAAGTTCAAAATTTACAGCTCAAGACTATTGGGTCAAAATTAGGAGTGTTATAGTAACATCAAATTTGATAAATTTACCCCCTGGGTCCCCCCCTATCCTTCCAAATATGTTAGTAAAATAAATTAAATAAAAACCATACCTTTAGATTGAGTTTTCCAACAAAAACCAACACAATTGGAATCACCAAAAAAAACACTTCCTATCCCAGTCAAGTCCAGAACAGAAGAGAGTGATGCCAAGCTAAACCCAAGCTAACAGCACTTGTCCAGCTTCCTTATCTAGGGCTGTGATTGGCCAGGATGCCTCAGGCAAAGGTCACCCCATAATCTGGGGGAGGAGATTGGATAGGGGAGATGCATGCTGCATCCACATGCTTATCTATTTGGCGCTAAATCTATTTTAATACAAGGCCTGGATTACCTCACTTTGATTTACATCCTGGAGTAAACATGTGTGGGCCCACTTAGCACAAACTCAGGGTTACTGGGAATATTTGCATTTCACACCTAATTATATCACAAAATAGTACAAAATAGACCAGAAAAGTCGGCAATTTCAGCCGAGAATTAACAGGAAAAAGTAATTAAAAACAGGAAATTTAGAAGGAAAATACCGCTAATTAATGAACAAATAACCAGGCAAATAAAGTAAACAGGGAGTTTAGACAGAAATACCCCTAATTAGTGGACAAATACCCAGACAAATCAATAAAATAAACGGGGAGTTTAGACGGAAATACCGCTAATTAGTGGACACACCACCAAACAAATAAAATAAAATAAACGGGCCCCCCCTACAGAAGTAAATAGCGGGAACGATCCACAATCGTCACAATACCCCCTCCTAGGAGCAGGCGTCCTCGACTGACCTAAACTAGATTAAAGTTTGGAAGGTGAAGGAAATAGGGAAAGGCGACCATGACTGCCCGGCCATCCCACCAACCACAGATCATCCTAGATCAATACCCAACACCAACCCAACACCAGTTGTATCATACTTAACCACAAAGTCTTTGTTGAAACATACTTTTGATCAACCAACCGAACCTTGCAATTACCATCACCACATAATTAACATAAAACAGTCAACAAAATAAACCAACCCTTCAAGTCTCCTTGACCTGAATAATAAACTTCATTAACAACTTAAAGAAATTATCACCTACTTGCTTGTCAAACCCATTTTGCCCCTCCCTAAACAGTTGTGCCTTCCTACCATACTTTTACCCCATTAAAAAGTGTACAGCTAAAAGGCACCTGAAACCCAATTTGGACAAAAAGACATACAACAAGTAGTACCTTAACCACATAACATATTGCACACCACAAATCAATATGCAACCTAACCCAAACACACAAAAAAAATACAACACCACCACCAACTGTCCTTCTTGCCATCAGGGAGCTGCAAAACAGACTTCATCCTTCTGGGGGTGATACACGAAACAGGTCACTGAGTTTAAATGTTCTTCATGGGACACGATAGGAGCTTCTTCTTGTGGCACACTTCTCGTTCTTTAAAAGTCCTTGGGGACTTACCCGAAACAGGGTACTGAGTCTAAATGTTCTTCAAAATGTTCTTCTCGTTCTTTAAAAGTCCTGGGGGAAAGGCGACAGGGGACACTATTTTGTTACTGTCCAGACTTCCCACTGCGTTCGCCTAGTACACCGTCCACATGGGAATGTCACTCTCCATACCTCTTCACTACCATCCCTCTTCTGTGACAGACCGCCTGGGGATCCGGGGACAGCCTCAGTCACCACCTCGGGGTCTGTACTTGACTTTCAGCCTCCTTTAACAGTGTTCTTAGGGGCCCACGCACAAAACTGGATTATCATTGCCTGTGTTTAGCCGAGTCCACCCACCGTCTCCCATCACACGCCACTTGGCCTTGGAGAATGGTTTTTTTTTCTTCTTCTTCTGGGTGGTGTCTCATAATATTATACACAGGATTTCCAGGTGCCTCTGCCCATCTTGGCTGGTTTTACACAGATTCCCGGAGGATGGCTCCCTACTACTGCACCCCATCACCACCAGGACAGTCTGTAAACAGCAACCACAACAAGGGTGTTTAGGTAACAAAAGTTAATTTTATTATATATAGAGACTGTCCAGGGATTTAAACACAGCTCAGGTCTTCTCTCCTCCATCATCCGGGGGTGCTGGTCTTCTTGTTGATGGTGATGTTTATTTAAAATTTATTGTTAAACAAACTTAACTTTTTACTCTTTTCCTTACTACAAAAAAAATTAATTTCACAAAAAAAACTCTTATTTTTAAATAATGTGAGAGAAATTTCACACTCTTAAGGAACATAAAAATAAAAAAAAATTGAAAAAAAACAAGATAGCAACAGGTTTATATAAAAAAAAACAAAATACATCCCAACTTCCTGAGGTAGTTACAACACATTAATACTTTGATGGTATTGCAAGAAAAAAAAAATTTTAGTCCAGCCCAACACATACCCTACCCGTGTACCTCACCAACCCAGATTTACCATCCCTTTTGCCCCCCTCTTCAAAAACAGACGTCCTCGTCTGGGCTGAACTAAGGGTCAGGACTGCCCCATCTGCCTGCTGAAATACACTGATAAAGAATTTATGTTTAAGCTCCCCCCCCAAAAAAAATAAAAAAAATAACCCAAATGTACAAAAGAACAAAAATTCCTACGATAACAAGTAATTTTCAATCAACCTAGTTAAAATTTTGACAGTTACAATATAACCAGTGACAAAAAGTTTAGATATAAAAGCCAAAAGAATAAAAAAAAATGCACAAGAAAAAACAGATAGCAGAAAAAACAACACAAATTACTAGGAAGCAATTATTAGACAAAGGATTTAAAATTGAAATCAAGTTGCCAAACTAGCCGCAATGGCTTTACACCAATTTTATCAAAGAAGATATTAGTTCTGAAACTTGAAGCATTTTAGTTTACCCAATTTACTCAAAAATGAAAACCCCAAAATAGCAACAGGTTTTTATAAAAAAAAACAAAATACATCCCAACTTCCTGAGGTAGTTACAACACATTAATACTTTGATGGTATTGCAAGAAAAAAAAAATTTTAGTCCAGCCCAACACATACCCTACCCGTGTACCTCACCAACCCAGATTTACCATCCCTTTTGCCCCCCTCTTCAAAAACAGACGTCCTCGTCTGGGCTGAACTAAGGGTCAGGACTGCCCCATCTGCCTGCTGAAATACACTGATAAAGAATTTATGTTTAAGCTCCCCCCCCAAAAAAAAATAAAAAAAATAACCCAAATGTACAAAAGAACAAAAATTCCTACGATAACAAGTAATTTTCAATCAACCTAGTTAAAATTTTGACAGTTACAATATAACCAGTGACAAAAAGTTTAGATATAAAAGCCAAAAGAATAAAAAAAAATGCACAAGAAAAAACAGATAGCAGAAAAAACAACACAAATTACTAGGAAGCAATTATTAGACAAAGGATTTAAAATTGAAATCAAGCTGCCAAACTAGCCGCAATGGCTTTACACCAATTTTATCAAAGAAGATATTAGTTCTGAAACTTGAAGCATTTTAGTTTACCCAATTTACTCAAAAATGAAAACCCCAAAATATTTCTTCCCACCCCACTCAAAAAAAATTTGTTAACCCCAAAATTTTGTCATCTCCCCTGTCTCCCTTCACCTGCCAGATCACTCCTCCTCAGGGGCTGGCCCTGGGGGGTGCTGGTCTTCTCGTTGGTGGTACACCACCACCTTGCGGTCTGGGCTCCTGGTCGAGGTGCTGGTGGTTGGGGCAGTGTCTGGAATGGTTACCCGAACCACGGTCGAGCTAGGAGCAGGCACAGGGGTGCTTGCACCTCTCCCAGTGTCCTCTCCCGCCTCACCTGGTGTTTTTCCACTCTGCACCCTGTGGCCCAGCGTCTCCGGGTGATGAAGGATGATATGGGTGGTCTTCGACCTACGGCCGAAGGGGCCACCCAGACAATACGGACAGTAGTGCCCCGGCGCCGTCCCAGCTGGGCGTGTCCTCCTTACTGCATGGTTCACCCTGGGTGTTCCTGGAGCTTCTGCCGGGGGCTTTGGTACCTCCGTTGGGGCAGGGGGTGCAAACGGAGCATCTTTGGTGCCGGACCGACCCAGCGTCACCCTCATTGATTCTATCTTGGCTCCCGGTTCCTTAAGTCGGACATCTCTGGCCCCAAATACAGTCTCCCTACCTGGTCTCCTGGCTGCCATGATCTGAAGGTCACGGGCCCTACCCACTCCAGGAGGGCAGGGAGGGGACTGGGTTGCCACAGGCTTCCCAGCCTCACCCTTACCCTGAACCCCCCGAGGCTCACGCTTGACGGGCTCCTGAGCCCGATGCCCCTCATGAAGGAAATCCAAGTTGTCCTCCTCTGGGGCGGGAGGAGACATGCCGGCCGGACGCAAGTTTGCAGTCCGTGGACGTGCCCCACCCCGCTCACCCAGATCCACCTCCATCAGGCTTGGAATCCCCGATCTCCCTCGTGCTGCCACGGACGTCCCTCTCTTCTTTTGCCTCCCCAGCTCCACCAGGCCAGCTCCAAGGCGCTGAACCATCACACCCCGCCCTCCACAGCCTAGGACATGCCCGGGGAAGTCTGTATAACAGACAGACCTTCCACACCGCGGAAAAAGGGGGTCCCAAAAGTTGTTCATGATCTGAAACAAAGAGCACAACATTGAACAAAAATTAATCCCCAGTATACCAATCTCCCAAACGCTGAGGGGGCCTCCTCTGCCTCTGGGGGCGTCCAGAGACAGGGGGTTCCTCAAGTATCAGAGGGTCCTGTTCTGCTGTAGGTTCTTTAGCACTGAACGTGTCCACCCAGGAGACATCAAAAGTCTCCCTCAGAGAACATGGTTTCAGGTGGTCATGGTGAACCACCTTACTGGGTTCCTTCCGGCCGGCCTAGATCCTGTACAATACATCTGAAATGACCTGTACAATAACAAAAGGGCCCTTCCACTTTGCACAGAACTTAGGGGTCTTTCCACGTTTGTTTTCGGGGAAGTGGTACCAAACTACATCTTTTACCTTGTAAGAATTCTCAAAGAATCTGGTCATGTATCCCCTTTTTTGTCGGACAGCTGCTCTCTGAAGAGCATGCCTGCCGAGCTCATGGGCTTCCCTCATTCTACTTTGAACCTTCAAGACAAACTGAGGGGCATTCAAAGGGACCTCACCCGGACAGGGAGGGGTGGCAACATCAAGGGGAAGACTGGTCTCTCTACCAAAACACATCATATTGGGGGTCTCCTGGGTAGATTCCTGAACTAAGCTCCTATAAGCCATCAGGACATAGGGCAGCTGTTCATCCCAATCAAACTGATTCTCATCACAAAGCATTCCCAATAACTTCTCAAGGGTCTTGTTCTGTCTCTCTACTAGCCCATCACTTTTTGGGTTCCTAGCGGTGGTCCTAGTTTTATGGATACCCAAAACCTTGCACATCCTGGCAAAGATTTCCGACTCAAAGTTGGTACCCCTATCAGTATGCAGTTCCCTTGGGACCCCCAACCTCGTCACCCATCCCTCAAGGAACACTGTAGCCACAGTTTCAGCCTGCTGGTCAGGCAGTGCAAACGCCTCGACAAACTTAGTGAAATAATCACAGATCACCAAAATGTAAAGGTTCCCCCTGTCCGACTGGGGCAAAGGTCCTACAATGTCCATGGCTACTCTCTCAAAGGGCACCCCCACTATATACTGATGTAACTTTCCCCTTGCTTTCCTCCCTGGCTCTTTATACCTCTGACAGGTCAGACAAGACCCCACCCACCATTTCACATACTGGGACACCCCTGGCCAGTAATACCTAGCTTTTACCTTCTCATACACTTTGTTCACTCCCAAGTGGGCACCTGTCTTGGAGTCATGCAGCTGTTCCAAGATGACTCCCCTATACTTCTCTGGGACAACCAATTTCAACCAGTCCCTCTCTTTACAGTTTTCTCCCACCCAGCGATAGTACAACAACCCATCCCTCACCCGTAGACTGGACCAGCTAGTGAGTAAGGTTTTGGATTCCTGACTCCAGTGACTGACTTCCTCCCAAGAAGGCTTCTCACCTGACCCCACAACCAACCTGTATACTGGGCCTACTGAATTATCTTCCTCCTGAGCCTTCTTCATCTCTGCCACATCCCAGAAATCCAACCCAACCGGGTCCTCACCCGCTTCAACACTCAGTACCCTCAACTTCTCTGTCTCCTCACCTGTCTGTACTGCCACTGACACTTGACTCTTTTCCTGTAAAGCTACACACATGCACCCCTTACCTTCACAAGGCCTCCTTGACAAAGCATCGGCATTCTTATGCTGTACCCCTGGCCTACAAACCAACCTGTAATCATACTCTGCCAGAACATCCAGCCACCTTGCCAATTGTCCCTCCGGCTCTTTAAACCTATGAAGCCATCTCAATGAACCATGATCTGTCCTGATGGTGAAATGCCTGCCATAAAGATAACAACGGAAATGCTTCGCATGATAAACCACAGCCCAAAGCTCTCTTCGGGTCACACAATAGTTCCTCTCAGCTGTATTCAGGGACCGGCTAGAATATGCTATCACTCGCTCAGTATCATCCTGAATCTGGGAGAGAACTCCACCTATACCTACTCCACTTGCATCTGTGTCTAACAAATACTCTCCTTCATCTAAAGGATGGGCCAAAATGGGTGCTTTGGTCAACAAAACTTTCAACTTATCAAAAGCCTCCTGACACTGATCAGACCAACGAAACTCAGACTTCTTGTCAGTGAGACGGTTTAGAGGGTGGGCAATGTGGGCAAAACCCCTGATGTACTTCCTGTAATAAGATGCCAATCCAAGGAAACTTCTCACCTGGGTTTTACTGGTGGGAGTGGGCCACTTTGAAACAGACTCAACCTTAGCAGGATCAGTTGCTATCCCATCAGCACTCACAATATGACCCAAAAAGGCAACTTTCTCCTGAAAAAGGGTACACTTCTTTGGCTTCAGCTTAAGGTTGGCCTCCCTGAACCTTCTGAAAACCTCACTCAACCTATCCACCCCTTCTACCACTGATTTAGCCGGCACAATCACATCATCTAAGTACACCAAAAGCTGCTTGTAGGACATGCTACCCAAAACTGTTTGCATGAGTTTCTGAAATGTACCCGGGGCTCCCATGAGACCAAAGGGCATAACGTTCCACTGGTGTAGACCAAGATGTGTTGCAAAAGCTGTCTTTTGCTTGGATTCCTCATCCAACTCCACTTGCCAGTATCCACTCAACATATCTAGAGTACTGAACCATACTGACCCTGATAGACTTGACAAAAGTTCTGCTGTATTTGGCAACGGGATTCCTGAACCAGCACTTGCCTGGTTTACCAACCTCAAGTCAACACATAATCTGTAGGACCCATCAGCCTTTTTAACCATAACTACTGGGGAAGCCCAAGCGCTGTCAGACGGTTCCACCAAACCACGATCTAAAAGATCCAGAACCTGTTTTTCAACCTCTTTTCTCTGATGAGGGGGTAACCTACGGGGTGCCTGCTTGATAGGTTTAGAGTCCCCAGTTTCTATGTGGTGTTTTACCAAAGAAGTTCTCCCCAAGTCTTTATCATCCCTAGAGAATACATCCTGGTACTTGACCAACAACTCCCTGATCAGAACTCTATCTCCCTCTGGGACATTTTCTACAGCCCTATCATACAGATCCGTAAGATGTTCCGGCAATTCTTGCCCTTCAGAAACCTTTGACAACCTACGACAACTCTCATGACTTCCCTCCCCTTGGTTAATACTCTCAATCAACTCAGCTGGACTCAGAACTCCCACCGGCATTCCCTGATGTAAAACAACCACTTCTTCCAAGGTGTTACAAACCCTAACCACAAAACTCTCCTGTGATGGATCAACTACAGACTTGGCCAAAACCAAACCGCTCCTCTCAAACAAGCTCTCATTGGGGTCTACCACACAAACACCAGATGGCACTTCACCTTCCCCAACACAACTTCTTACTAAAAACTCACATCTAGGTGGAATCTCAACTTTACTATGTACCACAACCCTACAAGACACAGGTCTTCTATGCTGATCAAAACAAGGAACCCTCAAACCTCTACAAACCAGATGTTTCCTCACAAAATCTAAAGTACAACCTAGATCACAAAGCGCTGTCATGCCCAGGATCGCCTGGTCTGTTATGTGGGCAACTACAAACTCAAGGTCTAACTCCCATGGGCCAACCCAAGTCTTAACCACGACAGATCCCTCCACCACACATACACTACCGTCAGCAGTGACCAGCCTACCTACCTCAAAATCAGATGGCGGGGCCAAGGATAACCCTAACCTCCTACACACCTGGTATGATAAAATGGACACAGAAGCACCACTATCAATCAACAACTGGACCTCTTCTCCCTCTAGGACTCCCAATACAAACAAGCCAAGCTCTGAGTGGGGTACTCCATACTCACTAGAACATGCAGTAACATCCTCATTCAAAGTCTGGATCACAAGAACCGGGGGTCCATCCTGCTTCAACTCACCATATCCATCCGGGGCATCACTTGCAGCCTCTCTCAGCCCCGTGAGAGTGGCCTCTTCTAGTTTCCCTGTTTTTGGAGGGTAGGGCACTGGAACTTATAGTGACCCTCCTCACCACACTTAAAGCAGACTACAGTCTTCTTACCTCTTGATCCAGGCTCCATGCGCTTCAACATCTCCAATATCTGTACCATCAGCACCCTTAAATCCCCTCCTGCGACTGCAGACTCCTCCCCCACCATCCTAACCTGGGGTCTTACCTTCTTTGAGGAGTTCTCAAACCTCTCAATCAGTCTTACCGCTACCTCTATTTGTATCTCATGTTTCAAGTCCCCCTCTGGCAATCCGTCTAGTAAAGCTTTAAGTGTCAACTCACGCAAAATGTCCTCAGGGTACCCGGGAGATGCTCTTGCCACCAAGCAGCCAATCTCTGAGGCATAGGATGTGGCCGCCTCCCCTGGGTTACGCCTACGCCCCTGCAACTTACTTCTGAAAGATTCCTTTCTGTCCACTGACCCAAACCAGGACTCAAGCCTTTGAACCAGAATACGATAGTCCAAACGGGGCAATCTCAGACCTACCACATAGCTCCTCGCCTCCCCTTCCAAACTTACAAACAGGTGCTGTCCAATCTCTGGCTCCCTCCAACCATTGATGGCCGCACAGGTCTCAAACTGCATTATAAATTCATCCCAACTAATAGTTACCCCATCAAACCTGGGAGGTTTGGCATACCCAGAGCTTCTAGGGCGTGGACGGGCCGGTGGCATGGGCTGCCCCCGTGCCCCACGCTCCTCTTCGTCCTCATCAGAGCTCCGCCCAGCAGCCATGTCCAATGGATCTTCCTCCCTAGCATCAGCCAGAGCCGGAGAGCCATAGTTGGGACGAACTGCTGAGAAGGCACCCCTCAGACGGCTCCTCACCGAGTCCAAATATCCCCCGGATGGCCTTGGTGTATCAAAGAACTCATCCTCACCCATACCCTCACGGTTTGACCTTCTAGTACTCATGACCACAACCTTTAAATAGTCATACACAAATAAAATCTGGCCGCCATCCAAAAACACCTAAAACAAATAGACACTGAAATCTTTCCAACAAAGTTAAACTAAAAAAAATGAGATGCACAGCTTGCAACAAACCCACAACCTACAAGGAAAAAAAATAAGAGAAAATTAATGCAGCTAGAACTAAAAAAAAAAGGTTTAAAACAGCTGGTCATTTTTCACCACCTACAAAAAAAAGTACTACGATTAAACATTCCCAGAGCACTTACAGCCATGACAACCACTGTTAAGCCATCCCACCGCTGCCACCATAAAATAATGTGGCGGGACGGGCCCCCACCCCCGTGTAAACCCAATGGAGGGTCGAGCCCCCGGTCCCATCACCGTATTCCCATGGACCCGCAGACCTGCCCTGCACAGGTGTCTTATGAACAGGGACCCCCATGAAAGCAAGAGATCCCCCTTAAATGAGAGCCTTGTGGACAGGGATCCATCCTATATGGGTACATTATGGACCAGAACCCACCCTTGCCACCATAAACTTACATAGAGGGGTGAGTTTTACCACCTACCACCCGCCCCGGAACCACTGGGGTGACACGTCCCACAACCAGAGGGTACAGCCCCTGTCAGGCAAAGAGGCTGATGGCACCCCGGCACTCTACAGACCGGAGGCGCCCGCTCTCAAGCGACCCAAAGGTGCGGCCCCGCTTATATACTGCGAAGGCCGCCTCCCTGCTCACCCAACGACTGTGCAGATTTGAACCCGTGACCCTCAGATTGTTCACCTGGAACCCAAATCCAACCAACTCAATCCCGAGCAGGAGAGTGGACGTGTCCTGGTTTTTCCCTGAACCCTGAAAAACCCTGGTAACTTGTCAAAATTGCATTGTTTTACCAACTGACTTAACTCAAAATTGTAAAATACAACCATGAACCCAATTTACTTATGCTGCCACCAGGTCATTATTGAGGTTGACCAACCTATAGAATTCACTTATGCTGCCACCAGGTCATTTTGAGGTTGACCAACCTATAATATTGTTTTCAACTCTTGGTATTGTGACCTAAACTGTAGAGTAGGAGAACGTGGATAAGATGACTTATTGTGATCTGAGTGCTCTAGGACCAAGAATTTCAAGATGTTACCCATTTCAACTTCAAGGTACTAAGATTCATTTAACTAAAATGACATACCCAAAGGTGTATTAATCAGGGGAAGATGGACTACAGTGTCATAAAGTCTAAAAACTCTCAATATCAGGTGCTTCTAACCAATCCCAATATGACCATTGTGCTGTCGATGTTAACATTCACTGGCATGATATAACCATTTATCATCAATCAGGCGCCATATAACCATGAGGTGTGAGGTCCAGTTCAGGTAAGTTACCAGTCAAGTTCCTGCTAAAACTCTGCAAAGGTCTCCTGGGACAAGATCAACTAGACCAAGTTTCAGAAAGTGAAGTCAAAGTTCAGACCCTAATACAGGTCTTCTTAAAATAAACAAAGTGAAAACACAAGTATTGAAATTCATAATATATATTGACAACAAAAAGAAATAGTAACAAGGTAAAAGAATGTGTGTAAAAACAGAATATTGACAAGGGAAAGACTATAATCAACAAATTATGTAATTTAGAGAAAGTGTAGATGTATTAAATTTTATGAAAGTAAAACAATCAAATGAAACAAGTATGGAGTTAAAGATTATTTGAGAAATTATACAATTAGAGACTAAAGAAAGGCTTAATTTAGTTACAAACCAGAAACCCAATAATTAAAGCAAGAGACTTAAGGAAGGCTAAATTTAGTTAAGATCCAAAACCTGAATAATTAATTGTATAAGAGACTTAAGCAAGGCTATGATATCAAACACCAAAATTTAAGGAGTATTTACAATTAACATTTTGTAAAAAAAAGGGGTAATAAATTTTAATAGTTAAACAAATTACAAAAAAAAACAATGGAACTCCAATACCTGTAAACCCAACCTAAAGTGACAACACACATGACATTTATATAACATGACATTGGGCAACATGACATTTAACATGGATAAATCAGTGCACACGACAGCAAGCTTATGCAACACCACAAAAAAATAAAGGCATCAAGCATAAGATAAAAGCATAAATGAACCATTGAGGGTGTCAAATATAATGTAGAAATCATTACACACAACCAAAGTAAAATAGTAAAGGCTAATAGTTTAAAGGGAAACAGAAATGACAGGTGAACATTCAATGAAAGCAGACTTTAATAAGAATGCGCCGCAAGGCTAATTTGGAGCACCAACTAGCTGTCATGTTAACTCAAGGAAATAACTTTATAAGGGATGTTTGGGCTATAATTCTGGAAGGCTAATAATTTAAGTTAATATTATACCACAGTAAAAAAAAAACATGAAGTGAAACAATAAGAACAATATTTTAAATGGATAAACAAAGGTATTGACTTTAACATAAAAATAAGATATGTAAATGTAAAGCCCAGTGCAAGGCTAGTAATATTACACAAGCATTAATTAATAATAATAATTTACCCCAAAAAAGTAAGCTGGAAAATTAAAATTAGTTTATTTAATAAAATTTACTGTAGGACCAAGGAGGGCCACTGGGAAGGCTAATATGGTTCCAGGATAAAAAGAGGGAGGAAAAAAAACACAGTTTGACAGCTAGTTGTGCAGGAGTTGAAGAAAAAAAAAAAAAGGGGCAAGCTTCACAGCAGAAATAATCAAATACACACAACAGAAAAGCAGGCAACCAAGCATTAGAATTTGGAAAGAGGATGCATTAATTAATAAATGGCACACAAAGCTTAATTACAGAAGTTTTACCAAATCCAGTTTTAATGGCTGAAAAACACTTGACACACAACTTAAGTACCAGTAATTTGGAACTGTTTCAAATCAATCTTTAAACATAAATAATTAAACTTATACTATGAAATATTTTTAATCAAAGGGAGCCAGTATCAGCAAAAGTTAGCAGATTAAAATAAAGGTACACTTTAAAATCTAAGATATTGATTTACCAGAGATAAATTAATTATAACCACTCAGAAAGTTTAAATTACTTGGTGAATTACTTTACTTTATCTTTAAAACATTACAAAATAGGCACATATCAGCCATTAAACCAAATACACAGAAAAGTATATACAGGTTAACCTTCAAATTAACCAATTTAATCCCCACAAAATCTGACCCATAAACCAAATATTTCTACCCATACCAAAGGGCCCTGCTCACTGTTCTGAACTGTGGCATCCTCATTCCTGGGAGGGGGATCTCCCAGAAAGTGACTGGAAACCAGACCCTCCCTGAGAGTGCTCCACCACCTACCCAGGGCGGGGACTAGACTAGAAAGGACATGGTGATTGTGTAAAAGATCAAGGGACCTGTGATTAAAAGCCCAACCATCCCTGATGATTTATGAACCCAATAATGATTAACATTTGGGTAAATGCATTCACCTCTTGGAGCCAATCCCAAACTTAGGCATCCGCTAGATGACACCTGCTCTAACTAATTAGATGCATTTACCCTCTGGTTGTTAAAGACCTGTAGAGAGGGATGGAAACCCATGTAGCCAGATACACCCCAAATATGTAACAGTACCTGCCCTTCCCCCTCTCCAAGATGAAATGAATGATGAATTATGGCCCAGGAAGATGAATGGATTTGAATGGTATAGCCATAATAAGGTTGGCCAGCCTTAATTACAACATATTCCCCAAATCCCCTCTTACAAGTTCAAAATTTACAGCTCAAGACTATTGGGTCAAAATTAGGAGTGTTATAGTAACATCAAATTTGATAAATTTACCCCCTGGGTCCCCCCCTATCCTTCCAAATATGTTAGTAAAATAAATTAAATAAAAACCATACCTTTAGATTGAGTTTTCCAACAAAAACCAACACAATTGGAATCACCAAAAAAAACACTTCCTATCCCAGTCAAGTCCAGAACAGAAGAGAGTGATGCCAAGCTAAACCCAAGCTAACAGCACTTGTCCAGCTTCCTTATCTAGGGCTGTGATTGGCCAGGATGCCTCAGGCAAAGGTCACCCCATAATCTGGGGGAGGAGATTGGATAGGGGAGATGCATGCTGCATCCACATGCTTATCTATTTGGCGCTAAATCTATTTTAATACAAGGCCTGGATTACCTCACTTTGATTTACATCCTGGAGTAAACATGTGTGGGCCCACTTAGCACAAACTCAGGGTTACTGGGAATATTTGCATTTCACACCTAATTATATCACAAAATAGTACAAAATAGACCAGAAAAGTCGGCAATTTCAGCCGAGAATTAACAGGAAAAAGTAATTAAAAACAGGAAATTTAGAAGGAAAATACCGCTAATTAATGAACAAATAACCAGGCAAATAAAGTAAACAGGGAGTTTAGACGGAAATACCCCTAATTAGTGGACAAATACCCAGACAAATCAATAAAATAAACGGGGAGTTTAGACGGAAATACCGCTAATTAGTGGACACACCACCAAACAAATAAAATAAAATAAACGGGCCCCCCTACAGAAGTAAATAGCGGGAACGATCCACGATCGTCACAATACCCCCTCCTAGGAGCAGGCGTCCTCGACTGACCTAAACTAGATTAAAGTTTGGAAGGTGAAGGAAATAGGGAAAGGCGACCATGACTGCCCGGCCATCCCACCAACCACAGATCATCCTAGATCAATACCCAACACCAACCCAACACCAGTTGTATCATACTTAACCACAAAGTCTTTGTTGAAACATACTTTTGATCAACCAACCGAACCTTGCAATTACCATCACCACATAATTAACATAAAACAGTCAACAAAATAAACCAACCCTTCAAGTCTCCTTGACCTGAATAATAAACTTCATTAACAACTTAAAGAAATTATCACCTACTTGCTTGTCAAACCCATTTTGCCCCTCCCTAAACAGTTGTGCCTTCCTACCATACTTTTACCCCATTAAAAAGTGTACAGCTAAAAGGCACCTGAAACCCAATTTGGACAAAAAGACATACAACAAGTAGTACCTTAACCACATAACATATTGCACACCACAAATCAATATGCAACCTAACCCAAACACACAAAAAAAATACAACACCACCACCAACTGTCCTTCTTGCCATCAGGGAGCTGCAAAACAGACTTCATCCTTCTGGGGGTGATACACGAAACAGGTCACTGAGTTTAAATGTTCTTCATGGGACACGATAGGAGCTTCTTCTTGTGGCACACTTCTCGTTCTTTAAAAGTCCTTGGGGACTTACCCGAAACAGGGTACTGAGTCTAAATGTTCTTCAAAATGTTCTTCTCGTTCTTTAAAAGTCCTGGGGGAAAGGCGACAGGGGACACTATTTTGTTACTGTCCAGACTTCCCACTGCGTTCGCCTAGTACACCGTCCACGTGGGAATGTCACTCTCCATACCTCTTCACTACCATCCCTCTTCTGTGACAGACCGCCTGGGGATCCGGGGACAGCCTCAGTCACCACCTCGGGGTCTGTACCTGACTTTCAGCCTCCTTTAACAGTGTTCTTAGGGGCCCACGCACAAAACTGGATTATCATTGCCTGTGTTTAGCCGAGTCCACCCACCGTCTCCCATCACACGCCACTTGGCCTTGGAGAATGGTTTTTTTTTTTCTTCTTCTGGGTGGTGTCTCATAATATTATACACAGGATTTCCAGGTGCCTCTGCCCATCTTGGCTGGTTTTACACAGATTCCCGGAGGATGGCTCCCTACTACTGCACCCCATCACCACCAGGACAGTCTGTAAACAGCAACCACAACAAGGGTGTTTAGGTAACAAAAGTTAATTTTATTATATATAGAGACTGTCCAGGGATTTAAACACAGCTCAGGTCTTCTCTCCTCCATCATCCGGGGGTGCTGGTCTTCTTGTTGATGGTGATGTTTATTTAAAATTTATTGTTAAACAAACTTAACTTTTTACTCTTTTCCTTACTACAAAAAAAATTAATTCCACAAAAAAAACTCTTATTTTTAAATAATATGAGAGAAATTTCACACTCTTAAGGAACATAAAAATAAAAAAAAATTGAAAAAAAACAAGATAGCAACAGGTTTATATAAAAAAAACAAAATACATCCCAACTTCCTGAGGTAGTTACAACACATTAATACTTTGATGGTATTGCAAGAAAAAAAAAATTTTAGTCCAGCCCAACACATACCCTACCCGTGTACCTCACCAACCCAGATTTACCATCCCTTTTGCCCCCCTCTTCAAAAACAGACGTCCTCGTCTGGGCTGAACTAAGGGTCAGGACTGCCCCATCTGCCTGCTGAAATACACTGATAAAGAATTTATGTTTAAGCTCCCCCCCCCAAAAAAATAAAAAAAATAACCCAAATGTACAAAAGAACAAAAATTCCTACGATAACAAGTAATTTTCAATCAACCTAGTTAAAATTTTGACAGTTACAATATAACCAGTGACAAAAAGTTTAGATATAAAAGCCAAAAGAATAAAAAAAAATGCACAAGAAAAAACAGATAGCAGAAAAAACAACACAAATTACTAGGAAGCAATTATTAGACAAAGGATTTAAAATTGAAATCAAGCTGCCAAACTAGCCGCAATGGCTTTACACCAATTTTATCAAAGAAGATATTAGTTCTGAAACTTGAAGCATTTTAGTTTACCCAATTTACTCAAAAATGAAAACCCCAAAATATTTCTTCCCACCCCACTCAAAAAAAATTTGTTAACCCCAAAATTTTGTCATCTCCCCTGTCTCCCTTCACCTGCCAGATCACTCCTCCTCAGGGGCTGGCCCTGGGGGGTGCTGGTCTTCTCGTTGGTGGTACACCACCACCTTGCGGTCTGGGCTCCTGGTCGAGGTGCTGGTGGTTGGGGCAGTGTCTGGAATGGTTACCCGAACCACGGTCGAGCTAGGAGCAGGCACAGGGGTGCTTGCACCTCTCCCAGTGTCCTCTCCCGCCTCACCTGGTGTTTTTCCACTCTGCACCCTGTGGCCCAGCGTCTCCGGGTGATGAAGGATGATATGGGTGGTCTTCGACCTACGGCCGAAGGGGCCACCCAGACAATACGGACAGTAGTGCCCCGGCGCCGTCCCAGCTGGGCGTGTCCTCCTTACTGCATGGTTCACCCTGGGTGTTCCTGGAGCTTCTGCCGGGGGCTTTGGTACCTCCGTTGGGGCAGGGGGTGCAAACGGAGCATCTTTGGTGCCGGACCGACCCAGCGTCACCCTCATTGATTCTATCTTGGCTCCCGGTTCCTTAAGTCGGACATCTCTGGCCCCAAATACAGTCTCCCTACCTGGTCTCCTGGCTGCCATGATCTGAAGGTCACGGGCCCTACCCACTCCAGGAGGGCAGGGAGGGGACTGGGTTGCCACAGGCTTCCCAGCCTCACCCTTACCCTGAACCCCCCGAGGCTCACGCTTGACGGGCTCCTGAGCCCGATGCCCCTCATGAAGGAAATCCAAGTTGTCCTCCTCTGGGGCGGGAGGAGACATGCCGGCCGGACGCAAGTTTGCAGTCCGTGGACGTGCCCCACCCCGCTCACCCAGATCCACCTCCATCAGGCTTGGAATCCCCGATCTCCCTCGTGCTGCCACGGACGTCCCTCTCTTCTTTTGCCTCCCCGGCTCCACCAGGCCAGCTCCAAGGCACTGAACCATCACACCCCACCCTCCACAGCCTAGGACATGCCCGGGGAAGTCTGTATAACAGACAGACCTTCCACACCGCGGAAAAAGGGGGTCCCAAAAGTTGTTCATGATCTGAAACAAAGAGCACAACATTGAACAAAAATTAATCCCCAGTATACCAATCTCCCAAACGCTGAGGGGGCCTCCTCTGCCTCTGGGGGCGTCCAGAGACAGGGGGTTCCTCAAGTATCAGAGGGTCCTGTTCTGCTGTAGGTTCTTTAGCACTGAACGTGTCCACCCAGGAGACATCAAAAGTCTCCCTCAGAGAACATGGTTTCAGGTGGTCATGGTGAACCACCTTACTGGGTTCCTTCCGGCCGGCCTGGATCCTGTACAATACATCTGAAATGACCTGTACAATAACAAAAGGGCCCTTCCACTTTGCACAGAACTTAGGGGTCTTTCCACGTTTGTTTTCGGGGAAGTGGTACCAAACTACATCTTTTACCTTGTAAGAATTCTCAAAGAATCTGGTCATGTATCCCCTTTTTTGTCGGACAGCTGCTCTCTGAAGAGCATGCCTGCCGAGCTCATGGGCTTCCCTCATTCTACTTTGAACCTTCAAGACAAACTGAGGGGCATTCAAAGGGACCTCACCCGGACAGGGAGGGGTGGCAACATCAAGGGGAAGACTGGTCTCTCTACCAAAACACATCATATTGGGGGTCTCCTGGGTAGATTCCTGAACTGAGCTCCTATAAGCCATCAGGACATAGGGCAGCTGTTCATCCCAATCAAACTGATTCTCATCACAAAGCATTCCCAATAACTTCTCAAGGGTCTTGTTCTGTCTCTCTACTAGCCCATCACTTTTTGGGTTCCTAGCGGTGGTCCTAGTTTTATGGATACCCAAAACCTTGCACATCCTGGCAAAGATTTCCGACTCAAAGTTGGTACCCCTATCAGTATGCAGTTCCCTTGGGACCCCCAACCTCGTCACCCATCCCTCAAGGAACACTGTAGCCACAGTTTCAGCCTGCTGGTCAGGCAGTGCAAACGCCTCGACAAACTTAGTGAAATAATCACAGATCACCAAAATGTAAAGGTTCCCCCTGTCCGACTGGGGCAAAGGTCCTACAATGTCCATGGCTACTCTCTCAAAGGGCACCCCCACTATATACTGATGTAACTTTCCCCTTGCTTTCCTCCCTGGCTCTTTATACCTCTGACAGGTCAGACAAGACCCCACCCACCATTTCACATACTGGGACACCCCTGGCCAGTAATACCTAGCTTTTACCTTCTCATACACTTTGTTCACTCCAAAGTGGGCACCTGTCTTGGAGTCATGCAGCTGTTCCAAGATGACTCCCCTATACTTCTCTGGGACAACCAATTTCAACCGGTCCCTCTCTTTACAGTTTTCTCCCACCCAGCGATAGTACAACAACCCATCCCTCACCCGTAGACTGGACCAGCTAGTGAGTAAGGTTTTGGATTCCTGACTCCAGTGACTGACTTCCTCCCAAGAAGGCTTCTCACCTGACCCCACAACCAACCTGTATACTGGGCCTACTGAATTATCTTTCTCCTGAGCCTTCTTCATCTCTGCCACATCCCAGAAATCCAACCCAACCGGGTCCTCACCCGCTTCAACACTCAGTACCCTCAACTTCTCTGTCTCCTCACCTGTCTGTACTGCCACTGACACTTGACTCTTTTCCTGTAAAGCTACACACATGCACCCCTTACCTTCACAAGGCCTCCTTGACAAAGCATCGGCATTCTTATGCTGTACCCCTGGCCTACAAACCAACCTGTAATCATACTCTGCCAGAACATCCAGCCACCTTGCCAATTGTCCCTCCGGCTCTTTAAACCTATGAAGCCATCTCAATGAACCATGATCTGTCCTGATGGTGAAATGCCTGCCATAAAGATAACAACGGAAATGCTTCACATGATAAACCACAGCCCAAAGCTCTCTTCGGGTCACACAATAGTTCCTCTCAGCTGTATTCAGGGACCGGCTAGAATATGCTATCACTCGCTCAGTATCATCCTGAATCTGGGAGAGAACTCCACCTATACCTACTCCACTTGCATCTGTGTCTAACAAATACTCTCCTTCATCTAAAGGATGGGCCAAAATGGGTGCTTTGGTCAACAAAACTTTCAACTTATCAAAAGCCTCCTGACACTGATCAGACCAACGAAACTCAGACTTCTTGTCAGTGAGACGGTTTAGAGGGTGGGCAATGTGGGCAAAACCCCTGATGTACTTCCTGTAATAAGATGCCAATCCAAGGAAACTTCTCACCTGGGTTTTACTGGTGGGAGTGGGCCACTTTGAAACAGACTCAACCTTAGCAGGATCAGTTGCTATCCCATCAGCACTCACAATATGACCCAAAAAGGCAACTTTCTCCTGAAAAAGGGTACACTTCTTTGGCTTCAGCTTAAGGTTGGCCTCCCTGAACCTTCTGAAAACCTCACTCAACCTATCCACCCCTTCTACCACTGATTTAGCCGGCACAATCACATCATCTAAGTACACCAAAAGCTGCTTGTAGGACATGCTACCCAAAACTGTTTGCATGAGTTTCTGAAATGTACCCGGGGCTCCCATGAGACCAAAGGGCATAACGTTCCACTGGTGTAGACCAAGATGTGTTGCAAAAGCTGTCTTTTGCTTGGATTCCTCATCCAACTCCACTTGCCAGTATCCACTCAACATATCTAGAGTACTGAACCATACTGACCCTGATAGACTTGACAAAAGTTCTGCCGTATTTGGCAACGGGATTCCTGAACCAGCACTTGCCTGGTTTACCAACCTCAAGTCAACACATAATCTGTAGGACCCATCAGCCTTTTTAACCATAACTACTGGGGAAGCCCAAGCGCTGTCAGACGGTTCCACCAACCCACGATCTAAAAGATCCAGAACCTGTTTTTCAACCTCTTTTCTCTGATGAGGGGGTAACCTACGGGGTGCCTGCTTGATAGGTTTAGAGTCCCCAGTTTCTATGTGGTGTTTTACCAAAGAAGTTCTCCCCAAGTCTTTATCATCCCTAGAGAATACATCCTGGTACTTGACCAACAACTCCCTGATCAGAACTCTATCTCCCTCTGGGACATTTTCTACAGCCCTATCATACAGATCCGTAAGATGTTCCGGCAATTCTTGCCCTTCAGAAACCTTTGACAACCTACGACAACTCTCATGACTTCCCTCCCCTTGGTTAATACTCTCAATCAACTCAGCTGGACTCAGAACTCCCACCGACATTCCCTGATGTAAAACAACCACTTCTTCCAAGGTGTTACAAACCCTAACCACAAAACTCTCCTGTGATGGATCAACTACAGACTTGGCCAAAACCAAACCGCTCCTCTCAAACAAGCTCTCATTGGGGTCTACCACACAAACACCAGATGGCACTTCACCTTCCCCAACACAACTTCTTACTAAAAACTCACATCTAGGTGGAATCTCAACTTTACTATGTACCACAACCCTACAAGACACAGGTCTTCTATGCTGATCAAAACAAGGAACCCTCAAACCTCTACAAACCAGATGTTTCCTCACAAAATCTAAAGTACAACCTAGATCACAAAGCGCTGTCATGCCCAGGATCGCCTGGTCTGTTATGTGGGCAACTACAAACTCAAGGTCTAACTCCCATGGGCCAACCCAAGTCTTAACCACGACAGATCCCTCCACCACACATACACTACCGTCAGCAGTGACCAGCCTACCTACCTCAAAATCAGATGGCGGGGCCAAGGATAACCCTAACCTCCTACACACCTGGTATGATAAAATGGACACAGAAGCACCACTATCAATCAACAACTGGACCTCTTCTCCCTCTAGGACTCCCAATACAAACAAGCCAAGCTCTGAGTGGGGTACTCCATACTCACTAGAACATGCAGTAACATCCTCATTCAAAGTCTGGATCACAAGAACCGGGGGTCCATCCTGCTTCAACTCACCATATCCATCCGGGGCATCACTTGCAGCCTCTCTCAGCCCCGTGAGAGTGGCCTCTTCTAGTTTCCCTGTTTTTGGAGGGTAGGGCACTGGAACTTATAGTGACCCTCCTCACCACACTTAAAGCAGACTACAGTCTTCTTACCTCTTGATCCAGGCTCCATGCGCTTCAACATCTCCAATATCTGTACCATCAGCACCCTTAAATCCCCTCCTGCGACTGCAGACTCCTCCCCCACCATCCTAACCTGGGGTCTTACCTTCTTTGAGGAGTTCTCAAACCTCTCAATCAGTCTTACCGCTACCTCTATTTGTATCTCATGTTTCAAGTCCCCCTCTGGCAATCCGTCTAGTAAAGCTTTAAGTGTCAACTCACGCAAAATGTCCTCAGGGTACCCGGGAGATGCTCTTGCCACCAAGCAGCCAATCTCTGAGGCATAGGATGTGGCCGCCTCCCCTGGGTTACGCCTACGCCCCTGCAACTTACTTCTGAAAGATTCCTTTCTGTCCACTGACCCAAACCAGGACTCAAGCCTTTGAACCAGAATACGATAGTCCAAACGGGGCAATCTCAGACCTACCACATAGCTCCTCGCCTCCCCTTCCAAACTTACAAACAGGTGCTGTCCAATCTCTGGCTCCCTCCAACCATTGATGGCCGCACAGGTCTCAAACTGCATTATAAATTCATCCCAACTAATAGTTACCCCATCAAACCTGGGAGGTTTGGCATACCCAGAGCTTCTAGGGCGTGGACGGGCCGGTGGCATGGGCTGCCCCCGTGCCCCACGCTCCTCTTCGTCCTCATCAGAGCTCCGCCCAGCAGCCATGTCCAATGGATCTTCCTCCCTAGCATCAGCCAGAGCCGGAGAGCCATAGTTGGGATGAACTGCTGAGAAGGCACCCCTCAGACGGCTCCTCACCGAGTCCAAATATCCCCCGGATGGCCTTGGTGTATCAAAGAACTCATCCTCACCCATACCCTCACGGTTTGACCTTCTAGTACTCATGACCACAACCTTTAAATAGTCATACACAAATAAAATCTGGCCGCCATCCAAAAACACCTAAAACAAATAGACACTGAAATCTTTCCAACAAAGTTAAACTAAAAAAAATGAGATGCACAGCTTGCAACAAACCCACAACCTACAAGGAAAAAAAATAAGAGAAAATTAATGCAGCTAGAACTAAAAAAAAAAGGTTTAAAACAGCTGGTCATTTTTCACCACCTACAAAAAAAAGTACTACGATTAAACATTCCCAGAGCACTTACAGCCATGACAACCACTGTTAAGCCATCCCACCGCTGCCACCATAAAATAATGTGGCGGGACGGGCCCCCACCCCCGTGTAAACCCAATGGAGGGTCGAGCCCCCGGTCCCATCACCGTATTCCCATGGACCCGCAGACCTGCCCTGCACAGGTGTCTTATGAACAGGGACCCCCATGAAAGCAAGAGATCCCCCTTAAATGAGAGTCTTGTGGACAGGGATCCATCCTATATGGGTACATTATGGACCAGAACCCACCCTTGCCACCATAAACTTACATAGAGGGGTGAGTTTTACCACCTACCACCCGCCCCGGAACCACTGGGGTGACACGTCCCACAACCAGAGGGTACAGCCCCTGTCAGGCAAAGAGGCTGATGGCACCCCGGCACTCTACAGACCGGAGGCGCCCGCTCTCAAGCGACCCAAAGGTGCGGCCCCGCTTATATACTGCGAAGGCCGCCTCCCTGCTCACCCAACGACTGTGCAGATTTGAACCCGTGACCCTCAGATTGTTCACCTGGAACCCAAATCCAACCAACTCAATCCCGAGCAGGAGAGTGGACGTGTCCTGGTTTTTCCCTGAACCCTGAAAAACCCTGGTAACTTGTCAAAATTGCATTGTTTTACCAACTGACTTAACTCAAAATTGTAAAATACAACCATGAACCCAATTTACTTATGCTGCCACCAGGTCATTATTGAGGTTGACCAACCTATAGAATTCACTTATGCTGCCACCAGGTCATTTTGAGGTTGACCAACCTATAATATTGTTTTCAACTCTTGGTATTGTGACCTAAACTGTAGAGTAGGAGAACGTGGATAAGATGACTTATTGTGATCTGAGTGCTCTAGGACCAAGATAAAAGCATAAATGAACCATTGAGGGTGTTAAATATAATGTAGAAATCATTACACACAACCAAAGTAAAATAGTAAAGGCTAATAGTTTAAAGGGAAACAGAAATGACAGGTGAACATTCAATGAAAGCAGACTTTAATAAGAATGCGCCGCAAGGCTAATTTGGAGCACCAACTAGCTGTCATGTTAACTCAAGGAAATAACTTTATAAGGGATGTTTGGGCTATAATTCTGGAAGGCTAATAATTTAAGTTAATATTATACCACAGTAAAAAAAAACATGAAGTGAAACAATAAGAACAATATTTTAAATGGATAAACAAAGGTATTGACTTTAACATAAAAATAAGATATGTAAATGTAAAGCCCAGTGCAAGGCTAGTAATATTACACAAGCATTAATTAATAATAATAATTTACCCCAAAAAAGTAAGCTGGAAAATTAAAATTAGTTTATTTAATAAAATTTACTGTAGGACCAAGGAGGGCCACTGGGAAGGCTAATATGGTTCCAGGATAAAAAGAGGGAGGAAAAAAAACACAGTTTGACAGCTAGTTGTGCAGGAGTTGAAGAAAAAAAAAAAAAAAGGGCAAGCTTCACAGCAGAAATAATCAAATACACACAACAGAAAAGCAGGCAACCAAGCATTAGAATTTGGAAAGAGGATGCATTAATTAATAAATGACACACAAAGCTTAATTACAGAAGTTTTACCAAATCCAGTTTTAATGGCTGAAAAACACTTGACACACAACTTAAGTACCAGTAATTTGGAACTGTTTCAAATCAATCTTTAAACATAAATAATTAAACTTATACTATGAAATATTTTTAATCAAAGGGAGCCAGTATCAGCAATTGTGGTCCGTTTTGAGGAGAAAAACGGGATAAGTGGTTTTCTAGGGATAAATTCTTGTCCTGTTTTATACAGCAAAGGTATTCGAAAATATAAAGATAATAATTGTCAATTGATGCACAATACTTATTTTGATGCAGTTTATAACGGCTGCCATGCTTTATTTTTAGTGTATTTATCATGTGAAATGGGCGATAATAGGGGTATCTGAAACTCAAACTGCCTGAGAAGGGGGTTCAGTGCTGAAGAGAGGCAAACACAGCCGGCCTCGGGGCCCACTGTGCAGTGTTGCAGTGGGACATGCTTTTTGCACAGTGGGACCCGCTCAATGAGCATACAGTTTTTCATGAAATTATAAATTTATTATTAAATGGCAAGCATAACTATCACTATCTATTCTGTCTCCCCATTTTATGACACAGTGGGCTTATACCCCTTCATTTAATTACACAGTGAGCACCACCCTGGCCATCTACTGTACACAGACAGACAGACTTCCACAGTGGGCCCATACTTCCTCATTTATGACACAGTGGGCCTATACCCCCTCATTTACTTACAGAGTAAGTACCACCCTCGCCATATACTGTACATATACTGTCCAGCCTCAGTTCCTCCCTTATTTGCAGAGTGGGCCCATGCCTCCTCATTCTATGACACAGTGGGCCTATACTCCATTTACTTACCCAGTGGGCACCACTCTCGCCATCTACTGTACACAAACTGTATAGCCTCATTTCCCCCCTTATTTCACCAGTGGGCCCATACCACCTCATTTATGACACGGTGGGCCTATACCCCCTCATTTTCTTACATAGTGAGTACCAACCTTGCCATCTACTTTATACAAAATATGCAGCCTCAGTTCCTCCCTTACTTACCCAATGGGACCATACCTTCTTATTTTATGACACAGTGGGCCTATACCCCCTCACTTACTTACACAGTTGGCACCACCCTCGCCATCTACTTTGCAAAAACTGTGCAGCCTCAGTTCCTCCCTTATTTGCACAGTGGGCTCATACCTCCTCATTTATGACACGGTGAGCCTATACCCCCTCATCTTCTGACACAGTGAATACCAACCTCACCATCTACTGTGCACAGACTTTTCTTACATAGTGGGCACCACTCTCGCCATCTACTGTACACAGACTGTCCAGCCTTATTTCCTCTCTTACTTGCACAGTGGGCCCATACCTCCTCATTTTATGCAACAGTGGGCCTATACCCCCATTTACTTATACAGGGTGCACCACCAAAGCCGTCTACTGTACACAAACTGCCCAGCTTCATTTTCTCCCTTACTTGCACAGTGGTTCCATACCTCCTCATTTTTTGACACAGTGGGCCTATACCCCCCATTTTCTTACACAGTGGGCAAAGGGAAATGAGGCTGGACAGTGTGTGTACAGCAGATTTCGAGGGTGGTGCCCACTGTGTAAGAAAAAGAAGGTGTAGGCCCACTCTGTCATAAAATGAGGAGGTATGGGCCCACTGTGCAAGTAAGGGAGGAACCGAGGCTGGACAGTCTGTGTACAGTACATGGCGCGGGTGGTGCCCACTGTGTAAGTAAATGAGGGGGTATAGGCCCACTGTGTGATAAAATGAGGAGATATGGGCCCACTGTGCCAGTAAGGGAAGAACTGAGGCTGGACAGTCTGTGTACAGTAGAGGGCGAGGTTAGTACTCACTGTGTAAGTAAACGAGAGGGTATAGGCCCACTGTGTCCTAAAATGAGGAGGTATGGGCCCACTGTGCTATAAGAGACGAACTTAGGCTGGACAATCTGTGTACAGTAGATGGTGAGTGTGGTGTCCACGGTGTAAGAAAATGAGTTGGTATAGGCCCACCATAGGCCCACCATATCATAAATTAGGAGATATAGGCCCACTGTACAAGGAAAGGAGGAACTTAATTAGGCTTGACAGTCCTAGTACAGTAGATGGCAAAGGTGGTGCTCACTGTGTAAGTAAATGAGGGGGGTATAGGCCCACTGTGTCATAAAATGAGGAGGTATGGGCCCACTGTGCAAGTAATAGAGGAAATGAGGCTGGACAGTCTGTGTACAGTAGATGGTGCGGGTGGTGCCCACTGTGTAAGTAAATGAGGGGGTATAGGCCCACTGTGTCATAAAATGAGGAGGTATGGGCCCACTGTGTAAATAAAAGAAGAACTAGGTGCGTGTTTCTGGATAAAGTTGTTTCTTTGGTTTTGATTGGGAACCAGCTTTTCATTGTGAAATAATTCGCACTCTTATTGTTACAGTGAGCCCCGAGGCCGGCTATGCATTCCTCCCGTCAGCGATGATCTTTCTTTTGAACTGCCTGTCAGGAGTGCTTACATGTTTTACGTTGGTACACCTGATCGCCATCGCCGGATTATGGTCACCCCTGAATAACGACTTTGGCTTTGGAATAGTTTTTACTTCATTGTGCTTTGTTTTAAACTATAGGGATGAGAATTTTGGAGGGATACTTCGATTTTGTGGTTACCTTAAATTGTAAATATTAATGTTGCTCTATATGCCATTTTTAAAAGTCTAACTTATCACTGATGTTGGAGAAGACACCCCCCCCCAAAAAAAAAAAAAAAAAAAACCAAACCCCCCACCCACCCACCCCACCCCACTAAAAAAACAACAACAAACCCCCCCCCACCCCACCCCCACTAAAAAAAATTAGACCCTGGCTACCTTGATATTTAAATATTTATTTAATAGTAATATTTAATATATAATGTTGTTATACAGTCACTGAGTATTTAAAATATAAAAATGTCCTCAGATGCTTTAAATACCGGTACAATCAGTAAAAAAATTATCCATCATTTGAGACATATTGCTCAAAGGCAAAATATTTTTTAAAGTCCTTTCAGGATTTTTTTTTTCATTCTTGTAGCAAAATATTAAGTGTCCCCTCAGACTGGGAGACCTGGGTTTGATTCCCAGTGATGTGGAATGACACATCATAGCTCAGTGACAGAGCACTCAGTCTATTATTTTGTTGCTGCAAAATACTATGACATAAAAAAATGTATATATTTTTAAAGAAAATTTGCTTTTTTTTGTATTGGTACATATCTCTTACTGAGTACCTAACATGTGTTTAAAATACCCCTTTTTGACCCCAGCCAGCCATATTCTATTTCGTGTGTATTTAGCTTGTTGCCTGGACCATAATAAGGATTTCCAAGAGTTATTGAGCAGGCTATTGGGAGCGCTTATTTGTTTTCATGTTGGTTTGATTGATCGCTGCTGCTGAATTATGTGGTAAGGATGTTGGTTGGAGGTGTAGGTGTGCAAAATGATATGACTAATAATTTGTTCTGAAAGTCTCCTGGGGTCATATTCACAAAGAGATCTTAAGTCTGAGACAGAAAATAGTCTCAGATTTGAGATTTGGTCTGAGACCAGTCTCAAGTCTCACTCAGCAAGAAAAGGCTTGTATGGGCTGTATCTCACAAACTGTGAGGAGTAGGATGCTGACACTTGGTAGGGGCACTGGCTAGGGGATGTAGGTGTGTGGTGTCATGGAATGACCTAGATTTGACCTGTGACCTTACTGCAGTGACCTTGACCTTTAAAATCTTGATATTTGATTTGTCATTATACACAGTTTCCTGTAATTTCTCCTTCATCTTTTCACTAATTGTATCGACCGGAGGCAATTAATTAAAGAATACTACATGACCTAGGTTTCACTACTTCTATATCTCATGGTGTTGAATAATATTTTCCCAGGCTGTGAGGTACTGGCATCTCTGATGCTACTTTCTTGTACTTCCTTTTCACCACATTATACAATATACACTTTAACAAAATGTGGTGCCTGGTGGCAGCAGAAGTGGCCTGGACAAGATTTTCAAACTCATGGTCACTGCGACAAGGTCAAATGAAGGTCACAAAATGATGATGCACACCTACAACCCCTAAGCAATGTCCCTTCCTACACTTTACAGTTTCCAAGATATAGCCTGGACAATATTACATAGGACAAGGTCACTACGGCAAGGTCTCTTCCATAAGAAGTCATACCCACGAGTTAGCAACTCATTCCCACAAGTTAGCAAGTCGTTACCACAGGTTAGCAATAGGTTCCCACAAGATACTAAGTCCTTCCCACAAGTTAGCAAGTTGTTCCCACAACATTGCAAATTGTTCCCACAAGGTAGCAAGTTGTTCCCACAAGTTATTACATGGCTACCACAAGATAGCAAGTTATTACCGCAATTTAGCAAGTCATTACCACAAGTTAGCAAGTCATTCCCACAAGATACTAAGTTGTTCCCACAAGTTACTAAGCTGTTTCCACAAGATACTAAGTTGTTCCCACAAGATAGCAAGTCGTTCCAACAAGTTAGCCAGTTATTCCCACAAGTTATTACATGGTTACGACTAGTGCTGGGACGAGTTGACGGAAACTCGAGTTACAACTCGATGGGCGATAACTGGGGGTCACATCGATCTGCGCAAGTGAAACTCGAGTTTTTGAAAACGTATATATTTTCATCATCTAAGGCTGACACTTCACCAAAACAATAGAAATATCTGAAATTTTCAAAAATATATTGTATTTTTACTTTATTCTTGCTTAAATCAATGAAGATTTAACTTAAATTATATCGCGAAAGCCCATTTCCAGTTCAAAGTTTTGCCTCATGTACGGTTATGTAAAATATTTTCGCTAACAAACGAAATACTTTATCCCGGAAATTACTCGAGTTTGACTCGAGTTCAACTCGCTTCTAACAAGCGATGCTCGATCTGTCATTTAAGCTGGCGATCCCACCACTAGTTACGACACAATAGCAAGTCATTACAACAAGTTAGCAAGTCTTTAGCACAAGTAAGCAAGTCATTCCCACAAGAAACTAAGTCATTCCCATGAGACACTAAGTCATTCCCACAAGTTAGCAAGTCTTTCCCACAAGATACTAAGTTGTTCCCACAAGTTACTAAGTTGTTCCCACAAGTAACAAGTCGTTTCCACAAGATAGCAAGTCATTCCCACAAGTTAGCAAGTTATTACCACAAGTTAAGAATTCTTTACCACAAGATAGCAAGTCATTCCAACAAGTTAGCTAGGGGGCTCGGTGGTGTAGCGTTAGAGTTCTCGCCTCCAACCTCTGTGGCCGCCGGTTCGAATCTCGGGCCGGGCGCTTCATGTTGGAAAGTTGGTAGTTACTTGCCGATGCCCGGTGGTTTACAGTGCAGTATGCACTGGTTTCCTCCACCTGTAAAACTACCCATCGCAATATGACCCTGGCTGTTGAACGCGACGTAAAACAACAACTAAACTCAAATTCAAATCCAACAAGTTAGCCAGTTGTTCCCACAAGTTATTACATATGATTACCACAAGATAGTAAGTTGTTACCACAAGAGAGCAAGTCATTCCCACAAGTTAACAAGTTGTTTGTTGTAAGTAATACCTTTTAAAATAGTTTGACAACCTTATCGAATACACAGCTAATTATCTAAACATAGAGAGAAAATAAAAGTACAATTAAAATTATTTCAAAAAAATATAAATAAATATCACATTTTGACTTCAATAATGTATGGGTGGTTGTTGCCTGGTTTAGACGTCTGTACAGAATTTGTGTATTTTCTGCGAATAGTTTTTATCCCGAATTTCTGGCAGATGACTTTTCCTCGCGAGACCACGAACCGGCTTATTTACCCACCAGTGTCAAGATGACACTTTTGAGGATATATAAAAATATAAAAGCATTAGAGTCAAGAATAGTTAAGATATTTGGTTCCTATAGTGGACAAGGTAAAAATATGGTGAATTTTATAATCAGAAGATACAGAGCAGACAAGAAATTAATTAACTCCCCTATTTTCGCCCAAGTACTCCTATGAGTAAGCCGGGTGTACTGCTTCTAGGCATAAGTTGGCCGCGGTCATAAGTTGGCCGCCACTAATTTAATTGGGCCAAACAGACAAATAAGTCTTTGTACAGTGTTTAAAACGAATAAAAAGCATAAATGTAATAATAATGGACCATTTGCGATTGCAATCAGTTTTTAAATTTGTACTGCTTCCCTCCATAAGTTGGCCGTAGTCATAAGTTGGCCGCCCTCAGCACAGCTTCACAGGGCTTTAACATGAGTGGCCTACTACACCCTGAAACCATGTATTATTATTAAACTTATTATTAGACCGAGTATCTGTCCCGTCGCCAATTGTTATTGAAATACTGATGGACACAATGGCGAGGGACAGAGTTCACATGTACTGGTTTTCTGTGTAAATTTTGAAATGTTGAAAATTATTCCATTTACTTTATAAAGTCCTTTTTATGTTTATATAGATGTATACGATTTACAATACATATGTTGTTAAACTAAACTGCTTTTACAAGCCTGAAATTTCTTTTGTAGTTGGCTATGTAATGTTTAGGGTTTGTTTACATTTTTAAAAATAGGCTGAAATACATACATGCCAGTTTGATTGGCATTAAATATTAATGAACGGCACATATACATCAGTTAAAGAATTCAAATAACACCTTATACTTGTGGTAATATGTGTACAAATATGCCGTTCAAAATTTACACTAAAAACAAGTACATGTGAGCTCTGTCCCTCGCCATTGTGTCCATCAGTATATCAATAACAATTGGCGACGGGGCAGATACTCGGTCTAACTTACTATATGCAACAGTTTTCATTGGTGTACAATAACCTACTTGTCTTTCTGGAGCCTGTAGATGAGCCACGGCCAACTTATGACTGCGGCCAACTTATGGAGGGAAGCAGTAGCAATTTCAAGATTTGGTGATGGTGGCCAACTTATGACCGCGGCCAACTTATGCCTAGAAGCAGTAAGCCAATTCGCGTTTGTATCTTCTGGTGTAAACAATCGACGGAGGACACATAAACAAATGCACATAGTGGACTTTACTTGCCCATTTACAAAATAAAAATGACTATCTCTGAAAATATTTTCGCCAAATAAAAAGCAACAGAAACTGTACTGCCTGGCCACCAATTATGGTCACGTCTGTGTAGGAAAATTAATTCCTGTGCTTCAATAAATGAAAATAACACTACAGATATTAATTAGTGTGTGTTTATTTTACTAATCCAAAGTTTTGCCTCCGTTTCAGCACAACCAATTTCCTCTGTACATGTACATTGCACCAAAAATGCCCTATTATCACCCGAACAACTGGAATTTCTTCATACCAATTATGGTCACTCCATTATTTTAGCCACTGATATAACAGAAAATAATGTTTGATCTGTGGTGCTCTGCAAATATAACTTAATGTTTAGCCTTTAAAAATATATTTTAATAATCTTTTGTTATTTTGAATAGGATTACTCTAGCTGTTTACAATTACTTCATGTTTTCCTCACCATGGCATTTACTTTTATTTGACCGGCTGGTGGTGGCCATAATTGGTACACTGACCATAATTGGTGGCAAGGCAGTACTGCTGCTTCTACTGCTCAGCTACCCAAGTTCGTCGCATACCCATGTTCGTCACCTGCCTTGAAAACTGAAAAGGACCAGCAATATTGATACTGAAACAAGCTGAACAGGTGGTTTTGGCACACATGTATTACTCTACAAAGAAAGATAATTGCTAATAGGTTTAAATATTGTCAAAAAATGCAGGTGACGAACTTGGGTAGGCGACGAACTTGGGAAGCTGAGCAGTAGGCATAAGTTGGCCGCGGACATAAGTTGGCCGCCACTCATTTGAATGTGTCAAACAGACAAATGTGTGGTTGGACAAGGTTAAAAAGTTGTATGTATCATAAATCTTATTATAATAGACCATTCAAGAATGATACAGGCCTTTAGATTTATAGAAATTTCAAAATATGACGAAGGCGGCCAACTTATGTCCACGGCCAACTTATGCCTAGAAGCAATAATAAATTGCCTTTTAAAAAGTATAAAAATCATATTTGTTGGTAAAAAAACCACATATTATAGCACATATTGTACGGCTATACTACTCCTCAGCAGGCCTGGGACGAATACTTTCAAAAGTATTCGAATACGAATACTTTTCATTTCCATGAATATGAATACATCAGTTTCAAAAGTATTCGAATACGAATACTTTTTGAAAAGTATTCGAATACATTTACGAATACATTTATGAATACATTTTAAGTAAACCCCAATTCATACAATCATTTTTAATAAATTTTAATAATTTTACCTTTCAGAATAAAATATACAAACATGAAAGCACAATTCAGTAAATGATGGTTCAGATTCACATCATATTTGACAAGAATTAATTTTTGCTCCAAGATCTGAATATTCAGTCTAATAAACATCAGCTACTCAAAAGAGTTTTTTTTTTCCCCATTTTTTTTTTTTTTTTTTTTGAAAAGGACATCATAGTGCCCTAAACATCTTGTATTTAACTGAGATAGCCATTGTTTTGGAAATCTTTATGATGGGATTACTACTACAACAAGACTGTCACAATAGGTGTCACATAAGTTTGCCTAAGAATTACCCATATATGACCAATGACACTGGTATTGAAACAGATACAAGTTAATCCCCTATTGTAGCAAAGGCAAACACAGTTGTCATTTTAAGGTAGGTAGCTTGGTGTTTATAATTTCATGAATTTTATAATAACATAACACTACATTATGAAAACCAATGTGGATTAAAACACACATGTCATTTATCAATATAAAAGTTAAACACAGACTAATTGCATTTATGAGATGTAAGAGAAAAAGCTATAATCTTCACTATTTTGTTCCAACATGACACTGTCATTATTATGTTATATAATATTTACTGACTAAAAGTATTTATTAAATATGTCTTGTTAGTTTTCTGAGGCACATAATGATAGACAGCCAAATTTCATATTTATATCTAAAACTTGTCAGTACAGGGTGAAAAAAATCAACAAAAACTGAAAAATATTAAATGTATTCATAAAAGTATTCATGAATACGAATACTTTTGAAATGTATTCGAATACGAATACTTTACATTTTTCACAAAAGTATTCGAATACGAATATGAATACTTTAAAAAATGTAATCGAATACGAATACATTTTGCCCAGGCCTGCTCCTCAGCCAGTGAATTTCGTCACCCAGTGAATTTTGTCACCTGCATTTCATGTCAATATTAAATCATTTTTAGACTTAATTTACATCGCTGAGTTACATATTAATATCAGAAGTTGTGGTTGAACTTGTTTAAGCACAAATAGTTCTAGTTTTTGAGGGTTTAACTGGCAGGTGACAAAACTGACTGGGTGACAAAATTCACTGGCTGAGCAGTAAAACTTCGATTCCATGGGGGCAATAATGTGGTGCTTTATTTCCATGCTCTACTGCTTCCCTGCATAAGTTGGCCGCAGTCATAAGTTGACCGCCCTCAGCACAGCTTCACAGGGCTTTAACATGAGTGGCGTACTACACTCTAAAACCATGTATTATTGTTAAAGTTATTATATGCAACAGTTTTCATTGGTGTACAATAACCTATTTGTCTTTCTGGAGCCTGTAGATGAGCCGCGGCCAACTTATGACTGCGGCCAACTTATGCAGGGAAGCAGTAGGCATAACTTGGCTGCGGACATAAGTTGACCGTCCTCATCATATTGTGAAATTTCTATAAATCTAAAGGCCTGTATCATTCTTCAATGGTCTATTATAATAAGATTTATGGAAAGTACCACTTTTAAACCCTGTGCAACCACACATTTGTCTGTTTTACACATGCAAATGAGTGGCGGCCAACTTATGTCTGCGGCCAACTTATGCCTAGAAGCAGTATAGTACAGGAAAAGAGGCAATCTACAAGTCCCGAGTATTCATTAACAAATCCAACCATGTGAATAATATGTTACTTCTAAGTTGTTATTCCTTCTACACTTGAGTAAAAGAGAATCTTAGAATATTGGAAGGAAACCCAATGGAATTCTTTGACCTCATGTTACATTGGCACATGTAGATACGACACTTGCAGGTGCCAAAAGATGGCTAACACATGGAAAGAAACTTTTATTGCATTAATGCATCCTATCCAATGGACAATTGCTAATCCGGTTGGCCCAGACCGGCCTGCCAAACGTCAGAAAAAGATGTTCTATGTTTCCACCAGCCATGCCGGTCCAGTACTGTGCAGAATTGGGGTCAAATACTTTTAAAGGTATTTAAATGCAAATGCAAATACTTTCCATTTTTTCACATGCAAATACTTTTATTTTTTTTAAATGCAAATACTTTTCAAAAGTATTTCAAATACTTTTTCAAATACTTAAAATTTTATATATTAGTATACATTAATATATTAAATGTGAAAATTGTAATGCAAATTAATACAGTGGGAATGAGCTACAAGTAAAGAGTAAGTACAGTAGGTATCATATATAAAAAAATATCTGTAGAAAAAATGAATTAATTTACAATGTTTAAAAAGGCTGTATTAAATTATTTCATGAACTTCTGAGATATTTATTTTCTAATTATGTACCTTCTTCATGAAGGACTGATCTTTTACCCTAAAATAACATTAATTGGAAATGCTTAAAATTGTAACCTTCAAGTGAGGTGATTAGTGGTTGGAAATGCTTAAAATTTAACCTTCAAGTGAGAGAATTAGTGGCTGCTTTTGTTGAGCCACTGGGTTCACTAGAACAATACTAAATGCACCTCACACAATACTTTCCTTTTTCATCATGGACATTCATAACAGAAAAGTGTTGTCTAACATTATGCTGAATCTTTTCTGACATCTTGAATCTTCTCTATAATCTATTACTGAATGTTTGCTTTTGAGCATATGTATTTAAACACAGATTCACAAGGATGGGACTGCCACTTGTAAGCTGCTTTTATATTAGCAGGATAATGGATTGTTTTTGGACTTGATGCTGTTAATTGCAATATCACTTTGAGAGATCAATCAGTCTTTGACAGAATGTTTCTTCATCAGCTAAATATCTTCAAATAAGCATATTAATATTAGTAATATCTGCCACTGTGGCCTAGCGGGTAACACACTTGTGTAGGAACTCAGAGGACGTGGGTTCAATCCCAGGTACAGGCAGGTACATAGTGACTCGGATGACCACTTAAAATGGTTGTCATTGGCTCCTATCCCCAGTGGCAGGTTAAAGAACCTCAAGGACGTTGATAAATGGTCATCCGTGAGCCTCTATCTTCCAGTTAGGGGAATGTCAGTTACTTGTGAGTTGGGGCTGTACCTGTACAGTCGGATTGGTTAAATAGCGCTTTGAGTCCTGTAGTATATGGAGATATTGTGCTGAGTATAAATACATAATAATAATAATATCTAGTAAGTCTACAAGGTCAAATATTTTTAACCTATTACTTTTTTTAAAGTACTTATTAAAAGCTTGAATTGAGCTCACCAATACAAAACATTAATAGTAATAAAAGAATAACTTAAATTATATGCTTTGCAAAAAGAAAGAAAAAACAGTAAATTCATTCACTTGCAGAATATATTGTAGTTGCAAAATGTATTTGAAAGTATTTGAATTTTTTTTTTTTCAAATGTAAATGCAAATACTTTTCATTTGAAAATCTTTAATACAACTGCAAATACTTTTGAAAAGTATTTGAAATGCATTTAAATGCCAATGCATTTACATTTGACCCCATGTCTGGTACTGTGTACTCGCCAGGTGGCACATCATACTTCCTTCCTGTCTAGACAGCGTGACATCATTGCATCTTTTTCGTTTGGCGCATGTTCTGTACACACAGAATTTTATGTGTTAAAGTTTTTTATGGTTTACTGCCAGGAATTTGTGAATTATGTCCACCCCCCTGGGGGGTGGATATATTATTTTTACTTTTTTCACCGTCCGATGTCCGTTGTCCGATGTCCGGCGTCCGATGTCCGGCGTCACGCATGGTTTCCGCTCATTTAAAGGAAAAGTATTAGAGCTATTGTCACCAAATTTGGTATGCAGGCTTATTGGGTCAGTAGCTTGCTTGGGATTGCTTTTGGCTGTTGTACCTCTTTTGCTTACTGAGTAATACTTAAGTACAGCTATTTTCAGTACCCATTGGTTTCCGTGCATTTAAGCCAAAATAATTAAAGATATTTTACTACAATTTTGAATACAAGATTGTTATGTCCATAGCTCGCTTGGTATTGCATTTGGGACTGATAGCTTTGTCAGTACATGAGTAATAGCCATTTAGGTACTTCATTGTGTATTTTCAGTACTACTTTTGAGTAATTTGCTTCTATCTCCTTAACCGTGCGAGATAGAGCGATTTCGGCAAAATTTTCGACCCGTAGGGTATCTGAGGAGTGTACTCTTTGCAATTTTCAAAAAATTTTCCCCTCCCCAAAAATGGCGGCCATTTTGAATTTTCGAATTTTTGCCAAAAATGGCAAAACACTAATTTGCTTCTATCTCCTTAACCGTGCGAGATAGAGCGATTTCGGCAAAATTTTCGACCCACAGGGTATCTGAGGAGTGTACTCTTTGCAATTTTCAAACAATTTTCCCCTCCCCAAAAATGGCGGCCATTTTGAATTTTCGAATTTTTGCCAAAAATGGCAAAACACAAATTTGCTTCTATCTCCTTAACCGTGTGAGATAGAGCGATTTCGTGGAAATTTTCGACCCACAGGGTATCTAAGGAGTGTACTCTTTGCAATTTTCAAAAAATTTTCCCCTCCCCAAAAATGGCGGCCATTTTGAATTTTCGAATTTTTGCCAAAAATGGCAAAACACTAATTTGCTTCTATCTCCTTAACCGTGCGAGATAGAGCGATTTCGTGGAAATTTTCGACCCACAGGGTATCTAACGAATGCAATCTTTGCAATTTTCAAAAAATTTTCCCCTCCCCAAAAATGGCGGCCATTTTAAATTTTCGAATTTTTGCCAAAAATGGCAAAACACAAATTTGCTTCTATCTCCTTAACCGTGCAAGATAGAGCGATTTCGTGGAAATTTTCGACCCACAGGGTATATAAGGAATGTAATATTTGCAATTTTCAAAAAATTTTCCCCTCCCCAAAAATGGCGGCCATTTTGAATTTTCGAATTTTTGCCAAAAATGGCAAAACACAAATTTGCTTCTATCTCCTTAACCGTGCGAGATAGAGCGATTTCGTCGAAATTTTCGACCCACAGGGTATCTGAGGAGTGTACTCTTTGCAATTTTCAAAAAATTTTCCCCTCCCCAAAAATGGCGGCCATTTTGAATTTTCGAAGTTTTGCCAAAAATGGCAAAACACAAATTTGCTTCTATCTCCTTAACCGTGCGAGATAGAGCGATTTCGTCGAAATTTTCGACCCACAGGGTATCTGAGGAGTGTACTCTTTGCAATTTTCAAACAATTTTCCCCTCCCCAAAAATGGCGGCCATTTTGAATTTTCGAATTTTTGCCAAAAATGGCAAAACACAAATTTGCTTCTGTCTCCTTAACCGTGCGAGATAGAGCGATTTCGTCAAAATTTTCAACCCATAGGGTATCTAAGGAGTGTACTCTTTGCAATTTTCAAAAAATTTTCCCCTCCCCAAAAATGGCGGCCATTTTGAATTTTCGAAGTTTTGCCAAAAATGGCAAAACACAAATTTGCTTCTATCTCCTTAACCGTGCGAGATAGAGCGATTTCGTCGAAATTTTCGACCCACAGGGTATCTAAGGAGTGTACTCTTTGCAATTTTCAAAAAATTTTCCCCTCCCCAAAAATGGCGGCCATTTTGAATTTTCGAATTTTTGCCAAAAATGGCAAAACACAAATTTGCTTCTATCTCCTTAACCGTGCGAGATAGAGCGATTTCGTCGAAATTTTCGACCCACAGGGTATCTAAGGAGTGTACTCTTTGCAATTTTCAAAAAATTTTCCCCTCCCCAAAAATGGCGGCCATTTTGAATTTTCGAATTTTTGCCAAAAATGGCAAAACACAAATTTGCTTCTGTCTCCTTAACCGTGCGAGATAGAGCGATTTCGTCGAAATTTTCGACCCACAGGGTATCTAAGGAATGCAATCTTTGCAATTTTCCCAAAATTTTCCCCTCCCCCAAAAATGGCGGACATTTTGAATTTTCGAATTTTTGCCAAAAATGGCAAAACACAAATTTGCTTCTAACTCCTTAACCGTGCGAGATAGAGCGATTTCGTCAAAATTTTCGACCCTCAGGGTATCTGAGCATTGTACTCTTGGTAATTTAAAAAAAATTTTCCCCTCCCCAAAAATGACGGCCATTTTGAATTTTCGAATTTTTGCCAAAAATGGCAAAACACTAATTTGTGTCTGTCTCCTTAACCGTGCGAGATAGAGCGATTTCGTCAAAATTTTCGACGCACAGGGTATCTAAGCAATGCAATCTTTGCAATTTTCAAAAAATTTTCCCCTCCCCAAAAATGGCGGCCATTTTGAATTTTCGAAGTTTTGCCAAAAATGGCAAAACACAAATTTCCTTCTATCTCCTTAACCATGCGAGATAGAGCGATTTCGTCAAAATTTTCGACCCACAGGGTATCTGAGGAGTGTACTCTTTGCAATTTTCAAAAAATTTTCCCCTCCCCAAAAATGGCGGCCATTTTGAATTTTCGAATTTTTGCCAAAAATGGCAAAACACTAATTTGCTTCTATCTCCTTAACCGTGCGAGATAGAGCGATTTCGTCGAAATTTTCGACCCACAGGGTATCTAAGGAGTGTACTCTTTGCAATTTTCAAAAAATTTTCCCCTCCCCAAAAATGGCGGCCATTTTGAATTTTCGAATTTTTGCCAAAAATGGCAAAACACAAATTTCCTTCTATCTCCTTAACCGTGCGAGATAGAGCGATTTCGTGGAAATTTTCGACCCACAGGGTATCTAAGGAATGTAATATTTGCAATTTTCAAAAAATTTTCCCCTCCCCAAAAATGGCGGCCATTTTAAATTTTCGAATTTTTGCCAACAATGGCAAAACACAAATTTTCTTCTATCTCCTTAACCGTGCGAGATAGAGCGATTTCGTGGAAATTTTCGACCCACAGGGTATCTGAGGAGTGTACTCTTTGCAATTTTCAAAAAATTTTCCCCTCCCCAAAAATGGCGGCCATTTTGAATTTTCGAATTTTTGCCAAAAATGGCAAAACACAAATTTCCTTCTATCTCCTTAACCGTGTGAGATAGAGCGATTTCGTCGAAATTTTCAACCCACAGGGTATCTAAGGAATGCAATCTTTGCAATTTTCCCAAAATTTTCCCCTCCCCCAAAAATGGCGGCCATTTTGAATTTTCGAATTTTTGCCAAAAATGGCAAAACACAAATTTGCTTCTAACTCCTTAACCGTGCGAGATAGAGCGATTTCGTCAAAATTTTCGACGCACAGGGTATCTAAGGAATGCAATCTTTACAATTTTCAAAAAAATTTCCCCTCCCCAAAAATGGCGGCCATTTTGAATTTTCGAATTTTTGCCAAAAATGGCAAAACACAAATTTGCTTCTATCTCCTTAACCGTGTGAGATAGAGTGATTTCGTCGAAATTTTCGACCCACAGGGTATCTAAGAATGTAATCTTTGCAATTTTCAAAAAATTTTCCCCTTCTCAAAAATGGTGGCCATTTTGAATTTTCGAATTTTTGCCAAAAATGGTAAAACGCAAATTTGTTTCTATCTCCTTAACCGTGCGAGATAGAGCAATTTCGTCGAAATTTTCGACCCATGGGGTATCTAAGGAATGTACTCTTTGCAATTTTCAAAAAATTTTCTCCTCCCCACATATGGCAGCCATTTTGAATTTTCGAATTTTTGCCCAAAATGGAAAAACACAAACTGGCCTTAACCGTGCAAAATAGAGTTATTTTGTTGAAATTTTCGACCCATAGGGTATCTAAGAAATGTACTCTTGGCAATTTTCAAAAAAATTTCCTTTTCCCAAAAATGGCGGCCATTTTGAATTTTCGAATTTTTTGCCAAAAACAGGAATTTGCTTCTATCTTCTTAACCGTGCAAGATAGAGTGATTTCTTCAAAATTTTCAACCCAACCAATGCAAAAAGGCATGAAGCTGAAATAATTTACATCTACACTAACAAATATTTAAGCATCATTGATATATTTTACAAATGAAACAGGGTCTTGTAAGACTACAATTTGGGCAAAAGGTTCATGGGTGGACATTACACATGATAATGTGTGTTCTTCTATGCTATCCTGTTTCTATTCGCATCTACTATCAACAGGGCGGCCTATTTCTAGTTTGATTATTATTTTTGCTTCTACATATTTCGGAGAATATATAGAACAACATGTCCTCACCTGGACAAAAGAGGGGTAGATGTGGCCATGCATACGCTGTAGGGACAAAGACAAGGGGAGAGACCCATGTTCGGAGAAGCCACAAAGTGAATGTAAGTTCTGCATTGTTTTAACTCCTGATCAGCTAGCCCAGCTTGCTACTCCATCTTACAAACTTAAAAGAGAGAAGCGGGAAGCTAAGAAATTGGAGTCAACCCCCAGTAAAGGTAGTACTTTAGTAGATCCGTCTACTGTTACTAGAGCTGAAAGGGATATTCGCATTATTCGTTCTCCGGTCTGCATTTTCCGCATTCGACTTTGATCATGAGCAAACAAATATTCAGTATATGTATAGAAATTAGGCATCAAAACGCAAAATAGCACAATTAACTATGATTTTTGTCCAATAACATAATAAATCATTAAAATTAAGGAAAATATACCTCGTTTACTTATGTTTTTATGACAACTTTCATGCGGTTGTACCAACAACCGCATTTGGGTATTTCGGCAAAATAAATGGACAGTGCTAAAACACACCAAACAAATATTCAAAAAATTCCGAATTCCGGGATGCGGATATTCGACCATGATTTTTGTCTTCTCTTTCAGCTCTAACTGTTACTGTGATGGGGGCTGTCAGCGATTCAGGAACTGTTACTTCCCCTGCATCTGTCGTCCCAGAAAAGAAAGCTAAGAATGAAAGCCTGCTATGTCAAAAGCCAAGAAATCTGCAGAACAATTGGTCCCTGACTCGAAATATGATGAACTTGATAAAAAATGGACCGACCACTTCAACAGGTTAGAAGCCTTACTCATGGCTAAGACTTTACAACCTACTTTTTCATCTGCTGTAAAGGTTACCCCTTCTCACTCCCCACCAGCTACTATTCCAACGGACTCTGAACCCTTCTTTCAACCAGCTCCTCTGTATTTTTGCATCAGCCAGCCAGCACGGGTCGGATTCTCACTTGCCTGCAGAGCACACTGGAAAAGACTTCTCTGCTTCACAGCATCAGTCGTCCAGCCAGCTCAGATCAGACCGACATCAGCCAAGATCTTCCTCACCCAAGCGCACTGGTACTGACTCCTCTGCTAAACATCAGTCAACCAGCCAGCTTAAATCAGACCGACACCGACCAAGATCTTCATCTCCTAGGTGCACTGGCAGTGAATCCTCTGTTTCTAAACATCGGTCAGCCAGCCAGCCTCAGTCTGACCGGAACTGATATTCAGAGCACTCTGGTACCGACCCCTCTGCCACCAAACATCAATCTGCTAGCAAATCTCGGTCCGACTGACCAAAGTCATCACTGGCCACCGACACCGGTTCACTTGCTCTACATAGACAGAAACGGGACAAATTTCTCCAGCTTAAGCTCTGACGCCGGTTGTGAATTTTCGGACCGGCCAGCTGTAGATCTATACGCAGAAGAAGGAGAGTTATCAAAGGACCAGGATCTAAATTTCACCGAACCCCAACCAAGGCATTAGTGAGGAACAGATATATAGAGAAACTGTGAGAGGCATCAGATCTTATATGGACTGGTCAAATATTCCTGATCTGGACAAAGCTACAACTGGCTCTGATGACAACCACTTCTCCAGACCGAAAGCTTTTGTTCCAGGAAAGGTCTCTGCAAATGCCTACAGAGGACTGGTTGTGTAAGAAACTTGGTAAGCTGAACATAACTCTGGTTGAGGGTTACCCCTCCCTAAGTTCTGAGGCTGGTGGTCTGATGATGGACTAGTTTTTGAAACCTGCAAAGTCACAGTCCAAGTGGTACAGGCTGTATTCCGACCACAAAGTTTACCCTTCTGCTGCCTCGAGCTGGAATATAGATGTGTGCAAGTTGAATAGCTGCTATAGCTGTGTATCAAGACTGTCTGGCCTCACTTCTGCCCAACATACCTCAAGACGTATTTTACAGGAAACACTCACAAGATGGGAGAAACCTGCTACGGAGGCAACTGTCATCTGGAACCAAGCTGCGAGTTTTAACAGATGCCTGTTCAAGGTGCTGCAGAATATGCAGGATCAGCTCAAGACTGTACGCTCTGAAACTAAAAGTAAAAGCTCCTCCAAAGTGTCAACTGCAATGGACGATCTGCAGTTTTTGTTGGACTTTAATTCCAGCATCTCCCAAGCTGCAGCAAAGACCATGGAACATCTCACCGAGTTTGTTTTCATATCCATGGACAATTTGACTCTGGCACGTAGGGACGCTTATCTCACTCATTTGAATACAGGTCTTAAGCCCGACACCAGCTCTAAGAACAGCCCCTATGCACATCTCTACACTCTTCCCGGACAGTATTATCAAGAGAGCCGAGGAAGAGATAGCACATTATGAAAACAAAGGGCATACTTCTGGTTCACGTGGCAAGGGTCAGTACTACCCTTTTAAAGGACAGAAAAGGTTGGACAGGAAATCTTCTCACAAGCCGGATAGACCAGCATGGAAGAATATTGGCAGGGGACACTACAAGAAAGGCAGAGGCAAATCTTACAACTATTCTTCGCGACCAGCCAAGGGCCAGCAGTCCTACAAATGACAATTATTGTGTAGACAAGTTACAGGAAGGACTGCTGGCTGGGAGCCAGATTTCAACACAAAGACAATGAACACTTATGTAAACTCTCATGTTGTAAAACTTGCTCATACTGCGCCCAGGCAGTAGAACTGGTAAACAATCAAAGATCTCTGGGGTTTTTCAACCGCCTATTTTTACTGCCAAAACCCAACAACAAGTGGAGACCTATACTAGATCTGAGCAATTTAAACCTATTCCTCAAGGCTCAAAATCCAGGAAATATCTGAGATTTCACGTCCTGGGTCAGACATACTAGTTCAAGGCACTGCCATTTGTCTACAGCACCCATGGAGTTCACTGTAGTAGTAAAGGAGGTGAAACTGATGGCCATACACAAGGGTATAAGGATCCATCAGTACCTAGACGACTGGTTGGTGAGAGCCACATCCCACCAGGCTTGTCTCCAGCATACACATTATCTAGTGAAAATGTGTCAAAAATTAGGTTGGCTGGTGAATTTTGAAAAATCAGAACTGGAGCCCAAGCAAGTTCACCTAGGCCGACTGCATATGAGACACTACAGTGGCATCTCAAAAGCAACTGGAGGGTCCCGGAATCACTGGAAAAGGTGATCCCTATTCCCAGGTCCCTGCGCCCCCATCTACAATGGTGACTAAAAGAGGACAAGGTACTCACAGGCCAACCATTACACCCAATAAAACATGCTCTGCAAATATTTACAGACGCATCAAAAGAAGGGTGGGGCGCTCACTTAGACAAGCACACTGCAAGAGGAACCTGGTCCCTTCCAGAAAGCAAGCTGCATATAAACTATCTGGAACTAAAAGCAGTCTTTCTAGCCTTAAAAGAGTTCCAAGAGCTCTGCTCAGACAAGATAGTTCTTGTAGCAACTGACAACACCACAGTGGTGTCATACATAAACGAGGAAGGAGGCATGAGGTCGGGCCCACTTTGTGCCCTCCTATGGAGAATCTTGACCTGGTGTGCCAGAAAACAAGTAACTCTCAAGGCCCGACACATTCCAGGCCGGCTGAATGTGGTAGCAGACAAACGATCCAGGCTTGGCCAGACCATCCAAATGGAGTGATCTCTCCTTCCAGAGGTCTTCCAAACAATATGCAGCAGGTGGCACTGGCCTCAAATGGACCTATTTGCCACGAGGTTCAACAACAAGTTGCCTCTGTTACTGGTACCGGACCCCCTGGCCTCAGCAGTGGATGCACTCAGCCTGCCATGAGATGATCTGGACACATATGCCTTCCCACCAGCAACCGTCTTGGGCAAAGTGGTGGAGAAGTTGCAGAACTCCCCATGCAAGAGAATCATTCTGATTGCTCCGGGGTGGGTGTTCCACAGACTAAACCCCTCCACAGATCTTCATCAAACTTTCAGGGGATGTTTACCCCAAGTGGATCTAGAACTGATTAGGTTTTGGGGGTGTATCCAGTAACAACTGTTGCCATGGCAACACTTTTAAGATTTTCGGGTCTTAAGCATTGTGGGTGTTCCACAGACTAAACCCCTGCATGGATTTTCACCAAATTTTCAGGGGATGTTTACCCCAAGAGGATCTAGAGCTGATTAGGTTTTGGGGGGTATCTGGTAACAACTGTTGCCATGGCAACACTTTTAAGATTTCCAGGTCTTAAACTTTGTAGGTGATCCGCAGACTAAACCCCTGCATGGATTTCACCAAATTTTCAGGGGATGTTTACCCCAAGAGGATCTAGAGCTGTTTAGGTTTTGGAGGGTATCCGGTAACCACTCTTGCCATGGCAACACTTTTAAGATTTTCGGGTCTTAAACTTTGTAGGTGATCCACAGACTAAACCCTTGCACGGATTTTCACCAAATTTTCAGGGGTTGTTTACCCCAAGAGGATCTAGAGCTGTTTAGGTTTTGGTGGGTATCCGGTAACCACTGTTGCCATGGCAACACTTTTATGATTTTCGGGTCTTAAACTTTGTGGGTGTTCTGCAGACTAAACTCCTGCATGGATTTTCACAAAATTTTCAGGGGATGTTTACCCAAGTGGATCTAGAGCTGTTTAGGTTTTGGAGGGTATCCGGTAATATCTGTTGCCATGGCAACACTTTTAAGATTTTCAGGTCTTAAACTTTGTAGGTGTTCTACAGCCTAAACCCATGCATGGATTTTCACCAAATTTTCAGGATATGTTTACCCCAAGAGGATCTACAGCTGATTAGGTTTTGGTGGGTATCCAGCGACAGCTGTTGCCATGGCAACACTTTTAAAATTTTCGGGTCTTAAAGTTTGTTCTAAAATCTTTAATGCTTTCTGTAACCTAAAATATTGCAGCTAGCTTCATGAGATTTGCACAAAATGCAAATGGATAGGAAAGCTTGCCTGAGAGTAATTGTGTCCTTGTTTCTGAAACAAAATTGATGCCAGATCAGTCTTTAATGGCAAATAGAGGGTCATCATATCAAAAAGGCCTTATAATTGTTTCTTTGGCTTCAAAATATGAAAAGTACTTGTAAGAAATTATGGTCTGTGAATCTTTTGTAGAACATCTTTTGGGTTCTCTATACTTCTAACAACAGAAGTTGTTCCAAAGATTTTCCCAAATCTCAATGTTGTTGGCCAATGTTGTTAATACCCTATCCCATGGACACACAAGACCCTCCCACCGACCCCGCTATCAGCTTACTAGGGGTTTAATAGGTTTAGACAATGAAAAAGATGCTATGACGTCACGCTGTCTAGGAAGGAAGTGCGATGCACCACCTAGCGAGTGCACAGTACTGGACCGGCCTAGCTGGTGGAAACACATCTTTTTCTGACGTTTGGCGGGCCGCTCTGCGCCCACTGGATTAATAAGCAGTTGTCCATTGGGTAGGGTATTAACTTATAAAAACTTAATTTACTTATTAATATTAAATTTGCAATTTTACAAATTTGCGGACTTTCACAGAGTCATGACTATTCATGAAACATGTCATTGGAAACAATATCATCAAGTAAATACTGCTAAGGTTGATTTGTTTATTAATGAATTAAAGTAGGTATAATTCTTCTTTTGTCAGCAATGTAATAGTTGGTGATTTGGTCTCGGATCATGCATTGGATAAATGTCATCATGTCGACAATTTGAGCGCATGTGGCGTAAAGATAAGTCTCAGTTGAAGAAAACTAGATTGCGCAGATAGGTGCAATAATATCATAAGCAGAAACAAGGCTGAATACTACAGCACTGTCATCAATGACAACAGCCATGACCCAAAGAAGCTATGTCCGTGATGAGGCCACAAGATTATCCTCATGAGTCAGACAAATCCTTGTCAGACCAATTTGCTTCTTTCTTCCATCAAAAAAAAAATCAACAGGATTTGTGACATATTCCCATCTTCTTCCTCAACAGTTCTACCACCCATGTGTTTACCTCCCAACCTATGTCACTTTAATGAGGTCTCGAAGAATGAGATACTTGAGATCACAAAAATTCTGCTACAAAATCATGTCTTATAGATCCAGTGCCTACTTTCCTTCTGAAAGATTGTGTGATATTTTACTTCCATCAGTCAGAAAACTCATTAATTTGTCTTCGGCTGAGGGTATTTTTCCTAAAAAATTCAAGAAGCTGGTTGTTACTCCCCACATAAAGAAAGCATCACTTCCAAGTGAAGATTTGAAGAACTATCATCTGATGCAACAGTAACAATCTTGACAATTCTCGGCAATCTGCATACAAAACTGGCCATTCCACTGAAACTGCCCTGTTGCATATCAAAAATAAGATCCATCTTGTACTCACCCGACTGTACTTGTCGTACTCAATCTGTCAGCACAATTTACCACACTACTCTTCTCAATTGTCCCTATCTGGATATTTGGTAATTTCATGCATCCAGCAGTTGTTGTAAAGAACCTTGGTGTCCTGTTTGATGGTAATTTCTCTTTCGCTGATCATTTCTACAATATTTGTAAGACTTGCTTCATTCAAATGCGTGATCTACGGCAGGTTGCACAGTATCACCAGATAAGGCTGCTATCTTGGTGACCAATGCCTTGTGAGTAGTCACCTTGATTACTGCAACTTTCTTCAGGAGTCTGACCAGTTTTAACATGTGCAAACTGCACTGTATTCAAAACACAAACTGTTACAAATACACACGGGCATATCCTATTCTCAAATGACTGCATTGGCTCCCAGTTGAATTTCGCTGTATCTTCAAAACTGCCAGTCTAGTTTACAAATTTCTTCACAGACCATCGGTAAGAAACTACTGTCTTTCTCACTTAGGGTTCGGGGCTGGAGAGCGAGTGTGTTACCACTACACCACCATGACCCCTCAAAAGTGAATGGAAAAAAGACCAAAAAAACTTCAAAGTATGTGGCAATTACTGAAATATGAACATTTTACTTACCGGTGGTGATAATTTTAAGCAAATCTGTTTAACAAATTTTATTTTTATTATTTTTCTTTGCAAATAAACAGCCCAACTTCCTGAAGTAAAATCAAACACAAGACATGCTAATTTGCCTTTAAACTGGTATCAATATCATATTACTAGCATATTGCTAAAAGAACCGCAGAAAACAATTTAACCAAGTTCAGGAACATGGTAGATCTCAACAGGTGTTCATCTTTTTCAAATATTTAAAAAAATACTTTACAGACACTGAAAAAAAGAACAATCATTAGAAAGGTAAATTGCTAAAGTCAAGTTTGGCTTCACTAATACGTTACTCAGGTGTACATAACAATTCCTCCTATATTTTATTAGCAAATATACAACCAAACTTATTAAAATAAAAAGCAATACAACCTACATACAATAAAGTCCCTTTGAAGTGACATAAATGCCATTTGTTGCTTCAATATTTATTGAGATATTCATGTTTTATCTGTGTACTTTCAGTGGCAAAAGTTTGTTTGCACCAATTTCCTTCTAATAAATACACCATAAAATACAATTATTGGCCTTTAAAATTATCTAAATGTCATGTTTGTAGTTTCAATACTTACTTAGATATGAATGTTAAACACACATAATTTCATTGCAAATATATAATTTGTTTTAAAACCTCTTTAATATTTTACTGAATATTTTTCAAATTTCTTCAACAACACTCAATACCAATTTCTTTAAAAAGTATGAAAAACTGCAATAATTTCCTTTCAAATTGTACAAATAAGTTAAATAATAAAACCAATATAAAACAATTTTTGCTCAAATCCCAGCAAGATGGAAGGACTCAGCAAGTGGCAATTTTTTTTCGAAAATACTTGATTTGTCTACATATATATTAAATATGTATATTACTGGAAAGTTATTTAAACACAGGTTTTACTTGTTTTATGGCCTTAAAATCCATGCACAAATGAAGAAATAACCAAATATTTAAGTTTTTTTATTTTTTTTAATTAATCTTTAATGCTCATTAAGCGTCCCGCGAGGGACGCTTGTTTGCATATGGGAGGAATTCTCGCGGAAGGGTCCGCCGGCTCTGCCGTATCCGCCGGCTCTGCAAGTTTGCCTACCTATAGCGTCTTTACTAGTGGATGGAATTTCTTCAAACTTGGCACGTATATTTAGTAGCCCTGGGAAAATGTTCTGAATTTGGTGCCATGACATTTCAACCAATCAGAGAAGTCACATGACCAAAAACAGGATTTTGCTTGTCCGGATGATAACTTAAGAAGCGTTTAAAATATTCGCCTGAAATTTGATATATGGATGCATGGTATAAAGATCTGCAAATGATTAGATTTTGGTAGACTTCCATTAAAAAATGGCTAAATAATTAAGCATTAAAATTTTTATTAACGAGGAAAATACAAATCCCTTTATAACTTCTAAACCGTGCGAGATAGAGCGGTTTCGACGAAATTTTTGACCCACAGGGTATCTGTGCTAAGTACTCTGCTCAATTCCAAAAAAAACTTCCTCTCTCCAAAAATGGCGGCCATTTTGAATTTTTGACAAAAATGGTAAAACTTAAAATTGCTTGTATCTCCTAAACCGTGCAAAATAGAGCGATTTCGGCGAAATTTTTGGCCCACACGGTATATATGGAAGATACTCTGCTCAATTCTCAAAAATTTTCCTCTTTCCAAAAATGGTGGCCATTTTGAATTTTTGGCAAAAATGGTAAAACTTAAAATTGCTTGTATCTCCTAAACCATCTGAGATAGAGCGATTTCGGCGAAATTTTTGGCCCAGAGGGTATATATACAAGATACTCTGCTCAATTCTCCAAAAAAATTTCTCTTGCCAAAAATGACGGTCATTTTAAATTTTTGCATTTTGGACAAAAATGGTAAAACTTAAAATTGCTTGTATCTCCTAAACCGTGCGAGATAGAGTGATTTCGGTGAAATTTTTGGCCCATAGGGTATATATGCAAGATACTCTGCTTAATTCTCAAAAATTTTTCCTCTTTCCAAAAATCGCGGCCATTTTGAATTTTCGAATTTTTGACAAAGTGGAAAAACTTCAAATTGCTTGGATCTCCTAAATCATGCAGTATAAAATGATTTCGGCAAAAGTTTCGATCAACAGGGTATCTAAGCAAGATACTCTGCCTAATTTTCAAAAAAATTTCCTCTTTTCAAAAATGGCGGCATTTGAAATTTTCAAATGTTTGCCAAAAAACTTAAAATTGCTTGTATCTCCTGAACCATTTTAAATTTTCCAATTTTTTTTTCGATATAATTTTAGATTGACAGGGTATATAGGCAAGATCTTCTTTCTATTATAAGCAGCCAACACCATCTTTCTTTTGGGACACTTTGTTTTTGCCATGCAAAAACAATCGCTTTGCCTCGCTAGCGATCCTCTAGTTTTTGTTTGTAATCAAATATTGAGGTATGGTCATTTGAGATGTTTCCTATGTGTTCCAAGCGTTAAAATGATATATTATTAGTCGAATCTTTGATTCGAGTTATGTACTGATTTGCGGCCACGATTTTAAATTGGCCGTTTAAGCCCTTAAATATCAAATTCTGCGTAATATTTCTTCACATATCTGTACATTAAGGTGTATATTATACACTCTGCCATTTTGAAGATTTTTAATGCCTTTATTAAGTTATATTTTATGAAGTAAAAAGCATGTCTAGCACTATGTCTGGCTTTCTGTAAAGTCCCGGATGTCCTAGAAACTATTGTTTTACCCATTGTTATGGCCTACTCGAACGAGTCTTTTTTAACCGTTTCGTCTGGTGGTTTCTAGCCGTAAAACCCCAATTAATTTATTTGTCTGCTGGTTTATCACGCAGTCACTGTTAATGTAAAATTGCTGTCTGCGCATCTACGTGTACTCAATTATTTGTCAAACAAATAAACCGCAAAGAAATTAATGAATGAAGTGACGTCACGGTAGTACTATACATTTTTCGTTCAGCCAATCAAAATCGAGGACACCTCTGGCAGTGACAATGAAAATATTCAAACTCCGTAGTTTTACATTCAACCACTTGAAGGCACTTTTGCATGTCCTAGAATACTTCATCGGTAAAATGCAGCATAATTGGTTTCTCCCTATTATCGCTCATTGTGGCTATCAAATAATATTGTGGAAACAACACACGAATACTTACAATTTGCTTCTGTATCCATATATAGTACTATTATATCCACGCTTGAAAATTGAAATATGTCTTCTCATTTAAAAATCAAATTTCTAACTGCAAGTCCGTGAACAGGAAATATGCTGGTAGTTTTCGTCTTAAACCAGCCTTGTAAAATATTGTCACGAAACAACCACAAAGAACTGCCGTGACTGCGCATATTTGCTCATTAATATTAATGAGGCAAGTCCGCGAACAGGAAATATGCTGGTAGTTTTCATCTTAAACCAGCCTTGTAGAATATTGTCGGGAAACCCCCTCAAAGAACTGCCATGACTGCGCATGTTTGCTCATTAATATTAATGAGGCAAGTCCATGCTAGTGGTTTTCATCTTAAACCAGCCTTGTAAAACTGCGCATCTACAGACCCTTTATATTTGTAAACCTTTCACATCACGTCACTACAAATACCCATCTCGCGACACAAATCTGAAAACTTCCCTGATAGCGGTTTGCAAATGCGGGCGATAATACAGAGTTTACAGATTTCAACACCCAGTGCTGTCCTAAGATTCGACTTGGTGGTTGGGTGAAGGCCAACCACTTCACTCTTGTCAAAATAAAGAAATGACAATTTCACGAATTTCAACCACTATTCCAATCTATTTTATATAACTGCATGGTGTTTATGTTCCTTTCACAATATAAAGATGTGCATCATGCAGACTCAAGTATGTGCACTCAGAATGGTGAATAGGCTTATTCTGCTTCACACTGGTTCTTCTTCCTGTAGTAACAGTTCACGACCAGTGAAAAGCTCCAGAACAATGTCACCAGATAGCACTCATCACCAGAGTATTTCTAACAGCCTTCCAATGGTATCATTCATCAACAATTTCAAGAAACATTGTCAGATACAGAAGACATACTACTCTGCTACCTGAGTCTGTCACCTACCCAAGTTTGTCACCCACATTAAAAATGAAAGTTGTCCAATATTGGTGCCAAAACACGTGGAATAAGTACTTATAATGATGTACAACTCAACAGGGAGCGATGATTGTGAGAAGGTTTTAATATTGCCAAAAATTGCAATGGATGAACTTTGGTAGAGGATGAACTTGGGTAGCTCAGTACTACTGCCTTGCTACCAACTATGGCAGGTAACATTTATGGCCAGACGGAGTCTGACAAACATACTTGGAAAATAGTACCTGGTTAATCTAGTAAATAAGGTATATGCCAGGTGGCATTTGGCTATTGGACTGACGTTGGCTGTTGGTCGCATGGTCCACGGATTTTACCATTTGTAGTAAAACAGTGGCTTGGTTACGACTACTCAGGCTGCATATCTCTATAGCCCATTGTACACTAGCGCGGCGCGGTGCGGTGTGGAGCGGCTAAATAAAATAGAAATAAAAGAAGTAGTTCACTGCTTATACATATGTGCGTCGCGGCAACTAGCGGTGCGGCGCGGATTTTTCCATTTAGAAAATTTTCTAATTTTTTTAAAAACTGAGCGGCTTTTTCACTGTTTTTCCCAAGTTTTCATAGATATTTGGATTTCCCACATGTTAAAATGGTAGTATATCATAGAACTCTACATGAAGACACTAATTGGAAAATAAAATAAAAGCACACACTCTCATTGTGAAGGGATTAACTACTAGGAAATAGATGACAAAATATGGTGTGTGTCAATACAGACACATAAAAGGGATTAATTGATTGAGGATTGCAATTAGCCAGTAATTTTAAAAGAGACACACTGGACAAGGGTCTTGTTTGAAGATGGATTAAGTACTTATAATGGAGAAAGGCATGTCAAGTTAGGTGTATGACAATATATGTAGACAAAACACTGCCAGAAGTTAATTATTTGAAAGGGGGTGTAATCACCAGCAAGGCTCTTCATTGTGTAGAGGTTAAATATATTTAAGGGGATAGGTGTTGAAATGGGGATTGTGGGAATGTACTGTGGGGTATTGAATGTTTAATTATATGTGATTATTTTAACTATTCTAGTCACTTTTGCTGTAATTTGAAGATATTTGGTTAATTTACTGAAAACCGCCGGAAAAAAATCGCCCAAATGTACAAGGTATAGAAAATTCGCCTGCTCAGCATGCAGTAAAAAACGTATCGCGCCGCACCGCGTATATGTGCATAGGCCTTAAATCTTGATAATGTTAGGCCAACAGTGGATGTTTATTCAAGATGGCGGTGAGCACTAATAGCTTAGTAAAAAATAATGATATGTCTACTAATCAGATTTCAGCCCACAATTTGGGGATTTGGGTTTTAACTGTCACCTTTCTTTTGTCTGATAACAACTAAGGAAATTACAATGTACTGGTAAACCTCTTTGCCCAAAATGCCAATTACTGATCAATGCTAGAACAGGTGTCACTTAAACCATTAACCTGTCATTTCTCTCAGGTTAGTAAAAGATAACATTCAACACTCAATACTTGAACAATAAGACAAAACTAAAATACAATAAAAACATTGTGAAAACAGAAATATAAAAATTTTCCGAAAATATAAATGAGGATTTCAATTCTGTACCCTAAATTTAGGAGATGTTTGTGAATTTTAGGAAAAAATTGTTTATAAAGGATATATTCATTATAACTACTGTTTAATATCACTTTAGACATTTTTTTAAATCATTTTATTGCTTGGCTATTTGGAGTTGATATATTGTGTTCATGAGACCATTTGGTCAGAGTGTTACGGTGCAAGATATAAAGTCACTTTTAAGAAAACAATACATGAGTGCAGACCTTGTTACAGAACCACCACTGACTTTTGGAGTGGATGTGTTACCTTCTGGAGATGACCTTCAAGCCAGGAGTGAGCCAAGGACGGAAACAGATGCCAAGTCTCTCATAGACGCCATATTTGGAGATGGCTTTATGTGGGCTGCTGTCCCAAAGAAAAGGTCTGTAAATTCAATGGATTTAGGGATGAGAACTATTAATTGGCATGAAGTACAGCTGTATAAAAAATTAAGAAAATTAAGAAACCCTAATACTGCATTTATTTATTTTAGAAATATTGCAGATATTGATTAAGGTCTATGACAGGGTTACCCTGGATTTTCATAGTGGTGTTTTCAGAGGTTAAGCTTGCTGCTACATTACTTCATATTTAATCGAAAAGTTGTGATTTAAAGTTTGACATATTTTAGAGTATTTTACTGTAAGGTGATTACATTGCATCTTTATTGTAAGTTTGGTGCTTTAATGCTTTGAATGTTTATTTTACTTAGAAAAGACTTCATACTTGTATGATGCTTAATCTCTGTAGTAGTAAGATTCTAAGGCCAAAAGGCAGAATTATGGAGCCATCAAATGTGGCTTGTTTGTTCACAATGTCCCTGTACTTGGCTTATCAAACATTTTTTTTTGTTTTCTAAGAGTGACGTGGGAGCGTGGACAAAAGCGTCGCCATGGTGAAAACAAGCTGCGATGGAATGTGGAGAGTAAAAAGAACATTGTGACTTGCCTGGAGTGTGGACATTATCACAAAGCTCACACAGTGTGCGGTAAGTGTGTGGACATTATCATAAAGCTCACACAGTTTGTGGTTAGTGTGTGGACTTTATCACAAAGCTCAGTGTGTGGTAAGAGTGTAGACATTATCATAAAGCTCACACAGTATGTGTGGTAAGTGTGTGGACATTATCATAAAGCTCACACAGTGTGTGGTCAGTGTGAGGACATTATCATAAAGCTCACACACTGTGTGTGTGGTAAGTGTGTGGACATTATCATAAAGCTCACACAGTGTGTGTGGTGTGTAGACATTATCATAAAGCTCACACAGTGTGTGTGGTAAGTGTGAGGACATTATCATAAAGCTCACACAGTGTGTGGTGTGTGAACATTATCATAAAGCTCACACGGTGTGTATTTGGTGTGTAGACAATAACATAAAGCTCACACAGTGTGCGGTGAGTGTGAGGACATTATCATAAAGCTCACACGGTGTATATTTGGTGTGTAGACAATAACATAAAGCTCACACAGTGTGTGGTGTGTGGACATTATCATAAAGCTCACACAGTGTGTGGTGTGAGGACATTATCATAAAGCTCACACAGTGTGTGGTGTGAGGACATTATCATAAAGCTCACACAGTGTGAAAACATCGTAAAGCTGATACAATGTGCGTGCTGAGTTTGTAGATATTATTATAAAATACAAATGTGTTCACAGACTTTATGACAAAGCCCTCAGGATGTGTGGGGAGTGTGGTGACGTGATCAGAATACATATTGTGTTGTATGTGCAGACTTCATCATGAAACTGTTACAGTTTCTGGTGCACTGATCTCTGTTACTGTTTATCAATGAGGTGAGGTCCTGGGTGGTCTAGTGGTTAGTTCGGCATCTGATCACAGGCTCTCACATGTGTGTGGATTCGAGTCCCACAAGTGGCAATACGGAGGACCTGTCCCAATCTTACCCTTGCTGTAGAATGTGATGTAAAATCCTAACTTTGACTTCGTTTATCCATCAGGTCACTGCAATGCAAGTATTTTCTAGGGATGGGTCGGTATCTCGGTATCAAGCACATTATAATGAAATACCAAGAAGGAATTGTACAACCGCCACTTTGCTTGTCAGCACATACAAAGGAAGGAAAACTTAATATATTGGGAACATACCCCAAATCTGAAGAAATTCTAAGCTTTTATCCCATATTTTTGTGCATATTTTATAACCTTAATCTGGCTTGTCAATACACATAACTGAAGGAAAACTTAAAATATTGGAAACAAACAAGAAATCGGAAGAAATTCTGCACTTTTATCTCATTGTATCCACTGGATAGCATCTGGTGGATACTATGGATGTCACTTGGTTACGCCGCCGCCGCAACCTTCTCAAATTTGCAGGAACTATTTATAACCATAAAATCTTGCCTGGAAATATTTTTGGCCTCATTTTGAAAAACAAGATGGCCACCATGGGGGTTTCTTTGTCGGTCATAAAAAGTTCTTATATCATGGAAATCATGGGCTGGGAATCTTTTGATGTGGTCAGATTTGACCTTGGACCCCTCCTTCAAGGTCAAACGAGGATAGCCAAATTTAAAACTGCCTATAACTCGCTTATTATTGGTCCTAGATGTTTGGGATGGTAAACCAACTTATAGGAAATCATGGGCTGGGAATCTTCTGGTGTGGTTAGATTTGACCTTGGACCTCTCCTTCAAGGTCAAACAAGGATAGCCAAACTTAAAAGTGCTTATAACTCACTTACTATTGGTCCTAGAGGTTTGGGATGGTAAACCAACCTATAGGAAATCATGGGCTGGGAATCTTTTAGTGTCGTCATATTTGACCTTGGGCCCCTCCTTCAAGGTCAAACGAGGATAGCCAAACTTAAAAGTGCTTAAAAGTCGCTTATTATTGGTCCTAGAGGTTTGGGATGGTAAACCAACCTATAGGAAATCATGGGCTGGGAATCTTTTGGTGTGGACAGATTTGACCTTGGCCCCTTCGTTTAAGGTCAATCGAGGATAGCCAAACTTAAAAGTGCTTATAACTCGCTTATTATTGGTCCTAGAGGTTTGGGATGGTAAACCAACCTATAGGAAATCATACCCTGAGAAGCTTTGGGTGTGGTCGGATTTGACCTTGGGCGCCTCGTTCAAGGTCAAACGAGGATATGCCAACCTAAAAGTGCTTATAACTTGCTTATTATTGGTCCTAGAGGTTTGGGATAGTAAACCAAACTGTAGGAAATCATGAGGTGGGAATCTTTTAGTGTCGTCATATTTGACCTTGGGCCCCTCCTTCAAGGTCAAACGACAATAGCCAAACTTAAAAGTGCTGATAACTTGGTAGTCTTGCTTATTATTGGTCCTAGACGTTTGCAATATGAATCCTGGAATCAGTAGGGTTTTGCACACCTCCTAATGTACACATTTGTGGTACCGACCCATCCCTATTATTTTCTGTCAGTCAGGTCACTGCTGTAGCAGTCAGGTTACTGGTCACTGCTATGACAAGCACTTAACTATTATTTTATGTTCGTCAGGTCACTGCTATGAGAAGGTGAAAAATGAGACTAAATTGATGCGACAGGCTCTGGATGAGAAGGACCCTGATGCCCAGATGTTCAACCAGCCACGCACAGAGGTCGTCTACTTGTATAATGGTGAGACTTTGTTCAGTAATCAACTTGACAAACTGAAGTATAATATTCACGTGTTGCTGGTTTAAACTGCAAACCTTTATTTAATCTGTATTTGTTATTGAACTCCAAACTATATCTGTCAGAACTCAGGGGTTGCATTAAAGTGGTTACCAGTTGGGTCTGCAAGTTGATGTGAATAAAGCAGTTTTGCAATGGGTTCACCAGGAACCTTTTTAATTGTCTCTTCATTAGTTGCATGTGTTTGAGGACAAAAGATCTGAGCCAGACACTGAGACACTGAGGATAACAGATGTCTAACTGTATCTGCTGGTAGAATCATGCTGGCTGTTAATGTAGACTTTATTAGGAACCAGTAGTTTTTAAAAATAGCTACAAGTGGGAATCAGAAACTAGTCAACTCAGCCCCCACCAAACTCAGCCTCATTTGTAACAAATTCAGGCCCATTCTGGCACAAACTCAGACACACCTGAAATTAACTTCACATTCACTTAAAATCTTTATTGATGGATTTTGATAATTGGGGTATGTTATTTTCAGTTTTAGTTGTGGATATGATGCCGTGGGTTGTTTCAATTTTTTGGTTTGATTTTTGAAGAAAGTTTCAGACATTTTAAGTAAATAAAAAGGTAAGATTATGACTCCAGGGCTAACTTAGTGGAAATGACTTTCAGAAGGAGCTGAGTTTGCATCAGGATGGCTCCAAGTTGGCAGGGGCCAAGTTGTCAATTTATTTATTTATTTGGGGTTTTACGTCGCTTTCAACACAGTACAGGTCACATCACGACAGGTAGTTGGAAGGGCAGAGGAAACCAGTACATACAGTTCGTTAGGGTTCTGTACTGTAAACTGCCGACCAACGGCAAGCAACTACCAGCTTTCCCACTTGAGGCCGTGCCGGGAATCGAACCCCGGCCTCAGAGGTGGGAGGCGAGAGTGTTACCACTCTGCCACCGTGGCCCCCCCGAGTTGTCAAAGGTGTGATTTGTCCATGTCCATAATGTCACAGTACCAGATAATTAGAGTGATTTGTAGACATTACTAGAACCACATCCTATAGACACATGTCTCGATAAAAACTCCTGCTATTTCTTTATTTTAAAATGACAGTTTAACAAGAGTGGACCACCAAAATATTCCAAGTCACTTTGGTCTGCTTTCAGATGAAATTGATGATCGGGAAAAGTACAATGGGAAGTTTATAGTGGAGATGAAGCGAGACCGGCCGTCCTGGTGGAGTAAGAACTTGTTGAGTAAAGCCCACGGCAAGCTGTGATATGTTGTATGAGTGTACAGTAATCATACCAGGGTACTGGTGATGTCGTGTGAGGAGTTGTCACACAGATTGTGAAATCAAGTACATGTGAGAATGACTGAAAAACACACACTGTCATTATGCTTCGAGTAAAATTCTCAGTGAAAAACACACTGAATGCTGGTAGACTGAACAGCTGTTTCTGTTGTATGCATGCCTTAATGAATGGTGGTAGTTATTGAGAATTGTCGATATAAACAAAATCTACTTGTCAGAATACTGCGACTTCAGTTTCTAAGGGAAATTTCCCTTTTGGAAATAATTTAATTTTGTTAATTATCTCTGAGAGATATTCAATAAGACTTTTGGAAGCTGTCCAAAAAGATTATCAAATATCAAAGTGTGCTGAACATCTGTTTGGCTCAAGTTTTACAGTTTTTTTCCTATTCTGGTATTTTCAGTTGATTATGTTTCACACACTTCATATTTAGAAATACTGACATATTGACTTAAAAATGTTGTATTGATCATGTGTCTTTATCAGTCTCTTGTCACTTTCTAGAATCTTTCAAAACAGGGCAATGTTTTATCACAGCATGTTGTGTAAAATCTTTGTCCCCGGATGAATTATCTCTGTGAGTTTTGTAATTGAGTTGTCCTGTGTATTTTGTGTCATGCAATAAGGGTCATGTTAGTGTATTACTCGGTTTATCAAACAAAACATGGCAGTTGTGATCAGAAGCACATTAAAAACTAAAACAATATGAGGTCAAATTAAGTTCTTCAATTTTGCAGTGTATTTTAAAAATTTGAAGTTGTAGTTTGTAGTTTTACATAAAATGGTGATATTGATATTTGTTTTTGCATATAGGCGTAACCCTCTCCCATGCCAATATATATTGATAGTATCAATAAACCATATACCCACTAATCAAAACAAATATGTCGTTTCCTCAATTTGACTATCTTTCAGTTAAAAAAGTTACAAACTTAATAGTAAACCACCTTTATATTTACACTCCTAGCAGACTCACATAGATCATGTGCTACTAGTTGTGAAAATGGTACAGTTGACAATCCTTGTGTTAAAACATTGCCTTTCTCCATCATGAGTCTTTATTTCATTGAAAATTTATAAAATATGCAAAGAGGAAACTTTTCAAAAGGGCTCATAGACCTGTGTTTTTAAACATTTGTACATGGTCCTGAAACCCTGACACTAGGTTGACCCCATCAAAGTCTGAAAGAATTGACCACATATCCAGTCAAATGAGGAACTTGGATATTTGTATGTTAACTTTCAGAAATCTTTTATTGGGGCCATCTCTAGTTTTAAACCACCCTCATCCAACAAAACTATCATCTATTGCCACCATCATTGAACCTCTTGTAGGAGGTAGTTGTGGCTGCTGACCCCAGGTCAGGGTAATCTCCAGGGGGACCTCTCTGGCCTTGAGGTTGTGGGAGAACACATGAATATAGAGGTAGTTGAGATTGTTTCACTCTTGACTGGTGCCAAGTGAGGGAAGGCTGCATAGAGACCTCCGCCTTTCTAACTACAGTCTCTGAGGAAGCGAGCCTGTTTCTTGGGCCCAAGACAGTGGGATGGTGGATCCTTCCAATTAGCAGCTTCAAACACTACTTTTGACCATGAAAACTGGTTAAAACAATCAAAAACAGGTATTAAGCTAAGGAAAGGTTAAAATGATAAAAATAATTAATCCAAAATTAATGTTCTTATTGTGAAGAAGCAAGTCTTGTACTGTGTCACTGTCAAGGTAGGTGTTTTCACCTAATGGGGTCCTTGGTCGATATGATGCTTTTTTTTCTTGAGTTGGCGGAGTGCCTGGCGGCCACCTGAAACAGCACTTAGTCCCAAATGGTAAGCTTGTAGCTTATAAAAGCTACATTTAGCTAATTAGAATTTTCAATTTTCTTTATTTACATTTTGCCTGACGTTAAGGAATTCTTTTGCAGTACTTTATGTAACAAAGATGCACATATATTAAGATAAAACTGTACAAACACAAGGCAGTATAAACTACTGAGCTTTCAGCACTTTTTACCCCACAGCCCTTAAGGGCTGTGGGGTATTGTTGTCACCCATGGTGTCCGGATGGGTGCGCGGGCGGGCCGCGGGAAAAAGTTTGTCCGGGCTGTCGGGTTTGTCATCAGAAAGTTGATACTTGGTAGGGACATTGGTTAGGAGGTGTAGGTGTGCAACGTCATGGTGTGACCTTGATTTGACTGTTGACCTTGCCATAGTGACCTTGACCTATAAAATCTTGTCCGGGCTATATCTCGAAAACCGTAAGGTGTGGGAAGTTGTTACTTACTAGGGACATTGGTGAGGGGTGTTGATGTGCAACGTCATGGTGTGACCTTGATTTGACCTTGCCGTAGTGACCTTGACCTATAAAATCTTGTCCGGGCTATATCTCGGAAACCATAAGGTGTAGGAAGTTGATACTTGGTAAGAACATTGGTTAGGGGCTGTAGGTGTGCAACGTCATGGTGTGATCTTGATTTGACCTTCTCATAGTGACCATGAGTTTTAAAATCTAGGCTATTTCTTGGATTCCATAAGGTGTAGAAGGTTCACACTTGTTAGGGACATTGGTTATTGGTGTAGGTGTGCATCATGGTGTAACTTTTAACTTTGGCTCTGCCAAAGTGTGTTCTACTATTTGAGACGTCTTTCTCTCCTGACAAAGATATATGGATTGCTGCAACTGATTATTATATGCACTTTTACATAAATTGTGCTATTTCCATTGACAGCTATTCTCCAATTAATAGATTTTACAGCTTCATAATTTTTACCCCACAGCCCTTAAGGGCTGTCGGGGTATTGTTTTCACCCATGGTGTCCGTATGTGCGGGCGGGCGGCAGGAAATAGTTTGTCCGGGCTGTATCTCAGAAACCGTAAGGTGTAGGAAGTTGATACTTGGTAGGGACATTGGTTGGGGGGTGTAGGTGTGCAACGTCATGGTCTGACCTTGATTTGACCTTTGACCTTGCCGTAGTGACCTTGACCTTTAAAATCTTGTCCAGGCCATATCTCGGAAACCGTAAGGTGTAGGAAGTTGATACTTGGTACGAACATTGGTTAGGAGTTGTAGGTGTGCAACATCATGGTCTGACCTTGATTTGACCTTTGACCTTGCCGTAGTGACCTTGACCTATAAAACCTTGTCCAGGCTATATCTCAGCAACTGTAAGGTGTAGGAAGTTGATACTTGGTAGGGACATTGGTTAGGGGGTGTAGGTGTGCAACGCCATGGTCTGACCTTGATTTGACCTTTGACCTTGCTGTAGTGACCTTGACCTATAAAATCTTGTCCGGGTTATATCTCTGAAACCGTAAGGTGTAGGAAGTTGATACTTGGTAGGAACATTGGTTAGGAGTTGTAGGTGTGCAACATCATGGTCTGACCTTGATTTGACCTTGCCGTAGTGACCTTGACCTATAAAACCTTGTCCGGGCTATATCTCAGCAACTGTAAGGTGTAGGAAGTTGATACTTGGTAGGGACATTGGTTAGGGGGTGTAGATGTGCAACGTCATAGTGTGACCTTGATTTGACCTTTGACCCTTGCCGTAGTGACCTTGATCTATAAAATCTTGTCTGGGCTATATTTCGGAAACTGTAAGGTGTAGCAAGCTGATACTTGGTGAGAACATTGGTTGGGGGTAGTAGGTGTGCAATGTCATGGTGTGACCTTGATTTGACCTTTGTACTTGCCGTAGTGAACTTGACCTATAATACCTGGTCTGGGCTATATCTTGGAAACCGTAAGAGGTGTAGGAAGTTGATACTTGTTAGGGACATTGGTTAGGGGGTGTAGGTGTGCTATGTCATGTCACCTTGATTTGACCTTGCTGTAGCGACCTTGACCTATAAAATCTTCTCCAGGTTATATCTCAGAAACTGTAAGGTGTAGGAAGTTTATACGTGGTAGGGACATTGGTTGAGGGTTTTAGGTGTGCCACGTCATGGTGTAACACTGATTGACCTTTGACCTTGCTGTATTTACCTTTAAAATCTTGTTGCACCTTTGGGTCTGTCTGTTGATGCAGATTAAGCACTGTTAAAGTCATATTAGAATTCATTAAGAATTTCCTTTTGCAAATTCCCATTGTAACAGATGGAATTTCATCAAGTGAGCCACAGGCTTTTCTCCATCACCACACATAAGCATTCATTGTATGTATTGCCACTTCTGTATGCATGGGTAATATTCAAAACATCCAAACCATAATTTGACCATTTTTGGTTTACTGATAAATGGTGTCATTTTATTATTGAATTGTCTTGTTTTAACACTTCATCTTTATATACATTTCTTTTCCTTAGATATTATTTTCTCTACTTAAGCATTATTTGGACCTTAATATAACTTACACTGCTCTGAAAGTATCTTGAACTTTGTACTGTTACACTACTTCTATATCTCATGGTGGTGAAAAATATTTCCCCAGGCTGTGGGGTATGGGCATCTCTGATGCTATTTTTAGTTTTCTGATCATTGCTGTCATTTTGCTATTAAACTGTCTTGTTTAATACTTTTTCTTTACATACATTTTCTTTCTCTTAGATGTTAGTTTCTCTATTTAGACATTATTTGCAGCTTTATATAACTGACACTGTACTGAAAGTATCCCGATCTTTGTACTGTTTCGCTACTTCTATATCTCATGGTGTTGAAAACTTGAAAACTATTTCCCCAGGCTGTGGGGTACGGGCATCTCTGATGCTATTTTAGGGTACACTATTCAAGATAGAATATCTTGGCCTCTCAATTTTTACCCCACAGCCCTTAAGGGCTGTCGGGGTATTGTTTTCACCCATGGTGTCCGAATGGGCGTTCGGGCGGGCGGCGGGAAAATGTTTTTCCGGGCTTTATTTCAGAGACTGTAAGGTGTAGGAAGTTGATACTTGGTAGGGACAGTGGTTGGGGGTTGTTGGTGTGTAAACTTGGTGTGTGTTGGTGTGGGACCTTGATTTGACTTTGCCGTAGTGACTTTGACCTGTAAAACCTTTTTTGTTTTTATTGCAGTGTTGGACTGAAAATGCCTGAAATCTATACAATTCACTGCAAAAATCAAATGGATTTAAAGACTGATGGAAACTAGTAATGGAAACTTTCAAACAAGATTTCAGTACTTACTGAACATAGATAAGGAAATGCTAAATAAGAACTGAAACCCGATTCAGGAAGTGGATGTTTCACTATTTTTCACAAACAGGTTTATGATTGTTGGGAGCTATTTCATAGGAAAGAACCTTTTAGTGTGGATGAAATAAGCTCTGAATTCATTCTTGATAACAAATACATTTGCTAGGGCATGAAGCCCCTAGAATTTAAATACTGTGAAATTCCAAAATATATCAGTGATGATATACAATGTAGTTATTGTATCCCCGGACGAAAGTCGGGGATACTTAGGATTCAGTATGGTCACACCGACGCCGCCGCAGAGATTTCCTTTTGGACGCGATAATTTAAAAAATATTTTAGTTAGAACTTTAAAATTTGGTATGTGGGTATATATGGGCAATGCCACGAACGCTATTGTTTTGTGACCTTGACCTTCAATCTCAAGGTCACTGGTGGCCTCTTAAAGGTCAGATTTTGGCCATTTTTTCACTTTTTGGCCCAGTTCTCCTATACAGAAAGTCGGATCATCCTATGGCTGGTATATAGAATACATATATATGTCCTCTGTAAGCATGCAGAAATTTGACCTTGAAGCTCTTCATTGAAGGTCATCCACTGACCACCAAAGTACCTGACCGAGGGTCATTTTTGGCCTTTTTGGAGATATTTTCACACTTAATGCTGACTATATTGCATGGAAACTATTGAAAATGGCTTTGGAGGTTGATTACATGATGGACTTCTACCATCCAGGCTTACTGGTTACAGATCTTCATTTAAGGTCATCCACTGACCGCCAAAGTACCTGACCAAGGGTCATTTTTGGCAAATGTGGAGATATTTTCACACTTAATGCTGACTACATTGCATGGAAACTATTGAAAATGGCTTTGGAGGTTGAGTACATGATGGAGTACCAGCATCCAGGCTTACAAGTTACAGATCTTCATTTAAGGTCATCCACTGACCGCCAAAGTACCTGACCGAGGGTCATTTTTGGCCCTCTATTTGTTTGTTTGTTTGTGAACAAGATAACTCAAAAACTGACAGATGGATTTTGTTAAAATTTTCAGGATATGTCCAAAATGGTAAAAGGAAGATATGATTAAATTTTGGGAGTGATCCGGATCGCTGTCTGGATCTTCTGGACCCATGAAATTTAATTTTAAAGACAGATAACTCAAAAACTTACGGGTGCATTTGGATGAAATTTTCAGGAAATGTCCTTAATGGGACGAGGAACAAGTGATTAGATTTTGGGAGTGATCTGGATCACTGTCTGGATCATCCGGATCCAGGCTGCCAGATGTGTTTGTGTACAATATAGCTCAAAAACTTATGGATGGATTTTGATGACATTTTCAGGATATGTCTGAAAAGGTAAAAGGATGAAATGGTTGAATTTTGGAAGTGATCCGGATCACTATATGGATCTTCTGGATCCATGAAATGTAATTTTTAAAGACCGATACTTAAAAAAGTTATGGATGTATTGTGATGACATTTTCAGCAAATGACCTAAATGGTACAAGGAACAAGTGATTACATTTTTGGAGTGATCTGGATCATCTGGATCCAGGCTGCAACATAATTTTAGGATGAATTTTGATGATATTTTTACGATATGTTACAAATGGTAAAAGGAAGAAGTGGTAAAAGGAAGAAATGGTTCAATTTTGCGAGTGATCTGGACCACTATCTGGATCTTCTGGATCCATGAAATATAATTTTTAAAGACAAATAGCTCAAAAAGTCATGGGTGGATTTTGATGAAATTTTCAGGAAATGTCCTAAATGGGACAAGGAACAAGTGATTAGATTTTGGGAGTGATCTGGATCATGTGGATCCAGGCTGCGAGATGTGTTTGTGTACAAGATAAATCAAAAACTTATGGACGGATTTTGATGAAATTTTCAGGATATGTCTGAAAAGGTAAAAGGATGAAATGATTGAATTTTGGAAGTGATCCGGATCACTATATGGATCTTCTGGATCCATGAAATGTAATTTTAAAGACAGATACCTCAAAAAGTTATGGATGGATTGTGATGACATTTTCAGCAAATGACCTGAATGGTGCGAGGAACAAGTGATTAGATTTTGGGAGTGATCTGGATCACTGTCTGTATCATTTGGATCCAGGCTGCCAGATGTGTTTGTGTACAATGTAGCTGAAAAACTTATGGACGGATTTTGATGAAATTTCCGGGATATGTCTGAAGAGGTAAAAGGATGAAATGGCTGAATTTTGGAAGCGATCCGGATCACTATATGGATCTTCTGGATCCATGAAATGTAATTTTTAAAGACAGATACCTCAAAAAGTTATGGATGGATTGTGATGACATTTTCAACAAATGACCTAAATGGTACAAGGAACAAGTGATTACATTTTTGGAGTGATCTGGATCCAGGCTGCAACATAATTTTAGGATGAATTTTGATGATATTTTTAGTATATGTTAGAAATAGTAAAAGGAAGAAGTGGTAAAAGGAAGAAATGATTCAATTTTGCGAGTGATCTGGACCACTATCTGGATCTTCTGCATCCATGAAATATAATTTTAAAGACAAATAGCTCAAAAAGTCATGGGTGGATTTTGATGAAATTTTCAGGAAATGTCTTAAATGGGACAAAGAACAAGTGATTAGTTTTTGGGAGTAATCTGGATCACTGTCTGGATCATGTGGATCCAGGCTGCCAGATGTGTTTGTGTACAAGATAACTAAAAAACTTATGGACGGATTTTGATGAAATTTTTAGAATATGTCTGAAAAGGATTAAATGATTGAATTTTGGAAGTGATCTGGATCACTATATGGATCTTCTGGATCCATGAAATGTAATTTTTACAGACAGATATAAGTGAAAGAACTAGTGATTAGCTTTTGGGAGTAATCTGGTACTATGGAGAATCCTGACCTGGTGCTCCAGGAAACAGGCTCAAGACCGACATATTCACGCCTTAACTATGTCCCGCACGGGGATACACTGCGTCGAGACGTAATCTCTAGTTAATTATTACAGATGAATGTAGGTTCTTATCACTTTAATCTAATCAAATCTAATGTGGACTTTTATAGCGCTTAATCTCCACCACTGATGGATTCTAAGGCGCATCTGAACATAAAGCAAGAACATAGCCAGGTCATACCAAGGTGACACAGGGGTGACTGGGGAGGCTATGGCGGATAGGTTTTGCAAACAGGTAATTTTGAGCTTCTTTCTGATGGAGGCAACTGATGTTGTACTGCGCACATCATGAGGGAGTTCATTCTAGATCTTAGGAGCATCAAACACAAAACTATGGCCAAAATGTTTGGCTGACTTAAAGGCTGATGAGTGGAAAGGAGGAACTGTAAGGTATTGACGATCTGGGTGACTACCTGTTACTATAGGGACAACTGCTGAGAGACAAGAATGGTTCAAAATAGGAAGGAGAACAACTATGCAAAAATTTATACACCAGTGTTGCAGTTTTGAAAATACATCGATACTTAACAGGCAATCAGTGGAGTTGCTATAGAATGGGTGTAACATGACCATACTTTCTATGATTAGTAACAATACGAGCAAGGGTATTCTGCATACTTTGCAATTTGTGTTGATTCAAACATGACAAACCTCTAAACAGAGAGTTACAATAGTCCAGACAACTACTATCCAAGGCATTTGCAGCAAGGACTGCCACTTCGGGAGTAAGATACTGTCTTATTCTACGAAGGTCATGCATCTGAAGAAAGCACGCTTTGCAAGTCATCTTGACATGTTCAGTGAAGGAAAAATCTGTATCGACCCACACACCTAGATTTCTGACAGAATCAACCGGATGAAGAAGACTACCAAGAATACTGACAGGAAAGTGGGAGGACACTGAGCCTTAGAACCAAAGACAATAAATTCAGTTTTTTCAGGGTTGAGCTTGAGTTTACTAAGAGACATCCATCTTTGTACATCCTGAAGGCAGGCATTTTGCTTGGCGAGAGCAGAAGAGGCATTCTTATGGAGAGATGGATGTATAACTGAGAATCATCCGCCTAGAAATGGAATTTAATATGCGGATGGAGGCGGATGATTTTGCTAAGTGGTGTTGTATATAGTTGTATTTTGTACTTTCCAAAAAATCACCTGTCAAAACTTTTTCTGACACCTATAGATTATAACTGACAAATATCGTTTTGATATTATTTACTAATGGAGATATTCAACTTTAAAAAATACTGTTGAAGTATAGGCTGTCTGAAAATGGGCGAAACCAATAAGCGTCCCTTTTAAGGGATATTTGATAACTGTGAATCACAAAATGGGCCTTATAAAAATACCCAATGAATGTCTGTGGCATAAGAGATGTTATTTCTGGGAATATGTTGGCATCAACTCAGCACAATATAGTTAACCAAAGTTTTACATTCATAAAACCAAACTTTCTATGTGTCAGTATCTCAATTTATAAGTTTGCTTTTTAAGTATGTTTCTGTAAGAGCTACTAACCGAAGCAAGAAAAACTTTTTATGTTTCATAAAACTTTATGTTGCATTTACTTACAATTTTAAAAGTTAAACTTTACCTTATGTTAAAACTTTTTACAAGTCAAGAATGCCTTTGGAATATTAGTGGGCAGATTCAGGGACTACTGACCACCATGGAGCAAAGGCCAGAGGTTGTGAGGGGCATTTTGTTAACATGTATGATAATATATAATATGATAAGAAGACATTGGGGTGGAGCAGACAGGCCACTCACCCCAGCAGACGACATACAACCCCTACAGGCTGACCAGGCGGCCAATGGACCCATGAGAATTTCAGAAACACATCGAGGGAGGCTGAACATCATTGAGACCAACTGAAAGATTACTTCAATAACCCAGGGGCACTGGCTGGGCTGGAGGAAAGGATTTAAGAAGACTGGGAAGACTACTAGCTGGCATCTATCAGTCCTTTTCAGGACTACGCAATTATTCTAACAACTTTTATTTTGATAGTGTTGCAAAAACCTTAAACCAATTTCAAATCCATTTTCAACCAAATCCCAATACAACTAGAAAAAAAGGTTTTCGCTAACAAAAACGAGCGGCCCGTATGGAGAGCTGTAGTAGTTGCAGTATGAGACTGTAAGCAGAACATAAGCTTTACTGTGTTTTGTATCTGATCAAAAAGTGGATTATTTAAAAACTGTAGCAGGTGCAGTATTAAACTGTAAGCAGAATGCGAGCTTTATTGTGTTTTGTAAAGTAGTATATTTTACGAATCATTTTTTAGAGGTTGGCTGAAGAAAAACTAGCTATAAATTTTTAATCGTAAATTTTTTCCAGGAGATATTTAATCCTAGATTTATAATGGTAAAGATATACTGTAGTAAACTATAATTGGATAATATAATATAGGGACATTCATATGTTGTATAACTTGGAGGCACATTATGCCTGAAAGTTCATTGCTATTTAACATTTTTATAAGATAAATATGCTTAAGATAATCCTCCTTTTGAAATCCTTTATTGTTCCATTGTAAAAAGAATACACAAAGTCATGTCAGATGTTACTGTTAACATTTTTCATTCTCGCATAACTCTATATGTGAATATCATGAAACACCGAGGATTTTACATGAGGCTTTTTCCATTCTCTCAAAACAGACAAGACATTCTGTCCACAAAATATTACTTCCATAAAGATCCACTTCCATGAACTTATAGATAAATGTCCTTGTTTAAATTGTTTACCCCCAAAAAGATTTACTGTAAGCATATCCCTTAATGAAAAGAAATGAATGCATCTTGATATCCCTTATCAACCTTTTCACTCAGTGTCCAGACACATAATGTAATACAAAATAGCACTCACCGCAGGTCATATTTGTCTTAGGAGTGGCATATCCACACAATTCCACAAGAATGGAATCAGAAGAATGTGGGATGTTTTTAATGTGCCTAAAATTGGTAATTTATATTATATGAACACTGATCAGCTGCAATATGTTAATAACCACATCAGTGCATGCTAAATACATAATTTATTTCTTTGAAGATGCCATAACTTCAGAAACACTAATAGGTTAGCTTTGCCAGATAAAAGAAATTTTGTTTGTAGTATACATGTGTCAGGTATGGTTTTAAAAAGTCTTTTAAAAATGAGGTGGGAGCAAGAACTATATATTTATTATGTTAAGATGGCCAAAGTCTCTGAAATACAAGAATTTCAAGTAAAAGGGTCATAGAAATCTTCCATATGCTTAATCAATGTGTCAAGTTAAACTGATGTTTTTGAACCGTAAGTCAGTTGGCGGCTGAAAACACTCATTTTTACTTCAAGATGGGAATGGCTGTACTTATATTGGAACTCCAAGGTGGAAAAAATTAGAATGTCCCTATTGTCATCTTTAATAAGTGTGCAAAATTTAACTGGGGTCAGCTGAACAATACGATAGATGGAGATTAAAAACTCCATAATTTCACTCCAAGATGGCCATAACTTCATTCATATTGGGACTTTAAGGTGACCATAAAAGAAGAATTCCTTTTTGCCATCCTTTATAAGTGCACAAAGTTTAGCTGAGGTCAGTTGAACAATAAGATAGCTGAAGGCTGAAAACTTCCTTTTTCACTGTAAGGTGACCATAACTTCATTGATATTGGGACTTTAAGGTGACCAAAAAATCAGAATATCCCTTCTGGCAACCTTTGTAAATTTGCCAAGTTTTATTTTAAAAATTTAAACATTAACTGAACTTAGGGCTGAAAAACCCTACTTGTTTAGTTTAAGATGGCCATAACATTATTAATATTTAAATAAGGTAGTTAGAGTCTTCTTTTGATCAACCTCAATATTAATATAAGTTCTTTAAAAATAGAAAAAATAAAGGGGCCAGACTGTTTTATTCCAATTTTATGACATTGGGGGCCATAGCTCCAATTATATTAACAGTTTAAGGTCACCATAAAGTCAGGATAACCCTTTGGTAAATCTTAATATATATGCCAAGTTTGATTTAAAAAAGTGAAAAACTAAGTGAATTGGAGGGCTAAAACCCCCTTTTTTGACATTAAGGCGACCTTAAGATTGCAGATACAGGGCTAAAACTTTGGCATGTGAAAGATTATCAAAAAGTGGCTGAATAAGTTATTCCAACAAAACGCCGAAAACCTGACCGTTTTTGAGATACAGACAAATTGATCAGAAAATCCTTTCCGACCTGTGGATTTAGGTCTAGATTGTACCTGATAAATTTAATGGCACAGTTGTGTGTGGTTTTTCCTAAAACACGATGATGGGGTGTTTTTGAAAAATGCTTAAGGTTACCTTAAGTAAAGCTTAATATCTCCGCAAAGTATCCCAAAAAATTTTCCCACACCTATATTTTTAAAGAAAGATGAGAAGGAAAGAAAGATTTTAAAGCCCAAGAAGTTATTCAAGGGAGACCATAATCTGGTGGCGGCGATCAGGAAAATAGACTTCATTTGCCCCTTCTTCTGCCTGGATTGAGTTGATTCTACATCTGTGTCTGTGACTCTTCTAGCTTTTTTCTCAGTCCTTCCCTCCTCAGTCTCCTCATGTTCCATCTCCTCTGTCCTCTCTGTCTGCAACTTTTCTCTCCCTTTCCTCATGCTCCTGTTGCTCCCTCTCTTCCCTCTCCTCTCTCTCTCTTCTTCTCCTCTCAATATCTTCAGCAGTGTCTCCTAATTTAAACTGTGGTTGATTATCAGTAGGTACTTCAATCTTTCTCCTGCCTCTTGGCATACTGTCAAATTATATGTATTATCGCAGCTTGTTAAAAAACAAAAACTTAAATTAAGAGAAACCTCAGAGAACAAGTTTCAAAACTTAAGCTTATTTGAAAAAACAAAAACACTAAAAGTCAAATGCTGCACACCTCCTCTCTCATCAGAGTCAAAGCCCAAATGAATGAAGTGCATGTGCTGACTTTTGACTGTCCTTTTATAGCCACATATTTTGAAACAGACAAGCCGTAAGACGTCAAAATGTTGTGGGCTTGTCGGTTAAAGTACCTGGCTTGTGTGTTACTGTAACAGGCCTGTTGATTAATTTTACAACTTGCCTGTTTCACTTCAGGGCTTGTCGGATAAATAATTTTGCGACTCCGGGACTGAGACCTTAAAGGTCCCGACTGGCCTAGAAAAGTTACAGGCTTATCGGAAACATTTACAGACAAGTCGGCTAAAGTTACCGACAGTAAGGTATGTTTTCCTACACAATCTGTTTACTTTCAGGTACCTTCAGTTTGTCATTACGTACAGTCTGGATAGTCATATTTGGGACAAGCCACATACACAATACAGACAGGATTGTTGTAATATACGACAAGGTAGGAAGTGTAACCGAAAAGCCTGTTACTTAACAGACATGCCTGTGGCTAGGTGGATGTTCTAGGATCTGATGCAACAGTTAGATATCAAAAATGTTTGATATTTCACCAACTCTTCACGACAAGCCTGGAAACTACAACCAACTGATCAAACTATTTAAACATTGGTACGGACTCCCAAAAAAGACATAGTTACCGACATGTTGGCTTCAGTGGAACACCCGCATAAAAGAGAGAATCTAGGTAGACAAACCCACACTATGCAATTGAGAAAGAGTACATATTTCCCATGTTGTGGCCCTATTAAAAATTAGTTTCAGTCACAGACCTAGGTGTGTGTGCAGCAGAGTACTGTTATGATAAAGTCAAGAACCCCTATCCATGGCTTCACTGAGCAGTTGTGTTCTCAGAGTGATTAACGTTATAACTGCACTTAGGGTCATGCTGTTTTGGACAAGAGATTTTCTAATGCTATTTGAATACATTTGTCTTGTCCATAATAATGACTGTAATAGATAGATTTTATTAAAATGTATATATTTCTTACATACGTGGTATTTAATGATCACCAATATCCCCAAATATGCAACTTCTTTTATTGTTCATAAAATAGTATATATATTATATTCTCCTGCACAAGGGTAATTCTCAGTGTGGAAGTACAACAAAAAATGAATATTCAAGGTTCTTTTTTGTCTTTTAAAATAGAACGTCAATTGAAATACTGAATAACACTTGTAAAAGTGATAATGTTAGAAATGTTAGAAAATACAAAATTTGATGATAATTTCATTGCTTAATATATTAGAGATGTCTAACACTTTATTCACTAATTTACTAGATTTATAACTTCGTCAAGACCAAGCTAGCTTATCAAGTAACCAGAGTAGGTTTCGTGTCATGTGACCTTTTCTTTGTTGTAAAAATGTTTCAGTGTTAACATATATCCTTTATTTAAATAATTTTATCTTGGTAAAGATGCTTTTCCATGAAAAACCTTGTAACCACATAAAAATGTTGAAAGATGACCTTATGTATGTGTCCTATATGTTACATTTTTTAAGACACAAGTCTTAACTTTAAGTCTAAGTCCATTTGTGAAACCAGTTGCAGCCCCTACTTTTTCATGTCAGCAAAATTAGATTTAGCGTTGAAAATGCATACATCAATGTCAGGATCAATTTTCAGCACTAAATGAACTGAGAAAAGTACCGCTGTATGTAACAGTACAACATTGTACTGCCATTTTGTAAGTGAATGGAATAAAATAGACCATAAGAGAGTTCATTTCATTTATGTGTACACAAATATAATATACTGTTTTATCAAATTATATTCTTGTGAAAGGATATTACAGCACCAACTGATGACAGAAATATAAGAAATTGAACAATGAAGACTAAGCTTAAGAATGGTGTTCCTTAGTTACCACTGGTAACTTTACATATTAATATTAGGAAAAATCATGCAAATCAGAAGGGCTGTTTTCAAGATGACACTATAAAAATAAATTCTTTCATTTAGATCCACAATTTTAACAAACACTATATCAGTATTATTTTAAGTAACTTGCTTTTACCATATTTTTAAATTTAATCAGTGCAAACATTTCTTCATGTTCTCCTCAACTTAAAATTTATTCCACATTCTAGCACCTAACATTGACTGACAATTTAATTTTATTTTGATTTACAAAATTTTACTTTAAAATTACTCACCTTCCTGGTTTGATATCTTTTGACAGATTGAGTATGAAATAAACATTGTAGGCTATCTGGCAATTCACAGTACCAAGTTTGAACTAATACTTTTATTTTGGCCTACACTATATGTGATAATTTAAAAATATTTAGTTCCTTAAAATATATACTTGTAAGTTCTCTTGCTTTTATGTCACAAATCATTCTCACAGCCATCTTTTTTGCTCTGGTGCTTATCAAAAGGAGTGATTTACTACAATATCCCCATACTTCAACACATTATGGCACATGTGACTGAATGAAGTTTCTGAATATCTTACTCTTTACATTCATGGCTTGTTCTTTCCATGTTAAGTTTGAGTCAATCATTACACCTATAAATTTGGTAATTATACTTTTACTGTATTAAATTCATTGAAGTGTTACATGTTACATACACATTACATGTTGTATTTGTTCTACCAATATTTAGCGACAGCTTGTTAATGGTAAACCAATTGTGCAATTTTCTCAGTTCTAAAGACACTAATTTACACAGTTTTGCTATATTTTCCCTGTACAAAATATATTTGTGTGTATAAATAGCTTTGGCCCAAGGATAAAAGCCCCGACTCTTGATCCTGACCGCGGCTCCAACCGCCTGGAAACAGTCTGGTCTTTTTGCTCTATGTCCTGTCATAGTCACTTCCAGACCTGTCCTACACTGTTATCACCTTGTTGTGAAACACTTGCCAGCCAATCATATTCAAGCACCCCAGCATCATTTTATGGCAGACCATATAACATACTGACAGTACTTGAAAAAACTGGCCTGTTGTAAGCAACCAAAACCTGACCTGGTTGCTTCACATGAAGACGAGAAGTCTCCAGTCTTTCGTCACAGAGTTGGTTACATAACAGCAGGACAAGCTGAGAACACAGCAGGGAAGGTGTAACAGGAAACCGACAAGGTGGTTACAGCAACAGGCAAGCCGGGAAGTGTATAGGATAGGCCGGCTTCATTTCACAGACTCACAGCTTATAAGTTATGGTGTCTGTGTATAAAATGTGATTTGGCACATCATTTGGTTTTCAACTCCAACAGACTACAACTGGTAGCATTGAGATAGGCTTTTGTTTTTTTTTTCAAATAAACATAGGATTTAGTGTACATACATAACTTTTACTAGCTAGCAAATAAGCTTCAAAAGATGGGTCCTAAAAAGGCAAGAAAAACACACCTAGAGAGTTTGGGTTGGGAAATACAGTTGCTGATATCTATAGGAGGAGCGAGGAGAGGAAACAGATAGAGAGGGAGGAGGCAGAAAAACAGAGGGAGGAGTGGGGAGGGAAACTACAAAGGAGTGCAAATCTGCGCCTACCCCAGGGGTTCAGGTGGCAGAAACCCCAAGGTGCCATTCTCAATCTTTTTCTTCAACTTGCTGTGGTTAAATACTTGTGTATCTCATGAAGATCCACTTGACCCAACATCTACCCACAGAAATCTGTAATCTGCATCAACCAGCGTAAGCAGCACCTGGGGAAAAACCTTGTAATTATAAAATTCACTCCCAGATACTACTATAGGGTCTGTATAGGGTGCAGATCAATATTTGAGGAGGGGGTAAAATGGGGGTGAATTTATAGGTTGCAGATCAATGGGGGAGGGGGGATTTGCGGGTTGAAGTGTGGTGACACGTGTATTGGTTTATGGGATTAAGGGGTTTTATAATTTATAGGTTGCAGGTAAATGGGGAGGGGTTTTTTTGGGGGAAGCAAGTGTGGTGGCATGTGTATTTTGACTGAGGGATTGAGGAGAAGGAAATTGTGAGACTGAGGACATGCTGAGGACATGCTCCCCCTCCCACAATGGTGCGGAGCACCATTGGGGGTTTGAACTTTGTTGTGCCTTTTATTTGAAATTATCCCTGTGTATTTTTTTCTGGTTAAAATCTATTTCCAAAGCATATTGTGAATCCTTGTTTTCACTGCTTTTAAATCATTTTATCGCTTTAACCATAAAACATCAGAATATTTTTATGAAAACCAAGATATTCTTTTTTTTAATTATTTGTCCAATTTATAACCTTTTTCTTTCTTGAGTCATTTCATAATTATCAGAATAAGTTATAAAATTCGAATTATTCTTTTTTCAACTGATTCAACCAAATAACTTTTGTTTTCCTGAGAAAAAAAAACAGCACATCCTTACTGGTTGAGTTCCAAGCATGAAATGAAACACCAGACTGGCTTATTGACAGAAATTATTATGAGCCCACCCAATTGATTAACACCCTCACTTATTGATCTGCAACCTATAAATTTCCACCAGAATCTCAACACCTGTGTCCTCTTTAGTTTTGAATTTCAAAAGCCACTCACATTAATTGAGGTTTGATCAAGAAAGGGGTGGGGGGATTTAATATGAGAGGATTATTGAGCATTTAACTCAGATAAAAGACACACTTGTTTAACTTACTGTGTGCTTTGTTTACAGCTAAGGGAGTGGGGGGGGGGGATTTGCCTTGTTATCACCAGTCAGAATTCCTGTACAGTAAAATTGGTAATGTATGAAAAAAACCCCAAGTTATTTGAAATTTGTGAAAAAAGTGTAATTTTAAACTGAAGTAATTTTATTTGTAGATAAATGATCATAACATTTTCCTTTTAATGGTACTAAATAAACATTTATTCATATCAACACCTGGCCCAGTATTGAGTTGTCACTTACCCCCACTGTTTTTTTTATCCTGGTTATGTTATCTAAGGCAGAGCATAGAGAAAAAGGGGAGAGGGGGGGGGGGCTTAGTGATAAATAAGATAAGGGTATAATCAAGATATAGTCATACTTTTTTTCTTACCCATGTCAACATGTTTTTCTTAGTAATAAACCCCCTGCTGTCTTAGGATCTTACTCCAACCTTATACAAGACTATATAATAAGGGTGAAGTGGATATATTCATTAAATTCAAAGATGGAGTTGTTGTGTCTTGTAATGCTTGTGGTTTTTGCAAATGTCAATGGTGAAAATTGCGACTTGGGAGGAAACCCTTGTCAGTGTTCAGATGACATGAGTTTGGTTATGTGTACAAGGTTTTGTCTGAAAGACATAGCTGATCTTGACATACCAGAAAAATATTGGGAAAAAGTAAAAGTCTTGGACTTACAGCAGAACTGTTTGACAAAGATTAATCTGAAGCATGTAGAAAGACTGAAAAACTTGGAAATAATAAACATTAAAAATCAGAGATTTGCATTGTGTCACAGACTAAATGAAGTTAAAATTCAAAAACTGAAGGTTGTAAGTGACTGCAAGCTCACAACTTTACAGAGGATTGTAACCACTTCACTAACCACTACTAAGGATATGGATAAATATACTGAGCAGGACCACTGGACTGAAAGTGCTGACCCCATTGAGGAGACAACTGTATCTACAACCAGGAGGAAGTTCAAGACACGAAAACCTTATCCAAAGTTTAAGATTCTGACATCTGTCATACTGAACATAACAACTGGATTACCTCAGAATCTCACTGTTTTTGACTCAACTTTGCCCACTGATCTACCACAACCAACTGATCTACCCCAACCAACTGAAAATCAGCTGAATATTGTAATAGCAGTTTCGACTACCTGTGCTCTACTCTCAGTAACTGTGATTGCGTGTGGTATACATGTCTGCTGTGATTGTCGGTATGAGCGTAACTGTAGCAAGAAGTGTAGTAAAAGGTGCAACAAACGAAACAGACGAACCTACCTGACACCCAGGATGCACTTCCCCAGGAACCAGGATGTCGAAACCCTGTCTGGTGATTCCATAGAACTGTTTAGTGTGCATAAAAAGTGTCAATGACAATTTTCTTTTTGAATATTTACACTCAGGACTATAATTAGTAAATGTTTCAGTTATAATGTAGATGTTAGTTTCTTAATGTTAGTATCTCGTGTATACCTTATCTGAAGAAATAGTCTGTTCATGTAGCTGCTGTAGGTTACCTGTATACTCAACTTTAAAATTAGTATCTTAGAATGTTTTTGTTTTCCCAAAAGTATTATATTTTTTATGGACAAGTTACTTAAAGTTTTATGAAATACACATAACTTTTATGCATTGTAACTTTTATACCAGCCTCTTAGAATGTTTTATTACAGCAAAGTTATTATAATTGTGTGTTCATGTGTCTGTACATTGTACATAGTTTTGTAAAATTAAATAAACAGATTTTTGTGGAATTTTTGTCAGATTCAAAACTATTCTATTGTTAAAATGAAAACCTTAATGTGAGCTATAGACTTTCCTGGTCCCTGGTAGTTTAAACTACCTATTATTCACTCAGCGGTGAGGGTGTCATGAAGGGAGTCCAACCTTCACTCATTGTCGCCAGGCAACTTGAAGATATCCAAAAAGTCCATTTCTGGTGTTTGCAGTGGACTCCACTCCAATTGTTGTGGTGGGGATTCTCCGTTGTCATCCTCCCCAAAGTTGAGGACCCTCCTCACATTTCCCTGGATGTCCTCATGTGGCCTCAATGGTGTGGACCCAGCTCCCCCATTGTTGGGGGATGGTATGATGTCCTATAAAATAAATAGACTATAATAAGGATCAAGGAAACAAAATCTCTGGTATTGAACTTTGGGTTAGAACCCAGAACCATAATCTTTTAATTTTACACATACACATTGGGTTTGAACCTAAGACTAAAACACTGAGGAATATACACAAGGGTAGAACAAAGAAACAAAATCTCTGATATTGAACTTTGGGTTAGAACCCAGAACCATAATCTTTTAATTTTACACACACATTGGGTTTGAACCCAATATCAGAGACACATTTAGTATATTCATTAGTATGCACTCACCTCACTACATTCGGAGAAGTTTAACTGCCTTCTCACACTCTCCATGTCCCCATCTATCCGGGAGATAGCTCTTGTTCTTTGGGGTGGTGGTGTTGGTGGGGTTGGTGGGACCGCATCATTTGTTGGTGTTGTGGCCTCCCCGTTCTGATAATATAATAATATGTAACTTAAAATCACAACTATTTTTTAATTTGTGCACCAATGTACTACATACCTTTTTAAAATGTAAACCGAGCATGCTGATATTAATTTTAACTAACACATCATGAAATACTAGGCAGTGGTATTTTATAATCTACAAAAAAAAATAATTAAAAACTTTTCTAAACCAAAACCTCAAATTATATTCAAAAAATAATCGTACTACTTACATTTCCTCCCTGAGTGATTGAACCATCCAAAAACATAAAACTATTTAGTGCCATTTTTGTTTTTTTTCTGTTTTGTTTTTTTGTTTTTTTTTGGTTTTTTTGTTGTTGTTGTTGTTCTATTGGTAAAAACAAGAATCAAACTAATCCACTTCCAACTCCACAGGAACTCCAATACCTCACCCTATATGTATATAGGTGCATATTTGCTACCACAAAAGAACTACATATATAAAAGATTTTATTGTCCAGGCTACTTTTTACAGTAACTTCTATGACCACTTATGCGGCCATGTCTATTTGACAATTTCAGTGAAACAGCATGGGAGAGGGCTTTGACCTACCAGTCCCATATAATTGGTTTTTGCTCAATATGTGCCACATATGCAACAGGATAATTTTCATTAAGTACTTATCTCCTGCTCTTCTACTTCAAGTAGCAAAGATGTGTCATGCTAATTGATATAAGATAAAACATTCTAGTGTCCACATGGTGCTTTGAATTCAAGAATCTTTGGGTCTTTGAACAATATGTTACACCCCATATTAAATTCTCTTAAACTACCCTGTTTCAAAATACAAGATAAAAATTTAAACTCCATATTTAATACATTTATTTGTTTACTTTCTAAAATAAAAAGAGAGATACTGCTTTACTGCAAAATCTGATTTGTGAAATACATGATATATACCCTTCTAATACCTGTGAATTGATTTTGCATGTCTTTACCCCCTCCCCTCCCCCCTCCCCCTTTCAAAATTTAAAATAAACCATCATTAGTGTAGGTATTGATGAATTATTTTTAAATTTTAAAAAATCACAGTTGGAGGCTTTCTATTGGTTACTAGAAGTCCTTGCTAGGGAGCCCAAAGTATAAAAGTCAGATATTCAGTATTTTTTTCACAGTTACAGTTTGAGTACAAATCTCTTTGGATATAAACTTCAAATTAAATATCTTCACATCCTGTGTACTTAATTGCAAGTAAGTTTTTCATCTTAATTTATTTTGAATGTAAATACTCATTTTTATATATATTTTGATGCAAAATTTGAAATTTTGATGACTAGTTCGTGGATTTTTTTAACTTTTAACTGTTAGTTTGAGCATTTTTTCGTTTTTTACTACCATAATTGTGCATTATTTTCCTATTCTATTTCAATTTATTGCAGTAAATACTCATTTTTATATATATTTTGATGCAAAATTTGAAATTTTGATGACTAGTTCGTGGGTTTTTTTAACTTTTAACTGTTAGTTTGAGCATTTTTTCGTTTTTACTACCGTAATTGTGCATTATTTTGCTATTCTATTTCAATTTATTGCAGTAAATACTCATTTTTATATATATGTTGATGCAAAATTTGAAATTTTGATGACTAGTTCGTGGATTTTTTTAACTTTTAACTGTTAGTATGAGCATTTTTTTCGTTTTTACTACCGTAATTGTGCTTTATTTTGCTATTATGCTACATTGGTCATGGATGAAACCTTATGTAACCACTCCTTAAATTTGGTTTTGAACATATGAGGTAGGTGTACTGTTTAGAAAATGTCTGTTTTATAATAATACAGGGATAAGTTTGAGTTTTAGACTATGGATGAGATTTTTTAGTCCTCAATTAATTATATTGTTTATTATTTTCTAGGAATGGCTTCCTTTTTAGAAAAAGTAAACTCATTTACCTCAAGAGATGAGTTGAGACAATGGGCTGTGTCAGCTGGCCTAGAGTTCGATCCAAGTGTGGTCCAACGGATCACCGCCTTGGAAGAAGATTCATGGTTCGATGCTGTGAGTGACCCCATTCTGCTGGAGGCTTTGGATGGGGCACAGGCTGAGGAGGGTTCTCAACTGAATGATAGCGACCTCCAACTGATAGAAGCTGTTGAAGATATGGAACAAAACCCCATAAATGGTATAGCATACTACTGCAGTAGAACCTCTATTATCTGACACTCTTGGGAGAGTAAGAATACGGTCAAATACGGTCAAGTAATAGAAAGGTTGGATAATAGGAATGCTAAAATAACAGGCTTAAAATGATTTTGGAGAGTGAGTTTGAGGCTGGATAATTGAAATTCGGATAATAGAGCATTTACTGTATTGTAAAAAAAAAAGAATGTTTTATTTTCATAAAATATAACCTCAAACACATTTACCATCATTAAAGTGTTCCTAATTATGTTTTTTCAGCAACCCCAGACAATAGCTTTGTGGCTGAGTTTGAGAATGGAAACATTCCCAATTCGGAAGATCTGAAACATGCTGTAGACACATTCGATGAAAACCTTTTCTATAGTGGTTAGTTTTAAAATGGTTATCTGTTAAAATAGAATTCATTTTCTCTTGTTATTTTTGAAAAGTATAAACTTTATGCATATTACATGCAGGCTCTCTGATTAACAAACTTGATTTTGAATTGCTGATCTCCCATGCCTGAGGTTGTGGGTTCGAACTCACCTCATGATGGAGTAAAAGATTAGTGTGTCAAATTAAGCCACTGAAAAAATGTTTTTAAATCTTTGGGTGTGTAAGAATAATGGATTTATATTGTAGATGAACCCGAAACCATAAATGGAATCCCATTAATAGGAGAAGCGGGACCATCTGGACTATCTGATCCGGTAGAACAACCCCCAGCAAAAAGGATGAGACCGGATCAGGATCAAGATGGATACGAGATCGAACAAGATGAGGAAAAGAGTTACAGCATATCCTGCAGGGACAGCAAGAGTTTCAAAGGTGAGTACAGAATATCTTTGAGCTCCATATATTTTTGTAAACAATACCGGGATGGCTAATGTTGGCTTGATAGATGTTTTTTTTGATAAATATACTTTGGGATTGAAATGGAAAACTTAAAAAATAAGAAACAAAAAAAAGTTAAGAAACAAATTACTGATAATGGTGAAGCCCCCAGTTATTCAAAATTTTAATGGTTAGACCGGTATTTGTTCATTATAGGAGGTGTTGTCAAAGAGGTTAGCTACCAAGTTAAGTTTGACGATACGCACCAAGGGAAAGAAATTAAAGACTTGAAAGTGGAACTGCACCAGGCATTCAAAGATTTACTCGAGCAGGGATGCAGGACTTTGCCAAAGAAGAGGCAGTGGGCAGGGTACACATCAACCATCCAGATCTGCATAAACCAATAATAGTACCTCCTCAACCCCTGGAAAAACTGAACCCAGAAGCTGTTATGGATGCAATACAAAATGTGCTTCAAAGCAAAGAAAATCTTAATGTAGCAGAGGGGTTTGAAGTTAACTTGGGGGTTGCCAAAATGATGCATGGGGGTAAAGGTGTACCAATCACAAATGTTTCTTCTAATAGGATTTCGAAGCGGTCATTGGTGTCAATCAATAATGAAGATTACTTGTGCTTAGCTAGGTCCATAGCCGTTGGTATCGCCTTTAATCTTTTACAAGGAGCTTCTGAAAAAGATAGGCCTTCGATGCTTAAGCATTATAATAACATGAGAAAGGGGGACAGAAATAGAAATAGTCTACAGAAAAAAACTGCCTTGCATTATCACAATCTTGCTGGGGTACCTATGAATAGGCCCGGTAGTATTTTAGATATACCCATGTTTGAACAAGTATTAAACATTCATGTTGTTTTTGCGGCCCATTTAAACAACAAAGTCATGTACCCAGACACTTCGCGACCAGTTGGTGATAAGCGGGTTTACCTGTATTATACCAGGTCTGGGGACAACGGTCACTTTGATTGTATCGTAAACATTAAGGGTATGCTTGCCATGTCCTACTTCTGTTCAAAATGTTTTCAGGGTTTTAATTCCATTAGCAATCACCATTGCACCCATACTTGTCAGACTTGTCAATCTATATCTTGTGTAGAATCAACACCAATGACTTGTCGTTCTTGTCAATCCGTTTGCCGTTCGTTAGAATGTTTTGTCCGACACAAACAAGAGAAGAAAAAATCTCTGCATAAAGTAATTCCTTCGCCTTGCAATACCAGATGGGTGTGCAAGACTTGTAAAAAAGTCATCGATTTGACAAAAGACACGAAGGAAGCCCATATTTGCGGTGAGTGGAAGTGTAAATTCTGCCTTCAAAATTTTATGGGCAATCACTTTTGTCACCTACCAGCTCTACCTCCAAAGCCACAGAAAAATAAGTTTGTATTTTTAGATTTTGAGTGCATCCAAAATACGGGGGTTCATGTCCCAAACTTTGCAGTCATTCAGACAGTATGTCAGGTGTGTGAAAATCAAGATCTGACCGATAATTCGGTATGTCAATCCTGCGGAGATCGGTGTCTCAAATGCGATAAGTGGGACTCTAAAAGCGGGGAATTTGCCAAGAAAGCCTTTAACGGTTGTGGTAAAAGACAAATTGTATTTAAAGGGGAAAATACTTCTCATCTTGTGGGAAAGTGGCTTTTTCAAAAGCAAAGAAAGGGATCTACTGTTCTGGCCCACAATGCTAGGGGATACGATGGGTACTTTTTGTTGTCATATCTCACAGAAAATAGCATTACTCCAAAAGTGATCTTTAATGGATCAAAAATTATGTATATGCACGTCGAGAGGGGCCTCGATATACGAGTGTTGGATTCACTGAACTTTATGCCGATGCGTCTGTCTTGTCTCCCAAAAGCTTTTGGCTTAACTGAATTGAAAAAAGGTTATTTTCCACACTATTTTAATACTCTGGAAAATCAAAACTATGTCGGGCAATATCCTTCCCCAGAAATGTATGGGATTCAAGGAATGAGTGAGAAAGACAGAAACAATTTTCTTGAATGGTATTCAAATTTGGAGGGGGCTTTTGACTTTCAAAAGGAAATAAAAGAATATTGCGTGTCGGATGTTGACATTTTGCGCAGAGCCTGTATGAGATTCAGGCATCTTTTATTGTCCATAACGGGTACCGCTGAAACCAAACTTGACCCAGAAACAAATGCTCTTGTCCATTCAATCAAAAATGGTGTTGACCCATTTTCATTTTGCACCATAGCATCCATGTGTATGGGTGTAAACAGAAGCCTACATTTAGAGGAAACTCTCGAAGTGAAACTTAAAGGCGAGACAACAGTTAGGGAGGCTAAGAGACTTAATGACAAAATCAGAGTTAAGAAGGGGTCTGATTGGTGCGTAGTAGAGAATTCTGATGTTGAAAACACAACGTTTAAAGGGTCAGACATAGGGGTGATACCGGCTGGTGGGTACAGGGTTTGCGATAACATTAGCAAGACTTCAATCCAGTGGTTAGAGTGGGAGAGTCGGCAGAGGGGTGTAGCTATCAGGCATGCTTTAAATGGTGGTGAATTTAAAATTAGGAAACCAGATGGGGGTATTTATAAAGTAGATGGGTATTTTGAAGATCCTAGTACCGGGCAAAAAACTGTGATGGAGTTTAATGGGTGTTTCTTCCATGGTTGTCATAGGTGCTACAACGCAGATATTGTTCACCCTCATTTTAACCAAACTTTCAGTCAGAGATATGCTATGACACTGCAGAAAAAAGCTGACTTAATCTCAATGGGGTACGAATATGTGTGTATGTGGGAGCATGACTTTAACATGGCACTTAAAACAAACCCAGCCTTGATTGCCTTTGCCATAGAACTGGATGTTCAAACCAGGTTAGAACCCAGGGACACATTTTTTGGTGGACGCACAAATGCAGTGAAGCTGTATCACAAAGTTGGACCTGGAGAAAAAATCAAGTATGTTGATTTCACTTCTCTGTACCCAACAGTGAACAAGTATGATGAGTACCCAATCGGGCATCCAGAAGTCATCCTGGAGAATTTTTGGGGTATAGCAGAGTACTTTGGGCTGGCTAAGGTCAAAGTGCTACCTCCCAGATCATTGTATCACCCGGTGCTGCCATATCGCAACAATGGAAAGCTCCTGTTTCCCCTGTGTAAATCTTGTGCCGATGAACAAAACCAAGAGCCTTGTCAATGCCACCCAGAAAAGAGGATGATTCTAGGAACCTGGACAACCATTGAACTGGTTAAAGCGCTTGAAATGGGGTACCAAATTGTAAAAATATACGAAGTATACCACTGGGAGAATACTTCAAAGTTTGACCCAAGCACTGGTTCTTCTGGTCTCTTCTCTGGATACGTGAACCAGTTCCTGAAAATCAAACAGATGGCTTCAGGGTGGCCAGAGTGGTGTCAGGGAGATGAGTCGAAACAAGCCCAATATCTCGCCAACTACAAAGAAAAAGAAGGGGTTGAGCTAGAGGGTCATCTGGTGGAGAAAAATCCAGGCCTGAGATCCCTCGCCAAATTATGTCTCAACAGGTAATGATTTAATTGCTATACCGTTAAAGTACGCATATTTAGTAATAGTAATACTCCTAATGGTCAGTTATTTTCTTTTCGTCGTAATTTTTTTTTTTTTTTGTTTTCAGTTTTTGGGGAAAGCTAGCGCAGAGATCAAACATGAAAAAAATTGTGATCACCACCGATGAAGCAGAATTTTTTCGCAAGCTGGCAAACCCTACCCTAAAAATTGCTGACTGGCACATTTTGAATGATGACATGGTGCAGTTAGAGTTCGAGAATGTGGAAGAATTTGTGCCAACAAACATGCAAACGAATGTAATTCTTGCATCTTTCACCACTGCCCATGCCAGATTGAGGCTCTACGATGTCTTGCAGCATTTGGGTCAGTCGGTATTATATTTTGATACGGATTCGGTCATATATAAAACAGATGAAAACCAGGACACAATTAAAACCGGTGATTATTTGGGTGAATTGACCGATGAATTACAAGGCCATCATATTGTTGAATTCGTCTCAGCTGGTCCAAAAAATTATTCCTTCAAACTCGATAATGGAGAAACAAAGTGCACAATAAAGGGATTCACCCTGAATCATGAAATTTCAAAAGAATTGAATTTTGAAAAGATGAAAGAAGAGGTGTTTGCCTGGTACTTCCATGGCGGCACCACGAATACATGTGCATTGTATCCTAATCAAATCAGAAGCAAAAACTTAAGCAAAAAATCTACAATAAAGATGTCAGAAAAAAGTACAGGGTTGTATATACCAAAAGAGCGCTGAGTGAAAATTTTGACACCAGACCTTATGGCTACTGAACTTCCAGCTACAATGAGTAGAGGTGGGTCCCTCTATGAAACCCCCGCCTTTAGAGCGGATAATATAGGGATAACATTGGAGTGAATAAATTCCTTTGATTGTCATTATTTACATAAGAACCAAGATATCCAATGTTGTCAGAAACACATATTGTAACAATTTACACATATTTTTTTTTTTGCTAGATGGCAAGTAAATTCTACCAATAATTTGGGCATCAATATTTAAAGCTAATTATTCTGACATATTTGTCATATGCATACCAGTTATTAAAGAATGTTTAAACTTGGGGCATGTTCAAAACTACATGCATTAGTTCTGAACCAATTACTGTTTTAAAATATGCATTTTATCTGTTTAAAAAGCAAAACAATTTCTCAATGCTGCTTTCTTTTGCCATATAGTTTCATATTTTCACATTTTCCATAAAATAATGCCTACATGACACTTGAACACCCTTTTTTCCATCTCAAACTACCCATTTGCATTGGATGTTTTTAGTTCATGTGAAAATAATGTACAACAAATTGAATTTATTCCCCACTTTGGTATCTCTAGGGGACTGGAAAACCCGAATTCTTTATAAAAGCAATTAAAAAGTAATGTCTTTACAACCATGGTGCCACTACCTTTTGAGGCTTGTTCTACTTTTACGATTGCTGGGGCCACAAAATCTGGGAAAACAACTTTTGTATTTCGCTTGCTTAAAAACAAAGACGTCATGTTTTCCTCTCCAGTGGAAAAGGTTCTCTACTGCTATGGGGCTGAGCAAGAGCTTTTTAATGAAATGAAAAACCAAATTCCTAATATCACATTTCATAAGGGTTTACCGGATAATCTTGAAAGTTTTAGCAGAGGTTATAACCACTGTGCCATAGTTTTGGACGACTTAATGGATTCGGTAGTGAAAGACGTAGAAATGCAGAGACTGTTTACCCAAGAGGCACATCATTTGAAATTGAGCGTCTTATTTTTGACTCACAACTGTTTTCAGCAGGGAAAGTGTGCCAGAACAATTGCACTAAATACGCATTATTTAATTTTGTTTCGAAATATGAGAGACGGACAACAGATAGTGTCACTTGGTAAGCAACTTTTCCCGGGTAATGGTATGGCATTGGTTGAATCGTATAAAGATGCTACAAAACAAGCTTATGGATACCTAGTTTTAGATCTTACAGCACACGGAGATAATCGAATGAGAAGTAGAATATTCCCAGGGGAAGATCCTTAGGTGTATATCCCAAAGAATTTATAAAAGGGGTAACCTCCACTAGCTTACAATAATAATGGCTGAGAAGAGTAAATATTTCCTACTTTTTCTGAGCGAGGCCAATAAGAAACAGCTTAAGTTTTTGTTGCAGCACGCGTCTAAAGTACAGGTTTGGGGTCTAAGAGAGGTCGCAACAAATTTGTTACAGGGTAATGTACCAGTGGACAAGGCACTGAAAAACAAATTAAGACGCTACAAAGTTTTTTACAGGGAGTTGGTTGCCAATAGAATTAGCAGGTGTAAATTGAGACAAAATAGCAATTCAATCAAGTTATTGCTTTCATCCGCCAAATCAGTCATAATAAGACTATGAATTCTGTAAACAAAATGGTGTTGGTACCCTATACGCCAGAAAACTGTAATGCCGGGCAAACAAAACAAACAAATGATGACATGATAATTCAGACTATTCCAAAGAAATTTAGAAGTAAGGCAAAAATGATATTGGAATACATAAAGGATAGTATTTCGTGGACCGATAAAGGTGAAATGGTGATTCGGGGTGAAATTTACCCAGAAACTCATATTGCTGATTTAGTACGATATAGTGTGAGGGAATATGGAAAATATCCACCAAAAGACTATGAAATATTTCAAGACTTCTTGAAAGAGCTCAATGCGCCTAAAGGATTAATTCAGCAGCAAAAGACAAATTTACCTATTAATAAAACAAAAGACTGGTTGAAATTATGACTGAGTGGGAAGAATACTTGTCAACCATTTATTACGACCCCGCCCACCCAGCCAGTTTTGCCGGACCCAACAAACTATTTCAAGAAGTAAAAAATGAAGGAAGGTTTAACATAAGTTTAAATCACATTCGAAAATGGCTACAAAATCAAGAAGTCTACAGTATACATAGACCTTTGCGTAGAAAATTTGCAAGAAACAGGGTCGTAGTTAATGGCATCGATGATCAGTGGGATTTTGATTTGATGGATATGTCTGCATTGACCAAAAAGAATGACGGTGTAAAGTATCTGCTGTTAGTCATTGATATATTTTCAAAATACATTTTTGTGCGTCCTCTAAAGAACAAAACAGTGTCCGAAGTAGTAAAAGCATTCAAAAGTATATTCGCTGAAGGCAGACGACCAAAACTGGCCCGCTCGGACAAAGGCTCAGAATTTAAAGGACAGCTTTTAAAACTGTTTAAAGATCTAGGTATACACCATTTTGTCACTCAAAATGAAGAAAAGGCTAATTATGCTGAGAGGTGTATCAGAACACTAAAAAACTCGATCTACCGCTACCTAAGTCACACTCAAAAAGAAAGGTATATCGAAAAGTTACCAGATCTAGTTTCCAGCTACAACCAAAGTTTTCACAGCACAATTTGTATGGCCCCAAGCGAAGTTAATAAATCGAACGAAAGAGGTCTTTGGTGGTACATGTATTGGCCAAAGACTAAAAATGTAAAACCTCATAAAATATCTGAGCCAAAGTCTACCAGGTTTAAATTTAAAGCGGGTGACACGGTAAGAATTACTGGCCTCAAAAACCCCTTTACTAAGGAATTTCACCAAAAATGGTCTTCGGAAATATTCAAGATAAGTAAGAGAGCTAGGAGGGACGGTATTCCCATATACAAACTAGTTGACTTCCTGTCCGAAGATATAAAAGGAAGTTTTTACCACTCGGAGCTGCAAAAGGTTTCCCTGAAAGAAGACAAGTTGTGGAAGATTGAGAAAATTCTAAGAACTAAAAGGCCCAAAGGCAAACCTAAAGAATATCTCGTGAGGTGGTTACACTGGCCCAAAAAGTTTGATTCTTGGGTCAAAGCTAGCGATATAGAAAACATATGAAAGATGACTTACTATTATCTCAATTGGCGTGACTCTGTCCATTTAAATAGTCAGAATAAACCAAATAATTTTATTATTAATCTTCCGAAACCGGTCTCATTAGAAGGATGCTGGGAGGTGGCCCTGACAGAACATAGAATTAAAACTTCTACTAAGGATCCGATATACGTGTTTAGCGATATTTGTGAGGATAGTTATGTATTTGGGGCTTTATCACCAGTTTTAAGGAGGCTAGATACAAAAGTTGACACTTTATCCCATCCTAACTTTATAAAGGTGGCTAAACTAGAGTTTTCCACTATTAGAATATACTTGAAGGATTGTTTTATGAAAGAGCAAGTAGTTCAAGACTTTTACTGTACTTTATGTCTGAGACGGGCTGGAAACAACATTTCATGAACATGTCCGAAGGTAAGGTTTCAAAGAGAAGGAAGTATTATACTCTAAAAATGGTGGCCCCTACCGAACAGGCTGTAGAAATGGCAAAAGACCAGGTGAAAGTTATAAAAGCAGTAAAAAGGCGGACTGGACAAAAAAGGCGAAAGGCTGTTAGAAAAAAGGCCACAGTTAAAAGGAAACTGAATAGGAAAAATAGTAAAAGAAAACCTACACAGAAGAAAAAGAAGGCCTCCTTTGCTCTGAAGAAAGGAAGAAAACCAGATTTTTTTTTCATAATGGATGTGCATTGTTCTAATCTAGCTCTTTTCGAGAAGCCTCTGGTAGAGACTGCAGTTGAAAGCATTGATTGGGTGCATTTTGCACCAGATGTTATTCCCCAGAAAGATTCTCCTTTATCTTTTGATATACCTAGTAATGCCACTATCTACACAGATCTCGGGAAAACTTTGCTACAAGTTAAAGTGAGAGTAACTCATAAGGATGGGAGCGATCTAACTGAGGATGATCAAGTAGCGCTAGTTAATTTAGGGCTGAGCTCTCTCTTTTCCCAGATGGATGTATCTTTGAATCAGAAATTGATAACGACTAGCGTTGGATCGAATCACCCTTACAAAGCTTACATAGATGTACTACTGAACAGTACAGATGATGAATGCGCATCGAGACTCCAAAGCGAATTATTTTACAAAGATACTGCTGGTGCAATGGATGAAGCCGGACTCAACGGAGGCAATTTGGGCCATTACAACAGAATGTTACACACAAACCAAAGTCAGATACTAACCTTAGAAGGAGGTATAAGAATGGACATTTGCCAACAAGACAGACTAATTGTGAATGGAGTTGCGATACGCATAAAGATGATTCAAAACGAAAACTGCTTCCGGTTAACAGCTGATGGAAATAAGGAATACAAGCTTCATATTGAGGATGCGGTTCTTAAAGTGTGTAGAGTTAAGGTTAAGCCAGAAGTTCTCATTGCTCAGAATGAAATCCTGAAGACGCAACCAGCTTTGTACCCTTTTTGGCGGTCGGATATTAAAACCTACAGCGTATCAAAAGGCAATTATGATTGGTGTGTTGAGGATGTGTATCGCGGTAGTGTGCCAAATGTTATTGTATTGGTGCTCTGCAGCACTGAAGCTTTTAATGGTAATTACAATAAAAACCCATTTAATTTCCAACATTACCACATTAATTTCTTAGAAGTTACTATTGATGGAATGTCAGCTCCGTCGGAGGCCCTTCAGCCAAATTTTCAAGAAGGGGAGTATACTAGTTCCTATTTGAACTTATTCGGTGGTGGATATAAAAAGTCTTGTATCATTTCCATGAAAGATTTTCCGAGTGGGTACTCTCTGTTTCTTTTTAACTTGCAAAGCCAAACTGGTGGCGATCTGTATTCTAGAGAAAAACATGGTAATGTTAGGGTCAAAGTCAAATTTGCCAAGCCATTGCAAGAGAATGTCACAGCAATAGTATATGCAAAATTTCCGGCAATGGCAACCATTAATGCCAGTAGAAATGTGATATTAGATTATAAAAGCTAGACTAGTTTGACCAAAAAATAACAAAACAAAATGTTGATCTTTGTCATTATATGTGTACTCGGTACAGCTCTAGCCGAACCCTGTGGTACGCCTCCGGTGTGTCAGTTGGATTTGGGCATAATTTTATGTGCTGGGATGAATATTAATCAAATACCGACATTTTCCGATGAAGTTAAAAATGACGCGCTATTTTTGGACATTCTTTCAACAAATATCACTGAAATGCCTTCGCTAAAAGAATGGCCAAGTTTAGAATGGGTTACTCTCAGGGAAAATAGTAAATTAGATTGTAATTTTAGTATCGAAAATAAAAACGTCTATGTGGACACAGATTGTCATGCCATACCCAATACTGTGTACTATGGTATAGATGCAGATTATTTTATGCCAGAACACGTAGAATTATTCAAACTGATATACGCTATAATATTTATCCCCTTTGGGTTTACTTTTGTTTCCGCATGCGCTTGCATAATAAAAAGTAAAAGAAATATACGCATTAAGGAAGCGAATAAAAAATCTAGTTTTAATGGAGCTGAGGAACGATCCATTTTTCCTGTGTGAAGTATGATGGGTTATAAAGGCTTGTAGTGAACGATTAACATTAGTAGTACTATTTGAGTCAATCGAACGACATAAGTCGTAAAAATTGATCTCAAGTGATCGGAAAATGATCTAGATCACTATTGATAGCTTATTGCCTCCTTGATGGTGCAATACTGGGGACTTGCTGCTACATATCTGCTATTGAGGAAGTGCTACAGCCTTTTCGCTGATGGTGCAATAACTGATACACCTCGCTGATGGTGCAATAACTGATAATGATGGTGCACTTATTTGAGCAATAAGGGGAGAACTAGAATCTTTGGTCTGCACAAATATGTTTTTCAAATTTGGAAAGACCTCGATCTAACACATCCAAGTACTCTTACATCCGACTCTTTTCCCAATATTCTGTCAATTTTCGGATTGTATATAATCAACTAGTAGGATAACTACATTAGTTTGAAGCGTCCCTTTTTCTCAAATGATATCTCTTCTTCGAAGTGTAATTAAATGGTTTAGGTGCTATTAATGGAAGCATTTCATCATTTTTCCTTTATTAATCAATCTCAGCAATATTTTATGTATGAAGAATATATATAAACCCTCCAAGAAATCTCAAATATCATTTTTAATTTAAAATCTCTGCAATCAACAACCTCAAAAAATGTCCAACCAATCTGATTCAACTGTAGATATTTGTAAGGCTGCTTCCAAGCCTTCTTATTCTTTCAGATTGACTGGTGATGAATCAAATGATGCAACTGACTCTAAGGCTATGAGGGGTGGTATGAGGGCAGGATTTGCAGGATTTGCTCTATGTAGTAGAAGTAAAGTTGAAAAAACTGGTCATGTTGGAGGCCTACATCTTTCAGCTGAAAGGCGTGATAGAACAGATGTAAGAGCTGACAGATCATCAGATCTTAGAGGACCCAGATCAGATCCGAAAGCTAAAGTTCATCCTACAGATGGATTTTTCAGATATGATGACAGAATATCTACATTTGCGACCTGGCCCAAGTCGCATCCAATTCCTGCTCAGAGATATGTGAAAGCTGGGTTCTATTATTCTGGTCAAGGAGATAAAGTTATCTGTCCCTGGTGTAATCTTAACCTTATAGAGTGGGAGACCTACGACACCCCAATGGAAGAGCACCAGAAGCATTCTCCCTACTGTGCCTTTGTGTTAATGTTAAATCCATTTCTCAATTATCATTTGTTGTAAAAAAAATTTGAAAAAGTAATAAAATATCTTGAAGCCTATATTATGTCTTTCATTCCTATACATCTCTCAAAGATCTATCTAGTCACTAAGTGCATGTAACCTAGACACACCAATATGTTTACATTGCTTAAATGTCTTAGATTCAAATGCCTGGATGATTGAGAAATAATTTGCTGATGCTAATGATCTAGAATTTATTCAATATGTAAACAAACACGTGTTCACTTTCAATCCACATGCTACAACTCAGAATAATAATATGTTGCACAACAGACAACAAATCAGCTCAGCATAATATGTGGCACAACAGTCATCAGAACAAGGTCCATATGTCTTGCTATCTGATTCAATCATTTTTAAGTGTAACAGATCACTTGTGAAATCTTTTACATGATTGCATCATATCAATGAAAATGTTAATTTTTTAGGTCATATTTCGACATATATCCTTGATGAACCTGGAACAAGTCTCTACATGCATTATAGTCTGAATTTTTTGCTTGTATTGCAATTAATAACTGCCTCATCAGCCTTTTCTTTTTTGTTAGATGTTACAATCTCATTGGTTCAAGTTGTGCTACTACCTCTGCCTCTAAATCTATATAAACTCGCTAACAACGCTGATTGTCACTGAAGATTTTTTCACAGTTATATGATACTTGTAACCTCAAACTTTTATCTTAGCTGAACTTCAAATAATGGCTGAGGCAGCAGTAGTTAAATCTAGCAATGGATCCAAGAAAAGGAAGAGTGATGGTTTGGGTGGAAGCAAGAATAAAAGGACTTTAGCAAGTACCACTACTAGCAAGATTTCAGAAACCTTTGAGGACTCGCTTTCGAGTCTTCTGATGAGTAATGTACCCACAAGGGAATATACTGATGACAAACTTACTGGATCAGTACTCAATGAAGGTAATTCGACTGTCATCAAAAGGACATTTCATCTTGGAGGACCCAAGTACGTAATATATCAAGGCTCCCATGGACTTATTGAAAATATATATTTGAAGGAATGGGAAGAAGGTGAGGTCAAAAATGAAGGTATTAAACTCAGCGTACCTAAATTAGTTGTAATTTTACATTACGTTGAGTTCATTATGTCTGCTATTGAGAAGATTTCTGATGGTAAAAAAGACGTGGACTGCAGTTATTATTTAGGATCTGGTATATATGTCACCTGTGCATTTCCCTATAGAAACGTATCCATAAGGTTATGGAAAATGGCAAATGGAAGGAAATATGCTACTCCTCAAGGGATCTCCTTGAGGTTTAATGAGTGGAATGAATTCATAAAAGTGGCACAAAAAATGTATTCAGAATATTCAGAAATATATACCTGTGAACCCTGCATTCTGGATCAAGATAGATCAGGGCATGATGTCAACACATGTGAAGAGTGCAAGACTGATACAGAAACCTCCTGCAGGGGTGAGGTTTCAGAGAATATTCCATTATAATTGAAGCTCCTGGGATTTTTTTTTTTTCCCTTTAAATTTGTACAGAAGATATATAATCTAGAAATGATTGAAGACATGAAAGTGGATCAAATGAAGTGTACAGAATTTTCAGAACTATTGTCTGGTGATATATTCTAGTTTTTTTCTAACATTTTGACGGTGATGGGAATACAGATGGGGACATATGCTCGTTACATGGACAATGGGATGACACACTTTTTTGTTTATAAATATTGATGAAAATATGACTATCTACAGTCAACTGTCTCAGCTTTCGAAGATTGGATCTGATCTTTCTCTGATTGAATTTCATAATTAGTTAACAGTCGAAAAAGGATGGAAACTGCTGTCAACGTATTCCTTGGGAAGAAGAGGGATGTTTATTATCCGGATTTGATATCTAGTACTACAGTCACACTAATGGAGCTGGTGTCACTAGTGGACAAGAATAACTACCGTGAGGCATTTCTGGTACTGCTTTTGCTCAATGATGCTATACCCAACTATATTGCGTGAGTAGCATTTTTTACATAATAATTTAAAAAATTGTAGTCATAACTTAAGAACTGTAGCCTCAAATATGAATTTATTTCAGTATTTTATCTTCCTCATTGACTATAGTCATACATTTATTAGAGCACTTTAACCCCTCATTCTTATTTAGAATTAGAAATTATTAAGAAAGTGTATATTTTTTTCTAAGAATAAGTGATATCACCATTCATCAGATACTTTTATCCTCAATCCTAAAACAAAATTTTTTTAATACAGCCAGAAATACCCAGATTTTGTGCATTACGTGTCAGATGAAATGGAGACAATGAGATGTTGTGTCTGCTCCGAGTATCTGGAGAAGGACAGGATCATTATAACAAATCCTTGCTCTCATTTCCTCTGTCCTGAGTGCTCCTGTGAGTTTGGAAGAATTTGGCGAAATGATGGAAGAAAAAAAAAAAAGTGTCCAATGTGCAGAAGTCATCTAAAGGGCAATTTATTCACTAAATCATTCACCTGTAACATGTCAAAATCTTCTGAGACCTCAGTTTTCGTATGGGTGCCCACAGGTACATACATAAGACAGAATTATGAGCAGGATTTAATTGATAACCTAACTGAAGGTAACCTTTTCAAAGCCTTCTCAGCTGCCTTCATGCTAAATCACCTTCCGAATGACATTGACTTATCATTGTGTAACGAATGGGAGACATATTACTATGAAAAGGCAAGAAATGCCTCATGTTGCTCTTGCAATATTAATTTCGAAATTAGTGTATTATTCATGACAATCTGTGGGCACCTGTACTGCACTATATGTGCAGCATTTCTGAGGCAGAAAGAAAGGTCAGAGGCATTGGAATGTACATCCTGTATGGCTGTAATTGAAACAGGTGATTCACCTGTCATATTTATGAGACCTCTGTGAATTATTTCTTTAAATTTTTTTTGGTTTTATATAAGAGTATAACTAAGAATCATACATGCATTACAATGGAGTAACATTGATATGAGAAATATAAATTAAGATAACCCTCATTCCACATTGGAAAAGTGTGGTAAAATCTGTTTGCCTCCACTCCATTGTACAATACATTAGATGTTATTAAGAACTCGCATTTAACTCTGTTTCCTTCTTTGCACACATTTGTGTGAGTTCTGACCAGACAGATACTTAAAATGTAACTAGGTGAGGCAGCGCCTACTAGAAACTCTCAAAGATGTTGTGTGAAATGATACACATCAAATGCGGTGTACTTACTTCAGATATTTGTTGCCTCCATCAGCTAATGCATGTATTGACTTAGTTATAGAATAAGGAAATATTAATCACTAGAATCACGTTCATTTTATGAAGCAATAATTATACCCACAAAATAATTTCAAGAGGTACTCTTATAGGTTTAACTTGCAGGGAAATAAAGAAATGTAAACCCAAGTACAATGTCCTCATTCAGAATAACGTGTTATTATAATATCAGTGCATTGTACTTACTGCAAAAGTCAAAGATACACAAAAGTTAATGTAAAAATTATATATTCAGGAGTATATATTAAATGAAATATACATATATATCAATTTACTGAAATATCTTGGTAATCACTTGTATATATTTATGTGGAATTACAATGTGTTTATTAACGTCGGAAATATCAGTACAAAATCTATGTAACATGCAGGTTAAAATTTTTGTGGAATTACAGTGTGTTCATCAACTTCATTTGTTTATAAATCTTTAAACTATCAGTACAACATCTATGTAACATACAGGTTAAAAAATATTCTTATGTGTGTAATACATCATGTAATCTTTAAAATTACTTTTTATAAATCTCTAAACTATCAGTACAACATCTATGTCACATACAGGTTAAAAATTATTCTTATGCGTGTAATACATCATGTAATCTTTAAAATTACTCTAATGTGTTTTGAATTTTCTATTGTACATCCAAAACTTTAAAAAGTCAAGTTACATAATTATATGTTCCCATTGATCATGAAACACATGATTTCTAATGTTCAGTTTCAAATAAATGTACATGCATAATTATGGAAAATATCTTTCAATTACACAGTTTTGTAAATCCTACCAGATCTAGTTTTACTTTGAACTTTGAGGTCACATTCATCCTGTGAACTTTCTGAATCTGAGCCTAAGATGTTCACATTGAAAGATGGAAAATGTTCAGGTGAGCTAAGGTATTTAGACAAAGATTTCCTCTGAGAATCCTCACTTCTGGAACTATTGGAATTCCTCTCAGCAATTATTGGGGTTGAGGATGAAATTGGGAGTTGATTATTAGTAACAGGCAAATCATCTCGAATGGAAGTGTTTCCTGCATTGAAAAGACCGAGGTAATCCTCAAGATTGACATCAATAACAGAACTGATGCTTGAATGGTCATTATCTTGATCTTTTGGATCCACTTCCTTTCTTTGATCACTGATCTCATCAATTAATATTTGAGCATTTTTCTCAATCGAATCGTCCCATATCAGATCAGATGTCAGATCACCATCATCAGTTTCAATTCCATCCATCATTTCCAAAACTTTTACTGGGGTTTGATCTGCATCCTCCATGTCCATGTGATTGTCCAGTAATTGAATAAGATTCCGAATTCTATTCCGAATATAATGCTTGATATACATTATTGAGACAACACCAAATACTATCACTAGTGGTAGAAGAAATAACACATAATTGAGTCTCAGCTGAGTTTGAGAAAATTCCACCTGGCTTTCTTCTCCAGTTTCCTCCTCTGAGAGGGAATCAGATTCGGGATTCCTCATGTTCACTAAAAAAATAAAAAATAAATTTAGAAATAGATCATACACATAGATTCGAGGATCTGACCTGGAAAAATATTAATACGGGGTAATAACAATTGTCTATCGCCTCCTAGCCTCAATCAGGTTAATGGTGGATTTTTTAATGAATTCAACTGTGAACTGAATAGTAACTGGATTACTGGATAGTAATATTTTATATAAATTTTTTTTAAAAATTAATAAATTTACCTTTGGTGCATCCTTTTACAGTAATCCCATCAGTGGAGTGTAGGACATAACACTCTCCGGTACAAGCCCAGTTTATTATTTTAACTGAAGGGAAACTTCTCATAATTTTGTCAACAGGTAGTTTGATATAATTTACATGGCATTCTCTGTATGTCCTGATAACTTTGTCATCTTTACAGAAGAAAATATTACTATTCTTTGGTCCGCGACCATCAAAGGCCGAAATCACAACCTCACGACCCTCAGTCATACATTCTATTAAGTTGGAGTCCACATTTTGATAAATACAACATATTACAACAAAAACAACAAGTAAAGAAATGAACTTCATCTTTAGAACTTATAATCCACTCAATGAAATTAAACGACAAGATCTTCACTGTTTACTAAAAAGCAGAAGCCTCTTACGTTAAAATTTTACGTAGAAATACAGTGAACGTCATCAGTGACGTCACAGTCCATGGAAAGTGACGTCACATTCAAGGAATATATAAAAAATGGTACGAAATCATTACCTATATCTGATTCAACAGAGCAATCAATTTCTTCCATCATTTGCCAGGAAGAATATGGGATGATAGATAAGCTGCAATCCAAGATATTCGCATTTTAATTATTGTAAATATATTTTTGCGGGTACAATATGAAGGAATTTTCCTTTAACAAGAATTAAGTGAGGTTATTGAAGATATTAAGGCAACAAACGCTAATAATTTATAACTTACTCATCATCATCTCTGAGGGGGTTGTCTTCATTAAGTACCTCAGACAATGGTATAGCAATATCATCCTCAATATCCTGAGGCTGGATTCTTCTGAGTAACTTTTTCCTGCATAGGTGTACTATGGACGGAATTATTATTGCAACCACAATACATGAGATGGCTAATAAAATCCACCAAAAATACCTGTTATTTCCGTCTTTCAAATTCTGACTTTGTGGATACTCTGAGTACCTTGTAGTCTTTGTTTCGAATCCCTCATTGTACATTGAGGTAGATTGTCTCTTATCTATCTGCTCACTTATCTGTTTTGTCTCCTCCCTCTCTGACAGTTCAGTGACAGAAGGATATCTTGTTCCATATCGACTAGATAGCATCTTGTCCTCTTGCTCAGAGACCTTATCTTGATTCAGTGTCTTTTCTTCAAAAAAAAAATGACCAGTTGTTGGATAATGAGGTGTACTTGTTAATTTTAAACACATATTAGTCCTCACATACACATCCCTTGGTACTTCCTTCATCCATTTGCAGTTGAAATATTTCATATTTACTAAACTTAAATATTTTAAATTTGGCAAGTTCTTCAGAATATCGATCAAATTTACTACCTGTACATTATCCATATACAGCATAGTCACTGTGGCTCTATATTTGAACCTGGGTGCTGCAACTCCAACACAGGTTATCATATCTTCCATGCAAGTACATTCTGCATAATCACAGCTGTATCCATTCACTATTTCATTGAAAGAAAAAAGGAATACAGAAAGAAATATGTATATTTTGAAATTTTCCATATTTATGTAAACTTTATCAGCTAAAGAGATATTGCAAAAAATTGAGAGTATTTAGGAGAGGAACTAATCCACTGGAGTCTGCAAACAGATATAAAAGGAATGGATGAGTTGCAGTGAGGATGCATAACCAAGCACAGCTTTCATTACTCACACTTCTGGCTAGCTTTCAAACAATCTCTGAAATATTTCCTTTCATCTGACTTATTGCAGCAGATTGAAAACAGGTATTTGCTGGCTATCTCTCAACTGCAAACTATTAACACCTTGTACACTGCCAAAATTACTGGGGTTTATGGATCCATTTTTATTGAAGAACCCATTCACTTCTATAGTATGTGGTCCAACCGGATCCGGAAAATCTACCTTCGTTTTGAGACTTTTAAATAACATCAGTGCAATTTTTTCAGAAAAAATTAAGAAAATTTATTATTTTTATAACAACTGGCAGAAAAAGTTTGAGGAAGAGATTACTAGTGATATAGAATACAGACAAGGTCTACCTACAGAGAAGGATTTTAAGTCTTACCCTAATGATGACCAGTGCATACTTGTGATTGATGATATGCAGGCTTCAGCTCTAAACAACATTTTCATTGCAAATCTTTTTAGTCGAGAATCACATCATAAAAACATTAGTGTTATTTTAGTTTTGCAAAATTTATTTCACCAGGGAAAATATTGTCGAGATATATCTTTAAATACTCATTATTTCTTTTTATTTAAAAATCCTAGAGATATTCAACAAATTAAATTATTGGGAAGACAATTAGGTATGTCAAAGAAACTATTAGAGGTTTACTTAGATGCAACTGCAGATCCTTTTGGTTACCTATTGATCGATTTATCACCTGGAAATAAAGATAGTTACATGCTAAGAAGTAACATATTTCCTGGTGAACATATGACTATATATAAATAGGAAAAAATTTCTTTCATTTTCCTTTGAATAGAAAATCGAGCTATCTACATATGGTTTAAAATGTCTAGGAACCTCAAAAACTCTAAACATTTCATTCTGCTGTTATTGGAGAATAATTTATACCTAAATAAACATATATTCATTCATGCAACACCATCTCAGTTGAAAGCAGTGGCGGAAATTTTTTACAATGTATTCAAGCTTCCTTTAACTAAGAAGAAAAGAGAAAAATTCTTAAGTTGCCTAAAAATATTGAAAAAATATATAAAGTCTGGGGAAAGAGGGAGGAGGACTATAGCAAGAAAACACTTTGAAGGAATAACCAATTTGCTTGTATCAATTAAATATTACATAGAAAAAATTTTAGAATGAATAAGTACGTATTAATACCACATGAACAGTATCAGAGTTTCAAAAGCTTTTTAGCTGATAAAAAGGAGCATAAAATTGCAGAAAGCAATCAGGAAACAGTGAATGACAGGGATATCCATCCAAAAATACATGACAGTAACTCAGAAATACTTAAAGGAGAAGAATTCAGAAGTGTAGACAGCAGGATATTGAATAATAATAATAATAATAATAATAAGAGGAAATCAGAAAAGTTGTTGGACAATAATCGAAAGGAGACTGTAAGTAGTGAGTTCAGTGATAACACAAAGGACAAGGCAGAAATAAATCATCCCCTCCCTCCACCAGGTCTTCCCGAAAAAGCGGTTTACAATCAAGATAATTACCTCTCAAAAATTAAAGAAAAAAATGGAAGGGAAATCCAAAAAGGGGGTGGAGCAAATGAATGGATTCAAAAATGGACCAAAAAAATTTAATTCAGATGAAGAAATCAATACATATCTTCATAACCTTTATTATGATATCAGGAGTCCAGTAGTCTACAGCAGTTACAGTAAATTATATCCATATATTAAAAGGGATGGAAAGTATCATATAACCCCTAAGTATTTAAGGAAGTGGTTAAGTAAACAGGAAACTTATACAACTTTTCGCCCAGCTCGAAGGACTTTTCGAAGACCTAAAGTCTTAGCTTTTACAAAAAATTATCAATGGGATAGTGATACAGCTAACATGGTGAAATTCAAGTCAGAAAACAATGACTACGGTTATTTTGTAGTATTCATAGATATATTTACTCGATATCTGTATACAGCACCATTGAAAACTTTAAGAGGGGATGAAATGGTGAATGCATTTCAAAGAATAATTAGAGAAACAGATGAGAAACCAGAAATTCTAAGAACTGATCAAGGAAGTGAATATAAGAACCATTCATTTAATAATTTGTTAAATGAAAATAAAATAAAACATTTGTACACATACTATGAAACCAAAGCTAATTATGCTGAAAGAGTTATTAAAACAATTAAAAACAAAATAATGAAATATTTAGGTGAAAAAGAAACCTTAAGATGGATTGATATTCTGACTGACTTAACCTATGGATACAATAATTCTATCCATAGATCAATTAATATGAGTCCAGAAGATGCAAAATCGAAAAACCAGTATTTACTTTGGAAATTTCAATATGATAATCTCATCTACCCCAAAAGTTTCTTTAGCATCAAAAAACAAAATAAAAATCCGAAACTCTTACAAACCTTGAATAAAAAAAAATTTAAATTCGACATATCAGACAGGGTTAAGATAAGTCATCTTAAAAGAATGTTCGACAAAGAATATACTGCAAAATGGTCTGGCGAAATTTTTACTATAATTAATCGTAAATTGAATCAAAATATTCCAATGTATGAGTTAAAAGATTACAATAATGAGGTAATTCAGGGTTTCTTTTATGAACCTGAACTGCAGTTAGCATACATAGGTACTGATATTTTGTATAAAATTGAGGAAATTCTTAAAAAAAGAAAGAAAAAAAAAGGTGGGCAGGTGGAGGTATTAGTGAAATGGAAGGGATGGCCTCCAAAGTTTAATTCGTGGATTCCAGAGGAAGATGTAGAAAATATATAGGGCATAAGAGTATATAAATCATTTCATAATGTAGGATCTCTTTAATAATTTAAGATCTCAAATAACAAAGATGGAAGAAGATAGCATTTACTTTTTCTTATCCTCTATAGATTCCTTAAATTTTCATCCGAATAACAAGGCTTATAACTTTACAGTCGAGATCGCTGAGAGAACTAGTTTATCTGGTGATTGGGAAGTAGGGATATGCGATTTCCATGCGAGTACTGTAATCAATGAAACCCTGTACTTGTTTTCAGATATTGTGGATTACTCCTATGTCAGAAATTCAATGGAGGGTACATTAAGGCTTTTACCTCAATCTAATTCGAATAAATATCAATTATTTAATAATGTTTACTATTTACCACTTAAAAATCAAAGTTTCAGTCGAATTGGTATATATATAAAGAACAAGAACCTTCATTTTGCAAGTAGTTTAACTGGAGTGGTTGAATTAACCTTGCATCTTCGAAAGAAGAAGAAATTATGAATAAATATTTAAAATTTTGTAAAAAATGTATGGATGGAAAAATAGAACTATCAAAGAACTATTACGTTCTAGATAGTGATGATGACCATGCAAAATATAAAAACAAAGATTCTATAGATGTTTCAATAGTTAGTCCTACGCAAGCAGCAGTTGACCAGGCTAAAAGTGAGGTTAGAGACAAAATGATTATAAATAGAGGGAAAGCTATAAAAAAATATCAAATAGGAGGTAAAGACAGACTAAACAATACCTCTAGGAAGAAAAAAAAAGAAAAGGTTGTTAATAAAAAAGGAAAAATTAAAAAAAAATTGCCAGTTACAAAGTCCAAGAAGAAAGCAAAAAAAAAAAAAATTAAGAAAAAGTTAACAAGCTACAGATCCATATGGATGTAGTCCAGACGTCACTATCTTTATTTGCTCCACCTCCCACTGATAGGTCCATTGTCAAGGAATACTGGGTGGATTACAATCCTATTGCAGCCATAACTGAGGGAGGGGTTATAGAATTCAATGTACCAGGAACCTCTGTAGATTACATAAGTTTAGGAAAAAGCAAATTACACATAAAATATGTACTCACAGATGAAGAAGGGAAAAAGGTTAGCGATGAAAGAACTCTTGATGGAGACCCCACACCTAATACAGATCAAGTAGCACCTGTCAATTTTACCTTACATTCTATTTTCAGACAAGTTGACTTATCTTTAAATCAGAAACTTATCTCACCGGATGTGGGTGTTAATTATCCTTACAAAGCACTCATTGACCTCTTTTTAGGGTCCAATAATGATATGATATTATCTCAGGCACAGGCAGCTATGTTTTTTAAAGACCAGGCAGGGCATTTGGATGAATTACAATATATAGGAAGCAATAGTGGATACACAGAAAGAGGTAGACCTACTAAGGATGGTGATTCAGCCAATGTTGAGGGATGTCTATATCTTGATATTTGTCAAGGCGAAAATAGAGCAATTCTAAATGGAGTTTCTGTAAACCTTAAGTTGTTTCAGGCTTTAAACGAGTTCAGATTAATGAGATTAGGAACTAAAAATTACAAGTTAGTAATCACTGCTGCGGTATGGAAAGTATGTTACATTTCTCTTAACCCAAAGATGATAGTGGCGCATGATGAGGCCTTAAAAATTAGTCCTGCAATATATCCTTTTTGGAGAAGTGACATTAAGAGTTTCAGTGTTGCTAAAGGTTCCCTTAATTTTATGACAGATAACATATATCATGGTATGGTTCCAAGTAAATTAATAATAGGAATGGTCTCCAATGCAGGTTATTCAGGAGATTACAGTAAAAATCCTTTTGATTTCAAACACATGAACGTTAACTACCTGGAGGTGACTGTAGATGGACAACCTGTACCTAATAGAGCATTAACTCCGAATTTTGAGAAAGGGGACTTCGTTACCTCTTACCTATCCTTATTGGACAATGATTATAATAAGAAAAATGGGATTATTATAAAATTATTAGAATATGACAAAGGCTATACTTTGTTTTTATTTGACATTCAAAGTTTCCTCTCAGGTCATATTATGAGTAAAGGTATTAAAGGTCATACGAGGTTAACTATGAGATTTTCAAAGGCTTTGCCAGAAACTATAAATATTATAATTTATGGAAGTTTTCCTGAGACCTTAAGTATTGATCATAGTAGAAATGTGACACTGGGATCATGAATACAGAAGAAGTTTTTGAAATGATGAAAAGCGACAAAGAAATCAATAAAATATTCATAGGAGTTTATCCTATAGATCTAATACCCCAAGATCTTCCAGTACCGTCGATTATCGTAGTGAATCTGGACAGTTCTGAGAAGAAAGGAAGTCATTGGATAGTTCTGCATTATCAAAGAAAGCATGTGGAATATTTTGATTCATTAGGAAAAAAGCCAGTGAAAGAAATACATAATTTATTGAGCAGTAAAGGATTTACATACAAGTACAATAAAAAGAGGTTACAATCATCATATACAGAGTCATGTGGATTGTTTTGCTTCTACTACAGTTACTACAGTTGCAGAAAGATAGACTACAATATAATATTAACAAATTTCAGCAGTAACTTGGAATGTAATGAAGATATTGTGAAAAGACTGTACAGTGAAATTGTCAATTGACATTTGTATATTTTTTATTTTAATAAATGTATATGTGTATTGAAGATTTGTACATAACAGTTGTATATTTATGTATTCGAGAAATTAACATAGCATGTAATAAATTAATATTAGTTCAGATTTCTTACATTTTATTTAGCAAAGCATACTACAATAACCAAAAACCATTCACTTTTTAAAGCATGCTGTCTGACTCCGATTTCAGTTTTGAGAAGCTAGCAAACTAATGCACTCATTTCCTTTCAATGAGCGAGATTTGCCGTTAGAAATTCAAAATCTGATAGATTACTCATTGAGGTCGGATTGTTTTTCCTTCTTTAGGTCGTATAAGCAGAGTAGTTTGGGAAGTCCTTTTTCATTTTTACCGATTTCAATTTTAAAATAATCAAAAATTACAAAGTTTTTCAACATATTCCATTAATATTTGTCCCATTATATTGTTGCCAGCTAAAGAAGATGGTTTCAAAACAGAAACCAGCTTAGAGGGTGTAGAAACTCCCCAAAAGGCGGTTTCTTCGCTGTTAAAAGTTGGTTGCTTATATACAAGATGTTTATTTTTATTGATCATTAAATCCTCTCTAAATAAAGGACACTGAATAAATTTTTGGAGTACTGCAAATCTCATAATGCGCTCTCTTATCTCTGAGTCCATGTACACATCTTTATACGGTTTCATTACCTCAGCTATTTTAAAACAATCATTTTCTACAGCTAACTGTTCGCATAATCGATTGTTTTGATAGTGTTTGGCTAATAAAAAGAAGTAAAGTTGCTCAAGAGAATAAAAATGGTATTCCTCATATCTTAATTTAACAAAAAAAATATTGGACAAGGAGGATTGAATTTTTTCAACCAAAATCACATCTTCCTCCCATGGACATAGAACCATATCTAAGGGTCTTGTACTTAGACCATCATTCTCAACAACTCTTTTACAATAAAAGTAGTTAAACCCAATTTTTTCTTGAGAATATGTGTATATTTTACTTCCTCTTAATCGAAATCCTACATTAGTTGATGAATTAATTACTTTCTCATTTAACGTCTGCTGAAATTTATTCATAGGGTCAACCAATTGTTTTTTAGAAATTCCTTTGCAAGATATCTTTTGTTTCCCTTCGGAATCTTGAATGATGTAGGACTTAGAACATAAGGAAATCATCTGACATCCTTCAAACTCTTTCTTAAAAATCCCAACCCTGCGGCGGTCTAATGCAATATGATGAGGGCAACATCTCCTAGGAAACCAAGGAGGAGAAAAGTCATCCGAACAGGAGTTAAAAATTTCTTTCTGATATCTATCTTTATTTTTTTCGCATATACATTGATCAAGATCCGGTTGATTTATAGCCATGTAGATACTATCTGTGTCTGTTTGTGTGAGTTCGAATGAATTTTTTTTAAGATAAATGTTCAGGCAATCATAATAAAATTCCAACATTCTTAACTTAGCATATTGCAAAATAAAAAAACCAATTTGAATGGGAGTGTCTACCAATATTCGAGTTTTATATGTCTCTACTTCATATAAATCCTGTCCTAATGTATTCATATTTTTAAAGACAGGCGAATTGATGAATTTACAAACCTTAGATATATCCATTAAATATTTGACATTGGAATGTTTGGACTTATCCATGAGCAGAGATCCGTAGGAGCTATTACTGACCAACTTATAGGTTTCCCCAATGATTGCTTTGTCAGGATCTCGATCACCCTCCAGTCGATATTTGGTCACTGTTTCGATAAAGGATCTGAAAGCCAGTTTTGGTTGATATTCTATTATCTGATAAATTTTGGTAATTTCACAATTATTCTTCAGATACCACTGCAACAGCGGAGTTGAAAGTAACATCTTTGACCCTGAGGTTCCACTAATAAGAAGTTTCTTGTAGTCGAATATAATGTCATTCTGACTACAATATTCAGTCATGTGCTCACCTATGTCTGACATTGACACTTGACAGGTGCAAAAAAAGGGGGGAAATTCTGAAAAAAATTCTTTAAATTCCTTTTTTACAGATATATCAACCTCAAGTACACCGAACAATTGTCCATTAGCAATGTCCGATTTAATTTTATTTTCAGTTAATGAACCTTTATTCTTAGTGTAATACGTAGGCAAATAATGGTCATAATACTCAGTGCAGAGTGATTTTACTGCTTTGTTGAAGTCACATTGTTGTATAGATACGTATTTATAACCCATGGAGATAATGAAATCCTTCTTTCTAATATCTTTGATTTGAGTTTTCTTAATTTTTTTAAGCCAATGGGAAGACTTAATCTTCTTAACAATGGGACAAGCATCCCGACAGTAATGATAATAACAACCCTGAAATTCATAAACAGTCTTTGTAGTTGGAGCGTAACCATCAACCAGAAAATTTCCAATTCTAATTTCTTTGGAATTATTTAATTTATGCAAAATTTTGATATTTTCTTTGACCATAATATAATCCATCCATACGTATGAATCCATATATTTTTCGGATATTTCCGGTCTGAAGTTATTGTCCGGATGTCTTCTTACATATACACCTGTAGGCATATTCTGTTTAATAGCATAGGAGTATAGACCATTGCAATCATATCCAACTATAGACTGACATTTATTACCTTCTATTTTCTTAATGTTAGAAACCCCTTTTTCATGATAACGAGAAAATATTATGCTAGGTCCTCCCACAATATTTTTCCTATAAGTATAATATAAATCAGCATTTTGTTGGTTAATCAAAGAAAAATTAGATTCTGTGGATGCATATAGAAGCTTCCTTGCTACTCCTGGTAAGGTTACATAATCTTTAAAAATATCAATTTTCTGCTCTGTGTAAATGCTTACAAAAGAAGATAGTGCAGTAACAAAAGGACCTGTATCTAGGTTATTGTAGTAAACCAGGTAGTCCTTAAAAGTTTGCATTCCTTGAGTACTCCATATTTCTTTCAATTCAAAATATTCAGTCTCAGACTTCAGGGGATTCGTATTAGAGAGGGTAGAATAAAAATCCTGCCTATCAGGTAGTGAGGTATGATCTAGTTTCTCAAAAGAATCAAACCATTCATAAGGAAAAATACCTTTGGGTGTATCACAACCATAAGCCTTCAAAAATTGACTATAAGAACTCCCAGCAGCAAGATAATTAGAAATGTCCAAAAATTTCAACTGAGGGATAGCAATTGACAGGTAAGAGTTTTCTTTTTTTATTGTATGAATATCTTTTTCTGGGAAATTTCTGGCTATGTATAGCATAATCTCTTCCTTAATTAAGTTTATGTCATATTTACCTGAATTAAACCCTACAACTGGAATTTGGGAAAGATATATCTCAAATTTCTTCTGAAGATCCAGTATCTTATTTAAAAAATGAGTTTTCGTGTTAGAACTTAGTGATTCTTCGTTAGTGGATTCTGTGGAGGAGGTGACTGGAAAATCTGAATCACTTTCTGGATCCACTGTATATTTTGAAAGAAGGTTATCCAGATCTTGAAATACATAGTCGTATTTCAGTTTTAGTCTACTTAAATTGGAAGAGCTTATTTCAATGAGATAGGACATCATACTAGAGATAAGATTATTAGAAGATGTATCTACAAAACATTTGGGTTCACTAAAATCTTCAACATTTGAGGAAATGCTAACGCTTACTGGAATGTGTTTGGACAAAAAATTCATTTGATCAGTGCATGGAGTACTTGTCTTCATTAATACAGCCTCCATATCCCACACAATAAAAGTGGGGTAATATCTTTCAGATTCAGGTACATATATAGTTAGCGATTGTAGTTTATCGAAAATTGTCTCTTGATGTTTATGAAAGCCTCCAGGAAATATATATTTAGTTCTTTCATAGCAATTTTGATAATGTCTTTTAAGATTCCAATATCTATTAAACATTTTGTTACATTTTTCACATTGAAATTTGTTGGCTACCTTGGAATAATTTGTTATGTAACTCAGATGGTTTTTATAATTGTTTAAGTACATTATTTTTTCACTTTCATATAAGGAATCGTACATCAAATTTACAGAAGTAGATGAATTCAGAGATACAATAATTATCTTTACATTAAAACATTGTTCCAGCTGATTCATGTCTTCTATGGTGACACCTTTAAAATTTGCAATGGAATTCCTTGAAATTTCTGGGCAATTATTATATCTGTTCCATTGATTAAGGTATTGCAATAATGTATCAGTTTGTTTATCTTTAAAATGATAATGTAAACATCTAAAAAAGCACAAATTATCTTGATAGGGCTTGCGAGTAACTCTATTATTGTAAAAGGAAATGATATAAGGATTCTTTTTAAGATATAAGGGAAAATTATCTGTCTGTCCCAGTGGGAATTCTGTCTTGAAAACTACATATTGAATATTTGTAATAAAGGCTAATGTCCAGGCAGTTGAAGGTCTCACAGCTCTAGCCTGCTCTATAATATCTAATTTTGCAAGTTTAAACATAAGAAATCTAATACTGTTCCTATTAGATATAGTAAATGGAAAATGTAAGATCTTATTATTAAAATATGGAATATAATACCTATATTCACCAGTTTCTGTATTCTGTAGTATCATACCAAATGAAAAATTTATTCTAAAAGCATTTCCTTGGTCGTTATATATTTGTGTCAGATGTCCTCTAATCTCGTTGAATCCTCTATGGAGGTTATTGGATGGGAAGTTGTAGACCTTCTTCATATCAGAGTCTTCATCTCCTGCTAGAATATGGCGTCTGTTGATAGCATACTCAGCCTGAAGTTCTGGATTATTCAGATCTTCCACATATGGTGGAATTTCATAGACGTCATTTCCACCATGCTGAGACATACGATGAGTGTATAGTTCCTTCCTGTTTTGACATATTAATTTACAAATGGAGCATTTGTAAACTTTATTAACTGCATTGTCTTTGGTCACTGCATTCCCCTGTGTCCTATGACGACGTTGAATATGAGAATTCAGAGCTTTGGTACTAATAAATGGATAGTCACATTGAAAGCACATAAACTTCCCACAGTTTCTGTAATGTTGAAATAACAGCTGAGATGAGTGAAATTCCTTGTCACATATGTTACATTTCTGTAAATTATCCTTGTTTTTAGCACATATCTTCATATGACAATTCAACAAATATTGGTTAATCATACCACATTGACAATATTCACATTGAAATTTCTGTTTAGAAGTTTTCCTCTGAGATATGAACTTATTGCACATCTTCAAGTGAATTTTCAACAAACATGCATTAAGCATATTACACGCACAGAATGAACATTTGAATTCCATTTTCAAAGTCACAGATTATTGTTAAATTCTTAAGATGATGTGGAGGTTTATTTATAAGAATATTTAGTGATGATGAGGCAATTCATGTTTGCATACATATGTAATTTTGGTTTACATATTACTGATGATGCAATAGCTTCTGAAGACCATATGGGTCAGTTACCATCATATTATTGATGATGATGCAAAAATTCTCAAGATTATGACATATTGTATATCTATGAGTGCTGTTTATATGACCTGGAAAAAAAGAGTTCAAATTACGATTTACATATTTTATTACATATTTGTATATACATTAGGTAGCATTAAAGTAAATGTCTCATGCATCTCCAACTTCATCTCCTCCCCCTTCTATTCTTCTTATCATGTCCTGGGCTTGGTCAGTGTAGAATCTGGCCATAGGTGAAAAAGTATTCATCTTATTCTTCCACTGTCGATAGGTACCAGATATTTTATGTGTACATATCTGGAAAGAGGCTGATAGCAGAGAGAAAAAATGAAAGGGATAATGCCAATAAAACAGTGCCATATAATAGGCAGAAATTCCAAATCTTCCAGGACAGGTTATTGGAAAGTCTTTTAAAACTAACATCATAAAGTCAGCTGGTTTCTTCAGTTGGAAATTCTTTACTTGAAGATACAAATCCCAGAGTGTAATAGTACCAGCCATGTTGTAGTTATAACAAGGAATGAGTTTAACTTAACAAGGTGTCCAAATTTATATTTTCCAGCAATATTCTTTGTTATATTGGAGTTACATATTATGGGAGTTATTACAGCATATTGGAGGTATTGCAGCATCAGCATCAGTCCTACGATCTAGATTATGTTATATATAAGTATGCACCATCAGCGAAAAAACCCTGTAGCTCCTTCTCCCAGTATTGCTAAACTATCAAAATAGTGATCTGACTTCAAATAAATGAGGCAATAAGCTATCAATAGTGATCTAGATCATTTTCCGATCACTTGAGATCAATTTTTTGGATGAATTTTTCCAGCAATATTCTTGTGAAGTAGACCACCATTCCATCAAGTAGTTTGTGATTACAATATGTTCACAAACACTATTCTGATACTCATGTATGCTACCTGAAATATTGTCATTTAGAGTTCTCAAGTAAATGGAAATAAGTGCTACCAGTGAGTTCAAATAAGTGCTGTCAGTTATTGCACAATATTCTGGTGATCTCACCACCCAGTAAGTAAGACAGTCAAGAGGCAATAACCTATCAATAGTGATCTAGATCATTTTCCGATCAGTTTAGATCAATTTTTACGACTTATGTCGTTCGATTGACTCAAATAGTACTACTAACATTCATTTAGACACAAGCTGCCATGGCGAGCATAACTCATACAGTGATTTATGGAGACCTAGGTTGCCCACTAGATCTGAGACATATTGCTGTAAATAGTAGAGATGTTGTGTACAAAACAAAACCATTCAATGTCATTAATTGGCATCACAAAAAAATTAGGTGTAGTTGTATGTTGTATAGTACTGGAAAAATGATTGGCCATGGGAATAAGAAACAGATGCGAAAATATGCCAGAATACTGTTTAAAATGGGTTATCCTGTATCATTAAACAAAGTGAAGATAGCGACGCATTCAGCAGTCTACAATTTGACCAATGAAGTAAATTACTTTAAAATGATGAAACTGCCAGGGGCCACATACGAACCAGAGATATATCACGCTCTGAATATAAAAAGAAAAAGAGTACACTTTACAGTTTATAGGACTGGTAAGGTAGTCATAACTGGCATTACGAGTGAGCGCGTTATAGACGATATTGTGAACCCAACATTGTTAGAGCTGGAGATTTTATAAAGGCTGCTTAAAACCCATGGTGAAGCATAAAAAAATTATAATATAAAAAACTGAAAAAAAATGGATAGTCAAACAAAGGACAAATGTGAGAAGTATACATTCGTCATCGAACATATAAACCATTTACCAAGCAAGAGAAGCTACAACTCTGTAGAAGAGTGTGCCAGTGCTGGTTTAAGTTTTGGTCAGGCTAAATTTGGAGAAAAATTAGCCAACGTTACAGTGCTACAAGATGGACGGAGTATAGTATCCTGGCGACAATGAGTGAAGGTTGGACTCCCATCATGACACCCTCACCGCTGAGTGAATAATAGGTAGTTTAAACTACCAGGGACCAGGAAAGTCTAGATTTTGAATGAAAAAAAAGGCTTTTTATTTCTATATCTGATTTATTTTCATTACACAAATAATAATAATAACTTTCACCACCATTTTTCACAATTACCAGTACAAATTCCAATTTACATATCGCTTTTATGCAAAACAAATTTTGTTAAATAACTCTGTCCAGATTTCTGGTATATTGTCTTCCTTTAGAGCTGCAAGAACTTTTCCCTTATCCGGTTTATGATCCAATATGAACCCCCTGAATGGCGACATCTGCAATTTATCCATCACTTATTCAAAAAGTCTTTCAACTCATCGGAGCCAATTTCAAACTTCCCGTAATACTTATCCACAGAGTCTTCCAACGATTCCAAGCAGGAGTGTTCGATTTGACTGGGGCGATCGTATTGGCACCCGTAGCAGACTTCTTTCAGTAGGTTTTTCAGTTTATTACGCATCAGGTACGCTTTTGCATTGTGAACCATTGAATTTCCATCCGGAGCAGTCACTGTTTTCTTAACTACTGTACAGACACCTGGCAAGGAACTCGCGTAAGACTTGGCACCCTCCTCTGTGTAAAAAGACTTTGGAAAAGCCCCATCACAAATGACTTGGAAGATTTCTACCCTCGCATCTTTTGGAGTATAGACAAATCCGCAAACCCTGGGGAAAAAACTATCTGGAATAGATTCTTCGACGATACGCCATTCCTCAAATGCAGCATTTATGTAAAAAGTTCCTTTCTTGAAAACAACGTAAGCAATCCTTTGAACAGAGTAACCTCCACATCGATTGCGTCACTTAGTTTGGCTGAGTATGGCAAACCATTCTTCACAGCTTCACTTATCTGGGATATATTTTCAATCAAAATGTTTATTGCTTTCATAGGGAGACAAATGAATCTACTCCCTTTTTTAATTCTTAAATATTTTCCGCCATCGAATTTACTGTCTTCCAAAATACACTGAAGTTGTTTTTTCTCCATAGTGTCTATCTTTGAAGATCAGAAAAATGTTTGGCTTTCCCCAAAGCAAAACGGCATCTTATATACTGGCAAAATCGGTACCTAAATTTGATTCAACCAGTAAAATATTAGAATTTATAGGTTGCTCATTAATAAATCAATGACTAATTCAAACAGGCCAATAAGATTCATACATGGGTTATTGATAATTTACCTCTCAAGTTTTCAGTTCTGTTGAGTCATTTTCATTTTGGATGTTGGAGGATAACAATCTAGGCAGAACAGATGACACTACCCCTAGCAGAAAATTTCAACCAAATGTTCATTTGTGAGAATAGTAGAAGAAAGTCTTGGGTTTACGAAATTATGCTCTAATTTTCCTGGCAGCAATGAGTGAAAGTTGGACTCCCTTCATGATACCATCACCCTGAGTGAATAGTAGGTAGTTTATACTACTGGGGACCAGGAAAGTCCAGGGCAAAAAAACCCTCAATGGTGCTGTGCACCATTGCGGGTCAGCAAACAATTCCTCCACCTAACAAATACCCCTCCCCAATTCCTGCAACCTGTAAATTTTAAACCCTCAACATCACAGATAAAAACCAATACATCTGTGACCCATTAATCTGCAACCTATAAATTATAAAACCCCTTAATCCCATAAACCAATACACGTGTCACCACACTTCAACCCGCAAATCCCCCCTCCCCCATTGATCTGCAACCTATAGATTCACCCCCATTTTACCCCCTTCTCAAATATTGATCTGCACCCTATACAGACCCTATAGTAGTCCAGATTTCTTTGGCTTCTTCATGGTGATATGTTTCCGGTCTAGTACCCCAATATTGTGGGGGAAATTCCATCTGGTTATGAACTTCTCTGAATCTATTTCCAATCTTCATGAGGGATGAATTTACATATGGTGCTTCAGCCAACCAGCCAGTGATACTGTAATGACTTGTACATTTCTCCTGTTGCCTTGTGTCTCCGCATTATTGCCAGTTTCAATCCAACTTGTAAGACCTTCCTAAAATTTGTGACTTCCTTCCCGATACAGTGGTGTATGCATTCTTCAAAGAGGTCAAAAATTGCAGGAGGCATCCTGACCAAATTCTTGTAACCTGGGATATCAATTTGTGTTAAGTCAGCAAGGAGGTTGTTATAGCATCTTTTTTCTTCTCTTCCCAGGGGTTTTGTGGCTTCTTTCTTGGCCTATGTGGTGGGGGTGTGGTGAAGGTGCTAGCTGTATGGCAGGTGCAGGTCCAAGTTTCAGCTGTGTATTTTTTTTTTTGCAAATCAGAATGAAAAAAAATTCATCCCAATAAAAACAGGGCCCTAGCCTTCTGTATAAAGTCTCTCTGATGTGTAGCTGGGATCTTTGCAGTGATAAATGATGAGTAACAGCAGGAACAAAGGGTTTATATAGTGTTTCCTTAATCCCTACTCATGATCCAGACTCCAGAAATTGATCAGTCCAGTCAGGGTGGATAGGGACACCTCTCCAGTCTTGTAGGTTTCTAACTACAGCTTTATTTATTTATTTATTTATTTGGGGTTTTACGTCGCTTTCAACACAGTACAGGTCATATCATGACGTGTAGTTGGAAGGACAGAGGAAACCAGTACATACAGTTCATCAGGGTTCTGTACTGTAAACTGCCGACCAACGGCAAGCAACTACCAGCTTTCCCACTTGAGGCCGTGCCGGGAACCGAACCCTGGCCTCAGAGGTGGGAGGCGATAGTGTTACCACTCTGCCACCGTGGCCCCTTCTAACTACAGCTTGTCATAACCTGATACAACTTGTCAGTTAGGGCTTTATGCCTTTTCCTGACAGTTTCCCCTCTGGTCATGCAAAAAAAAAACCATCCAGCCTTCCTAGGTTTATGAATACACCCAGTGTTACCAGATTTTATCTTTTGCATTTCCTGATTTTTCCATAAAATCTAAAGAGACCCTTTGATGCTGATCTTGCATTTCTAAAACCATACTGCGAATTACTAAGGATGTTTGATTTGTCTATAAATTCACTGAGCCTTCTATCAAAAATTTTTCAAGAAATTTTGAGAACTGCAGCGATGTTGGTCTGTAATTAATAAAACTTGAGTCATCACCTGACTAAAATATTGAAACAGTTTTCACTGTTTCCGTATCATTTGGAAACACTCCAGTACTAAAAGACAGATTACAAATATGCATGAATGGTTTAAGTACAGCTTTTAAGGTGCTGTTCACAATATACATATTTGCATGAAATGATAGTGTTGTACATTCCAATGCTTTAAATATACTTTGAGGTATACATCGAGCTTTGATTTTCGCATGCTAGTGTAGCCCACATTAGTGAAAAAACTATTAAAATATTGAGCTATACTTTTACTATCTGTAATGTAAGAACTGCTGCCATAAAAGTTTTCTGGATAACTGCTGCATATCTTACTTCCATTGATCATGCTATTAAGAATTTTCACTTTTCTTATTAAATAGCAATTTATCATAAAAAATCCTTTTGTGCATATCTTGGTTTAGAAGTTAGCTTGTTTTTATATACTTCAAATTTAAATAAAGTATTTTTGGTTCTATTTCTAAGAAAACTTTTATACAAATTGTTTCTCTTTTAAATGCATTTCTAACCCTTTATTGATTGACGGTTTATTTTTGCTTGCTTCTTTACTTTGATCCTCTTAACAGGACAACAAGAATTGAAATCAATTTTAAACAAGTCAATAAAATATGAATAAGCCTCATTCACATCTGTACATTGATAGACTTTGACCAGTCCCTGTTGCTTAAAGACATACAATTTTCTGACACTGTTACGATTAAACACTTTCTTGTATTGATAATCTGTTATTTTATTACAGCGTACACACTGTTTGTTACCAAGAAAAACAGGAAGGTGGTCATTCGTATCACCTATTAGCAATCCATGTTTGTTATTCCTATACAGATCATTGGTCAATAGTAGACTGTCAATATATTATCAATTAGTGTGGCACTTGTGTCAGTAATACAGGATAGTTTGGTAAACAGGGATTAAAAACCATCACCAAATATTATATCTACAAACTTCTGAGTGGTGTAATGAGAATCACATTTCAATAAATCTATGTTAAAATCACCACATATATGTATTAATTTGTTAATATCATATAGTTTATTTAAAAGATCTTCAATTTTTTTGAAGATCTATCCCCTTGAGCCCTATATAAATACAACATACCATCACATTTTTTTTCTTTTCCCATGTTGAATTCAGCACATACCTATTCAATATCACCATGACTAGTGTAACTAAACTGCTTATATATAATTAACATCAGCCAACTTTCTTATTCTCTTTAATTGTGTGTATTACCCAGTATCATTCAATATGAAAATAGTCAAACTCAAATGCTTAAATGCTTAAGTCAGTTTTCTGTAACTGCAATGACATCAAAATTAAGAGAAATATTATGCAAGAGTTGAGTCATACTACCAATATATTTCGAGTGGTGAAACTGTTCGAGGCTTATGGGGGCCACGGTGGCAGAGTGGTAACACTCTCGCCTCCCACCTCTGCGGCCGGGGTTCGGTTACCGGTGTCGCACGAAATACCTCACACGAAAAACCTCACAACATTTTCTTTATTATACGGCTATTTTATTTACTGCACATGCGCGAATGTCGTGTCAATATTGTTTACATATTGCACACACAGGGGAACAAGATAATTCTTTGAAATATATGTCAATTTGAAGTGTCCAGTTATTTCCCGCTATTTTCCGCTATTTCCCGTTTTTCTTTTCTTCAAAAATAAATTTTAGACAAGTTCAAATTACTCAGTACAAAGAGTTTATCATTCAAATTTAATTTAACGTTTGGTATTTTGTACTAATATATTGTATTTAATATATTTCATTGTGTTTTTTTCATTTCTGGTTTTTTTTTCATTTCTGTTTTTTCTTTGGGTAAAACTATAACTTAAAAAAACGAATTTACAGAGGACTTTGCTTGACACATTAATGAATTGTCATATGATAAATTTATGATTAAATGTTGCTAAAATATTATTTCTGTTGTAATCACACGATTTCATGCAGTAATTCTGCTTAACACGACCTGTGTCATATTCCAGTCAAAACATAATGAAGATTTTTTTAAGTACATACCTATTCCATGTATTGGATATAATGAATTTTGAGTGCACAAACATGTTCCATTTGCTCAGATGTGAGCTTTATTCAAGTACAGACCTATTCCATATACTGGATATGACAAATTTTGAGAGCACAGATCTGTTCCATCCAACTCAGATGTGAGATTTATTTAAGTACAGACCTATTCCATATACTGTATATGACGAATTTTGAGGGGACAGACCTGTGCCATGCCACCCAGATCTGAGATTTATTTCAGTACAGACCTATTATATGTACTGAATATGACGAATTTTGAGTGCACAAATCTGTTCCATCCAACTCAGATGTGAGATATGTTTAAGTACAGATCTATTCCATATACTGGATATGACGAATTTTGAGTGCACAGATATGTTCCATCCAACTCTGATGTGAGATATGTTTAAGTACAGACCTATTCCATATACTGGATATGGCGAATTTTGAGTGCACAGACCTGTGCCACACCACCCAGATTTGAGATTTATTTAAGTACAGACCCATTCCTTATACTGGATATGACAAATTTTGAGTGCACAGACCTGTTCCATCCAACTGAGATGTGAGATATATTAAGTACAGACCTATTCCATATACTGGATATGACGAATTTTGAGTGCACAGATATGTTCCATCCAACTCTGATGTGAGATATGTTTAAGTACAGACCTATTCCATATACTGGATATGGCGAATTTTGAGTGCACAGACCTGTGCCACACCACCCAGATTTGAGATTTATTTAAGTACAGACCCATTCCTTATACTGGATATGACAAATTTTGAGTGCACAGACCTGTGCCATGCCACCCAGATGTGAGATTTATTTAAGTACACACCTATTCCATATACTGGATATAGCGAATTTTGAGTGCACAGACCTGTGTCATGCCACCCAGATCAGTGATTTATTTAAGTAAGGCCTATTCCATACACTTGATATGACGAATTTTGTGTGCACAGACCTGTTCCATCCTACTCAGATGTGAAATTTATTTAAGTACAGACCTATTCCATATACTGGATATGACAAATTTTGAGTGCACAGACCTGTGCCATCCCACCCAGATTAGGGATTTATTTAAGTACAGACCCATTCCATATACTGGATATGATGAATTTTGAGTGCACAGACTTGTGCCATGCCACCCAGATCAGAGATTTATTTAAGTAAGACCTATTCCATATACTGGATATGACGAGATATACTCTTACACTACCCTGTGGGTCAAAAATTAGCTCGAAGTCGCTCTATCTCTTATGGTTTTCGAGATATTCACACTTTATCATTTTCTGATAAAATCCAAGATGGCCACCAAAAGTGGCACACAGGATACTCCTGTACTACCCTGTGGGTCAAAAATTCGCTTAAAATTGCTCTATCTCTTACCATTTCTGAGATATTTTTGTTTTATTTTCCGCTAAAATACAAGATGGCTGCCAAAAGTGGCAAAAATTGATATTTTTCCCCTTAGCATAGGACACTCTTGTACTACCCTGTGGGTCAAAAATCGTTCAAAATCGCTCTATCTCTTACGGTTTTTGAGATAATTGTAATTTTTCACATTTTCACTAAAAGTAGCAATAAAGTAGCAATTACTCACTTGTACATTGAGCAACAGGTGTGAAACTTAAATATGTTACAGTTCACAAAAAAGTAGATGAACAACATATTTGATAGAAATTGTGTAGCTGCAATACTTTTGAAGACAGAAGCCATTTACTCATTATGGCTACCATTAAAACGGGACAAAGAAGCTATTACTCACTTAACTATGGAGATACACTTCTGAACTACTGACCATGTTGTAGGGTGCGGGAAAAGTACCTGAACAACATATTTGAAGAAAATACTGCACATCCTATAGTTTGAGAGTTAAAAGCCATTTAAATATATTGGGTAAATGTGCTGTTACTCACTCAAATGTAGGCCAAAGTTCACAAAACCCAAAAATATTGAAGGGCATAAAAATTTATTAGTACTAGTAATTTACCAATAATATGTAACTGTAGCAGTTTTAAAGGAAACTGCGTGACACATGAACCTACACACATACATGGTGCAAATTATAATCTCCCGCCGGCGTGACAGGCGGGAGAAAATTATGTCCATTTCTTGCCAAATTAGCCACCTACGATAGGTGTGTATATGCGGCAAATGGTCATATTATGACCAGAAATGAACCTACGATAGGTGTGTGGTGGAAATACATGTCCATTTCTTGCCAAATTAGTCACCCACAATAGGTATGTAGTGGCGATAAATGGTCATCTTATGATGAGAAATGGATCTAAATAAAATAGGTGTGTAGTGGAAAATTATGCCCATTTCTTGCCAAATTGGCCACCTATGATAGGTGTGTAGTTGTGGCAAAAAAGTGACCTACAATAGGTGTGTGGTGGAAATATATGTTGATTCCCTGCCACATTTGTCACCTACAGTAGGTGTGTATTTGCAAGAAAGAGTCATATTTTGTCAGTAAACTGACCTACAATAGGTGTGTGGTGGAAATATATGTCCATTTCCTGCCACATTTGTCACCTACAATAGGTGTGTGGTGGAAATGTATGTCCATTTCTTGCAAAATTAGCCACCCAAGATAGGTGTGTAGTTACAGCAAATGGTCAGATTATGACAAGAAATGAACTTACAATAGGTGTGTGGTGGAAAATTATGTCCATTTCTTGCCAAATTGGCCACCTATGATAGGTGTGTAGTTGCGGCAAATGGTCATATTATGGCAAGAAAGTGACCTACAATAGGTGTGTGCTGGAAATATATGTCGATTCCCTGCCACATTTGTCAACCTACAATAGGTGTGTTGTGTCGAAAAATGGTCCTATTTTGTCAGGACCTGACCTACAATAGGTGTGTGGTGGAAATATGTTGTGGTAGCCTTTGGTGGGCCAACAGATATGTCACTGGTGCCCCAACAGTGGACGACTAGTGGACTGTTATCTGGGATATGCTCTGGCAGAGGTATGTGCTCTTCGAGTACTCTTGTTGGTGAATTGATTTCTGAGAAGAAATAGGTGATACTGTGACATGCATTGTTTTGTGGCTATCTTTACATGTATACATGACAAATATTTGATAACTTCGACAGACCTGAGACTGAGTACTGTAGTGGCTTTCTACCAGTAAATGCCCGCCCACCTTATATTTCTTTGTTGGAGGTCAAGGACAAATGTTTCTGTAAGTATACAAAATGGGCGTTCACTGGTATTTCCGGTTTGCGGTAAAAGCGGCCGATAATAGAGATAAATTATGGAAATATAAAGCTTTGAAACAAATGTATACAATATCCCAGATAGCATGCCGCCGTCGGACCGACGTTGGCTGTTGGTCGCAAGGTCGGCAGATTTTGCCGACGTTGGGCCGACGTTGGGCCAACGGCTGACTGCCAACCACAACTCTGGTTATATATCTCTACATTTTGCCGACGTTGGGCCAACGGTGGATTTTTATTCAAGATGGTGGCGAGCAATAATAGGGGATTTTGTGAAACTTAGTAAAAAATTATTTATTATGGTATGTCTAAAAATCATATTTCAGTGAGCCCACAAATTTTAACCAACTATTTCATAATTTTAGAAATAAAAATAACATTCTCATTATAAATTCACACTGAAAAAGTTGTTTATGGACAATCTGATTGGTCGATGCCATACAATGAGTAATTTTTTTTCGGTGGCTTGCCGACATTGGGCCGTCGGGCTGCCGGTCAAAAAGCCGTTGGGCCAACGTCGGCAGCCATCGTCGGGCCGACGGATGTGCCGATGTTGGCCCAACATCAGCATGCTATCTGGGTACATTTTAACAAATATCCACAAAAATTCTATTTACAAAATGGATGAAGGTGGAGCTTGTGTGTACACTAAAACTAGAAATAATTCAATATTAAAGATCTGATTGGCTGGAGTGCATTTCTGCTAGTACAGTTATACTGGTTCCCATACACTGGAAGTAGGTCAACTACAATAGGTGTGTGGTCACCTACATTAGGTACGCACCCATTAGCGTCTTCCATATGTAGTGCACTACCTAGTGGGAGATGGGGGGGAGGAAGTGCAGAAAAAGTGTCTGTATTACCTCCATACATAGATTACACTGTAGACAGCCATTACAAAATACTCAAAGTTAACGTCCATGTGTTGTCATTTGGAAATAACAATTAAGAGTCCAGCTTACTCCTAGAAATCACTCCAAAAGTAGCTGTATACACCATACTTTTCGTACTGTATCCATATTAAACCAATATTGATGACATGCGCAAAACAACTAGACTGGTTCCTGTTCCTCTTGTGTGAGCTTTTTCGTGGCTGTGAGGTATTTTGTGTGACACCGGCATGGCCTCAAGTGGGAAAGCTATTAGTTACTTGCCTTTGGTCGGCAGTTTACAGTACAGAACCTTGACCAACTGTATGTACTGGTTTCCTCTGTCCTTCCAACTACCCATCGTGATATGACCTGTACAGTGTTGAAAGCGATGTAAAACCCCAAATAAACAATAAATGTTCGAGGTTCATCCCACTCCAGTTACTCTATTGGATATTTGTGGCCGATATATTTTTAATCGGAGTGGTTATTTACCCAACAGCTGTGTACGCTAGCTGTGATATTGGTCTAGCATACCCAACGGCTGTGTATACAAGATTTATATCATCGCTAGCGTACCCAACGGCTATGTACACAAGATCAGTGCTAGTGTACACATATTTTAATCATTTCTTCCTTAAATTAACTTTGTTAAAATGTAACAATAAGCTGAATAAGTCTAATTCAGAGAGTGCTCCTTGGCCCATTTCTGACTACTCAAAAAAATTCCTTAAAAACTAATTACTTCACAATGCCTTGGATACAGACCTGTTGAGTACGCTATGAAGGGTACTGATATCGAGTGCACAACCATTAAGTGTAGTGTTGGTATCAAATAATAATATGTATACCGATATCAAACCATATTTTTGCTTCTGTATCGATCGATATTGAAATATCGGGTCATGGGTGTTTTCCGAGAAAGAGCTTCCAAATGCTTTCACGAGTTTTAGAAGTTTCCCAAAACGTAAACAAATATGGTGCTTCCGGTTTAGCGGTCAGTGAAATTTAAGAAAAAATGATAGGAAAACCAATATATTTCTTAACTTTTATATTTTATTTACATGGAAAACAGCTTAATTGCATCTATTTAGTAGTATGTTACGATATTGATATTGTACCCTACATTATCGATATCAGTATATTTAGCATGGATCGATAAATATTTCAATATCGATAAACAATACCAGCACTAATTGAGTGCATACTACCTTAGGTAATGAGAAATTGGGCAGGCTGTGAAAAATTTGGAGTTGTTGGGTACACAGCGATATAGATCTTGTGTGCACAACCACTGGGTACACTAGACCAATATCACAACTGCTGGGTACGCTAGCAGTGATATGGATCTTGTGTACATAGCCACTGGGTATGCCAGCAATGATACTGATCTTGGGTGCAAAACCATTGGGAACACAGAGTTTACTGCCTTGGGTACAGGGTAGTTGGGTATGCCAGTACCTTAAACAGCTTTTGGTTACACTAACAAAAGAAAATATCAATGACGTTAATCTAGCGTACATAACCATTGGGAAAACAGAAATTAGTGCTTTAACTGGATGCAGGAGAGTTGCATATGCCATTAGTGTACATACACAGCCATTGGGTATGCTAGCAGTGATATAGATCTTGTGTACATAACCGTTGGGTAGGCTAGACCGATATCACTGTTAGAGTACACAACCGTTGGGTACACTAGCAGTGAAATACATCTTGTATACACAACAGTTGGGTACACTAACAATGCTATTGATGTAGGGTGCACAACCATTGGGAACAAACGGTTCACTGCTTTGATTGCAGGATAGTTGGGTATGCCGGTAGTGTACATACACAGCTGTTGGGTATGCTAGCAGTGATATGGGTCTTCCATACACAGTCTTTGGGTAAGCTAGACCCATATCACTGCTAACGTACACAACCGTTGGGTAGGCTAGCAGTGAAATAGATCTTGCATACACAACTGTTGGGTATGCTAAGAAAGCTATTGACCTAGGGTGCACAACCATGGGGAACATAGGGTTCACTGCCTTGAGTGCAGGGTAGTTGGGTATGCCAGTAGTGTATGTATACAGCCATTGGGTAGGCTAGCTGCGATATAAATCTTGCGTACACAACCGTTGGGTATGCTAGACCAATATCACTGCTAGCATTCACAACCGTTGGGTACGCTAGCAGTGAAATAGATCTTATATACATAACCATTGGGTACACTAGACTGAGACTGATATACCTGCTAGCGCACAGAACCGTTGGGAACGCTAGCAGTGTAATACATCTTGCGTACCCAACCATTGGCTACACTAGCAGTGAAACTGATCTAGTGTACACAGCCATTGGGAACATAGGGTTCAGTGCCTTGGGTGCAGGGTAGTTGGGTATGCCAGTAGTGTCTATACACAGCTGTTGGGCAAACTAGCACTGATATCAATCTTGCGTACACAGCCGTTGGGTACGATAGACCGATATCCCTGTTAGCTTACCCAACCATGGGCTATGCTAGCAGTGAAACTGATCTAGTGTACACAGCCTTTGGGAACATAGGGTTCAATGCCTGGGGTGCAGGGTAGTTGGGTATGCCAGTAGTGTATCTACACAGCCGTTGGGCACACTAGCACTGATATAAATCTTGGGTACACAGCCGTTGGGTACGCTAGACTGATATCTCTGTTAGCGTACCCAACCGTTGGGTACGCTAGCAGTGATATAAATCTTGCGTACCCAACCGTTGGGTACGCTAGCAGTCAAATAGATCTTGCGTACACAACCGTTGGGTACGCTAGCAGTGAAACTGATCTAGCGTACACAGCCGTTGGGTAAATATCCTCTATTTTTAATTCCGCTAACATACACTTATTGTTTACTTCCTGTTATGGAGCCCATCACCAAATGTAAGGAAATGTTGTATTTTATCATTTATGCGAGACTGTCAGCAGCAGTTAAATGTTAAATGCTAACCTTCTTTTAGATGTCATATAATATTGCTTGACGGTGAAATTATTATCCTCTTCCAAATGTGTATACAATCGGGCACAAATGTAGGGATACCAGATGTTTCGACCCGCTTTTTCACAGACGTTTCGACCTACTTATGCCGGACGATTCGACCTACATTTGCGGACGATTCGACCCAATTTTAAGGTGGTTTAAAATATAGTATGAGAAAATCTGCAGTAATTAAATAGGACTACTCAGTAGTTTATTCGTGTAGTGGTGGTGGACCAATTCACGCTCGTGTACCTATTCACGCCCACCCCTGAATTTATCCAAAACTTGCACAATTACACAATAAATTACCCATGTATATCATCAATTTGATAATTATCTATGATGTGGTAAACATCTTTTCCATGAAAAAGTACAAATCTTTGAGAAAATTGAGGGTGGGCGTGAATTAGACCGAGTTTCTGTCCCGTCGCCTATTGCTATTGAAAAACTGATGGATACAATTAATGGCGAGGAACAGAGTTCACATGTACCTGTTTTCTGTGTAAATCTTTAAACTCTGAGAAATCATTGCATTGTGTACCATCAGCATATCAATAGCAATGGTATCGAGACAATTCGCCCCAATGTCCAACTCGCCCCATTTAAGAAAAAGACAACTCGCCCCATATCAAGCTTTAGTACCAAAATCTAAAGCTCAGTGGTGTTACAATTACTCAATTAGGAAATCAAAAGGGAGGCTAGGTTTGGTCTAGACCGAGTTTTCTGTCCCAAAATATGCCTTTTTAAAACTGATGGATGGCATTTTGGGACAGAGTTCCTTGCTACACAAAAAACTTCAATATCTAAAAATTACTGTCCCTTTAAACTTTAAAATATGCACTTATATGTATTAACAGTATAAAGCATTTAGATGCAGGAACACAATTTTCTGTGGTTGCAGTAATATAGATACTTTTTCTGCACTTCCTGTTTGTATAAACAATGATAAAATTTGGCAAGTGAAATAAATTTTGGTAAATATATCCATTAACTATGCAAAAAGTTTATTTCTTTTAATGCGGGGCACATCCTTGACACTCAAGGTGGTAGCCTAGTACAGGTTTAATGTCAGAATGTGTGCCACTTGTTGCCCTTCAGGACGTTTATGTTTTTTGCATACTAATGCCATCTGTCTCTCGCCAATACATCCATCTTTTAAAAATTGGCTGAGAGACAGATTAATCGGTCTAGGTTTGGTCATTAGTTATGAATTGGCAATATATTATGAGCAGTGGTGGCATTCTTATATGTTTTTGCATTTCAATGCATTTCAATCATTTATAAGTGAACTTAATTTCAGAATTTTTATTTGAAATTTAAATGTATTTAAAAAACACACTTAAGAATTTTCCTCAAAATGTGGCAAACTATAGAGACCAATTTTCAAAAAGAAAGACCAGGATGAACTTAAACTAGAGATAGAATCAGTGGAATGAAGCATTTAATTAACTGACATGCTACTTCATCATATTTAACTATAATAATGAATTTATATAATATACTTTTTTATATTATAAGATTTACAAATAATGTAATGAACTTCTTTTTATGTCGTTTACTTAATTAGTGTTTGATACAAGTGTAAGTTGTTTTCTGGGACCAATAATAATATGGGGCGAGTTGTCCCGAATTTTCTGGGGCGAGTTGGTAGTTGGGGCGAGATGTCCTGTAAGCATAGCAATTGGCGATGGGACAGAAACTCGGTCTAGGCGTGAATAGGTACATGGGCGTGAATTGGTCCACCACCACTACACTTTATAGTATGTTTATAGTATTTCAAATATAGTATGAGAAGATACAAGGTCACATAATAGATATTTATTTAAGCATATTTTTATTTCAAATACACAATATATAGTGGCAGCCTACCAGTAAACGCCCATGTTGTGAATAATATTTTGAATTGAAATTGTATTGACAGCTTTATATTATATTCCTCTATGATTAAATTATCAAATGACTTGCACCACAATTAATTCTTCGAGTAAACTGTGCAATATTTCTTAGAAAATCTCATATTGTAACAATTTATCTCCATTATCGACAGTTTTACGGCAAACCGGAAATACCAGTGAACGCCCATTCTGTAGACTTACAGAAGCATTTGTCCTTGACCTCTAACAAAGAAATATAAGGCGGGTGTTAACTGGTAGGCGGGTGTTTACTGGTAGAAAGCCACTATAGTATATAGCACTAATCAAGGTGACATGTATAAATCTGTAATAATCAATAGAACACTCTCCTTTTTTGGATATAGTAGAATACAGAAGTATTATTTCAGTGAGTGTTTTCAGTGTGGGCGTGCCTTCTGATCTCACCCAGTTCTGAAGAAAATCTGAAAATAAAACTGGTCAGAGACTATAGGGTCATTTTACCTTCAAAACTGTATAATTATCATATTTGTAGCTTCGATATTTAATTGTATATGAATGCTTAGTCTATATGGAGGCCTTTATTGATGAGTTTTTGTATCATACCGGTATCATTCTGTCCTTTATGACTGCTTTAGACACTAGTATGGAATTAGTGTCTCATGTTTCAATGGACAGGGTAATACCTCAATTGAATAAAACAGGGGATTAAAACAGATGGACATTTTTCCAACTTCCCCATGAGGTTCCTTGGGTTTCAGTCTTGGGTCCATTCCTATTAGTGGTGTGAACGGTAAACCAGTATACTGCATTTCGTTTCATTTAGGTAGAAATGACGAAATCCGCAAAGAATATTTAAGTACTGGTTATTGAAAACGTCATTATATTAGGTTTTCTACTGGTTAATATTTCATCAAAACAATAAAGAACATATATATTTCAGGATATAACTTACATTTTCACTTTATATTCATGGTAAATGAAGTTTACAAACTTCAAAATATCTCGCGAATTCATATTTCCTATTGAGAATGTAGCTCATGTACGCTATCGTAAACTTTTTATCATATCTCTGTTAACTGTCGAAATCCCGGATTTCGTTCGGTTTCAAAGCCCCGAAAACCGGTTTTTATTTTTAAAACCGGTCCACTAATTCCTATTCATCCTATATACAACTCCTCTCTGTGTATGTGGATCCGATTTGCTAGCAGTGATCTATGATCATTTGTTTAATCTTTTTCCCATTTAAGTTCTGAAAAACTCTGGGAGACAAGGGTTTGACGACTTCTCATTGATGACAGGTCAGCTGTATAGTCTGGCTCGTTCTTCTGCACAATGATACTGTATTATAGGTTTGAGGGAGGTCACTGCAGGCTGTTGACACACCAATACTGTATTGTAGGTTTGGGGAAGGTCACTCCAGGCAGTGTGTTACGGCCATTGGCAAGCGCGGTAGCAATTACCGGTTGCCTTTAAGTTGCAATAGGAAAAGACAAAAAGTTTAACTTAAACAAATTTAACAATTAAAAATAAAGGTTACAGTCAACTGGTATGCTCTCAATAGTACATACAATGATACAATAGTGAAACCAATCTGACCTGGCCACTGTAACTGACAGTAAAGTTTGTCCACTGTATTCAATAATCTGTCCTGTGATCTGTCCTGTGATCTATCTGATGTCCACTAACACAGATATCTGTATCCTGTGATCCGTTCAGTATCCGATAACACAAAATATTCTTATCCTGTGATGATTTCGATATCCAATCACACCAAATGTCTGTACAGAAATATTCAGAGTCTGCACAACTGTACTGTCCGCTTGAAGATATGGACAATGTCCAAAATGCAATAAATCCACTCTCTGGTAGAACCACACACTGTGTGCAGACGAAAAAGTATCTAAAGCACAGCAACTCTATCCAGACACTGAATCCAGTTCGCTCCAGTAATAGTTCAATCACAAAGTATAAAGTACACAAAAAGTATATATCCCTACAATGTAGCTCTAAGACACAATTAGCCTTCTGTATAGCCAGCGAATACTATGTTCATCTGTGGCCAGGTGTACACTGTACAGTGCTTATATACAAGCATGGAAACATCCAGACAGTTACAGAACTAACTTGAATTTAAGACGTGTTACCAGATTCACCATGGAAGTTCTAGAGACTACTGGTAATTGGGTTTCCCCAAACCTACTAATATAATCACTGAGGTTATTAAAAGGATTTCCCCAGTCTATAAATAGATCAGTACTGCATAGCACATAAAAAGAATCAATAACACAATTACCTTATATGGCAATATGTAGACATAAAGCTTAGATTAAACAATGCACTTATATAGTGCCCATATATGTAACACCTCCCCCCTTAAAGAAAAATTTTGGAGGCCACGGGGTTACAAAATTTTACAAAAATATACATATACACAGGTAATAACCTTTCTCAAAGCCTTGGACAGTAGTGACTACTAGGAGGACTCGAAAGAAACTTCCATTTGTATCAGGGACAGCCAAGAGGGTTGTTCGTGGCTTACAGATAGCTAGAAAAACTCCAAGAAGAAAGTGCGTAGGAATATTTGTGTCTAGGTTGCACGAAGAGTCAACTGCTGATCAGGTGAAAGATCATGTTATGCAAAAATCAAACCTTAACATCAAAGTTAAGAAACTTGAAACTAAGTTTAAGACCTACTCCTCTTTTCTTGTGGAAACAGACTTCAAGCATGTACATAGTCTACTAGTCCCTGATTTCTGGCCGGAAGGTGCTCTGATAAAACGTTACTATGAATGAAAAAATAAATGCAAAAATTATCTCTTACAACTGTAAGAATATAAAATCATCCTTAAATGTCATAGAAGAATTATGTAGCACTTGTGATATACTACTGTTACAAGAAACATGGTTATATGACTTTGATTTGTCCATTTGTAATTCCATACACAAGGATTTTTATGGCAAAGGTATCTCTGCCATTGAAACTGGTTCTGGTATTTTAGTTGGTAGACCTCATGGTGGTCTTGCAATACTTTGGCGAAAAAGTCTGGGTGCTAACTGTAAAATTCAAACTTACAATGATAAACGCATTATGGGTATTGAATTAACAGACAACAAAGAAAGGAAGTATTTGTTTCTTAATGTTTACTTGCCTGTTGATAATAACAATAACTATGACAGTTTCATGCACTACCTAGGTAAAATAAGCTCTATAATTGAATCCAGTAACTGTAATTTTATCTATGTGCTTGGTGATTACAATGCTCATATTGACTGCTGTAAAAATCGAATGTTTGGAAATGAATTGTTAACATTTTGTAGTGAAGAAGGGTTAGTTTTATCTGATGTTAGCTTTCTTGGAAAAAACAATAATCAGAGTAATACCTTTACCTTTGTAAGTGAGGTACATCACAGTGCGTCATGGCTTGATCACTGTATTAGTAATATAGAAGGTCATGAAAAAATCATTAGCATGGAAATTCTGTATACCCGGTAGTTGTACTGGTTCTGATCATTTCCCTCTTTCTATGTGTGTTGAGTGCAGTTCGAATATGGCTAATACCAAACCTATTGTTAGTTTAACACATTCATGTTTAAAATGGTCAAAATTAAGTGATGCTGATATTGATAGGTATCATTATAATACTGAAATTTTTTTTCGAACAATTAGCCCTGACACAGAATTACTATTATGCAGAGATGCTTCTTGTCAGAGCACTGATCATAAAAGAAATATTGATAACTTGTATGAGAACATTGTGAATGGTTTGGTTCAATCGAGTAAAGACTTTGTTCAGATACATAAACACTCAGAGAAACACAGACCTGGTTGGAATGATATATGTAAGGAGGCTTACAGTCAAAAAAGAGAAGCCTTTCTAATGTTGAAGGACTCTGGAAAACCTAAAAATGGTCCCATCTTTATGATTTACAATAAGGCCAGGGCTAACTTTAAATATTCTTTACGTTATTGTAAATCACAGGAAGCTGCAACACTTAGTAACAAATTGGCTGAAGAAATGTCTTCCAATGACTATGACAATTTCTGGAACAGTGTGAAAAGGTCTTCACAAAATAAAACCAGCTTAACAAGTACAATTGACGGAGTTGTAGGTGATCATAATATAGCAAAAATGTGGGGTTCCCACTTTCAAAAACTCTTAAATACAAGTGTAATTACCTCAGCTAAATCTTTTGTCACAAGTAAGTGTGCAAATGTTGGCTATAGCCATGAAATGCAGGTTACTGTAGGTGAGGTCTGTAAAGCTATAAGATTTAGTAAGACAGGTAAAGCCCCTGACCATCATGGTGTAACTAGCGAACATTGTAAATATGCAAGTAATTATCTGACAGTTATGTTATCCATTCTTTTTTTCATGTATGTTCATACATAGTTACATTCCACAGAAGTTTATGCTGAGCACTGTTGTACCACTAATAAAGAACAAATCTGGTGACTTAACTTCCAAGGATAACTATAGACCTATTGCCATCAACTCCATGGTTTCAAAAGCAAATCATCCACAGATTTGTGTATCTATACAATGAAACAAGTAATTGAATATTACAGAAATCAATCCAGCTGTGTATATGTGTGTTTTCTTGATGCCAGTAAAGCGTTTGACAGGGTTAACCACTGGCTTTTGCTGAAAAAATTAATTGAGAGGGATATTCCCCCCTTTGTTATTCGTTTACTTATGTTTTGGTATACTGAACAACTATACTGTGTAAGATGGGGCAATACAACGTCCAGTAACTTTCATGTGAAAAATGGCCTAAGACAAGGTGGGATTCTATCTCCTATCTTTTTTAATGTTTTTATTGATGAACTCAGCATACAACTTACATCATCCAACACAGGATGTAAATTGCTAGGTATGACTATGAATCACCTCATGTATGCAGATGACATGACACTCATTGCCCCTTCTGCAAAGGGTCTGCAATCATTACTACATACCTGTAAAAATTATGCAATTAAACATGAGATAATTTTTAACTCAATCAAGTCTATGTGTATGTGTGTCACTCCAAAATGTCATAGACCTAGTCACATACCTTCTGTGAGGTTAAATAACCAGCAATTGGAATTTACTGATACTTTTAAATACCTGGGCTGCATTATTACTAATACAATGGATGACACTCTAGATATTTCTAAGCAAATGAGAAGCACATATGTCAGGTCTAACATGCTTAATGTAAAGTTTGGTTGTTGTACTAAGACTGTAAAATCTCTGTTATTTCAGTCATACTGTACAAACCTGTACTGTTCTCATCTTTGGTGGAACTATCGGCGTGATATGTACAAAAAAATTATGGTAGCCTACAATAATTGTTTTAGAAGGTTTATGGGCTACATGTATGATTCAAGTGCCAGTCAGATGTTCCTGGAAAATAATGTTCTTCACTTTAAAGTTTTAAGAAGAAAATGTTTGCAAAATTTTATGAATCGTTTGAACTCATCTGAGAATAACCTCATAAAGCATATTTTAGCAACAAATTTATTGTATCATTCCACTTTTTACAAGGAATGGTGTACCATAATGTTTTAGTATTGTTTAACATCTTTAATGTTGTAGATAGTGCTGTAATAATAATTTTATAACTATTATATGTCTTTGCAAAAATTTTGTCTACACGTATATACTATTGTTGTAATTATATGGACCATAAATAAATAAATAAAATAAATACAAAAGTTACATTTATATCATGTGTATCTTTTACAAACTTACTAGTCACAAGTATACAAATTGTACTTTAAAGACAATTTCTGGATAGAAAAATCTGCACAGATGCTCTATATTACTCTTGATAAGTCCTGTTTATACATTGAATTCTTGTCATTAACAGTGTTTTAATCAACAGCCAAGAAAAGGTATGTTATACCTCTTTCGAAGTATGGCTTTACCACACTCACTTCACACACGAGTTAAGTGTCTGCTATCACAGTTTCTAATAGTCCAATGGAGAGTTCCTACTCTCTGTGTCACTAGGTCTGACCCTAGATCTTTGGCCTGCAATTTGTTCCTTCGGCCAGGTGATGACACTGAAACCTTGCTCCAGGATTGAAGACACGATTTTGTAATTCACAAGCCTTTTTCAACTTATCTCTAAACTTTGAGACATAAACTAGCAGATTTAGGCTCTCAGTGTTTTCAGACAACCAGTTTTTACCCCACAGCCCTTAAGGGCTGTCAGTGTATGGTTTTCACCCATGGTGTCCGGATGGGTGGGCAGGCGGCCGGGCGGGCGGCGGGAAAAGTTTTGACCTTTGACCTTACCGTAGTGACCTTGAGTTTGAAAATCTTGTCCGGGCTATATCTCGGACACTGTAAGGTGTAGGAAGTTGATACTTGGTAGGGACATTGGTTAGGGGGTGTAGGTGTGCAACGTCATGGCATGACCTTGATTTGACCTTTGACCTTGCCGTAGTGACCTTGACGTATAAAATCTTTTCCGGCCTATATCTCGGAAACCGTAAGGTGTAGGAAGTTGATACTTGGTAGCGATATTGGTTAGGGGGTGTAGGTGTGCAACGTCATGGCCTGACCTTGATTTGACCTTTGACCTTGCCGTAGTGACCTTGACCTGTAAAATCTTGTCCGGGCTATATCTCGGAAACCATAAGGCGTAGGAAGTTGATAATTGGTAGGGACATTGGTTAGGGGGTGTAGGTGTGCAATGTCATGGTCTGACCTTGATTTGACCTTTGACCTTGCCGTAGTGACCTTGACCTATAAAATCTTGTCCGGGGTATATCTTGGAAACTGTAAGGTGTAGGAAGTTGATACTGAGTAGGGACATTGGCTAGGGTGTGTAGGTGTAAAATGTCATGGTGTGACCTTGATTTGACCTTTGACCTTGCCATAGTGATCTTGACCTATAATGAAAATCAAAATGGGAGAAGTCTTAAAGCTTCATAATTTTTAGTTTACTGAATTGTCTTGTTTTAATACTTATTCTTTACATGCAATTTCTTTCTCTTAGATGTTATTTTCTCTACTTAAACATTATTTGGACACTGACACTGCTCTGAAAGTATCGCAATCTGTGTACTGTTTCACTACTTCCATATGTCATGGTGTTGAAAACTATTTTCCCAGGCTGTGGGGTACGGGCATCTCTGATGCTATTTTCTTTTAACAGCTTGAGGGGACCACGGACTGAATGACCAAAGACCAACTCAAAGGGACTAAAGCCTAAGGACTCTTGAACTGACTCCCTAACTGCAAACAATAATGAGCTGATACCTTCATCCCAGTCTTTTTCATTGTCTAGACAATATGTCCTAATCATATTTTTCAAAGTAGAATGAAACGTTTCAAGCGCACCTTGTGATTCTGGGTGATAAGTACTAGATTTGATCTGTTTGGCACCGAGTTGAAATACAACCTGTTGAAATAGTCCTGACATAAAATTTGACCCTTGATCTGACTGGATCTCTTTTGGTAAGCCAACCAAAGTAAATAAATTGACTAAAGCTTTTGAAATCTTGGGTGCTGTTATGTTGGTCAAAGGTATGGCTTCTGGGAACCTGGTTAACGCACACATAATGGTCAAAAGATATTGGTTTCGGGATTTAGTTTTTGGCAAGGGGCCTACACAATCAATTATTACTTTGCAAAATGGTTTCTCAAATGCTGGAATGGGTTTAAGAGGAGCTACAGGAATTTTTTGGTTTGGCTTCCCTACCATTTTACAAGTGTGACAAGTCTTGCAAAATGCTACCACACAGTGCCGAATTTGAGGCCAATAGAAATGTTTGCTTATCTTACTTTAGGTTTTATTGATGCCTAAATGGCCACCCATTGAAGACTCGTAAGCCAATTTCAATATCTCACTTTGGTATACTTTTGGCACAACAATTTGGTGTACTACTGACCATTCCTCAGGTGCAGGGACCTTTGGTGGCCTCCACTTTCGCATAAGCACACTATTTCTGACATAATAGCCTTCAGAGACCTTATCTAGCTCTACTGGTGGTAAGACCAACCTGAATAAAGGGAGCTAACTCGGGGTCATTTTCCTGCTCTGAAATCGATTTTGATTTTGAAAGTGATACATCTGGACCATCATTTGTGTCTTGTTTTTCAGAATCTACCCTAGCCTTGGGGTTAGTATCACTAGAATTTTGCATATCAGGGTCATAGTTGTTCAAAAATGTATCTGACAAATCAACTAAGACGTCTGTAGATTGTTTACAATCTTTTGGTTCTTCTTGGGCTTTCTTAGCCATAGCTCGAGTCACAGCACAGGAGGGAAAAATACCAGGAATAACCTCTTCTAATTTTTCAGTGCTAACCAAAGTGACCGGCTTAGAAGTAACCTTAGGATCAGCAACCACCTTTCCACCTGCTAGATCATTTCCCAATAACAAAGATACCCCTTTAATGGGTAAAGTGGTCCTGTTAATAATAAGTTGACCTTATGCAAGGGAACATTCACACATCCTCCTTCAATACCTTGAGCAATAACACTGTCACCAGTAGAAGTGCCTACACTCAATGGTAATACACCTTCTAACAGTAAGGACTGAGTAGCCCCAGTGTCTCTCAATATCTCAATGGGAACCTGACTGGAACTACTTTCTAAGGATAACAAAACCCTCAGATACAAAAGGTTTGAACTCTTCCCTAATGATCTCAGACTAGTCTAAACCAATACTAGATTCTGCTCTATTGGGATTTAAACGCCAGTTAGATTTGCTAGACACAAGGGCATTGGGCGTTGCCTCCTTTTCTCTCTTTTTCTTTAAGAGCCAACAGTCAGACATAACATACCTAGGTTTCTTACAATAATGGCACACAGGAGCAAAGGATCTGGGTTTCCTATCCTTACTCATAGCCTGATTTGAGGTTTGACCCTTATCTGAACTCTTTTCTGGAGCTAGATTTTCAGATTTCCTGCCTACTTCAGGATAAGACTTTTTAGTGGGACCAAAGGATCTACTCCTGTTAAAAGTGGACTTGTGAGTCGGTGCATAGTCATCAGCATAAGCTGCTGCTTTTTATAAATAGATCAGCTGCTTATATAAATAGATCAGTACTGCATAACACATAAAAAGAATCAATAAGACAATTACCTTATATGGCAATATATAGACATTAAAGCTTAGATTAAAGACCACAGTGCATGAAATTTTTTTTTGCATCTCTGTGCAGATTATGTGTGTAACAACACACCTGCCAAGTCCCATCTTCAAACTCCCACTAGAAAGCACATTAAAAGCCAGTTAAATCTGGCACTTTGGAAAAACAAACAGATCCCTCTCTGAAACTGTGCCACGTCATACAAGGTGATTTAGAACTCTGATCTCAATGTTTACAATACGAAATAGTGTAAAATGAAGTGAAATTAGTGTTTTATAAACTGTCGTGGAAAGGGTCAGCTTCAGTCCAAAAAATAAAAAATTTTTCCAATACTTAGTGCAAAGATTCTTCTATCAAATGAACTTGAAATATATTCTGGTCACACAATATATTAGCCTTATAATTAATAATTAACACTACAATTTGACTGTAACTTGTGTCCAAAATAGGGAAAAAGTGTGTAGTTTTATAGTGTATCAATGCAGCTTCTGATAGTGTGTCAGTTTTTAAATGTATTGATAAGCATGTTCTTCACCCAGTTCTTTTCCACATTTTCTCAAAGTGGGATCAATTTTACGGCATTCATGATTATCCAACTCCTTATTATCAGAACAGCAAAAGTTAGTACAACAGTAAATGGTACATTGATCAATATTCATTACTAGCTCTAGTTGACCATTAAGAACTGACAGTAACAATTTATAAAATCATCTGGTCATTATATTGGGCTACACGGCTGCCAATATTGAAAGTAAGCAGTCTGAAATGGTTCAGTACCAGGATGTAGAGTTTAATACACTGGAGATCGGAACCACATTCTGACATTTTATTGACAACAGTGTGTCTTTCATACATCTACTTTTAATAACTGTAGGCATCAGATTGTAATGATCATGTAAATTTGCACCTGAAAGTTTGGATTTTTAAATGTATGAAATTCTTGTAGTCCTAGAGAAGAGTAGCGTACTTTGTTGATTATAAAAATTTTAATGTAATTTGTTGGAATTGTATGCAAGAAATAACCAAGTTAAAGACTATACTTAAAGGTTTCATTAAAAGTTTTGCAACCCAAGCCAAAAGAAAAAAAAACTAACAATGATTGATACACATTCATATATGTATGACTGTAACCAAACCATCTCTTAGAACCACATTACTTATGGTTACTATTTGAAATGGTATCTGTATGAATCCTCACTCTCACACACTCTCTATTCCTCTCTGTCACTGACAATTTTAGATGGAGTCTGATTGACAGCTTTCATATTAAAGAATAAATGCCAATTATCGTGTTAAATTATAAAAAACTTTTCAAACAAAATTATCCTTATTCATTTAGAATTAAACTTCAAAAAAAAAAACAAAAAAAATCACTTCAAAATACAATTTAATCAGCTACATATTTAATTACATCCAATCCTTCCCAATACATTGATAACAGAAACCATTGCAAATGTGCAGTTGTGTCCCTTTTATTTCATCACAACACCTCCACACATGTTTTCAGAGATGTTATTCTATATGCCACTTTGAGAGGCTGTATCTCAGTGGGGGATGCTCTGATTGATGTCTGGTTTTCATTGCTGTGATTGTCTTACTCTCTGGCACACACATACAAAGTTTTAAAGAAACTTTTTTTTTCATGCACTGTGGACTTTAAATAATGCACTTATATAGTGCCCATATATGTAACACAGTGTACGCACTGATACTGTATTGTAGGGAGGTCAGTCCCTGCTTTTTACACACTGATTCTTTGTTGTAGGTTTGGGGGTCACTCCAGACTTTTTATACACTAATACTGTATTGTAGGTTTGGGGGAGGTCACTCCAGGCAGTTTACACACTTATTCTTTGTTGTAGGTTTGGGGGAGGTCACTGTGGGTAGTTTACACACTGAAACTGTGTTGTACATTGAGGAGAGGTAACTCCCAGCTGTATACACACTGCATTTTTGTTGTAGGTTTGGGGGAGGTCCACTCCAGGCTGTTTGATCACCATGCTGTGGTACAAGGGGAAATTAAACTGTTTGTGAAAGGATTTGAGGTACTTTATGTATTATCAAAGTAATGTATTTTAATTAACTCAAGGAAACAAGTAAATGTGGCAGTCTCTGTACTGGGTTGACTCTGTTTCATTTTTTAAGTGGACTACCATTCTTGGACAGTTAGTGGGTGTTATTCAGTCATTGAAGTGGGGGCCACAGTGGTAACACATTTGCCTCCCACCTCTGAGATCTGCTGGTCAAATCCCAGACCCAATGTGGGAAAGTTGCTAGTTTCTTACCCATGGTCGGAAGTTTACAGTACAGAACTTTGACCAGCTGTGTGTACTAGTTTCCTCTTCCAGTAAAACTACCCATCATGATATGATCTATACAGTGTTGAAAGTGACATTAAAACCCAAATAAATTAGTCTTTCAGGTAATATGCCAAAGTGTGAAACTTTAAAAAAACAGGTAGGACATGTATGTGAATAACCCAGGAGGATTAGGGTACCAACCCTCCCATCGGCTGATGGCTGTATGAGGAGTTCTTGTCATATTTTTAAACTGTTATGACATTATCGAATTCCAGGCCATGCCTGACAATGCCATGAGTTAAGAAAGGGACTCTTGTTTGTAGACAGGAGAAAATTCACGCTGACTCCCACATTTCTACAGGCTACAGCTAAGCAACCCTTGTCAGATTCTCTTAAGATTTGGCATGTGTACTTGTGTGAGGTGCACTTTTCTGGGTGATAACTTAAAAAGCTTTTCACTTATTCACTTGAAGTTTGGCATGTAGGTTTGTTGTACTGTCCTTGAACCACCAGTTACCATGTGCCTAAGACATAATGCAGTATTCGTCAAAGAATCGACCTCAGACAGTTAAGTTTGCATAAATATCACAAAATATCCATGGATCTCTTTCAAAGCCTTGAGAAGTTTGACCAAAAAAGAATCTTTTTCAATTATTTTGTAGCATCGTAAAAATTGATCATATTTGTTTTCTTTGATGGGGGCACTACCTGTCACCATGTACCCAGAGATGTTTTTGATTTAATTAATTTATGGTAGCCCTAAAGTGTAATGTCAAAGGAATTATTAAAGGTGTAGGTTTAATAATTTCTGGATTAATGCAAAATATAACAATTCAGCAGTGAAAGACTTAAATGTAGGGGATATAAGATCTACATGGCCTACATATTAAGATATTGAGGTCCGTTTTATTTAGATACCCATCTGAACCAGATTTCTCAGCACAAATTTGAAAAAATAAACAAGATTCATGTTTGACACACAAGTTCAGTACATGTAACAAAAATTGTTTCATTGACACATGGGAAACAATGATTAGACTGGTGCACCATAATAGGAAGCACATGATAATAGGAAGTGTGACGATACTGATGTGTGGAAATTATTTGGAAGTAATCTGATAAAAAATGGCTGACTTATTAATGATTAAATATTAAAATTTTGTGTTAACATTGAAAAAGAATAATCCAGAATATCTCGGAAACTGTGGGAGATAGTGGGATTTCTGTCAAATTTTTATCCTGGAGTAACCCTAGTCATATGTAAACTTTTGGCAGAAATCATTCTCCCATCATTTATCGTTTTTGACGACCTTGAACTTTAGCTACTTGACAGTTTCACTGTCTAGTAAATAACTCCCAATTTTCTTTAAAATCTATTTTCATCTTTGTCATAAGACTAAGACTGTTTTCTTTTACTTATGGATCTGTTGCTATAGCAAATTGACTTTTTGCCATTTTCTCATTTTGGCAGTTACTGAATTAAATAAATGCATCTAATCATTGCAAAAAATGTAAAAGTCTTAATATCTCGGAAGTGGCATGAGATAGAGCAATTTCAGCTAATTTTTTGGCCTAGAGGGTATGCACAAAGTCATTTGGCCCTTTTGCCAAAAAGCCTCTCATTTTTATGGTGACCACCTTGAATTACTGTGTAAAACACAAAAACACATTGATCTTGGAGAGGGTGGAGATAGAGCGATTTCAGTTGAATTTCTGGCTGGGGGTTATGCACACAGTCATCTGTCCCATTTTTGAGAAATTGTTCTTCCAGCATTTTTGCTGACCATCTTGAATTCTTCGTAACATGTAAAAATGCATTTATATCAAAAATGGTGCAAGAGAGAGCAATGTCAGCCAATGTTTTGGACTGGAGGGTCTGCACAAAGTCATCTGCCCATTTTTCCAAAAAGCATTCTCCAGCCATTTTGGTGGCCATCTTTTATTTCTGCATAATGCTAACAAACACATTTAGCTTAGTAAAGTTGCAAGATATATCAGCCAAATTTTCTTATCCAGAGACTATGTGCAAGTCATCTGCTCCATTCTCCTGCCATTTTTGGTGGCCTTCTTGAATTTCTTTCTAAAATACAAAAAAAAGGCATATAGATCTCGAAAAATGGTGTAAGATAGAGTGATTTCAGCCAAAATCTTGACCAAGAGGATATGCGTAAAGTCCTCTGCCCCTTTTTGCCAAAAAGCACTATCCCGTCATTACTTTGGTGGACATCTTGAATTTTTTGCACAAAGTGGAAAAACATCATAATCAGGGCGTGACACAGTGTTTTCAGCCAAATCACTATTGCTCACTGGGACACTTTGTTTTTGCTCCTCAAAAACAATTCTTCTTTCTTTTGCAAAGTAATACTCTAGTTAATATTTTGAATGACTTTTAAAAGGTCCTCAGTGGCCTAGTGGTTAGCAAGTTTGGCATCTAATCATAGGCTGTCACCTCTGTGGGTTCGAGTCCCACAAGTGGCAATTCTGAAGACCTGTCCCAATATGACCCTGGCTGTTGAACGGGACGTAAAACCCCAACTTTGACTTTGACTTTGAATGACTTTTAAAGTTCAAATTGATTGCAAAAAGTGAAAACCTGGGGCTGATTTCACAAAGGGACTTAGACTTAGCCAAGTTTTTGGCTAAGTCAAGGACTGAAATCTAAGACTTTGGTCTCATCTAGATCTGGGACTTAAAAGGATTTCACAAAGGGTGACAGTTTTTTCTGTGTCATGTGACCGTTTATATCTATTCGAAATATACTATTGGTGACATATATCCTCCATTTGATGCATTTTGTATAAGGATAAATGCTGTTTTGAAATGGAAAACCTTGTTACGGCATATAAACTTACCAAAGACTACTTTAGGTAGGTGTTCTGTATAATTAAGCGGCCTGTCAGGGACGCTTATTTGTTTTCACTGAAGTTCGACTGATCGCCGCCGCCGCAGGATTATGGTTTCCCTTGAATAACTTCTTGCGCTTTCAAATTTTTCTTTTCTTCTTATCTTTCTTTAAAACTATAGGGGCGGGAAAAATTTTTGGTATACTTTGCGCAGGCCTTAAGCTTTACTTAAGATAACCTTAAGCATTTTTCAAAAACACCCCGTCATCGCGTTTCGGAAAAAACCACACACACCTGTGCTATAAAATTTATCAGGTACATTCTAGACCAAATTTCGAGGGTTGGAAAGGATTTTCTCATCAATCAGACCATAGATGCCTGAATGGGAGGCGTTTTATTTTCATAATTTTTTTTTAAATGGATAGTTGGTCTGTATCTCAAAAATGGTCAGGATTTCGGCGTTTTGTTGGAATAACTTATTCACCTACTTTTTGGCAATCTTTCACATGCCAAAGTTTTAGCCCTGTATCAGCAATCTTAAGGTCACCTTAATGTCAAAAAAGGGGGTTTTAGCCCTCCAGTTCACTTAGTTTTTCACTTTTTTCAACCAAACTTTGCACATTTATTAAGATTTGCCAAAGGAATATCCTGACTGTATGGTGACCTTAAACTCAAAATGTTAATGGACCTATGGCCTGCTTAAAGTCATCAAATCGGAATAAAATCTTCTGCCTCCTTTCTTTTTCCATTTTTTTATATCTAAATTATCACTGGTATTAAAATAGATAAAAATAATACTTATGGTCACCTTAAACTCAATATGAATGGAGTGGTAGCCACCTTAAAGTGAAATAAGGGGGTTTTCAGCCTCCAACTATCTTATTGTTCAACTGACCGCGGTTTAACTTTGCACACCTATAAAGGATGGTAAAAGGGACATTCTTATTTATGTCCACCTTGAAGTCCACCTATGGCCATCTTACAGTAAAAAATGGCTTTTAAGCCCCCAACTGACTTACTGTTCAACTAACATCAGTTAAACTTGACACATTGATTAGGCTTACTCACAGGAAGGTTTCTTTAGAATTAATTTACCATTCATACAATTATAAGCAAATTTTATGGCGGCCATATTTAAGTCCTCTTTACAAAATTTAAGCCCACTACCTAGCAGACTTAAAGTTAAGTCCACTGACTTAGCAATTTCATGGACTTAGCTGCTTTGTGAAATCCGCTAAGTCTAAGACCACAGACTTTACCATTCTGTTTACAAAATTTAAGACCAAAGTCTTAAATTTAAGACTTAATCTGGGCTTAAGTCCCTTAGAAAATCGGCCCCAGGGCCAGCATTCATCAAGGGTCTTAGCCAGGGCTTAGGCTGACGTTAAAACTTTTGTCTCAACTTTTTGGGAAAAATATGTTGAGACTTCTGTCTAAATCTTAGCAGTAGTGCTGGGAGATCAACATGATTTTACCTGTCGATGTTTGTATCGGACATTTGTGACCAAACTTTGAACATTTCCAATCATGGAGTCAAAAGTGTAAATCAGACAGAAAAATCAAATATTAAATGATAACAAGTAAAATACACACAAATATGACCAAAATATAATCTAAAAGCCATTCATAGACGTCTCCCTCACTAACAGACCATGCTTGATGTATCCTCACTTGTGATTGGCTGATTTTATGATTACCTTGACAACAGTTGAAAAACCCCAAGGTGTTTCTATTTACGTTATTTTTATTGCATTCACTGCTAGTTTTGTGATTGTAACTAATGAATATTTCAGATTTTTACAAAATAATATTCCGATTAGTGTTTTATTGTGACCAAAAGGCTACAAAGAATTGAGTTTAGCAAATATCGGTTGTACTTAAATTTTACCGATCATTGATTGGCAATTAGCCAATGAGCGATAATACCGAAGTTTGCAAACATCGTCCCAGCATTACTTAGCAGTATTCACCAAAATGCTAAGACCAGTCTTGGGCTTAACCAAGGGCCTAACTTAAAGACTGGTAGTTATGAGCCTTAAGGTTTGAAGTAGCTCTTAAATATGGAGAAGAAAAGTTCAATCACAGTATTTCTTTATATTTGTCTATCTATATGTTGCTGATGTAATTTATTGTACCATTATTGTGTCACCAGCATTTATGCTGCGTGGCATATAGAGATTGCTTCGTCATCCAATTTCGTGGCATCGTCGTCGTCGTCACACTTTGTATTCCGGACAGTATCTCAAAAATGGCTTGTCAGATTTAATTCAAATTTGGATGTATGTGGATGTAACTGGTCCTGAGGGTGTGCTGTATAGTTTGGTGACCTTAAACTCCCACTAGTAAGATACAGCAGTGCAAGCAAACTTTGAGTTTATGGTTGGGACAATATTTTTGGTGTTTGGAAGATATTTTATATGCTAATTAGGACTTTTCACATTGATATTCATCATGTACATATATCTCCACCAAAAATGGTCTCTTTTGTAAGTTTATAGTAAATTGCTGCTATTTTATAAACTTATGAGTTTAAGGTTGCATTAGTTTGTGTCACTAGCAGCTATGATGGAAAACATACATGGTCAGTGTCGTCATCACACTTACTTTCCAGACAGTATCTCAAAAATGGCTTGATGAATGAAATTTCAATTTGGCATGTTGATGTAACTGTTCCTCAAGGTGTACCCTATTTACGGTGACCTTAAACTCACAGTAGTAAGATCCTTATATTGAGTTGAAGGTTTTTTGTTTCCAGACAGTATCTCAAAAATGGGTTGACGGATTCAATTCAAATTAGGCATGTGGTTGTAACTGGTTTTCAAGGTGTGCCTATTTTACGGTGACCTTAAAGTCTCATGTATTAAAAGTTATGTTGAGTTTAAGTTTTTTACTTTTCCGTAAAGTATACTGAAAATAACTTAAGAAACTTCATTCAAATTTTGCATGTATATGTAACTGGCCATAGATAAGACCCACACATTAAGGTGATCTTAAACTCCGAGTAACAACAGAATTATATTCACTTTAAGTTTGACAATTTTTCAACAGTATTTCAAACACTGCAATTCTAAGCATCTTTCAGGTTGTGATTGTAAAAAACCGTGAACAAAATGTACAGGAAAAGATTCCCTTAAACTCCCTCACAGCTGCAAACTAACTTTGAGTTTAAGGTTGGGACAATTTTTTGGTGTTTAAAAGATATTTGATGTGCTAATTAATACTTTAGTCTTTGATGTTCATCATGTACATCTGTCTACACCAAAAACGTTTCTTTTGTAAGGTTATAGTAAATTCCTGATATTTCATAAACTTATGAGTTTAAGGTTGCATTACTTTTGTGTCACTAGCAGCTATGTTGGAAGACGAGTATGGTCAGTGTCATTGTCACACTTCCTTTCCAGACAGTATCCCAAAAATGGCATGATGGATGAAATTCAAATTTGGCATGTGGATGTAACTAGTACTCAAGGTGTGCCCTGTTTTAAGGTGACCTTAAACTCCCACTAGTAACATATTTATATTGATTTTAAGTTTTTCCAGACAGTATCTCGAAAAGAGGATGACAGATTCAATTCAAATTTGGCATGTGGTTGTAACTGGTATTTAAGGTGTGTCCTATTTTAAGGTGACCTTAAACTCCTATGTATAAAAGAATTATACTGAGTTTAAGCTTTTATTTTTCCATAGAGTATACTGAAGATACCTTGAGAAATTTCATTCAAATTTTGCATGGATATGTAACTGGCCATAGGTAAGTGCCATATATTAAGTTGACCTTAAACTCCCAGTAATAACACATTGTCAGTGTCGTCACACTTCCTTTCCAGACAGTATCACAAAAATGGCGTGATGGATAAAATTCAAATTAGGCATTGGATGTAACTGGTGCACAAGGTGTGCCCTATTGAAGCGTCCCGCAAGGGACGCTTGTTTGGGTATGGGAGACCTTCAGGCTCCGCCGGCTCCGCATTTTGTTTTCCTTGAATATGCTGCAGTGACATTTCAACCAATCAGAGAGGTCACATGACCAAAAATGTCTTTTTTCGATGGGGAAGCTTGTCCGGATGATAACTTGAAAGGAATTTTATCAATTCACCTGAAACTTGGCAAATACATTCATTCTATTAAAATCTGGAAATCAATAGATTTTGGCATTGATTGGTTAAGAAATGGCCGAGTAATTAATGATTAATTAATCATTATGAATTTTCCAAATAAGGAAAACACAAAAATGCTTATATCTCGAAAACCGTGCTAGATAGAGCGATTTCGACGAAATTTTTTACCCACAGGGTATCTCTGCAGAGTAGTTATCCCAATTGTCAAAAAAATTTTGTCTCGCCAAAAATGGCGGCCATTTTGAATTTTCGAATTTTTCGCAAAAATTGCAAAACATAAAAATGCTTATATCTCGAAAACTGTACTAGATAGAGCGATTTCAACGAAATTTTTGACCCACAGGGTATCTCTGCAGAGTAGCCATGCCAATTTTCAAAAAAAATTTGTCTCGCCAAAAATGGCGGCCATTTTGAATTTTCGAATTTTTCGCAAAAATTGCAAAACATAAAAATGCTTATATCTCGAAAACCCTGCTAGATAGAGCGATTTCGATGAAATTTTTGACCCGCAGGGTATCGCTTCAGAGTAGCCATGCCAATTTTCAAAAAAAAAATTTCTCGCAAAAAATGGCGGCCATTTTGAACTTTCGAATTTTTCGCAAAATTGCAAAACATAAAAATGCTTATATCTCGAAAGCCGTGCTAGATAGAGCGATTTCGACGAAATTTTTGACCCACAGGGTATCGCTGCAGAGTACCCATGCCAATTTTCAAAAAAATTTTATCTTGCCAAAAATGGCGGCCATTTTGAATTTTCGAATTTTTGCGCAAATATTGCAAAACACAAAAATGCTAATATCTCGAAAACCGTGCTACATAGAGCGATTTCGACGAAATTTTTTGATCTTCAGGGTATCTCTGCAGAGCAGCTATCCCAAAGAGCTTTCACTCGGTGAAGTTTCAGACCCGTAGCTAATTATTCACCTACTCAAAATGAGTAAATGCTAATTATCTCTAAAACTATTGCGGATACCCAATTTTTATCAAATAACTCATTCATCTACTTTTGGGAGAGCTTTCACATGGTGAAGTTTCAGACCCGTAGATAATTACTCACCTACTCAAAATGAGTAAATGCGAATTATCTCTTAAAAGTATTGCAGATAGCCAAGTTTTCTCAAATAACTCATTCATCTACTTTTGGAAGAGCTTTCACTCCGTGAAGTTTCAGACCCATAGTTAATTACTCGCCTACTCAAAATGAGTAAATGCGAATTACCTCTAAAAGTATTGCAGATAGCCAATTTTTGTCAAATAACTCATTCACCTACTTTTGGGAGAGCTTTCACTCGGTGAAGTTTCAGACCCGTAGCTAATTACTCACCTACTCAAAATGAGTAAATGCTAATTATCTCTAAAACTATTGCTGATACCCAATTTTTATCAAATAACTCATTCATGTACTTTTGGGAGAGCTTTCACATGGTGAAGTTTCAGACCCGTAGATAATTACTCACCTACTCAAAATGAGTAAATGTGAATTATCTCTTAAAAGTATTGCAGATAGCCAATTTTTCTCAAATAACTCATTCACCTACTTTTGGGAGAGCTTTCACATGGTGAAGTTTCAGACCCATAGCTAATTACTCGCCTACTCAAAATGAGTAAATGCGAATTACCTCTAAAAGTATTGCAGATAGCCAATTTTTGTCAAATAACTCATTCACCTACTTTTGGGAGAGCTTTCACTCGGTGAAGTTTCAGACCCGTAGCTAATTACTCACCTACTCAAAATGAGTAAATGCTAATTATCTCTAAAACTATTGCTGATACCCAATTTTTATCAAATAACTCATTCATGTACTTTTGGGAGAGCTTTCACATGGTGAAGTTTCAGACCCGTAGATAATTACTCACCTACTCAAAATGAGTAAATGTGAATTATCTCTTAAAAGTATTGCAGATAGCCAATTTTTCTCAAATAACTCATTCACCTACTTTTGGGAGAGCTTTCACATGGTGAAGTTTCAGACCCATAGCTAATTACTCACCTACTCAAAATGAGTAAATGCGAATTACCTCTAAAAGTATTGCAGATAGCCAATTTTTCTCAAATAACTCATTCACCTACTTTTGGGAGAGCTTTCACTCGGTGAAGTTTCAGACCCGTAGCTAATTACTCACCTACTCAAAATGAGTAAATGCTAATTATCTCTAAAACTATTGCTGATACCCAATTTTTATCAAATAACTCATTCATGTACTTTTGGGAGAGCTTTCACATGGTGAAGTTTCAGACCCGTAGATAATTACTCACCTACTCAAAATGAGTAAATGTGAATTATCTCTTAAAAGTATTGCAGATAGCCAATTTTTCTCAAATAACTCATTCACCTACTTTTGGGAGAGCTTTCACTCGGTGAAGTTTCAGACCCGTAGCTAATTACTCACCTACTCAAAATGAGTAAATGCTAATTATCTCTAAAACTATTGCTGATACCCAATTTTTATCAAATAACTCATTCATGTACTTTTGGGAGAGCTTTCACATGGTGAAGTTTCAGACCCGTAGATAATTACTCACCTACTCAAAATGAGTAAATGTGAATTATCTCTTAAAAGTATTGCAGATAGCCAATTTTTCTCAAATAACTCATTCACCTACTTTTGGAAGAGCTTTCACATGGTGAAGTTTCAGACCCATAGCTAATTACTCACCTACTCAAAATGAGTAACTGCGAATTACCTCTAAAAGTATTGCAGATAGCCAATTTTTCTCAAATAACTCATTCACCTACTTTTGGGAGAGCTTTCACTTGGTGAAGTTTCAGACCCGTAGCTAATTACTCACCTACTCAAAATGAGTAAATGCTAATTTTCTCAAAAACTATTGCGGATACCCAATTTTTCTCAAATAACTCATTCACCTACTTTTGGGAGAGCTTTCACTCCGTGAAGTTTCAGATCCCTAGCTAATTATTCACATACTCAAAATGAGTAAATGCTAATTATCTGTAACAGTATTGTGGATACCCAATTCTTATCAAATAACTCATTCATGTACTTGTGGGAGAGCTTTCACATAGTGAAGTTTCAGACCCATAGCTAATTACTCACCTACTCAAAATGAGTAAATGCGAATTATCTCTAAAAGTATTGCAGATGGCCAATTTTTCTCAAATAACTCATTCACCTACTTTTGGGAGAGCTTTCACTCCGTGAAGTTTCAGACCCATAACTAATTATTCACATACTCAAAATGAGTAAATGCTAATTATCTGTAAAAGTATTGTGGATACCCAATTTTTATCAAATAACTCATTCATGTACTTGTGGGAGAGCTTTCACATGGTGAAGTTTCAGACCCATAGCTAATTACTCACCTACTCAAAATGAGTAAATACGAATTATCTCTAAAAGTATTGCAGATAGCCAATTTTTCTCAAATAAATCATTCACCTACTTTTGGGAGAGCTTTCACTTGGTGAAGTTTCAGACCCATAGCTAATTACTCACCTACTGAAAATGAGTAAATGCGAATTATCTCTAAAAGTATTGCAGATAGCCAATTTTTGTCAAATAACTCATTCACCTACTTTTGGGAGAGCTTAGTTAATTCACTCCGTGAAGTTTCAGACCCATAGCTAATTATTCACCTACTCAAAATGAGTAAATGCTAATTATCTGTAATAGTATTGCGGATACCCAATTTTTATCAAATACTCATTCATGTACTTGTGGGAGAGCTTTCACATGGTGAAGTTTCAGACCCATAGCTAATTACTCGCCTACTGAAAATAAGTAAATGCGAACTATCTCTAAAAGTATTGCAGATAGCCAATTTTTCTCAAATAACTCATTCACCTACTTTTGGGAGAGCTTTCACTCCGTGAAGTTTCAGACCCATAGCTAATTATTCACCTACTCAAAATGAGTAAATGCGAATTATCTCTAAAAGTATTGCGGATACCCAATTTTTATCGAATAACTCATTCATCTACTTTTGGGAGAGCTTTCACTTGGTGAAGTTCCAGACCCGTTGGTAATTACTCACCTACTCAAAAGGAGTAAATGTGAATTATCTCTTAATAGTATTGCAGATAGCCAATTTTTCTCAAATAACTCATTCACTACTTTTGGAAGAGCTTTCACACACGAAAATGAAAAATTGTGAATATCTCGGAAAAGCTATTTCTTCTCCTTTAATGCTCGGCGGGAGATACACACCACGGCAGTGGTCTTGTCAAAAATTTTTGTCTCCCCAAAAATGGTGGCCATTTTGAATTTTCAAAGTTTTTGCAAAACACCAAAATGCTTATATCTCGAAAACCGTGCTAGATGGAGCGAACTCAACAAAATGTTTGACCTGCTGGGTATCTCTGCAGAGTAGCCATGCCAATTTTCAAAATATTTTTGTATCGCCAAATATAGCGGACATTTTGAATTTTCGAATTTTTGCAAAACACAAAAATGCTTATATCTTGAAAACCATGCTAGATAGAGCAGACTGCGCTGACTTTGGTTGCCACAACAGTATAAGGCTAGAAACGAAGCATTTTCTTAATACTTTAGCACTCACCTTTATATCCTTTTCGGGACGCTTTGTTTTTGTGGTGCAAAAATATACTCTTTTTTTTTTGCGATCGATCCTCTAGTTTAAGGTGACCGTAAACTCTACTAGTAACATATTGATTTTAACTTTTTGCGTTTCCAGACATTATCTAGAAATTGGGTTGACGGATTCAATTCAAATTTGGCATGTGGTTGTAACTGGTATTCAAGGGGTGTCCTATTTTAAGGTGACCTTAAACTCCCATGTACAAAAAAATTATGTTGAGTTTAAGTTTTTTTATTTTTTCATAGAGTATACTGAAGATAACTTGAGAAATTCATTCAACTTTTGCATGTATATGTAACTGGCCATGGATAAGTTTGATATATTAAGGTGACCTTAAACTCTCAATAACAACACATTGTCAGTGTCATCACACTTACTTTCCAGAGAGTATCTCAAAAATGGCTTGATGGATTAAATTCAAACTTGGTATGTAGATGTAAGTGATCCTAAAGGTATGCCCTATTTTAAGGTGACCCTAAACTCCCACTAGTAAACATACTTATACTGATTTTAGGTTTTTGCGTTTTCACACAGAATCTCGAAAATGGGTTGACGGGTTCAATTCAAATTTGGCATGTGGTTGTAACTGGTATTCAAGGGGTGTCCTATTATCTCCCGCCGGCCCGCCGGGTGGGAGATTATAAAACACATTCTGTGCGTGTGAGGGTGTGTGTGTGCATGCGTGAGTGTGTGTGTCACATTTTTAAGAAGGGCTGTACATCACACTGGTTGTTTCTCCTTGGCCTTTTCAATGTTTTATGACCTTATTGCTTATGTCTTTTCATTTAATGCTGTTTTTTCAGACCTAGGTCCATAGCTAAGTGAGTAATAGCAATGGTGGCTACTTTCAGTAAAGTGCTCATAACTCCAAAACGACTGTATTTAGAGCATTTCTGTAAAATACGTTGTTCAGCTACTTTCTCCATGCCTACAAGATGGTACCATTTTTAGGGGTCTATCTTGATAGCTAAGTGAGTAATAGCTATTTTGTGTTTTTAACAATGACCAAAATGAGTAAGTTGCTTTTATCTTTGTAACTGTTACTTACAATATTGGTCTCAAATATGTTGTTGAACAACTCCTTCATGTACTATATCATGTTCGGGTTTCCAAGGTGTAGCACCATAGCTAGCTGAGTAATAGCTACACTAAGTTTAACATTTGACCATTGAGCAAGTCACTTATAACTCAAAAACTATTGAATATGCAGGATTTTTGTAAAATATGTTGTTCACCTACTTTTTGATGTACTGTGTCGTGGTGAATTTTCAGAGCTGTAAGTTCATAGCTATGTCACCATAGAATTTTGGTCATGATGCATATAAGATGGTAAATCAAAGGAGAGAAGACTTGATGTTATATTAATTTTATTCCATTTTGTTGCTGTTCAAAAATTATACATGTTGTTACAATGATGGTGACTTCTCCTTTTCTGCCCAATCCAACCAAACCTGCCTTGAGCTAGCTGCAGGGAATTCTGGGAATGGGAGAGCCCAATCTCAAGTTTTTGGCACACATAGGTAAAATAGCTTTTGTATAGAAATGTTTAAGATGTAATAATTATGAAAATAAAGTTGTAAGAACTCAAAAGTGCCAGAAGGTAAAACATGGAAGGTAATTAAACAATGAGTGTAAAGAGGGTTGATCAGAATTGGCAATAAGTAGTCATATATAAATATTAATTATAAACACTATGAAAGCACCTCTCCTGGTGGAATTAGGCTAGTTTAGTTAGCCGCTAAACAAAGAGCTGGTCAGCTATTGCCTGCGTTACTAGCATGTGCCCATATCTAAAGACAAAGGCTAACCATGACCTTTGCACAACAGCTTGTTATGAGAAGTAAGGTAAGGGCAGGTTAAAACTCATAAGTTAAGAGTTGGTTACAGCTAACTGAGTAATAGCTACTTTAAAATTTCTTAATTTCAACATTCAGTAAATCACTTATACCTCCAAAACTATTGAATTTAGGGAATTATTGTCAAATATGTTAATCAGTTACTTTTTAATGTTCTGTGTCGTGGAAAAGTTTCAGAGCTGTATCTCCATAGCTAACTTGAGTAATGGCTACTTTAAATTTCAACATTGAGTAAATCACTTATAACTCCAAAACTATTGAATTTAGAGAATTATTGTCAAATAAGTTGTTCACTTACTTTTGATGTACTGTGTCATGGGAAATTTTCACAGCTGTATCTCCATAGCTATCTGAGTAATAGCTACTTTGAGGGTTTTCCATTGAGTAATTCACTTAGAACAGCAAAACTGTTGAATTTAAAGGATTTTTGTCAAATATGTTGTTCACCTACTTTTTGATGTACTGTGTAATGGCAAATTTTGAGAGCTGTAGGTCCATAGCTAACTGAGTAATAGCTACTTTGATAGTTCTCCATTGAGTAAATCATTTATAAATGCAAAACTATTACATTTAGAGGATTTTTATCAAATATGTTGTTCACCTACTTTTTAATGTTCTGTATCGTGGCAAAGTTTCACAACTGTAAGTCCATAGCCAACTGGGTAATAGCTACTTTGATTGTTTTCCTTTCAGTAAGTCACTTTTAACGGCAAAACTTTTGAATTTAGAGGATTCTTGTCAAGTATGTTCTTCACCTACATTTTGATGTACTGTGTAATGGCAAATTGTGAGAGCTGTAGGTCCATAGCTAACTGAGTAATAGCTACTTTGATGGTTCTCCATTGAGTAAATCACTTATAACTGCAAAACTATTAAATTTAGAGGATTTTTGCAAATATGTTGTTCACCTAGTTTTTAATGTTTTGTGTCGTGGCAAATTTTGAGGGCTGTAAGTCCATAGCGAACTGAGTAATAGCTACTTTGATTGTTTTCCTTTCAGTAAGTCACTTTTAACGGCAAAACTTAAATATCTCGAAAACCGTACGAGATAGAGCAATTTCGAGCGAATTTTTGACCCACAGGATAGTACAAGAGGGTCCTATGCAAAAGGGAAAAATTTCAATTTTCGCCACTTTTGGCGGCCATCTAGGATTTTAGCGGAAAACGAAAAAGTGCGAATATCTTGAAAACCGTAAGAGATGGAGCGATTTCGCGTGAATTTTTGACCCACAGGGTAGTACAGGAGTGTCCTATGCAAAGGGGAAAAATTTCAATTTTCCCCACTTTTGGCGGCCATCTTGGATTTTTGCGGAAAATGAACAAGTGTGAATATCTCGAAAACCGTAAGAGATAGAGCAATTTTGAGCGAATTTTCGACCCACATGGTAGTACAGGAGTGTCCTATGCAAAAGGGACAAATTTCACTTTTCGCCACTTTTGGCGGCCATCTTGGATTTTAGCGGAAAACGAAAAAGTGTGAATGTCTCGAAAACCGTAAGAGATAGAGCGATTTCGAGCGAATTTTTGACCCGCAGGGTAGTACAGGAGTGTCCTATGCAAAGGGGAAAAATTTCAATTTTCGCCACTTTTGGCGGCCATCTTGGATTTTAGCGGAAAATGAAAAAGTGTGAATATCTCGAAAACTGTAAGAGGTAGAATGATTTTGAGCAAATTTTTGACCCACAGGGTAGTACAAGAGTGTCCTATGCAAAGGGGAAAAATTTCACTTTTCGCCACTTTTGGCGGCCATCTTGGATATTTGCGGAAAATGAACAAGTGTGAATATCTCGAAAACCGTAAGAGATGGAGCGATTTCGCGTGAATTTTTGACACGCAGGGTAGTACAACAGTGTTGTATGCAAAGGGGAAAAACTTCAAGAGTATCTCATGCAAAGGGCAAAAAATTTCAATTTTCACCACATTTGGTGACCATCTTGGATTTTAGCGGAAAATAAACATTGAAAATATCTTCGAAATGGTAAGAGATAGAGCGATTTCGAGCGAATTTTTGACCCACAGGGTGGTACAATAGTATTCTGTGCCTAGGGGAAAAATTTCAGTTTTCACCACTTTTGGCGGCCATCTTGGATTTTAGTGGAAAATGAAAAATTGTGAATATCTCGGAAAAGGTATTTCTTCCCCTGTAATGCTCGGCGGGAGATAATACCATGGCAGTGGTCTTGTTTTAAGGTGACCTGCAAAAATACTGCCAGTCAGCCAACTATTTATGTCCAGCATAATTAAGCGTCCCTTGAAAAGGGGACGCTTATTGGTTTCACCCCCGGTTTTCAGTCAGCCGCCACCGCCGCCGCCGCCGCATTATCATCTCCCTTGAATATCTCCCTTGTTATTGGGCCTATCCAAATGATATGTGGCAGTGTTCTTCTATAGGCGTGGGGAAATTTTTTGACAGGCATAAATTTGACCTTTGACCTTTATCAAGGTCACATTATCAAAAATTCAAAAAAAAATTTACTTCCTTTTCACTAGATTTCCTCAGAAAGTACTGCGTGTGGGTCAACCAAATTTGGTATGCACATTCCTGAGGGAAGAATCTAGGCGCCAGTCGATATTGGGATCAGTCGGGCCATAATTGACCGATTGACGGGTGATTGATTATAAGTTCATAAAAATTTTGCTAAGATTAAGCCTTGAACTCGTTTATTATTGGTCGTAGAGGTTTGGGATGGTATACCAACATATAGGAAATCATGTGCTGGGAATCTTCTGGTGTGGTCAGATTTGACCTTGGGCCCCTCGTTCAAGGTCAAGCGAGGATAGGCAAAGTTTAAAGTGCTTATAACTCGCTTATTATTGGTCCTAGAGGTTTGGGATGGTATACCAACATATAGGAAACCATGGGCTGGGAATCTTTTGGTGTGGTCAGATTTGACCTTGGACGTCTCCTTCAAGGTCAAACGAGGATAGGCAAACTGAAAAGTGCTTATAACTCGCTTATTATTAGTCCTAGAGGTTTGGGATGGTATACCAACATGTAGGAAATCATGTGCTGGGAATCTTCTGGTGTGGTCGCATTTGACCTTGGGCCCCCCCTTCAAGGTCAAACGAGCATAGCCAAACTTAAAAGTGCTTATAACTCGCTTATTATTGGTCCTAGAGCTTTGGGATGGTATACCAACACATAGGAAATCATGGGCTGGGAATCTTCTGGTGTGGTCGGATTTGACCTTGGGCCTCTCGTTCAAGGTCAAACGAGGATAGCCAGACATAAAAATGCTTATAACTCGCTTATTATTGGTCCTAGAGCTTTGGGATGGTATACCAACATATAGGAAATCATGGGCTGGGAATCTTTTGGTGTGGTCAGATATGACCTTGGGCCCCTCCTTGAAGGTCAAATGAGGATAGCCAAACATAAAAATGCTCATAACTCGCTTATTATTGGTCCTAGAGGTTTGGGATGGTAAACCAACATGTAGGAAATCATTGGCTGGGAACCTTCTGGTGTGGTCGGATTTGAGCTTGGGCCCCACGTTCAAGGTCAAACGAGCATAGCCAAACTTAAAAGTGATTAGAACTCGCTTATTATTGGTCCTAGAGGTTTGGGATGGTATACCAGCATATAGGAAATCATGGGCTGGGAACCTTCTGGTGTGGTCGCATTTGACCTTGGGCCTCTCATTGAAGGTGAAATGAGCATAGCCAAGCTTAAAAGTGGTTATAACTCGCTTATTATTGGTCCTACAGGTTTGTGATGGTATACCAGCATATAGGAAATCATGTGCCGGGAATCTTCTGGTGTGGTCGTATTTGACCTTGGGCCTCTCGTTTAAGGTCAAATGAGCATAGCCAAACTTAAAGGTCATAGGAAACATTTTTCACAAAAATTATGAAGTTAACTTCATTCAGTAGACAAACAACCTATAAGAATGAAAATGTGGTTTATTTTAAGAAATATATGGTACAAGAGCCATAAATAGCATTATAAAAATAAATATCACGAACGTGCAGTAAATTTATTTATTTGTTGCTTTACGTCGCGTTCAACAGCCAGGGTCATATTGCGACGGGTAGTTTACAGGTGGAATAAACCAGTGCATAGTGCACTGTAAACCACCGGGCATCGGCAAGTAACTATCAACTTTCCAACATGAAGTGCCCGGCCCGAGATTCGAACCGGCGGCCACAGAGGTTGGAGGCGAGAACCGAACATGGAGTAAAAAGTGGACATATTGTTTTTCTCGTAGTAGATGATTGATGACGTCACAGGTTCATAATGAGGTTCTGTGTAGTTGGAGATATAGTGTATATATTTACAAACTGAAGGAAGATAACATTTTCCTTTGCCAAAAAAGCTCACTAGCCTCTATTTTGTCTAGATGCTGTTTTTTTCTCAAGTTTTACCTAACTTTTAACCACTGACAGTTCTAACAAACACAGATATACTGTAAGTAGGCTTGTCTTGGAATGCAGAAAGCGTAAACATATGTATGAGATTTTGCCTCCTTCCATCATTTTTTTCCAGGTTTTTAAACTGTGATGGGAAAGTAGCCTTTCAAGTTAGATAAATTTACACAAAACTAAGAATCTCTTGATAAATTCAAAAGTGGTCATTTGAACTTACTGGATACTGTTTTTTTGCCTTTAATCACCGGCATTTCTATCAAGAAAAGGCATGATGTAAAGTGAAATCAAAATACACAATTTGTTTTCATTAGCATCAATAATTTATAAAAGCATGCTGTTGTAGTCAAATTTATTGAATTTATTCTGAAAGAATCATGTTTGAAGTTCTAACTTTTACATTATCAGTTTATGAAATAATTCAGTATATGAGTTTTCCTTAAGATATTAGTTCAGTATTTCTTGGCCTTAAGTTTGGATAATTTAAAGTTTTGGAAATTAGTTGGTGACATTTTATTCTCAATTTAAGCCTTTGTTGAGACCAAAAAAAAAGGATATGTGTTTAGGGGAACTGTAATCAACACTAGATGGCTAGACTCATTATGTATACTATGAAAGCAGTATTGTTTACAGTTTTGGTGGGAAACTAATTTGGGGAACATATATGATTATCCTTGCTTGAGGCCCAGTTCTAAAGACATTTATGTTGTATTTATTTCATCTCCTGGCAATAGTGTTTTCAAAATTGAAAAAAAAATAACTATCAAAATTCATCTCAGAGTTGAACCTGGTTGACTGCATTGTTTGGTGATTTTTATGCAACTTGCTTAATACCTCTCTAAATATTTTTTGTCTGAGAACAAATATAAAAGATGTTCTGAAGGCTATTTCAAAAATTTACTGTGACAGACTGATGTCTTATAAACAAATAAACTTCATAAAAACACATTATGCAATCTTTTAAATATATATGTATGTATTAAAAGGCTTACGGAAATAATAGTTTGTTTACATTGTCATGAACCTGTGACGTCAAGGCTAGTATTTTCTACGGGAGTTGTCAAGTGAAAAATAATGGCGACAGTTGTGAAAATCTTGAAAAAACAGCCAGAAAGTGATTGAATATACCATGTAACCTTGTCCAGACGCATCTTATTTTCACAGAAATTGAACTTACATATGTATATGTAATCACTAATGAATGATTTGAAAATACTTCCTATGACCTTTAAAAGTGCTTATATCTCGCTTATTATTGGTCCTAGAGGTTTGGGATGGTATACCAACATGTAGGAAATCATGGGCTGGGAATCTTCTGGTGTGGTCTGATTTGACCTTGGGCCCCTCCTTCAAGGTCAAACGAGCATAACGAAACATAAAAGTGCTTATAACTCGCTTATTATTGGTCCTAGAGGTTTGGGATGGTAAACCAACCTATAGGAAATCATGGGCTAGGAATCTTTTGGTGTGGTCAGATTTGACCTTGGGCCTCTTCTTCAAGGTCAAACAAGCATAGCCAAACTTAAAAGTGTTTATAACTCGCTTATTATTGGTCCTAGAGGTTTGGGATGGTATACCAACATGTAGGAAATCAAGGGCTGGGAATCTTCTGGTGTGGTCGCATTTGACCTTGGGCCCCTCCTTCAAGGTCAAACGAGGATAGGCAAAGTTTAAAGTGCTTATAACTCGCTTATTATTGGTCCTAGAGGTTTGGGATGGTATACCAACATATAGGAAGTCATGGGCTGGGAATCTTTTGGTGTGGTCGGATTTGACCTTGGGCCTCTTCTTCAAGGTGAAATGAGCATAGCCAAACTTAAAAGTGCTTATAACTCGCTTATTATTGGTCCTAGAGGTGTGGGATGGTATACCAACATACAGTAAATCATGTGCTGGGAATCTTCTGGTGTGGTCGGATTTGACCTTGGGCCCCTCTTTCAAGGTCAAACGAGTATAGGCAAACTTAAAAGTGCTTATAACTCGCTTATTATTGGTTCTAGAGGTTTGTGATGGTATACCAACATATAGGAAATCATGGGCTGGGAATCTTTTGGTGTGGTCGCATTTGACCTTGGGCCTCTTCTTCAAGGTCAAACGAGGATAGCCAAACTTAAAAGTGCTTATAACTCGCTTATTATTTGTCCTAGAGGTTTGTGATGGTATACCAACATATAGGAAATCATGTGCTGGGAATCTTCTGGTGTGGTCGCATTTGACCTTTGGCCTCTCATTCAAGGTCAAATGAGCATAGCCAAACTGAAAAGTGCTTATAACTCGCTTATTATTGGTCCTAGAGGTTTGGGATGGTATACCAACATGTAGGAAATCAAGGGCTGGGAATCTTCTGGTGTGGTCGCATTTGACCTTGGGCCCCTCCTTCAAGGTCAAACGAGGATAGGCAAAGTTTAAAGTGCTTATAACTCGCTTATTATTGGTCCTAGAGGTTTTGGATGGTATACCAACATTAGGGATGGGTCGGTAGGTCCGGTATCTCGGTGTCGAGAGCATTTTACTGAAATACCGTGATGAGATTTTACAACCGCCACTTCGCTTGTCAGCACATATAATGGAAGGAAGAGTTAAAATATCAGAAACATACCCAAAATCTGAAGAAATTATAAGCTTTTATCCCATATTTTCGTCCATTTACAGACTTTTATAAGCGATACTTTGAGCAGAACTGCCATGTTTTGGTTACGACACTTTATAACCTCAAATTCGCTTGTCAACTCATATAAATAAAGGAAAACTTAAAATATTGGAAAGAAACCAGAAATATGAAGACATTATACGTTTTTATCACATATTTTGTGCATTTATGAGCTTTTATTGCGATGTCGTTGAGGAAACATCCATGTTTGTTTGGGGTGAACTAAAACGCGGAGTCCCGAATTCGGTACGGTTTTGCATTGGCGACATCCCGATGTACATATTTTTCATACCGACCCATCCCTAACCAACATATAGCAAACCATGGGCTGGGAATCTTTTGGTGTGGTCGGATTTGACCTTGGGCCTCTCTTTCAAGGTCAAATGAGCATAGCCAAACTTAAAAGTGCTTATAACTCGCTTATTATTGGTCCTAGAGGTTTGGGATGGTATACCAACATACAGTAAATCATGTGCTGGGAATCTTCTGGTGTGGTCGGATTTGACCTTGGGCCCCTCCTTCAAGGTCAAACGAGTATAGGCAAACTTAAAAGTGCTTATAACTCGCTTATTATTGGTTCTAGAGGTTTGTGATGGTATACCAACATATAGGAAATCATGTGCTGGGAATCTTTTGGTGTGGTCGGATTTGACCTTGGGCCTCTTCTTCAAGGTCAAACGAGGATAGCCAAACTTAAAAGTGCTTATAACTCGCTTATTATTTGTGCTAGAGGTTTGGGATGGTATACCAACATATAGTAAATCATGTGCTGGGAATCTTCTGGTGTGGTCGCATTTGACCTTGGGCCTCTCATTCAAGGTCAAATGAGCATAGCCAAACTGAAAAGTGCTTATAACTCGCTTATTATTGGTCCTAGAGGTTTTGGATGGTATACCAACATATAGGAAATCATGGGCTGGGAATCTTTGGTGTTGTCCGATTTGACCTTGGGCCTCTCCTTCAAGGTCAAACGAGCATAGCCAAACTTAAAAGTTCGATAACTCGCTTATTATTAGTCCTAGAGGTTTGGGATGTGAAACCAACATGTAGGAAATCATGTGCTGGGAATCTTCTGGTGTGGACGGATTTGACCTTAGGCCTCTCATTCAAGGTCAAACCAGCATAGCCAAACCTAAACATGCTTCTTCTACTTTGCAGCTTAAAAGACACAGTCACCTGATACAGAACCTGTTCACAGGCACTGATTGCTTTTTTCGTTTTAAGATCACTCTTGTGACCCTAACATGGTCCTTTCAGGAGAATTTCTCTTCACCAATAACATTTACCTCTTCACATTGGTCCTTTAGCATTTCTTATAAAACTTAAAAGCTGTAGGGACGCTTTGTTTTTGTGTACAAAAACTTTTGTCTAGCTGGTGACACAGTACAATTCTTCTGAATTCTTGTGAACTCTATACCTTATACTTTTTGCACACATGGTTTCATACATAGCATGCATCTACATATTTTTAATTATGGGCGGAGCCTAGACTTTTGAAATTTGTAACTGCAAGGAAAATCACAGACATGATGGAAAAACTAGCAGATGTCTGTTGCCTGCTTTTACATAGATTGGACTTAAGCAAGAACTATTTTACAAGTTTTACTTTGATTGGCTGGCTGATATAATTTTGTTTGTTGTGATCTTAGAACATAAGACGAAAGTCACATTTTGTGAATAAGTCCAAGGCACTTTGTGAATACTGGCCCAGATCTGTTTAGTGTCTTGAAGGCTTCAACTCTGTGAAAAAAGTAAGTAGAAGCGTGAATCAGTTTATGGGTCTAATTTTGGTGAATTTTTGACTTTGAACCTGAATAACACAAAGAGTATTTCACATATTTTCAATGTTAATACCTCAAATAATAGGTGTGTTATCCCTTTATTACTGTGCCAAATATTAATTCCCTAATATTTATACAAATATTAAAAATATTGCTTTTTCTGTTTTTAATTGACCAAAACCCTTGAATCAGTTTTTGGGTCTATTTTGAAAAAAACATGTCACACTTCACTGAACCCCAGCTGTTTCAAGTTCACTATATATAGACTGTAACACAAGGACACTGACCAAATTGTGAGCCTATTTTGGCCAAGTATTTCGTGTAGTGGTGTGTCTTCAAGTAGTGGTGGTGGACCAATTCACGCCTGGGTACCAATTCACGCCCACCCCTACATATATCCAAAACAATCACAGTTAAACAATAAATTACAAATGTAAATGATCCATTTGACGATTATCTATGATGTGGTAAACATCTTCTCTATGAAAAATTATAAATCTTCAAGAAAATTGAGGGTGGGCCTGAATTGGTACCCGGGCGTGAATTGGTCCACCACCACTACTTCAGTTGTAAAAACTTTTGTGTGTTTGATGTATAATTACAAATGTAAACACATATTTATGTTTGGGGTGTTTTATTACATTTTCATTTGTCTGTTCATCACTCTTAATAAAATTTAACAGTCTGGGGAAATAGCATTGGACAACATTACATAAAGAACTTGCATTAAGCTATACTAAGGTGCAATACAAATAACAACTAAGAGGGATAAAATATATGCAATGTATCAAAACAAGGCAATATCAAATCATTAATTGGTAAACTAAAAGTTGTGAAGCTTTAAAATTTATTAATTGAAGTATTGCTGTCAATGGAAATAACAGAATTAGGTAGAATTACCTGTAACCAGAGCACTTGGAGAGTTCATACTTCTACCAATGCATATAATAATAAGTAAATAGATAAATCCAAGTTATTTTTTGTATCCAGATGATAATCCAGATCACTCTAAAAATTAACGGGATGTAAGGTGGACATATCTTCTGATTTCTTTTCAGGAAGATGCAACTCGTATTATTTGCAATATCCTGCTAAGGCACAAGCAGACAAAGAGACAAGCAGACAGTTATAAAAATATTTATTTATTTGGGTTTTATGTCGCTTTCAACACTGCACAGGTCATATCACGACGGGTAGTTGGAAGGGAAGAGGAAACCAGTACATAAAGTTGATCAAGGTTCTGTACTTTAAACTGCTGGCCAAGGGCAAGCCACTTTCCTACTTGAGGTCATGCCGGGATTCGAACTCTGATCTCAGAGGTGGGAGGCGAGTGTGTTACCACTGCGCCTCCATGGCCCCCGTTAAAAAAATGATACCTCCTTGGCGGAGGTAATAATCAGTTGCAGCAATCTATATATCATTGTCATGACAGAAATATGTCTGAAATATTACTGTAGAAAACATTTTGACAGAGTCAAGGTCAAAGGTTAGACTAAGGTCATAGTATGACATTGCACATCTTTAACCCCTAACCTATACCCCTACCAAGTATCAACATCCTTGGTAACATCTAACAGATTCTGAGATACAGGCCAGACAAGATATTTACCCCTGCCCACCTACCCACCCATCCATTCACTTGTCAGCACAGCTAGATGCCATGGGTGAAAACAATACCTGCATTTGGACAATTTGAAATCATGATTTGGTCAGTCCTAAGTGACCACAGGTGACAGTACAGATATTATAAATCTCTGAAGTGATAAGTCAAGTGTAACATTGGTTTTCCAAAATAGACCCATACACTGATCACAGGGTTTTCAGCAATAATTAAGAGACAAAAAGGACAATGTGTTTAATATTTCTACAAATATTTAGAAAATGATAACTGGTACAATCAGAAAGGGATAACATCTGAGCTATCACCATGAAAACAAATGAAATACTGGATGTGTTATTAAGGTTTGAACTAAAAAAGATACCAAAATTAGACCCATGAACTGATCATTACTTCCATCAAAAACACTTCATATTCTAGAAATATAAACATGCAGACACACCACTTCACATTTGGAATTAGTAAAACAGGCTCATTATTTGATTACTGACCACATATAATATGCCATATATGGTACACTTCATATAGTTGAAGTATTCATTCAGTGTTTACCTTTTTTCAAAATAGACCCAAAAACTGATTCAAGGGTTTTGGTCAATTAGAGACAGAAAAGGCAATATTTTTAATATTTGTATAAATATTAGGGAATTAATATTTGGCACAGTAATAAAGGGATAACACACCTATTATTTGAGGTATTAACATTGAAAATATGTGAAATACTCTTTGTGTTATTCAGGTTCAAAGTCAAAAATTCACCCAAATTAGACCCATAAACTGATTCACGCTTCTACATGTTCTTGATATCTACAATTTTATGCTGGGAGATTAGATTTCATCACTCTATGAGCAATGTTTATATCATATCAATAGTGGTATAATCTTTCTTATCTGAACTTCTGTTATCTAAATTTGACTTATCTGAACATGTCATATCTTAAAGTTATCTGAACCTCTGTTATCTGAACTCATGAGGTCCAGCAATTTTACACTGAAACACAGCGTTCTGTTATCTGAACTTCACTTATCTGAATCTGACTTATCTGATGTTATCTGAACACATTAGGTCTAGCAATATTTACACTGAAACACAGCCTTCTGTTATCAGAACCAAGTCTCCTGGTCTGTTTGGATAATAGAAGTTCCACTGTGTCTCACTAACTGCACTATGTAAGAACACCCACCACAGCTGATCATTTCCACTAGTTTTAACATACAGGACAAGGTTGACCTGTTGTATTTAACTTTCATATAGAAACCTAATGAGACGCCGCCGGACATCAAACTGCAGAGGACTTTGGAAACAGTGAGGGAAATAGGTGAGAAACAGGTTCCTGATGCAGTGAAACTAGCAGAACAGACATTGCCTACTCTACAGACCTCAGGTATACATTGACACGTGTCAGTCACTACTACATGTGGCTTGGTGTATTTATTTAATATAAATCTGCAACCCCATTAAGCAGTAATTCTTACAGTGATGTATGTCTTCTGTAATGCAAAACAGAGTCACGTCATATCCTTGTATCAAAAAATATAATAAAGCATAGGTTTGCTGAGAGAGGAGAGAGGAGAGAGCAGAGGGGACACAGTGTCAACATCAGACAAAAGGAATATAGTTCCTGGCCCAGTGATATGTACCAAATCTGAATGAAACTAGAAGAAGTGTTTTTCAGCTATAACACACACAAGTGACAATGTACAGCAGTGACATGACACCAATAAAACCAGTACATCCCCAACTTTCTGGAGATATAACAAAGTACATTGAGAAATGTTGAAATCTGTAAATAATATGTGTCTGTAAATGTAATGGAACATGTGTTTTGATGTGTTTACAGTGAATGAAGCATTAAGAAGGTGTAACTCTATACTGGACAGAGAAGATGAATTAAAACAGAGTCAGGTGAGCAGTGTACTCTATAACAGGTGTCATGTCTCTCAATGTGCTGTATGTTGTGACATGTATCATGTCTCTCAATGTGCTCTGTTTTGTACTTTGTATTGTGACAGGCATCATGTCTCTCAATGTGCTCTGTTTTGTACTTTGTATTGTGACAGGCATCATGTCTCTCAATGTGCTCTGTATTATGCTTTGTATTGTGACAGGTGTCATATGTCTCTTTGCCACCCTCACAGGAAAACAAGACCCCCCCTGCTTCACCAGTGTCGCACCAAACCTTAAGTACTATTATTATAATAGCAGCTTGATTGTAAAAACACTTTACTTCAAAAAACATGGTGTGGTTAACTGGTTATGATAGTAAGTCACATTGTGTGTTAGTCATGAATTCAGCATGTGTGTGTTCTCACTAAAATATGTGTGCTTGTGATCTCATCATGGGTGTTTTCACTACAGGACTGGCATTAATCTCACTGTGTGTGTTTTTTCACTACAGGACTGGCATTAATCTCACTGTGTGTGTTTTTTCACTACAGGACGTGTGGTTGTAATTTTATAGTGTGTTTTTCACTACAGGATGTGTGGTTGTTATGAGGTGTATTTTCACTACAGGAGGCGTGTTTGTAGTTTTATATTGTGTGTTTTTTCACTGCAGGATGTGTGGTTGCAAGAGCGGCGTGCTGAACGGGAGAAGGAGTTTGTTGCGTTTATGCGTGGGATTGAGGACCAGAAATCACGGATAGACAGAGAGAAGGAAGATGAAATGCGCCGGATACAGGCATATTATAAAGATTTGCAGGAAAAACTCAAAATGAAACGTTAAAAAGATACTGAAGTTCATGGTTTAAAACACATTAAAACCTGTAATGAACATATACAGGTGCACTATAAAGACTTAAAAGACAGGTCAGGCATACTATAAAGACTGAAATGTAAGAAAAGAGAGTTTAGTGCATGCAAAACTGAATAAAACAAGATGTGTATTTGTTATGCAGACCTGCAGGACAGGCTGAGTATTTTAAACTTACAGAATAACGGATATGTTCCACACAAAATAATACCTATATTTTAGTTAAAGGTGTATTCTTACAGTGGATGTGAGGAAATCTATGTCTGGGCCCATTGCAACTAAAAATCAGTTATGAATCCAATGGTAAAGCTTTGCGCCAACGGTGTGTTAATGTATTATGGTTATAAACCCAGTGGAAAAGTTGTAAACCTACTGCATGTAATTCATTATGGTTGTAAAGCCAGTGGAAGAGTTGTAAACTTGCTGCCTCTCTTAGTAATTCAGCAACATCCTTAAATCAGCACAAACAGGAAGTGAATAGTAAACCCAGTAACTAAATGACACAGAAAGCATGGAGGGTTGTAGGTTGTTTGGTTATGCATCCATTTTAAAATCATCCCTTATAAAACCCTCATGAGCAAGTTAGCCATTTATGTGTCCAGTATATTCACACCTTGCACCTCTAGTCCAAGCAAATCCATGTCCACATCATCAGATTACTTTTGTTAAAACCAATCTCATTGTCATTGTTTTGTGAAAATCAGGAGGTACATTGACACATGCAGCTTCTTAATACAAAATGTACTGATTAATTCATTGGCAGAGGAATTAAAATTTCTGTGTGAAATCCACGCCTATATCCTGTTGTTACTGAATTAAAAATGGATGGAATCATGAAGCACTCGATTGACAATTGAAAGTTTTTATTTTTATTAAATGTCCCTTGTGGGACACTTGTTTGTATATAGGAGGAAATCAGGCTTTGCCGGCTCCGCTGGCTCTGTGTTTCATTTTCCTTATAACTCTGTGACCGTTGGATGGATTCTTTTCAAATTTGGCAGGTGTATGCAGTAGCCTTGGGGAATTTTTTGGAATATGCTGCAGTGACATTTCGACCAATCAGAGAGGCCACATGGCCAAAAATGTGTTTTTTCGATGGGTAAGTTTGTCAGGATGATAACTTGAAAGGGATTTTATCTATTCACCTGAAACTTGGCAAATACATTAATTCTATTAAAATCTGGAAATCATTAGATTTTGGCATTGATTGGTTAAGAAATGCCCGAGTAATTAATGATTAATTAATCATTACAAATTTTCCAAATAAGGAAAGCACAAAACTGCATGTATCTCGAAAATGTGCAAGATAGAGCAATTTCGACGAAAATTTTGACCCGCAGGGTATCTCTGCAGATGAACTAACACATTTTTCCAAAAATTTTTATCTCACCAAAAATGGCGGCCATTTTGAATTTTCGAATTTTTCACAAAAATTGCAAAACACAAAAATGCTTATATCTCGAAAATCGTGTGAGATAGGGCGATTTTGACGAAATTTTTGACCCACAGGGTATCTGGAGATTGCCTAACACATTTTTCCAAAAACTTTATCTGGACAAAATTGACGACCATTTTGAATTTTCGAATTTTTCGCAAAAATCGCAAAACACAAAAATGCTTATATCTCGAAAACCAAGTGCAATAGAGCGATTTCGATGAAATATATCACTCACAGGGTATCACCGCAGATTAACTAACACATGTTTACAAATGTTTTTATTTCGCAAAAAATAGCGGCCGTTCTAAATTTTCGATTTTTTTGCAAAAAATTGCAAAACACAAAAATGCTTATATCTTGAAAACGTGCGAGTTAGAACGATTTCAATGAAATTTTTGCCCCCAAGGTATCTCTCAGGAATAGCCATCCCAATTTTCCAAAAAATTTTGTCTCGCCAAATATTGTGGCCATTTTGAATTTTTCGCAAAAATCGCAAAACACAAAAATGCTTATATCTTGAAAACTGTTTTAGATAGGGTTATTTTGACGAAATTTTTCACCCATAGGGTATCCCTGGAAAGTACCCATCTGGATCTAGCCATCCCAACAGTATAAGGCTATAAGCAGAGCATTTTCTTATTTAATACTTTAGCACTCACCTTTTGGGATGCTTTGTTTTTGCTGTGCAAAATAGTGTCTTTTTTCGCAAGCAATCCTCTAGTTATTTTAGAAATGTGTGATAAATTTACACAGGTAAGTGTTTCCATGCATTTTGAACCATGTGATTTGCTTCACTGAATGGCTTTTTGGTTGCTTTGGTGGGTGTCTCCGTACACAGAAATACTTCTGCTCATTGTGAATGTCTCCCGGCAGTAAAACTGATGTAAAGATTGCACTAAGAAACTCAGAGTCAGACTAGGTGCTGTTTTAAAAGTATTGTAATAATCAATGCAAAACATTCCACATTGTTGTGTGTACGTTTGTCAAATCTGAAGTTTGGATCAAAAGATATTTTTTTACAAGTGGTGCTCAATAAATGTCCTCATAAATCATTGCCATTTTAACCTTGTACAGTGTCGTGTCACTTCTCCAGTATGTCACAGTGTGTCACAGTATGCCACAGTATGTCACAGTATACCACAGTGTGTCGCAGTATGTCACAGTATGGTAAGTTGCTATAGGAAGGAAATGTTCTGACCACTAAAAACAGGGACAAGTATTCCTAGCGAAAAGAGAAACGCAATATATATTGTAAATTATTCTTCATAAAACTTGTGTTTATTTTTTGGATTAGAACTTGCAGCAGACATACTTCAAAGTACAAAGTCATTACCACTGAAATTTAACAGCTGTATAGATCTGGCATAAAACCGGCAGAATGGAATTCTTCTGCTTTTGTTAAAGTATGTGAAAGTTAATGACAGTTGCACTTACTTTTGAGAAGTACATGTAATATACAAATCAAATTACCACATGAATTTCTGTAATATTTATGTAAGATATGTTTTAACTTCAGGCATTGACCTGGCTGAGTGGGGGTGAACAGCGTTGTCTGAGCTATATCTCACTGTGAGGTATAGCAAGTTTATACCTGGTGGGGGCATTGGTGAAATGTTGTAGGTGTGTAATATCATGGTTTGACCTTGATTTGAACTTGCCATAGTGACCCTCGCCTTTAAAATTTTATCCAAATGACATATCTAAATCTGTGGATTCAGGGAAGGCAGCTCTGAAATTGTTAGATCTCTCCGCAGCTTTTGACACGATAGATCACTCCATCTTACAGAATTGGCTGAAAGACTGGTTTGGTGTTGATAGCACTGTGTTGATGTGGTCAGTAGAGAACTTACTAATGACAAACAGAAAATCAAATTAGGAGACATTTTTTCTGAGACTTTTTATCACCCTTTTTGTGTGCCCCAATGTTCAGTTCTAGGTGCCCTCCTTTTCATTCTCTGTACTACAACCCTCAGTAATTAAGCGTCCCTTGCGGGACGCTTGTTTGTGTATGGGAGAGCTTCAGGCTCCGCCGGCTCCGCATTTTGTTTTCCTTATAACTCTGTAACCGTTAGGCGGATTCTTTTCAAATTTGGCAGGTTTAGGCAGTAGCCTTGGGGAATTTTTTTGAATATGCTGCAGTGACAGTTCAACCAATCAGAGAGGTCACATGACCAAAAATGTCATTTTTCGATGGGGAAGCTTGTCCGGATGATAACTTGAAAGGAATTTTATCAATTCACCTGAAACTTGGCAAATACATTCATTCTATTAAAATCTGGAAATCATTAGATTTTGGCATTGATTGGTCAAGAAATGGCCGAGTAATTAATGATTAATTAATCATTACGAATTTTACAAATAAGGAAAACACAAAAATGCTTATATCTCGAAAACCGTGCTAGATAGAGCGATTTCGACGAAAGTTTTGACCCCCAGGGTATCTCTGCGGAGTAGTTTTCCCAATTTTCAAAAAATTTTTGTCTCGCCCAAAATGGCGGCCATTTTGAATTTTCGGAATTTTCGCAAAAATTGCAAAACACAAAAATGCTTATATCTCAAAAACCGTGCTAGATAGAGCAATTTTGACAAAATTTTTGACCCGCAGGATATCTCTGCGGAGTACTTTTTCCAATTTTCAAAAATTTTTTATCTCGCCAAAAATGGGGGCCATTTTGAATTTTCGAAATTTTCGCAAAAATTACAAAACACAAAAATGCTTATATCTCAAAAACCGTGCTAGATAGAGCAATTTCGACAAAATTTTTGACCCGCAGGATATCTCTGCGGAGTACTTTTTCCAGTTTTCAAAAAATTTTTGTCTCGCCAAAAATGGCGGCCATTTTGAATTTTCGAAATTTTCGCAAAAATTGCAAAACACAAAAATGCTTATATCTCGAAAACCGTGCTAGATAGAGCGATTTCAACGAAATTTTTGACCCCCAGGGTATCTCTGCAGAGTAGTTATCCCAATTTTGAAAAAATTTTTGTCTCGCCAAAAATGGTGGCCATTTTGAATTTTCGAATTTTTCGCAAAAATTGCAAAACATAAAAATGCTTATATCTCGAAAACCCTGCTAGATAGAGCGATTTCGACAAAATTTTTGACCCACAGGGTATATCTGCAGAGTAGCCATGCCAATTTTCAAAAAAATTTTGTCTCGCCAAAAATGGCAGCCATTTTGAATTATCGAATTTTTCGCAAAAATTGCAAAATATAAAAATGCTTATATCTCAAAAACCCTGCTAGATAGAGCGATTTCGACGAAATTTTTGACCCACAGGGTATCTCTGAAGAGTAGCCATGCCAATTTTCAAACAAAAAATTTCTCGCAAAAAATGGCGGCCATTTTGAATTTTCGAATTTTTCGCAAAATTGCAAAACACAAAAATGCTTATATCTCGAAAACCGTGCTAGATAGAGCGATTTCGACGAAATTTTTGACCCACAGGGTATCTGCAGAGTAGCCATGCCAATTTTCAAAAAATTTTTGTCTCGCCAAAAATGGCGGCCATTTTGAATTTTCGAAATTTTCGCAAAAATTGCAAAACACAAAAATGCTTATATCTCGAAAACCGTGCTAGATAGAGCGATTTCAACGAAATTTTTGACCCCCAGGGTATCTCTGCAGAGTAGTTATCCCAATTTTGAAAAAATTTTTGTCTCGCCAAAAATGGTGGCCATTTTGAATTTTCGAATTTTTCGCAAAAATTGCAAAACATAAAAATGCTTATATCTCGAAAACCGTGCTAGATAGAGCGATTTCGACGAAATTTTTGACCCACAGGGTATCTGCAGAGTAGCCATGCCAATTTTCAAAAAATTTTTGTCTCGCCAAAAATGGCGGCCATTTTGAATTTTCGAAATTTTCGCAAAAATTGCAAAACACAAAAATGCTTATATCTCGAAAACCGTGCTAGATAGAGCGATTTCAACGAAATTTTTGACCCCCAGGGTATCTCTGCAGAGTAGTTATCCCAATTTTGAAAAAATTTTTGTCTCGCCAAAAATGGTGGCCATTTTGAATTTTCGAATTTTTCGCAAAAATTGCAAAACATAAAAATGCTTATATCTCGAAAACCCTGCTAGATAGAGCGATTTCGACAAAATTTTTGACCCACAGGGTATATCTGCAGAGTAGCCATGCCAATTTTCAAAAAAATTTTGTCTCGCCAAAAATGGCAGCCATTTTGAATTATCGAATTTTTCGCAAAAATTGCAAAATATAAAAATGCTTATATCTCAAAAACCCTGCTAGATAGAGCGATTTCGACGAAATTTTTGACCCACAGGGTATCTCTACAGAGTAGCCATGCCAATTTTCAAACAAAAAATTTCTCGCAAAAAATGGCGGCCATTTTGAATTTTCGAATTTTTCGCAAAATTGCAAAACACAAAAATGCTTATATCTCGAAAACCGTGCTAGATAGAGCGATTTCGACGAAATTTTTGACCCACAGGGTATCTGCAGAGTAGCCATGCCAATTTTCAAAAAAATTTTGTCTTGCCAAAAATGGCGGCCATTTTGAATTTTCGAATTTTTGCGCAAAAATTGCAAAACACAAAAATGCTAATATTTCGAAAACCGTGCTACATAGAGCGATTTCGACGAAATTTTTTATCTTCAGGGTATCTCTGCAGAGCAGCTATCCCAAAGAGCTTTCACTCGGTGAAGTTTCAGACCCATAGCTAATTGCTCACCTACTCAAAAAGAGTAAATGCGAATTACCTCTAAAAGTATTGCAGATGGCCAATTTTTCTCAAATAACTCATTCACCTACTTTTGGAAGAGCTTTCACTTGGTGAAGTTTCAGACCCATAGCCAATTACTCACCTACTCAAAATGAGTAAATGCGAATTATCTCTAAAAGTATTGCAGATAGCCAATTTTTCTCAAATAACTCATTCACCTACTTTTGGGAGAGCTTTCACATGGTGAAGTTTCAGACCCATAGCTAATTATTTACCTACTCAAAATGAGTAAATGCTAATTTTCTGTAAAACTATTGCGGATACCCAATTTTTATCAAATAACTCATTCATCTACTTGTGGGAGAGCTTTCACATGGTAAAGTTTCAGACCCATAGCTAATTACTCACCTACTCAAAATGAGTAAATGCGAATTATCTCTAAAAGTATTGCAGATAGCCAATTTTTCTCAAATAACTCATTCACCTACTTTTGGGAGAGCTTTCACTTGGTGAAGTTTCAGACCCATAGCTAATTACTCACCTACTCAAAATGAGTAAATGCGAATTATCTCTAAAAGTATTGCAGATAGCCAATTTTTGTCAAATTAATCATTCACCTACTTTTGGGAGAGCTTTCACTTGGTGAAGTTTCAGACCCATAGCTAATTACTCACCTACTCAAAATGAGTAAATGCGAATTATCTCTAAAAGTATTGCAGATAGCCAATTTTTCTCAAATAACTCATTCACCTACTTTTGGGAGAGCTTTCACTTGGTGAAGTTTCAGACCCATAGCTAATTACTCACCTACTCAAAATGAGTAAATGCGAATTATCTCTAAAAGTATTGCAGATAGCCAATTTTTGTCAAATTAATCATTCACCTACTTTTGGGAGAGCTTTCACTTGGTGAAGTTTCAGACCCATAGCTAATTACTCACCTACTCAAAATGAGTAAATGCAAATTATCTCTAAAAGTATTGCAGATAGCCAATTTTTCTCAAATAACTCATTCACCTACTTTTGGGAGAGCTTTCACTTGGTGAAGTTTCAGACCCATAGCTAATTACTCACCTACTCAAAATGAGTAAATGCGAATTATCTCTTAAAGTATTGCAGATAGCCAATTTTTGTCAAATTAATCATTCACCTACTTTTGGGAGAGCTTTCACTTGGTGAAGTTTCAGACCCATAGCTAATTACTCACCTACTCAAAATGAGTAAATGCGAATTATCTCTAAAAGTATTGCAGATAGCCAATTTTTGTCAAATAACTCATTCACCTACTTTTGGGAGAGCTTTCACTCTGTGAAGTTTCAAACCCATAGCTAATTACTCACCTACTCAAAATGAGTAAATGCGAATTATCTCTAAAAGTATTGCAGATAGCCAATTTTTCTCAAATAACTCATTCACCTACTTTTGGGAGAGCTTTCACTCTGTGAAGTTTCAGACCCATAGCTAATTACTCACCTACTCAAAATGAGTAAATGCGAATTATCTCTAAAAGTATTGCAGATAGCCAATTTTTCTCAAATTAATCATTCACCTACTTTTGGGAGAGCTCTCACTCGGTGAAGTTTCAGACCCATAGCTAATTACTCACCTACTCAAAATGAGTAAATGCGAATTATCTCTAAAACTATTGCAGATAGCCAATTTTTCTCAAATAACTCATTCACCTACTTTTGGGAGAGCTTTCACTCTGTGAAGTTTCAGACCCATAGCTAATTACTCACCTACTCAAAATGAGTAAATGCGAATTATCTCTAAAAGTATTGCAGATAGCCAATTTTTCTCAAATAACTCATTCACCTACTTTTGGGAGAGCTTTCACTTGGTGAAGTTTCAGACCCATAGATAATTATTCACCTACTCAAAATGAGTAAATGTGAATTATCTCTTAATAGTATTGCAGATAGCCAATTTTTCTCAAATAACTCATTCACCTACTTTTGGAAGACCTTTCACACACGAAAATGAAAAATTGTGAATATCTCGGAAAAGCTATTTCTTCTGCTTTAATGCTCGGCAGGAGATACACACCACGGCAGTGGTCTTGACAAAAATTTTTGTCTCCCCAAAAATGGTGGCCATTTTGAATTTTCAAAGTTTTTGCAAAACACAAAAATGCTTATATCTCGAAAACCGTGCTATATGAAGCGAACTCAACAAAATTTTGGACCTGCTGGGTATCTCTGCAGAGTAGCCATGCCAATTTTCAAAATATTTTTGTCTCGCCAAATATAGCGGACATTTTAAATTTTTTTATTTTTTGCAAAACACAAAAATGCTTATATCTTGAAAACCGTGCTAGATAGAGCAGACTGCGCTGACTTTGGTTGCCACAACAGTATAAGGCTAGAAACGAAGCATTTTCTTAATACTTTAGCACTCACCTTTATATCCTTTTCGGGACGCTTTGTTTTTGCTATGCAAAAACATTATCTTTTTTTTTTTGCGAGCGATCCTCTAGTTTCAAGTTTTAAGGCCACACACCATCTGTATCCTGATGACGCCCAGATATAATTTGCAATAGACTCAGGGAGTTTTGACTCCCAACATTACAGAGCTGACTGTCTTTCTTCTGTTCAGGAGTGGATTAATGTTGTGAAGTTGAAACTTAATCCTGACATCATTAGTGATAAACATACCAGAGAGTCACTTTTCCTAAAATTTCCTGTTACATCAAAGTAAAAGCTCATCAAAGCTCTATTTTGCCGGCAGTAGAAGTAAAACTCTAAGGTATTACTTTCGACCCAGAAAACACTTTTGAAAATCATACAGCCAAGGTCTGCCCTGCCTGTCACCTCAGGGATTTGCGATACATTTGAAAATTCCTAACTGTTGATACTGCAGTTATTGTGGCAAATGCTATTGTTGGTAGTCAACTAGACTACTGTAATTCCTTACTTTTTGGGGTCAGCAGAGCCAGCATTACTGAATGTCAGAAAGTTCAAAATGTGCTCTGCCACATTGTTTTCAGACTGTACAGATTCACACCCTGTCTAGAAAAACTCCACTCGATTCCCATTTCGTTTTGTAACATTTTGCAAATGCAACTTTGTCATTTTTAAAGCCATAAACTTCTGTCCCCCGTCCCATTTGTCACATTTCATCAAGTCTAGTTGTCTGACTCGTGGAAATAAACTATCAAGTTTCCTCTGTCCTGCCAGACATAGAATTTTTCCGTGGCTCTACAAGTGGAGTGGAACAGGCTCCCAGTTAACAGACCATTTTGGTGTCACCAGCATTTATGCTGCGTGGCATATAGGGATTGCTTCGTCATCTCATTTTGTGGCATCGACGTAATCGTCTGTCGTCGGCGTCTGTTGTCACACCTTCTATTCCGGACAGTATCTCAAAAATGGCATACAAGATTAAATTTATATTTGGCATGTGGATGTAACTGGTCCTCAGGGTGTGCTGTATAGTTTGGTGACCTTAAACTCCCACTAGTAACATACTTATCTTAAGCTTTAAGTTTTTTCTTTTCTGGACCATATCTGAAAATGGTTGACGGATTCAATTCAAATTTGGCATGTTGTTTTAACTAGTTTTGAAGGTGTGCCCTATTTTAAAGTGACCTTAAACTCCTATGTATTAAAGAATTATGTTGAGATTATGTCTTTTATTTTTCCATAGAGTATACTGAAAATAACTTGACAGATTTCATTCAGATTTTGCATGGATATGTAACTGGCCATAGCTAAGTGTCATACATTAAGGTGACCTTAAACTCCCACTAATAACAGAATCAAATTCACTTTAAGTTTGCAAATTTTTGAACAGTATTTCAAATATTGTGCAATTCTAGGCTTGTTTAAGTTGTGGATGTAACAAACCTAGAACAGAACTTTCAGGAAATGATTACCTTAATCTCACGCACAACTGCAAACTAACATTGAGTTTAAGGTTGGGACAATTTTTTTGGTGTTTGGAAGATATTTCATGTGGTAATTGTCGAGATCTTTTTTCATTTATATTCATCATGTACATATAGTTAGACCAAAAAAGGTCTCTTCTGTAAGGTTATAGTAAATTGCTGATATTTAAAACTTTTGACTTTAAGGTTGCAACAGTTTTGTGTCATTAGCAGTTATGATGGAGGACATATATGGTCTGTGTCATCACATTTTCTTTCCAGACAGTATATTAACAAGAATTCAGTAGAATTGTACTGTGTTACCAGTTTTAGTTAAAGACTGAAGTGGATGAAATTCGAAAGGACATAAATTACGTTGGATAGACAAAAATAGTTGGCTGACGTGCAGTATTTTAGCAGATTCAGACCATCTTTCAAAAGGACTGAGTCATGGTGAAGCCCCATCTTGTGGAAAAATATAACTGAAACTGCTAGTCATATGACCATACAAATTAATGCATTGTGCAAGATGTTCTGTCTTGTCTGCCTCCTCTCTTCATGGAGGAAAGAAGGGCTTATATTTGTCTGCCATTTTGTGGGAGAGCAAACAAGCAAGATCATTGTCTAATCTTGTGGAGTGTTAGGTCACTTTACCATACAGGTCTTCTTCAGGACTTTTTATATCCACAATGTAGAAACAGAAAAAAGTTGTCATGGTATACTTTGTGGAATCACAGAAAAAGTTGAGCTCAGTAACATTCTTTTTACACATGGGAATTTAAGGTCATCTTAAAATAGGGCACACCTTCAGGACTAGATACATCAACATACCAAATTTAAATTAAATCTGTCATGCAGATTTGAAATACTCTCCAGAAATTGAAATATTTAAATTCAATATAGTTATGTTATCACTAGGAGTTTAAGGTCACCTTAAAATAGGCTACACCGAAGACCAGTTACACCCATGTACCAAATTAAGCGTCCCTTGCTTGTTTGGGTATGGGAGACCTTCAGGCTCCGGGGGCTCCGCCGGCTCCGCATTTTGTTTTCCTTATAACTCTGTAACCGTTAGGCGGATTCTTTTCAAATTTGGCAGGTTTAGGCAGCAGCCTTGGGGAATTTTTTTGAATATGCTGCAGTGACATTTCAACCAATCAGAGAGGTCACATGACCAAAAAATGTCTTTTTTTGATGGGGAAGCTTGTCCGGATGATAACTTGAAAGGAATTTTATCAATTCACCTGAAACTTGGCAAATACATTCATTCTATTAAAATCTGGAAATCATTAGATTTTGGCACTGATTGGTTAAGAAATGGCCGAGTAATTAATGATTAATTAATCATTATGAATTTTCCAAATAAGGAAAACACAAAAATACTTATATCTCGAAAACCGTACTAAATAGAGCGATTTCGACGAAATTTTTGACCCGCGGGTATCTGTGCAGAGTAGCCATGCCTATTTTCAAAAAATTTTGTCTCGCCAAAAATGGCGGCCATTTTGAATTTTCACATTTTTCGCAAAAATTGCAAAACATAAAAATGCTTATATCTCGAAAACCCTGCTAGATAGAGCGATTTCGACAAATTTTTTGACCCGCAGGGTATCTCTGCAGAGTAGCCATGCCAATATTCAAAAAAAAATTTTTTCTCGCAAAAAATGGCGGCCATTTTGAATTTTTGAATTTTTTGCAAAATTGCAAAACATAAGAATGGTTACATCTCGGAAACCGTGCTAGATAGAGCGATTTCGACGAAAATTTTGACCCACAGGGTATCGCTCCAGAGTACCCATGCCAGTTTTCAAAAAAAATTTTGTCTTGCCAAAAATGGCGGCCATTTTGAATTTTCGAATTTTTGCGCAAAAATTGCAAAACACAAAAATGCTAATATCTCGAAAACCGTGCTACATAGAGTGATTTCGACGAAATTTTTGATCTTTAGGGTATCTCTGCAGAGCAGCTATCCCAAAGAGCTTTCACTCGGTGAAGTTTCAGACCCGTAGCTAATTATTCACCTACTCAAAATGAGTAAATAATAATCTTGCTCCCTCCTAATTTATTTTAACACTTTTTAAAACCACACCTGGCATATGTATGCTTAAAAATATTTATGCTGTCTGGCAAACCTAATCTCTTAGTGTTTATGAAGTTATGACATCTTCAAAGAAAAAAATGAGCTATTTATGATGCACTGATGTGGTTATTAACATATTGCAACTGATCAGTCTTCACATAATATAAATTCCCAATTTTAGGCAGATTAAAAAAAACACATTCTTCTGATTCCATTCATTTGGAAATGTGGGGATATAACTTTTCCTTTTTGGAAAAAAAGCTTCAATTGATTCAACTTTTGTTTTGTAGAAGGAGTTGATGATCTAGCTACTTGTTCACATAGACTATATAAATTGGTCAAATGTATACACCTGACTTCTTTCACAATATAAGATGCTTGAAAAAAAACACTTTCTCATAAACAGTTTTTCTTGTACAACATTTTATGTATCTCCAGCTGAGTGGAAATGAATGACTTGTCCTTTTCTTCTTCCTCCCCAACTCTGTTGTGTGATATCTATCAAAAGGCACATTCATGGAAAGTCTTTCTATGCAGAAAGAACCCCCCCCCAACTCCCCTTTAGTGCACACAAAAAGCAAGTGGAAAAAAGAATGGCCTCAGTGGGAGAAGTGGGGGGTTCATGGAGGGAGATGATAGATAGAGATATATATGTGTGTGTGAAGCAAAAGTGGAACAAAAAAGTGGAATATTTATGCTGTTCTTTCGAATGCATATTGTTTTCTTTTCTTTTACTTTCTTCCATTTCACTTAGACTTCTACATTTAATTAATTTTAGCTCAAGTGGGAAATGAATTTTTGAAACTTTAATGCATTCAAATTCCTGAAGTGATGCACTAAATCACTTATAACTTGAAAAGTATTGCGTTCACAGCATTTTGTTAAAATATGTTATTAGGCTACTTTTTCCACAGCTACACCAAGTCCAGTAACTTGTTTGGTCTTAATTTTGTGCATTATTGAAGCGTGGAATGGATCATGATCTCCTACTCTTATTCCTAAGCCTACATTTTAAATTTTAATTGCTAAATCATTCATAAATATTGCAATATATAAACTCACACTTTTCTTTCCCAATAAATCCAGTAACATTTTTCTAGCACTATAGCTTGACTTGTTGGTAACTTGATTTTTCTTGTAAGCAATAACTCTGAAGCAAAATCAGTAACTTTTGAACAAAAAGTCTAACACACTTTGGTTCACTGGATTTTATTAGTGGTTTTGTTAAGTTTTTAGTTGAAGCACAACCAGTAATTTTAAACAATAGTTCTTAAGCATCTTAGTCCACTGCATTCAATTAGTGTTTTATACTTAAGTCTGATACTAATGACATTTTGAACAAATGTCTCTGGTCAGTGTACCCTTTCACTTGAGACCTCTTCTCTGAGAACATTACCAAAGAATGTAGGACATACAGAATCCGGGAAAAAAAAGCCTCCTGGGCAAAATGCCTCACAGAAAAAAAATGCCTCCTGGAAAAAATGCCTCCTAGAAAGAATGCCTCCTGGATATTTTGTGACTAGGAAAAAAAGGCTCCTGAGAAAAAAAAGTTATTTCAACTTGTAAACATGTTACATATGAAACCTATAATGTATAATATCAAAAACATGTTAATTTCAGATATGTACAGTCAAAACCAGAACGTACAATATCGTGAAGTACAAATTACAAATATCTTCTTGAAAGGGTATCCCTTCAGCTGTACTCTGGAGCAGTTTAAAAGCAGGATTTATGGCTGTGAGGTTTCTTGATGAAATAGTTGTGGCCTTTATGGCTTACAATATGCATTCTTTTTTTTCTTTTTTTTTTATATTTATTTATTTTTATTACACTCCAAAAATAGACATACATCAGTATACAATATAAAGCTTATTGCTTTATTCCAACATTTATATTATTCTGTTTACTCAGATTAGCATATTATATACTCTTATTATAATAAAAGGTTATTGTTATCTGGTATGAGTGCTGCCTTGCCAACAACTTCCTTAACATATGTCCTCAAATAAAGGTTCCCATGTAAACCAGTTTTTTAGTGACACATTTTTTTTCAATTTGTTTTAGTTTCAAGAGTGTGATCTGTTCAGCAAAGGCTGACTTGTACTTTTTTTGAAAATTGTAAATATTCAAGATTTTATTATTTTTTGCGCATTGGAAAATGTACCACTTTGCACAAAGAATTAACAAATTTATTTGGTCACCGTTTCTATCATTAGACAGGTACCCAAACATAACTTGCTCCTTGTCAAAAAACCACGGCAGTTTAAGTTTAATTCTCATCCAGTTGGAAATATTTTCCCAGAAGTCTTTAGTTTTGATACAGTTATAAAAAAGATGTAAAATGGTTTCTTCATTGTTTGTGCAAAGTCTGCATGTGTTAAGTTCTTCAATTTTTGTTAATTTTAAATACTTTCTCACTCCTATAATCCTAAAAAGAATTCTATATTGAAACCATGTAAGTGAGGCATCACTTTTAAATTTGAAACAGACTTTAAAAATCTCTCTCCATTTACTCTCCTCAATATCCTGACCTAATTCAATTGACCACTTAAGCTTCATCTTTGGTTGGAAATCAGTTTTGTTTAATACTTTATACATATCAGAAGCGCCGCTCTTGCTCTTCAATAGAATATTCAAATGGGCTGATCTGCCTGGACCTATTGGTTTGGCCAGATTGGAACAGCCACATTTGTTTATAAATGTCTGTACAAATTTTTTTATTTTATAATACTCCAGTATATTTACAGAATCCAACTTGAAATTTTTTTTAAGTTCATTGAATGTGCAAAAAATGCCTTTTGTATCCAGAAGATCTCCAACAAAAAGAATACCTTTTTTGTACCACTTTGGGTAGTACAATGCCGGTTGTCCTATTTTGTTATTAAACCAGAGGGGAGTGTAAAGGATATCCAGGGTATGTTTCTCAAATTTTGTTTCTGTAATGTTTTTCCAAGCTGTTAGAACATCAAGCCAAAAAGGATTTTTCACCTTTAGTGGTAATGTGTTGTACCAACAGGGACCAAAATTAGTAATGTAGTTCAAAGGACCCAAAATATATGCAGCAAGGTGAACCCATGGTGCATTTTGATCAACTAGTAGACGCCTGATCCAAGTTGATTTAATGGCCAAGATAAAAGTTTGAAGATCTATCATTTTAAGCCCTCCTTCTATGTGTTCTTTGCATATTTGCTTTCTCGCAATTTTATCTGTCTTGCTACCCCATACAAATTTGTATAGGATATTAGATATCTCCTTAATTGTAGTTGGGGCTGGACTAGGCAGTGATATAAAGAGATGGTTAAACTTAGAAATCACAAATGTTTTGATTATTGTAATCTTGCCGAATGGTGTTAGATACCTATTTTCCCATCTATTGAGTAAATGTTTCGACCGCAAGATTGCAATATCATAATTTATTTTTGGCATTTTGTCTAATTCAACATTGAATTCTATACCCAACATATTAAAGTCAGTGATGCCCCATTCTAGTCTCGGATTAACATTTAATTTATCCTTACTATATCTTTTCCTACCAATCCAGATGATTTTTGTTTTTGAAGTGTTCATTTTCAAGCCAGACATGGAACCAAACATTTCAATTGTATTTAAAGCTGCTTCCAAGGAGTCTCGGGACCCATCCATTATTATTGTGGTGTCGTCAGCGAACTGAGTAATCTTATATTCTTTTGAGCCAAGAACAATACCTTTAATAGCTTTTTTATTTGTAACGAGGATTGATAAAATTTGGCCACAGAGAAGAAATAAGAAAGGTGCACACGGGTCACCCTGCCTACAACCTCGTTTTATGTCGAAAAAACTTGAGAGAAAGCCACATTGTAGAACTGTTGCTTTAATGTTAGTGTTAAACAATTGAATCCACTTTATAAATTGTTGCCCAAAACCTAGAAATTTAAGTACATTGTAGAGGAATGTCCATGAAATGGAATCATATGCCTTGGCAAAATCTATGAGCATTAATAAGCCATCCATATTGTTCTTTTCAGTACAATGCATAATATCGTACACTAAGCGTGTTGAGTGGCCAATGTATCTGCCTGATATGAAACCTGTTTGTGTTTTGTCCACTAAGTAATCTAATGTAGTCTTTAATCTTGAAGCTATAGCAGATGATGCTATCTTATAAGGGACAGACAGGAGTGATATGGGGCGCCAGTTCTTTAAAGAACTTCTGTCTTTATTTCCTTTTGGTAAGCATGACACAATGCATTGTCTAAGGCTAAGAGGAAGTTTTCCATTTTCAAAGCTAGTGTTGATGGTTCTCTTTATAATATGTTTTAGATATGGCCAGAAAACTTTAAAAAATTCGGCTGGGAAGCCATCAATTCCTGGCGTTTTTCCATGCTTCATAATTTTTAGGGAATGTCCTAACTCTTTTAATGTTAATTCCCCTTCTAGACATAGTGATTGCTCTTTAGATAATCTATTGCAATCATACAGTTCTAAAAGTTCTTCTAAATTTTCAATCTCTAGATTGTGGTCATAATTATTGAAAAGAGTCTCATAAAAGGATTTTACTTCTTTTAAAATTTTATTTTGATCGGTTATCGTTGACCCATCATCAAGTCTAATGGACTTAATGGTTTTTTCTGTGTACTGTCTATTCTCTAACGAACAGAAATATTTACTGGGTTTTTCCCCTTCTTGTAACCATTCGGTACGGCATCTTATCATATGGCCTCTCATTCTTTCAGCCCTTATTGATTCTAATTCTTCTTGTTTATCATTTAAAATATGCATCATGGACTAAGTGTTTCCACTTTTTTCTATATTTTCTATTTCTTCCATTAAGAGTTGCTCTCTCTCAAGTTTTGATTTTTTTAACCGTGATGAAAATTTAATTGATTCACCTCTTAGTCTCAATAATAATGTTTCCAAAAATAAACTATCATTTATTGAGATTTCCACATTTTCTAAGTAATCAGTTTCTAAAAATTTTTGATTATAAATAGGGAAAGCATATTTGCAAATTTCTTCTCTGATAGCATTGTTTATTAAGGACAAATACTCTTGGTTTTTTAAAAGAGCTGTGTTAAATTTCCAGATACCCTTTCCCTGTTTAAATTGTGACACTGTTATTGCGAGTTTTATTATAGAATGGTCTGTTCTGTATCCTGGTATTATTTCACATTTGTCTATTATGTCTACTAATGTAGAAGATGCTAGAAAATAATCCAGACGCGCCTGTTGCAGAGGGTTTTTTCTCCTCCAAGAATATCTCAGGGTATCTGGATGCAACTCTCTCTATATATCTGCAAGGTTTAAGTTTTCCATTGTATTTAAAACGACCATTCTTGATTTAGGGTTGTTTATTGTAGAATAGTTATGGCAGTCCTTTTTGGGATCTAAGGTTAAGTTTAAATCTCCGCATAGTATTGTATAAGTATCCTGAGATGATGCCATACAATCAGTAATGGTATTGTAAAAATCTGGTGAATCTTTATTAGGACCATAGACATTTATTAACTTCAAGCTGAATGGCTCCATTTTCAAACTAACTGAGATCATGTTGCCTACTTCGTCACTCTTTATTTCACTCATTTTATATTCAAAATTTTCCCCCAAAAGGATTGCCACACCACGCGAGTTTGATCTATTGCCATTTAGTATACATTCCCCTTCCCAAATTTTCTTAATTTCTTTAATATCAGTACTTAGCCAATGTGTGTCTTGTAGACACAATATGTCTGGTTTTTTATCCTTTAGATAATTTAACACATCTATTCTTTTTGACAGAGTATGAAGGCCTTGGCAGTTTACCGACAACACCACAATATTTTTACCTTTACACATTGGTATAGACACGAATAAACTGTGGGTCCCTGAAACAACCTATGGATGCACTTCTACGATTATTTTTCTTAACAACAAGTATGGCAGGCAGCACGACGCAACATATTGAACAGAATAAGCTTAAATATATACTTTCTCTGATTACCTGGAGTGGAATTTCTATTAAAACAAAAATAAACAACAGTGTAACAAGATATCTATAATATATTATGTGCATAAGAAAAAAGAAGAAGGGTATGCCTCCAGTTTCTTGCAGTATTTAATTTTTCATCTTTATTTATCAAATTTTAATTTTCTTGCAGAATTTTTTTATAGCAGATATGTGATTTAAAAAGGAGTTATAATTCAAAAAGGTGATAAACACCCAATTCCCAGAACTCCCAGGACATGTGTTCTTATGGGAAGATTTTAAACTTTACAATATATTTTTAAAAAAAGGGGGAGAAAATATGATGCCTATTTACGCTCATCTCCAAGGTTTTCAACGGATGGGAGCACACAGTGTAAATTTGTCTAATTTTTACACCTTCAGTTGGTACATTAGAGTTGAATTTTTTATCATAAGGCGTGTATAGTTTACTTAAAGGAAACAAGCAGCATATGTGAGTTAATATCTCACTTGTGGTATTAGCTATAAGTCATTTTAAATTAACACGTGATGGGTAAAAAGCATTTTGTCTTTAAATCTGTTGCTTTATAAAAGACTTGACTAAAATTGCTAGTCCTTGTTGCAAAAACACAGAAAAGGCATTTTTAGTTTATATGTACTAACACATGTTATTTGTAAAAACATCCATTTCACATGATAGTAATCTATTTGTTATCATTCAAAGAGTGAAATGTGTATGGTGTTATTATAACTTGGTATTCTTAATTTAGGACTAAAAGTTTCTATTTGAAATCAAAATTACCGTTTTTAAGATAAATTGATTATGCCAAGTATATATGCATCAGGATATGAAAATAGCTAGGTAGATAGGACATGCATATTATTTGGCATATTGCACCGCATTATTCCGGTATTTGTTTTATTACTACAAGTACATGTAATTCAATTTGTAAGCAATTGTAACTGAATTTTAAAAATGTCCACACATAGTTAATCAATGAAACATAGTAAAGTACATATTAATTATTTTTATATATTTTCAATATGTACTTTGTGTTATTAATTAGACACTGTATAGCAGTTTTAGGTAGAAATTCAATATACTATCAACATAGCAATCTATTTTGCGTTAACATCTGTTTGACCTGTAGTTCTAAGTCTAGACACACTTTTAACAATGAATAAAAAAATACTATAAAATCTCTAAGAGTCGATCCATATCTATTTTTATCAGTTTTAGATCAGGTTACAGTTTTGATATGGTGCTGTAGATTGTCTTACAATCAGTCAATGAGTTCATCTCTGATCTCCTCGAGGAGGGCTCCCATTATGTTCTGTCCTCTATCCCAGTTCTTGATGTCCCATGATTGTTCGTCCTCCAGACTGTATCCAATAGCGAAAAGGCGGTCAAAGGGATTGGCTTCTGCGATTCGTCTTTTTCCCGTTGATATCAGCAGGTCCTTGATGTAAGCATTCTGCACAACTTTTGCGCGGATGCCTGCCTTGACACGGGATTTGGCTTCTTTCTCCCATAGCTTCCTGTCGAAGTGCTTGATAGTCTTTCCCAGCTGTTTCTGCTTCACAGGGCTCACTTCCCTCATAATCTTCTGGGCTGTATCATCGTCTCCAGCAAGCAAGCTTTTTTGTTGCATTATAAACTGTTCAGAGCTGTTGTATTTAACATTGTCTACCGTGAAGGAACACCTATGATGATTTGAAAATGGTGAATATTGAGTATAAAACAGCACAACGTTATCACTCATGGGCGTGTAGATACTTGCTGGTTGTAGTGCTGCTGGAAGATCTGGCACATCATCAGTCGAGAAGGGTTTGTTGTCCAGCATCAGATGATTTCTCACTAAGTTGGCTCTATATCCAGTACCATCTGCCTTTTTAAGCTGTCTAGCCTTCATCATAATAGGCCATAGTGTGCGCCTATTACTTTGCCACTCTTGGGGTATATCTTCTTTTAGAAGTGTTTTCCCTGTAGAAACCTCTCTGTAGTGTAATCGCTTTTCCCAAACTGCCATCCTGGTTCTAATTGACGTGAAACGGACGATAACAGGTCTGGGTGTTCGTGCCTGTTGTCTGAATTTGCCAATTCTATGCACTTGATCCACATCACTGTCACAAACAACAGGCGATTCGCTATTGAAAAGGTCTAAAATGTAGTCTCTCAAATGTTTCACATCCTCAGGTATATGCATCACTTTCAGATTACTTCTCCTTGAATAGGCCTCTAATGATAGTCTTTTTTGTTTTTCTTGTTCTAACTGAGATTTCAAGTGTACTATTTCTACCCTTTGCTCTTTTATTTCTTGGCCAAACTCACCAACTACAGACTTGACTTCAGCAACAAAAGTAGAGCAGCTTTTGTTTATTTCTTGCTTGACCTCATCTAATTTCACATCAGTAGTTTCACTGAAGTTTTTTTGCAGTTTATCAATTTTTGCTTGGTTACTTGACACAATATCCTGTTTCAAAATATCCAGTTTATCTCCCCATTGCTGGATTTTTTTGTCTATCATTACATTTATTTTACTCATTATGTTAGCATCCATTGCTGGTGATGGGGGTGATAAGTCAGCATTAGACTTAGATCTCTTCAGTGCTGAAGTCACAGGGGTTGCCAGAGATCCCAGTGAAGCTTGATTGTCTGCATCTGACACTCTTCCTTTGCTCATTTTATTTTTTCCATCACTGAATGATTTCCTTATATCTTGTGACATTTTCACTTTCCCTGATAACACCTTTTTTGTAATTTGCACCAAAACCCTTGTTTTTTCCCACTATAGAGTAATATAGAAGAAATCCACCTAACACATGTAATGCTGCAAAATTCATTTGACACCTTGTTTGGTGTTAATTCAAATTCACCACCATGTGATGATTGTTAAACACACCCCTTAAATCTTTAAAAAATCACAAAGTCTTTTCACATCAGTGTCCAAAACCCACAACACCCATATATGGTATACACACTGTCTAAATAAACTTCCAGCCCTTTCCAATACCACAATATGCATTCTTATCAAATTACAACATAGGTTATCCCCTCTGTAAGGAGTTGATCGCAGTTAGATGCACTAGGAGGGGCAGAAATGTAATTACAAGAAAAACACAACACCTGTCATAATGGAAACCAGGGATGAGCAGCCAGCCAAAAGAGTGAGAAGCACCAGCAAAACCTTACAAGAGAAACTTACATACCTTTGTACAGCTAAGCAAAATGGGTAAAAGACTGTGAATTTTTGACAGGCATTGGCGACTATAAGACTCAAGTGGAAAAAATGAAGATGCCTCTGAAGTTGGAATGTGAACCTGTAGTGTTATAATACTTGAAAGGACTTTTTTTCATAGGAGGTATTTTTCCTGGTCACAAAATATTCAGGAGGCATTCATTCTAGGCAGTATATTTCCTAGGAGGCATATTTTCTAGGAGGCATTTTTTCCAGGAGGCATTTTTTCCGCGCATCGGACATACATTCTTTTGAGAAGTAAATTTCACACCTACAATTTCTCTTCTGCCAAGCTGTGGTCGTTCTTTCATTTGTTAAATATGGTAACATACAAAATAGAAAAAACTACATTTTCTATTCCTTGTGATGCATATCTTCACATCTTTTATGGCTTACTTCACACTTTTTCATCAGGGCCGCTTCATTTTTGTCAGCAAAAACATTTTTCTAGTTATCTCAAAAACTATTGCGGATACCCAATTTTTATCAAATAACTGATTCATCTACTTTTGGAAGAGCTTTCACATGGTGAAGTTTCAGACCCATAGCTAATTACTCACCTACTCAAAATGATTAAATGCGAATTACCTCTAAAAGTATTGCAGATAGCCCATTTTTCTCAAATAACTCATTCACCTACTTTTGGGAGAGCTTTCACTCGGTGAAGTTTCAGACCTGTAGCTAATTACTCACCTACTCAAAATGAGTAAATGCTAATTATCTCAAAAACTATTGGGGATACCCAATTTTTATCAAATAACTCATTCATATACTTTTGGGAGAGCTTTCACATGGTGAAGTTTCAGACCTGTAGAGAATTACTCACCTACTCAAAATGAGTAAATGCAAATTATCTCTTAAAAGTATTGCAGATAGCCAATTTTTCTCAAATAACTTATTCACCTACTTTTGGAAGAGCTTTCACACATGAAAATGAAAAACTGTGAATATCTCGGAAAAGCTATTTGTTCTCCTTTAATGCTCGGCGGGAGATACACACCATGGCAATGGTCTTGTCAAAAATTTTTGTCTCCCCAAAAATGGTGGCCATTTTGAATTTTCAAAGTTTTTGCAAAACACAAAAATGCTTATATCTCGAAAACCGTGCTAGATGGAGCGAACTCAACAAAATGTTTGACCTGCTGGGTATCTCTGCAGAGTAGCCATGCCAATTTTCAAAATATTTTTGTCTCGCCAAATATAGCGGACATTTTGAATTTTCGAATTTTTGCAAAACACAAAAATGCTTATATCTTGAAAACCGTGCTAGATAGAGCAGACTGCGCTGACTTTGGTTGCCACAACAGTATAAGGCTAGAAACGAAGCATTTTCTTAATGCTTTAGCACTCACCTTTATATCCTTTTCGGGACGCTTTGTTTTTGCTATGCAAAAACATCTTTTTTTTTGCGAGCGATCCTCTAGTTTGATTTGAACCAGCTCCTATTCATGCAGGGGTTTGGAATGCAAAAATATCCACAGAAATATAAGTCAAGAAACAGAAAAAAGTGTTGCGATTGCCATGCGACACATGTTGCCAGGTTTTGCTGAAAAACTAATCATCTGAAATCTGTGCAAGGGTTTGGAATGCATACCTGAGATACCGGAGAAAGATTTTTAAGCCCAAGAAACATAAAAAAGTGTTCCCAGCTCCTATTCATGCAGGGGTTTGGAGTGCAAAAAAATACACAGAAATATAAGTCAAAGAAACAGAAAAAAGTGTTGCCATGGCAACACTTGTTGCCAGGTGTTGCCGAAAAGCTAATCAGCTCCAGTCTGTGCAGGGGTATGGAAAGCAAAGAACCCATAAAACACTTGCTACCAGGCATCATTAAAAAGCTAATCAGCACCAATCCATGCAGGGGTTTGGAGTGTAAAGAACACTGAAAAAAACGTTTAAGCCAAAGAAACAAGAAAAGCCACCAAAGAAACAAGAAAAAGTGTTGCCATGGCAACACTTGTTGCCAGGTGTTGCCGAAAAACTAATCAGCTCCAGTCTGCGTAGGGATATGGAAAGCAAAAAACCCATAAAAATATTTGTAAGTCCAAGAAACAAAAAAAGTTGCCATGGCAACATTTGTTGTCATGGCAACACTTGTTGCCAGTTATCATTAAAAAGCTAATCAGTTCCAATCCATGCAGGGGTTTGGAATGCAAAGAACCCCCAAAAAGATATTAAAGCCCAAGCAACATGAAAAAGTGTTGCCACGGCAACACTTGTTGCCAGATATTGCCATGTTCAGCAGGATAGATATAATAATTAAAATAAGTTGTAACCTTAAACTCATTTCGTTAACTTTCAGGTTTTTATGGTAGTTAATAAAGATCCTGTTTTGGTCTAGATACATGTACATGATTAATTTAAATGAAAACTCTCAAATATCATTTTAATATTGCCAAAATATCAAAAATTTGTCCTATCCTTAAACTGAATGAAAGTCAATGCAAATGTTAAGAGTTTAAGGTAATGTTAACCATGTAGACTCTGTTCAAGGTTACTTATAGCCAAAATTTAAATGTGCTTAAAATCTATTGCACATAATTTAATATATTATCCAAAATATAAAAGAAAAGTAATTGTAATTGTGCCATTACTGAGAGTTAAAGGTCACCTCAATATAGTCTTAGGACATTTCTGTAACATCAGTTACATGTAACTGTAAAATATAGATCAAATATGTCATGCCATTTTGGTATACTTTGTGGAATCACAGAAAAAGTTGAGCTCAGTAACATTCTTTTACACATGGGAATTTAAGGTCATCTTAAAATAGGGCACACCTTCAGGACTAGATACATCAACATACCAAATTTAAATTAAATCTGTCACGCAGATTTGAAATACTCTCCAGAAATTGAAAAATTTAAATTCAATATAGTTATGTTATCACTAGGAGTTCAAGGTCACCTTAAAATAGGCCACACCTTGAAGACCAGTTACACCCACGTACAAAATTTGATTTGAATCTGTGAAGCCATCTTTAAGCTATTGCCCACAAATTGCAAAAGTAAAATTCAATATAAATGTGTTAAAAATGGGAGTTTAAGGTCATCTTAACATAGGGTACATATCGATGACCAGCAACACCCACATGCCAAATTTGAATTTCATCCTACAAGCAATTTTGACATATTTTCCTAGGTGATCCATCACAGCTGAGTGTCACCAGACTGTCACAATCTTAAACTCATACGTTTCTAAAATATCAGCAATTTATTGTAACCTCACAAAAGAGACATTTTTCTTTTTGTCTAAATATATGTACATGATGAATATCGATGAAAAAATCTCAGCAAATATCTTCCAAACACCAAAACAATTGTCCTGACCTTAAAGTCAATGTTAGTTTAAGGTAAGGAGTTTAAGGTAATCTTTTCCTGAAGGTTCTGTTCAAGGTTTGTTACATCCACAACTGAAACATGCATAGAATTGCACAGTATTTGAAATACTGTGCAAAAATTGTCAAACTTAAAGTGAATATAATTCTGTTATTACTGGGAGCTTAAGGCTACCTTATTCTATGACGCTTATCTATGCCAGTTACATATACATGCAAAATTTGAATGAAATTATTTTCAGTGTACTCTATAGAAAAAAATGTAAACTCAACAAATAACTTTTAAATACGAGGGAGTTTAAGGTCACCTTAAAATAGGGCACACCTTGAAGTTATCACCAGTTATCACCACATGGCAAATTTGAATTGAATCCATCAACCCATTTTTGAGATACTGTCTCGAAACGAAAAACCTAAACTTCAATATAAATGTTACCACTGGGAGTTTGAGGTCACCTTAAAATAGGGCACACCTTGAGGACCAGTTACATGCACATGCCAAATTTGAATTTAATCCATCCTGCCATATTTGAGATACACTCTGGAAAGGAAGTGTGGCAACGACACTGACCATATTTGTCCTCCAACATAGCTGCTAGTGACACTAAGTAATAGAACCTTAAACTCGTAAGTTTAAGAAACATCAGGAATTATACTATAACATTACGAAAGAGACTTTTTTGGTGTAGACAGATGTACATGATGAAGATCAAAGAATAAAGTCTTAAATTTCTTTCAAACACCAGAAAATTGTCTCAACCTTAAACTCAAAGTTAGTTTGCAGTTGTGAGGGAGTTTAAGGTAATCTTTTCCTGTTGGTTTTGTTCACCATTTGTTATATCTAAAACTTGTAAGATGCTTAGAATGGCACATTGTTTGAAATACTGTTTAAAAATTGCCAAACTTAAAGTGAATATAATTCTGTTATTACTGGGAGTTTAAGGTCACCTTATTGTGTGGCACTTACTTGTGGCCAGTTACATATACATGCAAAATTTGAATTAAATTTCTCAAGTTATTTCCAGTATACTCTATGGAAAAATAATGTAAACTCAACATAACTCTTTTATACGAGAGTTTAAGGTCATCTTAAATATATGGCACACCTTGAAAAAAACAGTCACAACCATGTGCCAAATTTAAATTGAATCCGTCAACCCATATTTGAGATACTGTCCGGAAATGAAAACCTTCAACTCAATATAAGTATCTTACTACTGTGAGTTTAAGGCCACCTTAAATAGGGCACACCTTGAGGAACAGTTACATCAACATGCCAAATTGGAATTTAATTCATCAAGCTATTTTTGAGATACTGTCTCAAAGTAGTGTGAAGATGACACTGACCATGTATGTCTTCCATCATAGCTGCTGGTGACACAAACTAATGCAACCTTAAACTCATAAGTTTATAAAATATCAGCAATTTATAAATTTTTAATTTACCTTACAAAAGAGACCATTTTTGGTGGATATATGTACATGATGAATATCAATGTAAAAAGTCCTAATTAGCATAAAAAATGTCTTCCAAACACCAAAAATATTGTCCCAACCTTAAACTCAAAGTTTGTTTACACTACTGTATATTGTAGCGAGTTTAAGGTAATCTTTTCCTGAAGGTTCTGTTCAAGGTTTGTTACATCCACAACTGAAACATGCCTAGAATTGCACAATATTTGAAACACTGTTCAAAAATTACCAGACTTAAGTGAATATAATTCCGTTATTACCGGGAGTTTAAGGTCACATTACTGTATGGCACTTACCTATGGCCAGTTACATACACATGCAAAAGTTGAATAAAATTTCTGAAGTTATTTTCAGTATACTCCATGGATAAATAAAAAAACGTAAACTGGACATAAGTTTTTTATATGTGGGAGTTTATGGTCACCTTAAAATAGGGCATACCAATTCAAATTTGGCATGTGGTTGAAACTAGTTTTCAAGATGTTCCCTTTTTGAAAGTGACCTTAAACTCCCATGTACAAAAGAATTATGCTGAGTTTAAGTTTTTTATTTTGCCATATTGTATACTGAAAATAACTTGACAGATTTCATTTTTTGCATGTATATGAAACCGGTCATAGCTAAGTTTCACACATTAAGGTCACCTTAAACTCCCACTAATAACAGAATTATATTCACTTTAAGTTTGCCCATTTTTGAACAGTATTTCAAGTACTATGCAAATCTAGGCATGTTTAAGTTGTGGATGTTACAAACCTTGAACAGAATCTTCAGTAAAAGATTACCTTAAACTTCACCACAACTGCAAACTACCATTGAGTTTAGGGTTGGGACAATTTTTTTGATCTTTCAAAGATGTTTGATGTGCTAATTGAAATTTTTTCATTTATATTTAGCACGTACATATATTTAGACAAAAAGGTAAGCTTACAATTAATTGCTGATATTTTAGAAACTTATGAGTTTAAGGTTGTAACAGTGTGAATCACATATAGGACCAGCATCGTTATCACACTTTGTTTCTGGAAAATGTCAAAAATTTCTTGTATGATGAAATTCAAATTTGGCATGTGGATGTTACAAGTCATCGCTATGTACCCTAGTTTAAGATGACCTTAAACACCCCCTAATAACAAATATAGATTGAATTTAACGTTTTTTGATTTGTGGGCAATAGCTTAACAAGGGAACAGTGGCTGTCTTTCAGACAATCACAAAGTCGAATCTTAGATTAAAGTTGAGTTAAAGCCAAAATAATAGATATCAATTTATTGTGTTTAGATAACAATATACATATACCACAAGGGTAACAAGGAGAGAGCTCATTAGTACCCAATAACTTTCAAGATGTTTAATAGTGTTTTTGAATAGAATAATGTCATTTACCAAGACTGTTAAAATGTGTTTTTGTTGCGTTAATACATCCTATCCAATGGACAATTGCTTTACCGGTCGGCGCGACCGGTCCCGCCAAACGCCATGAAAAGACGTCCTGTATATAATACAGGCAGGACCGGTCATGGAGTGTGCATGCGCTAGGTGTCGCCTCGTACTTCCTTCCTGTCTAGAAAGCGTGATGTCATAGTATCTTTTTCATTTGGCGTGTGGAGTGTGCAGACGTGTTTTCTACAGAGAGACATTTTGAAATTTATCTGCGAATTCATCCATTTTATTTCACATTTACGTATTTCTACTGAAGTACTGATCATTTCGTCCCCAGGACAGAAGAGAGGCACGTGTGGCCACGTTATGGCTTTGTTTGATGGCCATTTGAAATGTGCAAGATGTCGGGACAAGGGGGTTGGCGAAGACAACTGTGTTCTCAAGAAAGACTGCCCTATTTGTAAAACCATTACACCAGAGCAGGTCCAGCAACTAGCCACCCCCACATACAGAGATAGGAAGAACAAAGAGAAGAAAATGGTTTCGTCCTCCCCTACCCCCACTCTCGTGGACCCTTCACACATAAGTGTTTTGGGTAAAGTAGAGGGAGGGAAGGCTAATGTCAAGCCTGAAACCACGCCTGCTGGAAAGAAGAAAAAGAGAAGCGTTTCCCCCAAGCCTTCTCCCAGATCCAGCAAGAAGCCCAGTACCAGCAGCAGACCTTCATCTGAAGATTTGAAGAATCTAGATGATAAATGGGCTGAGAGATTTGCAAGGCTGGAAGCAATTAACGGATAGACAACAAACCAGGAAAAGTCGTGGCAAGCCCTCAACTTTCTCTAAGGGCTAAGGGTTCAAAGCTGCGTAAATGATAATCAATGTGTAGCTTCTGTGACCGGACTGAAGGACTCTGTGTATGTTTCCGGTCAAACAGGCTTGAACCCTTCACCAGTGATAGCCGGGGACAAGAAAGTGACTGTAACTTCTCATGTAGACTTTTGTGTTGCAAATGATCATTCTGTTACCAGGTTGCCACAAAAGAAAGGTGTAAATCCCAATTATTGTTACAAGTACACAGAAATAAAATATGTGAAAGATGTTTCTTGTGTAGGTCCCTTGAGTTCTGCAAATCTTGTCACAAATGCCCCACCTGTTGTTGGGGCAAGATTTCACAATTTTTTGGAGAAATGGGAAGTTCTGGGTTCAAGTCCAAAAGTAGTCACCACGCTCAGAGAGGGTTACACCCTCCCCTTCCGGTTCAGACCGAACCTAACCAGGTCACCAACTGTCATAAGCAACTACCAGAACCCATCCAAACAGGCCCACCTTTTAGAGACACTGTATCAGCTGGTGAACAAAAATGCAGTAGAACCGGTAGCAAACCAAAACTCACTAGGGTTTTACAACCGGCTATGTTTGGTACCCAAAACCAACAACCGGTGGAGACCGGTCCTGGACCTGAGCACCTTGAACACCTTTCTAAACACAGAGTCGTTCAAAATGGAGACCCCAGAGACAATAAGGACCTCCCTACAGTCGGGGGAGTGGGTCACATCCATATACTTCAAAGACGCATACTTCCATATACCAATTCACAGTCAGTCCAGGAAGTACATGCGTTTTCACATCCGGGACCAGTCCTACCAGTTCAAAGCCCTACCCTTTGGCCTGTCCACAGCACCCATGGAGTTCACAGTGGTGGCCAAAGAAGTCAAACTGATGACTTTACAGAGGGGTATAAAAATCCACAAGTACCTAGACGACTGGTTGGTGAGAGCCACATCCCACCAAACTTGTCTCCAGGATACACAGACCTTGGTAGCTCTCTGTCGAGAACTAGGTTGGCTGGTGAACAAGGAGAAGTCAGAACTGGAGCCAAAACAGGTTTTCAACTTCGTAGGTTACCAGTTCAACCTCAGGGAGGGCAAGGTCAGACCTACACCAGAGCGTTGGCAGACCTTAACAGACAAGATACTGTCAATCCTGTCCGGTCCGGTGTGCCCGGTCCGGCAGTTTATGTCCCTCATAGGACTTCTCACAGCCACAGAAAAGCAAGTCCACTTAGGTCATCTTCACATGAGACCCATACAGTGGCACTTGAAAAACAACTGGAGGGTACCGGAATCACTAGAAAAGGGGATACCCGTCCCCAGATCGCTCCACCCCCACTTAAGATGGTGGCTGGAGGAAAGCAATGTGCTTCCAGGTCAACCATTACACCCTCTAAAACATGCTCTGCAGATATTTACAGACGCATCAAAAGAAGGGTGGGGTGCTCACTTAAACGAACGCACTGCACGGGGAACCTGGTCCCTTCCGGAAAGCAAGTTACACATAAACCACTTGGAACTAAAGGCGGTCTTTATGCCCCTAAAAGAGTTCCAAGACCTCTGTTCAAACAACATAGTCCTGGTAGCCACAGACAACACAACAGTGGTTGCCTATATCAACAAAGAAGGGGGCATGAAGTCGGGCTCCCTGTGTGCCCTACTGTCCTGGTGCACCAGGAAACAGGTAACCCTCAAGGCACGTCACATCCCCGGCCAGCTGAACGTGATAGCAGACAAGCTATCCAGACTTGGTCACACAATTCAAACAGAGTGGTTCCTTCACCCAGAAGTGTTTCAAGCTATATGGTCCACCAGGTTGAACAACCAACTTCCACAGTTTGTGTCACCGGTTCCAGACCCCCAAGCTTTTGCAGTGGATGCACTCAGCCTGTCTTGGGAAAATCTGGACCCATATGCCTTCCCACCAGCAACCATCTTGGGCAAAGTGGTGGAGAGGTTACAGGACTACCCCTGCAATAGGATCATTCTGATTGCACCAGGGTGGCCCTACATGCCCTGGTTTTGGGATCTGGTGGCAATGTCCAGTCAGATCCGTCTGTGTCTGTCCAACCTGCCCAATCTGGTATCTCAACCTTTCAACCAGACCCTGCACTGGAACCTGTCAAACCTGAACGGACATGCCTTGCTCCTAGAACCACAGCAATCAAGGAGCAGGGGTTCTCTGAGGCAGTGGCAGCACGAATTGAGGCTCCTCAAAGAGGATCAACCAGATCTGTCTATGAGGCAAAGTGGACCATTTTTGCAAAGTGGTGCCTCAGTAATCAGGTGGACTTCAGGGCACCACCTCTAAAAGCCATAGCTCACTTCCTGTTGCACCTGTTTCAGGATAGGAAGTTGCAACCTGGTACCATTGATGGTTACCGATCAGCCATTGCTGACAAATTGGGCAACTCTACAATTAATATCAGCAAAGATGGGAATCTCACCCATCTCCTGGATAGTTTCCATAGAGACAGGCCCAAGGGCAGGAGGGGTATACCCTCCTGGAACCTGTCCCTGGTCTTACACCAGCTGACTAAGGCTCCCTTTGAACCTTTAACAGAGGCCTCACTAAAACACTTGACCTTCAAGACTGTTTTTCTGCTGGCGCTGGGTTCTGGTAAGCACAGGAGTGAGATCCATGCTTGGCTACATAAAAACATCAGACACCAGTCAGACTGGTCTAAGGTGTCCATGTACCCCTCACCAAGCTTTCTATCCAAGAATCAGCTGGCTAAGGAGGGTCCAAATAGTGTGGCTCCAGTGGTCATACCAGCCCTGGCCCCCACTCTGGATAAGTCACTCAAGGGTCCTTGTGTCCAGTCAGAGCCCTTTGCTATTACTTGGACAGGACCTCAGATCTTAGGCAGAGCAAGGAGTTGGTCTTTGTCTCCTTCAAGAAAGGTTTTGATAAAGACATCTCACCTGCCACCATCTCCTCATGGATCAAACAAACTGTGATCCTTTCCTATGAGCTCTCTGACCAGGAAGCCCTTACACTGCATCAGGTCAAAGCCCATGATGTCAGGGCCTTTGCTGATTCTAAGGCCTTCCAATCCAGGGTCTCCTTAGAGCAGATTCTGTCAGCCTGCCACTGGAAATCCCATAACACCTTCACAGAATTCTATCTGAAGGATGTGGCTTGGGCTGATACAGAGCTTTTTCATTTAGGGCCAGTGGTGGCTGCCCAACAGGTCCATCACCACCAAGCCCAAAAATGAGGAGATATGTAAATATGTATATATGTACATAGCTTGTACAATTGTATATAATATAAAAAAAACAAAGAAACTCTGACTTGCTTCCTTTGGGAAGTTTATTTCTTATGGGACTGAACTCAACCCTCTCTTCCTACTCTCAGATCAGGTCTAAGAAAAAGGAGGGGGGGCAACTTTGGTAGACTCCCGGATTACCGGTTAGTCTTAGCCTTCCTTGACCTTTGGGGGGTCATCTGACCCTAGGTCAACTGGGCCTTCTCAACTTTGTTTTGTTTATGAGTTCACTTGAGTCCCTAGTAACTTACCCGCCTACCAAGTTGTGGTTATTCAGCAATTGTCCATTGGATAGGATGTATCAACGCAATAAAATTGTTTAATATGTCTTAATATGTTTAGACAACAAAAAAGATGCTATGACATCACGCTGTCTAGACAGGAAGGAAGTATGAGGCGACACCTAGCGAATGCACACTCCGTGACCGGTCCTGCTGGTATTATATACAGGACGTCTTTTTCTGGCGTTTGGCGGGACCGGTAGCACTGACCGGTAAAGCAATTGTCTATTGGATAGGGTATTAACTTATAAAAATTTAATTTACTTATTAAATTTGCAATTTTATGATAGATTTACAAATGAAAATCCTAACAGAGAAGGCAATAACCTTTTCTGAGGGAGAAATTCTAAATAGATTTGCAGAACCCGAATCACTTTATTAAATTAGTCGTGTGGTGTCTGTCATGAAACTGCTACTGTCCACATGCTTTCATGTGTAGAGCCACCAGATGAATACTTTTTTGTGATCCAAAATAAACTGTATCTCATCATAAAAACTTATAATCACCATGCATGGCTTTTTCATTATACATTTTAAACAGTGACCTATAAATGAAGATAAATACTGATCATTACATATTCCATATATTTTCTAATTAATGCCCCTTTACTTTAATATTAAATTTATAATGAGAGTGTCTGTGATTAATACACCAGACAACACTGTTCCATGCTAACTTTTGATTCACTGAGCCAAAAATATTTGAATCATGTGGTTTAATTTCTGCCTCATTTATGGTAGAAATTGATGCTGAATGCATGGAATTTCATTGACACATGTTACATACAGTTAGTTAAGATTTCTATGTATACATGACACTTTCAAGACATATAGTTGGCTCAGTTTCTGTTGCATCTATTTGCAGAGTAATCAATACTAGGTAATTCTAACTCTAATAGTATTTCTATAGCATTTAATCTCTATCTAAAGACAGTTACTGGGTTGAAGTATGGATGGACTGGACCCCAGATTCCAAGACACATTAAACAGATTCCGAGGAACATCAAACAAGAAAAATCAGAAAACAACAATTATTAAGGATGAGACATTACAGGTGAAAAGCTGAAGGTTGTGAAGTAAGCTTCACATTTGTAAAATAAGATTATAGGAGACATGGTGGGTGAGCTATAAATCATAGTTCTCAGTATCAAAAATATAAGTAGATTTCTGATACAAGAGTTAAAGGTAAATTTGTCTTTTATTTCTATATGGTTAACTTGCACGAATAATATAATTGACTTTAAGTTATTCAATAAAACATAATTTATAAATATTGTATGATCAGTAAGCTAATAATGAGGCCTTGTTCCAAGGTTTCATCATAAGTCAAATGTTAGTTTTCCCGATTTCATCATGTATTGTCATAAGGTTGGTACTTGCTTGCCTTGGCATTCATGGGCATATGCTCTACTTCCCTTTCCACATTCAAAGATTATCTATACAATGGTGCAAGTGAATTTTAGATCAACACCATTTTTTAAATTAGTACTTAAAATGTACTTAAGTTGTCTTAACATGGCTGATGAAAGACAGATTTTGGGGCTGTCTAATACTTCAAATCATAACTTTGAAAAAAGCCTTAACTTTGCACAAAACAGAAGACAATTTATATCTTCATATTCACTTGCCACTGCAAAAATTTACATGTTGTGACATAACAAAGATTGATTTATTGCCTTGTCTGTTGTAAAAGTTACATTTGTACTAGCGCTAAGGCCAATACTAGTGTCAATATTTTGGTTCTACTGGTTTAACTCCTGACAAATGACATTGTAAAGGGTCTGCTTAATATTACCATGGTTGACATATATGATGGAACCTTTACTTGATATTAAACAAAATCTAATCATAGAAAATATGTTGCCTACTGTAGTCACTGTTACGTTAGTATTCACCCAAAGTAAAAACATCATGTTAATGTTTTATGACTATTTGATAGTGTTTTGCAGATGGTAGAATGTTATCTAGGGCTTCCCTGTAATTAAGTTAATTTCCCTGGGTTCAATTAAATGAATTATGGTATTTCATCAATTACAAGTTTAAAGGACAAGGTGTGATCTATAACAACCAGAAACAATTTAAACTAATTCTGTATATATGTATAACTTTATACATAACACATCCCATGACTTTCAGGTGCAAGCACCAGAGATCCTCAATATTGGTACTCTACATTATATTTAAAGAGGCTTACATGGTTTATACACATCTCTTATGTGGCTACACAACTGCTCACAACAGTAGATCTGTCCAAATATCACCCTGAATATTGAACACAACATTAAGTACAGACTTTGGTTTTCCCTTTGGAATATTTTTACCAGGAGACAGATACAGGCTGTCAAGGACAAAAGACATTCCCTAAAATGCAAATTTTAAACACACAACAGGTATGAAAAAGTTCATATTATGTACTATATGTGACTTGTAAAACTGATGAAATACCAATTAAAAGTACATGTGTCACACATACACATTGATACCATTCCCATGTAAACTATTTTCAATTAATTTTCTGACTGTGTGTTCATGACAAAGGCCACTTTTCTGAACTTTTATTTGTGCAAAAACTTTGAATAACCACCAACACAAGCATAAAAGACTGTTTATTGAATAATGTCTATTGAACCTATTCGTATGTCTGGAAGTCATGTGTTGAAGAACCAGACATTTATATTGGGGAAAATATCTCCGCTGAGCACCAGAAGACAAAGAAAAAGACAAAAGATTTCCTACATCCTGGTACTTTGCAAGAAGTTAGACAAAGGCTAGACAGTGTATTCATTTCATAAACTGCACATTAAAGAAAATATTAAACAAACACAGCATCAGAGATGCCCGTACCCCACAGCTGGGAAAATAGTTTTCAACACTATGAGATATAGAAGTCGCGAAACAGTACACAGCTTGGGATACTTTCAGAGCAGTGTCAGTGTCCAAATAATGTTCAAGTAGAGAAAATAACATCTAAGAGAAAGAAATTGCATGTAAAGAATAAGTATTAAAATAAGACAATTCAGTAAACTAAAAATTATGAAGATTTAAGACTTCTCCCATTTTGATTTTCATTTGTATGGTCGAATTATGGTTTGGATGTTTTGAATATTACCCATACACACGGATGTAGCAATACATCCTTTTATGTGGAATTGGGGCAAAACCTGTGGCTCACTTGATGCAATACCATCTGTTACATTGGGAAGTTGCAAAAGTAAAACAGTTAATGACTTCTAATATGACTTTAACAGTGCTTAATCTACACCAAAAGACACCCAAAGGTGCAACAACCAATATTCAAGTAAAAAGATATAAGAGAGATATAAGAGAGATAAATAGTATCAGATATCCTCGTAGAGACATGCAATAGCATCAGATATGCAAGATCAAAGGTCAAATCCAGGTCACACCATGACGTTGCACACATATAACCCTTGACCAATGTCCCTACCAAATATCAACTTCCTAAATCTTATGGTTTCCAAAATATAGCCCAGACAAGGCATTATAGGTCAAGGTCACTACAGCAAGGTCAAATCAAGGTCACACCATGATGATTTACATCTACACACCCTAGCCAATGTCCCTACCAAGTATCAACTTCCTACACCTTGCGGTTTCCGAGATATAGCCCGGACAAGATTTTATAGGTCAAGGTCACTACAGCAAGGTCAAAGGTCAAATCAGTGTCACGCCATGACGTTGCACACCTACACCCCCTAACCAATATTCCTACCAAGTATCAACTTCCTACACCTTACGGTTTCCGAGATATAGCCCGGACAAGATTTTATAGGTCAAGGTCACTATGGCAAGGTCAAATCAAGGTCACATCATGACGTTGCACACCTACACCCCCTAACCAATGTCCCTATCAAGTATCAACGTTCCTACACCTTACGGTTTCTGAGATATAGCTCGGACAAGTTTTTTAAACTCAAGGTCACTACGGCAAGGTCAAATCAAGGTCAGACCATGACGTTGCACAACTACACCTCCTAACCAATGTCCCTACCAAGTATGAACTTCCTACACCTTACGGTTTCTGAGATACAGCCCGGACAAACTTTTTCCCGCCACCCACCCATTCGGACACCATGGGTGAAAACAATACCCCGACAGCCCTGAAGGGCTGTGGGGTAAAAACCAAAATGACAGAGTATATACAGTATCTCTTATATTTAATATATGTGTATAGATATTGCATATATCTTTAGCTTTTAGAGGATAAAATGGCATTTTTTTAAATAACAATCAGCACCCAGTACACAACTCGAATCCAAGATTCGACTAAAAATGGCTTCACAGATTCAAATCAAATTAGGTATGTGGGTGTAAGTGGTCTTTAAGGTGTGGCCTATTTTAAGGTGACCTTAAACTCCTAGTGACAACATAATTATATTGAATTTAATTTCTGAGAGTATTTGAAAGCTGCATTTGTATTTGGTATATTCATGTGTCTAGTCCTGAAGGTGTGCCCTATTTTAAGGTGACCTTAAACTTTAAAATTTTAATTACTTAAATGTCACTTTTATAAGCTACAAGCTTACCATGTGGGACTGAATGCTAACTCGGGAGGCCACAGGATTCTAGCCAACGACCAAGAAAAATGGACGTTTGGATTTGACTGAGTCTGTGTTTTAGTGTGTACCATAGCAGTGTCGTTTGGTGATTCGTCCTTCTTCTCTCGTAAATTTAGCCCGTAGCCCCTCAGCAGGAATACAGCGGGGAGGCAGGGTGGGATTTTCTTCAGTCCCACATGGTAAGCTTGTAGCTTATAAAACTTACATTTAAGTAATTAAAATTTTCAATTTTATTGAGCTACAATAGCTTACCATGTGGGACTGAATACTAACTTTTTTGTCCATTTTTCTTGAATTTAGAATTAAAAAATATACCAATGTATTGCCAAATTACCAGTCTGAGCCCCAGTTCTAAATGTTGGGTCTGTAAGTACCCCAAAACCAAAATTTAATAAATGACAGTACGGGTACTGTCTGGATGTTTTCAGAGAAGAGAGTGCAGCCGTGCTCACTCAAGATAGTAGCCCCTAAGGGCATCACTGACATGAATACAATTTTTACCACTCTAAATATGAGATTATGGTACACTGATAAACATTAAATACATTATACAGTTAAGAGATAGGAGATAGATAAGAGACCTTACCGTAAACATCTGAAGAGGTAACCAATACCTAGACCCTGGGATAGAATCCTGAAGACTTGGCTGCAGCGGGTGTGCCCCCCTTCTTTTCTCCCCGAAGATGAGTATGCTGAGGGGAAGGGTCTAGGACTTGTTGTGCCGCTACTACTGGTCCCAGATACATATTGTTGTCGTTGTCTGACCAAGTAAGGTCTTTTAGGTAAAAATTTGTAAATGTGTTGTGAGCTTTCCAGTGACACGCTTGCATGATTTGGTCCACCGATACCCCACCGTAAAAGGCCTTAGAGGCTGCGAAGGCCCTAATGTAATGCGCTTTGACTTGGACCAGGTCCAAGGCTTGTTGATCTGCTTGTTTATAACAAAGTAGGATAGTTTGTTTTAGCCAAGAAGAGAGTGTAGCGGGTCTGAGGTATATCCTTTCTTAAAGGAGATGAAGAGAAGGGATCAAGACCCTCTTAGGTCTTTGGTTTGATCCAAATAGTACCTCAGGGCCCGTACCGGACACAAGGTCCTGTCTTCTTTGAATTGTCTATCTACAATGGTAGTTAGAGCAGGAATAGACACCGGAGACGCACTTTGAGAACCTTCTCTTGCTAGTTGGTTTTTGGCTATGAAATCTGAAGAGGGGAACAAAGCAACCTTTTCCCATTGGCCTAGATTAGATACTTTGTTTGCAACCCACGCATGGATTTCACTGCGGCGCTTGCTGGAGGCCAAAGCTAGCAAGAAAGCAGTTTTGAGAGTAAGATGTTTGAGGTCTGTGTCTTTCATAGGCTCAAAAGGTGCTTTTGTGAGCTCATTGAGAACAACAGAAAGGTTCCACTGAGGAAGGTTTCTGGAACTTTTTGGACGATCCCTGTGAAAACTGGAGAGTAACCTGTTAAGGTCTGAACTTTGAGAGATATGGAATTTTCTCTGCACCATTTCTCAAATAGGGCCCACTTTGACTTGTAGATGGTCCTTGTTGATGATCTCTGAGGGGCAGCAATTCTCTCTTCCACCTCCACGAAGAAGCCTTGTTCTTGGAGCTGTCCACTCCTAGACACCAGGTGTGGAGGTTGAGATGCTGAGGATTGCTGTGGAACACATAATTGTGGGACTGTTTGAGAAGAGTTCTTGACATTGGAAGTTGAAGTGGGATCTCTGTTGAAAGCTGCACTAGGTCCCAAAACCAGGGCATCCCTGGCCAGCCTGGGGCTATTACAATGATCAGGCAACTGGATTGCCTGACTTTTTGGATCACCCTGTGAAGAAGAGCCATCGGAGGGTAAGCATAAGCAGTGAGACCCGTCCAGTTTATGTTCAGAGCATCTATGTCCGAAGCATTTTGGTCTCGGACTGGAGACACGTATAGTCGAACTTTGTGGTTCAGGCGAGTGGCAAAAAGATCTACATGAAGAGTGACCCACTTGAGACAGATCTGTTTGAACACCTGCGGATGCAGTGACCATTCTGTTGACTGCACTTGGTTCGACCTGGACAGGTCGGCCATCACATTCAGACACCCTGGAATGTATCTGGCTTTTAATGTTATCTGGTAATGATGGCATCAGGTCATGATCTTCCACAGGAGGGTGCACATCTCTGCCGAGTGGGTTCCTCCTTGTTTGTTCATGTAGGCCACTACTGTTGAGTTGTCTGTAGCAACCAACATTGTTTGGTTTTGACACAGGTCCTTGAACCTTTGAAGGGCCAGAGAAACCGCCTTCAGCTCTAGAACATTTATGTGTAGCCTTTTTTCCCTGTCTCACCACAGACCTTCTGCAGAGGTTTGATCTAAGTGAGCGCCCAGCCTTCGTTTGAGGCGTCTGTAAAGAGTTGGATACTTTGGGATGAAGGTCTGCACCTTTCATCATGTTTGTGGGATTTTGCCACCATTCTAGGTGTGCTGAAATGGTTTCTGTCCACGGAAGGAGGCTGTCCAATGACTGAGGAAATCTCCAGTGCTCCTTGAAGTGAAACTGAAAGGGCCTCATGTGAAGACGTCCCTCCAGGACCATTTGCTCCATTGAGGCAAGCAACCCAATTAGCGACATCAAACATCTTGTAGTCAAAACATGTTTTGACTTGAGTCGTAGGATCAAATCTTGAAGTTTGAGTGATCTACTCTCTTGAGTAGGTTTTACAAGGGCTGAATCTAGATGGTATTCGTAGCCCACAAACGAAAACACTTTAGTAGGTTTTAGTTCGGACTTCTCCTGATTTATTATCCACCCTAAGGACTGAGTTAGGTCCACCACTGTCTGAGTGTTTACTTGTGCTTCTTCCTGGGACTGGGCCCTGATCAGCGAGTCGTCCAGGTATTGGTGAAATCTGATTCCCTTTGACAGGGCCATCAGCTTCACCTCTTTTACAATCATTGTAAAGATCTGAGGGGCTGTGGCTAGTCCAAAGGGAAGGGAAGTGAAATGAAACACTTGCGACTTGTGGCAAAACCTTGAGTGTGGGTGGAAGGGGATGTGAAGGTAGGCGTCTGATAGGTCTATCGACACCCATTCCCCTGGAATCAGAGAGGCCCTGATGGACTGTGATGTTTCTATTTCGAACCTTTCTACAAGTAGGAAGGTGTTGAGCCTGCTTAGGTCTATTACTGGACTCCACCTTTGGTGAGGCTTGGGTATAAGAATTTATAAGATTTTACATCTTCTACCCTTTCTATTGTGTTCTTTGACAGAAGGGACTGGATACAAGAGCTAGTTCTTTTTGGAGGGCCTTGTAACCTGATTGAATCAGTGGGGCTCTGACTAAATTTGGTCTTGAGATGAATGGAAGAACGTAACCATTGGTGATAATATTTAACACGTTGTTTGAACATTTGTTTGTGAGCCAGTCTCTTCTGAAAGAATGGAGGCGACCTCCTACTGGTGGACTGAGGGTGGCTTGAAAGGAGTCATTGGGAGGAGGGGTTTCCACGCCCTCGTCTCCTTGAGTGGGTCGAAAACGGCCCCTGAAGCCTCATGAGTTTGATTTCCCCCTACTTGAGGAAAACGATTGGTTACTGCTTGGAGAAGAATTGCCCCCGTAGGGGCGTTTGATGTAGGAGCCTCTTTTCTTGTGGTGGGGACCACGAAAGGGCTTGTTTCTGTGGGGTCCAAAACCCTGAGAGTCTTTAGGGGTGCCTTTTTAAAGGAGGAAGTCTTCTCCATCCTTCACTAACTGAGACTTGAAAAGAGGAGTAGGCCTGGGAAGGGCGAGTTCCTCAGTTCTTGATGTCTCAAGTCCCCTAAATGTGGTTGAAGAAAAGGGTCATTTCGGCCTCTTGTCTCAGAAGGCCAGTGTTGCCCATAGTATAGGGCTCCCTCTGGAGTATGTGGGCTATAGATTTGCTGAGGCAGGCTAAGTCTCTCTGTTGAATAAGAATTCTCTTATTCATGATTTCAAAATAATCACAGGCGTTATCATAACCACGTCTGACAGCTCTTTTGGGGATCGGCACCCTTTTAAATTTGGCTCTTGACCTGTTTGAAGGTAGCCTTGATACTGTGCTGACACTTCTCTATAACAGTGTTACAGGAGGCAGTCCTAGCGAAAGTAGCTGTGAAGTTGATGGTAGATAGATTCTGCCTAGCTTGATGTTTAAGTTCCTTAAGAACTTGTGGGGGAACCTTGCCCACAGGGGCCCTAGAGGGCTGTGGGGAAATACAGATTTTAGCAAAATCTGTATTGAGTTCTTGAAGCTTATCTTCAAAACAAGGTTGTCCCACTTTGTAGTATTTGGCTGTTGAAGCCAGGGGTTTTATGTATTTACCCTCAGGTAAATTAGAGGCCAAGAAATTCAAACTTCTCAAAAGCATCTTTGAGAATGGGGTTTAAAGGCAGCATAGCAGAAGGGCCTCTTGGCCTAAGCTCCTGTTGGCCTTTCTTGTCGTCCAGGCCTAGCACAGTGGTAGAGGACCTAGGCAAGGTCTTCCTCCTAAAAATTTCCACTTCCTCAGCATATTGTAAAGGCTGGATCTGTGCTATCCTAATGTTCAGGCTTGGGAGGAGCCTGCTGTTGAGGTTTTGTAGAATTTTTAATTGGGACAGAGGACTCCTCTACCTCTGAAGAAGACGACTGAAAATAATACTTTGCCCGTGCCTTATGCTTCTTTTTGTCAGAATGTTTTTTGGCTTTTGAACAAACCCTTTTAGGTTGTTACAACTCGGAATGATAATCCGAGTGGTCAGATTCAAGATCCTCGGACTGGGCACTTTGAGTGGACTTTGGAGGAAGTGGAGGTCCATAATGGTCTGTGTCCATTGGTTGAGCATCCGAGTGGTCGGATGCCCAAGTCGTGGAAATTGAAGTCTGAGTCGTAATCGGGTCAGGCTGTTTACTGGGTCCAGCTTTAGGTAGAGTCGGACGTCTGAACTACATCCGACTCGGAGGCTTTTTTCATTGAGTGCCTTTCGTCTCTGAGAGACTTCACAGCCTCCAGCATGGACGTCTGAAAATCCCCCATTTGTTGTTAAGTTGGATGTTAAATTGACTACCCAGGGATTTTTCTAGTCTACTCTATATTTTGCTCTGCAATGCAGTACCTGGGGTGGGTGGGACAGTTTGTGGAGTTTTTAATGATAAAGATTCGAAATGCAGGGGTTGGGGGCAGGGGGGGGAAGAAAATAGATTTTCAGCAACACCCTCAAGGTCTGCTTGAGAGCTACAAAACGCCTCCACATCGTCATCCAGTAAGTCAAGATAATCTCCCTTGCTAGTATTACAAGGATCCGATGTCTTCTGTTTCCTGACGTAACAACGCCTATGTTTAATCTTAATTTGCTGTCCCTCAGAGAAACTTGCAAAAATATTGCATAGAGACTGATTGGTGACACAGGAGTCGTCTCCCTTGCCAGATGCCCCGCATGTGGGGCAATCATTGTGAGTCGAATGGGAAACAGGAGTGAAGGCATTTAGATGATCTTGGCTTTACACTCGTTTGGTGGGTAGACATTTTTACTACAATAAAATAATCCTAGCAGAAATGCGGAAAACTCACAAAACACAAATATTTAAGCAAATACTTATCCTGTGTAATTCAAAATATATCAGAATAGTCTTTATAATAAAAAGAAGCAAATAGCTGAAAATTAACATCCAACAATACGAATATTCTGAGAAAACAGTAAAAATCTTGAGAGGTATTTCAAACGCTTTCCAATATGGCGGCCAACAAGAGAAGGACGAATCACCAAACGACACTGCTATGGTACACACTAAAACACGGACTCGGTCAAATCCAAACGTCCATTTTTCTTGGTTGTTCGCTGGAGTCCTGCGGCCTCCCGAGTTAGTATTCAGCCCCACATGGTAAGCTATTGTAGCGCAATAAAATTGAAATTTTAATTACTTAAATGTAGCTTTTATAAGCTACAAGCTTATCATGTGGGACTGAATGCTGTTCTCGGATGGCCGCCAGGCCCGGCCAACGTCTAAGAAAAACAGACATTTATTGTTGGCTGTAGCCACAGGTTGTCGTCACGTGACCTACCCCATTTGTCTTCTCCTTCCTCCTTGAAATTTTAACCCATACACCCTCAGCTGTAATACAGCGGGGAGGCAGGGTGGGACTCTTCTCAGTTCCACATGGTAAGCTTGTAGCTTATAAAAGCTACATTTAAGTAATTAAAATTTTCAGTTTTATTACGCTACAATAGCTTACCATGTTGGATGGAATGCTGAATCCAACCGCCCGGTGGCGGGATTACAGCTGAGACTGGAAGATATGTTTGTTTTTCTTAGATTTTAGATGGAATAAGGAGAATGAAAGTTATAAAATACCAGTCTGAGTCCCATTTACAGTGCCCCAAACCCGAGGGCTGGGCCTGTAAGAAGCCAAAAACCCTAAAAATGATTGACAGTGCTAATAAACTGTCTGGGTGTTTTGACAGGAGAAAGAGGTGTAGCCAAAGTACACTTAGGTGGGGTAAAGCCCCAAGGGCTATCACGGAAGGCATCTGAGCCTAAGGCTCAGAGATACCAAACTTTTTGCCACCCAAAAGGAGATTAATGACAACCTAAAGGTCCTTAATACATTATACAATTAATACTAAAGCTAAAAGAATATAAAGAACATACCCGACCTTACCCGAAACACTCTGATGAGGTAAACCTATACCTAGACCCTGGGATTAGACTTCTGAGGGGAAGGGTCTAGGACCTGTTGTGCCGCTACTACTGGCCCCAGATACATATTGTTGTCGTCTGACCAAGTAAGGTCTTTTAGGTAAAAATTTGTAAATGTGTTGTGAGCTTTCCATTGATAGGCTTGCATGATTTGGTCCACCGATACCCCACCGTAAAAGGCCTTAGAGGCCGCAAAGGCCCTAATGTCATGCACTTTAACCTGGACCAGGTCCAAGGCTTGTTGGTCTGCTTGTTTATAACAAAGTAGAATGGTTTGTTTCAACCAAGAAGAGAGAGTAACGGGTCTGGTGTCAGAGGTATGTCCTTTCTTGAAGGAGATGAAAAGGAGGAACCGAGACCCTCTCAGGTCTTTGGTTCAATCCAAATAGTACCTCAGGGCCCGCACCGGACACAGGGTCCTGTCTTCTTTGAATTGTCTATCTACAATGGTAGTCAAAGCAGGAATAGTCACCAGAGACTTTGAGAACCTTCTCTTGCTAGTTGGTTTTTGGCTATAAAGTAGTGTTCTCAAAATACCCTTTTTGGTGGGACCGGGTAGGTATTGATTTCAACGGGCGGGTACCCGGGTACTCGCGCCGATGGGCGATAATAGGTGATAGTACAAAAACCTCCACATTTACAAACTCAAAACTTACACAAACAATGGGATCCAACCATTTGCTTTATTTCTTGTCGGCCACCTTTTTTGCATTCAAAACAGTACGACACAGAAGAAATTTTAACCAAGAGAAGATTTCTCTACATTCAAAACACAGTTGTTTATTGCAGTGTCCATAAAAGTGGAGTCACATGACCTATCAGTAAAGCATTCACTGTTGCTCGAATGTAGTTTCGGAATTGAAACTTTTATTTTTTTTCAGGCAGGTAAGTGAACTTAATTGATGCTAAATTATGAATTACTGTTTGAAAATATTGTATTTTTATTTATTTAAGGTGTGCATGTCACTATATAGGCAATATACAACGTTTCATGTATCCGCAATTAGGTAACTGTGTTAATATACTGACGATTTTCAAAGGGTATCGGCATTTGACAATGCATAAACAACCAAAATAAAAGACAAATAAAATACTATAAATGGTGTATAAGGGTGAGCAACCATTACTCTTGTGCATTTTAATTAAATAGTTTCATTTTTAGGTGAATTTATGAAGTCGAGATATGTCTGTACTCGGTAAGCCAAAGTGGGCGATATTGACAGTAGTTTCGGGTACTCGGGTATGTGATTTCAGATTTGGGTAAATATTCAGGGTTCGGGTACCCGGATATCCGGATACCCGTTGAGATCACTACTATAAAGTCAGAAGAAGGGAACAAGGCAACCTTTTCCCATTGGCCTAGATTAGATACTTTGTTTGGAACCCAGGCATGGATTTCGCTGCGGCGCTTGCCGGAGGCCAAAGCTAGCAAGAAAGCAGTTTTGAGAGTTAGATGTTTGAGGTCTGTGTCTTTCCTAGGCTCAAAGGGCGCTTTTGTGAGCTCATTGAGAACAACAGAAAGGTTCCACTTAGGAAGATTTCTGGAACTTTTGGGACGATCCCTGTGGAAACTGGAGAGTAACCTATGAAGGTCTGCATTATGTGCAATATGGTGGGCCGTTGGGCCCAAAGTGTCAACAATGGCAGTCCTGTAACCATCAATGGTCGAGGGGCGTCTGTTTAGGTCTTGGTACAGGTACATGAAAAAATCTGAGATTTGTTTCACAGATGGAGAGGAGAAATCCACCGAATTTTCTCGGCACCATTTTTCAAATAGGGCCCACTTTGACTTCTAGAGGGTCCTTGTTGATGACCGCCGAGGGGCAGCAATTCTCTCTGCCACCTCCACAGAGAAGCCTTGTTCTTGGAGTTGTCCGCTCCTAGACACCAGGCGTGGAGGTTGAGATGTTGCAGATTGTTGTGGAACACATACTTGTGGGACTGTTTGAGTAGAGTCATTTACACCGAGAGTTGTAGTGGGATCTCTGTTGAGAGCTGCACTAGGTCCCAAAACCAGGGCATCCCTGGCCAGCCTGGGGCTATTACGATGATCAGGCAATGGCATTGCCTGATTTTTTGGATAACCTTGTGAAGGAGAGCCATCGGGGGGGGGGGGGGGGGGGGGATAAGCATAAGCAGTGAGACCCGTCCAGTTTGTTTAGAGCATCTATGGCCTTTGGGTCTGGAATTGGAGACATGTACAGAGGGAGTTTGTGTTTCAGATGAGTGGCAAACAGGTCTAGATGAGGGGTGAACCACTTCTGGCAGATCTGTTTGAACACCTGTGGATGCAGTGACCATTCTGTTGACTGCACTTGGTTGGACCTGGACAAGAGGTCGGCCATCACATTCAGACACCCTGAGTTCCTCCTTGCTTGTTTATATAGGCTACCACTGTCGAGTTTTCCGTTGCAACTAGAACTGTTTGGTTCTGGCACTGGTCCTTGAAATTTCGAAGGGCCAGTGAGACCGCCTTCAACTCTAGGATGTTTATGTGTAGCCTTTTTTCCTGGTCTGACCACAGACCTTTGGTAGAACTTTGATCTAAGTGAGCGCCCCAACCTTCGTTTGAGGCATCTGTAAAGAGCTGGATACTGTGGTCTTTAGGATGAGGGGCTGAGCCTTTCATCATGTTTGCAGGATTCTGCCACCAGTCTAGGTGTGCAGAAATGGCATCTGTCCAAGGAAGGAGGCTGTCCAGCGACTGAGGATATCTCCAATGCTCCTTGAGATGAAACTGAAAGGGCCTCATGTGAAGGCGTCCCTCCGGGACCATCTTCTCCGTTGAAGCAAGCAACCCAATTAGCGACATCAAACACCTTGCAGTCAAAACATGTTTTGACTTGAGACGCAGGATCAAATCCTGAAGTTTGAGCCATCTCTCTTGAGTGGGCTTTACAAGGGCTGATTCGAGATGGTATTCGTAGCCCACAAACGAAAACACCTGAGTAGGTTTCAGTTCTGACTTTTCCTGATTTATTATCCACCCCAAGGACTGGGTTAGGTCTACCACTGCCTGAGTGTTCACTTGGGCTTCCTCCTGAGACTGGGACCTGATCAGCCAGTCGTCCAGGTACTGGCTGAAGTCTGAGTCCTCTGGAGAGGGCCATGAGCTTCACTTCCTTTACAATCATTGTAAAGACCTGGGGGGGCTGTGGCTAGTCCGAAAGGAAGGGAGGTGAACTGGAACACCTGTGACCTGTGGCAAAACCTTAGGTATTTCCTTGAGTTTGGGTGGATGGGGATGTCAATGTAAGCGTCCGATAGGTATATCGACGATAACCATTCCCCTGGGACCAGGGAGGTCCTGATGGACTCTGGAGTTTCCATTTCTACTTTTCTACAGAGATTTTACATTTTCCACCCTTTCGATATTGTTCTTCGACAGAAGAGACTGGATGCAATCTGCTAGAGCTTGGTCTTTTTGAAGGGTCTTGTATTCTGACAGAATCAGAGGAAATCTGACCAAGTTTGGCTTTGAGAGGGAATGGCAGTACGTAGCCATTGGTGATAATGTTTAACATGTTTGATGAACATTTGTTTGTTTGCCAGTCTCTTCTGAAAGAACGGAGGCGACCTCCTACTGGTGGACTGAGGGAGGCTTTGGAGGAGTCATTGGGAAGAGGGGTTTCCATGCTCTCTTCCCCTATTGTGGGGTCGAAAACAACCCCTGGAGCCTCTAAAGTTTGGTTTTCCCCTGCTGGAGGAAAACGATTGGTCACTGCTTTGAGAGGAGTTGCCCCCATAGGGACGTTTCCTGTAGGAGCCTCTTTTCCTGTGGGAACCACGAAAGGGCTTGTTCTGGTAGGGTCCAAAACCCTGAGAGTCTTTTGAGGTGCCTTTTTAAAGAAGGAAATCTTCACCTTCCTGGACTAGTTGAGACTTGAACAAGGAAGGTGGCCAAAAGGACGCATTCCTGAGTTCCTGACGTCTCATCTCCCCTAAGTGTGGTTGTAACAGGGTCATTTCGGCTTTGCGCCTAAGTAAGCCTGTGTTGCCCATGCAATATAACTCCCTCTGGAGTATATGAGCAAGGGATTTGCTGAGGCAAGTCCAGGCCCTGTGCTGGATAAGAAGGGTCTTGTTCCAAAGATCCAGGTATTCATACGATTCCTCGTATCCATGCTTTGCTACCTTGTCAGGATCGGCACCTTTTCTGATTTGAGATTTGACCTTTTTGAAGGTCGACTTCAAACTATGCTGGCATTTTTCCAGAGTGGAATTGCAGGCAGAATTCTTGGCAAAGGTGGTAGTAAAGTTAAGAGTGTAGATATTTTGTCTCGCCTGGTGTTCCAATTCCTTGAGAATTGGTAGGGGAACCTTGCCCATAGGGGCCCCAGAGGGCTTAGGAAAAATACAGATCTTGGCAAAGTCTGTATTAAGTTCTTGTATCCTGTCCGCATAACAAGGCTGTCCCACCTTGTACCACTTGGCAGTGGAGGGAGGAGCTTTAATGTATTTACCCTCAGGTAAATTTGCTGCTTGAAAATCTTGGTCAAATTTATCAAAGGCGTCTTTGATAATAGAATTCAGAGGTAGCATAGAGAAAGGGCCTCTTGGCCTGAGCTCCTGTCTTCCTTTCTCATCATCAAGGCCCATGACTGCAGTAGATCTGGGTAGAGAGTCCCTAGGGTCTGGAAGTTTGAGGATACGCCTTAAGGTATCCACCTCCTCTGAATACTGAGAGGGGATGTCAGACAGAGCTACTTCCCTGTAGTAAGGAGGGTCTGGGTCATGTTGAGGATGGTCTTGATCAGGATAGGTCTTTCTTGAAGGCTTAGGAGACCTATGTCTGAGCTCAGAGGGCTGATCCTCCTCTGAGGAAGAAGGTAAATATCTGGACCTAGATTTGTGTTTTGACTTGTCAGTATGTTTCTTGGCTCTGCTAGGAACAGGCCGAGGCTCGTCTGATTGGTCAGAGTAATGGTCCGAGGCAGAGCTCGGGACCACATCATACTGTTCGAGTGAGTGAGAAGGTTTCTTTGGTTTAGCCGAGAACAGCCTCGAGGGTTCCTCGACAAAACTAAAATGTTGACCCGAGGCGTCATGGACGCGACTAGAATGAGAGTCGAGTGGTGGTGGTGGTAAGGCTGGGCCATAGTCAACGTCCATCGACTCAACAGGATTAGAACTCGGCGGAGGGGGGGGGGGTCCATACGAGTTAGATGGGCCAGGTTTTGAGGCAGAAGCGGAGGTCTGATCTACCTCCACTTGCAAAGAAGTTTTATGGAGAGATTTCTGAAAATCTTGTCGAAGTGACTTCATCGCCTCTAAAATATTGGCCTAAAAGGTACCCATCTTTTGGTCTAGTTGAATGTCTAGCCGAGATCCCAAGGACTTCTCGAGCTTTGATTCTAATTTCTGCTGTAAAGCAGTGCCTGGAGTTGGTGGGACAGTTTTGCCTGGAGTTCTTAAGGATAAAGCCTCGAAGGCAAGAGGTTGAGGGCGAGGCGGGGAAGTAAAAAGGTGGTCAGCAGCACTCTCGAGGTCTGCTTGGGAGCCCGCAAAGGATTCTACAGAATTATTGCCTAATCCAATTCTTCCTCATTTTTGTCAGATTTCTTGACATATCTCTTTCTATGAGTGATCTTGGTTAATTGTTCTTCCGAAAAGGAAGCACAGATGTCACAAGGTGAGATAAATGTGACACAGGGATCATCTCCCTTACCTGCCTCTCTGCAGGTAGGACAGAAATTATGAGTGTCAAAAGCATGACAAAAATGATGGCATTTAGATGCAAAAAGTTATGGATGGATTTTGATGTGCTCCCTTGACAGAGGTCTGCGCTCTCTGAGTGCTCTTGTTTATACTCCACAAGATTAGACAATGAGGTCACTCGTTTGCTGTTCCATAATTGTTTTGCGGACAATTATAAGCAATTCCTTCTTTCCTCCATGAAGAGAGGAGGCAGACAGGACCCATCTTGCTAAATGCATTAACTTGCATGGGCTTATGACTAGCAGTTTAACAGTAGGTTACCAAAATGATACTGTATTGAATTTGCTGACTGCTGACATCTAGTGAAAACTTGGCAAGTGATAACTTTGTGTTTGCCTCTCTGTTTGCCTGTGTGCATTGGTCATAACCTGTATATTGGATCTAGGTTATATTTTTAACAAGTTGGGGCTTCACCATGGCTCAATCCTTCTGAAAGGTGGTCTGGATCTGCAAAAATATTACCAGTCAGCCAGCATAATGTTAGTCTTTTCGAATTTCATCTGCTTCAGTCTTTGACCAAAGCTGGTGACACAGTACAATTCTACTGAATTCTTGTTGTTAGGAGCCAACTCAAGACTCCATTTAGACAGCATACCCACCACCATAGTCATCCTCTACTATGGGGCCTTTACTGGATTATGATTTTTGTTCAGTTTTTGAACTTGCCCTTTTTGAATTCCAGCCCATCAGAAGATCATCAATTTTGCATATTCAAAATATCTAATATTATCAAGCGTCCCACATGGGACATTTGTTTCTATTCGGGAGAAAGGGTGAGAGACAGTGAGGGTCTGCTGGCTCCACCATTGTCTATTGGCTATATTTCAGCAACAACCAGGCAGATTCTCTTCAAAAATTTGGCACATGTATGCATTAGCCCTGGAAAAATTTTCTGAATATGGTATCATGACATTTCGACAAATCAAAGAAGTCACATGACCCCAAAACATGTTTTTAAAAGGGTGTGCTTGTCCGAATGATAACTTAAAAAGTGCTTCCACCTATTCATATGAAATTTGGCAAGTAGGTTTGTTATATAGATGTCTGAATTCATCAACTTTTGAAGGTGATCCAAAAAAAAAAATTGCCGACTTATTAAGGATTAACAAAACACTACAATTTATAAAAATGAAAAAGCTTTTATATCATTTTTACAACCATTTAAAAATGGAAGTGGAGAAAAGTTTATGGCGGCCATATTTAAGTCAAAATTTACAAATTTTAAGTCTACTTTATACCAGTCTTAAAGTTAACTCCACTGACTTAGCAATTTCATGGATTTAGCTGCTTTGTGAAATCTGCTATGTCTAAGACCACAGACTTACCCTTCTGTTGACAAAATTTAAGACCAAAGTCTTAAATTTAAATCTAAGTCTGGGCTTAAGTCCCTTTGTGAAATAGCCCCAGACCAAGTCTTTTTGTAAAACCGACCCATGGGTAAAACCAAAACATTTTTTATCTGGGGAAAAAATGCATTTATCTGGAAAACTGTGCGACAAAGATCGATTTAGACGAAACTTTCAAGCCAGAGGGTGTACACAGTCATCCAGCACTTTTTGCCACAAAAGAATGTTTTTTTTCCCAATTTTTTTGTGGCCATCTTGAATTTCAGCATAAACTGAAAAAAATTTTGGCCCAAGAGTAAATGTAGTCATCTGTTACTCTTTGCCAAAAATTATTTTCCTGCCATTTTGGCGACCATCTTGACTTATTTATTTATTTGGGGTTTTACATCGCTTTCAACACTGTACAGGTCATATCACGACGGGTAGTTGGAAGGGCAGAGGAAACCAGTACATACAGTTGGTCAAGGTTCTATACTGTAAACTGCCGACCAACGGCAAGCAACTACCAGCTTTCCCACTTTAGGTCAGGCCGGGAACCGAACCGCTATCTCAGAGGTGGGAGGCGAGAGTGTTACCACTCCCACCGTGGCCCCAGTGGTGACCATCTTGAATTTCTGCATAAAATATAACAAGAGGTCAAAGACGCCCCAAAAGGCGGGTTGTGCAGGGAGCAATAAGGTTAGCGACTGCTGTAATTACATTTAGAAACAAGGAAAGAAATGTTAGGTCACCCAGTTAAGGTGAAGGTGTTAGACGTGATGAGAAATGTAAAATTTGTAATCTAGGTTATATAATTGTATCTATGCTATCGAAAGACAAACGAAAGGACGGAATTACACCATTTCGAAAGCAACTTAGCTATGATGGTGATGTATCTCCCTGTCAAGTTTGAATTCGATTGGACACAGCGCTTTCGAGTTAGAGTCCGGAAACAGAAATGTTGATGGACAGACAAACGGACAAAAAACAGACAAACAAACTGGAAAATTTAATAAGTAAATTAAATTTTTATAAGTTAATACCTTACCTAGTGGACAGATGCATTTGTCCGGCGCCTTGCCGGTCACGCCAAACGTTAGAAAAAAACGTCCTGAGCTGGGCTCTGGCCGGGACTGGTAGCGTCCTGTTCACTCGCCAGGTGGCTGTATAGTCTCCCTGCTGGTGTACTGCGCACGCGCAGCGCATGCGCTCTTCCTCTTTTTGTTGCCTACCGTAGGAAATCCCCTAGGGCTAAAAATAGCGGGGACGGTAGGGAGGGACTCCCCCTGTCCACTAGGTAAGGTATTAACTTATAAAAATTTAATTTACTTATTAAATTTTCCATTTTATTGCGTTAATACATCTTACCTAGTGGACAGATGCAGAATAACTACCCAGTGGAAGGAGGGTAGCCAATAGGGGAATTCCTCAGAACTCCAAACTATGTATAAGAAAAGGTGGATCCGGAATGATTAGAAGCCAGATACCTCGGATCACACCTACTGCCCCCCCCTTTCTTTTCTCAAAGTCCAGTACTGGCTCGCTAGGAGCACAAAAGGACTGAGGAGGGTAAAAGTTCTGACTAACGAGGAAGAACAGGACCTATAAGACTATCTCATTAAGCCCTTAGCCCCACTTTGGATTGCGGCAGACTAAGGACTCAGGATAGTGGAAGAAAGTTTTTTTTTTTTACAATACACAGTATATACATATGTACAAGCTCGAGGATAAAGGAGCTATTGTGTATCCTGAATCTGTTGGGCTGCCACCACCGGGCCCAAATGATACAACTCAGAATCCGCCCAGGCCAAGTCTTTCAGGTAAAACTGGGTAAATGTATTATGAGCCTTCCAGTGACAAGCGGAAAGGATCTGATCTAGAGAAATTACACCCTGAAAGGCCCTAGAGGCTGCGAAAGCACGGACATCGTGGGCTCTGACTTGATGTAAATCCTGAGCTTTCTGGTCGGAAAGTTGATAACACAACAGTACCGTCTGTTTAACCCAGGAGGAAATGGTGGCAGGGACAATGTCCTTCTGAAAACCTGTCTTGAAAGACACAAAGACCAGTTCCTTTCCCTGACGGGAATCCTTGGTCCGGTCCAGGTAGTAACGTAAAGCCCGTACTGGGCACAGAGACCTGTCCCCAGACAAGGACTTATCCAACGTTGGAGCTAGAGCTGGGATGACTACTGGAGCCACTGAAGTTGGCCCATCCCGAGCCAGCTGGTTTTTGGAGAGGAAACTGGGAGATGGATACAAGGAAACTTTACTCCAGTCCTCTTGGTGCCTGATATTCTTAGCTAACCAGGCATGGATTTCGCTTCTTCTTTTGCCTGACCCCAGGGCCAAAAGGAAAACCGTCTTAAAGGTCAGATGCTTCAGCGAAGCCTTCCGTAGAGGCTCGAAGGGAGCCTTGGTAAGCTGATGGAGCACTAGCGAAAGGTTACAGGAAGGGACCCCTCTTCGACCTTTCGGTTTGTCCCTATGAAAACTGTCTAACAGGCGGGTAAGATTTTCATGGTGCTGGGTTGCAGATTCCTCTCCTTGAAGAGGTAAAGGAGAAAATCCGCAATAAGATTCACAGAGGGTGACCTGAAGTCCACCTTGTTCGATTTACACCACTTGACAAATATGGTCCACTTTGACTTGTACACGGCTCTGGTTGACCCCCTCTGAGGAGCCTCAATTCGTGCTGCCACCTCTTCAGAGAAGCCGTGTTTCCTGATGGTAGAGCTTCTAGGAGCCAAGCATGAAGATTCAGATTCTGAAGGTTCCGGTGAACTAGCCCGTTGAAAGGCTGAGTCACTAGGTCCCTTGTTAGAGGAAGGGTGAAGGGGATCTGAACGGATAGGTCCACCAGGTCCCAAAACCAAGGCATGTTTGGCCAACCTGGGGCAATCAGAATCATCCTGTGACAACCCTGATCCCTTATCTTCGAAACTACCTGAGGGAGCAGGGAGACTGGGGGGAATGAATAAGCGTTTAGATGCTCCCAGGACAAGCTCAGGGCATCTACTGCCCAGGCTGCCTGATCCGGGACCGGTGACACAAACCGGGGCAGTTTGTGATTGAACCTGGTCGCAAACAAGTCCACTAGCAGTGGGGGCCACCTGGAACACAACTGACTGAAAACCTGAGGGGAGAGAGACCATTCGGTCTGAATCACTTGATTGTGCCCAGAAAGCTTGTCGGCTATCACATTTAAGCGACCCGGAATGTGCCTTGCCCTTAGCGTTATGCCCCTGTGATGGCACCAGGACAGGAGTCTCCAAAGGAGGGCACAGAGAGAGCCTGACCTCATACCCCCCTGTTTGTTTATGTAAGAGACCACTGTGGTATTGTCTGTTGCCACAAGAACAATCTGATCCTTGCACAGATGCTCTAACTGTCGTAAGGCCAGAAGGACTGCTTTCATCTCGAGAAAATTTATATGAAGGCGACCTTCGAGAGGGGACCAAACGCCTCTTGCAGTGAAGTCTCCTAAGTGTGCGCCCCAACCTTCGTTTGAGGCGTCTGTAAATAGTTGAACGGCGTGCTGAAGAGGGTGTAGGGGTTGACCTTGTGGCCAGTCCGAATGGCAGGGCTGTGAACTGGAAAGTTTGATGAAACAGGAAGAACCTGAGATACTTTCTTGATCTTGGGGCTATGGGGATGTGGAAGTAAGCATCGCTGAAGTCCAGCGAAGTGACCCACTCCCCCGTCTTCAAGGATAAGCGGATTGTTTCCAGGGTTTCCATCTTGAATGTGCCGGTACTGAGAAAGAGATTCAAACGACTTAAGTCTAAGATTGGTCTCCATTTGCCGTTTGGTTTGGGAACCAGGAACAGGCGGTTGTAAAAGGCCAGGGACGACTTGACCACTACCTTTTCTACTACCAACTTTCGCATGAGACTTACAAGAGCCTCTTTGAGATGCATGTTTTTGGATGGGTTTGCATAACCACTTTGAACCACTGGGAACCTGGTTAGAACCGGTCTTTGTTTGAAGGGCAAAGTGTAACCCCTTTTTAGGATAGAGACTACCCGGGGATTTGAACCCATGGTTTGCCAAACTTGCCAAAATTCCTGAAGTCTGCCCCCTACAGTGTGTTCGGAGACAGCACTGGGGACACTGGGAACAATAGGGGCAAAAACACAAGGATCTACACAAAAAACACTTTTGACAGACTTTATTTTGTTCAGACAATTGCCGGGGCTTACTCCTTTCTTTTGCGGATGCCCGTGTGAAAGAACAGAACGAACAGGACTGACAACAGGACAATACACAGCCCGACGACTCTCGGGTTTGAACAATGGAACCTTGTTTACTGTCTGAAATTTGTCCAAGCTTATGTTTGCAGACACACTTTTGTCCTGACACTGAGGGTCCAACTGAATCTGATGTACTAACTTTACTGTTGGACCACCTAGATAATTGTCATTTATAGGGCTTAAAGGACTGCCCTTTAGAAAAAGGGGGGTTAGAACCCCGGCCACGTCCCCTTCCTCTGGACCTATTTCGGCCAAACTGTCTCCATGGCTGACTTTGCTGTTGAGAGGATTGGTCAGTGGAAGATGTTTGTTTCCTATCCTTACGGTCGTAAGGCTTATATCTTTGCGTACCCTTCCAACTTGCGTGCTGAGTAGCACCCGGTCCGGGCCTCTGAGCAACGCTACTAGTTTCAAATTTTTGGATATCCTGCTCCGCAGACATGATGGCTGCATCAGGGAAGAGACCGTATCCAAATAAGGGGGCGTTCCTCAGCAAGTTCATGGTATCCTGTTTAATGCCTTGTTTCACAAAATCAAGATATGAGTCTCTCCTTAAGAGAACCAGGTTGGCCATATTCACAAACAAACTGTCCACCAAATGCTGAAGAGACGTGCCCATGGCCACCGACACTTTTTGATGAAAGGCCATGAGGTCACGCAGGTCATTCAAAGCATTGACCATGTCCTGCGAACACTTTCCTTTGCCAAGACGAGAGGACAACAGAGAGATGTTCTGTGACATCTTCTCCTGAAGTTCGGTGGAACAGCGACTGAAGCCTGCCGCATGATTGATGATGTAACTGTCTTCACGTGCGGCACGTTCCCACCTGTGTAGGGATTCTTGGGCAATAGGCCTGGAGGGAGGGCCTGTGGACGGGTAAGCAGAGGCACGAGTTATCCTTGGGAAATGAGAATTAACCTTGGCCTCAGTGTTTCTCCAGTTGAAAACAGAACGACCAGGACGATGTGGTCCGTCAGTCTTAATCAGGTGCATCTTGTACCATTTCTCCTGCGACTTTGGCACCTTGATGAACTGGTCACGTCGCAAACCTGCGGAATCTTGTGAGCGAGAGGGGTAACCCTCTGCGACAGTGAGATTCAACCTTTCCAACTTCTGGCACAACCAGTCGTCTGGGGGTATGGCCACTGAGATGCGTGTGGGTTTTCTTGGGTTCTTCCCTTTCCAAGGGTTATTTGACTTGTCCGGTTCTGAAAAGTCTGTTTCAAAGGCCGGAATGTGGTGCCAACCCATAAACGCTCTCACAGAACGTACCGTCTCCCTGTAAGACATATCTTCAGTCTGCTCCGGTGGGTCTGCAACATCAGAAAAATGACCGTCCTCAGAACCGGAACCAGACCGGTCTAATTCATCGTCAGATACTTGTTCATACTGTTCTTGAGGAAATGCATAGGCACCGGTGATATCAAGACTGGTATCCTGTTCCGGTGGAGCCCGTGGAGTGGAAGATGCAGACTGGAAGAGTGAACCGGATGACTGCTTCACATCCTGACTCTGGTTAGACCTGTCCCCTTTTGAAACACCCGACTGATGAGCAGACTCCGGTCCGGAGCTGGCACCAGGCAAAGGGGAAGAAGATGGAGCTTTAGTTTTAGACTTTGACACCGGTGTAGGCGACCGGTCACGTCTCTTCTCCGGTTTGGAAACATCTTTGCTGCTCTTAGATTTAGATGAAGATTTGGTATCACTTTTATCAGAATGTTTGTCTTTTCTGGATTTGTGAGATTTCTTCTTATCCTTGGCATCTACCGGGGTAGCAGCAAGTGGAGCCTCAACAGCTACCGGTACCTTCACCGGACCGGTGGGACGGGTAGCTGGAGCTAAGAAGGGGTTATCAGAAATGAGATTCTGAGTGTCGACCGGCTTGACTGAAGATACAGGAGTGGAAAACACGTTACCTCTAGAAAGAAGTGCCTCCATCCTAGCAAACTGCTCTGACCATTTATCCGCAATGGCTGCCAACTGGTCTGAGGTAACAAAACTAGCCGGCTGTTGAGATGAAGAAGGTGGAGTAGCAGGGGGATTAACAGAAGACTGAGCCTGCTGGCCAGAAGGAGATTGAAAAGTTGGTTCACTATCCATACCTTCAACCGGCTGTAAAACAGTAACTTCTTTCGGGGAAACTAACAACCCTGCTTTCTTGTCTCTTCTAATTTTATAAATTGGAGTGGACAACATTTCCTTCTGAGCCGGAGTAAAGCCATCACAAATCTTACACGGCTTGTCCTTCACACAATTGTCTTCCCCTATAAGCTTTTCGCGGCACCGCGCACATTTTTCATGCAAGTCGAAAAGAGCCATAACATGGCCACAGGAACCCCTTCTTTGTCCCTTCTTATCTCCCGGAGATGCCATGACACTTGTTACACACAACTAACACAAATATTTGAAGCAATAAGCTTGAGAAGAAGTATATAAATTAATATTTTAAAGTTTCTCTTAAATCCCAAGCGTTCTTCAAGCGCCAAACAAAAAGAGGAAGAGCGCATGCGCTGCGCGTGCGCAGTACACCGGCAGGGAGACTATACAGCCACCTGGCAAGTGAACAGGACGCTACCGGTCCTGGCCAGAGCCCAGCTCAGGACGTTTTTTTCAACGTTTGGCGTGACCGGCAAGGCGCCGGACAAATGCATCTGTCCACTAGGTAAGATGTATTAACGCAATAAAAAGACGGATTTACACCAATTTCGAAAGGAACCTAGCTATGATGGTGATCTATCTCCCTGTCTAGTTTGAATTTGATTGGACAAACCATTTTCGAGTTAGAGTCCGGAAACGGAAATTTTGACGAACAAACAACGGACAAACGAACGGACAGAATTACACCAATTTTGAAAGGAACCTAGCTGTGATGGTGATCTATCTCCCTGTAAAGTTTGAATTCAATTGGACAAACCGTTTGCGAGTTAGAGTCCGGAAACGGAAATGCTGACGGACAAACGGACAGAATTACACCAATTTCGAAAGGAACCTAGCTACGATGGTGATATATTTCCCTGTCAAGTTTGAATTCGATCAGACAAAGCATTTTCGAGTTAGAGTCCGGAAACAAAAATGTGGACGGACAGACAGACGGACGGACGGACAGATGGACGTCGGACACATCAATCTATTAGGCGGGTTGGTTACACGCAACCCGCCTAAAAATAGCATCAGAGATGCCCGTACCCCACAGCCTGGGGAAATAATTTCAACTCCATGAGATATAGAAGTAGTGAAACAGTACAAAGATGCTGATACTTTCAGGGCATTGTCAGTCACATAATGCTCCAAATAATGTTTAAGTAGAGAATATAACATCTAAGAGAAAGAAAATGTATGTAAAGATAAAGTATTAAACAAGACAATTCAATAGCTAGATGACACAATTAATCAGTACACTACAAATTTGAAAAATTTTGTTGTAATTTTAATTTTTATTAGATAAATACTTACCATTTCCTGACCATTGCTATATGTTGGTGCCATCCAACTCACTGGCCAACGTTGAGAAACGTTTTAAGAAACCTTAAGAGGCCAGTGAGTGAGTGTGAACTAGCATGTCCCCCTAGTGGTCATGTGACCACGCTAGTAAACAACCTTCATTATTTTTGTTGCAGAAAATACTCCCCTAGTACTGAATCTGCGGGGAGGTAGGGGGGGACTATCCTGGTCAGGAAATGGTAAGTATTTATCTAATAAAAATTAAAATTACAACAAAATTTTTCAATTTTATTGCGAAAAATACACTTACCATTTCCTGACCATTGCTGAATGCAGCCTTCATGGAAGGAGGGCAGTACTAGAATATAAAGACCCAGTACACCACTCTGCACAGCTATCATACACAGCACAATCCTATAGGCATTCAGATCCAAACTGACCTCCCAGATGAGGCAGAGGAACTGTTGAGCACTACAAAACAACACAGCCTTGTTGTTGTTGTTGTTGTAGGAAGGAAGTAATCATTACAGAGACTCACTACCTAGCCTACACCTAAAACATTATGAGAAGTTTACATTGAAATTTACATGCATACAACAACATATAAACTTCCAACAGTCACCACATACCATACAGATCCCCTAAATCATAGTATGTAGTTGAAGATCTCACAAATTGACAGTTATTGCCACAGTTGAATGCTGTATCTAGACAAACATCCAACAGCCACACAGGTGACACAAATATTGGAAGTGTCATCAGCATATTGTGTAATTCCAAGTCTGTATGAAGTCAACAAATCTGCATAATATAAAAACAGATAGTATGACAGACATACAGCTGCAAATGCATACTAAAGTATCAATATAAGTATCAGGCATATACTTATAAGATAACAAACTGTAGGACACAATATCAAAGTCTGACCACAAGCAAACCAAGCAGGTGAGACTGAAAAATGGTAAAAAAGTTATGGTTTCCAGTAACATGCATCTAAAAATTCATATACAGAAACACTAACCTAAAACCTGAAGATTCTTGCTTTGACTCGCTGCTGTTGAGTCAGAATTTGAAATCTCCTCAGTCAAAATGATAGTCTGCCTACAGCAAGATAAGATAGTTGACCTGAAAATATCTGCTGTAAAGCCTTCGTAACTAGGCACAGACAAGACATAATAATTCCTCATTGAATCCTTTGTCCCAAGTAAAAGTATTTCAAAACCTCACAAGACAAAGAGATCTATCTTGAGTCCCAGTGATTGAGACCTGGCATATCGACCGGCTTAACTGAAGTAGGCCCATCCGAAGCCAACTGATTCTTGGCTAATAAATGGCCAGAGGCACTTGTGAGCAATACTCACTTAAAGTAAGGGAAGACAATGCTAACGAGAATTACCCTTCTTCCTTTGCCTAATGCCAAAGTCAAAAGAAAGACCGTCTTGAAAGTTAATAACCTCCAAGAAATCTTCCCCAAAGGCTCAAAAGACTGTCGGGTGAGACCAAACAAGACCAGAGACAAAAGGTAAAGAAGGCTTAACCTATTGGCTACTGGATTGTCTCTATAGAAATATGTCAACAATCTATACAGCTGAAGAGTTCTAGAGACTTATTCCCCTTCAAGGAAAGCAATCTACCATTGTTATTCTGTAACCAGCAATAGTAGATGGCTTAAGATTCTTTTCCTTAAAGAAATAATTAAGGAAATTTGCTACATCTACAAAAGTAGTATCTGAGAAGTTCACCACAAAGAAGCCTCAGATGGAGGTTTGTGCATAGATCTACCAGGTCCCACAACCAAGAACATCCACCATGACCATCATGATTCAATCATGATGAATCTGCACCTGCAGGTGGGCATCTTCTAAATTACATGAAGAATCATTGGCTATCCTGGTGCAACCATGATGATTCTGCACCTGTAGGTGATCATCTTGAATCACCTGAGGAATGAGAGCCACTGGAACAAACACAAAGCTGTCCAGATCCTCCCAAGAAATAAGTAATGCATCTGTTCCCCAAGCCCCACAGTCTAAGAAAGGAAACACATACACTGGAAGCTTAAGATTCAGGTTGCTGGATACCAATGGCAGAATGATTGAACTCACCTACAAGGGAATCCATGAAAAGGAACCTTTGTGGAAACAGATCCACCAGATCCCAAAAATAAGATATCCCTAGCCACTCTGATGCAATCCAGATGATTCTGCACCTAAATCTTGGAGTAGCCCTTCTTAATAGCTACAAAAAGAATTTTCTTGCCTTTCCTGAGATCTTTGACTTATCAAGATAACCTCTCAAGGATCTCACTGAACAAAGAAACTTATCTGGCAGCAAAGCATAATCTAAAGAAGGTTTCAAGCAGGAATGACTACAGGTTGAAAATCAAAGGAGCCTTAAAAGCCAAATGATTCACCTGCATCACCTGAAGAATCAAGGTCACAGGACCAAACAAACTGTCCAGTCCATCCCAAGAAAAGTTGAAAAAGACAAGCTTGTGGTTCAAACTAGTTGCAAAACAAATCCATCATTGGTGATTGTAATCAAAGACAGATTTGATTGAACACCTGAATCAGAATAGAAGATTCAAAAGTCATCCAAAAACACATTCAATTTGAATCATCTTGACTCTCATGAACAAAGAATTTGTTGGAATATTGTATACCCTGGGAAGTGATATGCCTGAATCTGAACCCATGGCATTCGTCCAAAGAATGATTCTTCAGATAAGGAAACACATTCCTGAAAGCGGGTACCTCCCTACCTGTTCAGATAGGAAACCACTGAAGAAATATCTGGGGAAATCAACAGATTCAGAATCCGAATCAGACCTCCAAATGATTCTAAAGGTAGTAGCCCTGTTAATGTGGAGTCTTGACCCCTCATGATACAACAGACCACTGGCTGTTTGATGCCATAATTGTGCATCCCAACCCTTAAAGAAAGCATCTAATAACAGAAGGAGATTGTGCTCCTTCTGATGAAGTAATGGAAGCTCCTGCAAATTGAAAAGTCGTTCCACCACTGAAGATGGAACCTGAGAACAGAAAAACTGGTACATTATCTGTGTATTATGTGTGGTATCTGTGGTACATTAGCAGATAGCCTTGGGGTTACCTGATAAACAAATAACCCAATGGCACTGTTTTCTCCTATGAAGCCATACCGCCACCAAAGAAATGGCTTCCTTAGAAACCATTAGCCGGAGAAGATGCTTTGCTATGAGTAAAGAAGTACCCTAAGGTGTAATCTGCAATCCAAACTAAAAATCCTGGTGTATTAGCCAAGAAGTTTTTTTTTTTTTTTTTTTGTTATTTTTATTTTATAAGCTGGTGAAACCCAATGCCTTCTACTGCAGCCATCAGGTTCAGTATCCGTTGATGCCATAGTAAAGTCGAAAATAAACCATTTTCAAGCGCAAGCAATGAAATGGTCTGTACTGGTAAAGAATGATGCGTTCTTATAGATCCCACATTCTCACCATGGACTAACATAGCAAACAGGCAGTGAACCGATGTGAATTGTCATCAACAGGGAAGTGAAGATAAGAATTGCGTGAATCCGGCTACGAAAGAATGCAACTGTAAGGAAACGAGTAGGCACACCCATTTACTTACTAGTAACAATTAATTGCGAAAATCCCAACTATGCGAAATTAAGGTACATGTAAAGGTTTATTACCTGACCTCAATTATTAGTGGTAGCCATCTCTTCCCAGCTTATCACAACCAATAAAGTGTAAAATTGTAGCGATATCACCATCTCACTGGTGTTATCGCCCTTTTGTCGATCATTCCATACACAGCTTTATGCAAACTGATGTCTGCCGCATTTTATTCATTTATTCTTAACACCCATGTCCACAAACTGCTTTAGGAACATGAATAAGCAATCCCTCATGGTACTGTTGCCTCTGTGAAAGGTAAAGAATGGTTGAAGATTATCCTCTTACTATGTTGAGATGTAAGGTGTAGTATATCTGCACTAGTGGACAACCACTACTCCTAAAGATTACTCCTAACCCCTCTAAATCTTCAGAGGAGAGTTTTGTAACAGAGTTGGAGGATAAAGTATCATAATGGGCAGAAAAGTGCCCTGGGCACTAATCCCCTTTCTAGCCATGTGTAGGAGTTTGCTCCTTCCCAAACAGAAGAAACACTATACACCTGAGATCACAAAATGAAGTTTTCCTGGACATCTGATCAAAAGTTCAGCAGGAGAAAACCTCATTAAGAGTGAAAAATGCACTTTTAATTCTACCAAAAAGTACGACTTGTAACACTCCTGTTGAATAACAAGTTGGAGAACTGATCCCAGCACTGCCCAACAAAAAATTCCTGATCACTGAGGACTGTAATTGCAAAAAACTCTGCACACAGCCCAAGGCAAAAAAGAAACTCTGTGAGCTCCTGTTAATCCTTAGCTCCTTGAAGACGTCCTGCCAGAGGTCCTGCTAGACCACTTCAAAAAATTATCCAGGCCTTAACAAGCTCTCTGTAGCAGAAACCAGAGAACCTGTACTCCTGAATAATAAATTGACAATGGTTACAAGTTCATATGTACCGGTGACGGTTTCAGACCAGCTGAAAAACCGGTAAAAAATCACAGAACAAAAGCCAATTACTGAGATGAATCACAGCTCCGGGAAACTGACAAACCGATTTCTAACCTTTTGGGAGGTATGGAAACTCGATTGTCTTCGGATGACGTCATGCAGGTATTTTCCTCCGTGAAAAGTTCCGACTGAACCTCACTGGAGGAAATGCACGGTGAAAAAGATCAAATCTGCATCCGGAACTTGCCCACGATGTAGTAACCAAGAAAAACAATGATGTCTGCCACCACGGGGAATTCCAACCGGTGACCTATTCGGTAGAGCATGATGTGGTGAGATCTTTGCTACCAAACGCCTGGCTATACGAACCCGACGTGTGATAAGCTTTGTGACAATCGAATTGTCTCCATCGTTTCCTTTGTCGCCTAGCAACATGTAAACTGTCCCTGCCGGAGCTAGTATGACTGCCGACAGTTTCAGTGTTAATAAAAGAAGTAAATCTTCAAAAATTGCATAAAAAAAGAACTCCCATATGATGTAATACGAGAGTTATGAAGAAAAAACAGGCATTCTGAGCAGCAGAAGATCTTCATCCAGCGACAAACTTCCCTGTCGCCATTTTACAAAAAGTGGTAAACAATCCATGAAGAAATGTCTACAAAAGCACTTTTCCTCTGTGCTTTTCCTCTTAATTTGTCCTGAGAAGACATTGTCAATACAGACGTCTTATAACAGAACTCAAAAAGTCCAAATACTAAATAAAAATCCGAAAAGAAAATAAACATCCACACTCTAAGATGGCCAACAAAAATAATGAAGGTTGTTTACTAGCGTGGTCACATGACCACTAGGGGGACATGCTAGTTCACACTCACTCACTGGCCTCTTAAGGTTTCTTAAAACGTTTCTCAACGTTGGCCAGTGAGTTGGATGGCACCAACATATAGCAATGGTCAGGAAATGGTAAGTGTATTTTTCGCAATAAAATATGAAGCTGTAAAACTTATTAATTGGAGAATAGTTGTCAATGGAAAAAGCACAATTATGTAATATAGAAGTAGTGTATCAGTACAAAGTTCAAGATACTTTCAGAGCACTGTCAGTTATCTAAGGGTCCAAACAATGTTTAAATAGAGAAAATAATGTCTAAAACAAGAGGAGAGTGCCCGTGAACGGGCACTGTGTCAGCTGACTGAGTGTTTTTTTGATTTGTGAAGGTAATAATGAGAGCAGTGTTTCCTGAGCCTCGTTTTTCTGGAGGTCAACTGACACCCGCTTTTCAAAACCGGGGGTCAATGCAAATTTTTGAGGGTCAGTTAGGCTTGACCCCTTCTAGTTAAACTGCAGGGTAGAAAAATAATAGAAAAATAATGCTGAAATACCTCGCAAAGACGGTGTTCGGATCAGAGTTATGAAATGTGGGGTACCATGTATCCCATGGGGTACTTAAAATGGGGTACAAATAATATTCTGCCACATTTTCCTCAATAAATAATGTTGAAAGACAAATTATTGTAGTTTATTTTGCTTTTTATTTGACAAAAATCCATTGAGTGGTTCCAAAGTTATAGTGTTTTTGCGAATATTTTTGAATTTCACAGCTAGTATTTTCCGGGGTTAAAAATTCACAAGGTATTTGTCATTGTTTGGAGACGTTGTTTCCAATTGTTTCCTTGCAGAGATCACATTTTCCTTCGAAGTATGACGTTTCGAATAAGATTTGCTAGGGTTCATTCTAACACTGGTCGTTTAAGATGGATTTTATCTGCGTAGCTCTCGCCTTACAAGAAATTTTAAAGTATACAGCTTACTTTCAGTGCTGTTTTATTGCATGTATACCTACGCTTTCAGTAAAAAATCTTGCGTCTAACTGAATAACCCGAATGCGCATGCGTGACCTCGTAACCTCGCGAACTCTTCACCTCTCGACCTTTTGATACCACGCATGCGCAGTGACAAGTAAACAGCAGGAAATCGGCCATTTTTGTTTTGAAATTGGAATAAATAAAGAATTGCTTCATATATAGACGAAATATCGATGTTTCTTTTTACAAATACTTCTGCGTCAGTCTGACCCCCTGGTAAATAATATGTGCGTAAATCGCTTGATTTCGGCATAAATTTACGCACGTTTGTGCGTAAATGGAAACACTGTGAGAGGAAAGTATAATTATCAGGGAAAGTGCTGTACAGAAGTACAGTAAATGGTAATTGAACAGCATGTTCAAAAGAAATTCTGAACCAGACAGAAGAAAAGGACAAACAAGAGGAGAGTGCCCGTGAACGGGCACTGTGTCAGCTGACCGAGTGTTTTTGATTTGTGAAGGTGATTAGAGGACAGAATATTTATCAGGAAAAGGGCTGTACAGAAATACAGTAAATGGTAACTGAACAGCAAGTTCGAAAGAAATTCCGAAGCTGACAGAAGAAAAGGATAAAAAAGTTGTGCCCTGTAAATGGTATTATGAAGGAAAATAACAAGGTAATTGTTTAAGTGTAAAAAATAGGTTAAAACATATTTAAAGAAATACTACAAATGCAATATCCTCATTCGACCTAGAAGAAGGGGTCCAAGGTCAAATCTAACCACACAAATACATTCCCAGCCCATGATTTCCTATGGTTTACCATTCCAAACCTCTAAGACCAATTATAAATGAGTTATAAGCACTTTTAAGCTTGGCTGTCCTCATTTGACCTTGAAGGAGGGGTCCAAAGGTCAAATCTGACCATACCAAAAGATTCCGAGCCAATGATTTCCTATGGGATGGTTTACCATCCCAAATCTCTGTCACCAATAATAAGCAAGTTGTAGGCACTTTCAATTTTCGCTATCCTCATTTGACCTTGAAGGAGGGTTCCAAGGTCAAATCGGACCATATCAACAGATTCACAGCCCATGATTTCCTGTCTGTTTACCATCCCAAACCTCTGGGACCAATAATAAGCGAGTTATAAGCACTTTTAAGTTTGGCTATCCTTGTTTGACCTTGAAGGAGGGGTCATTGAAGGTCAAATCTGACCACACCAAAAGATTCCCACCCCATGATTTCCTACAGGTTGGTTTATCATCCCAAACCTCTAGGATCAATAATAAGGGAGATATAAGCACTTTTCATGACTGACAAAAAAACACCTGTGGCGGCCATCTTGTTTCTCAAAATGAGGCCAAAAATATTCCCAGACAACATTTTATGGTTATTAATATATACTGCAAACTTAAGAAAGTAGCTATTGCTCAGCTATGCCATGACATAGAGGTCTGCAATTTCACTATGTTATAGCTGACCAAAAATTCTGTGAATAACATATTTAACAAATTACTCTAAATGTAATAGTTTTCAAGTTACAACTGATTTACTCAACAGTGAGGACCTCAAAGGAACTATTACTCAGCTATGCAATGAGCTACATGTCTGAAATTTTACTATGTTATAGCTAACCCAAAAGTAGGTCAACAACATATTTAAGCAAACTACTGTAAATGCAATAGTTTTCAAGCTACAACTGATTTACTCAATAGTGAGAACCTGAAAATAGCTATTGCTCCGCTATGCCATGAGCTATAGGTCTGTAATTTCACTATGTTATAGCTGACCCAAAAGTAGGTGAACAATATATTTTAACAAAATACTCCAAATGCAATATTTTTCAAGTTATAGCTGATTTACTCAACAGTCAGTACCTGAGAATAGCTATTGCTCAGTTGTGCCATGAGCTATAGGTCTATAATTTCACTATGTTATAGCTGACCCAAAAGTAGCTGAATAACATATTTGCACAAATTTCTGTAAATGCAATAGTTTTCCAATTATAACTGATTTACTCAACAGTGAGAACTTCAAAATAGCTATTACTCAGCTATGAAATGAGCCACAGGTCTGAAACTTCACTATGTTATAGCTGACCCCAAAATAGGTGAATAACATATTGAAACAAAATACTCTAAATGCAATAGTTTTCAAGTTATAAGTGATTTACTCAACAGTGATAACCTAAAAGTAGCTATTACTCAGCTATGCCATGAGCTACAGGTCTGAAATTTTACTATGTTATAGCTGGCCCAAAAGTAGCTGAATAACATATTTATACAAAATTCTCTAAATGCAATAGTTTTTAAGTTACAAGTGATTTTACTCATGATGGAAGTTACTGAAAAGCCCAAAAGTAGCTATTACTCACTTAGCTATTGAGACAGACACCCAACTTACTCACCATATTGTAGCTATGAAAAAAGTAGCTGAATAACATATTTTAACAAAATGCTCTAAATGCAACACTTTTCAAGTTATAAGTGATTTACTCAACAGTGATAACCTAAAAGTAGCTATTACTCAGCTATGCCATGAGCTACAGGTCTGAAATTTTACTATGTTATAGCTGACCCAAAAGTAGCTGAATAACATATTTATACGAAATTCTCTAAATGAAATAGTTTTCAAGTTATAAGCGATTTACTCAACAGTGATAACCTAAAAGTAGCTATTACTCAGCTATGCCATGAGCTACAGGTCTGAAATTTCACTATGTTATAGCTGGCCCAAAAGTAGCTGAATAACATATTTATACGAAATTCTCTAAATGCAATAGTTTTTAAGTTACAAGTGATTTTACTCATAATGGAAGTTACTGAAAAGCCCAAAAGTAGCTATTACTCACTTAGCTATTGAGACAGACACCCAACTTACTCACCATATTGTAGCTATGAAAAAAGTAGCTGAACAACATATTTTCACAAAATGCTGTAAATGCAACACTTTTGAAGTTATAAGTGATTTAGTGCATGATTTCATGAATTTTAATGCATTAAAAATTATTAAAAAAATTTATTAAAAAAAAAGTAAGACAGATTCAGGTCTCATACTCACACAAGAGAATCTACCTCTGGCCTAGTACATATATGCAAGATATGAGAGAAATCCCTGCAATAGTCACTGAGAAAATTGTGATAAAAAGTTGAAATTTTCACACTTTTGGTGGGGGTACCCCCCTTGTAATGTCTCTAGCAAACAGACGAACAGACAGATTTGCATGCCTTGAACAATTTTTCATCCTCGATAGATAAGGTATCTTTTAAAAGAAACAGCATGTCTCTAGGCCTTGTAGTTTTGGAGAAGAAGTTGTTCACGCGGACGCGTACGCCCACGCCACAGAGTGATGACATAATGTCAGCTGATTGACAAGTCAGCTGACATAAAAAGAAAATGCATGTAAAGATGAAGTATTAAAACAAGACAATTCAATAACAAGATGACAGCATTAATCAGTAAACTAAACATTACGACACTCTTTATCTACATCTGGCATGGCCGAATTATGGTTTGGATGTTTTGAATATTACCATGCATACAGAAGTGGCAATACATTCAATGACTGCTTATGTGTGGTGTTGGAGCAAAATCTGTGGCTCACTTGATGAAATTCCATCTGTTTCAATGGGAAGTTGCAAAAGTAAAATTCTTAATGAATTCTAATATGACTTTAACTGTGCTTAATCTGCATCAAAAGACAGACCCAAAGGTGCAACAAGATTTTAAAGGTCAAGGTCACTACAGCAAGGTCAAAGGTCAAATCAAGGTCACACCATGATGCTGCACACCTACAACCCCTAACCAATGTCCCTACCAAGTATCAACTTCCTACACCTTACGGTTTCCAAGGTATAGCCCGGACAAGATTTTATAGGTCACTACGGCAAGGTCAAATCAAGGTCAGACCTCCTAGCCAATGTCCCTACCAAGTATCAACTTCCTACACCTTACGGTTTCTGAGATACAGCCCGGACAAACTTTTCCCCGCCGCCCGCCCGCTCGCCCATCCGGACACCATGGGTGAAAACAATACCCCGACAGCCCTTAAGGGCTTTTATCTCTGAATCTGTGTGAGATTGAGTGATTTCAACAAAATTATTGACTCCTAGGGCATACACAGAGTCAACTGGCACTTTTTTCCCCATGACCTTGGCTTGTCAATGCAAAAGTAAGCATTACCCCCACCCCAACCTCCACTGCCCTTTGATTTAAACTACACACTCCCCCCCCCCCCCCCCCCCAAAAAAAAAAACCAAAACAAAAAAAAACAAAACAACAAAACAACAAAGGTCTGGTTTTAATACTATTTTATATTTTGAACATAAAGCCCGCTAACATGTTTTGTTTTGCAGACAATTAAATAAATTTAAGAAATCCATAAAAATAATGTATTTTTTGTGAAAAAGGCAAGATTTCTTAGTCACTATCTGATAGGGATGTCATGACTTATGTCATGGGCTTCCTACTTGCACACTCACTCACTGGCTTCTTAAGGTAGCTTAAAACGTTTCTCAACCTTGGCCAGTGAGTTGGATGGCTCCAACATAAAGCTGTGGTCAGGAATTTTGTAAGTGTATTTTTCGCAATAAAAAGGGATGTCATGACTCCAAAAATATTTCATTGCAGGTAATCACCAAGTACTAGTCGCTTCTGTACTGAATAATGGTCAAATTTAATAAATACAAAAAATCTGATGCCACATGTTCTGAAAGAAAAATAAAACATCAAATATACAAAATCAAGTCAAAATACATGTCTATAGTCTGTAAAATGTTTGTATTTTATTTTTTAAATTGTGATTATTTTTTATTAAAACATGATCCCGATATGTAATACTATTCCATCGCCATCAGTCGACTAGTCAGGACTTCCCTACCATCTGAACACTCTACTTAACTCAGATTTTACAAAACTTCAGTTGTAGAATACTTCTGTTGAATGTACTGGTCACTGTACAATACGTTATTCACACCATTGCACTCACTTTAAAACCACGCGAATCACACGAACACATTGCATTGCACAAACCTGTCATAAAAACATACAAACCTGTGTCACACTGTTGTCACTCAACATCTTTATACACAGAACTAGAGGAAACTTTGCTATATATTGAGAAATGAGCAATTTCACTTTACCAGTACGGGATCTGCCAGATTGTTTTTTATAGGTTCAGAGTCAAAAACCATTCAACAATCTGTTTAAAAATGTACTGTAAAAGTTATGCAGAAATTTGCAAATTTTAATTAGTAAATTAAATTTTTATTAGTTAATACCTTACCTACCAGACGATAGCTATAGCCCGGCGCCAGCCGGTCCCGCCAAACGAAAGAAAAAGACGTCCCGGGTTTCACCCCCGGCAGGACCGGCACACTACAATCCACTCGCCAGGTGGCCTAGTTCCTGCCTCACTCGCCAGAGGGACGTGATGTCATAGCATCTTTTTCGTCCCTAAGATTGAATGATGAGGCTGGAAGCGGGGAAGGCCGGGTGGGAATTTCCCGTCTGGTAGGTAAGGTATTAACTAATAAAAATTTAATTTACTAATTAAAATTTGCAATTTCATTGCGTTAATACATCTTACCTACCAGACGATAGCTAGAATAACTACCCAGTGGAAGGAGGGCAGCCTTTTGAGGATTGGAAAGAACTCTTATTATACCTAGGTGTGAGGTTCTAGTCCTTTGAGGAGACATGTTAGTCTCAAGTATATCTAGACCTACCTGCACCCCCCCCCCCCCCCCTTTTTGACTGCTCTGAGGGGAGGAAGAGAGCAAGAGTTCAAGTCCATGATTCCCACGGTTAACCTGGAAGAGTAGGGAAAGTCCTATACCCAGAGAATTACTCTGAAGTAAAAAACTTTGAGAAGCCAAGGCATAGACTAAAAGTGAGCCTGCACCTAAAACTAACTAGTATGTACACTATATATAATTATATACAAAGAAGCTTAGGGGACTAGTGGTGGATCTGCTGGGCCGCCACCACAGGACCCAAGTGAAAAAGCTCCTTATCTGCCCAGGCAACATCCTTAAGGTAAAACTGTGTAAAGGTGTTGTGGGACTTCCAGTGGCATGCTGCTAGAATCTGGTCCAGAGATATGCCACCTTGAAAAGCTTTGGAGGCCGCAAAGGCCCTAACATCATGGGCCTTGACCTGATGTAAGGTCAAGGACTCTTGGTCAGAGAGATCATAACACAACACTACTGTTTGTTTGATCCAGGACGAGATAGTGGCAGGAGAGATGTCCCTGTCAAAACCTTGTTTGAAAGAAACAAAAACTAACTCCTTTCCCGTTCTTAGGTCCTGTGTTTTGTCCAGGTAGTAGCGAAGAGCCCGAACGGGGCAAAGGGATCTGTCTTCCTTTAAAGACTTATCCAGAGTGGGGGCTAAGGCCGGGATGACCACAGGGGCCACGCACTCTGGTCCCTCTTTTGCCAAGTGATTTTTCGCCAAGAAACTTGGTGATGGGTAGAGGGAAACTTTGGACCAATCAGCTTGGTGTCTGATATTTTTGTTTAACCAAGCGTGTATCTCACTTCTGCGTTTTCCTGAAGCCAGGGCTAGGAGAAAAACAGTTTTGAAGGTAAGGTGTTTCAGAGAAGCCTTTCTGAGGGGTTCAAAAGGTGCTTTTGTAAGCTGGTGTAAAACTAGGGAGAGGTTCCAAGCAGGAACCCCCCTGCGTCCTTTGGGTCTATCCCTGTGAAAACTGTCTAACAGTCTAGTCAAATTGTCATCCTTGCCGACATTAATCGAGGTATTTCCCAGTTTGTCTGCAATGGCTGACCTGTAACCTTCAATAGTGCTGGGCTGGAGATTTTTCTCCTGGAAAAGGTGCAGGAGGAAATCTGCTATTTGTTTTATAGATGGGTTCCTGAAGTCCACCTGACTTGTTTCGCACCATCTGACAAAAACGGCCCACTTCGCTTCGTAGACTGTTCTGGTTGAACGTCTTTGAGGCGCCTCAATTCTTGACGCCACTGGGCTAGAGAACCCCTGCTCCTTGATTGTCTGGGCTCTAGGAGCCAGGCATGGAGATTTAGGTTTGTCAGATCCCTGTGACGTGCCTTGTTGAACGGTTGGGTCACTAGATCTGGGTGGTGTGGAAGACAAAGAGGAACCCTCGCAGATAGCTCCACTAGGTCCCAAAACCAAGGCATGTTGGGCCATCCTGGGGCAATCAGGATTGCTCTGCGATACCAGTGATTTGACAGCTTGCTGACCACCTTCCCCATCAGAGACACTGGGGGGAAGAGGTACATGTCCAGGTCCTCCCAGGACAATGTTAGAGCATCCACTGACCAGGCCTTTGGGTCTGGAATTGGGGACACAAATTGAACTAGCTTGCAGTTGTACCTTGTTGCAAACATGTCCACTCGGGGATAATGCCAGGTTTGACAAAGAAGGTCGAAGGTCTCTTGATGGAGGGACCATTCCGTCTGAATGACCTGCCTTTGGCGAGACAATTTGTCTGCAATTACATTCAGACGGCCTGGAATGTGTCTGGCCTTCAGTACTATTTGATTGAGGCTGCACCAACATAGGAGCCGCCAAAGAAGGGCACAGAGTGAGCCTGACCTCATACCTCCTTCCTTGTTGATGTATGCTACAACCGTAGTGTTGTCTGTGGCAATCAGGACGACCTTTCCTTGCACTAAATGTTGGAATCTTTTTAGTGCTAACAACACGGCTTTTAGTTCTAAGAAGTTTATGTGCAACTTGCTTTCGGGCACTGACCAAGTACCGCTTGCTGTAAAGTCGCCTAAGTGAGCACCCCAGCCTTCTTTTGAGGCGTCTGTAAAGATTTGAACTGCGTGTCGCAGGGGGTGTAAGGGCTGACCCTTTAGGACATTTTCCTCTTGGGTCCACCACTGCAGGTACTGATGGAGAGACCTCGGAATTGGGATCTCCTTTTCCAGAGATTCTGGGACTCTCCAGTGTTTCTTGAGGTGCCACTGAATAGGTCTCATGTGCAGTCTGCCTAGGGTCACCTGTTTTTCTGTCGCAGTGAGAAGACCTATAAGAGACATGAAAGTTCTCACTCGGCAAGATCTGTTCTGTAAAAGCACTGTTATTTTTTGTTGAAGGGCTTCCCAACGGTTTTGAGTAGGCCTGACTACTCCGTTGAGTAGGTCGTACTGGTAGCCTACGAAGTCGAAAACTTGTTGGGGTTCCAGTTCTGACTTTTGCATGTTTACCATCCAGCCCTTCCCTGGTGGCAAGATTCCTTGGTAGGGGCTCGAATCAACCAGTCGTCTAGGTACTGGTGGATTCTTATACCCTGTGACTGAGCCATTAACTTGACCTCTTTGACCACACCAGTGAACTCCATGGGAGCTGTTGACAGGCCAAAGGGAAGTGCCCGAAACTGGTACGACTGGTTCTGAAAGTGGAACCTGAGGAATTTTCGGGATGTGAAGTGAATGGGAATGTGGAAGTAGGCGTCGCTGAAGTCTAGCGATGTCACCCACTCCTCTTGTTGTAGAGAGGTCCGGATTGTCTCTGGAGTCTCCATTTTGAATGTTTTTACGCATAAAAACTGATTTAGAGTACTGAGATCCAAGATTGGCCGCCACTTGTGGTTCGGCTTTGGGACAATGAACAGTCTGTTGAAAAAGGCTAGTGAGGTTTGAACCCTGACCCTCTCTACTGCCTTTTTCTCGATCAGAGCTTGTACAGCTGCTTGCAAGTGGGAGTCTCTGATGGGGTTTGCATAGCCACTTACTATCAGGGGAACCCTTACTAAGGGAGGTCTTACTTTGAAGGGAAGAACATAACCTTCCTTTAATATGGACACTACTTTTGGGTTTGCACCCTTGTGAGCCCATATTTCCCCAAAACTCTGAAGACGTCCCCCCACTGGTTGGACACTTGCAACATTGGGGACATTTGGAACATTTGGAGCAGAAACAAAGTGACCGACAAAAGAAGCACTTTTCACACACTTTATTTGACTTTTGATCTTTGATTTTGGCCTTACGTCTTTCTTTTGTGACTGCCACCTTGTTACAGTAGGTACAGGACATACAACATGATAAGAAACATTTGTTGGAACAGATACAAAAGAGTTTCTTGTTACGACACTTTTCACAGAACTGACTGGCCGGGCCACCGGCACCGGACTTGACTTGCAGTAATTGTCATTTATACTGTGTCTTCTCATGAGCCATCTTGGTACCACGTCCGGGCTGACCACCCCGGCCTCTGCCCCGGCCTCTATTGCGGGAACCAAACGCTTTCCAAGCTGGTAGTTCCTTTCCGGCTTGAGAAGTTGTTTTAGCAGTGTCTTGAGGTTTCCAACCAGTACTGTAGGGTTGGTATCTCTGTTTCCTGCCTCTACCGGCGAACCCCCCGCGGCCCGGGCCGGGCTGGGAAGTACGTCGGGAAGCTTCTAATTGGTTTATTTCATCCTCAGCTTTTCTAATAGCAGCATCTGGAAATAACCCATATCCATTCAGGGGGCAATTTCTCAAGGAATTGAAAGTATCCGGTTTAATCCCCGGTTTCACAGCTTCCAAGTATGAATCCCTACGGAGTAGGGTCAAATTCGCCATCTGCACAAATGTAAAGTCTGCCAAATGTTGTAGAGATTTACCCATGGCGAAACTGACATTCTGGTTAAATGAGGATAAATATAAAAGTCCATCCAATGCACCTTGAGCTTTGACAGAGGACTTGCCTTTCTTAAGTTCACTTTGTAAAATATGCAATTGTTCTTGGAAGGCATCCTGTATTTTGGTAATACAGCGATTAAACCCCGCTGACTGGTTGCAAATATATGAAGATTCTTTTGCTGCTTTCTCCCACTTACGCATAGTGTCTTGTGATAGTGGGCGGGATGGAGGCTGAGGAGATGCAGAAGATATGGTTGAAATCCTGGGGAATGAACTATTGATCTTCGCCGCATCATTTGGCCAAGAATTCACCGATTTACCCGGCCTAGTTGGATCTGTAGGCTCCGCCGGGTGTATCCCATACCATCTGCTCTGGGATTTGGGGGGTCTGAGGAATTGGTCCACATGCAGGCCACCTGGATCACTAGATTTTGAAGGATATCCTTCTATCAGTACAAGGTTTAGAGTTTCTAGTTTTCGGCACAACCAATCTTCCGGTGGAAGATCCACAGAAATCTTGCCCACAGGCTGAGAACGGTGACCTGCCCAAGGATTATCAGTGCGGGATTGAGGAGAAAACTCCAGGTCAGGAATGTGTGTCCATCCCATGAACGCGCGGACGCCTCTCACAGTCTCGCGGTAATTTTGATCTTCACTGAGGACCCGGTCCGGGTCTGAGGTTTCCAAGTCTGGGGATTCCTCTGCGTCAGATAACTCACCCTCTTCAAATGTTTCCTGAGGATTGACATCGCGGAAGGTGACCGGCCTGGAGCCGGAAGAAGGTTGTTGAAATGCAGATTGAGAGGAAGCAGACATAGCAGCTGACGAAACAGTAGCCACCGGAGCAGGGTGTTTAAACATAGGTTCTGCTTCCGGGTAGAGGTTTTGAAGTGGAGATTGTCTGTCAGCAAAGGAAAAATCCTGATCTCTAGGCTCATCCGGGCCAACAGCCGGGCCGGCTGGGCCGGAAGAAGCCGAAGTAGAGACAAAAAAGGGTGTCTGGGAAAGAGCACCTGCTGGAGCAGCATGAGAGACCGGTACTTTGACCGGAGAAAATGTTGGATTTTGTTGCACAGAAGGTGAGGAGCGATGTCCTAAGGTAATAAGTGCCTCAAGCCTGGCCATACGAGTGGCCCACTTTTCGTCCAGTTCTTGAAGGTCTTTCTTAAACTGAGGCACAGGAAGGGACAAATCCGGAGCAGAAGAAACAGAAACAGCAGGTTCTTGTTCAGGCTGGGTATCAAGTACTACCACAGAAGCCGGATCGACTAACACTTCCTTTGCTTTAGCCTTTTCCTTTCTGAGTTTATAGGTAGGAGTACTTAACTTGAGCACTTGCTCCGGGGTAAGGACACTGCAAAAGTCACACTGCAGATTTTGAACACAAGGGTCATCACCCTGTCCTTTCTCGCGACAACGCGCACACCTACTATGTTTGTCAAATGAAGCCATAATATGGCCACACGCACCCTTTTTCTGTCCTGGAGATGCCATGATAGAAAAGTCAACTAATGGCAACAATTCCGACACAAATTAAACAGATATAACACAAATATAAAACTAAAAAGTTCACAGATAAAAATCCACAACTTTAAATATCGCGCCAAACGAAAAAGATGCTATGACGTCACGTCCCTCTGGCGAGTGAGGCAGGAACTAGGCAACCTGGCGAGTGGATTGTAGTGTGCCGGTCCTGCCGGGGGTGAAACCCGGGACGTCTTTTTCTTTCGTTTGGCGGGACCGGCTGGCGCCGGGCTATAGCTATCGTCTGGTAGGTAAGATGTATTAACGCAATGAAATTAAGAATTAATGCAGTTTTATATATAAGGGGTGGGGAGAAATTCTTTACTTTTTAAACATGCAATTAATTTGTCATTATTTCAGCATATTTTACGAAAATCATCATACACTAATCTAGACATATTTAAATAGCATTTCAAAAAGAATGGAATGAGGTTTAGACATCACCTTAACAACAATGGCAGCCCACAGATAAATTTTAGAATGAATGGAGGTAAATTTAAAGATTATTTACAAATTACGTAGTTGAGTAATAACTCATTTCAGGTATGACCAAAACTTTAGAAAGAAATAATAAAAAATACTATCGCCCAATGAAATCCTGTACTGGTACAGCGAAAACTAGCCTGAGAAACCAGAGATGTTGTGAGTGAACTCAGATACAGAAAACTATGGAAGTTGTTACAGAGTCCAAGTGTAACAGTTAACACTCGTCTATGTACAGGGAAACCTTGTATCTCTTAACAGTTCTCATATAAACAGGAAAACCTTTTAACTTCAGATAGAGTTATCTCTGGTATAGATATGGGAACTCTGTAACCTGTGATGGAGTTAACTCTGCTATAGACAGGGAAACCTTTTAACTTCTAAAAGAATTAAGTCATATCGTGTGATCCACTTTTATCTTGGCTGGTATCACAAGCGAGCACTTCAACCCACTTCCAAGCTTTTTGCCGATCTCAGCATTCACACACGCTGTATCCAAAGTCAACACACCTTTCAGTGAATGAGAAGTTTAAATTAAGCTAAGCATTACCACAATTTCTACAGGTAACTGACACCGTATGATGAGAGGCACTACATCTACAAACTATACACAGTAGTCCTAACTTATCTATAATCACAGACTCTAAACACCAATAACAGACCCTGATACTCCAAATACAATCAACACACAGCGAGCTGAGATGTGGAGACCAAACACTTCTCTAGTTACTCCACTTGTCTCGACAGTTCTGTATAAAACTGTAAAACACTAAAATAACACAGCCAACCTGTGATATAACTGAAAGCTGGAGAGACTACGAAACGGTTCTATGTAAACCAGGTTTGATTGTTCAGATACTGTCACAACACAGTATATATACTACATAATGTCACTGTATTGAACTAGGCTAACACTGTGTATACAAACTTCCGTGACATGTGACTTCTGTACTTTTAAAACATGAAATGTTGTTTGAACTGGTCCGAGTGAAATCTCAAACTACACAGACTGGCTGTTGTACTGACTGTACAGATGATATAACCTCACTGCACAAACTCCACATTCACAATGCTAAACACATCCTGTTTCACTCATTCCTGTAGCTTGCTCTTGGTTTTTGCTGACACAGCAATTTTGCGGGCCTCCCTGATGCCGGTGAGGTAAGCGCCAGTGATAGACTGCGGGAACTGGCGACTGGTGGCCTGAAGAGAGAGAACAAGCAGATTAAAGAAACTTAGTGAGTTTAATAGTGCTTTCAACACTCACAGAACTCAGGCTACTGAGGGGATGAAAGACAGCAGTGCAAACTAGATGGGAAAGATTGCGTACAGGTAACAAATGGGTATGAGGTGACAACTGTCAACTTAAAACACTGCAAAACAAGGCCATGGTAGTTCTCTCCCATCAGCCCATGTATGCAATGGACACAGTGACAAGAAATCCTGACAGGACAAATATAAGCACTTTTAAGCTCAGCAACAATCCAGTGACCTTAAATAATGAGTCCAAGGTCAGGTCTGACCCTGTGAAGAATCCCTTATCAAACCATGGGAGTAATAATAAGAGAGATATAAGGCCTTTTTACTATGATGACCCCACTTGACCTTCAAGCAAGGGTCAAAGTTCAAATTTGACATTTACAAAAGATTCACAGGCCATGATTATCTATAAGTTGTTTTGTCATTCCAAACCCCTAGGACCAATGATAAGAGAAATAGAAGTTCTTTTTAGTATGAAAACCTAAACTGACCTCAAAGCAGGGGTCAAAGGTCAAATTTCACACTTGCAAAGATTCATAGGCCATGATTTCCTATAAGCCCTTTTTATCATTTCAAATCCCAGGATCAATAATAAGGGAGATGTAGGGTCTTTTTAATATGACCTTCGAGCAGGGGTCAAAGGTCAAATTTGACACTTGCAAAAGATTTGCAGGCCATGATTTCCTGTAAGATGTATTATCGTTTCAAACACATTGCAAATTTTGTGAAGATATCTTCATAATGAATGAGATATAAAGGTTTATGTAAAAACATGACAAATGCACTCATGCATGCATACATGCACATATGGAAGGCATTTCATAGTCTACCAACCACAGTTTTAGGCCAGTGGGAGATAAAAATCCCAGTGTAGTAATATCGGTTTAATAGTATCCCTTTTTCAAGTAAGAAGTTTAAGACGAAAAAAAGTATTTAAAGCATTGCCATGGTAACAGTTTTTGCCAGATACCCCGCAAACATATCCCGAATAGTGAAAATCAATGCATGAGTTGAGGCTATAGAACACCCACAAACTTTAAGATCCAAATATCTTAAAACTAAGATATGGCCAAGACCAGTTTCAAAGGACAGGGTCACTTAAGCAACTTAAAGGTCAAATCAAGGCCAGAACATGATGTTGCACATCTTTCTTATCCAATATCCCTACCAAGTATCAAATTCCTACACCTTAAGAGTTTTCTATACAGATAAAGCCATGACAAAATTTTAAAAGTTCAAGGTCATTATGGCAAGGTCAAATCAAGGCCATATCACAATCTTGCATGCACACTAACCAATGTCCCTGCCAAATATCAACTCTCAACACTTTACATTTTCCAAGATATAGCCCACACAAGATTTTAAATGTCAAAGTCAGTACTGCAAGGTCAAATCAAGGTCACACCATTACCTCACATACCTACACCCGCAACCAATCTCCTTACCAAGTATCAAATTTCTGCATTTCGCAGCTTCCGAAATGTAGCCCTGACAAGATTTCAAAGGTCAAGGCCAATATTGCAAGGTTTAGGGTCAAAACATGACATCACACACCTACTCCCCCAAACCAATGTCCCTACTAAGTATCCATTTCATACACCTTATGGTTTCTCAGTATAATCTAGACAAGATGTTCAAACTCAAGGTCACTAAGGCAAAGTCAAAGGTCAAATCAAGGTTACTTTGACTGATGAGGAAGAATTGTCTCATAACCCCATCAAAAACTTGTCAAGGTTGCCGTCATAGCTTCTTTGGGTAATGACTACTGTCATCAATGACAGTGCTGTAGCATTCAGTCTTGTCTCTGTTGATGATTGCACTGCAAAAAGAAATCCAACAATCCTCCACTTCAGTGAAAACTGTGTGACAATTGCACATACACACCCTGCCCCACACACTCGCACACAAGAGGCATTTTATAATGTCCTGCCCAGTGAGCCAGTAGGAGATAATATAATAAATGCAGTACACAGCCCCAAAATACATGGATTATAGGATATGGTCAGTACATGTCTTAAAAACATGGAAAATATGATATGGTCAGTATATTTCTTAACAAGAGGGTCAGAGATGCCCCAAAAGGCGGATTGCGCAGGCAGCAATAAGGTTAGCGACTGCTGCAATTAAATTTAAAAACAATGAAAGAAATGTTAGGTCACCCAGTTAAGGTGAATGTGTTAGACGTGCTAAGAAATGTAAAACTTGTACTCTAGGTTACATTATTGTATCTATCGTATACTAAACATAGAACTGAAACTACGAACGGACGGAAGTACACCAATTTCGAATACAACTTAGCTATAATGGTGATCCATCTCCCCATCAAGTTTGAATTTGATTGGACAAAGTGTTTTTGAGTTAGAGTCCGGAAACAAAAATTTTGATGGACAGACGGACGTCGGACACATCAATCTAATAGGCGCGTTAGTTACAGGCAACCCGCCTAAAAACATGAAAAACATGATATGGTCAGTACATAGCTTAAAATACATGGAAAACACATGGGCAGTGCAGCGTCAAACCAATTTAATCTCTCTTTGGTCAAAGGTTTTCAGACAATTATTTCTCAACTACTGAACCAAGAACACCACAGATGAAAGTACTGAAATCAATGTTGTAACCAGCCCCTAGCCTTAACACCAATTCCTCAAAACGTGTGAAACATGTATAAACACCTACCCTTCCCTACAAAATGTTAAGTCCAGATTGTTTAAGGGTTGTTAACACATATGTTACTTCATTTTCATCTGATTACCTTCATTAAACTGGATAATTTTATCCTTATTGCAAAAATGTAATAAAACCACAATATAACCACGTGGGATTTCCCCACACTGAGTAGGTTAAGTGTTTTGATTGGCCAACTGTGGCAGGTACAACGCATTTGACTGGTTGTTTTCCGTGAGATCATGTACTGAGTTTTTATTTTATAAAGACAAATACTATGATGTCAGATGTGGATTATTAAATTTAAAGATACGAACAGAAGGTATTTGTCCCACTTGTAGCCTATCTTCATATCGCCCATGTCTCCATTCTCTCATATTACCACCCATCAGCTACTTTTCTTGTATTGTCTATGTAGGGTCCATGGGCACTATCGTGGATGATTTCGGTAAATTTCAATGAGCAAATGGCCTCTGGAGTCGAATATTTATTTCTAGGTGGATTTATGATATATTTTCTAAACTATACTTAGTGAAAACAATGATAATCCACAGAATCAGATGACATGTTGACAAGCCTTGGCCACACTGTTGATGAGTCCTGGCCACTCGTTCTCCGTTACTTCTTACCTCTCCTGCCAAGTGGATCTTGCCCTCCACTGAATCAGCCATGACAGTGTACTCATGTCCCGTCAGCCCCACGGGCAGGAAACTGTACGCCATGCCTACGTGACTAGACTCGCCCCAGTGTGTGAGTATGTACCTTGTGGGTGGAGGGATTGTCTGAAATAACAACATGTCATTCCCAGAGAAAACTGTACTTCATGCCTGTCTTGTATTTTGAGTTCATAATCCGTTTAGTTATTACTCGTACATTTTATTCACTTTTTATTTTGCTATTCATCTCTTTACCAGACCTGTATCACCTCACAGTCCAACAATTCTGGCTTGTCAAAATATTCTCTTTCTGAAATCACACTGATGAGACAGTAGCACTGTGACATGAGGAAATATTAGCACATCCAGTAAGTTTTACTGCGGGGGAGGGATTTTATATCAATGTTCTAACTTTAAAGTGCATTGTATTTTCAAAATAATTTAAATCATCAATATTTACACCTCGGAGACATTTTATAAAAATCCTTTCTAATGCAGCAATGTTGTCAAATAGGTCGAGCATATCAGTGTCTTATATACAAATAAGTTTGTTGGTAAATATGCAGCTGTCAAATCATACTTTGAGCAGATGCACAAACTTAATTCAAGTCTGATATGGATATAGATGTTGTGTGATGTACCTGATGAGGAAACATGCGTGTCAGCGTGTTCAGACACAAATCCACCACGTCTTCTTCAGACTTTCCCCGGATCAGATCCACAGCGGCACCGCACACATAGCTGATCAGTACCGGCTCTCTGCAGTCCTGTGTGTCAGACATTGTGTTCAAACTGTGATAAGAGTCTACAGAGAGCTTAAAAACTATATGTGCCAGATACACACACTGTGCCAGATACACACACACTGTGACAGACACACACACTGTGACAGATACACACACTGTGACAGATACACACACTGTGACAGATACACACACTGTGACAGATACACACAGTGTGACAGATACACACACTGTGACAGATACACACACAGTGACAGATACACACACACTGTGACAGATACACACACTGTGACAGATACACACTGTGACAGATACACACACACTGTGACAGATACACACACACTGTGACAGATACACACACACTGTGACAGATACACACACAGTGTGACAGATACACACAGTGTGACAGATACATACACACTGTGACAGATACACACACTGTGACAGATACACACACTGTGACAGATACACACACTGTGACAGATACACACACACTGTGACAGATACACACACACTGTGACAGATACACACACACTGTGACAGATACACACACTGTGACAGATACACACAGTGTGACAGATACACACACTGTGACAGATACACACACTGTGACAGATACATACACACTGTGACAGATACACACACACTGTGACAGATACACACACTGTGACAGATACACACAGTGTGACAGATACACACACTGTGACAGATACACACACTGTGACAGATATACACACTGTGACAGATACACAGACTGTGACAGATACACACACTGTGACAGATACACACACAGTGACAGATACACAGACTGTGACAGATACATACACTGTGACAGATACACACAGTGTGACAGATACACACACTGTGACAGATACACACACTGTGACAGATACACACACTGTGACAGATACAGTGTCAGTACAACTCCACACTGTGATCTGAATGTACAAACAGCTTAAAAACTCTCCTAGTGTGACAGAGTGGACAGTGTGAGTAGAGTACACCTTCACAATGTGATGAAAATGTACAGATGCTTTCAAAACTCCACAACAAAAACAGTTCTACCACTTTTAAATGCATAACTTCAATGAAATCAGTAGAATTGATATTTTTGCATCTATATACAAGCCGAGTTTATAATATCTGGAAGTGTCCATCATAGTCTCTCAGCATGATTAAATACTGTAAATGTAGGATGAGATTACTGGTGCATGGAGTGCAGAGAGCAAGACAATGAACTTAAAACAATCCGTAACAATGGTAGGTTTGACGTCAGATTACACTGGGATGACCTCAATCTGTGTGACCTTCAGTTATTAAGTTAATGGGAGACTATCACAGTCACCTGGGACCCACAGCAAAACTTCTACTTGCCAATTATATGATGTTTTCATTCTTTGACAATAAAACAACCCTTTTAAATTGTCCTTTACGTTAGTGTTGAGATTTTTTTATAGTGGTTAGTTCACCCTGACATCAGTTTGTCACTATACGATTCAGATCACACATCAGTCTGTACACTTACACTGGTGGAGACGTCACAAAACAGGTTGAAGAGACCTCTGGTGTCGGCACTGTGAGGTACACAGCCAAAAAACCCTCCATCACTGACCGAGTCAGACCAGAAGTTGACTGGGAACTGCAGGATGAGCTGAAGTAATCAAAACAGGTGAAAACATGGCCAACCCACAGCGTGTAGTGGACATTTAGAAATGTACAGTTTTATAACACTAAGCTGTAATCTCACAATGACACTACAAATCTAAACAGATCTGACCATATCACTGCACAGTTCAACTGCTGAAAATACAGAACTAACATGACTAATAACTGAACGTGACCCTTACTAATTTAGAAACCGACACATTTTCAGTTTTAAAATATGCTTCACTGAAATACATTTTAACAAGAGGGTCAAAGATGCCCCAAAAGGCGGGTTGCACAGGCAGCAATAAGGGTAGCGACTGCTGTAATTACATTTAGAAAGAAAGAAAGAAATGTTAGGTCACCCAGTTAAGGTGAATGTGTTAGACGTGCTAAGAAATGTAAAACTTTTATCTAGGTTACATAATTGTATCTATGCTATAAACAGAAAAGCGAATGGACGGAATTACACAAATTTCGAAAGCAACTTAGCTATGATGGTGATGTATCTCCCTGTCAAGTTTGAATTCGGTTAGACAAAGCGTTTTTGAGTTAGAGTCTGGAAACGGAAATGTTGACGAACATACAGAGGGAATTACACCAATTTCGAACGGAACCTAGCTATGATGGTGATTTTATCTCCCTGTCGAGTTTGAATTTGACTGGACACAGCATTTTCGAGTAAGAGTCCGGAAACAGAAATGTTGACTGACTGACAAATGAACAAAAAAACAGAAAAACCTACAGACAGAATTACACCAATTTTGAAAGGAACCTAGCTATGATGGTGATCTATGTCCCTGTCAAGTTTGAATTCGATTGGACAAACCATTTTCGAGTTAGAGTCCGGAAACGGAAATTTGGACGGACAAAAGAAAAAAAAAAATAGCATCAGAGATGCCCGTACCCCACAGCCTAGGGAAATATTTTCAACACCATGAGATACAGAAGTACTGTATCAGTATAAACTTTAGGATACTTTCAGAGCACTGTCAATTATATAAAGGTCCAAATAATGTTTAAAAGAAAGATCATGCATATAAAGATGAAGTATTAAAACAAGATAATTCAATAACAAGATGACAGCATTAATCAGCAAACTAAAATTCAACCCTCTTTATCTACATCTGCATGGCCAAATTATGGTTTAGATGGTTTGAATATTACCATGCATATAGAATTGCAAATTTTAATTAGTAAATTAAATTTTTATTAGTTAATACCTTACCTAACAGACGATAGCTATTGTCCGGCGCCAGCCGGTCCCGCCAAACGCCAGAAAAAGACGTCCTGAGTTTCACCTCCGGCCGGACCGGTACACTCCACTCCACTCGCCAGGTGGCCTAGTTCCTGCTTTATTCGCCAGAGGGACGTGACGTCATAGCATCTTTTTCGTCCCAAATTAGGTTAATTGAAGCTGAAAGCGGGGAAGGCCGGGTGGGAATCTCCCGTCTGTTAGGTAAGGTATTAACTAATAAAAATTTAATTTACTAATTAAAATTTGCAATTTCATTGCGTTAATACATCTTACCTAACAGACGATAGCTAGAATAACTACCCAGTGGAAGGAGGGCAGCTTCCTAAGGACTAGAAGGAACTCTATAAAATAGGCACGTAACCTCTGGCCCGGCTGATAAAGAAGCTAACAACTGCTCCTTAAGTTACCAAGCAGTGCCATTCCCCCCCCCCCCCCCCTCTTTTTTCTGCTCTGAGAGGAGGAAGAGAGAAGAGTTCAGTCCTAAAGATTCCAATTAGCCTGTAAGAGTGGAATAATGGTCTCATACTCAGTGCCTCAGGCAACCTAGTAAAAAACCTTAATTATTATGTACACTATTTACAAAATAGGAGCCAAGAAGGTTCATTGGTGGATCTGCTGTGCAGCCACCGCCGGACCTAAGTGAAAAAGCTCCGAATCTGCCCACGCCACATCTTTAAGATAAAACTGAGTAAAGGTGTTGTGGGACTTCCAGTGGCATGCAGCTAAGATCTGGTCTAGTGAGATGCCACCTTGAAAGGCTTTAGAAGCCGCGAAGGCTCTAACGTCATGCGCCTTCACCTGGTGAAGGGTTAGAGACTCCTGATCTGAGAGATCATAGCAAAGGATAATCGTCTGCTTGATCCAAGACGAGATCGTAGCAGGAGAAATATCCTTCGTGAAACCCTTTTTGAAGGAGACAAAAACCAGCTCCTTTCCTTGTCTGACATCTTGAGTTTTGTCCAGATAGTAGCGCAGAGCTCTCACTGGGCAGAGTGACCTGTCCTCCTGCAAGGACTTGTCCAGAGTAGGAGCCAGGGCTGGTATAACCACTGGCGCCACGCACTCTGGACCTTCTTTTGCTAAGTGGTTTTTAGCCAAGAACATCGGAGACGGGTAAAGGGACACTTTTGACCAGTCAGCTTGGTGTCTAATATTTTTGTTCAGCCAAGCGTGTATTTCGCTCCTACGTTTTCCAGAACCTAGAGCGAGGAGGAAAACCGTTTTAAAGGTCAGATGTTTTAATGAGGCCTTTCTGAGAGGCTCAAAACGTGGTTTGGTGAGCTGATGTAGAACGAGAGAGAGATTCCATGAGGGAATTCCTCGCCTACCCTTTGGTCTATCTCTGTGAAAACTGTCCAAAAGACGAGTTAGGTTTTCATCTTTGCTCACATTCAAGGAAGAATTTCCTAATTTGTCCGCAATGGCCGATCTGTAACCATCAATGGTACTGGGTTGGAGATTCTTTTCCTGGAATAGATGCAGGAGAAAATCTGCTATTTGTTTGACAGATGGAGACCGGAAGTCCACCTGACTTGATTCACACCATCTGACAAAAACGGCCCACTTTGCCTCATAGACTGTTCTGGTTGAACTTCTTTGAGGAGCCTCAATTCGTGACGCCACTGGACTAGAGAACCCTTGCTCCTTGATAGCCTCGGCTCTAGGAGCCAGGCGTGTAGGTTTAGATTGGTCAGATTCCTGTGACGCGTCTTGTTGAATGGCTGTGTCACTAGGTCGGGATGACTGGGTAGGCAAAGAGGGATCTGAGACGACAGTTCCACCAGGTCCCAGAACCATGGCATGTTGGGCCAACCCGGAGCTATGAGGATCACTCTCTTGTAAAGATGGTCCGACAGTTTGCTGACCACCTTGCCCAGTAACGATACTGGGGGAAAAACATACATGTCCAGGTCTTCCCACGAGACTGTTAGGGCGTCCACTGCCCAAGCATTGGGGTCCGGCACTGGAGACACATATTGGGCTAGTTTGCAATTGTACTTTGTTGCAAACATGTCCACCTGGGGACGGTGCCAGGTCTGAACTATGAGGTCGAAGACCCCTTGGTGCAGTGACCATTCTGTCTGAATGACTTGGCCTTGACGAGACAATTTGTCTGCAATCACATTCAGACGACCAGGGATGTGTCTGGCCTTTAGGACTACCTGTCTCAGATTGCACCAACACAGGAGTCGCCATAGAAGGGCACAAAGTGAGCCTGACCTCATACCTCCTTCCTTGTTGATGTATGCCACAACTGTCGTGTTGTCCGTGGCAACTAGAACTACTTTGCCTTGGACCAAGTGCTGGAACCTTTTCAAGGCCAGTAAGACCGCTTTTAGTTCCAGGAAGTTTATGTGAAGATGACTTTCTGGAACTGACCAAATGCCTCTTGTTGTGAAGTCTCCTAAGTGAGCACCCCAGCCTTCTTTTGAGGCGTCTGTAAAGATTTGCACGGCATGATTCAAAGGGTGCAAGGGTTGTCCTGTCAAGACATTTGTCTCCCTGGTCCACCATAGAAGGTGTGGATGAAGTGACCTTGGTACAGGAATCTCCTTTTCCAGGGATTCTGGAACTCTCCAATGTCGTTTTAGGTGCCACTGGATGGGTCTCATGTGGAGTCTCCCCAGGGGAACCTGTTTTTCCGTCGCTGTAAGAAGGCCTATCAGGGACATGAAGTTCCTGACTCGGCAACTTGGTTTGGATAGGATGGATTCCAACTTTTGAAGGATCGACTCCCACCGGTTCTGGGTCGGTAAGACCAGTCCCTGGGAGAGATCGTACTTGTAACCCACAAACTCGAAAGTCTGTTTGGGTTCTAGTTCTGACTTGTGTCCATTGATTATCCAACCCAACTCCTGGCAAAGGGCGAGGAGGGATTGAGTGCCCTGGTGGCAGGATTCTTTGGTAGGGGCTCGAATCAACCAGTCGTCTAGGTACTGGTGGATCCTTATACCCCGGGATTGAGCCATTAACTTGACCTCTTTGACCACACAAGTGAACTCCATCGGAGCGGTGGAGAGGCCGAAGGGAAGGGCCTTGAACTGATAGGACTGATTTTGGAAATGGAACCTGAGATATTTCCGGGACTGCATATGAACTGGAATGTGGAAATAGGCGTCGCTGAAGTCCAACGAAGTCACCCATTCCCCCTGTTGCAAGGAAATCCGAATTGTTTCTGGGGTTTCCATTTTGAATGTTTTTACGCTCAAAAATTTGTTTAGAGCACTGAGGTCCAAGATTGGTCGCCATTTTTGGTTTGGTTTTGGAACTATGAACAGTCGGTTGAAGAAGGCTAGAGATGTTCGAACCCTCACCATCTCTACTGCCTCCTTCTGCAGCAAGGCCTGCAAAGCCTCCTTCAGGTAGAGGTTCCTGAGGGGGTTTGCATAACCACTGACTATCAACGGATCCCTTACCAAAGGGGGTCTGATTTTGAATGGGAGAATGTAGCCGTCCCTCAAAATGGACACTACTCTCGGATTTGCACCCAGGAGGGACCATTTCTGCCAAAATTTTTGGAGACGTCCCCCTACCAGGTGAGCATTGACAACATTGTGGACATTTGGAGCAATGGGGGCAAAAACGCAATGATCTACAGAAAAAACACTTTTCACAAATTTTATTTCTGCTTTCACTTTTGATGAGGGACTTCCGCCTTTCTTTTGTGGCTGCCCTCTCACATTTAAGACAGAAGGTACAGGACTGGCAACAGGACACAATACAGGTTCTTGACGTACATGAAAGTTCTGTCCCAACACTCTTCGTACACAATCGACCGGCCGGGCCATCGGCTCCGGACTTAGTAAACAGTAATTGTCATTTATATGGATGGTTATCCTTGGCCGGGCGGGTGCCGCGTCCTGGTTGACCACCCCTGCCACGACCCCTAGCTCTTCCTCTGCCTCCAAAGGATTTCCATGCGGGCATATCCTTGCCAGTTGGACCTCCAGATCTGGTCGTGTCCTGAGATTTTGTCCAGTTTGTAGGGTAAGGTTGGAAACGCCCCTGTTGCTTTTTAAAGCCACCAGTGAACCCCCCACGGCCCGGTCCGGGCTGGGAAGTACGCCTGGCGTTTTCAACATGAGTGATTTCGTCCTCAGCTTTCCTTATGATATCATCAGGAAAGAGTGCGTATCCATTGAGAGGACAGTTGCGTAGGGCTGAGAAGGTATCCGGTTTAACTCCGGCTTTCAAATTCTCCAGGTATGAGTCCCTGCGAGTCAATGTCAAGTTGGCCATCTGAACAAAGATAAAATCTGACAAATGTTGCAGAGATTTTCCAATGGCAAAACTGACGTTTTGGTTGAATGAAGCCAAGTAGTGCAATTCATCTAAGGAGGCCTGAGCCTTGGAAGAGGATTTTCCTTTGGATAATTCTGCTTGTAAAGACTTTAAATGCTCTTGTACGGAATCCTGGATCTTTGTTATACACCGATTAAAACCAGCAGCTTGGTTACATACATAGCTTGTTTCCTTAGCTGATTTCTCCCACTTGCGTAAGGTGTCCTGGTTAATGGGACGGCTTGGAGGGTGGGAATTTGCAACAGCAGGCTTACAGATTCTGGGGAAGGCACTGTTTAATTTTGACGCATCGTTGGGCCATGTATTTACAGATTTCCTAGGCCTCAGAGGGTCTGTAGGTTCTGCAGGATGGATGATTTTGGTGGTCTAAGAAATTGATCCACATGGAGTCCTCCGGGTTCACTAGACTTGGAGGGGTAACCCTCGAGCAACACTAAATTCAAAGTTTCTAGTTTACGACATAACCAGTCTTCAGGTGGAAGGTCTACAGAAACTTTTCCCACTGGTTGTGCACGGTGTCCTACCCAGGGGTTATCAGATTTTGAGGAAGGGGAATACTCCAAGTCGGGGATGTGTGTCCACCCCATGAACGCTCTCACTCCTCTTACAGTTTCTCTATAGTTCTGTTCTTCACTCAGTACTTTGTCAGAATCCCCGGCTTCAAAATCCGGTTGTTCTTCCGGGTCTGATACTTCCCCTTCCTCAACAGGTTCCGGAGGCAGGTAACTGGAACTGGAGACCGGAACAGAGTGAGATAATAGGTCACCATAAGACACCGGACCGGGCTGAGAGAACACCGGTTCGGTAGAGTCAATGTATGCTTCTGGATCCGGGTAAAGGTTTTCCAGAGGAGAAGTCATGCCCACACTTGTAGTAGTTGTAGTAAAGCTAGTTCTATCCGGACCGGAGGCCGGACCGGCCTGGCCAGAAGGAACGGCTGAAAGTAGAAAAGGGGCTTGAGATAGAGAGCCTGCGGGAGGTGCATGAGAAACCGGTGCCTTGACCGGTGAGAATGTAGGCTGTTGGGGACGCTGTCCCATAGTTATCAATGCTTCAAGCCTAGCCATGCGCAGAGACCATTTCTCGTCCAAATCCTGTAAGCCTTTCTTAAAGGAAGGCTGAGGTAAGGACAGATCTTGAGAAGTAGATAAAGAAGATGAAGCACCCACCGACTTGTCCTGATCCACTGAAGACAAAACAGTAACAGTACTGGGATCAATAAGGGACTCACGCTCTAGTTTCTTTTCCTTTCTAATTTTATAAGTAGGGGTTGAAAGTTGTAAAACCTGCTCCGGCGTTAACAACTCACAAAATTCGCAAGGTAGTTTCTTCACGCATGCGTCATCCCCCAGACTTTTGTCCCTGCATCGAGCACACCTAGAATGTAGGTCAAATGAAGCCATAATATGGCCACAGGCTCCCTTCCTTTGTCCTGGTGATGCCATGATAGATAAAATATCCGTATATCACACCAAGAAACACAAAACACTGAAATTAAGGTTATATATCCAATTTGAAAACTTTGTGAAAAAATTCACTACTTCCTAATCGCGCCAAACGAAAAAGATGCTATGACGTCACGTCCCTCTGGCGAATAAAGCAGGAACTAGGCCACCTGGCGAGTGGAGGGGAGTGTACCGGTCCGGCCGGAGGTGAAACTCAGGACGTCTTTTTCTGGCGTTTGGCGGGACCGGCTGGCGCCAGACAATAGCTATCGTCTGTTAGGTAAGATGTATTAACGCAATGAAAATGGTAATACATTTAATGAATGCTTATGTGTGGTGTTGGAGCAAAATCTGTGGCTCACTTGATGAAATTCTATCTCTTACAATGGGAAGTTATGAAAGTAAAATTCTTAATAAATTCTAATATGACTTTAACAGTGCTTAATCTGCATCAAAAGAGAGACCCAAAGGTGCAACAAGATTTTATAGGTCAAGGTCACTAGGACAAGGTCAAAGGTCAAATTAAGATGACACCATGATAATACACACCTACAGCCCCTAACCAATGTCCCTACCAAGTGTCAACTTCCTCAACCCTACGGTTTCCAAGATATAGCCCAGACAAGATTTTATAGGTCAAGGTCACTACGCCAAGGTCAAAGGTCAAATCAAGGTCAGACCATGACGTTGCACAACTATATCCCCTAACCAATGTCCCTACCAAGTATCAACTTCCTACACCTTACGGTTTCCGAGATATAGCCCAGACAAGATTTTTAAACTCAAGGTCACTATGGCAAGGTCAAATCAAGGTCACACCATGACGTTGCACACCTACACACCCTAATCAATGTCCCTACCAAGTACCAACTTCCTACACCTTACGGTTTCCGAGATATAGCCCGGACAACATTTTATAGGTCAAGGTCACTATGGCAAGGTCAAAGGTCAAATCAAGGTCAGACCATGACATTGCACACCTACACCCCCTAACCAATATCCCTACCAAGTATCAACTTCCTACACCTTGCGGTTTCTGAGATATAGCCTGGACAAGATTTTATAGGTCAAGGCCACTACGGCAAGGTCAAATCAAGGTCAGACCATGATACTGCACACCTACACCCCCTAGCAAATGTCCCTACCAAATCCCGAACAAGATTTTATAGGTCAAGGCCACTATGGCAAGGTCAAAGGTCAAATCAAGGTCAGACCATGACGTTGCACACCTACACACCCTAACCAATATCCCTACCAAGTATTAACTTCCTACACCTTACGGTTTCTGAGATATAGCCTGGACAAGATTTTATAGGTCAAGGTCACTACGGCAAGGTCAAATCAAGGTCACACCATGACGTTGCACACCTACACCCCCTAACCAATGTCTCTACCAAATATCAACTTCCTATACCTTACAGTTTCCAAGATATAGCCTGGACAAGAATTTATAGGTCAAGGTCACTACGGCAAGGTCAAATCAAGGTCAGACCATGACGTTGCACAACTACACCCCCTAACCAATGTCCCTACCAAGTATCAACTTCCTACACCTTACGGTTTCCGAGATATAGCCCGGACAAGATTTTATAGGTCAAGGTCACTACAGCAAGGTCAAAGGTCAAATCAAGGTCAGACCATGACGTTGCACAACTACACCCCCTAACCAATGTCCCTACCAAGTATCAACTTCCTACACCTTACGGTTTCCGAGATACAGCCCGGACAAGATTTTCAAACTCAAGGTCACTACGGCAAGGTCAAAGGTCAAATCAAGGTCAGACCATGACGTTGCACAACTACACCCCCTAACCAATGTCCCTACCAAGTATCAACTTCCTACACCTTATGGTTTCCGAGATACAGCCCGGACAAGATTTTCAAACTCAAGGTCACTACGGCAAGGTCAAAGGTCAAATCAAGGTCAGACCATGACGTTGCACACCTACACCCCCTAACCAATGTCCCTACCAAGTATCAACTTCCTACACCTTACGGTTTCTGAGATACAGCCCGGACAAACTATTTCCCGCCGCCCGCCCACCCGCCCTCCCGCCCATCCGGACACCATGGGTGAAAACAATACCCCGACAGCCCTTAAGGGCTGTGGGGTAAAAATGGACAAATGAACAGACAGAATTACACCAATTTCGACATGAACCTAGCTGTGATGTTGATCTATGTCCCTGTCAAGTTTGAATTTGATTGGACAAAACATTTTTGAGTTAGAATCCGGAAATGAAAATGTGGACAGACAGATGGATGGACAAACGGACAGGATTACACCAATTTCAAAAGGAACCTAGCTATTACGGTGATCTATCTCCCTGTCAAGTTTGAATTTGATTGGACAAATCGTTTTTGAGTTAAGAGTCCGGAAACAAAAATGTGGACAGACAGACGGACGTCGGACACATCAATCTAATAGCCGGGTTGGTTATACGCAACCCGCCTAAAAATGGGCACAAATGGGCAATACTGAAATGGACGCAATAGAATTAACAGAGCAGTGACTATATAAGGACTTATCTCAGTATGTATAACACGTAGGCTTGTTCTCTTACCTTCTCTAGCTGCCCTACCCCCAGGGACCTGATGGCCCGCTCTTTGCGTTTGGGTAGCGGCGGTATGAACTGTACAGTATTTCTCTGTAGTATTTGCAGAGGTATGGTGACAATCACATAATCTGTACGGAATTCTTCACACTTTCCACTGGAGGCCAGATTGCGTGCCAACACCGTAGCTTCATCAGAACTGTAGTCTACTGAGGTCACCTGACATGTCACAAAAAGTGACATTCAGTAGCAGTGGTTGTCAGTGCATGTCACATTCAAAATTATGGAGTAATAATAATATTGTCATTTTTATTGAGGTGGAAGCTTTTAAGGAAAGTTTGACAAGTACAATTCCTACTTGCACAGGAATAAATATCGTACCCTCAAAGGGCCTGTATCTTTGACATTTACCCAGTGATTAAAAATACAAGCAGGGGTATGGTTTGTTCAACTCTACATTCTATATACGCAATTTTGCTTACATGTAACACACACCTGCATGTAACACCGGTCATGTAACACACACACTCCACGTCACACCTGACATGTAACACACACCTGCATGTCACACCTGATATGGAACACACACCTGCATGTCACACCTGACATGGAACACACATTCCATGTCACACCGGATATGTAACACACATGTGCATGTAACACCTGTCATGTAACACACACTCCCGCGGTAACACTTTCATTGTTCCACACACAAAGCAGATCAAGTGTATTACATGTAAAATAGATATATATCATAAAATATTGTTTACCAATTAATTATCCCTGTCCACTGTTTGTTATATTCTAATTCCACACATCTATCAATCATATGCACTAATCTACTCCTTCCTAACCTACCATCTTTTGATTTTGGTACTGTGATGCTGTAATTAGAAAGGTTTGTACGTAGGAAAGGTAGGTGCACCTATTTCTAAATGTTAATTTTTGGCTTTCATTGGTCATGCATTGCACTTTTTGGTTCTGTTTTTCCATCCTCTTGACTGTTCGGTCAACAACCCCCACCAAGGAAAATAGTTTGCCATCACCAAAAATTATTCACCCAAGTTTACTCTCCTCTTTGGACAGTTGCAACATTGCTTTTGTCGCCCTGCAGGCCCACTGTCGTCAAGTGACGCACTGTTTCAGAAATGTCAACCCTTGGTGGTCCATCATCCTGATTCTTTCTGGCGACATTAGTTTGAACCCAGGTCCATCAGCCAGAAATATCAAAGCCTGTCATCTGAATGTCCGTTTATTGCGTAACAAAACATCAGCATTTAGTGATTTTGTTTTGTCAAATGATCTCGACATCGTTGGTGTCACTGAGACATGGCTAAGACCGTCGGACACACAAGGCCTAATGGATGAGATAACCCCTGCAGGTTTCCAGTTTCACCAGGTCCCACGCGAGAACAAGAAAGGAGGTGGAGTTGCTGTCCTTGTTAGGAATTACATTGATAGCGTGCGTTGTCAAATTGATCGGCGGGAAACGTTTGAACACATTACCGTCAAACTGTCAGATCGACAGTCAAGCCAGCTCCTGGTACATGTAATATACCGACCTCCAAGTACCAGCAAAAGCAGATTTATTGAGGAATTCAACAGTTTCATGGAAGCAGCTGCTTTGTCACCACATGAAAATATTATCCTGGGAGATGTCAATATCCAGCTTGACAGTCAAAATTGCTGGACAGAAAATTTCAACACAGTTCTACTGGATTTTGATTTTATTCAACATGTGTCAACACCTACACACATACAAGGACATATCCTTGATGTACTCTGCACTAGTAAATCCCTAACTTCCTCAGTTCACCATCATGTAAAGGACGGCATATCAGACCACCTAGCTGTCTTTTTCACTACAACATTCCCTGTCAAAAATTCCTGCAGAGTAAAACGGTTGAAAATCAGGAAACTTCGCAAGATAAATAAAACTGAATTTATGTCTGACATTGAAAATTCTGAGCTTATCCAGGCTCCTTACAAAACAGCTAGCTTACTTTCACACCAGTACTTTCATACCCTTAGGAACATACTTGACAAGCATGCACCTGTACATGAATGTAAAACCCCACAACATGTCAACAAAGGGTTCATCAACAGTGAGATTTTGGCAGCAAAGAGACGTAAGCTCAAACTCGAAAGGGAGTGGCGAAAGGACAACTCTGCCATAAACCGCAGTAGGTATACAGCCGCTGTGAACCATTTCAACCGTCTCGTGGAATGTGCAAAAACCAAACACTACAGTGATATGGTTAGGGAAAATGAGGATAACCCCAAGGCCTTGTGGAATTCCATAAAGAAAGTCCTCCATAGATCACCAAAAATGGTACTTCCAGATTATACCACCATGAACAGTCTAGTCAACACTTTTGGCAGGTATTTTGCAGACAAAATTGCTAAATTAAGATCTGGATTACTGTCTACTGATGCCGATCCCCCTGTCTCAGGTTTGTTTCTTTCCGGACAATGTCAGAGGAAGAAGTCCTTAAAATCATAAAGTCCACACCAAATAAATCATGTGACTTGGATCCCATCCCAACATCATTGGTCCTTGAATGTATCAGTGTGCTCCTGACTCCTATTACAAATATTGTGAACTACTCTCTACAGGAGGGCAGTTTCCCATCCTGCTTTAAGACTGCACGTTACACCCTTGTTGAAAAAAGCTGGTCTTGACAAGAATATTCTCAAGAATTATCGACCAGTGTCCAACCTCAGCTACATCTCCAAACTCATAGAGAAAGCTGTGGCTAAGCAGATAAATGAGCATATTGCTCACGAGGGTATATCTAACGAAAACCAGTCTGCATATAGAGCTTTTCACTCAACTGAAACGGCGTTGCTCAAAATACAAAATGACATTGCCACATCAATGGACAAGGGTGCAGCTGTTGGATTAGTCCTTTTGGACTTATCTGCAGCTTTCGATACAATAGACCACTCAATCCTATTCAACCGCCTTCAGCACTGGTATGGCATTGATGGGGTCCAGTCATACCTCAACTCACGCAAGCAGCGCATCAAAATAGATGGACATCTTTCAGATGCTTTTCAACTCCCTTACGGGGTTCCCCAGGGCTCAGTTCTAGGGCCACTCCTTTTTACCCTATACACAACCCCTCTCAGTTCAGTCATATCTAAATTCAATGTCACCCACCACTTATATGCAGATGACACACAAATTTACTTGGAACTCGACTCTAGGAACTTCGATTCCAGTATCACTGAATTAACAAATTGCCTTGAGGCGGTCCAGGCTTGGATGGGAAATAATAAGCTTAAATTAAATCCTGACAAGACAGAATTCATAGTGATTGGTGATGATCAAATTAGAAGCTCCCTGAAGTCATCTTTCCCAGAGAGTTTGCTTGGTAACACCATGGAACCACCTGAATCGGTAAAAAACCTTGGTGTCATCCTGGATGCTGAAAATTCAATGCAAAGACACGTGGCTAATCTATGTCGCATAAGTTACTACCATCTCCGGGAACTACGAAGGGTCCGCAGGTACTTAAATCATGAAACAGCTGTAAAGGTGGGAAATGCCTTGGTTAGCAGTCGCCTGGATTACTGTAACTCACTGCTTTACAACACAAAAAAAGGCATATACTAGCAGACTACAGAGAGTTCAAAATGCCTTATGTCGAACGGTGTGCAAGCTAAACTAGAGATTGCATCTCGACGCAGTGTATCCCCGGACGGGACATAGTTAAGGCGTGAATGTGTCGGGCTTGAGCCTGTTTCCTGGAGCACCAGGTCAGGATTCTCCATAGTACCAGATTACTTCCAAAAGCTAATCACTAGTTGTTTCACTTATATCTGTCTTTAAAAATTACATTTCATGGATCCAGAAGATCCATATAGTGATCCGGATCGCTTCCAAAACTCAATCATTTCATCCTTTTACCTTTTCAGACATATTCTAAAAATTTCATCGAAATCCATCCATAAGTTTTTGAGTTATCTTGTACACAGACACATCTGGCAGCCTGGATCCACATGATCCAGACAGTGATCCAGATTACTCCCAAAATCTAATCACTTGTTCTTTGTCCCATTTAAGACATTTCCTGAAACTTTCATAAAAATCCATTTATGACTTTCTGAGCTATTTGTCTTTAAAAATTACATTCACGGATCCAGAAGATCCAGATAGTAGTCCAGATCACTCGCAAAATTGAACCATTTCTTCCTTTTACCACTTCTTCCTTTTACCATTTGTAACATATCCTGAAAATAGTAAAATCCATTCCAAGATTATGTGCAAGCCTGGATCCAGATGATCCAGATCACTCCAAAAATGTAATCACTTGTTCCTTGTACCATTTAGGCCATTTGCTGAAACAATCCATCCATAACTTTTTGAGGTATCTGTCTTAAAAAATTACATTTCATGGATCCAGAAGATCCATATAGTGATCCGGATCACTTCCAAAATTCAATCATTTCATCCTTTTACCACTTCTTCCTTTTACTATTTGTAACATAGCCTAAAAATATCATCAAAATTCATCGTAAAATCATGTTGCAGGCTCGATCCAGATGATCCAGACGGTGATCCAGATCATTCCAAAAGAATAATCACTTGTTTCTTGTACCATTTAGGTCATTTGCTGAAAATGTCATCACAATCCATCCATAACTTTTTGAGGTATGTCTTATTACATTTCACGGATCCAGAAGATCCATACAGTGATCCGGATCACTTCCAAAATTCAGTTATTTCATCCTTTTACCTTTTCAGACATATCCTGAAAATTTCATCCAAATCCGTCCATAAGTTTTTTTGCTACAATGTACACAAACACATCTGGCAACCTGGATCCAGATGATCCAGACAGTGATCCAGATCACTCCTCAAATCTAATCACTTGTTCCTCGCACCATTTAGGTCATTTGCTGTAAATGTCATCACAATCCATCCATAACTTTTTGAGGTATCTGTCTTATTACATTTCATGGATCCAGAAGATCCATATAGTGATCCTGATCACTTCCAAAATTCAGCCATTTCATCCTTTTACCTTTTCAGACATATCCTGAAAATTTCATCAAAATCCGTCCATAAGTTTTTTAGCTACAATGTACACAAACACATCTGCAACCTGGATCCAGATGATCCAGACAGTGATCCAGATCACTCCCCAAATCTAATCACTTGTTCCTCGCACCATTTAGGCCATTTGCTGAAAATGTCATCACAATCTATCCATAACTTTTTGAGGTATCTGTCTATAAAAATTACATTTCATTGATCCAGAAGATCCATATAGTGATCCGGATCACTTCTAAAATTCAACCATTTCATCTTTTTACCTTTTCAGACATATCCTGAAAATTTCATCAAAATCCGTTCATAAGTTTTTGAGCTATATTGTACACAAACACATCTGGCAGTCTGGATCCAGATGATCCAGACAGTGATCCGTATCACTCCCAAAATCTAATCACTTGTTCCTCGTCCCAATTAGGACATCTCCTGAAAATTTCATCAAAATGCACCCATAACTTTTTGAGCTATCTGTGTTTAAAAATTAAATTTCATGGATCCAGAAGATCCAGACAGTGATCCGGATCACTCCCAAAATTTAATCACATCTTTCTTTTACCAATTTGGACATATCCTGAAAATTTTATCAAAATCCGTCTGTCAGTTTTTGAGTTATCTTGTTTACAAACAAACAAACAAATAGAGGGCCCAAAATGACCTTCGGTCAGTGGATGACCTTCAACGAAGATCTGTAACCGGTCAGCCTGGATGCTGGTACTCCGTCATGTACTCAACCTCAAAAGCCATTTTCAATAGTTTCCACGCAATGTAGTCAGCATTAAGTGTGAAAATATCTCCAAATATGCCAAAAATGACCCTTGGTCAGGTACTTTGGCTGTCAGTGGATGACCTTAAATGAAGATCTGTAACCAGTAAACCTGGATGGCAGAAGTCCATCATGTACTCAACCTCCAAAGCCATTTTCAATAGTTTCCATGCGATATAGTCAGCGTTAAGTGTGAAAATATCTCCAAAAAGGCCAAAAATGCCCCTCGGTCAAGTACTTTGGCGGTCAGTGGATGACCTTCAATGAGGGGCTTCAAGGTCAAATTTCTGCATGCTTATAGAGGACATATATATGTATTATATATACCAGCCATAGGATGATCTAACTTTCTGTCTTGGAGAACTGGGCCAAAATGTGCAAAAATGGCCAAAATCTGACCTTTAAGTGGCCACCAGTGACCTTGAGATTGAAGGTCAAGGTCACAAAACAATAGCGTTCGTGGCATTGCCCATATATACCCACATACCAAATTTGAAAGTTCTAACTAAAATATTTTTTAAGTTATCGCGTCCAAAAGGAAATCTCTGCGGCGGCGGCGTGACCGTACTGAATCCTAAGTATCCCCGACTTTTGTCCGGGGATACAATAAATACTGTCATGTTACACCCTTCCTGCACAAACTACACTGGCTCCCCATTCATTACCGTATACTGTTCAAATATAATCTCCTCATTTATAAAGCAATACATTTCAGCCAACCTCCATATCTCTCCGCTCTAATTAGGCGGAGTGATATCAATTTCCTCATCTAAACCAAATAAACGCTCAGGGCTACGCAGTTTCATAGCAGGGGCTCCCACAGAGTGGAACAAGCTTCCTCAAGCCATCAGAACCATAGAAAGCATTTCTGGTTTCAGGAAACAGTTGAAAACATACCTTTTTAGATTGGCTTATCCTCCACCATAGCCTATCTCCCCTACCGGACGCTAATATGGAAACGGACATCTTTCTGGAACTGGACTATCCCTTTTTGCACATCAGCGCCTTAGAGGATGTTTACATCAAATTCGGCGCTATATAAGTGTTTCTTACTTACTTACTTACTTACTCCATGTCATACCTGACATGTAACACACCTGCACGTCACACCTGTCATGTAACACCTGACATGGAACACACACACTCCACGTCACACCTAACATGTAACACACACATTCCATGTCACACCTGACCTGTAACACACACCTGCATGTAACACCTGACATGTAACACACACTCCACGTCACACCTAACATGTAACACACACACCTGACATGTAACACACACTCCATGTCACACCTGTCATGTAACACACACCTGCATGTAACACCTGTCATGTAACACACACCTGCATGTAACACCTGATATGTAACACACACTCCATGTCACACCTGACATGTAACACACACTCCATGTTACACCTGACATGTAACACACACTCCATGTTACACCTGACATGTAACACACACTCCATGTCACACCTGACATGTAACACACACTCCATGTCACACCTGACATGTAACACACACACAATCCATGTTACACCTGACATGTAACACACACACAATCCATGTTACACCTGACATGTAACACACACACAATCCATGTTACACCTGACATGTAACACACACACAATCCATGTTACACCTGACATGTAACACACACACTCCATGTTACACCTGACATGTAACACACACACTCCATGTTACACCTGACATGTAACACACACACTCCATGTAACACATGACATGTAACATGTACCACACACACTCCATGTAACATATGACATGTAACCACACACTCCGTGCAATATCTGACATGTAACCACACACTCCATGTTACACCTGATGCTTTACCATCATGCCCTTTGTACTATTTCAAACACACACCTCCATGTTACACCTGACATCTAGCCCCGCCTTCAAGCAGTCAATCACTGCAGAGAAGCCCCGCCTCAGCAGCAGGTGCTCACCAGTGAATTGTGGGTAATTCTCATTTTGGTCCCAGCTGATAGCAGAAAGCTTGCCAAGGTGTGAGCCACAAGCATATTCCACATTTCCCAGATGAAACTGCATCAAGTCATCTGCTTCCTGTAAACAATAACCGAAGTAACCTAGTACATTCAAATGGTAAAATAGCAGCAAGCTTACTTCCAGTAAAGTGCAACCATAGTGACCTACAACACAGCACTTAACATATTACCCAGAAAGAGTGTTATGTGACCAGTCAGGCATGTAACGTTGAGAGATTATGAGCAATTCAAATCAAACCAAATACTGTTTTGTCCGCAAAGTTTTTCATTCAACACATTTCCAGAGCAAAACTTTGAGCATAAAATGCTCTGTATGAGAGGGTCCCTGTTTTTCCCATAGTGAACCGTGTCACTTTGACACTTACTTCCACACAGACTTCATGTGAGGGAGAAAGCTTGTAGCAGTAAGTTTCATCTCCCTGAAAACCTGTGTTTTACCCCAATCATGAATGATACATTGTACTCTCATGATACTTCTGTTTGACATTGAGTTTGTGTATTCTGATCTCACTTCTCTCCTGTATTGAGATAGTACAGCGGTCACAATGAGTGGTTTATAGCACAAGTAGAACTGACCTGCGGGAAATCTGTGTGCGATGACATCACAATCTCTTCATGGATCTCCTCAATCTTCTCTACAAACAACATGGTCTAAGTCGGGTGAGTATGTACTGAATGAAACTCAAGTCTTTTCACATAGTCTCACGCCTTCATCTTTACGCTAACATTCTTTCCACATCTGCTCTTACTTTGTCCCCATTCCACAGTACAAGGAATATAACTTGTATATCTGTAGAGGACCATATCTGGTCGTCTCCATTTTATTTAAAATTCAAGCTTTACAAAGGTGTATAGGATCAAGAATAAAACATTAACAAATGCATATTGTGTTGTACATGTACTGTCACATAACTGTTTGTGCAAACCACAGTAGTTTCATACACTACAGTTTTACACTTGAAAATTCTTAGACTGTACTTTTTAATAATTACTCACTTTAACCAGAAACACGCTGTATGATACATTAGCAGTGATTTGAAAAATTTTGTTGTAATTTTAATTTTTATTAGATAAATACTTACCATTTCCTGACCATAGCTATCCTGACCATCCAACTCACTGGCCAACGTTGAGAAACGTTTTAAGCTACCTTAAGAAGCCAGTGAGTGAGTGTGGAAGTAGGAAGCCCCCAATGGTCAAGTGACCACGCCAATTGGCGCCATTCATTGTTTTTGTTGCAAAGCTCACCCCTCGTACCCTAGTACTGACTCTGCAGGGAGGCTGGGGGGGACTATCCTGGTCAGGAAATGGTAAGTATTTATCTAACAAGAGGAGAGTGCCCGTGAACGGGCACTGTGTCAGCTGACTGAGTGTTTTTGATTTGTGAAGGTGATTAGAGGACAGAATAATTATCAGGAAAAGGGCTGTACAGAAATACAGTAAATGGTAACTGAACAGCAAGTTCGAAAGAAATTCCGAAGCTGACAGAAGAAAAGGATAAAAAAGTTGTGCTCTGTAAATGGTATTATGAAGGAAAATAACAAGGTAATTGTTTAAGTGTAAAAAATAGGTTAAAACATATTTAAAGAAATACTACAAATGCAATATCCTCGTTCGACCTTGAAGAAGGGGTCCAAGGTCAAATCTAACCACACAAATACATTCCCAGCCCATGATTTCCTATGGTTTACCATTCCAAACCTCTAGGACCAATTATAAATGAGTTATAAGCACTTTTAAGCTTGGCTGTCCTCATTTGACCTTGAAGGAGGGGTCCAAAGGTCAAATCTGACCATACCAAAAGATTCCGAGCCAATGATTTCCTATGGGATGGTTTACCATCCCAAATCTCTGTCACCAATAATAAGCGAGTTGTAGGCACTTTCAATTTTTGCTATCCTCATTTGACCTTGAAGGAGGGTTCCAAGGTCAAATCGGACCATATCAACAGATTCACAGCCCATGATTTCCTGTCTGTTTACCATCCCAAACCTCTGGGACCAATAATAAGCGAGTTATAAGCACTTTTAAGTTTGGCTATCCTTGTTTGACCTTGAAGGAGGGGTCATTGAAGGTCAAATCTGACCACACCAAAAGATTCCCACCCCATGATTTCCTACAGGTTGGTTTATCATCCCAAACCTCTAGGATCAATAATAAGGGAGATATAAGCACTTTTCATGACTGACAAAAAACACCTGTGGCGGCCATCTTGTTTCTCAAAATGAGGCCAAAAATATTCCCAGACAACATTTTATGGTTATTAATATATACTGCAAACTTAAGAAAGCTAGCTATAATATTTTTTTTCATCAGAGCAGTAATGGTGAAATCTCTCTCTACACACTGCGGCTATCCAGTGGATACAATGATTTACTCAACAGTGAGAACCTGAAAGTAGCTATTGCTCAGCTATGCCATGACATAGAGGTCTGCAATTTCACTATGTTATAGCTGACCAAAAATTCTGTGAATAACATATTTAACAAATTACTCTAAATGTAATAGTTTTCAAGTTACAACTGATTTACTCAACAGTGAGAACCTCAAAGGAACTATTACTCAGCTATGCAATGAGCTACATGTCTGAAATTTTACTATGTTATAGCTAACCCAAAAGTAGGTGAACAACATATTTAAGCAAACTACTGTAAATGCAATAGTTTTGAAGCTACAACTGATTTACTCAATAGTGAGAACCTGAAAATAGCTATTGCTCCGCTATGCCATGAGCTATAGGTCTGTAATTTCACTATGTTATAGCTGACCCAAAAGTAGGTGAACAATATATTTTAACAAAATACTCCAAATGCAATATTTTTCAAGTTATAGCTGATTTACTCAACAGTCAGTACCTGAGAATAGCTATTGCTCAGTTGTGCCATGAGCTATAGGTCTATAATTTCACTATGTTATAGCTGACCCAAAAGTAGCTGAATAACATATTTGCACAAATTTCTGTAAATGCAATAGTTTTCCAATTATAACTGATTTACTCAACAGTGAGAACTTCAAAGTAGCTATTACTCAGCTATGAAATGAGCCACAGGTCTGAAACTTCACTATGTTATAGCTGACCCCAAAATAGGTGAATAACATATTGAAACAAAATACTCTAAATGCAATAGTTTTCAAGTTATAAGTGATTTACTCAACAGTGATAACCTAAAAGTAGCTATTACTCAGCTATGCCATGAGCTACAGGTCTGAAATTTTACTATGTTATAGCTGGCCCAAAAGTAGCTGAATAACATATTTATACGAAATTCTCTAAATGCAATAGTTTTTAAGTTACAAGTGATTTTACTCATAATGGAAGTTACTGAAAAGCCCAAAAGTAGCTATTACTCACTTAGCTATTGAGACAGACACCCAACTTACTCACCATATTGTAGCTATGAAAAAAGTAGCTGAACAACATATTTTCACAAAATGCTGTAAATGCAACACTTTTGAAGTTATAAGTGATTTAGTGCATGATTTCATGAATTTTAATGCATTAAAAATTATTAAAAAAATTTATTAAAAAAAAGTAAGACAGATCCAGGTCTCATACTCACACAAGAGAATCTACCTCTGGCCTAGTACATATATGCAAGATATGAGAGAAATCCCTGCAATAGTCACTGAGAAAATTGTGATAAAAAGTTGAAATTTTCACACTTTTGGTGGGGGTACCCCCCTTGTAATGTCTCTAGCGAACAGACGAACAGACAGATTTGCATGCCTTGAACAATTTTTCATCCTCGATAGATAAGGTATCTTTTAAAAAAAAACAGCATGTCTCTAGGCCTTGTAGTTTTGGAGAAGAAGTTGTTCACGCGGACGCGTACGCCCACGCCGCAGAGTGATGACATAATGTCAGCTGACTGACAGCTGACATAATAAAAATTAAAATTACAACAAAATTTTTCAATTTTATTGCGAAAAATACACTTACCATTTCCTGACCATAGCTGAATTCAGCCTTCATGGATGGCGGGTAGTACTAGAATATAAAGACCCTAGTTACAAACCAAATGAACAGTAATAAAGCACACCACAAGCATACAAGCATTCATACCCAGACTCGCCTCAATCACGAGGAAGCCGATCTGTTGAGTATTACTGTGGAAGCCATAATCCATCTATTGATACCGTTCATACCACCACCACTAACATCAAGAAAACAGCAAACTAACAGCAAACTGGAATATTTACAGCTGTACACCCATCTCAGAACTCATCTGAAAAACAAGAAGCCAAATATAAGAAAACAATACAAATACTGGCTTCAAAATACAATAACATAGTCCAAATAGAATGACATTATAATAATAGAATACTAATAATGACATTACCTATTAACAATTTACAACATGTTGAGCCGCCACCACAGGCCCAATCTTCATAACATCACCATTATGCCAGCACAAATCTTTCAGATAAAAATTTGTGAATATTGAATGGCTTCTCCAAAAGCAAGAAGCCATTATCTCATCTAGAGCAACTCCTCCCTTAAAAGCCAAAGAGGCAGCCAAAGCTCTAACCTCATGTGCCTTGACCTGGGAAACATTTTGAACCTCCTGATCAGACTTTTGGTAGGCCAAAATGATAGACTGTTTGATCCAAAAAGATATAGTAGCCTTAGAGATATCTTTTGAGTAGCCCTCCTTAATAGCTACAAAAAGAAGTTTCTTGCCTTTCCTGAGATCTTTTGTTTTGTCAAGATGATATCTCAAAGCTCTCACTGGACAAAGAGACTTATCCTGAATCAAGGAAGGATCCAATGTAGGTTTCAAAGCAGGGATCACTACCGGTTGAATAGCCAAGGGTCCCTCAGAAGCCAACTGATTTTTAGCTATGAAAGCAGTTGAAGGTGAAAAAGTAACTTCTGACCAATCCCTTTTCCTACTGAAGGAGTCAAAAGTCCAAGCATGGATCTCACTACGCCTCTTACCAGATGCTAGAGCCAACAGAAAAACTGTCTTAAAAGTCAAAATCTTAAGATCAGCTTTACCCAAAGGTTCAAAAGGAGCCCGAGTGAGGGCAAGTAGGACCAAGGACAAGTCCCAGTTAGGAATAGACCTATTTGCTGAAGGTCTGTCCCTATGGAAACTAGCAATCAAGCGATTCAAATCCAAACTTTGAGAAACCATTTGACCTGCAGAGCCTAACCCATCTGCTACTGAGGTTCTATAACCAGCAATAATTCTAGGTTTCAAGTTCCTATCAGTGAAAAGATGATTCAGAAAATCAGCTATCTGAGGAATAGTTGGTTTTGTGACATCCACCTGATTCTCCTGGGCCCACTTTTGAAATATGGCCCACCTTGAATCATATACTCGCCTTGAGGATTCTCTCTGAGGTGCCTTAATTCTATCTGCCACCTCAACAGAGAATCCTCCTTGACCTTCTTGTAGGAGTCCAGATACCAAGCATGGAGGTTCAGATACTCCAGATTCTTGTGGAATCTGAGACTGAAGGGTTGCTTCAGGAGATTGTGCACTTGAGGAAGCCTCAGTGGAACCTTGGCTGACAACTCCACCAGATCCCAAAACCAAGGCATCCCCGGCCACCCTGGTGCTATCACAATGGCCCTGCACCTGTAGGTGATCATTTTCTGAACTAACTGAGGAAGGATGGCTACTGGACAAAAAGCATAGGCGTCCAGAGCCTCCCAAGAGATGTTCAATGCATCTATCTGCCAGGCCTTGTCGTCTGGGACAGGAGATACGTAGGTTGGAAGCTTGGCATTCAAGCTGGTGGCAAACAGATCCACCATTGGCTTGTGCCAAACTTGGCAAATTCCATGAAAGACCTGAGGATGCAAAGACCACTCCGTCTGAATGGCCTTGTCCCTCCTGGACAGGGAATCTGCTATCACATTGAGATTCCCTGGAATATGTCTGGCCCTGATCTGGATCTCCCTGGCATTGGACCAAGCCAGAATTCTCCACATCAAAGCACACATTTCGAAGGAGTGAGTGCCTCCTTCCTTGTTGATATAGGAGACCACAGTTGAGTTGTCTGAAGAAACCAACACTATTTTTTGCCTTAATTGTCCTTGAAAATGTTTCAGAGCTAGAAAAACAGCTTTCAGTTCCAAAATATTGATATGCAAGTCTTTTTCTGATGGCTGCCAGAACCCACTTACAGTACAATTGTTCAAGTGAGCCCCCCAACCCTTCTCTGATGCATCTGTGAACATCAGCATATTGTGTTCTTTCTGATGCAGATTCGAACCCTTGAGTAAGTTCTGAGGATCCATCCACCAAGCCAGATGGTCCTTTATCAACTGAGAAATTGGGACCACCTTGTCAATGACTGGGGAAACTGCCAGTTGGTCTTCAGAAACCACTGAAACGGTCTCATATGGATCCGACCCAAAGGAACTGTTTTCTCCATGGAAGCCATGACCCCAATTAGTGACATGAGCTTCCTTGGAGTAGTGTTGTGACCTTGCAAAATGGAAACTGCCAAAATTTTGAGCTTGTCCAATTTCTTTTGATTTGGGTAGACCAAACCTTCTCGAAGGTTGAAGCGATAACCCAGAAACTCGAGATCCTGAGTTGGATTGAGTTCTGATTTTTTCAAATTGACAATCCAACCCAACTTTTCGACTAGACTGATCAATTTTTGAACATCCCGAGCACAAGAATCCGGATCTTTGGCCCTCACCAGCCAATCGTCCAAATACTGATGGATTCGAACCCCTTGTGAAAGAGCTATGAACTTGACCTCCTTCACCACTCGAGTGAACTCCAATGGAGCTGTCGCAATCCCAAAGGGTAGGGCTCTGAACTGGTACGCCTGACCCTGTACATGAAAGCGCAGATATTTTGAAACTTTTAGTGTATGGGTACATGAAAATAAGCGTCGGTGAGATCTATGGAAGCCACCCACTCGCCTGCTTGAAGAGAAGCCCGAATGACTTCTGCAGTTTCCATTTTGAAAGTGGGAACATGTAAGAATGTATTTACCACACTGAGATCTATTACTGGTTGCCATTTGTTTTCTGGTTTTGGAACCAGAAACAAACGACTGTAGAATCCGAGAGTGTTCTTGTTTTGAACCGGAACCACTGCCCTTTTTTGAACCATTTGTTGAACCGCCTCCAGCAAAGCTTTTTGCTTCACTGGAGCCGAATAACTGCTTTTGATGGTCGGAAACCGGGTCAGAGGTGGTTTTTCTTTGAATGGAAGACAATAGCCCTGTTTCAGAACAAGAACTACCCTCGGATGCACCTTGAAACTTTCCCACACTTTCCAATAACCTTGTAAACAGGAACCAGGAAACTTTGTGCTTACCTCCATGCAGTCACTTCCTCCTGCCCCTACCCCCTCGGGCAGAGCCTCTGTTAGAATTGTAGGAACCAGACTGTCTTTTGTTCTGATCACCTTGCTTGTTTTGCTGACGAAAATTCTGAAACGCAACATTCTGGTACCTGTTTTGTGACTGATCTTTCTTGGAATCTGCGAAATTTCGGGAACCATAAGATTCACTTCTGTGTTTCTTGAAAGCCGGCTCCCGGTTGATTTGACTCCATTGGATGAAGTTCTGTTCAACCTCAGACAACACTTTAGAATTAAATAATTCTTTCTTGGTTAAGGAAGCATTCCTGAGTCTAGCAATATCCTTATCTGTCACATCCCTATGACACAGTTTGAGAAAATTGTCCCTTCTATTCAGCAACATATTAGCAGCCAAAGACATTGAAGTATCCAAAACATCATCCAGGGCCTTACCCAAGCACCCCATAGTAGTAGACTGCAGATGAAGACAATTTTGCATGAAATTCATACTTTGTTGAATGTCTTCTTGATCCACTGACTCCTTCATCTTAGACACCTCCGAAAACATTTCATTTGTAGACTTTTCAATTGCAGACTTAAACCAAAACACATGATTCAAAATCTGAATAGTCTCCCTAGAAACTGATTCCCAAGCCAAGTACTGTTTCATTGGAGTGACAACTGAGGTAGGAGCTTGATAGGGAGAAGCTGCAATATTCTTGAAAGCATCCTGAATTCTAGGAGCAGCCAGAGAAAAAGATTGAGGAGATACTTGATAAAAGCGCATTTGAGGCTTTGGAAAAGACAAAAACTGTCCTTTAGACAAAGGAGGGTGATGGAGATCATTGTCATCCACATTACTACTTCCTAATGCTGAAAACTCTTTATATTTCCAAAGTTCTACCAAAGGTTGAGCCGGAGGCAAAGCCATTGACTGTTGTGCAGACTTTTTAACCTGATCCCTTCCATAAAACACTGAGGGAGGTACAAAGCATTCCACATCCTTGACTTCCAGATCCAACCACTTTTTAATGGTTTCTAAAGTCTCAGGATAAGCTGGAGAATCATCCTCCAAAGAGGTAATTTCACCTTGTTCCACATCCGGATCCGGTTCATCAGAAGATTGAGACAAAGTCCTCTTCCTAGAAGAAACCAAACCGGTTTCCTGATGAGTGTGAGAAGCCGAAGCTTGCTGTTCAAACTCTGTCCTAGTCAGCGTGGCTGACCTTCTCTCCAGTCGACCGGGAAGCACAGACGAACTGGCAGAAGCCGAAGCTTTAGAAATCTCCACCGGTTGCTTAGCAACCTGTAAACTGTCCCTGCCAGAGTTACGACTGCTGACAGTTTCAGCCCCTTTCTGCTCTAAATTCTGCAATCTTTGAGAAAAAGAAGCAAATTCAGTAAAAAACCTGTCCAACTTGTCTTCTAAAGACTTATTCTTTTGAGAAGAAATAGCTTGAGAAGCCACAGAAGCCGCAGATTCGTCCTCATCCAACAAAGAATCATCAATGTTCACCTCTTTATTGTTATCCACAAAAACAGAAGAATTCTGATCCTTCTTGCTTTATATCTGTTCCTATTCTTAATTTTCTTCTTCTGTTCTTCAGAAAACGAGGAACAAACAAGGCAATCTGAAGAATTAGCACAGGGGTCGTCACCCTTATAGTCATCTCTGCATTTAGGACAATAATGGTGGTCGTCCCAATCTGCCATAAAATGGCCACAAAAAGAACTTTTCCTTTGTCCTTTCTTAACTTTATCCTGAGTAGACATTGTTAAAACAGATGCCTTACCTCAGAACAAACACAATCCACAATAAATCCACAAAACTTCCACAAAAAACGAATATTTCCAAAACACATCCACACTCAAGGATGGCCAACAAAAACAATGAATGGCGCCAATTGGCGTGGTCACATGACCATTGGGGGGCTTCCTACTTCCACACTCACTCACTGGCTTCTTAAGGTAGCTTAAAACGTTTCTCAACGTTGGCCAGTGAGTTGGATGGCACCAACAAATAGCTATGGTCAGGAAATGGTAAGTGTATTTTTCGCAATAAAAATGACTCTGCTACTCTTGAAGTTTGTTTTTAACAGTCTTAATCCTAGACAAGTGACTCCAGACAATGTACATACGCAGCAGGCTGCAATCTCGCACCGACTTGTCTCTCCTCCACCCAGCCACAGCATCCAGAATCTCATTAAAGTGACACTCCACTCTGTAAAGACACAGAGTGACACGCAGGTGTAAGAACACAGGAGACAATCGTTAAGTCTGTACAGGATCTCATGACAGTAACACGTTAATCTGTTATACACACGGAGTGATACATGGGTGTAAGAAGACAATTAATATGAACATTTAGAATCTGATGACAGTAATATGTTAATCTGTAGACTCAGAGGGTAATACAATGGGGTGACAGTTGCCAGGTGCCGAGAGTATTACAGAATCTCATCACAGAGACACTCCACACTGTAAACACAGGGAGTGACACGTGTGTAAGGAGACAATTGAGAAGAACCTCATTAAAGTGACGCTAATCTGTGAACTCAGACAGTGATACACAGGTGTGAGAGGACAGGTGATAATAGAGATGATTTGTTACTCAGTCTTAAAATGACAAAATAACACAGTAATCAGTGTGTCTTGACTGAAATGAAATGTGAAAATTGTCTCCTTGAAGTTATCATGAGAGGTGATACGTCATACAGCTACCAGTCAACTCAGTGTGAGCTGGGGTTATATTGTGAAAAACCAATGTTTAATAAAATATGTCACGGAAATGCTGTAAACAGGGCTTGTGATATGGATGGGAAGTGGAGACAAAGAAAACTACCTACAAACTCGGCCTGTCATATAGATTGTATTGATGTTGAAAGATCTCATTTATAAGCTTGATTAACATTCTACTGAGACATTGAATTCACTGCGGTGTAATTGTCACCTAGAACAGACTCTGAACTCCTAGGTCTGTATTAAATAGAGTTACATGTAACCACACTTGTGTATTGCCTGTATCTGAGACTCTAAGTCTTGTATTTATTCAAGCACTAGACACATAGACTTCACTGTGTTACACGTAACCACACCCGTGTGGTGTATATATCTGAGACACTGGACTCTTAAATCTTGTAGTTATTACGCACTAGACACACAGCCTTCCCTATGTTACACGTAACCACTAGTAACCAAACCCGTGTGGTGTATATATCTGAGACACTGGACTCTAAGTATTTAACCATCAGACTATATACCTGGCATCCAGTTCGTATTTCACTCGCTTTCCATGTCTATCTACCAGTTCACATTCACTGCTGATACTCTCAACGGGCAGCTCACACTGTCAACACACAAAGGTCATCACAAGATCAACAAGGGTCAATTCATACTACTGTACTTCTATGTTTTACCTGGATTACCTGTTTTACCTGTATTTAAATGTTTTTTCTGTACCTGTATTTACCTGTTCTTACCTGCATTTACCCATTCTCCTTACAGTGACCTGTTGTACCTGTATTTACCTGTTCTTACCTGCATTTACCCGTTTTTCTTACAGTGACCTGTTGTACCTGTATTTACCTGTTCTTACCTGCATTTACCCGTTCTCCTTACAGTGACCTGTTGTACCTGTATTTACCTGGTGACATATCAGTGCTATGGGGTTGTTGTAAGTCCCATTCAGTGTCTGACCACTTGTCCCCACACACATGCCACATGACCAGTCGTCACGGATTCTCCCGCCAGCCTCATTCTCAGCCTCCAGTACTGTGACCTACAACAGAGACACGACTCATTTTAAGCCTCTGTGAGCTGTAAAAGGTCACACAACTTACATTGAACTTCTGATCTGTGAAGGTCAAACATCCTATGCAGGTCAACTACAGTAACTCACTATTTAGAAGTTTGTAAACTTTCAACCTACATGAGGTCCTGTGTATTCAAAACACTATTGTACACAGTCATAAATCATGGAAGGTTTGATCATGTAACACCCATACCAAAAACACTGGCTACTTGTTGAGTGCAGTTGTGTGTTCAAATCTATTACACTTGTCTATAATATCTTCACAGGGGTTCCCAGTCATATTTTGGACCTTCCTGGTCTCTGAGGGCTTACAATATTGAAAATATTATTTTACAGTAAATGTTGTGTGAAATGGTTGTATATTATATCTTTGGTATCCTGACATCAAAATCAAGTGATTTAAACTGCATAGAGTCAAATGTAACCATGGTCTGTTTGCATGGTAAACCAATGGAACTGCTCATTTCAACCAAAATTGGGAAGGTGGTCAAAGGTTAGAAGTGGCCATATTTTATATATATCAGATATTGTGTTAGATAACAGAACAAAACCCTACTCACTCACAGGTACTCAACGGGTAGGAGACAAGAAATGATGACATCACTGGTTTATGTGTTTACCTTCTTTGCTTAAAAATTCAACAAAAGCACTGAAAACTGGCAAAAATACCCTAACTCTTACAACATTTACTGTTTGCTAGGTTCATAAAATTAATGTACTTTTGACTCTTTCTCATCTATTTCTAAGCAAATATATATCGCATCGCTTCACATAATAGACAGATTTTTTTGGTCAGTAGTTATGAGTGTTCCGCCTGGTAGAGACAGAAGCATTGGTGAGTTGGTTTTGCGACAACTTGCCTCAAAGTGTGTATAAACACATGAAATCGGATCGAGAATAAATACTGATGTCACTGATTTTGTGCCTAAGAATACAAATAACTTAAAACATGGACGAGAGTTGAGGCGGTGCCTGGATTTTCTACCAATGAAACCCCATATATGTGCACAATGTGGCCACCTCAATGTGTTCAATCAAAGTGTATTTATTGGCAAGACAAATGATAATTTCAACACCAGAGTAAAATATATGAGGTCAAACTTATATGGCTTAACACAAAGATATAAAGAAAGACACAAAGTTACCTTTATACCCAGGTTGGTGAGATGTCTTGCTGCAGCTAGACCCGCTATACCTGCCCCCACCACCAGAACACGACTCTGTCAAATACACGACACATAAAGTAACAGTACACAGTTCAATGTGCTATACCTGCCCCCACAACTAGAAAACGACTCTGTAAAATACACATGATACATCTTACACAAAAGCATCGGGTCTGACTGAAATCAAGGAACACCTTGATAAATGTATGGTTATAACTGTTTACTTCAAAATAATTTCAAACATCAGTAGTTCATAATTATCTTAACAAAAATAATGGATATTTACTGTGACAGAACTACAGTAAATTCCCTTCAACAAGATATATAAAACTCAAATAATGCTCGCTGAGCAAGTTTCACCCACATTGCAAGAGGTACAGCTTCAACAAGTATATTTAGAAAACTATTCTATCTACATGTGTATGGTATAGATCAAAAGAAAGGTCACTGAACAGCATTTCTGCTCATATTTATTGAATCTCAACTTAGTGTGAGTACAACTTTTTGGGTAGAAATGAGCTGATGGGTTACGTGTTTTTATTGAGTCATAAGGATATTCTGTGAAGTGTATTTTGTGTGGACATTACGATGTAGTATATATTTACAGTGTGTTTACTGACCTGTGTACTGAAGTGTGGTAACATTCCACTAGGTGGGATACCACTCGGTACACCTGTATTAATCAGGCCTCTCACTGTCAGGTAGTTCACGATTCTCTCCAGCCTCTGTACACAATGCACGCGTATCAGGCCGCGGCAAATCACACGCGCACAGCACTCCTGCCACGACAACACTTCCTGTGGCAAACAATTGCAATCTTTAACTAGAGGAATGCTTTTGCTAACAAAAACGAAGCGTCCCTTAAAGTTTAAAATGCTTTGTGGTTTTAATAAGCATGCTGTAAAGCTAAGAATGCACAAAGCTGCACCCTACGCTTTCCCAATACCTCTTAATACATTCTGAAGCTATAAAAGCAACAATAAAGGAGATATAAGGCAAAAACTCCAAAGCAGCTATTTATGACCCCAGTTTGGCCCATAAGGGAGGGTCGGGGGGTAAAACTGAGTGGCTATTTAGACTCTCCACATATGCTTTCCCAATACCTCTTAATACATTCTGAAGGTCTAAAAGCAACAATAAATGAGATATAAGGCAAAACTCCAAAGCAACTATTTTATGACCCCAGTTTGACCCATAAAGGGGGATCGGGGGATAAAACTGACCGGCTATTTAGATTCTCCACATATGCTTTCCCAATACCTCTTAATACATTCTGAAGCTATAAAAGCAACGATAAAGGAGATATAAGGCAAAAACTCCAAAGCAGCTATTTATGACCCCAGTTTGGCCCATAAGGGGGGGGGTCGGGGGGTAAAACTGACCGGCTATTTAGACTCTCCACATACTCTTTCTCAATACCTCTTAATACATTCTGAAGCTATAAAAGCAACAATAAAGGAGATATAAGGCAAAAACTCAAAATCAGCTATTTTATGACCCTAGTTTGACCCATAAGGGGGGGCCGGGGGGTAAAACCGACCGGCTATTTATACTCTCCACATATGCTTTCCCAATACCTCTTAATACATTCTGAAGCTATAAAATCAACAATAAAGGGGATATAAGGCAAAAAACTCCAACGCAGCTATTTATGACCCCAGTTTGGCCCATAAGGGAGGGTTGGGGGTAAAACTGACCGGCTATTTAGACTCTCCACATATGCTTTCCCAATACCTCTTAATATATTGTGAAGCTATAAAAAAACAATAAAGGAGATAAAGGCAAAAACTCGAAATCGGCTATTTTATGACCCCAGTTTGACCCATAAGGGGGGATCGGGGGGTAAAACTGACCAGCTATTTAGACTCTCCACATATGCTTTCCCAATACCTCTTACTACATTCTGAAGCTATAAAAGCAACAATAAAGGAGATATAAGGCAAAAACTCAAAATCAGCTATTTTATGACCCCAGTTTGACCCATAAGGGGGGGCCAGGGGGTAAAACTGACCGGCTATTTAGACTCTCCACATGTGCTTTCCCAATACCTCTTAATATATTCTGAAGCTATAAAAGCAACAATAAAGGAGATAAAGGCAAAAATTCAAAAACGGCTATTTTATGACCCCAGTTTGACCCATAAGGGGGGGGGGGGGGGGGGGGGTAAAACTGACCGGCTATTTAGACTCTCCATATATGCTTTCCCAATACCTTTTAATACATTCTGAAGCTATAAAAGCAACAATAAAGGAGATATAAGGCAAAAACTCAAAATCAGCTATTTTATGACCCCAGTTTGACCCATAAGGGGGGCCGTGGGGTAAAACTGACCGGCTATTTAGACTCTCCACATATGGTTTCCTATTACCTCCCAGTACATTTTATAGCTCTAAATCCAATACTTAAGAAGATACTAGGGGGGTTGGCCTAAATTTAAGGCTTTCAGATTGGAAGGTGTCAGAAAATCACTCATAAATGAGACATTTTTCAAGGGATTGCTCCCAAAATCTAATCAGCTCACGTTTTCAATAGTATGAACAGGTGTGTCAAATTATAAGGCTCTGTACCAAGTAGTTTTTCCTGAACTGTGATGACGGTGGGGTGTACTTCAAAAAATAGTTTTTGATCATGTGACCTTCATAAAGGTCAAAGGTCAAATTTAAGCATGCAGAAAAATTTCCCCACGCCTAAGGTATATAACTGCCAAATATGGTTTGAAACCTTCTAAACATAAGGGAGATATTCAAGGGAGACCATAATGCGGTGGCGGCGAGGAAACTGAGGCAAAAAGAAATAAGCGCCCTTTCAGGGACGCTTAATTATCTGTAATACAGTCGCCACATTCAAAATACCTCTCATCTTCCCAACAGGTCACAACTTTCAATATTGAGTATGCTGAGACAAACTTTGGTCTGGTTTTGGCGAGGATCTGGGACATTTCATTAATCGGATCACAGGAAGTTACACACGATTCAAGTAGTGAACAGGTTTCAACAACTATCAACCATAACACACCATATATTACTGAGGTTGTAACACGAAGCAATGACTCACTCAACTGATTTATAAATAGGACACTGTCAACAACACAGTTTCATTTGTAAAGTCAAGACTTTGAGTTTTACATCCTGTTCAAGGGTCAAGGTCAAATCAGTAATATAGTGGTTCTGGTTTACAGACTGACCTTGCAGTTCTTGCACCACATTGCCAGGATCAGGTTCCTCAGTCCCAGGTACATCAGCCGGGCGCTGTCAGAATACACACGGCACAAGTCACACCATAGTGTACAACTGAAACCTGATCTGGTGTGCAGATGTACTGGAGTTGTGTGTACACACATCACCCCCTGTACACAACTGGTTACACAACAGTGTACAACTAAAAACAAGATCTGGTATAAAGATACACTGGGACTGTGTGTACACACATCACTGTTGTGTACAACAAGTCACACAAAAGTGTACAACTGAAAAAAGATCTGTATATACGTAACAGTAACTAGACATTGCGTTTCGACGCAGTGTATCCCTGGACGGGACATAGTTGAGGCGTGAATGTGTCGGGCTTGAGCCTGTTTCCTGGAGCACCAGGTCAGGATTCTCCATAGTACCAGATTACTCCCAAAAGCTAATCACTAGTTCTTTCACTTATATCTGTCTTTAAAAATTACATTTCATGGATCCAGAAGATCCATATAGTGATCCAGATCACTTCCAAAATCATTTCATCCTTTTACCTTTTCAGACATATTCTAAACATTTCTTCAAAATCCGTCCATAAGTTTTTGAGTTATCTTGTACACAAACACATCTGGCAGCCTGGTTCCACATGATCCAGACAGTGATCCAGATTACCAAAACCTAATCACTTGTTCCTTGTCCCATTTAGGCCATTTGCTGAAACAATCCATCCATAACTTTTTGAGGTATCTGTCTTTAAAAATTACATTTCATGGATCCAGAAGATCCATATAGTGATAAGGATCACTTCCAAAATTCAATCATTTCATCCTTTTACCTTTTCAGACATATCCTGAAAATTTCATAAAAAAATCCATAAGTTTTTTATTTATCTTGTACACAAAAACATCTGGCAGCCTGTATCCAGATGATCCAGATCACTCCCAAAATCTAATCACTTGTTCCTTGTCCCATTTAGGACATTTCCTGAAAATTTCATCAAAATCCACCCATGACTTTTTGAGTTATCTGTCTTTAAAAATTAAATTTCATGGATCCAGAAGATCCAGACAGTGATCCAGATCACTCCCAAAATTTAATCATATCTTCCTTTTACCATTTTGGACATATCCTGAAAATTTTATCAAAATCCGTCTGTCAGTTTTTGAGTTATCTTGTTCACAAACAAACAAACAAATAGAGGGCCAAAAATGACCCTCGGTCAGGTACTTTGGCGGTCAGTGGATGACCTTCAATGAAGATCTGTAACCGGTAAGCCTGGATGCTGGTACTCCATCATGTACTCAACCTCCAAAGCCATTTTCAATAGTTTCCATGCAATGTAGTCAGCATTAAGTGTGAAAATATCTCCAAAAAGGCAAAAAATGACCCTCGGCCGGGTACTTTGGCGGTCAGTGGATGACCTTCAATGAAGAGCTTCAAGGTCAAATTTCTGCATGCTTACAGAGGACATATACATGTATTATATATACCAGCCATAGGATGATCTAACTTTCTGTATACGAGAACTGGGCCAAAATGTGCAAAAATGGCCAAAATCTGACCTTTAAGAGGCCACCAGTGACCTTCAGATTGAAGGTCAAGGTCACAAAACAATAGCGTTCGTGGCATTGCCCATATATACTCACATACCAAATTTGAAAGGTCTAACTAAAATATTTTTTAAGTTATCGCGTCCAAACGGAAATCTCTGCGGCGGCGGCGTGACCGTACTGAATTCTAAGTATCCCCAACTTTCGTCCGGGGATACAAATATGCGAAATCAGTGAATACATGTATTTACTGAAAATTTCAGTAAATACGAGTATTTACTGATTTCACATATTTACTGTAACATATACACATGGAGACACGCTCTCTCACCACAAAACCAAGTCATGTGATTCATTTTACGTTATTCTGTACACAGTACTCCACACTGACTGGACCCGTTTACCACTGAGGGTTTCTACTATACATTGTCACCAAATGCAAAATGGATTTTAAAACACCACATTAAGTTAATACTTTTGGCATTTTACCATTTTAGAACAACACAATGTCAACATATACATTTGTTATATTAGTGTATATTAAAAGTCATTGCTTTGATACTCAAACAAAATCTAGTGAAATGGAAAAAATTGCAAATTTAATAAGTAAATTAAATTTTTATAAGTTAATACCCTATCCAATGGACAATAGCTTATCCGGTCGGCGCAGACCGGCCCGCCAAACGTCAGAAAAAGACGTCCTGTGTTTCCACCGGCCAGGCCGGTCCAGTGCTGTGCACTCGCCAGGTGGCGTGTAGTACTTCCTTCCTGTCTAGACAGCGTGACGTCATAGCATCTTTTTCGTTGTCTAAACCAATTAGACCCCTAGTAAGCTGAAAGCGGGGCCGGTGGGAGGGCCTTGTGTGTCCATTGGATAGGGTACTAACTTATAAAAATTTAATTTACTTATTAAATTTGCAATTTTATTGCGTTAATACATCCTATCCAATGGAGAATAGCTGAATAACTACCGCTTGGTCGGCGGGTAAGTTACTAGGGACTAGCCTTGAACTCCTACTGGAATAATGAACTATTTCGTTTAAAGCCTGGTCAGACCTGAGGTCGATAACCCTTAAGGCTATGGTCGAATATCATCATCCGGTTACAAAGAATTGAACCGTCAGTCGACCTTGCTCCCCCCCCTTTTTTAACAGACCTGCTCTGAGGTAGGGGAAGAGAGGGATGAGTTCAGTCCCATAAAGTAGTCCTCCCGAAGGAAGCACGTCCAGAAATTTTTTTTTTTTTTTTTTTTTATAACTATATGTGCAATATATACAACTATGTGCAACTATTTACATATGTACACATCTCCTCTAGGTACTGGCCTGTTGGTGGATCTGCTGGGCAGCCACAACCGGTCCAAGATGGTAGAGCTCTGAGTCAGCCCAAGCCACATCCTTCAGATAGAATTGAGTGAAGGTATTATGAGATTTCCAGTGGCAGGCTGACAGGATCTGCTCTAAGGAGACTCCCGACTGGAAGGCCTTAGAGGCAGCAAAGGCCCTGACATCATGAGCTTTAACCTGATGCAAGGTGTGGGCCTGATGATCCGAGAGCTCATAGCATAGGATCACTGTTTGTTTGATCCATGAGGAGATAGTGGCAGGTGATATGTCTTTGTCGAAGCCTTTCTTAAAGGAGACAAAAACCAATTCTTTGCCCTGCCTAAGGTCTGATGTCCTGTCCAAATAGTAGCGCAAGGCTCTGACTGGACAGAGAGTTCTGTCAGACTTGAGGGACCTATCCAGAGTAGGAGCCAGGGCTGGTATGACCACTGGGGCTACACTCTCCGGGCCCTCTTTGGCCAGCTGGTTCTTGGAAAGAAAGCTGGGGGGCGGAAACAGGGACACCTTAGACCAGTCCGACTGGTGTCTGATGTTCTTATGCTGCCATGCATGTATCTCACTTCTTCTCTTGCCAGAACCCAGGGCCAAAAGGAAGACAGTTTTGAAAGTCAGATGTTTCATTGAAGCTTCCTTAAGAGGTTCAAAGGGAGCCTTTGTTAACTGGTGTAAGACCAGAGAAAGGTTCCAGGAGGGTATACCCCTCCGCCCTCTGGGTCTGTCTCTGTGAAAACTATCTAAGAGACGGGTGAGATTATCATCTTTGCTGATATTGACTGTGGTGTTACCCAGTTTATCAGCAATGGCAGACCTGTATCCATCAATGGTGCTGGGCTGAAGTTTCTTGACCTCAAAGAGGTATAGAAGGAAGTCAGCCACTGACTTTATAGGTGGTGACCCGAAGTCCACCTGATTAGTGATGCACCACTTTGTAAAAATGGTCCACTTTGCCTCATAGACTGATCTGGTTGATTTTCTTTGAGGAGCCTCAATTCTTGCTGCCACTGCCTTAGAGAAACCCTGTTCTTTGATTGCTGTGGCTCTAGGAGCCATGCATGGAGATTCAGGTTTGTCAGATTCCTGTGAGGGATCTGGTTGAACGGCTGTGTCAACAGATTGGGCAGGTTTGGTAGGCTGAGGGGAATTTGACTGGACATGGCCACCAAGTCCCAGAACCAGGGCATGTTGGGCCACCCGGGAGCAATTAGAATAACTCTCTGGTACCGGGAGTCCAGTAGCTTCTCCACTACTTTGCCCAAGATGGAGGTCGGTGGAAAGGCATATGCATCCAGGTCCTCCCATGGCAGAGTGAGAGCATCCACTGCTACAGCCAGGGGGTCCGGGACTGGAGAGACAAACTGAGGAAGTTTGTGGTTGAATCTTGTGGCAAACAGATCTACTTGAGGCTGGTGCCACTTCTTGCATATGCTTAAAAATACCTCCCGGAGGAGGGACCACTCTGTCTGTATGGTCTGACCTAGTCTGGACAGCTTGTCTGCTATCACATTCAGATGGCCCGGAATGTGACGGGCTTTTAACGTCACTTGTTTCTGGGAACACCAGGTCAGGATCCTCCACAGTAGGGCACATAGAGGGCCGGACCTCATACCTCCTTCTTTGTTTATATAAGCCACTACTGTAGTGTTGTCGGATGCCACTAGAACTATCTTGCCTGTACATAGCTCTTGGAACTCTTTGAGAGCTAGAAAGACTGCTTTTAACTCTAGATAGTTTATGTGCAGTTTGCTTTCCGGAACCGACCAAGGGCCCCTTGCAGTGAGCTCGTTTAAGTGAGCGCCCCACCCTTCTTTTGATGCGTCTGTAAAGATCTGTAGAGCATGCTCTACTGGGTGTAATGGTTGGCCTTGTAGCACATTGCTTTCGTCTAACCACCATTGCAGATGAGGGTGCAGGGACCTGGGTATAGGGATGATCTTTTCCAAAGATTCCGGTACCCTCCAGTTGTTTTTGAGGTGCCACTGAATGGGTCTCATGTGGAGTCGGCCGAGGTGAACTTGTTTTTCTGTGGCTGTTAGGAGACCTATCAAGGACATAAACTGCCGGACCGGACAGGTCGGTCGGGCCAAGATAGCCTGAATCTTTGTTTTGAGATTCTGCCACCGGTCCGGTGTGGGTCTGACCCGACCGGATCTGAGGTCGAACTGGTATCCTACAAAGTCGAAGACTTGTTTTGGATCCAGTTCTGATTTCTCTCTGTTGACTACCCAGCCTAGCTCCTGGCACATTTCCAGCAGAACTCTTGTGTGCTGGATACAGACTTGGTAGGACATGGCCCTCACCAACCAGTCGTCTAGGTACTGGTGGATCCTTATACCCTTGTGCATGGCCATCAACTTTACTTCCTTGGCTATTACCGTGAACTCCAATGGTGCTGTGGACAGACCAAATGGAAGAGCCTTGAATTGGTATGTCTGACCCTGGACATGAAATCTCAGGTATTTCCTTGATTGTTCCTGTATAGGTATGTGGAAGTAAGCGTCCCTGAAATCTACAGAGGTTACCCATTCTCCCCTTTGAAGAGAAGTTCTGATGGTTTCCGGTGTTTCCATCTTGAACTTCTCCACTTTTAGAAAGGGATTTAGATTGCTCAAGTCCAGAATGGGCCTCCATTTGTCGTTGGGTTTGGGCACCAGGAAAAGTCGGTTGAAGAAACCTAGAGAGTTTGGGTTTCGTACTGGCTCCACTGCATTTTTGGAAATAAGCTGATGTAAAGCCTCCGTCAGGTAGCTGTTCCTGTGGTGGTTTACATAACGGCTTATGACCGTTGGGTGTCTTGATAGGAGGGGCCTGTTCTGAAAGGGGAGGGTGTAACCCGACCTTAAGATCTGGACGACCTTGTAACTGGCCCCTAGCTTCGACCAAACCTGCCAGAAACTTTGAAGTCTGGCGCCTACAGGAGGATTTGAGGCAACATCTCTGGCATTTACTACAGGTTTGACACAAGATAACAGAGTGACACAAGAAGCAAGCTTCACAGATTTTATTTTGTAATTTCTTTGAGAATGACAAACTACTGCCCCGGGACTTATTTCTTTCTTTTGCGAATGCCCGGGCGCAGTAGGAACACAAGGTACAACATTTAAGTCTGCAACAGTGTCTGTTTGTCTCTGCAAAGTGCTCCCGGCCAGCAGTCCTGATATCACTCTGTTTACACAATAACTGTCATTTATAGGACTGCTGGCCCTTGGCTGGTCGCGAGGAATAGTAAGCGGCCTTGCCCTTCTGTTTCCTGCCCTGTCCGCGCTGCCCAATGTTCTTCCATGCCGGTCGTTCCTGCTTCCTGTTATCCCCACGTTTATCAGGGCGATCATAGGGGTGGAACCGACCTTTCTTTCCAGTGTGAAGTTGGCCCTTGCTTTCAAAAGCGGCTATGCCCTGTTCGGCTTGCCTAAGGGCTTCATCAGGGAAGAGCATTGGAATGTGGAGAGGTGCAGTCCTGAGAGAGGCCAAGGTATCTGGTTTAATACCTGCTTTGAGATGTGAAAGATATGAATCTCTGCGAGCCAAGGTAGTATTAGCCACTGACACGAAAACAAAATCACTTAAATGTTCTAGTGTCTTAGCCATGGCCTGCGTGATGCTGGCATTAAAGTTCATCAAAAATTGCAACTCGTCGAGTGAGCCGGTTGCTTTAGTGGAAGACTTTCCTTTGGTCATTTCTGTTTTGAGAGTTTTAACTTGTCCCTTCATATTTTCTTGAACTCTATACAAACATCTGTTAAATCCAGCCGCCTGATTACAGATAGTTGAGGCTTCCCTAGCCGATTTCTCCCAACGTCTAAGATTGTCTTGAGAAATCTGACGGGAGGCTGGAGGCGTTGAGGAGATACCTGCCGCTTTAGCAATGCGACTGTATGTGTTGTTAATCTTTGAAGCGTCGGTACTCCAGGAACTAACAGTTTTCTCACTAGTGGCGTCTCCCTTCTGTTGGTCGGATACAAAACCGTACCATTTGGCCTGTGAACGGACCGGCTTGACAAATTGGTCCTTTAGAAGCCCCCCTGCCTCAGAGCTGCGTGAGGGATACCCCTCCACCAGTGTTAGGTTCAGCCTACCCATCTTTTTGCACAACCACTCGTCGGTTGGCATATTGACTGAGATTTTCCCTGTAGGTTGAGACTGAGGCCCAGCGAAAGGGTTATCATCAGATGCTGTGGTCGCTGTATCCAAATCAGGGATATGGGACCAGCCCATATATGACCTGATGCCTCTCATGGTCTCCCTGTAATTCTGGTCCTCTGAGAGGACCTGGTCGGGGTCAGCAGAAGCAGCATCTGGGTCCTGGTCGGACAGTTCACCTTCTTCGACGAAAATGTCCACTGGGGGCTGGTCAGAGAAATCTGAGTCAGAGTCCGTGTCCATAGCCGGTGGGCTGTGAAGGCCGGCCGGTGTGGCAGACGACCTGCTGGGAACCTGATGAGAAGGTGGGTCGGTACCAGCCAGATCTGAGGTGGTCGATTTCTCCCTAAGCGACTTGCTGGTCGACTGAACTCTGTGAGCAGTCTGAGATACACCATGCAAATCTGAAGATGGTAGCTTATCATCAGCGGATGAAGAGTGCGACTTGTCGGTAGCTTGACTCTGTGGAGAGGAACGGTTACCGGCCAAATCTGAAGGTGGTATGGCATCTGAAGGTCTGATAAACGGCTCAGTAGACTTAGCAATGCCAGGAGGAGCGGAAGAAGTAGGAGCCACTTTAACTGTTGAAAAGGTGGGTTCTTTGTCCATAGTCTTTGCAAGTAAGAGAGCCTCCAGTCTGTTAAACCTAACCGACCATTTCTGGTCGAGCTCATCAATCCTTGCGTCAGCTGAGGATCTGAGAGTGGTAGGCGACTTGGCCGGCTTCTCTGAAGACTTAGAATGTTTTGTAGGGGGTTTCTTGTCAGAAGATGAAGATTTCTTCTTCTTGACAGAGGAACTCGAACCTGGGGACTGTACCATCCCTTGGCCGTCCACAGCCCCCACTACCGTCACAGAGGACGGGTCAATGAGGGTGGAACTGTTTGAGTCCTTAGTGGGAGTATCTGACGCTTTCTTTAATTCGCGCTTTTCTTTTTTCAATCTATAACTGGGGGTAGACAACTGAACACGTTGTTCCTCAGTCAGAGAATTACAAGCCTGGCAATCGTTATTAGATACACAAGGGTCTGAACCTTTTCCTTTCTCCCTGCAGCGCGCGCAGAAACAATGGCTGTCGAAACTGGCCATGATGTGTCCACAGTTACCATGTTTCTGGCCCGGGGAAGACATAACGATCTGATGGCAGTAAAAAACAGAGTTCTAAAAGGTCTATATACTCCCAAGATAAAGTAAACACAAATATAAAGTACAATTCTCACCAATAACAATGAAAACTGAAGATAAACTTCTGATGAAAATATCCCGTGCACACAAGCATGCGCCAAACGAAAAAGATGCTATGACGTCACGCTGTCTAGACAGGAAGGAAGTACTACACGCCACCTGGCGAGTGCACAGCACTGGACCGGCCTGGCCGGTGGAAACACAGGACGTCTTTTTCTGACGTTTGGCGGGCCGGTCTGCGCCGACCGGATAAGCTATTGTCCATTGGATAGGATGTATTAACGCAATAAAAAATCATTTTTGTAGATTTCAAACGTTTGTACACAGAACTGTCACCAATTTAAAAGTAAATGCTTGAAACCTGCTGACAAGTGATGTACCATTTGTGCAATCTCGATACAGTATTTCCTACAGTAACTTTGGTTCACACAGTTAATGATTCACCTGTCACAGTGAATGATTTACCTGTCACAGTGAATGATTTACCTGTCACAGTGAATGATTTACCTGTTAGTGAATGTCTCACCTGTCACAGTATATGATTCAGATGTCAGAGAATGTTTTACCTGTCAGACTATATCATTTACCTGTTAGACTGTATGATTCACCTGTCAGAAAATGTTTCACCTGTCAGAGTGTATGATTCACCTGTCAGAGAATGTTTCACCTGTCAGTGTGTATGATTCACCTGTCAGAGTGTATGATTCACCTGTCAGAGAATGTTTCACCTGTCAGAGTGTATGATTCACCTGTCAGAGAATGTTTCACCTGTTAGACTGTATGATTCACCTGTCAGAGTGTATGATTCACCTGTCAGAGAATGTCTCATCTGTCAGAGTGTATGATTCACCTGTCAGAGTGTATGATTCACCTGTCACAGAATGTGTCACCTGTCAGAGTGTATGGTTCACCTATCAGTGTGTATGATTCACCTGTCAGAGTGTATAATTCACCTGTCAGAGAATGTCTCACCTGTCACAGCGTACGTATTCAGGGAACTCTTTCTCCTCGTCCAGGTCCATCTTTGTGGGGTTGAGTGCGAGAGCGTGTGGTGGTCCCGTGACAGCAGTGAATGGACGGCAGAAAGTAGGGAAGCCGGGGGCTGTGTAACAATGAATAAACAGGCAAAGAATAACCAGAGAGTAACAGCGGGCTGATTGGTGTCAGAGGGGAAGCCTGTAATAAATACAATGAAAACACAGACAATAAAACAACTAGAAGAATGTTTTTGCTGACAAAAACGAAGCGGCCCTGATGAAAAAGAAGTCACCCATAAAAGATGTCAACTTATGCATCATAAGCAATAGAAACTGTGAACTTTATTGCATTGTGTATGTTACTTGTCCCTATTTTCATCTTTAATAAGTGTGCACAATTAAAGTGAGGTCAGCTGAACAATACAATAGCTGGAGATTAAAAACTGCATAATTTCACTGCAAGATGGCCATAACTTCATTCATATTGGGACTTTAAGGTGACCATAAAATAAGAATGTCCCTTTTCTCATCCTTTATAAGTGCATAAAGTTTAGCTCAGGTTAGTTGAACAATAAGATAGCTGGAGGCTGAAACTTCCTTTTTCACTGTAAGGTGACCATAACTTCATTCATATTGCGACTTTAAGGTGACCATAATATGAGAATGTCCCTTCAATATCAATATATGTTAGATATGGAAAAAGAAAGGAGCCACATGGCTTTATTCAAATGTTAGGACTTTAGGGGGGCCAAAATTATATTAGCAGTTTAAGGTCACCTTAAAGTCCAGATAACCCTTTGGTTTGCAAAGGGTTATAGGTGTGCAAACTTTAACTGAGGTCAGTCGAACAATAAGATACTTGGAGGCTGAAATCCCCCTCATTTCACTTTAAGGTGGCTACAACTCCATTCATACTGAGAGTTTAAGGTGACCATAAGTATTATTTTTATCTAGTTTAATACCAGTGATAATTTCGACATAAAAAATGGAAAAAGAAAGGAGCCAGAGGCTTTTATTCCAATTTGATGACTTTAAGCAGGCCATATGTCCATTAACATTTTGAGTTTAAGGGCACCATAAAGTCAGGATATTCCTTTGGCAAATCTTAATATATGTGCCAAGTTTGGTTGAAAAAAGTGAAAGCTAAGTGAACTGGAGGGCTAAAACCCCCTTTTTTGACATTAAGGTGACCTTAAGATTGCAGATACTGGGCTAAAACTTCGGCATGTGAAAGATTATCAAGAAGTAGCTGAATAAGTTATTCCAACAAAACGTTCACTGCCCACTGAAATCCTGACCGTTTTTGAGATACAGACCAAGTACCCATTTTTAAGAAATTTACGAAAATAAAATGCCTCCCATTCAGGCGTCCATTCAGGCGTCTATGGTCCCATTGATGAGAAAATCCTTTCCGACCTTGGAAATTTGGTCTAGAATGTACCTGACAAATTTTATAGCACAGGTGTGTGTGGTTTTTTCCGAAACGCGATGACGGGGTGTTTTGGAGTTATGCTTAAGGTTACCTTAAGTAAAGCTTAAGGTCTGCGCAAAGTATCCCAAAAATTTTTCCCGTCCCTATAGTTTTAAAGAAAGATAAGAAGGAAAGAAAAATTTGAAAGGCTAAGAAGTTATTCAAGGGAGACCATAATCCTGCGGCGGCGGCGGTGATCAGTCGAATTTAGGTGAAAACAAATAAGCGTCCCTGACGGGCCGCTTAATTATACAGTAGGAATGTGAAATTCACCTCATTGTGTGAAATTCGCCACAATGTATGAACTTCACCTTACCGTATGAAATTCACCATATTTATCACCATATTGTATGAAATTCACCATATTGTGAGAAATTCACCATATTGTGTGGAATTCCTCAACAACCCATTATATGTGAAATTGATGTCAAAATGTGTCATCTCTGTGGCAACATTACAGTATTTCAATCAAATGTTATTAAAAAGTGTGTTTGAGTTGTTGGAAGCAGGTTGAGCTTTACAAATGTATTTTTCTGGTTACATTTGTGAGGTCAGAGAACAAGGAAACACCCAAGTCACGTGAACTGATCCAAACACTCGCAGCCACTTTGTCCCTTAAAACAAATCTTCAAACGGTATCAACAGAAACTAAACACAACCCTTTGAGTATCTCTGAAATCATGATATATAACCTACGTTCACTGCCCAATGGCCGTGTTATACAAGATGAAACAACCATTTAACCCACTAGTTGATACTTGTTGTCCAAGAAAACCAAAAGTAAAACCACTGACAATAGTCAATTTCTTACTGATGATGTCACACTTTTAGAATGATGTTATCAGCCCCTCACCTGTGGGTAAAGTGTGCTCCAGTTCTGCCAATGTCTCATTCATTTCGCTCCCTGACAGAGAGGCACAACTTTCATCTGAAAAGTACACAATAAATCACAGCTCTGATCTGAAAAGTACAAAGTGACCTTGAACGCCCCTCGACTCTCCCTCTGATAATGATTTTGCTTAATTAGCGTATGGAGTTCCCCTCTATGGCGAAGATATTGTGCTTGCAAGGCAGTAGATTAGGTTAGATTAGATTAAAGTAAAACACTGGAATCATCTGAAAAGTACACAGTAGTACAGAGAAAAACACTGCTCTCATGTTGATACCAGCACCAGATAACTGAAGGTCACGGTAATTACATGTTTGTTTTTTATCATTTTTAAGTTTTTTTATTCATTTAATTTGGCTATAATGAATGAGAGCACACTGCTATCTCTTACCCGCAATGTCTGTGTGTTCTGTCTCCTGGTTCAAACCCGTGTCCAGTGGACTCAGACCTGCCAGATCCAGTTGGTGGTCACCCAGTAACGGTACAGCAGGATGATACTTCAGGAAGAGGGACGAGTTGGTTGTACTCACAAAATTAGGTTGCTTGGCAACACAGACGCTCTGTGTGAAAATATAAACAGATTACTGGATTCTCTTCAAAACAAACTCACCAGAATCCAGTGTGTAACTTACGTTACAAAGTGCATCTTATCCCATATTATGTAAATCATGGTGTTATTGAATACACAGGAGTTATTATTGAGCCAAGTGGAATCCATTTGTTTAAACATACAAGTATACACTATCAGTCTGTTTTCTAATGGAGGTTGTTAATGAGCAGAGGAAAATCCAGTCATTAAAACCAATGTCTTACCATTTCAATGTCTTACCATTTCAATGTCTCACCATTACAATGTCTCACCACTTCAATGTCTTACCATTTCAATGTCTCACCATTTCAATGTCTCACCACTTCAATGTCTTACCAATTCAATGTCTTACCATTTCAATGTCTCACCATTTCAATGTCTCACCACTTCAACGTCTTGCCATTTCTAACACAAGCAAACCTGTCTCACTGAGATACTTTCATCTTCATAGACCAACTACGTTATACAAACACCACTCTGTTATCCAAACCTCACACTTGTCATTCCAGAAACATGCTGACGTATAAACACATCCACACAAGTCACTATCAGAAGACTTGAGAACACACAGCCTAGCAGGAGAATAAAGTTAACAGACACAATGAACTTACTGGGTCTTCATCTGTACTGCAGTCAACCTCTGTGTCTTTCTGAAAACAAGAGACAAAAGTCACTCTAAGTCCAACAGAACATTACAAAAATAGCATCAGAGATGCCCGTACCCCACAGCCTGGGGAAATATTTTTAACACCATGAGTTATAGAAGTATTGTATCAGTACAAAGTTCAGCATACTTTCAGAGAACTGTCAGTTATATAAAGGTCCAAATAATGTTTAAATAGAGAAAATATTGTCTAAGAGAAAGATAATGCATGTAAAGATGAAGTATTAAAACAAGACAATTTAACAACAAGATGACAGCATTAATCGGTAAACTAAACATTACGACACTTTATCTATATCTGGCATGGTCGAATTATGGTTTGGATGTTTTGAATATTACCATGCATACAGAAGTGGCAATACATTCAACGAATGCTTATGCGTGGTATTGGAGCAAAATCTGTGGCTCATTTGATGAAATTCCATCTGTTACAATAGGAAGTTGTAAAAATAAAATTCTTAATGAATTCTAATATGACTTTAACAGTGCTTAATCTGCATCAAAAGACAGACCCAAAGGTGCAACAAAATTTTAAAGGTCAAGGTCACTACGGCAAGGTCAAAGGTCAAACCAAGGTCACACCATGATGTGCACACCTACAATCCCTGACCAATGTCCCTAACAAGCATCAACTTCCTACACCTTATGGTTTCTGAGATATAGCCCGGACAAGATTTTATAGGTCAAGGTCACTACGGCAAGGTCAAAGCTCAAATCAAGGTCACACCATGACGTTGCACACCTACACCCCCTAACCAATGTCCCTACCAAGTATCAACTTCCTACACCTTACCGTTTCTGAGATATAGCCCGGACAAAGTTTTCAAACTCAAGGTCACTACGGCAAGGTCAAAGGTCAAATCAAGGTCAGACCATGACATTGCACACCTACACCTCCTAACCAATGTCCCTACCAAGTATCATCTTCCTACACCTTACGGTTTCTGAGATACAACTCGGACAAACGTTTTCCCGCCACCCACCTGCCCATCCGGACACCATGGGTGAAAACAATACTCCGACAGCCCTTACGGGTAAAAATACTGCTTTGTTCACACAATAGAAGGCATTAAAACAGAAACAACAGAAAATCTCTGCTCCATGTCTTTGTATCGTTATTGTAGAGGGAGCAAATACCTTTACCTATATTTAAGAATCAATAGACCAAAATGTTAATAAAATTTAGTAAAAGCTGACTTTACTAAGTAAAAACCTACATATATTACTATACATATATTACTATACTAAGTAAAATCCTACATATATTTAAGAATCAATAGACCAAAATGTTAATAAAACTTAGTAAAAGTTGACTTTGCATGAAAACGACAATCTCCACAGTTGGTTAGATATTTCACATTTTCGTTAAATGTTTGGGTAAAATAATGCTTAATTACCTAAATAATCTTATGAAAACATATCCAGGTGTAGTTTAGGCTCTTGGAGGTTCAATCAAAACCCTGTTGTCACAGTTTTACAACCACTGAATCAGGGTTCACTAAATAGGACACAGCAGACACGAGGTCATGAAATGGAATATTGGGATAAAAGAATGTTGAATACCAAGGTTCTGTAATGAGTACAATGACTCAGTAACACAATGTGTTTGAACCCATATGTACTATAAAACAATGTACGAACACTGGTCTGACTCTAATCACCACAGTGGTACAGTGCGAACACACACACAGTGAAACAGATGCCAGTTAGATGCCAGTGAACAACAGATTTCATTCCAGTCACATAGTGTGCAGTGCTTTCCTCCATCTCCTCGACTATCTCTAACCCCGACTTCAGTCATGATACGACCCATAGTGTGTTCAAAGCAGTATTAAACCCAATTCAACCAATCTGTCTTCCCAGTCAACCGACCTGTCTCCCCAGTCAACCAGAATGTCTCCCCAGTCAACAAAACTGTCTCCACAGTCAACCAGAATGTCTCCACAGTCAACCAACCTGTCTTCCCAGTCACCCAATTATGGCATTTTTACTGCATCATAGTGGTCGCCAACATCACTCTCCTCAATGGAGGTGTTTTTTTTTTGTTTTTTTTTTTTAAACGGCAACTAAAGAGGAACGCAAACAGGGTTGTCTCACCTGAGTAAGTGAAACCATTCCACACGTATATAAACGTGCAAACTCGGGCGTGAGCTTCACATCAGACGGCAACTTTCTCCACTTGCAACACACAGAACACTCCACCCAGTATGGTACTACCTAAAATAATCATACACTGGTTAAACCTCCTGAATAACACACAGAACACTCCATGTAGTGTGGCAGTACCTAAATAAATCATACACACAATAATTCAACTTCCTAAATAATACAAACAACACTCCACCCAGTGAGGCTGTACCTGACAATTCATACACACTCATTAACCTTTGTTCTACCTGTTCATTAGTGTATTTACCTGGTCTAGTATCAGATGTCTCAATTTAGGGGTCTGTTTACTGTGCTTCATCCATCCTTTCCTCCACTCAGAAACCAATTTGAAGCCTGGTTTCCTCCTAATACAAAGACAAAGATATCCTCTAATCATTCTTTGGCTGGCAGTACAACATATTCTGTATTCATATTTGTAAGTGTTCAAATACACTATATGGTGCACAGAAAAAAAGCCTGGTGGAAAAAATGGTGGTGGAAAGAAAGTAGGGCAGGGTTGGTAGCATATTTTCCATTTCGGTATCCCGCCAGTGTGAAACCGTACCGATTCCGGGGTACCGAAAGAAATTATGTTCTAGCATTTACCCAATTGAATGGGCTCACCAACCGGAAGTGAGATTTGCGAAAAGTAAACATTTTGAAAATTTTGATTACTTAAATGTAGCTTTTATAAGCTACAAGCCTACCATGTGGGACTGAGGAAAGTCCCACCCTACCTCCCCGCTGTATTCCAGCTGAGGGGGTATGGACTAAAATTACCACGAGAGAAGAAGATTGAATGACCGAACGACACTGCTAGGGTACATACTAAAACACGGACTCGACCAAATCCAAACAGATATTTTTCTTAATCGTTGGCTGGAGTTGCGGCCTCCAAATAAAGCACTCAGTCCCACATGGTAAGCTATTGTAGCGCAATAAAATCAGTTTTACTGAAAGAAATCACTATAAATAAAAGTGGTAAAATATTTTAAAATATGGGATAAAAGTTTGCAATTTCTTCAGATTTGAGGTTTGTTTCTAATACTTTACGTTTTCTCACAATATTATATGCTAACATTCGAAATACCAGCTGTAAAGTGTCGTGATGAAGTATTGAAGTAAATTGGTCTCGATACTGAGATACCAGTGTTACCGACCCTGCCCTAAAAGAAAGCCTAGTGTTTCTTTTTTTTTCTATACATATCAAGATTACTGATGAAGTAGAACTAAAACATTAATTTATTCCAAACATTTGATTAAAACCTTTCATTATTGTAAAAGGGAATGAGAAGTCCTTTAAGTACCTACTGTGCACAAAGGAATCTGAACTAAAACAAATGGCTGTACACAGTTGCAACTAGAAATAGGAAGCCCTGTAAAAGGAGAAAGTGGAACAATAGAGAAATAGGCGGATTGCAAACAGGAAAACACATTATCATGTGTAATGTCCACCCATGATGCTTGGAAAGTGGAAACACTACAAGTCATTTAATAAAAAGATGAAAATGTAAATATCTGGGGGTCAAAAATTTTGACAAAATCGCTCTATCTCATACCGTTTCCGAGATAAATGCATTTTTGCATTTAACGCAGAAATTCAAGATGCCTACAAAAATGGTGTGAAAAACAATTTTTGGAAAAAGTCGCCAGTTGACTCTACTGATACCCTGGGAGTCAAAACTTTCGACGAAATCATTCGATCACACACAGTTTCCGAGATAAATGCGTTTATGTGTTTTATGCAGAAACTCAAGATGGCCACCAAAAATGGTGGGAAAATGATTTATGGGAAATGTCACCAGTTGATTCTGCTGACATGATAGAGGGTCAAAAATTTCGAAGAAATTGCTCTATCTCGCACAGTTTCCGAGATAAATGCGTTTATGTGTTTTACGCAGGAATTCACGATGGCTGCCAAAAATGGGGGGAAAACAATTTTTGGAAAAAGTCGCCAGGCAACTCTGGGGATACCCTAGCGATCAAAAATTTCAATGAAATGACTCTATCACGCATCATTTCCGAGATAAATACGCTTTTGCGTTTTACGCAGAAATTCAAGATGGCCACCAAAAATGGTGGCAAAATGATTTTTGGGAAAAGTCACCAGTTGACTCTGCTGGTGCCCTGCCTTGGGGTCTAACATTTCGACCAAATCGCTGTATCTCACACCGTTTCCCAGATAAATGCGTTTTTACGTTTTACGCAGAAATTCAAGATGGCCGCCAAAAATGGCAGGAAAACGATTTTTGGGAAAACTCTCCATTTGACTCTGGGGATACCCTGGGGCTTGAAAATTTTAACAAAATTGCTCCATCTCGCACTGTTTGAGATATTTACACTTTTTTATTTTCCGCTAAATTCCAAGATGGCTGCCATAAATTGTGAAAATTTAAATTTTTCTCACTCGAAATCGCTCTATGTCTTACAGTTTCGGAGATATTTACACTTTTTTATTTTCCGCTAAAATTCAAGATGGCCGCCAAAAGTTACGAAAATTAAAATTTTTCGTTTTTACCCAATAATTTTCTATAACAGTTTCTGAGATATAAGCAAATTACTCAAAAGAAGTATTGAAAATAGCGATTAAAGTACCTAAATGGCTATTACTAACTTACTTACAGAGCTATCAGTCCCAAATGCAATACCAAGCCAGCTATAGACATAACAATCTCATATTCCGAAATTTTACTGAAATAACTTGAATCATTTTACCATTGTATCTACTCGGGATTGGCTCTTATACACTGATGTACATTGAAAATCCCCACATAGAAAATCCCTGGAAATCTGCAGACCCATAGAAAATAACCTGATCAAAAAATCCCTAAAAGTAAAAATAAAATTTCCATCAGGATATCAAAAAAAAAATAATAAATCAATCAATAAAAGCTCCTTTGAGATGCCTTTAATCTTATCAACCCTTAAAGGCTTGAAAGGTATTTAAATGGGTTCCAGAGCATACATTAAAGTACTTAAATGTGGAGTTAGTCTTTTGACATGCTCCCTGAGCAGTTATCAAAGAAACAATCAGCCTATCTATCTACACACAAATCAGATCTGATTAATTGGTAGCCACATGCATTCTCCAGAACAGGTAGATTAAAGAATATTGTTAAAATTGGTTTCTTTAATCAATAATAACCAAAAGGAAAAAGGAGGGCCAAGAAATTAAGTGAAGCTGACAGGAATTGGAAGCCACGAAATAAATAAGGACAATATAACAATACATTTTGTCAATGATATTGTATTGGGGATTTTTGGATCTGGGGATTTTCTAAGCCCCATCTGGGGATTTTCCATTGGTCTGCAGATTTCCAGGGATTTTCAATCTGGGGATTTTCATATACAATCATGGTTACGGGGTGTTACAATCCTTAAACATGACAATACCTACTTGCAATTAGAAACATACACATTTGACATATATGAGTAATTCTTAGGCAAACTTTTGTGACACCTATTGTGACAGCCTTGTAGCAGTAGTAACCCCATCACAAAGACATCCAAAGTAATGGCTATCTGACTTCAATAAAAGATGTTTAGGCTACTAAGATGGCCTTACAGAAAAAAAAACGAGAAAAAAAAGAAAAACACTTTGAGCAGCTCATGCTTATCATATTGAATATTAGCAAAAATTAATTGTTGTCAAATATGAACCATCATTTACTGAATTGTGCTTTCATCTTTGTATATTTCATTCAGAAAAGTAAAATTATAAAGATTTATTAAACAATAGCATCAGAGATGCCAGTACCCCACAGTCTGGGGAAATAGTTTTCAACACCATTAGATACTGAAGAAGTGAAACAGTACAAAGACCAAGATACAAAATGTTTAAGGTCAAGGACACTACGGTTAAGATAAAAAGTAAAATCAAGGTCACATCATGACATTGCACACCTACAACTTCCAACCAATGTCCTTACCAAGTATTAACTTCCTACACCTTACAGTTTTCCGAAATATAGCCCGGACAAAACTTTAAAGGTCAAGGTCACTACAGCAATGTCAAAGGTCAAATCAAGGTCACACTATGACGCTGCACACCTACAACCCCCAACCAAAGTCCCTACCAAGTATCAACTTCCTACAAATTATTATGACCCAAACAAGATTTTATAGGTAAAGGTCACTATGGCAAGGTCAAAGGTCAAATCAAGGTCACACTATGATGTTGCACACCTACACCCTCTAACCAATGTCCCTACCTAGTATCAACTTCCTACACCTTACAGTTTCCGAGATATAGTCCGGACAAGATTTCATAGGTCAAGGTCACTACAGCACAGTCAAAGGACAAATCAAGGTCAGACCATGATGTTGCACACCTACATCTCCTAACCAATGTCCCTCCCAAGTATCATCTTCCTACACCTTACGGTTTCTGAGATATAGCCCGGACAAGATTTTCAAACTCAAGGTCACTACGGTGAAGTCAAATTAAGGTCACACAATGACATTGCACACCTACACCTCCTAACCAATGTCATTACTAGGGCTGTGAACAAATACTCGAGCCTCGATAGATGAGTCGATCTTTGCTAGTACTTGAGTCCATTTTAAATCCTCGGTTACTCGCGAGGTATTATATTATCGCCCATGTAAGGAAACGCTTGTGTAAAATAGGCTAAATTTCAGCATTTCTGTCACATAATATCAATTAAAGTTGTTATTTTCGCTTGAAAACGTATAATTTACTCCATATTCTATAATATCTGGTCAAATTGAAGATGTTTTTTTTTCAAAAGTTTTGTTTCTGGAACCAACTATTTGTTTACAGAAGACTTCTAATGGTAGAGACTAAATCTCGTGGTTACTCGAATTCTGGACTGTTGTGCCGTTTTTCAGTACCCGTCCTAGCCCTAGTCATTACCAAGTATCAACTTCCTATAGCTTACGGTTTCTGAGACACAGCCCGGACAAACTTTTTCCCGCCACCCGCCCACCCAACCAGACACCATGGGTGAAAACAATACCCCGGCAGCCCTTTAGGGCTGTAGGGTAAAAAAAATCATTACATGAAATATTTTGGGGTTTTAGTAAAAAGTATTCATAAATATATTTGAATACTTTTCAAAATGTATTCATCTTTGTATTCGAATACTTTTGAAACTGATGTATTTGTATTCATTTTGTATTCATGGAAATGAAAAGTATTGAAATACTTTTGAAATACTGGCTCCATGCCTGTCTTAGAGTCAGGGGACAGACACAGAAGGGCATGCGTGTTAGTAACTGAACCCAGTCACTGTATCTTTTGATCTGACAGAAGTAACTTTAAAACTATGCCTGACAATTCTCTTGCGTAGTTGGACTGGAGCAACAAAGAGGCAATATTTTCATGTGAGTGAAGCTACTAGACTTGACAAGTTGATAAGGATGTGGGGATGGATTCGGACGGCTGGGTACTTATCACATGACTTACTCTCTGTAGTAGTGCTCAAAACAGTTGTTACAGTAATGTTCCTGTGATGTGAGGTGATACCAACGTACAGACCCGCCGTCATGGCAACAGCTGAAATTACAGAGATACAGGGGTACAGACTGTGGCGTGATAAAAGCCACACCACTATAGTTACAGATACACACACAGATACACACAGATATACTGTGATAACAGACACACCACCATAGTTACAGATACACACACGGATACACACAGAAATACTGTGATAACAGACACACCACCATAGTTACAGATACACACACGGATACACACAGAAATACTGTGATAACAGACACACCACCATAGTTACAGATACACACACGGATACACACAGAAATACTGTGATAACAGACACATCACCATAGTTACAGATACACACACAGATACACACAGATATACTGTGATAACAGACACACCACCATAGTTACAGATACACACACGGATACACACAGAAATACTGTGATAACAGACACACCACCATAGTTACAGATACACACACGGATACACACAGAAATACTGTGATAACAGACACACCACCATAGTTACAGATACACACACGGATACACACAGAAATACTGTGATAACAGACACATCACCATAGTTACAGATACACACACAGATACACACAGATATACTGTGATAACAGACACACCACCATAGTTACAGATACACACACGGATACACACAGATATACTGTGATAACAGACACACCACCATAGTTACAGATACACACACGGATACACACAGAAATACTGTGATAACAGACACACCACCATAGTTACAGATACACACACAGATATACTGTGATAACAGAAACATCGCCATAGTTACATATACACACACAGATACACACAGATATACTGTGATAACAGACACACCACCATAGTTACAGATACACACACGGATACACACAGAAATACTGTGATAACAGACACACCACCATAGTTACAGATACACACACGGATACACACAGATATACTGTGATAACAGACACACCACCATAGTTACAGATACACACACAGATACACTCAGATATACTGTGATAACAGACACACCACTATAGTTACAGATACACACACAGATACACACAGAAATACTGTGATAAGAGACACATCGCCATAGTTACATATACACACACAGATACACTCAGATATACTGTGATAACAGACACACCACCATAGTTACAGATACACACAGATATACTGTGATAACAGACACATCACCATAGTTACAGATACACACACAGATACACACAGATATACTGTGATAACAGACACATCACCATAGTTACAGATACACACACAGATACACACAGAAATACTGTGATAACAGACACATCGCCATAGTTACAGATACACACACAGATATACTGTGATAACAGAAACATCGCCATAGTTACATATACACACACAGATACACACAGATATACTGTGATAACAGACACACCACTATAGTTACAGATACACACACAGATACACACAGAAATACTGTGATAAGAGACACATCGCCATAGTTACATATACACACACAGATACACTCAGATATACTGTGATAACAGACACACCACCATAGTTACAGATACACACAGATATACTGTGATAACAGACACATCACCATAGTTACAGATACACACACAGATACACACAGATATACTGTGATAACAGACACATCACCATAGTTACAGATACACACACAGATACACACAGATATACTGTGATAACAGACACATCACCATAGTTACAGATACACACACAGATACACACAGAAATACTGTGATAACAGACACATCGCCATAGTTACATATACACACACAGATACACACAGATTGTAACAAATTTTATTGTAATTTAACTTTTTGTAAGTTAAATACTTACCTTATCCTCACAAATGCTTACTTGGTTTTGTGGAGGCAAAACGCGGCGACCGACAAGAATATTTAAAAATTATTCTTGTTCGAGAGGTGAACCCCGTAGTTAGTGATAGGTGCGCATGTGCACAACACATTGTCGGTTGGACTTTGTCGAGAGATCCTCATTTAATTTTTGGTCCCCTATGAAAACAAACTTGTGAGGGGAGGAAGGGTGGGTCTGTCCTTGTGAGGATAAGGTAAGTATTTAACTTACAAAAAGTTAAATTACAATAAAATGTGTTACATTTTATTGCGTAAAATAGCCTTACCTTATCCTCACAAATGCTTGATTCCAACCATAACAGGAGGAGGGGTTTGTTTTGCAACCTCCCTGTTAATAGATTATGGGGTTCACCATGAAAGCATTTGATGGAGAGGATAAGATAAGCTTAAGTATGCTACAACAGAATTTTCCATTACTGTAAAATATCTGTAAAGATAAGTAATGATAGGTAACCTCATGAATATTCATGATGTACTGTTGTAGTTGACACTTGTCCAATGTAGCATGAAGTTGTCCTATATCTAAACCATCACCCATAACTATGTGGTGGGGAATGGCTTCCTGGGTCCCTCGAGCTGGGAGCTGTCATCCAGCAAGAAGGCACCCCAAGCTGGCTTCTGTGTTTTACAAAATACAGTCATGAGGCCATCTGCCACAGAAGAAGGCATATGTCCATAAAAGATACTGGTATGGAAGGAAGAGTAAAGTATGTAAGCCATATGAAATACTCAAGAACATACTCAAAGCCAATCATATGCTGAGCAGAAACCACTGGGCCTAACTGTAATCTGTTTGGTCCGTGGACTGCCAAGACACATAGCTTAAAAGGTAGAAAACGTGTTGTGGCTCTTCCAATGGCAGGAGCCTAAAATCTGCTCTAGGGACACCCATCCTTGAATACTAAAGAAGCAGACATGGACCTAACATCATGGGCCTTAACCTGTAGGTCCTGTGTATCAAAATTGGATGACTGATAAGTCAATAAGACAGTCTGTCTGATCCAAGAAGAGATAGTAGATCCCATGAGACCTCTGTCAAAGCCTTCCTTAAAGGACATAAACAAGAGATACTTTCCCTTCCTTAAAGCACTAGTTCGTTCTAGATAGTATCTAAGTGCTCTGACAGGGTATAAAGTCATATCCTCAGTCAAGTCTGAGCTCCAAAAAGGTTTAAGAGCTGGAATGACCACTGGTTTTAGCGAATCTGGGCAATCAGAAGCCAACTGATTCTTTGCTAAGAAGGCAGGAGAAGGAGAAATAGTGATCTCCTTCCAGTGAGGTTTATGCCTGAGGGAAGAGAATGTCCAAGCGTGCACCTCCCCCCTTCTTTGCCAGCTGCCAAAGCCATCAGGAAAAAAGTCTTGAAAGTCAAACTCTTAAGACTTGCATCCTTCAAAGGTTCAAAAGGAGCCTTAGTCAAAGACATAAGAACCAAAGATAGGTCACCAAGAGGGAAAACCCCTATTTAGAATGGGTTTGTCCTTGTAAAAGCTTGCAAGGAGTCTATTTAAGTGCAAACTCCTGGCTACTTCCTGGCCAAAAGGTCCCAAATGGTCAGCTATTGCAGTTCTGTAGCCAGCAATTGTGGCAGGCTTCAAATTTTTGACAGTGAACAAATGGTTCAAAAATTCGGCTATGTCTGAGATAGAAGGCTCTGTGCTGACCACCGAGTTCTGTTGGCACCAGAGTTCAAAAATGGACCACCTTAACTCCTAGAATCTTCTAGATGAGGGTCTTTGAGATGCCTAAATTCTATCTGCCACCTGCTCAGAAAATGATTCAAGTGATTCTGAGTGGTAGTCTAGGTGCCAGACATGCATATTCAGATACATGAGATTCTGATGGAACTTCTGACTGAACGGTTGTTTTAGCAGATGAGGCCAGTGAGGTAGTTGTAATGGGGCTTGGTTGACAGATTCACTAGATCCCAAAACCAAAGCATTCTGGGCCACCCTGGTGCTACTACTATCATTCTGCACCTGTAGGTGTTCATTTTCTGTATGACCTTTGGTATGAGAGTTACAGGACAAAAGGCATAGCCGTCCAGACCCTCCCAGGAGATGTTCAAAGCATCTATGTTCACAACATTTGCATCTGGGACTGGTGAGACATAGATTAGTAGCTTGTGATTCAATTTGGTGGCAAACATGTCCACCATTGGTGTGTGCCAAACTTTGCAAATTAGACTGAATATTTGAGGATGAAGAGACCATTCTGTCTGAATTATTTTGTCTTTCCTGGAGAGACTGTCGACTATGACAATGAGGCAACCCTGAATGTGTCTGGCTCTTATGAGTATGTTTTGAGGATTGCAGTAGGCCAAGATGCGCCCAACCAGGAGACACCTGTCCCAAGAGTGTGTTCCCTCTTGTTTGCTCAAATAACTGACTACAGTAGCATTGTCTGTTGTTATCAGAACCCTTTTGTCTAGAATTTTGTTTTGAAAGCTCTTTTAAGGCCAGAAACACTGCCTTTAACTCTAGGACATTGATATGAAGCAATTTCTTGATCTTTCCAATTGACTGTCATGTTTTCAAAATGAGCTCCCCAACCTTGATTTGATGCATTTGTGAAAATAAGGGTATTGTGTTCCTGTGGATGAAAAGGATAACCCATTTTTTAGATTTTTTGGATCTTTCCACCACTGAAGATGACTTTTCAGAAAGTTTGAAACAGGAATCTTCAGGTCTAGTGACTGGGGATACTGCCAGTTTGTTTATCAAGTCGAAATGGTAACCCAGAAAGTCAATTTTTTGTGTAGGTTCAAGCTCTGATTTTTCGAATTTTATCACAAAGCCGAGTTCTTGCACCACATGGAGAAGTTCTTTTGTGTGGAGCTGACACTGGTGTCTGGTATTTGCTCTTAACAACCAGTCGTCCAGGTATTGGTGAACTCAAATTCCGCAAGACTGAAGAACGAGCCTCTTTACAATCCGCATGAACTATAGGGGTGCAGTCACCAACCGCAATGGCAGTGCTTTGAACTGATACGTTTGTTTGTCTACATGGAAACATAGCCAATGTTGAGAATCTGGGTGTATGGGCACGTGAAAGAACGCGTCTTTCAGGTCTATCGAAACTAGCCATTCTCCTTTTATGACCGAGTTTCGGAATATCTCTGCTGTCCCCATTTTAAAATTTAGAACTAGCAGGCATTTGTCCAGGACACTGAGATCTATCACAAGGCACCATTTATTGCCGGGTTCTGGTACAAGAAATAATCTGCTGTAAAACCTGGAGTTGTGCAATCCTTGAGGTAGTAAATTGTGCCTTTTTGAAGCATTTGCGACACTCTTAGGTAGCCATGTTTTTCCTGTCTGTAACCGCTTTAAATTATGGGATATACAGACATGGGCAGATTCGACTGGAATATTATTCGATAAACCTTCTCAAGATTTGCACAACCCTTGTATTTGGTACGGAGATCTGTTGAAACTGGTCATTAACCTTTTGTGACCGAGTTTCTTCATAAAATTTGTCAACTCCATTTCACAGCTTGGAGGGACAAATGCATGTTGAGGACACAGAGATCCCTACTGGCCAATGATATTGTGAGATTAATGCAAAGAAAATGCCAGGAATAGTCATCCATCCACGGACTAACCTTGCCCAATGCTGTTTAACTTCCTTGAATAGAGAAGAACTCCTGGTGCAGCCTATCCATACTGTACACTTATAAAGCACATAGCACATCAACGATCTATGTCTTGAAAAACAAAACAATATTTTCATCCATAAGAAGCACCATTGTGACAAATATGAGAGAAGTAACAATTTTACTAAGAAAATCCAGCGACTTGTAGTCATTTACAGAATAAATTGTGTGTAAATGAACATAGTAAATGTAACACAATATTTCCAGCAGCATGGTGGATTGTTTCCTGTCTGTAGCACCTGCAGTAGAGCTACATGAAAGGGGAGTTTTGATTGGAGGGCTACATAGTACCCATTCAAAAAACTGCACAACTCTGAGATGGCAATAATATTTTCACTTAACACAACTGTTTATACGTATTTCTTCTACTACACCAGAATCCCCTATTTCATTGAGGATATTGGTGGGAAAGCTTATGAATTATCTTCTCTATAATGAAGTAGTAAATGGTCCACCAGCCAGTTGTAGATTAAAGACAAGGCAATGGAGGAATGTAACCCTCTTGATGCCTGGTTTTGTAGGTTGAAAGCAAACCTTGATAAACTTGTGAAGTAGATCTTGTAGGACTGACATAAAAATCCACCAGGACTTCATGAGAGGGATTTGCTATTGGATGATCTGAAGTATATTTTTGGATTCGAGATGAAGGGTCATCTTCTGTGTGTCTACCAAGTAGAGCGGCTACTAGCTTTCTGGAGGTTTAATTACTAACCCCAGAAAACGAGTTTTAATCTGCCCAGCTATCAAATCTCAACATCGTCTGGTGTTGCAAAAGCAAACTCTAGTAGATCTTCTACTGCTAGCTGTTTTTCAGTCGCAGGAGACCTCTTAACGCCATCTTCAGGAAAATGTGGCTAGTTCAAAGACTTCTGATGAACATCCCTCATAAATGAAGAGGTAGGCAGCTTGAACCAAAAAACTGAAGAATCTCCTGTAACAGATCCTCTTCCAAAAGCTGTTTTACAGCCAAGGGGGATCTAAGAATGCTGTCATGGATTACTCAACCCTCAGTATGAAATATTGTACTTCAGATCTGTAGAATAGGAAGTCTTAAACTTCTTTCTTCTTAGCACGAACTCTATGAATTCTAAAAGAACGCATCTGCCGTCTTGGAAACGGGCAGAGTTGAAAAAGCTTCACGTGTTGCCTCCTCGACGACCAAAAATTGAATGAGGATCTCTCGACAAAGTCCAACCGACAATGTGTTGTGTGCATGCGCACCTATCACTAACTACGGGGTTCACCTCTCGAACAAGAATAATTTTTAAATATTCTTGTTGGTCGCCGCGTTTTGCCTCCACAAAACCAAGTAAGCATTTGTGAGGATAAGGTAAGGCTATTTTACGCACTAAAAATACTGTGATAACAGACACACCACCATAGTTACATATACACACACAGATATACTGTGATAATAGTTACATATACACACACGGATACACACAGATATACTGTGATAACAGACACACCACCATAGTTACAGATACACACACAGATACACACAGATATACTGTGATAACAGACACATCACCATAGTTACAGATACACACACAGATACACACAGAAATACTGTGATAACAGACACATCACCATAGTTACAGATACACACACAGATACACACAGATATACTGTGATAACAGACACATCACCATAGTTACAGATACACACACAGATACACACAGAAATACTGTGATAACAGACACACCACCATAGTTACAGATACACACACGGATACACACAGATATACTGTGATAACAGACACACCACCATAGTTACAGATACACACACAGATACACACAGATATACTGTGATAAGAGACACATCACCATAGTTACAGATACACACACGGATACACACAGATATACTGTGATAACAGACACATCACCATAGTTACAGATACACACACGGATACACACAGATATACTGTGATAACAGACACATCACCATAGTTACAGATACACACACGGATACACACAGATATACTGTGATAACAGACACACCACCATAGTTACAGATACACACACAGATACACATAGATATACTGTGATAACAGACACATCACCATAGTTACAGATACACACACAGATATACTGTGATAACAGACACATCACCATAGTTACAGATACACACACGGATACACACAGATATACTGTGATAACAGACACATCACCATAGTTACAGATACACACACGGATACACACAGATATACTATGATAACAGACACACCACCATAGTTACAGATACACACACAGATACACATAGATATACTGTGATAACAGACACATCACTATAGTTACAGATACACACACAGAAATACTGTGATAACAGACACATCACTATAGTTACAGATACACACACAGATATACTGTGATAACAGACACATCACTATAGTTACAGATACACACACAGAAATACTGTGATAACAGACACATCACCATAGTTACAGATACACACACAGATACACACAGATATACTGTGATAACAGACACACCACCATAGTTACAGATACACACAAAAATACTCTAATATCCTGAAAACACATCATCACAGACCAGAATCACACACAGGGGTAGATGTGTAAATATCTCTGTAATACAAAAGCAAACTGCTCTACTAACATTAGAATATATACAAATCTTCCTTATCGTGGTGATGTAAGATACACTATGCTGAATTCAGGTCGATGTTTACTCACCCCGGTGAGACTTTACAGACACAGGTCACATGATCCGCTCTGCAGACTCTGCACTGAAACCGGGGGTCAGAGATCTGAAACAAATTCAGGCACACATGCAGGCAGGCGAACACGTGCACGAAACATTAACAAGAACTCAATGAGTAAGCTGTTACTGACACTGTAACATATGGTTTCAGTCTTGTAGTGCATGTGTTCTCATACAACAGTACAATTAGCTTCCAGTATAATTAGCTTCCAGACAGACACGATCATCAGACAAACACAGTACAGAACAGATTATTTCTGCTGTCATAAAGTCAGTTTATAAGATTCGTAACCTTGTGCATCTATCATTACTTCGCTTAACCTTCTACTTCTTCTCAGCCTTTGTTTTTGTGATAAAAAGTAACTTGTGTTTTCTCAAATTGAACATGTTTGTTATTCTGGTGTAACTTTTATCTTTCTACTTGTGTGACACCAATCATTACAAAACCAGACTTACTGTGTAAACCAAATAAATCTCCTCACTCAATGACTAGTTTTGGATGTTGTGCTATTTCCCATTTTTTTTACACTCTTTACCCAGACTATCCACTAGTAGTCAGAAGGACTATGTTTCACACTGAGTGTAAAGCAGTCACATCGCCATTACACCTTTCATTCGAACATGTGACTACAGCAATGAACTGGGCGATAATGTGTGATGACATCATACTACCACCCACCTGTTTTCTCACTGACTGTTTAGGAGTGGCTACAATTTTACGCTTTTTACGGCTTGTTTCATACGCTTCAAACACGTTCTTGCTCCTCTTCCTCTTTCTTCTTGTATTATCACCCGTAACAATGTCACCCGATGGTTGTTTTGTCTTTCTCCCAACCTTTATCTGCTTTTAAAAAGAAAACATACAAAATCTCACAGTTAAAGCAACAAAACATACTCAAAACTATTTCTCTGTGGAACTTTGCACTAGTTGTCCAACAGTTTTTGAAGATCAAACAGTTTTTCAAGACTTTTAAACTAACACAGAGTATTTTTGTTTGGCACGTCACTGACAGGGTGAGATGCCTCAACTTATGGGTCCTTTCATACAGCCATAAAAAAGGTGGAAATTAGCAAATTTAATAAGTAAATCAAATATTTAATAACTTACCCAATGGACAACTGCTAATCCAGTCAGTGTAAATCAGCCTGCCAAATGACAGAAAAATTCGTCCTGTGTAAACAACCGCAGGTCGGTCAACACAAAGTTATAGGGGGAAGGGGGGGGGGGGGGGACAAGCACAGTTTCCAGCTTATTTCTTTATATAAATATCCCGAATGTGTTCAGGTGAAGCCATGTTGTGTAAAAGATCACGATATGCAGAAATTAGATGAAAATAAGGTTGAAATTCGTAATAATCCACACTTTTCTTCAAACTTTGAGAGCTTTTCCTGCACAGTACATGCGCCAAACAAAAAAGATGATACGACGTCAGACTGTCTAGGTAGGAGGCAAACACGATGCGCCACCTAGTGCCATCTACTGGACTCACCTGCCAGTGTTTACACAGGATGATTTTTTTCTGTTGTCTGGCAGGCTGGTCTGGGCTGACGGGTTTAGCAATTATCCTGTGGGTAGGATGTATTAACGCAATAAAAATGGTCTTATAGTGGAAGGCCAAGGGCAAAAATACACTTTCAGAAACATTTAAATGATCAAATATAAAAAGAAATGTGCGAGAGCAGACACAGTGCTTATACTTAAGTAATCCCGACTTTCATCCACGTATATTAGTGTTGGGAATCGCCTCCAATTTTCATGGTCGATTATTCGTCCATTTTTCCACCGATGATCGATCCCTAATCGATAATTTTACTCCATTGTTGTTTATTATTTAAGAAACACTTTCCGGGATAAAGTATAGAACAATATAACTAAGAATAACGGTGTTCCAACATTTAGAATATACTAAAAATATCTACTTTCTGTAAATATGGTGGTAGATATAAATAAACTCAAAATTCATGACAAATGCCATCAATTTATTAAATAAAATACCTAAAATATATAAAGAATACGTGGATACTGAAAAATAGGGCTGCAAGCGAGCCCGAAAATGCGCCTCGATTCCTCGTTTTAGAAGAATCGATTCGGACTCGGTTAATCGCTTGATTATCGCCCACGAAATAAACTGCTTCATATTTTGACATATCACGCCTTATAAAATGGTTACAAACCACACAACAGGAAGGAATTTTGATAATTTATTGAATTTGGGGGAAAAGACGCATTTATATTGCAAAATATAAGAAACTTTAACCATCTTTATATTGCGAGATTTGAGGCGTCTTCGAAATACGTTATAATAAAATGCCATCTTATAAAATGTTGTTACACAAAGAATTAAAGCTTGCAAATACTTAAAATATATAAATATTGAAATGGAAATGCCTTATATTAGTAAAATATATAAACATATTCATATATTTGAAGAAAAAATAGAATTTTGTGGTAGATTTTACATCTATGTTTAGTTGTTTTCGAAGATCCGGTTCACTTTTCTTGCCTCGAGTATTTAACTGAATCGTTTTGCTTCCGAGTAACCGAAGAATCGTTGCAGCCTTACTGAAAAACATCAAGAAAGGCAAGATTTAAGCTGAATAATCAATCATTAGAAAACGTTTGTGACCGATTGCAATTGTGCAATGTCATTGACGATTAATTGAGCATACGTCTAATCGTCCACCCACTAATGTATATATAATCAAACCTGGAGCAAATAAAAACATATAATCTGATGGAGACCAACCTTATCTCTCTTCCTATCTTTCTTATCTAACAACTCTTTGGGATCATATGTCACACATCCTGATATGGCCTTCCTATTCTTGATGAAGGACTTCTTTCTTGGCGTATGAATACCTTCTCCTGGACTACCAGAACTACTTTTTGGTGACAAGGACGTGTCAACTTCCTTTGTAGGTGAATACATTGTTTTCTGTTCCTGTGAGTCTGACATGTTCTGAGAACTATTTGTGACGAGTGAATTGCTAACACTGGGAGTCTCATTCACTGACACAGTTCTCTTGTCTTCACTTCCTTCTTTGCTCGGAGAGCATGATTTTACGATGGCAGCATCCGACACCTGAACAGACTTCTTCCTGTAAGGTACCAAACAATCCATACACACACGGCCACCACTACACTCAGAGTCTGTGAAACATATTTATCTGTAATACCATTACAGAGTACTTTGTCATCACAATAAAAGCCAAAATTTGCCAGAAAAAAAAACCCTTTCAGTGATATTGCTGCACATTATGTTGGGTTATTGATTAATGTACTCTGACAAGTTATTGATTACTGTACCCTATGACCATCGACGTGTTATTGATTGCTGTATTCAGATACGAGTTACTGATTGTACTCAAAGATCGGATATTGATTGTACTCAAAGACAGGTTATTGATTGTACTCAAACACGTGTAAATGACTGTACTCAAAGATGGGATATTGACTGTACTCAAACATGGGTTACTGACTGTGCTCAAACATGGGTTATTGACTGTACTCAAACATGGGTTATTGACTGTACTCAAACATGGGTTATTGACTGTACTCAAGCATGGGTTATTGACTGTACTCAAACATGGGTTATTGACTGTATTCACAGACGGGTTAATGATTACTGTACTCTTTGATGGGTTATTCATCACTGTACTCTATGATGTGTTGTTGACTTGTATGAGTAAGATAAATGTCATGATTTGGACGTTTGATCTCTCTGTTTCATGCCTTGACACAGCCGTTTGGTTCTGTTTCATTGCACAAAAAATGCTCTATGTGATTAGAACTGTGCACTCGACTACCTGTCATAGAGCAGTCAACAAAAGGGTTAGGCTGACACAAACATATAACAGTCTAATCACATAGAGCATTGTGTATTGAAACAGAACCAAATGGCTGTGTCAATGCATTAATCTTTTTTTTTGCGAGATAATTTGTGCTTTGTTGAAGACAAGCATGAAAATAGAATCAGAGATGCCCGTACCCACAGCCTGGGGTAATATCTTTCAACACCATGAGATATGGAAGCAGAGAAACTACACAGACTGGAATACTTTCACAGCACTACATGTAAAGATTAACTTTTAAAACAAAACAATTCAGTAAACTAAAAGTTATGAAGCTGTAAAATTTCTTAACTGGAGAATAGCTGTCAATGAAAATATTATGGTTTGAATGTTTTGAATATTACCTAGTGGTGGTGGACCAATTCACGCCCACCCCTGAATTTATCGAAAACAATCGGAGTTAAACAATATATTACAAATGTATATGATCAATTTGACGATTATCTATGATGTGGTAAACCTCTTCTCTATGAAAAATTATAAATCTTCAAGAAAATTGGGGGTGGCCTGAACTGGTACCCAGGCGTGAATTGGTCTACCACCACTATACATACAGATATGGCAATACATGCTTATATGCGGAGTTGGGGCAAAGACCTGTGACTCACTTGATGCAATACCATCTGTTACAATGGGAAGTTGCAAAAGTAAAACCCTCAATGAATTCTAATATGACATTAACAGTGCTTAATCTACATCAAAAGACACCCAAAGGTGCAACAACCAGGATTCAAGTAAAAAGATACGAGAGATATAAGAGAGATAAAATAGTATCACATATCCCTGTAGAGACATAAAATAGCATCAGACATGCAAGATCAAAGGTCAAATCCAGGTCACACCATGACGTTGCACACATATAACCCCCGACCAATGTCCCAAATATCAACTTCCTACACCTTATGGTTTCCAAAATATAGCCTGGACAAGACACTACAGGTTAAGGTCACTATGGCAAGGTCGAAGGTTAAATCAAGGTCACACCATGACGTTTTACATCTACACACCCTAGCCAATGTCCCTACTACGGAACGGTCAAAGGTCAAATCAAGGTCATGCCATGACATTGCACACCTACAACCCCTTAACCAATGTCCCTACGAAGTATCAACTTCCTACACCTTACAGTTTCCGAGATATAGCCTGGACAAAATTTTATAGGTCAAGGTCACTACGGCAAGGTCAAAGGTTAAATCAAGGTCACACCATGACATTGCAGTCCGGACAAACTTTTTCCCACCGCCCGTCCGCCATCCAGACACCATGGGTGAAAACAATACCCCGACAGTCATTAAGGGCTGTGGGGTTAAACAAGGGGGATTTATTAAAGATTCAAAAAATTACTCATTCAACCCCCCCCCCCCCCCCCCCCTCCCACTCCCCCACCCACACACACACACACACACACCATATAAATTATCAGAAATCAACCTTTCTATATCTATAGAATAATGTTTACTGAATTGCTTTTTGGTGTTTTGCTGTAGAATCTGCCTTGAGCAGAGATTAAGCGCTATACACAGAAAGCAATGAACACCGCCTTACCTTTGAGGACTGAGAGAAGCAATCTTGTGTCCCACTAAGCTTTTTCTTCTTTTAGAACCTGGGAGAAACAAACACCACAAGAAATTGATTGAAGCAAAACATGTTGTCACTGTGAAAGCAAGACTCAGGAAACTACTGTGACTTACTGGCTTCAAAAAAGACACCTTTACGCTGGAAAAATAAGGTGATTTAATAACGTGGGAAATAATGTGAAAACAGCTTGTAGATTTGTTGTAAAAGCTTATTCCTGTTGTTGTTTGAACGATGTTTGCAGAACTTTGATAGTTTGCTCTTTGACTACGCCAGAAACAAAGTTTGGTTCAAATGTCTGAAATTCAGACTTCGCAAAACTTTTACAAATCACCAACTCCACAAAGGATGCCATTTTTGTCTTGTATAATATTTGTGTTTTATTGAGAATATGATGAATTTTTTTCCAAATTATCTGTGGCTTTTATTATTTTTGGCCAATTTTTAAGAAAGTGACAAGATTTTATGGTAGATTGCGCTTTCTTTACTGGTTTTTACAAAGTTAGATTGAAAACCAAACTAGATCAAAGTTGGCTAGCTTGTAGAAATACCAAACATCAAACCCCAAATTCTAAATGATTTCTAAGCTACAGTTCATGTGCACATGGCGTGGAGTAACTACAGAGAAATTTAGATGACCTATTTCTGTTTTAAATTTGCATGGATATTATGTCTCATTGTTCAAAAAAACATGTAAAAATATCTAGGATTAAATGTTTCTCTGAAATAATGCAAGCATAGCCAATGGTATTCCACAGTATTACACAAAGCCTCTGATGGATTCTGTGGATACACGAGACAGAAGCACATCCTGTAGGAAGTACTAGTGACATAGACACACTCTACTATTATTGTTAAACACACGGTAAGACCTGTACCTTCACCTGCAGATCCTCTATCATCACCCACTCTGGCCGGGACTTCCTGTTGACCTCTGTACATGTACAACGGCAGTCGCAAGTGTGATGTGTCCGCTATAAACCAAAATACGAGTAAATCAGTGATAGGAAGTCAATTTAACAAGTAAAAGTGAAACATTACTTGACCAAACCATAGATGGTGGTTAACAAAAACAAAGCTAAGTCTGTGATACATCAGTGTCGTGAATATAAACTCCAGGCCTTAGATGGGCATTAGTCATTGACTGAGTTTACCACTGTCACAAATCATCTGGATATTTAATCATCAACTGATTAATATCTACTACAAACAAACCAGGTGTGACAGGTGAAATCGGGTTCGTCTAAACTTGTATATTGTCATGTGACATTACAAATATCTGTCAAGGCCTTTTCCCTGTAGCACCAACTACTGCTGGGATCATCAGCGATTTCATCAGATCAAGCCGCACCTGTTAAAGTTGAACTCGAGTCGTTGAAGATAATTAATTTTTTTAGTAAATACACAAATATAACCAAAATATAACCTAATACCATTTTACAAAATTCTCCCTCACCCATACCATACTTTATGCATGCACGCTTGTGATTGGCTGATTTTCTGATACCTCGATAACTGTACGAAAACCCTGAGATATTATCAGTTTATATATCTGCATTAACGGCTAGCTCTATATGACTGAATGCATCAATTTTTTTTTCTTTTTTAAATTGAGTTTAAATTGTACAGATATATTGCCCACTGAGGTATGACTAGTTACTGATAACTTGTCCTGGCACTAAGACTTACACAAACCTTATGGTCACCACCATCACACGATATCAGAGAATATCAATGGTCTTTATAGGACGTGGTTATACAAATACTATATCACAATGTTGCTACATACTGCACACAAAGTCTGGATCTATTTTCTTGGGCATGTGTCGTCGGCTGCTCTCTCTGCGCGTGGGGGACGGGGACAGCTTGACTTGTGATGGACCTGTGTCATCTGCTACAAAAGAAAAGCCATTCATTCATTTGGTCTGTGTTAAAAACAGAAAATAGCTATTACTCACTATCTATAGAGATAGGCCTCAAACACAGATACCACTTAGCAGATACAGAAAAAGCAACCGACAACGTATTTCAGTGAAATGCTCTAAATGCGATCAGTTTAGAATTATAAACAGTTTGCACAAAGTAGCTGCTAGTGCTATCATTTAAATTGTGGAGGACCTTGAAATCAAAGTTTCATGGTCCATGATTCCCTGTAGACTGTTTTCACATCTCCCTAGAACCAATAATAACTGGACCAAGGACACATCTGTGGCCAGATGCAAGATGCTTTTGAAGATAATCAGCATTTTTCAAGATGGCGGACGAAAATTAAGAAAATACTAAATAATTCACAGGACTTAAAGGAGTAGTCCTTATTATCCACTGGGGCCAACATTTGCCAGGAATTGCTCTGTGTTACAGTTTTAGAGAAAAATGACATTTTCAATTCAAGATGGTGGTCAAAATTCTGAAAAGTCTAAATTTTTGTCAGAGGTCATAGATTTATTTGTTTAGGGTTTTACCTCGCTTTCAACACTGTATAGGTCACATCACGACGAGGAGTTTTGTGGGCAGAGGAAACCAGTATAGAGTTGGTCAAGCTTCTGTACTGTAAACTGGGGACCATCGGTAAGCTACTACCAACTTTCCCACACAAGGCCCAGGGTTTAAACCGCTGACCTCAGAGGTGCGAGGAGAGTGTGTTACCACTGCACCACCGTGCCACCCTCAGAGGTCATAGAGGAGTAGTCCTTAGTATTATGGGGATCCAACATTTGCCCGAAATCATTCTATCTCTTACTGTTTTCTAGATAAATGACATTTTTTATTTTTGTCAAAATTAAAGATGGCGGCCAAAATTCGGAGAAGACTAAATTTTTCAGAGGTCCTAGTAGTCGTTAGTACCCAGTAGGGATGAGTCGGTATCAAAAATGTGTACATCAGGAGTAGTGGTCCTACGATTCCACGGAAAATCGATTCAACGTCTTTTCACAACTTTTGATGTAAAAATGCTTATTTAGAATCGATTGTGAATCAAAAATGAGATATAAAGGTTACCTTATTTTCCTTATTTTGACAGATATTTAACATTTTATTTTTGTACTATTTGTTTAGATAATCTGCTATATTTATTTGATTGGAACTAACAACCTTGGCCATCAATCAAGTGCAGAGAACAGACATCAAGTAATATAAACCACACTATATTAACTGTAATACTTCACCAATTCGCCATGAATGTTTTTCACAAATTTTGTTAAATTATAGAAATCAAAAGTTTACTACTTCATCATGCATTGAATTGTACCTCATTTAATAGACTATAATTATAGGAATAATGCTCTCGTGACAACTCGCCAACTCGAGTTTCATATCGTTTCTGTTGAACTCGTGAACGTGAGTTTGTCTTATTGCAAACTCGAGTTCCTTTAAAATACTGCAAAAAGTATATAAATAAACCACTTGCCAGTGTACAAAGATGCAATAAAAGCACAATTTGACTTGTTTACTTAACATTTTCCTTCATATTTATCTATTACGACGTAAAGCCAATGATATCTCTCCATATATCTTACCTGGAAAAACAACCAATCAAAACGTCCGTTTTATTTCTCAACACAGTGAAAATGTTTTGTAAGTAAAATATGACAAATTTTGTTGGAATATGGTTAAAAATAGATTTCATTATGAAAGGAATCATATTAGTGCACATATACTTAAGGTTTGGGTGTTTTGAAATATTGTTATTGACTCAAGTTCAACTCGAGTTGACTCGTCGGTGATTCATGAAACTCGTGTCGGTACTTTGACGGCTCGCGGAAGCACTATATATAGGAATTGATCATGTAGACCTGTAGAAAAAAGGATATTCAAGGAAATTTTGGGGGGAGGTGAGAGCAATTTTTCAAAATAATTGACAATTACTTTACAGCCAAATGCTTTCATGTTCACACACTGGGAATAAAAAGAAAGAGTACAGGGGACTTTGAAGTAGCCTTGTCACAGGCATTTATATTTATAGTATACACACAACTGTTTATTGCTCAATCAGTATTTTTCATCATGTTCTCTTATATTTATTTAACTTAGCTGAAGAGACTCCCAGGAGAAAGGCCTCTGATACAGTGTGCATTATGGCAAAAATATTTCAATTTGCATAATGATTCAGACAGCCTGGAAAGCCAGGCTAGCTTTGAAGCTAACATAATTTATAAAGCTCACTTGAACTTAGATGTTTGCAGTCTGAGGTAAAGTTAACCCCACAAATTATATGAAGTATTGTAAAGTGTGGTCATGTATTATAAGAACTGGGGTACACAGGGATGTTGAACTAAACTGGTTGAAATAATGATTATTTCTCAGTTGATTGGTTGCTAATATGCTGGTTAACATTTTTATACCATAAATGATCTTAAGAGCTGAAAAGGGTTTATGACACAAATAAATATTTATAGCTGTTAAGGTCAGTATCATAGATTACTATATAAATTATTTTTGCTCATAAACATACTTGCTGAGTCTTTCAATTTACTGGTTTCCTACATACTCCACTCCCACTGAAACCCACTAAATCTGACTCTACTATTTTGTGGTTTATGGTAAAAAGTAAAGAATTTTCTTTTTTTTTTACAAACAAGCAGCAAAATGATTATAATCGATACCTAAGAATTACGATTAATTGATTCTGATTTTTCAGACCGATCCCTAACACTAATCGGGAGGTCGCCAATGCAAAACCATACCGATTCCTGGACTCCACGTTTTAGTACGACCCAATCAAACATGGACGTTTCCTTGTAACAACATTGCAATGAAAGTCCCCAAATGGACAAAAAATGCGAGAAACTTGTATCATTTCTTCAGATTTCTTGTTTGTTTCCAATATTTTAAGTTTCCCTTCCATTATATGTGGTGTCAAGTGAAATTTAGGTTATAAAGTGTCGTAACCAAAACATGGCAGTTCTACTCAATGTGTGGCTTTAAAAATCTGCAAAGGGACGAAAATATGGGGATACATTAGTCATTAGCAATACAATGGTCAAGCATATAAGCAACTTCTGCTACCTGGTTGGGTGGTCTCTGATTTGGTGGCTTGTTTCAGCCAAACTACCAAGTCTTGGAGACTCAATTGTTACTCTAGCCAAGTAACAGTTAGTCTGGGTTCTTAATTGGGTGATTTTTAATGAACCAGTCTCCCACTGTATGAATTTATTTTAAACCTTGCCAAACAGCTGTTATTCTGGTTTCTAACCCAGTAGTATTGTTTTAACAGACCACCAGTCCAGGGGACATCTTGCTCCCTGTTTTGTTTTCCGTCTGCTCACCCATGTGACTGCACACCTTCTTAGGCCGCCCTCTCTTCTTCTTCATTACCTCAGGAGTTCCTTCAGCTTGCACTGATGATGTACCAGCCTCACTTGTTTCTACAACCGTGTCTACTTCCTCCAAGACTGAAGTCAAACAAAATACCAAAGAGTTTCCTTCATTTGAATATGGTAACATTAAACTACAGTAACACCTCTGTTAGACAAGTATGTTAGTGAAAGTCTATTTTGTTTGGTTAATTCAAAGTTTGTAAACTAGTCAAACTCAGTATCAAATGGTAAGAAAGTGTAATCTGTGGAAAGGAGTTAAATATTGATGGACAACAGAAATCTACTAGTGTTCAATCCGTAAAATATAAATCAGAGAATATAACCTTTTCCTCCAAGACACATATATTTGAGTCAGACTATCGCAAATACTCTTACATAGACCTCCAATCTAACGTGCATCTTACCTTTCATTTTCTCTGTTCCAGTCTTCACGACTCTGTCCTGGTCACAGCGTTTCAGCTTCACAACACACCGGTCTGTGTTCTCAGCAGCCCAGGCTTTAGCATGTGCCATGCGCTGTCGGACTGAGTCAGAGCCCTTCTTCTCAACCTGCACCAAATCTCTGCCTGTCCTGGAGGAGTTTGTACCATCTGTCAAACAACCTGTTGGACGAGTCTGGGAATCCCTTGTGTCACCTTCTATTGAGGAATCTCTGTCACCTGGTGAACAAACACTACTCCCTGACATCTCTAAGTGAAGAGATAAGAGAGACTCATCCTTCTCATCTTGTATATCTGGGGTTTCCACAGTTTCACTTTCATTATTTGACATTTGAGAATTGGTTAGCTCCGTATCATCCAGTGTTGATCTGCTCTTACCAGTTACAGCCTCAGTTGATGAAGTAACAATGATGCGTGGGACAGTCAGAGTGCTAGAACTCTTCCCCTTTGTACTTGCTTCAGATAGGCCTGGCTTGGGCACCTCTGGAGGATCGGTATCAGACGCATCAGTCAGAAACACTCGTCTAGGAGCCCTGTCAGCAGGTGGCACTTCATTATCGGCAATATCCTCCACTCCACTGCCACACGAGAAATAGTCAGTCGATGAATCCATTTACATTTTTGAAGAAACAGGTTGAAAAGATAATCTGAAACACAGAATAGGACAGACTCCCAAGCTAGATCTGCAGACAATTATGGAGTTAGCACAGTGCTTTCACTGGGATTTAAAGCAACTTTTCCGACAAACAGTCTTTTCATTGTTTCTGTTTTACATACACGATGATGCACTGTCATTTCAATATATTACAATGTTTTCAAAATTATAGTATTTTGCAGTAAAATTGACCAAAAATATTGATATATTATCCTGAATAAAGTTACTAAAGTGATCGTTGGCTTCTATCATGGATATATGTCGATCATCTCTAAGCTACTGCTTGGCAGGCACAGTGTCTTCCCACAAGGGAAACTCAGTGCACTACACGGACAAATGTCTGGGCAAAAAGTGACAGTTGTTGGATATTGTGGGAATGTCTGAATGAGAGAAGATGGTGAGAAATTTGAATAGAAGAGGTGGATCTTCAGATGCGTCCTGAAAGATGTTACTGAGAGACTGGTTCTGATATGAAGAGAGAGAGCTTCACAAAGTTGGTGTATAATGATTGAAAGACTCTGAAAAATATTCTAGTCGAATGGGGAGGAGGGCCCTGGAGGGGTAACTTAAACATTGGGCAAAAGGTTGTGTAAATATCCCAACTGAAACGCTTCAAACAGACTAAATAACTTTATTATAGAAATGCAGAAAGAGGAAGCACACATCTATGAAGAAGCAAAGCCTTGGTGCTGTCTGTACTTTATCCCTATAAAGTTCTGCATAGATGCACGCTTTCTCATGCTATATCCGTACTCTAACATGAAATAACAAGTGTGTTTGTTAATAACAAGCTTTTTGACAAATCATTCTGTCAAATGTGTTTGCAGACAGATAAAAGAAACGAATTGGTTTTGTATAAATCAGAATTGCTCACACAACCGTGTCATGTTTGAATCTGCTTTCACACTGAAAATCAGTTTTCACCATGTGTAGTATGCATGCTAAAACAATCGGAAAATGGCGTCAAAATTTGTATTCTGCAGTAAATATTCAGTCTAAGGAAAATCTGCAACTGGTCCCTTTAACTGCTTCCCCCACCTCTCCCAGCATTACCCCCCACTGTTTTAAATGTTTTACAACTGTCAAGAGAGTGAAATTTATATCTTGTGGTTTCTATCAGTTGATAATCCAGTTATCTTGGTGTATACATGTATTGCTGAGGCTACTGTTACCAATGTGTGTGCATACTTTATCAGAAAAGTAAGAGTTTTGGAATATTCATTCACTTGTACATGTTGCATACAGACTTGTAAACAAAGTAATAGAAGTAATAGAAAAGTAATAGATTGGAGTCAACTTCGATGTAAAGTAATAGTAATAGATTGAAATTTTTCAAATGTAATAGTAATAGATCGAAATTCTATCTATTACATCTATTACTTTCTATTATTTTTCTATTACAATTTACCCTTTGCTATTTTTCAGAAGGAGGTTGTAGAAAAATGATCACTTAACATGGACTTTAATTCTGTAATGAATTAGTTTTCATATAAATTAATACTTTAAATGGACTTTGATACAATAGTGAATTAATTGTCATAAAATCATCACTTTAAATAAACTTCAAAACAATAATGAATTGATTTTGTAGCACTCATAAGTCAAATTCATTTTAAACTTTCATACATAAACTTTTCAAATAATCAACTTGCATATACACTTAACATATAACTAAAGGGAACTGTCTTTCTAAAGAGCATAAAATCACTTACCAGTGATTGAAATTATAAATACAAAGAGGAACATTAATTGCACAAAAATTCTTATATTATCTAACACAACATATTTTTAGGATTATTTGACACAACTGTTCATTGTATTTTGATTCTGCAAACTGAAAAGCACTCATAGAGCACAGACCTCCACCAGGTTTTTTTCCCCATAACTATGGGATTTATTGTTTCCTGTGTATCTGTATTTGAGATTACTCCAAAAGTACGAGCATATTTCTATACATTTTTATGTGAGTAGGGCTTGACCAAAGGAAAGAAGTTTTTATGGTCTAGGGAAGATCGGGTCATATTCTGGATACAAAAGTCCTTAATTTTCTGAAATGCCACCTGATTGACGTCTTCGCTGTGAGTGCTTTTTAGGCGGGTTGCATGTAACCAATACGCCTATTAGATTGGTGTGTCCGAAGTCCACCTGTCCGTCAACATTTTCATTTCCGGACTCTAACTCGAAAACGCTTTGTCCAATCGAATTCAAACTTGACAGGGAGATAGATCACCATCAAAGCTAGGTTCCTTTCAAAATTGGTGTACTTCTGTCTGTTCGTTTGTCCATTTTTTGTCTGTTTGTCTGTCCATCAACATTTCCGTTTCCGGACTCTAACTCAAAAACACTTTGTCCAATCGAATTCAAACTTGACAGGGAGATAGATCACCATCATACCTAGGTTTCTTTTGAAAATGGTGTAATTTTGTCCGTTTGTGTGTCTGTTTTTTGTCTGTTTGTCTGTCAACATTTCCGTTTCCGGACTCTGACTCAAAAACGCTTTATCCAATCGAATTCAAACTTGACAGGGACATAGATCACCATCATAGCTAAGTTCCTTTCGAAATTGGTGTAATTCTGTCTGTTCGTTTGTCCATTTTTTGTCTGTTTGTCTGTCCGTCAACATTTCTGTTTCCTGACTCTAACTCGAAAACGCTTTGTCCAATTGAATTCAAACTTGACAGGGAGATAGATCACCATCATAGCTAAGTTGCTTTTGAAATTGGTGCAATTCCATCCATTCGTATGTCCGTTTTTTTGTCCATCAACATTTCCGTTTCCAGACTCTAACGCAAAACACTTTGTCCAATCGAATTCAAACTTGACAGGGAGATAGATCACTGTGATACCTAGGTTCCTGTTGAAATTGGTGTAATTCCATCCATTCGTGTGTCCGTTTTTTGTCTGTTTGTCCATATTTCCGTTTCTGGACAAAAAAAGCTTTATCCAATGGAATTCAAACTTGACAGGGAGATAGATCACCATCATAGCTAGGTTCCTTTCGAAATTGGTGTAATTCTGTCTGTTCGTGTGTCAATTTTTTGTCTGTCTGTCCGTCAACATTTCCGTTTCCAGACTTAACTTAAAAACGCTTTGTCCAATTGAATTCAAACTTGACAGGGAGATAGATCTTGACTTGCAATATTTTTGGCCTCATTTAGAAAAAAACAAGAGGGCCACCACACGTGTTACATTGTCAGTCATGAAGTAGACTAGTTCCAAGTCTTTGTATTTCTTATTCCACCAAATCTGACATACATGGAATGATTATAAATCCATCTGATGGGTGGAGATCCTACTCTCTGATGAAATACTTTTGTCAGCACCAAATTCTGGAAAAAAAGTCATTCAGTCCTTCAGGACTATTCTTGGTCCCATTTTGAAAAACAAGATGGCTGCTGCAAGCATTTTTTCCATGTAGCCATCTTTAAAGGTGCCTATACCTGCCTTATTATTGGTCCTAGAGGTATGGCATGTGAAGCCAACCTGTAGAAAATCATGGGATGGGAATCTTCTGATGTGTTCAGATTTGACCTTGGGACCCTCCATCAAGGGATGGGAATCTTCTGATGTGTTCAGGTTTGACCTTGGGACCCTCCTTCAAGGTCAGATCAGGACTGGCAAACTTAAAAGTGCTTTCACTTACTTATTATTGGTACTGCAGGTTTGCAATGTCAAGCCAACCTATAGGTAATCATGGGCTGGGCATCTTCTGATGTGGTAAGATTTAGCCTTTGGCCCCTCCTTCAAGACCCAGACAAGGGTAGCCAAACTTAAAAGTACTTATAACTCACTTATTATTGGTCCTAGAGTTCCTGGAATGTGAAACTAACCTACAGGAAATCATAGGCTGGGCATCCTTTGATGTGGTCAGATTTGACCTTGGGCCCCTCATTCAAGGTCAGATGAGGGTAGCCAAACTTAAAAGTGCTATAATTCCTGTAAATAATTTAGAATTTTCTTAATTTCAGCCACCATGTTCAAAAATGCTGTTTATCTTCAAAACCATGTTAGTTGTCCTTTTCCGATGGATACATCTTGCATCTGGCCACATATGTGTCATTTGTCTAGTTAATCTTTTAATCAAATTCATTATAAATTTGCATAATAAATATCCAAAATATATCCAAAACCAAGTCATATGTAAATTTCAGTATTTTTGCAAAGTGCCACAAAAAGTATATTTTTAAGTTTAAAAACTAATTTAACATCAAACTTCAAGTTAAAAATATAGTATATATCCTTATAACACCATCATTTCTCTATACCAAACTTTTGAATTATGAAGCACTCATAGAGCACAAACCTCCTGCAGGGGGCCTTTTATTACATTCTTTTGTATCAAGAATATGATCTGAATCTTTCCCCAAAAGTATTCACTTATTTTCTTTAGCAAGGTCCTACCCATGTAAAAAAGTCCATGGAGATCCACTCATTACTTTTAGAGTTATGTCAATCAGAAAGCCAAAGTCATTGAAAATACCTTAGAAAATGAACCTTTAAAAATTTTGGATTTTATTATATCCAAAATATGATCCAGGACTGGTATTCACGAAGGGTCTTAGACTTCGCCAGGTCTTAGGCTTAAATCCAGTCTTAAAGTTAAGACTTTTGTCTCGGCTAAGTCTCGGCACTATCAGTCAATAAAAATTGGTTCTACTCTCTCTGATCTTTGTAAACTCCTGTTTGGTGTGCCCCAAGGCTCTGTCTTGGGTCCTTTATTATTTTGTCTGTATACAACCCCCCTTAGTTTGGTTATTGGTGAACGCAAAGGAGTAAAGTTTCATTGTTATGCAGATGACACTCAAGTCTATATCCATGTATCCCAGAAGAATTCATCTGTTGCCTTCGAAAAGTTGAACAGGAGCCGGAATGATATAAAGGAGTGGATGTCAGCCAGTAAACTCAAACTTAATCCAGATAAAACTGAGATTATTGTATTTGGTTCAAAAAGACAGGGACAAATTGAAAGCATATTTTCCATCTACCATCTTGGGTAGTCCTCTCTGCCTGCTGAGTCGGTCAAGAATCTGGGTGTGTGGTTCGATTCTGATTTTTCCTTGTCCAAACATGTTCAGAATGTCTGCAAAAGTTGTTTTGTGCAACTCCGTGATTTTAGACATGTCAGGCAGTTTCTTACTCAAGATGCTTCTGTACTTGTGGCCAATGCTCTTGTTAGTAGTCGGTTCAGGAGTCTCTCTAAGTGCAATCTTCGTAAATTACAGTGTATCCAAAATAGTGCAGCTAGAATTGTATCAAATACCAGTAGATACACTAGTATAACTCCTGTTCTTAAGAAACTGCATTGGCTTCCTGTTGAACATCGCTCTGTCTTTAAAACAGCCACCCTTGTTTATAAGTTTCTCTGCACTGGTTTTCCCAAATATTTTGCTCCATACATCTCTTCTTACAGCAGTTCCTAACTTCCTACAGTACCAGGCACAGTCAGACTGGTGGTAATTTCCTTGTCATTCCCAAGTTTCAACCCTCAGTCCATAAATCCATCAAAAAGTTTGGTTATAGTTTTGCTTTTGATGCTCCCACTGTTTGGAATGCTCTTCCTGAGGAGTTTCATACGTCCCCCTCTCTTGCCTCCAGAAAATGCCTCAAAACCTACCTTGACACCAAGGCATCCCCTCCTTAGTCTTACTTACCCCTCACGTTCTCTGTGGTGCTTGGACTCTTTTCTGTCCCTTGATATTAAAATTGGTTGACTGTTTTTGTTTTGTTGCACCTTAGAGTCCACTTTGAATATTGGAGATTAAGCGCTATAAAAGTCCAATTAGAACTAGACCTATGCATCAGAGAACCGATGCAAATCTTTATCCACCGGAAAGACAACTCACCAAAGCCAGTGAACCATCGTTTGATATTGAAGGAGGGGCCAAAGGTCAAATCTGACATCAGAAGATTCCCAGCCCACAATATCCTGCAAGTTGGTTTCACATTGCAAACCTCTAGGAACAATAATAAATGAGTTATTAACCCTTTTAAGTTTGGCTGTCCTCGTTTGACCTTGAAGGAGGAGCTCAAGGTCAAATCTGACCACATCAGAAGATTCCCAGCCCATGATTTCCTATAAGGTGGTTTCACATTGCAAACCTCTTGGACCAATAATAAGCAAGTTATAAGCACTTTTAAGTTTGGCTATCCTCGTTTGACCTTGAAGAAGGGGCCCAAGGTCAAATCCGACCACACCAGAAAATTCACAGCCCATGATTTCCTACAGGTTGGTATACGATCCCAAACCTCTAGGACCAATAATAAGCGACTTATAAGCACTTTTAACTTTGTCTATCCTCGTTTGACCTTGAAGGAGGGGTCCAAGGTCAAACATGACCACATCAAAAGATTCCCAGCCCATGATTTCCTATAAGTTGGTTTACCATCCCAAACCTCTAGGACCAATAAGAAGCGAGTTATAAGCACTTTTAAGTTTGGCTATCCTCGTTTGACCTTGCAGGAGGGGTCCAAGGTCAAATCCGACCACACCAAAAGAATCCAGGCCCATGATTTCCTATAGTTTGGTTTACCATCCCAAATCTCTAGGACCAATAATAAGCGAGCTATAAGCACTTTTAAGTTTGGCTACCCTCTTTTGACCTTGAAAGAGGGGTCCACGGTCAAATCCGACTACACCAAAAGAATCCAGGCCCATGATTTCCTATAGGTTGGTTTACCATCCCAAATCTCTAGGACCAATAATAAGCAAGTTATAACCACTTTTAAGTTTGGCTATTTTTGTTTGACCTTGAAAGAGAGGTCCAAGGTCAAATCAAACCACACCAAAAGAATCCAGTTACTTGATTTCTGGCGCACCAGGTCAAGATTCTCCATAGTAAAGCACAAAGTGGGCCCGACCACATGCCTCCTTCCCTGTTTATGTATGACACCACTGTGGTGTTGTCTGTCTCTACAATGAATCAATCAGTTGTCCAGGTGCTTAATCTCCGTATCAACGGATTCTAAGGCACACCATCCAATCCGTAAGGCATAAATCATGAGACATTAGACATGTTCCGAGTCGTTGCCAGGGAGGCGGTCCGGTGTTCGGTAGTAAGAAGCTATGGTGGGAATGATTTCTGAAATAGGTAGGTTTTGAGTCGACTTTTGAAACTGGAGAGATTTGGAGCACTGCGTATATCATATGGAAGATCATTCCATAACTTAGGGGCATCATATGAGAAACTATTGTTAAAATGGACCTTTGATTTATGGATGGAAGGACAGTAAGAGGGAACCAGAAGGAACAAATTTTTGGGATTGGAACGTCTTGTATTCACGGCAGATTTGTACAAGGGGAGATATGGTGCAAAATACTTAGGCTGGCCAGTGGTGAGGTACTTATAGACCAAAACTAGGGTTTTGAAGATAATACGTTGTCTAACGGGTAGCCAATGGAGTGTCCTAAGGGTGGATGTAATGTGAGTGTACTTTGAAGCACCAGTGACAAACCGTGCAAGCGCATTTTGAACATATTGGAGCCTTGTAGCATTTCGGGATGACAAACTGCGAAAAAGAGAGTTGCAATAATCCAAACGACTGCTGACCAGAGCATTTGCAATCACCACTGATGTATCCACAGAAAGAAACCTCATGATACGATGAAGGTCCCTGAGGCTGATAAAGCAGGATTTGATAACAGAATTTACGTGATTGGTGAAACAAAACTTTGCATCAAACAGAACACCCAGATTGCGTACAACATCTGCGGGAGAGAGGCAATTACCCAGGATATTGACAGGTAGTGAGTCACTGAGCCATTTGTGTCTGTCTTTGGCACCGAAGACTATGAATTCTGTTTTCATGTCTGATAGGTTTACTAACAGCTACAGGAACTCAGGATTAAGCTTGAGTTTGTTTTCAGACATCCAGACCTGAATATCATTCAAACATGATTTAAGACGGTCAAAAGACTTGAGACTATCTTCAGGGGATAAGTGAATGAACAACTGAGTGTCGTCCGCATAGAAGTGGTAACGGACTCCGGTATATTTTCTGATGACTTGACCAAGAGGTGTTGTGTAGAGGGAAAACAGAAGGGGACCTAAGACAGAACCTTGGGGGACTCCAAACTTCAATTTGAACAAATTCGAAAGACTAGAACCAATCTTGACTGACTGAAAACGATCCTGGAGATAGGATCTAAACCATTTTAATGCCGATCCAGCAAAACCAAATCTAGACGACAGACAGGATAGGAGTGTGTCATGATCGATAGTATCAAATGCCGTAGACAGGTCGAGTAGCACTAGTGCTGTAGGCATGCCCTTGGACAGAGATAGGTGAATCTCATTTTTGATGCACAACAAGGCAGTTTCTGTCGAGTGCCCCACCTTGTAGGCTGACAAGTACTATCTTGTGCATACAGAGGTCTTGGAATTCTTGTAATGCTAGAAAGACTGGCTTGAGTTCTAGGTAATTGATATGCAACTTGCTTTCCAGGAGGGACTAGGTGCCTCCTGCAGTGTGTTCGTTTAAGTGAGCACCCCACCCTGCTTTTGATGAATCTGTAAAATTTGCAGATCATGTTTTATTTGGGTGTAATGGTTGGCCTGTAAGGACATTGTCCTCTTGCAACCACCCTTGTAAATGTGGGTGCAACACCTTAGTATTGGAATCACCTTTTCTAGTGACTCTGGTACCCTCCAGTTGTTTTTGAGATGCCACTGTATGGGTCTCCTATGAAGTCGGCCTAGGTGAAATTGCTTTCCTGTGGCTGTTAGTAAACCTATCAGACATGAACTGCTGGACCTGACAAACCGGTAGTGACAGTATTTCTAGTATTTGGACTGAAGGTTCTGCCAATGGTCCGGTATAGGTCGGACCCGACCGGCCATGAGGTCGAACTGGTAACCTAAACTTTGCCATATTTTCACTAGATCTAGTGTATGCCGGAGACAACCCCGGTGGGATGTGGCTTTCATCAACCAGTCATCTAAGTACTGGTGGATTATTATACCCTTGTGTATGGCCATCAGTTTCAACTCCTTTGCTACTACAGTGAGCTCCATGGGTGCAGTGGACAGACCGAAAGACAGTGCTTTGAACTGGTATGTCCGACCCTGGACATGACATTTGATATGTCCTGGACTGTTCCTGTATAGGTATATGGAAGTAGGCGTCCTTGAAATCTATTGAGGTAACCCACTCCCATTGTTGGAGGGTGGTCCTGATGGTCTCCGAAAGGTTTGGTTCGCTCAGACCAAGAATAGGTCTCCAATGGTTGTGTGGTTTTGGAACCAAGCAAGGTTGAAGAAGCCCAGAGATTTTGAACTGGCTCGACTGCACTATTCCTTGTCCATAAGCTGATGTAATGCTTCTAACCAATATAGGTTCCTGTGAAGATGTGCATAGCATTTGATAATTTGGATGAGACTGGAAAGGGAGAGTGTAGCCCTCCTTCAAGATTTGTACTACCTAGGGTCCAGTCCCCCAAGGCTTCCTAAGTCCCGAAATGGGGTTAGTCTGGACCCTACAGGCAGATGTGTGCCACATTCGGGACATTTGCTAGTCTGACAAACATTTCTGTCCCTCCGGCCTCCGGACACTGGTCCGGTATGGTGACAATGATCCGAGAAAACAGTCTCTCTGTTCTTGCTGTGGTCCGGTCCGGTGGGGCTGACACAACTTTTCACATTTAAAAGACTCTTGCCCCAGGCCAGCATCCTGCAAGGTACAGCATTTACAAGAAATTGAGATGGCTGACCCTTGGCCGGACATGATGAAGAACTTTTTTTATATGATTAAGGCCTATTTCCTTTCATGCTGGTTATTCAGGTCTGTGTTTGTCAAGGTGAAATCTATTATCTCTCCAGTCAAGTCCAGCACCGATAACAGGCTGTTGAGAGGTGTGATAAGGGAAGGTTGCCTGGCAGTAGCTGGGGACACTGTCATATCACTAAGGCCACTGATTGGTCTAAGAATTTTCTGTAACCAAATCTACCAAGGCAATTCTGTCCGGTACCAAGACTCCATAACCGGTAATTCACTGTAAACAGTTAAGTCTCTGTAACTGGCACAAAAAACTGGCAGGCTGGGGTCACCAATGCATTTAGACAGTTACTGGTCTATATTTAGCCAGCTTTTTCTATGTAACCAGTTGGGGTGAAGCCCTGTACAGTAAGGACTGTGTAGCCAGCACCCTGTTTGTAGACTTGTAACCGGTAGGTTGAAGCAAGTGTACAAGGCTGTGTAGCAAGTACCAACCGGTACACTCTGTAACCAGTAGTTGAAGCAAGTATACAAGGCTGTGTAGCCAGTACCAGCCGGTACACTCTGTAACCAGTTATTGAAGCAAGTGTACAAGGCTGTGCAGTCGGTACCTGTCAGTACACTCTGAAACCAGTTGTTGAAGCAAGTGCACAGGGCTGTGTAGCCTGTACCCTGCCGGTACACTGTAACCAGTTGTTAAAGCTACTGTATAAGGCTGTGTAGCCGGTCGGTGCACTGTAACCAGTTGTTGAAGTAACTGTACAAGGCTGTTTAGCCGGTAGTCGGTCGGTACATTCTGTAACCAGTTGTTGAAGTAAATGTACTTACAACTATCTTGTGTTGGAATCAGCTGGCTGTAGGTTTCGCCATTAATAAAAGTATTTCTTTTGAACGGTTGCTGACAGTTGCTGGGAAAGCCCTTACGATCTATATTTAGGAACAATTGTTGGTTGGTGTGTCACATGACCAGTTTGCTGGTCGGAGGGACAACGTGATTGGCTGATTGGAGATGACGATCAGCTTCGTGACCTGGTCGGTGAATCACGTGACCAACTTCGGGGAAATGCCCTCACCGGACGCGTTCTTTCTTATATCACAGTAAACGTGAGCTGACTGGTTGACTGATGCCTGCAGCAGAGAAGTCTGTACCAGTGTGCTGGAGGTGAATTTCAGGAACTAAAAACTGGAGTCATAGTAGACGTGAGTGCAAATAATGCACTTCCGATCTTCTTGTTTGGTGAATCACGTGATTAACTTCGTGACCTAGTTGGTGCATCACGTGACCAGCTTTGTGATTTGGTAGAAAGGACACGCGATTGGCTGACTGGATATGACGTCAGAGGTCGCGTTCTTTTGTGCTGGCCGGTCGGCTGATGCTTTAAAAGCAGAGAAGCCTGGACCGGTGTGCTCTGTAGATGTGTAGATGAAATTCCTTCTTTCTTTTGTGATAAAACCAGTGAACTGGCCATCCACAACCCCCACTACCGACAACAAAGCCGGGTCCACAAGGGAGGGACTGATATCACCTATTGTGAAGTCGGTTGAACTGGAGCTTGCCGGTCGACTAATGCTTTACAGCAAAGATGTCTGGACCAGTGCGCTCTGAAGAAATCTGAAGAATGCATCTCTTGCCTGGGGAATTCCTTCCATTTACAGGGTTCAAAACTACGTAGACTGAAGTTCCCCGTGATTTCTATTTGTACGTAGTACTAGAAAAGACGTTTCTATGGTGACTGTAGCTGGAAGGGTGCAGAAGGACACAAAGACACGGATAAAAATACCTGTAAGTAGTATATCCATAATTCCTCAATATTGTCGATCTGCCCCTAACAACACAATGGTTGAATGGGAGGAAACTAGCAAAATGGCTGCCTTCATATTTCTCGTCGATTACTGCCCTATCATCAACACTAAATTGAGTCAACTAGGGAGCGTTTCCAGCAGATTTCTAAATGTATATCCGTGCTTGATCAGTAGATAACACTTCTACACTGAGAATATCCACAAATAGGGATGAAAATCCGTCATAATGCACACTTTTCTTTAAAAAAATCTGGAGATGTTGAAAACACGTCCGCACAGTACACGCGCCAAATGAAAAAGATGCTATGACGTCAGGTTGTCTAGACAGGAAGGAAGTACGAGGCGCCATCTGGGGAGTTCACAGTACTACGGACCGGCCAGCCGGTGGAAACACAGGACGTCTTTTTCTGACGTTTGGCGGGCTGGTCTGCGCCGACCGGTTTAGCAAATTGTCCATTGGATAGGATGTATTAACGCAATAAAAAAGTAGATGAACAACATATTTGAGAGAAATTGTGTAGCCGCAATACTTTTGAAGATATAAGCCATTTACTCATTACGGTTATCATTAAAAATTGACAAAGTAGCTATTACTCACTTAGCTATGGAGATACACTTCCAAACTACTGACCATGTTGTAGCTGTGGAGAAAATAGTTGAACAACATATTGGAACAAAATACTCTAAATGTAAAAGTCTGAGAGTTATAAGCCATATAGTTATATTAGGTAAAACTGCTATTACTCGGTCAAAAGTAGGCCAAAGTTCACCAAACCCAACAGCAGAGGATACTGTTGTCCTACCCTGTGGCTCAAAAATTCACTCTAAATTGCTCTATCTCTTATGGTTTGTGAGATATTTGTGATTTTTACTAAACGTAGCATATAATTAGCTATGGGTCTGAAACTTCACCAAGTGAAAACTCTCGCAAAAGTAGATGAATGAGTTATTTGAGAAAAATTGGCTATGTGCAATACTTTTAAGAGATAATTCGCATTTACTCATTTTGAGTAGGTGAGTAATTACCTACGGATCTGAAACTTCACCATGTGAAAGCTCTCCCAAAAGTAGATGAATGAGTTATTTGATAAAAATTGGGTATCCGCAATACTTTTAGAGATAATTAGCATTTACTCATTTTGAGTAGGTGAATAATTAACTACGGGCCTGAAACTTCACCAAGTGAAAGCTCTCCCAAAAGAAGATGAATGAGTTATTTGAGAAAAATTAGCTATCTGCAATACTTTTAGAGATAATTCGCATTTACTCATTTTGAGTAGGTGAATAATTAGCTACGGGTCTGAAACTTCACCAAGTGAAAGCTCTCCCCAAAATAGGTGAATGAGTTATTTGATAAAAATTGGGTCTCCGCAATAGTTTTAGAGATAATTAGTATTTACCCATTTTGAGTAGGTGAATAATTAGCTATGGGTCTGAAACTTCACCAAGTGAAAGCTCTCCCAAAATTAGGTGAATGAGTTATTTGAGAAAAATTGGCTATCCGCAATACTTTTAAGAGATAATTCGCATTTACTCATTTTGAGTAGGTGAGTAATTACTTATGGGTCTGAAACTTCACCATGTGAAAGCTCTTCCAAAGGTAGGTGAATGAGTTATTTGAGAAAAATTGGCTATCCGCAATACTTTTAAGAGATAATTCGCATTTACTCATTTTGAGTAGGTGAGTAATTATCTACGGGTCTGAGACTTCACCATGTGAAAGCTCTCCCAAAAGTAGGTGAATGAGTTATTTGAGAAAAATTGGCTATCCGCAATACTTTTAAGAGATAATTCGCATTTACTCATTTTGAGTAGGTGAGTAATTATCTACGGGTCTGAAACTTCACCATGTGAAAGCTCTCCCAAAAGTAGATGAATGAGTTATTTGAGAAAATTTGGCTATCTGCAATACTTTTAGAGATAATTCGCATTTACTCATTTTGAGTAGGTGAGTAATTACCTACGGGTGTGGAACTTCATCATGTGAAAGCTCTCCCAAAAGTAGATGAATGAGTTATTTGATAAAAATTGGCTATCTGCAATACTTTTAGAGATAATTCGCATTTACTCACTTTGAGTAGGTGAGTAATTAGCTATGGGTCTGAAACTTCACCATGTGAAAGCTCTTCCAAAAGTAGATGAATGAGTTATTTGAGAAAAATTGGCTATCTGCAATACTTTTAAGAGATAATTCGCATTTACTCATTTTGAGTAGGCGAGTAATTATCTACGGGTCTGAAACTTCACCATGTGAAAGCTCTCCCAAAAGTAGATGAGTTATTTGATAAAAATTGGGTATCCGCAATACTTTTACAGATAATTAGCATTTACTCATTTTGCTCTTATGGTTTGCGAGATATTTGTGATTTTTCACATTTTCACTAAAAGTAGCAATAAAGTAGCCATTACTCACTTGTACATTGAGCAACAGTTGTGAAACTTCAATATGTTACAGTTCACAAAAAGGTAGATGAACAACATATTTGAGAGAAATTGTGTAGCTGCAATACTTCTGAAGATATAAGCCATTTACTCATTATGGTTATCATTAAAAATTGACAAAGTAGCTATTACTCACTTAGCTATGGAGATACACTTCCAAACTACTGACCATGTTGTAGCTGTGGAGAAAGTAGCTGAACAACATATTGCAACAAAATACTGTAAATGCAATAGTTTGAGAGTTATAAGCCATATAATTATATTAGGTAAAAGTGCTATTACTCAGTCAAAAGTAGGCCAAAGTTCAGCAGTCCCCTTAGCATAGGACATTGTTGTACAACCCTGTGGGTTAAAAATTCGCTCGAAATTGCTCTATCTCTTACGGTTTGCGAGATATTTGTGATTTTTCACATTTTCACTAAAAGTAGCAATAAAATTGGAAAATTTAATAGTAATTTAAATTTTTATTAGAAATACTTACCATTTCCTAACAGTAGCTATTTGTTGGAGCCATCCAACCCAATGGCCAACGCAGAGATGCGATTTTTAAGGTTATATAACAACCTTAATAAAGCCATTGGGTTACAGTAGTCCGTCCTCCCGCCATTTAGGTCACATGACCACGTTGTTTACTTCATTATTTTTGTTGCAAGTAAAAGAATGACTTGCGGGGAGGCGGGAGGGAAATATGAGTGTTAGGAAATGGTAAGTATTTCTAATAAAAATTTAAATTACTATTAAATTTTCCAATTTTATAGCGAAATACCCTTACCATTTCCTAACAGTAGCTGAATTCAGCCTTGTAGGATGGAGGGAATTCTTTTAAGAAAAACCACTACCCAACCTACAACTAAACAACATGAGAACTTCACAATGGAATTACATGCATTAATGAACATATAACTTCCAAACATTCACAACATACAACTTCCAAAAAATGGCAGTATGTAGTTGTAGTTCTCACAACTGCTGACAATGTTGGTGTTGCAAAAAGATGTCATAAATAGATAGCCCATCTACATTGTAACATCCGACCCCAAAACAAGGTCAAACCAACCTGTAAGTGTCATCAGCATAATGCCAAATCCTTCCCAAGTCGGATTTAGGCAACATTGATATCTAACTACAAACATCCAGCATTGCAGACATACCAGCCACAAACTGCAAATGTACCAATATAAGTATGAAACACATACTTATAAAGGAACAAAACTGTAACTGCAACTGTAGGACCCAATTTCAAATCTGACCCTATGACAACAGAGGTTTTCAGACAGAAATTAGTATACATACAATGCAATTTCCAATAACATGTATCAAGAAACTCATGTAAGGAAATCACCTATAAACTAAAGATGCAATCAAAAAACATACATCAATAGTTTCCGTGACTCAATCTTGACTCAATCAAGATGAAATAGGTGCCAAAAGATAAGTCTTATTAAGAAACTTTCTTAATAGCAGTAAAAACAAAAGATTTTGTTCTATCCCAAATCTTTTGATTACCACCCCTAACAGGACAGACAGACCCACATTGAGTCAAACTGATGTCCAAAGAGGCTAAGAGCTGGCATGACCACAGGCTTAATTGCAGTAGGCCCATCCAAAGCAAACTGGATCTGGCAATTGATGGGCCAGAGTTACTTGTGACCAATTCTCCTTATAACTAAAGGAAGAATATGTCCAAGCATTAATGTCACTCCTTTACCATGACTCTATAATCCACAGAGACAAAGACCACTGACTCAGTTGCAGTAATGCAGTAGGCCCATCTGAAGCCAACTGGTTCATGGCCAAAAGGCAGTTAGTGGGCCAAAGTTACCTGTGACCAATCCTCCCTATAACTAAGGGAAGGGTTCACTACTTTACCTAAAGTCAAAACCAAAGACCATCTTGAAAGGTAATAACTTCAAGAAATCCTTCCTCACAAGCTCAAAGGTTGTTTGATAAGAGCATGAAGGACCAATGACAAAATCCAAAACTATTGGTTTGTCTCTTACTAAAAGTTGCTAATCTATTATTTATCTCAACTTTTAGATACTTCTTGACCCTTTAGGCCTTTAGGTATGTCTCTTTGAACTAGTATTTCAGGAAATTTGCTAATGTGGAATAGTGGGGTCTGAGATGTATATACGACTCTCTACACACCACTGCCCAGAAAACAACCATTGATTTACAGATTCTCCTAGAGGAGTGCTCCTTCATGATTCACCACTTCCTCTGGAAATCTTCCATAATATTCATGCCTGACTCCAGATGCCAAACATGAAGATTCATGTGAAGTCTATTACTAAATGGTTGAGTCAATAGATTCACCCATTTAGAAGGGGTCTTGTGGACAAATCCACCAGACCCAAAACCAAGACATCCCTGGCCACCCTGGTACAATATGATGATTCTATACCTAAAGGTGGTCATCTGTTGAATCACATGAGGGATGAGGGCCACTGGACATAACTGACCAGACCCTCCCCAAAGACATTCCATGCATCTGTTCCCCAAGCCCGACTGTCTGGGACATGAGACATGAGGACCAAGACCCTGGTCAAATACACGTCTGTCCATACTATCACAAGAGGTGTTCAAGCACCTTTTTCCCAAGCCTGACAGCAGACCTACCAAGGAAACCTGTGAGTCATCTTGTTGCAAACACATCAACCACTGATTGATGGCAGCAATGTCTAATTTGATTGAAAAACCTGGCGATTCATAACCGCTTTGGTCTTTTTTTTTCTTTTTTTTTTTTTTTATCTTCCTAGACAAGGAATCTGCTAGACATGTAGATTCCCTGGAATGAATTTCCCTGAATCTGAATCATTCTGGCATTGGACTAACCCATAACTCTACAGATTAAGGTACAAATTCCCTGAGTGGATGCCTCCCTGGCTGTTCATATAGGCAACCACTAAAGAATTGTCTGTGAAAATCAACTGATTTCAACTCAAAACTGATTTTTGAATCATTTAAAGCTAACAACATTGCTTCCAGCTGTATAATGTTATGTTATGAGGAGTCTTGATTCTTCCTGATGCCACAGACCAATGGCTGTGGATGACTCGAGAGAGCACCCCAACCACTAGGGAAGCTTCTGTGAACGGAGAGAGAGTGCGCTCCTGAAGGAGTGGTGTATCCTCCTTCAAAATTAAACTATTGGTCCACCACTGACGATATTCCCTGAACCAAAGACCCAAGAAATGGAACATCCAGAGACTGAAGATATCAGCAATGTTTCCAGATACCATTGGAGCAACTTCATGCTCCGATAACCCAATGGTATAGTATTCCCCATTGAAGCCATGCTTTCAAAGTGACATGAGCTTCCCTGGAGATAAGTGAGAAGCTTTCAACATGGTAAGTGTCTTTCCAAGAAGACAGTAGATTTCCTTTGAGTTGAGAAGACTAGACCTACCCTGAGGTCGAATTGTAACCATAAATTCGATTAGTGGAGTTGGAAATAAATCTGATTTTTAGAAATTTGTGATCCAACTCAGGCTTTCGACAAGATGCACCACCCAATGGGTGTATCCCTGGCATTGCTGTTTGAGCTTGTTTTCATTAGCCAACCGCCTATATACTGGCGAATACTGATGCCTTCTGCAAAAGCCATCAGCTTCACCTCTTTTGCTACCTTGGTGATCTGAAGAGGAACTGTAGTAATATTGCAGGGTAAGGCAGTGAACTGGTAGAATCTGTAGCCTCCAATGATGCGAAGATACCTTGTTAGCTGGGTAAAACGGTGAATTATGTACTACACCCATAAATTCTAGTGATGTCAACCATTCGCCTTCTATAAAGGAATGCCGAATATACTGCTCATATTAAGTAAGGTACATGCAAAGCTTGTTTACCTGACTTTAACAACTACTAGCTGCCATTTCTTCCTTGCTTGCCACAAGAAATAAACTGTAAAACTGAAGCGATGTGACACTGGTGACTGGTGTTATCGCCCTTTTGTCGATCATTTCATAAACAGCTTCCTATCAAAAAACACTATTTCTCCCGTTTTTTTTTTGTTTTTTTTTTTTCCAAACCTCACTTCTGACAGGTTTGACTGAATGGTAGCCTATTCCCAAGACTTGTATGCTACCTACACTGGACAAAGACTGCCTAAAAATTCCTGGAAGCCACCTACTATCCCTGCTTCCATGGGTCTGAATAATCAAGAATCCCTCCCCTTGTAACTACCTAAGGAGAAGAATGCACTTGTAACTGTTTTTAGGAATAATGTACAGGGACCAAAACTATTGTGAAGTCTGTTATCCCCTTCCTAGGAGCATGTTATTTTGATAACTATAATCATCCTTATAGAAATGAAAAACATTGTATGAAGTTCCTCTGAACATCTATCAATATGACCAGCAGGAAAACTTCATAACTTCATAAGGAGCAAGAGATGCCTTCAAAGTTACCTCCCTCCTGTTGAGTCACCTGTTCTTAGACGTGGTCAAACTCCAACAAGAAGATTTGAACCTAGTCCAAGGCATTATTGAAGACTGTAACATATCATGGTGATCCCTAAGATCCTTTAAATTAGACCTAAGGAACAATCTACACTTGGTTTCTGCTATGGTCTTCTATAAGGGAACTTGTTCCTACAGTGTCTGAAGTGATCTTCCTGCAGACCTCCTACAACTAAGGAGCTGTCCAGGAAAATGATTATGTAAAGAAGAAACTTCTTCCTGCATGAGTGCTCTTTTAACAACAGAGGCTTCAAAAACTCCTTGAAACCGAAAAAAGGACCACATTTAATGCTGGCTGTTCACCTAAGGAATGTGGGAGTTGCAAGATGTAGGTAAATGTGACAAAACAAGGGAGCATTCACACTGGCTGTGACTGTTGCATCAAAATCTAACCACTTAATATTAGTCAGCAAAAAATGCTAGATTCTTAGTATTCTTGGGATGAATCACAATCCCAATCACCTGACAACCTGAATTCTAAACCTTTTGAGAGGTATAGAAACCTGATTGTACTAAATTCTTGTGCAAAACCATATAATCAAAAGCCTATCCTTGTAGATAATGAATGACACTCCCGGACATCTGACAACCCGAATTCTGACCTTCTGAGAGGTATAGAATACTCGATTGTACATGGATGTCCTCACACAGGTATTTCCTCTGGTGAATGTTTCGACTGGACCTCGACGGAAGTATTTTCCGAAGAAGTAGTCTTCCTGCATTCAAAACTCCTCCACGATGCCGTGTCCATAGCAACGTAAATGGCTGCCCCCAAGGGGGATTCCTTCTACTGACTCGTCGACAATCTATTCGACTGGGATGTATAATGTGATCAAACAATTGCTTTCAACGCCTGACAAGAAGAACCCGACGTGAACAGCAATAACGGCCACTCTAATTATCATTAACACCCAAGATGGCGTCGTCCAGATCGCTTCTGTTATTGAAGAGTACATTCTTCCTAAACATGTATGCTGCAAAAATATAGCTTCCAACGTCCAGCAAACTGAACCAAACGACTGGCAAGCTATATAAATATTATAATTGTTGATTTATTTGTTAGAGATTGATGACGATAGAACTTCGATGTCCCCATCCAAAAGTCCTTTATTTATTTCCATAATAATGACCTCCTTCGAGGAAAAATATTAACTGTGTAAGTTGTAAGATATACAAATGAATATGAAGTGAAATTCACTGTAAAAACTCAGAAATAAATAAAAAGTCCTGAAAAAAACTTGAACTAATTTCCAAAGACGTCCATACTGATGATGGCCAACAAAAATAATGAAGTAAACAACGTGGTCATGTGACCTAAATGGCGGGAGGACGGACTACTGTAACCCAATGGCTTTATTAAGGTTGTTATATAACCTTAAAAATCGCATCTCTGCGTTGGCCATTGGGTTGGATGGCTCCAACAAATAGCTACTGTTAGGAAATTGTAAGGGTATTTCGCTATAAAATAGCCATTACTCACTTGTACATTGAGCAACAGTTGTGAAACTTCAAAATGTTACAGTTCACAAAAAAGTAGATGAACAACATATTTGAGAGAACTTGTGTAGCTGCAATACTTTTGAAGATATAAGCCATTTACTCATTATGGTTATCATTAAAAATTGACAAAGTAGCTATTACTCACTTAGCTATGGAGATACACTTCCAAACTACTGACCACGTTGTAGCTGTGGAGAAAGTAGCCGAACAACATATTGCAACAAAATACTCTAAATGCAACAGTTTGAGAGTTATAAGCCATATAATTATATTAGGTAAAAGTGCTATGACTCACTCAAAAGTAGGCCAAAGTTCACCAAACCAAAAAAATTTTGAAGAGCATAAAAATTCATAAGGACAAGTAATTTACCAAAAATGGACGCACACACACGGTGCAAATTATAATCTCCCGCCGGCAAACCGGGTGGGAGATAATAAGGTTTGCATGTCTGCATTGTACAAAGTTACAGCGGGGAGTAGAACACAGACCATAAGTCTTTCAAGATAAATGGACATTACAAAAATATAAACAATTCTTATTGGTGGTGGCAATTGCCACTAATTGGTACCCAGTGATAATTGGTACTGCTCATGCAGCCAATTAAATTTGTCACCTGACCCTAAAACTGTTTAGAATAAGCAACATTCATATTTAAACAATCACAAAGCATAACTAGAAATAGGATGCCCTGTTGATAGTAGCTGCGACATATGAATAGAAACAGGATACCATAGAAGAACACACATGATCATGTGTAATGTCCACCCCATGAACCTTTTGCAAAAATTGTACAGTAGTCTTACAAGACCCTGTTTCATTTGTAAAATATATCAATGATGCTTAAATATTTATTCGTATACATGTAAATTATTTCAGCTTCATGCTTTTGTGCATTGGTTGGGTCGAAAATTTCGACGAAATCACTCTATCTTGCACAGTGAAGGAGATAGAAGCAAATTTCTGTTTTTCAATTTTTGGCAAAAATTCGAAAATTTAAAATGGCTGCCATTTTTGGGAAGAGGAAAATTTTTTGAAAATTGCCAAGAGTACACTGCTTAGATACCCTTTGTGTCGAAAATTTAGACGAAATCGCTCTATCTCGCATGGTTAAGGAGATAAGCAAATTTGTGTTTTTCCATTTGTGACAAAAATTCGAAAATTCAAAATGGCCACCATATGTGGGAAGAGGAAAATATTTTGAAAATTGCAAAGAGTACACTGCTCAGATACCCTGTGAGTTGAAAATCGCTCTATCTCGCACGGTTAAGGAGATAGAAGCAAATTTGTGTTTTTCCATTTTTGGCAAAAATTCGAAAATACAAAATGGCCACCATTTTTGAAAGAGGAAAACTTTTTGAAAATTGCCAAGAGTACATTTCTAAGACACCCTGTGGGTTGAAAATTTCGACGAAATCGCTCTATCTCGCACGTAGTGTTAGGAATCGGTCTAAAAAATCAGAATCGATTAATCGGTAACTCTGAGCAATCGATTATCGATTATAATCATTTTTCTGCTTGCTTTGTAAGAAAGACAGAATATTCTTTTTTACCAAATATAATAACAGTAGTCTTCTGATAGGTCAGTGGTGAAAAAAATCTAGGTTATTTGTTTACATTATGGGGTAGGGAAGGGGGTATGTTAGGAAACCAGTAGGTTGAAGAGTCAACAAGTATGTGTATCAGCAATAGTATAATAATCTATTAAGGTGGCCTTAACAGTTACAAAATAATATTTATTTTCATTCTCCCTTTTCATCAGCTAAATCATTTACAGTGTTTGAATGTAACATCAGCAGATTAGCAACCAATCATGCTTAAAATAAACAATATTTCAACCCTAGACTTTCTTCAAGTCCTTTTTTCTAAGGTATTATATGAGGACTGTGTGACTTTATACTAGAATGTGGGGCTGACAAAAGTACTGTTTCAGCATAGAGAAGGATTTTTCTCTCCTTAAGTGGATGTATAATGTTTTCATCTATGTCAGATTTAGTGGGATGAGAAATACAAAGACTTGGTGCAAGTCTATTTCAACCCCTTTTGTTCAACATCACCATGTGGTACACCCGTGTTGTGAACTCAGGACACTTTGTATATATGCAACAAAGAAGAATAGAATATCTGCTTATCATTATCATATGTCAAGAACAGTGACTGCCAAGCAGCTTCTGAAAATTATCCTGAATAAAATGCTTCTTTGGGAACTAAACAATACATAGACATGTGTTCATGGAATTTTCCTTCCATTTTTAACTCAGGACACTTTTCAAAGACATGCTATTTTCATTAATCAAATGGAAGAGTGAATTTTATTGTTTCTGGTCAATATTGATGTTTTGTAATATATACTAGGTTATATGAAACAGTTTGGCACAAGTGAACAGCATATTTCAGCATTGTCACTTAAGTTTATGTGTATTGGATGGGCTCTGGAAAATCTGACTCTTATCTCAGGAATAATATGATGAAAATTTCTCAAAACAGCATATATATGACATAAATAGTTGTGTATCATTGATAAATGGATGGTGCAGTTATTTTATCAAGTGTATTTAGCACTTGTATGTGTTTCAGTGCATGGGTGTCCTGAGTTAAAACCTTCCCCAGTTAGCAACTGTGGCAAGGCTAAGTATCTCCCACCAGCTTCAACGAAGTCAGATCCCCCCTCACTCTCTCTCTGCCTGTTTATGTTACTGTAAAGCATTTGTCTATTATTCTGTTAAATTTCTCTCATCCTGAAAACAATATTCCATGAATTTCCTTTTTTAAGCAGATCTTCATGACCTATTCATTTCATATAATTATAATTTCTTAGATACTGTAAAATTCTAAGTATGGCAATGTAGTAAACATTTTAGTTTTCTTGTTCAACAAAATTTGTCAAAAATATTCATGGCAGACTGCTGAAGTATTACAGTAGTGTGATCTCTCTTCACTTGATTTATGGCCAAGGTTGTTATTCCCCATTTATAGGGAGTATACATGTTGTGTGTGAAGCAGTGAAAGTTAAATTTAATTTAGGTTGAACTTAGTTTATTGTATTAAAAGATCTTCTAAATACCTTCTAAATTTTGAGTTTTAGTTGTAACCAACAGGAAGTAGATACCAGTGAAAGAAACATGGCAGATAATGTAAACAAATGTTACGAAAATAAAATGTTAAACATCTGTAGAAAAAGGGAAAATTAGGTGGTTTATAAGTCTTACTTTCGATTCACAATCGATTCTTAAAATGAGAATCGATTTTCTACATCGAAAGTTTTAAATAGACGATGAATCGATTTTCCGTCTAATCGTAGGACCACTACTCGCACGGTTAAGGAGATAGAAGCAAATTTGTGTTTTGCCATTTTTGGCAAAAATTCAAAATGGCCGCCATTTTTGGAAGAGGAAAACTTTAAACTTTTTTAAAATTGCCAAGAGTACATTTCTCAGATACCCTGTGGGTCGAAAATTTCGACGAAATCGCTCTATCTCGCATGGTTAAGGAGATAGAAGCAAATTTGTGTTTTTCCATTTTGGGCGAAAATTCAAAATGGCCGCCATTTTTGGGGAGAGGAAAATTTTTTTGAAAATTGCCAAGAGTACATTTCTCAGATACCCTGTACGTCGAAAATTTCGACGAAATCGCTCTATCTCGCACGGTTAAGAAGATAGAAGCAAATTTGTGTTTTGCCATTTTTGGCAAAAATTCGAAAATTCAAAATGGCCGCCATTTTTTGGAAGAGGAAAATTTTTTGAAAATTGCCAAGAGTACATTTCTCAGACTCCCTGTGGGTCGAAAATTTTACGACGAAATCGCTCTATCTCGCATGGTTAAGGAGATAGAAGCAAATTTGTGTTTTTGCATTTTTGGCAAAGTAGCTATTACTCAGTCAGTTATACAGCTATTATCACTAAAAGCAATCCCAAGCAAGCTATCGACCTAAGTAATGTTCATACTAAATTTGGTAAAGATATGTCAAATATTTTTCCTTAAAATGCCCGGAAACAAAAGAAGTACACAAAAGTAGCTAAGTAGCTATTGGTCAGTTAGCTCTAGACCTATCTTCACCAAAAGCAATCCCATGTAAGCTATTAACCCAATAAACACCCATACCAAATTTGGTAAAAGATAAGATAAATACTTTTCCTTCAAATGAGCGGAAACCAAGCGTCCGGATGCCGGAAAAAGCAAAAATAATATGTCCACCCGCCTGTGGGGTGGACATAAATATACATTCTTTTATGATTTCTATTCGTTAAAGGATTTAATAGTCTCATTATATGAGAGTGACATATACTTCAATGAGTGCCGAACTTCACTGGTTGAGCAGTGACGATGCAGTTTTAAAAAGCATATTTGAAGTTTGCAACTGTCGCCATCTACAGTACCAGTGTGCCATTAAATAAGTTCCCTTGAATTTTTTCCGTTTATTCATTTCTACACTTTTGTACATGTGTAAAAATGGTTATCTAAAAAGCCGAAAAAACACAAATATATTTCACATAGTGAAATTTGTCACCCCAGTGAAATTTGTCACCTGTATTTTCGACAATATTAAAACTTGTTGACTAATAATTTTCAGCATACAATTACACCTTGCAGCTTAAAGCAGTTAATTCATATATTTCAGTGTCGACCAGTATTGCTTTTCCTCATGCCTTTTTACACCCATGTCATGTGATATTTGTCCCCCCCCCCCCATTATGAAATATGGTTTTCTGCAAAATTAAAACCATGCACCCCCAGTTTTCTTAAAGATTAACACTTTTTAATAGAAAGAAGGTTTGCCACATCAAAGATAATTCTAAAATTGATCATATACATTGGTAATTTATTGTGTAACAGAAACTGTATTCAATTATGGTGATCCATGGGATTTTCGTGGTAATTAACACTTTATGTGCTTGTAATTTCTGACAACATTGTGATTGTAGATCTATTTTACTTTAATTTCAAATCAAATTTCAATTAAAATTACATTAAAAATATATTATTTCATGAAAATATAACACTACGGCAGTGTCAGTGTTAAAATTCTAGATTAAATATAGAAGTTATCACCACACCACGAAAACTCCAATGACATGAAAATATCACAGCTAGGAGTGGGCTAGACCGAGTTTTCTGTCCCAAAATATGCCTTTTTAAAACTGATGGATGGCATTTTGGGACAGAGTTCCTCGCTACACAAAAAACTTCAATATTTGAAAATTACTGTCACTTTAAACTTTAAAATATCCACTTAAATGTATTAACAGTATAAAACATTCAGATGCAAGAATACAATTTTCTGTGTTTGCAGTAATATAGACACTTTTTCTGCACTTCCTGTTTGTATAAACAATAATGAAATTTTGCAAGTGAAATAAATTTGGGTAAATATATCCATTAACTATGCAAAAAGTTTATTTCTTTTAATGTGGGGCACATCCTTGATACTCAAGGTGGTAGCCTAGTACATGTTTAATGTCAGGATGTGTGCCATTTGTTGCCCTTCAGGACGTTTATGTTTTTGCATACTTATGCCATCTGTCTCTCGCCAATACATCCATCTTTAAAAAATTGGCTGGGAGACAGATTAATAGGTCTAGGAGTGGGCGTGAGTTGGTCCACCAACATTATATAAGTCTTATTGGAGTTCCGAGTGCGCATGTGCGGCAACCCTGTTTACAATCGAGAAAGTGGAAAAACAATGGCCACGTGCGAACAAGAATATTCATTAATTACCCGGTTAAAATATATAAAAATGAATTTTTCCTTAATTTTAACATATTATACATCGTTTTGAAGCATACAGTACACAGATTTTAAAATCCTGTTGTGTTTTTATGGTTTTCTGGTGAATTCGTGATTATTTTGATCCTTACTTTTAAGTCACAGAACAAAATATGAATTCTTGTAAATACATTTGGAAAGTCTCAAATGGAAAATTCTATTTAAAGCCTAGACACATACATATATTTTGAACATGAAGAGTGAAATAATTAGATCAGATTTTATTTTAATATATTTTAATCTATATTTGCGAGTAAACTATTTTAAAAATTAAAAAAGATAAAATAATTATTGTAGAGTTGTCATGTTCATATACCAGCTTTCGAAAGGTCTGGGATAAAATTAACTCACAAGTCTTAGGCTTAACTTTGTTTTACAAGTTTGGCCAAGTTAAGCCTACATGGACAAGTTATAATTCTAGACATATACATGTAAATTTTAAAATATCAACAGATGTGCAAAGGTCACAGAGTCATGGAAAAAAAATACATCCACCCAAATTTTATAGAATTATGCTAATAATTTTATGATCTGCAATATTTTGACAGCATTATTTCCCATGTAAAATCGTTTTTAGTCACATTTTCACCAATACATAAGTTTGTAATAAAAAGGAAGATGAATAAAAGCAAATATTCATAATATTTCCAGTCTTATTCATAGACAAAGTCACAGAAAAAAAGGAAACATGGAGACACAATTGTTTAAAAATAGGTATATGTGAAAAAATGGTTTCCTCTCATAAGGCATTCTTTAAGAATGCAGATGAATTCACAGTTTAGTACAAAAAGAATAGTGTAGAATGATTTTCATCTAAAATTTTTTTCAAATAAAATTAATGGCACTGAATATAATAATGCTTGAGTAAGGTAATCCAGTTATCAAGGGAATAATGGATATATTTTATTGAGCTGATATGGCATTGTCACTTCTATTTACAAACACCCAATGGATCACAGTTATTGTTTTCACTGGGGACTATCCTCCCCCACACCTTCTTAAAAGGTTATTTATTTTCAGTGATCACTTTCAAAATCAGACATGGCTAGAAAAAGTGTGTGGGCGGATAGTCCCCAGTTATAATTGTCCTCTGAATGGCTAGACACTGCAGTAAACAACAGCTAATGTCCTTAATATCTGGTTGCTTGGACAATATACCTCGAAAAAGTTTTCTTCGCGATTTAATCCAAAAATTGGCAAATATACAATCAAACTGCTTCAATTTAGAATTATTAGAAACAAAAACTTTGCCTTTAAAATGATATAATATATCAGATTTTATAAAATAGGTTTCACTCTAATCTTGGCAATACATGGGATGTCAACATGGGATCTTTCCAAAATATTCCAAAAATTGCCATATTATTGGAAAGGGATTTAACAGTGCCTCTATTCGTTTTTGTCTATTAAAATCCAGCCACAATAAAGAAAATATTACATATGTGTAACTTTTTTGTGGTTTTATAACATCTTATATTTTCCTCTGGTGTACGCACCAGTTTATGTAATATTTTATCATATCCACAATTAATTTCATTAAACTAAGAGGAAATCTAAAACTACAATAAAATGTCATCAAAATCGTACACATACCATATTTTTACTTCAATTATTATGAATGTTTAATGTATTGTAGTATATTCCGGGAGACGTTTCGGTAGTTCCGAGGTTTAGTAAGCGCCCATGCGCGGGAGTTGTGCAGGAACTGGGGTTTGAAGTGACACTTCAGAGTAAGACTTGGAACTGTATACACGTGTTTAACGGAAACGCACATGCGATATTACTGAATGTAAAGGATTTAGAAGGTGCTGTAGTAGAATTATATGGACATTTAGAAGTAGTAGATGGACTGATATATGTAACAGTGTAGTCACTGATAGTAATAGTATATAGACTACTATAGAAGTGGTAGATGGACTGATATATGCAACAGTGTAGTCACTGATAGAAATAGTATATAGAGTTGTAGAAGTCCAGTAGTGACATAACAGTTGGTGTACTGATGTTAGAAGGGACCCGAGTCCAGTAGTTAGACACCTCATCTAAGACCTGGCAACAGAACCAGCAGCACTAGTGCAAGGTGGGTGAAATTACTTCATTGGTACCAGAAGTGGGGTTGGATTTTATTTTCCACCCTTTGCACTAGCTTCTGACCATGGAGTTGTTTAGTATTATTTTAAATGAACAGTAAATTACAGTGTTGAATGTAACAGTTACTGATATTCGAATTCTTGTAAATATGTGAAATATCCAGAAACCGTACTGTTACGGGGAGTTTTCTCATCAATTTTTGTTGGGAAATTTTATGAATTTATTGCGTTAATTTCTGGTTGAATGCCGGACAGTGAAATACTGTAACTTGTTTGCAAAAGGGGTAAAATCCATTTAACCTTTTATTTTTATTTACGGTACCATTTAATTACTGTTGTATTTATATTTTGGTCGGTTTAAGACATTGAAGCAGAGTAGTTTTGCTACGTTTTGTCATCGCCGACTGAAAATAAATATTGGTAACTCTTGTTTTTTTAACATTTATTGGCTATTTCCGGTTTCTGTCAGTTTTCGTGGATTTATAAATATATCAGTAGCTGTGATACGGGTTATACTGGTTTTCACCGTAAATAGGTTTCCCTGTATTCCCATATTAGACTGTGTAATAATTTTAATTATATATACAGTAATTTGAAGCTTTAAGTAGGATTCTGTATTTATAATTTTGCTTGAGTGTTTTTCGTATGATATTTACAGTAATTTGAATCTTTAAGTAAAATTCTGTAATTCTCATTCTGTATGTAGTGTTCTGGCAGTAATTCGAATCTTTCAGTAGAATTAACTGTAAATTAAAGTATTTATTGATTGTTGTTTGCAAATAATAGGATCATTTAAAAGATTATTTGCAATTTTGAAGAACTTTGGTCCATATAGGTATATTTAGAATATTGCATGTTATTTTGATATTGTTGTCCCAAGTTATCATAAATATATCGCAATATCTATTTCATTCAGAAAATATCATTTTTGCATAAAATATCATTTTTGATAATAGCTTTATCTAGAATACTGTTTAAGTGGAAGTATTTTCAAATTTTAATTTTTGCTTGCCACCATACTACTATATTATCGCCCAGTGCTCGATATTTAGCACTAGTTGATACTTGTTTGCATGTTTCTGTTTTACATTTGGTGGTATAGTGTGCCAGTTACATTATTTCTGTGACGTAGTTGGCAAATGAATGTTTATTTTTGTGGAAACTAATTAATACGTAGCTTGTGGTATTTTTGAGATTAAATTTTGGTAATATTACAAATTTAATAGTTTTGGCTGAGGTAAATAAATAAAAAAATATTAATACAGTAATGTACTATTGATATTTATACTTGATAAATTCGACATTTTGATATTTTTCTGGAGTAATAAATGCTTAGTAATTGATTTAGTGTCATAGTAATTAGTAATAACTTTAGTATTATAGTATTTAGTAACTTTTTAGAAAAGTAATGTAAAATAAAATGTTTTTGAATTTAAATTAAATTGTTTTTGACATTTGAGTAGATATTAATGGTAATTTGATTTGACAGTCTTAGAAGTACTTCTTTGGTAATTTTTATTAGTAGTAAAACGTTAAATTACATACTTTTTACATTTTAATTTTTGGAAGTTTTAAAATTTAAATACTTGATCTTCATGTTGTTTTGATTGATTATTGTGTTTATTAACAATCTGCACTTGGAATATGAATATTTGTATTTGGGTTTAATCTCATATATTACAATTAAATATTTGTTTTTAAGTTTTTGGTGATCTTAGATTTTGTAAATTACTGAGGTAACTTTATCGTATTTGCTTTTGTGAATATTTGGTCATTCTTGCTTGAATGTTTGATCAATTATTACATAATTTATCTAATAATTGAATGCATAGTTGATCAAGTACTTTTGAATGTTTGATCAATTTGTATCATTACAGTATTTTGGATTTTTGTAGTTCATTGTGAACATTTCATATCTTGTTACTTGAAGTATAACAATATCATCATTTCAGTCTTCAGTGTTTTGTGACTGTACACTGATTGATTATACAGCTTGGTGACTGTTCACTGATTGATTATACAGCTTTGTGACTGTGAAGTGATTGGTTATTTTACAGCTTCGTGACTGTTAACCGTTTTTCACAATCATAATCATATCAGTTTTGTGACTGTTAATTATTTTTGAAAACTGACTTTATACATAACTTAAGTTCATTTTTTGGTTAAAATACAGCTCTGTGTCTGTTAACTGAAAGATACTTTGACTTATTTTTTTAACTATCCTTTGACAGTACCTAGGGTTAGAAACAGCTTCGTGACTGTAAATCTTGGTTGTCATTGTGAATTTTGTAGCAGTTTTGCGAAATATTGGTCATAACTTGTTAATTGCTGAAACTTCCAAAGATTGCATTCAGTTAAGTGTTCTGACAAATCTTTGAGGTGTTGGTATTTTTTTAATTTTGCTAACAAAATGGCCACAAATAAAATGATGAAAATTGAGGAAGTGACAAAGGAGGAGTTGTTGTCATTGAAGAATATTGGTGAGAAAGTAGCTGATATGATCATTACTGCTAGAGAAGAGCATGATGGAACTTTGACAAAAATGCAGTTTATGTGTCTGCCATTGCCAAAACCATCAGTGAAGGAGAGGATCATCAAGCATCAAGAATTGGTGTTTAGTGACAATAGCGGAGGTGTGTCCGTGCCGGATATAGATGTTTCAACTGATGGTAAAGTGAAGTTTACACAAGCTGTTGGTGACATTGATGAAGATATGAAGTTGAAGGTTACGTCTAGTGACGTCAATGAAGCAGCTGGAGTGGTATCCTCACAAGAAGATTCAAACATGAAAGTCCTGTTAGCAACTGTGAACAAGATTGCCATGCAGACCGAAGAGTTGACAACAGCTATGGTCACACAAAAAGTGGAACTGAAGCAGACCATTGAGGCTCAGGGTAAAATGTTCAACAAGAAACTCGAAGATGTTTCGAAAGATTTTGGTAGGAAGTTGGACGCAAGCGCAGCTGTACTTAGCAAGGAGTTTAGTTTGAAGATGAAGGAGGAAATGAGAATACACAGAAGAGAAGTTCGAGATGAAATTGCTGAAGTACGTGATGAATGTAAAGGTGAACTGCGACATCAGAAGAAAGTTGTTCAAGATCAGTTTCTTGAGACGAAAGATGACCTGCGCCATGAACTTACCAATGACTTGAATGAACAAACGCAAGGGGCATTGGGAAAAGTTGATGAATTGGAGTTTAAAGTTTCGCATTTGACATCACGAACAGAAGTATTGGAGAAAATTAGTGCTGACAAAGACTGTGCTATTGATGGATTGGAGAGTTCAGTGAAGAGTATCCGAGGAAGTTGTGAAACTTTGTCAAGAACTGTTGCTGAACATGATAGGATATTAGTGCTGGTATTGTTTATCGATATTGAAATATTTATCGATCCATGCTAAATATACTGATATCGATAATGTAGGGTACAATATCAATATCGGAACATACTACTAAATAGATGCAATTAAGCTGTTTTCCATGTAAATAAAATATAAAAGTTAAGAAATATATTGGTTTTCCTATCATTTTTTGTCAAGTTTTACTTACCGCTAAACCGGAAGCGCCATATTTGTTTACGTTTCGGGAAACTTCTAAAACTCATGGAAGGGTTTGGAAGCCCTTTCTCGGAAAACACCCATGACCCGATATTTCAATATCGATCGATACAGAAGCGAAAATATGGTTTGATATCGATATACATATTATTATTCGATACCAACACTATAGGATATCCAAGTTACAGAGTCATCAACAGTCAGTGGAGATTATCTCAACCAAACATGATTTGGTGAGAGTGGAATCAAGTTTGCGTTCAGTGAAGAATGATGTGCAACATTTGATTAGTGGTTCAAATGACTTCAAGTCATCTGCAATGTCCACAAGTATTGATGTGCCTGAACCTTCATTAGTAACCGAAGTGAAGGAGCGCTACAAGGGTAATGAAGCTGCGCTGAACAAGTACACGGTTACCTTTGAGAAGCAACAACTGGAATTTGAAGAAATGCGCCGACGTTTGGCGAACATCGAGCAGTCTCGTGAACCACTTACTGAAGTTCCAGTTCAGAAAAGACATGATGATGAGGAACCTGATGATGTGCATAAGCCTATAGACAGTGAAACATTTGTCAAAGCTAGACCAACACAGAATGTGCCAGTGAATTTTACGCCAAATCCACATGGTAGAAGATCACATAGTATCCGTTACTCAACCCCGAAGGAGTCTGTACAAGGAAAGACTCGGAGTGAAATTGCTCGTGTGAACACTATATCAACGTATCCAAGGTATTCTTCACAAGTGAGTCATCATTCGCGACAACATAGAAGTCCTGATTCATCTGGTGATTCCGGGGACAGATCTCGTCGAAGTTATGTTTCGCAGGATCGCAGCAGGCCAAACAGACATTCCACTCGTATGCCATTACCAAAGTTATCCTTTGAGGGTTGTTACATATATTGGACACTATATTAGTACATTGTATATTACATATATTAGGCACTATATTAGTGCATTGTTTAATTTAAGCTTTATGTTTATACATTGTCATAAAAGATAATTGTGTTGTTGGTTCTTTTTGTGTGTTGACATTTAAAGTAAGGGAGTTATTGACTTTTGTGTTTTAGTGTTTATTGATCTGTTCACAGACTGGGGGAAATCCCCCCCCTCAGTGGTTATGTTAGATTTGGGGAAACCCAATTGCCAGTAGTTTCTAGAACTTCCTCCTTTGGCCTACATGGCTCAAGCCTTTTTGAGTTGGTTCTGTACAATTCCAGAGAAATCTGTGAATGTATATAAGGAATGTACATCTGACCACAAGTGAACTTTGTATTCGCTGGCTATAAGGAGAACTATTGTGTTTTGGAATATAATATAACTTGTGTTGCTGTGAACTTTTACTGGAGTGAACTGGATACATTGTCTGGACAGATTTATTGCACTTTGGATATTTTTGGATATTGTACAGTTATATAACAGAGAGTGAATTTACTGCATTTTGGACATTGTCCACATCTTGGAGCAGACAGTACAGTTGTGTTAACTCTCTAAATATCTCCAGACAGACATTCTGTGTGACTGGATATACAAAGAATAGCAGGACAAGAACCTTTTGTGTTGTTGAGTGCGAGACAGGTCACAAGATATAGATATCTGTGTGTGAGTGAACATTGGACAGATCACAGGACAGACCATAGGACATTGGACAGACCACAGAATATACTACAGGACGGATTACGTAACAGATTGCTGGATACGGCGGATAAACTTAACTCTTAATCTCAGTGGTCAGGTCAGCTAGATCTTATTATTGTATTAGTGTGTTTAGTTAAGAGCATACCAGTTGACTGTAATCATTATTATTGACTATTAAATAAATTTGTTAAGTTTAACTTTTTGCTTTTTCTGTTACAACTTAAAGACAACCGGTAATTGCTACCGCGCTTGCCCGTGACCGTAACAGGGTGAACACTGGATTGGTTTTATTACGCAATTTGAATTGGTTGCAAAGAACTTTGGTTGGTCTGAAGCCGAGAAGTTAGCCAACTTTGCTATGTCATTGAAGAAGGGAGCTGCTGAGTTTTACAGCATTTTATCAACTAGGAAGGAACAAGACTATGAATGGCTGAAGAACAAATTCCAGCATCATTATGGAGGAACAGATTCGGCTACTACAATCCGTTATGAACTTTTGCAGACGGAGCAAAAAGAGGACGAGTCCTTGGAAGAGTATTTGGCAAGATTACAGAAAATGGTTGTTGCATCATTTCCAGATGAAAGTAAGAGAGAGGCTTGTAGCCCATTCTTTGTTGATCCATTCATGAAGGGTTGCAGGAATAAAGGAGCGGTTCTATCGGCAGCTGAAAAGCATCCTAAGACTTTGGAAGAAGCCTATAAGTATGTGTTAGATACTACCCATCTGCGAAAAGCAATCCTGGGGAAGAAGCATGTCAAGAAGGTCAAGCCTGTGGAAGCTGATAACAGAATGGAGACGGAGAGCTTAACATCAACATCTTCTTCAGATTCACGTGAAATCAGGGGTTATCATGTCAAAACTGGTCGGTTTGAAAGGAAGAGGTTTGATAGGAGTGACAAATCGGATGATCAGCTTAGAAGTGTACTAACTGGTCTTCAAAAGATTTTGTGTAGGAGTGAGCCACATTCTCCCAACAAACACAATTATTCACCACCAAGACAGGGTTACAGTGGTTGCTTCGAGTGTGGAGATCCTGATCATTTTGTTAGAGATTGTCCCAGAAGAAGGCGTTATCAAAACTATGATGACAGGAGGTATGATGAGCGACAGTATCGCGGAAGTGATAATCCTAACTGGAGATCTTCACCAAGCTACAGTCAGGATAGGTATGATGAGCGACAGTATCGCAGAAATGATAATCCAAATTGGAGGTCAACATCAGATTATAGACAGGGAAGAAGTTCTTATTCACCACAGAATAGTCCAGGGAGGCAACAGAGAAACTATAGTCCACGGTTTAGTCCAAAGGGAGGCGACAGGAGCAAGTATGCTACCTTCAGCAGTCAAGGTCAGGACTACTCTAACGGAAAGCATCCTGAATCCAGAATAAATGCTGAATCAAGATGGAGAAGTCCTATATCAAGTCCAGACAGACATCCTGAACAAAAGGGTTTTCATAGCCCACCTCCGACAACCTACCCGCAGGATAAGAAAAATCCTCAAACCAGGGGTCCTGTGGACAAACCGCAAGTCAAGTTTTCCCCTCATTTAAACTACTAAGGGAGGGCGACCATTATTCATCCGGTGCCTCGACCCTCCAATCTTATAGATACTTTGATGGGGTGAAACATTACAAACATTATCATGTAAAGACAGTGAATCCAACATGTAATAAGTTGAAGGAAAACAACAGGGATGGTATGAGTGCTTTAGTGAACTGTTACGTGCAACATTATCCTACAAAAGCATTATTGGATACTGGTGCCCAGATATCATTGATGAGTTCTAGTTTGTATGAGAAGCTTACTCACAAGTGTGAACTCGGGAATGGAATTAAATTGGAAGGGATTGTGAAAGATATCAAACTTGATGCAAAATTATGTGCAGGAGTTGAAGTTTCATTTAATGGGAACTCAGTTTATACATGGAAATTCTATGTAGCACCAATTACAGAACCATTAGTAATTGGGTTGGATTTCTTGTGTCAATTTGGAGCAACTCTGGATTTCAGAAGAGGAATTTTCAAGATTCAAGACACAAAGGTAAATTTGAAGGAATTTGTTACCGCAGAAGGAAATGAATTTACTTCTTGTAAAGTAGTGTTGGATAAAAAAGTATCCATTCCACCAGAGACAGTTATTAACACGCATGCTAGGCTGGATGGATGTTTGGAAGGTGAAGTTGTCATTACTTCTTCCGGGTTTAATAGAGGAGCTTTGCTACCAAATCTACTTGTGGAAGCCAAAGAAAGTGTTCCAATACAACTAGTGAATGACTCTGAGCATACTATTGTGTTGAAGACAGGACATGTGTTAGGTGATGCAGTTGAATGCGAAGTTTTGATGGCAAGTGGTGATTTAGAATCTCACGAAGTTAACGTGCATTCTAACTTGCCAGAGCACCTTGTAGGTCTGTTTGAGCATTCACAGAAGTCACTACAACCAGATCAGTGTCAGAAACTCAAGTCCTTATTAACAGAATACCAAGACATTTTCTCTGAAGGGAGTCACGATTTAGGCTGTTTTACAGAAATTAGCCATACCATTAATACTGGTGATGAAAAACCAATTAAACAAGCCATGCGACGAACACCATTGGGTTTTGAGAAAGAAGAAGAAGAAAACTTGAAATTAATGCTGGATATCGGAGTTATAACACGAGTCGTCTTCTGATTGGGCTTCTGCACCAGTTTTGGTCAGAAAGAAAGATGGAACTTTGAGATATTGTGTAGATTATAGGGCTTTGAATTCTAAAACTGTTAAAGATTCATTCCCACTACCCTCAATATCACAGTGTTTAGATCAGCTATGTGGAAACACTTATTTTTCAACTCTGGATATGGCTAGTGGATATTGGCAAATTGAAATTGCTGAGCAAGATCGACATAAAACCGCTTTCATTACCAAATATGGTCTTTTTGAACATCAACGTATGGCCTTTGGATTATGTAATGCCCCAGCAACTTTTCAACGAGTTATTCAGTTTGTTCTGAGGGGTTTAACATGGAACAAAGTTTTGGCCTATATTGATGATGTAGTGGTTCTTGGAAAGGGTTTTGAAGATCATTTGACCAACCTTCGTACAACTTTTGACAGATTCAGGAAATATAATCTCAAATTGAAGCCAAAAAAGTGTTGTTTATTTCATACTGAGACTGTATTTCTAGGCCGAAAAGTCAGTGCGGAAGGAGTGTCCATAAATCCTGAGAATGTGGAGAAAGTATCTAAATGGCCAGTTCCTACTTCAGTTAAGGAAGTGGAGAGATTCTTAGGATTTGCCAATTATCATAGAGAGCATATTAAAGATTACGCCAGTGTGACAAGGGTTTTATATCAACTGACAGGTAGCAAAGCAGTATTTAACTGGTTAGTTGAGCATCAGGAAGCTTTTGAGTTGACAAAGCAAAGACTAATAAGTGCACCTATTCTTAGCTATCCAAATGCTGAAGATGTGTTTGTTTTAGATACTGATGCGTCGGGTCACGCCATAGGAGCCGTCTTGTCACAAATACAGAATGACTGTGAAAAAGTGATATGTTATGGTAGCTATGTGCTTACACCAGAGCAGAGGAAGTATTGTGTCACTAGAAGAGAATTGTTATCTGTGGTTCGTTTCACCAGGCAATTCAGACATTATCTTTTGGGGCGTAAATTTCTTTTGCGCACAGATCATAACAGTTTAACCTGGCTACTGCGGTTCAAACATATTGAGGGTCAATTAGCACGTTGGATAGAAGAACTTAGTCAGTTTGATATGGTAGTACAACATCGACCTGGAACCCAGCATGGTAATGCCGATGGGTTATCAAGAATTCCGGATGAAGAGGAATTTTGTGATTGCTACAGAGCGGGAATTGATTTGGAGTCTTTACCTTGTGGAGGATGTAAATTTTGTTCAAGAGCACATCATCAATGGTCAAGATTTCAGGAGGATGTTGATGATGTGGTTCCACTAGCTGCAAGATCAGTTTCTTACTCAGATACAGCAGCATATACCTGGTTACAAGGATATTCTCATGAACAACTATCTAAGGCACAAAAGGATGATTTTTGTGTGGGTAAACTGATTGGGTTTCGAAAGACATTACTCCGAAACAGAGTAAAGTTTCTTTGTGTAGTCCATCTGTGAAGTATTTTTACATAAATAGACATCAGTTAGTGTATCAAAATGAACTTCTTTTATATAAATGGACAGACAATCATAGTGAGAAGTTTTTGTTTGTAGTGCCTGATAGTTTAAAAGAAGAAATAATGTCTCTGAATCATGATTTACCATTAACAGGACATATGGGTATTGTGAAAACGGTGTCCAGGATTCGTAACTCCTACATCTGGTATAAGATGAATGAAGACATTGAACTTTTTGTGAGGTCTTGTAGCGTTTGTAACAAGAACAAGAGAGCAAATGTTAAGCCAAGAGCAAGCTTAGGACAGTATCATGCTGGATCACCTTTGGAACGAGTTCATATTGACATTCTAGGTCCTTTTACAGAAAGTAACAGAGGAAATCAATATGTTCTGATGATAGTTGATCAGTTTACAAAATGGCTAGAGTGCTTTCCATTACTGCTTCAGAGCGCTGAGTTGACTGCAAAAGCTGTTGTGGATGGATTCATATCAAGGTTTGGGTGTCCACTTGAGATTCATATGGATCAAGGGAGGAATTTTGATGGTAAACTGTTCTCATCAGTATGTGAACTGTTAGAAATTACCAAGACCAGGACAACTCCGTATCGTCCATGTTCAAATGGTCAGGTGGAACGTTATAACAGAACTCTTTTACAACTAATCAGGTGTTTTCTGAAAGGCAATCAGAAGCATTGGGATGACCATTTACAGCAACTAGCTGGAGCTATAAGATCCACAGTGAACAGAAGTACAAGTTTCACACCAAACATGATGATGTTAGGCCGTGAAGTTATGTTACCAGTTGATCTTATGATTGCTGCAAAGGATCCTGATCATCTTTATCCTGCAGAGTATGTAAAGAAGCTAAGGGAAGTTATGAATCAAGTTCACACGCTTGCTCAAGAAAAGCTGGTTTCTTACCAAAAGCGCCAACAGCGAGATTATGACTTAAAACTTAAAGTGAATACCTATGAAGTTGGAGATTTGGTGTATGTACTAGACACTGCAAGGAAGGTTGGTTTGAGCCCAAAGTTGCAGAAAGTATGGAAAGGTCCAATGTTGGTTGTAGAGGCAATTTCTTCGATATTGTTTCGAGTTGCAAATAGGAAGAAGTCTTTTGTGCTTCATCATGACAGATTAAAACCATGTGAAGATAGAGAAATTCCATTATGGTTGAAAAGGAAGCATAATGCAATTTTAAATCAGCTAGACAATGGTGAAAAGAATGAAACAGATGACTTTGAAAGAGATCTCGAAAGGCTCTTTGATGGTGAATACTTACCTGTGACAAATGAACATGCTTTCAATGATGAACATTCCCATACTGAACAGGGAGATCATGAATTTCAGGAAGATAATGACCTATTAAATGATAACACTGATATTCCCAATCAAGAAGATCAAATTATAACGGTGCCTGAAACATTCGAAAGTAGTGGTTTGGAGCAAATAGTACCTCTACCCCCTACAAGGTCTGGTCGTGAAAGAAGGCGTCCACAACATTTACAAGACTACTCCCTCTAATCAGTTTTATTTTTTGTTGGGGTTGGACACGCATGATAGTTAAGTAATCCTAACCCTAACATTGAACACTGTAAACTGATTCCCACTTTTGTTTCTTTTTAGATGTCTGGTAAAAACAAGAAAGTGAGATGGGAGAAGGTGGAGTGTGAATGGAGACCAAGGTCTCGCACTTATTGTTTTGGCAATGCAAGAGATGGTGAGGGAGATAGAGAGAGGGAGAGAGATAGAGAGAGGGAAAGAGATAGGAGGGAATATGATGGAAGAGATAGGCGTGATAGGAGAGAGATAGAGAGACGCCACGATAGTAGATATGTGAGGAGGGATAGGAGATACTCAGAGCGCAGTGACGTGAGATCTCCTAGAAGCCAGGTTGTTGACACCCGCAGCTACCGAGATGTGGTAAGGGGTGATAGAAGGCAAGAGAAAGTAGTAGTGCCACCGCGAGAAGAATGTACGAGTAGTACAGCACAGGCTCGCAGCTACTCTGAAGTCGTAAAAGGGGGAAAAACTATCAGTAGTACTTCGAGTTACAGGTCGAGACAGTCTCGCAGTAATGAAGAAGCAAGATCTGATAGAGTTGAGACAGTGCCTAGATCTGAAAAATCGACAGATCGCTTAAGGACACATTCCTGGACAAGTTATTCTGCATGTACCAGCGGACCAGAGAAACAACAAAGAGAGCAAGTACCTGAGTCAGTTCAGAGAGAACAAGTACCTGAGTCAGTTCGTAGTGTCAGTGAGTTGGAGCGTAGGAACAGAGAGGTAGAGACCATACTGAAAGGGATGTTCCTACTTATCAACAGTGCGTGTCTGCGTGAAGTGATCTCTAGCTCACAGGTGATACCATACAACCAAGCTCAGGTGGTCCAGACTTGTATGTCGAAGGTTCGACAGAAGGTACAGGCAATGGTAGGCATGACTCTGCAATCAGCTGCAACTGAGAGAGCAGAAACTGTCTCAAGGTCCAGTCCAGAGCGAAGAGTACGCTTCAGTCCAGAAGTCCAGATAGAGCAGAGACAAGGATTTGGGATCAAGAATCCACTGAAAAGATCTGGAATAGTGATGGCTGCAGGTGATAAATGGCTAAACGAGGAGGATGTTGTAGTCAAGAAGCCAAAGGCTCCAAAGAAGTCTCGCAAGCCAAAGAAGCCTAAAGTTACTCAAGCCTCTGGGAGTCCAAGGAAGGTCACCATTGTTCTGTCAGGCGCTCCAGATGAGAACATTGTGTTGAAACGACCCGCTTCTCAAGACCAAAGTGAAGTAGTTGTCAAGAAAGTGACACCAGAGAAGACTATAGTTGTGACGGAAGAGCCAGGACAGCAACGGAAGTCAAGGAAGTTGTCACTTCGTCCAGTTTGCTACATGAAAAACTGCAGTGTTTTGGTGTCACATTTCCGTAGGCATGTGATTGGTAAGCATCTACCAGTCAGTTTCGCGGTCTGGAAGATGTCTCCTCAGAGAAGAATGGACTCAATAAGCTCATTTCTCAACTCAATTGAGGATGTTGTTGGTGTTCAAAGCCATGATGAACTTCTGAAACTTGTAGTTCGTAACAAGTGGTTTCCTACACGAATTGGTGTTAAGAAATTCGAGGAAGATGACAAGCTTGTCTGTGAGTTTCATCACTGGTGTACCGGAAAGGAACTGAAGGAGCATCCAACAATCAGTCCTCCAAACTGTGTGGGCAGTTTGGCTCATTGGAGGCTAATCAGCACAGTGCTCAGCCATGTTGGTGAAGAAAAAGTTCCGCAAGTTGATTTAGCTGCAAGTCCAAAAGAAGTTGAAGTTTCGGAAAGTAATTCCAAAGCCATAGAACCTGGTGTAGATGTTGTAGAAAACTTTGTGGATAATACTGCAGCAGTTGACACAAGACCCGCTACATTTCCTACAGAACAGGTGGAAGAACTATTAGGCACAGCGACTGAAGAGTTGATGGAAACTGCCGATTCTTCAATTCTGGATGAGCCAAAAATGGTTGAGGAGAGACCTAGTGATGTGGGACGACCGTACACATATGACATGTGGAAGACCAGGCGAGATGCGTTGTTCAACAGTAAGAGTTCAGAAAGGTTGCCGTTTGTAGATTCACACATGCATCTGGATAAATTGCAGAATGCCAGCAAGAGACAAGACTTGTGTGAGATCATGAAGCATGGGCTGATGCCAAGTGAACTTGTTGAACTGAAGTTTGCAGTGGCAAACTTTTGCCATGGAGTCCCCACGAAGCAAGCTAGGGAACGAGCTTACAAGGACAAAAGGATCTATACCACCTATGGAGTACATCCAAAACAAGCTCATGTGGTAACTAAAGACGACATGGAGAGAGTGAAAATAGCAATCCTACGAGACCCGCGTTGTGTCGGAATTGGAGAAATAGGAATTGATCTCTCGGGAAGCTTTGGATGCCACAAAGAAGCTCAGGTGAAAGTACTTAGAGAAATTCTCAAGTTTTATGCCGAAGAGAAGCTGTGGGACAAGGTCCTAGTTTTCCATTGTCGTGATGAGCACTTGTCAACAGAAGCATCTGATCTGTGTTTGCAGATACTGAAAGAGGAAGTTCCAAGTTTTGACAAGGATATGGTGGAGATCCATAGACACTGTTATACTGGTGATTGGGATGAGGTGCAGCGATGGACAACTGAGTTTCGACATACAAAATTTGGCTTTACAGGACTACTGCTACGCCACTTTAGACATCCAGGACTGGATGAAGTCGTGAAGAGGTTAGAAACCCATCAGTTGTTACTCGAAACAGATTCCCCCTATCTGTTGCCACCAGAACATAACAGATGTGAATACAACACCCCATATGGCATTGTGAATGTGGCAATCAGGATTGCAGACCTGAGATATCAGAATTTAAAGGAAATACTTGATATCACCACAACCAACGCTATGGAGTTATACAAACTGAAATAAATTATAGAGTGTGACATTGCATCAGGAACAGTGCTGAACGCAGGGACGTCATTGCCAGCAAGTTCTGTTGATGAACATTGAAATATGCAGAGTTGTTACTGCAGGAAATGCTGGTTTCATTGATGAACATTGAAATACGCAGAGTTGTAACTGCAGAAAAAACGCTACAGTTCCATTGTTGAACATTGATATACAGTTGTCACTGCTAAATTAGTGAATATTGGAACCTCAGGGGTATGACTAAGTCTCAACAGAAGAAGGAGGAATGTAGTATATTCCGGGAGACGTTTCGGTAGTTCCGAGGTTTAGTAAGCGCCCATGCGCGGGAGTTGTGCAGGAACTGGGGTTTGAAGTGACACTTCAGAGTAAGACTTGGAACTGTATACACGTGTTTAACGGAAACGCACATGTGATATTACTGAATGTAAAGAATTTAGAAGTTGCTGTATTAGAACTAGATTGGGCCAACTCGGCGCCAACATATCCCCAGACAGGTCATCACTCACGCCACAGGTTTTGATCGGGAATTTTTAAAAACATAATTACCCATTATTATATGAACTTCAGCACATCAATCTACTCTGTTTATATCTTCCAAGGAAGATGGTGTATCCCCAGACGCTGAATACATAACTCAAATTATATTTTCAATCTTCCTGCAATGATAACTCTAAACCTATTTTCAAAGTATTTAAATGATTGATGATTGAATGTCCATTCTAAAATAATAATCCCAAAAGAGCATATCAGTTTCTATATTTGTTGACAAATAAAATATTATTTTTAACTCAACTCATCATACTTTTCAATCTTCCTTCAAAGTATTTAAATGATTGATGATTCAATGTCCATTCTAAAATTCATAATCCCAAAAGCGCATATCTGTTTCTATATTTGTTCACAAATAAAATATTATTTAAAAAAAAATTATTTATATTATTATTTTATTATATTATTTTTAGAATTTGCAAATTGTTTTCAGTTATTCATTTCCTCTATACCTATATATGTGGTCCATATATATGCAACCTAAATATGTGACACAATCTCAGTTCTGACTCCCCTTTGTGTTATATGTAATGAAGCCCACCACCTCCCACCCCCACCCCTCTCCCCTTCTCCACACCTCTCTCACTATTACACAAGATCTGCAACCCCATTGAGGTCTTTGTTTCTCTCTGATATCATTAAATACCTTTGTTTATTTAGTGTCACTCAATATAGCTGGAGGTCCCAGAGGTGGGTGGGGGGAATCCGGGTGGGGGATGTGGGTTGGGACTTAGTCTAGTTTATTAGTTTATTATAGTGACATGTATTATGTTGACAAGGATTATACAAAAACTATTGAAGTAATACCCAGCCCTATATGGGCTTATAAGTCACTTTAAATAGAGAGTTAATAACAAACAGAGCAAACATATTTTGAGGTAAGATACAGTAAATAAAGACAGCAATTCAATACATAAAAATTAACAATATAATTTACTTTTTCTTTCTTGCCACAAATCAAAAATAAAATTAATAACCATATTGACATTCATATGAGTTAATACCCTTGATAATTGATCTATTAATAATTCAGATTTATCTATATTTAAAATTTTGAAATATTTCATACGAATCAGCTCTAAAGCTGGACAAACACAAACAAAATGTATCTCATCTTCTACATCTTTTTTACACAGTTTACATGTTCTCTCAAAGAGATGGAGTGCTACAGCATAAATGGTAAACAAACAATCTATATAAAAGGGGTACTCAAATACAAAAAGAATTGAGAATTTTAAGTATGTGATTATCAACTGAAATGAGTTCATAACTGTAGGAGCTGTGTCAAAATTAACTGAGGCAAGTTAAATAAAACTGGGCTAGTTGAGGGTTAAAAATCCCCTAGTTTTACTACATACGGATATAATTTCATTAATATTGGGACTTAAAGCTCACTTAAAGTGTCCATTTTGTCTACTTGAATATGTTTAACCGGCGTTTAACCAGTTTCATTTTAAAAAGTTAAAAACTCAGCAAGCAGAGGTATAACACACAAAAATAAGTTCTTAAAAGACTAAGATAGCCATAACATTATTAATATTCAAAATTTAAATAGACAGGCATTTCCTTTTAAAAATTCAAAGATTTCAGCTCTATAACCCACATAGTTTGACAGTTACTGGGCTTTAAAGTGGCATAATGTCCATAAATTGGGTTTCTGTGGGCATTTTACAATTGTTAAAGAGACCTTAGCAATTAAACTACAGATCTGAAACTTTTTGGGGGACATACATAACAAACAAAAATTATATATAATACAGTTTAAGACTTGTCACACTAAGCATTTCCAAATAACAGGGCAAAATACGGAAAAAATGTCCAAAAAGGCACTTGGGCGAGTGTCTATGGCCCACATACACAGGTTAAATGTCTACTAAAAACCTTGATTTTCGCCATATGTAAAAAGGACATAATAATGCATTCCCAGATGGGATTTCAGCTCCATCAATCACATAGTTTAACAGTCACAGGGCTTAAAGGTGGCAAAAAGTCCAAATATTGGGTCTCTGTGGGCCTTTTAGAGATCTTGATGTGGCTTTCAAATTAAAGCTTCAGACTTAAAATTTGTTACATACTAAGATTACACATAGAATATGTATCTAATAAAGTTTGAAACTTCTCAGACTTACCATTTCCAAGTTACAGAGCAAAATATGTGAAAAATGTCTTAAAAGGGTCACTCAGGTGGGTGTTTAAGGTCCTCATACACAGGTTAAATGTCTACTTGAAGCCTTGATTTTTGGCACATGTAAAAAGAACATAATAATGTATTCCCAGATGAGATTTCAGCTCTATCAGTCACATAGTTTAACAGTCACAGGCCTTAAAATTGGCAAAAAGTCCAAATACTGGGTCTTTATGGGGCCTTCTAGAGACCTAAATGTGGCCTTCAAATTAAAGCTTCAGACTTAAAATTTGTCACATACTAAGATTACACATAGAATATGCATCTAATACAGTTTGAAACTTCTTAGACTTACCATTTCCAAGTTACAGGGCAAAATATGTGAAAAATGTCTAAAAATGGTCACTCGGGTGGGGATTTATGGTCCTCATACACAGGTTAAATGTCTTCTTAAAGCCTTAATTTTTGGCACATATATAAATAACATACTAATATCTTCCCAGATAGGATTTGAGCTCTATCAGTCACATAGTTTGACAGTCACAGGGCTTAAAAGTAGCAAAAAGTCCAAATATTGGGTCTTTGGGAGTCTTTTAGAGACCTCAATTTGACCTTCAAAATTAAAGCTTCAGACTTAAAATCTGTTACATACTAAGATTACACACAGAATATATATCTAATACAGTTTGAAACTTCTCAGACTTACCATTTCCAAGTTACAGGGAAAAAGATGTGAAAAATGTCTTATAAGGGTCACTCGGGTGGGTGTTTATGGTCCTGATACACAGGTTAACTGTCTATTAAAGGCCTAAATGTTGGGGCACATATAAGAAAACACATAGATATATTCCCAGATGATATTTAACTTAGATGAGAGACATAGTTTGAGACATAGTTTTTTACAGTGCTTGAAAGTGGCAAAAAGTGCATAAATTGGGTCTCTGTGGGCACTTTTGAGACCTTAAGTCGACCCCTTTGGGTAAACCTACAGCCCTAAAATTTTCTACAGACAAGGATTACATATCAAAGTTATACCTAGCACAGTTTGAGACTCATCAGAATTACCACTTCCAAATTATAGGGCAAAATATGTGAAAAGTATAGCAAAAAATCCCTAAGTGGGGGTATATATGGGCCTCAAAGACAATTTTCTCCTCAACTTAAAGTCGTGATTTTCGGCACATGTACTAAGAACATATTAATGTGTTGTCAGGTAAAATTTCAGCCAGCTGAGCATCATAGTTTGTGACCTACAGGGCTCTAAGTGGCCAAAAGTCCAATTTCTGACCTTAAGGTGGCCATAAGTTCTTTTTTACTGGGAGTTTAAGGTCACCTTAAAATAGGGATCTTCCTTTGGGCACCCTTAACATGTGTACCAAGTTTGAAAAAGAAATATTAATTTGTTTTTGAGTTATCGCGTCCACAAGGAAATTTCTACGGCGGCGGCGCGACGGACCTGAATCCAATATATCCCCGACTTTCGTCTGGGGATATAATTATATGGACATTTAGAAGTAGTAGATGGACTGATATATGTAACAGTGTAGTCACTGATAGTAATAGTATATAGACTACTATAGAAGTGGTAGATGGACTGATATATGCAACAGTGTAGTCACTGATAGAAATAGTATATAGAGTTGTAGAAGTCCAGTAGTGACATAACAGTTGGTGTACTGATGTTAGAAGGGACCTGAGTCCAGTAGTTAGACACCTCTTCTAAGACCTGGCAACAGAACCAGCAGCACTAGTGCAAGGTGGGTGAAATTACTTCAGTATGTTATTACCTTGCAAAAATAGTTCCTCAACATCTAATTTCTTGTGTTTTCAACAGTTAAAAAATTATTTGCCAACACGCTACAGAATTATTAAAATAAAAAGCACCACAAATTAAAATTATTTCCTTTTAAAAAGTTTAAATAATTTTTTTAATTAAATAAAAAAGTAGAGTAAAAAAGAGATCCATTCAGTTCCAATAATCCCTATTTTCGCCCACCTTAGAAGGCTTAAAACCATAGTTTAGAAGATATTTTCACATTGAGAAATCACGATTTTGTACATCCATATGTATAATTTTTATAAAAATTAAGCATAATGTGTGTTATGCACGAAAATGTGTATATTTTTGCATTTTTAGCATGTTTAAATCACTTCCTGGTTTAGATCTACGTAGATTTGTTTATCCACATATATTTTCCACGAACGCAACTCCAATAAGGCTTATTTTATTAAGTGATTGTTTAATAATTATAATGTACAAATATTGATAACTTACAAAATTATTTTCAATAAAATGTTAAATATTAGATTTCCCCTTTTCTGTGCATGCACGATAGAGCAGAAACGGATAAAAGGAACAAATTTCACGGGACACCGCTGTTACACTCTTATTATCGCTCACGTGAGCAACAAATGCGAAAACTGTATGCACTTAATCTCGTTTGACTTGAAGTGATTAACCCACACTTATTAAGAGAGGACTAATTTGGTTAAAATGGTAACAAACAAATTCTTCGGACAAAATAAAGAGTCTTTTTCACTAGTACAGTACTTGAAATCTGAAATGGATACTACTAAATAGCAGTACAAAATGGCAAAGTCGCAATTTAAACTTCGGATTTTTTTTTTGTCTGTAAGCAATACATTTATGGATAACGAACGATTCAACAATACTTTCAAGATAACAATTAGTAACTGTACAATGAACACAAATTAGTGATATAGAACTATTGTAAAAAAACATTATATTCATATTTACCTTGCATGTAGTTAATCACTCTAGAACCAATTTCCAATTTTTCCATTTTAAGTCAAAAAAGTCCTCTTTGTCTTTTAGTTTTGCCAAGAGCTTTTCTTCTGCATATATGCACTTAAAATTGTGCATTAGTCTGTCTAAGCACATAACAGTATTACTTTTAAAAGAGTCAAAAACATATTCTTTTGTTAGGATCAGCAAAATATTTATAGCAGTTCTATTCTGATATGGAGTAATTATCCCAGAATAATATTCATATTAGTTAATCTAAGTGATAGTTAATTTTTTCTCTGACATACTTTTTGATGTTGTCCCATAAAGTTACAGTGACAGGGCATTCAATAAACATATGCATTAATGTTTCTGGAGCATTGTCACATTTTCGACAAAGCAAAGATGATGAAGCTTCTATTTTGTTTAAATAATGATTTGTTCCTAATATTTTGTAGATTACCCTCAACTGGAACCACACTAGGCTATTATCACTTGTTGTATTAAAACAAACTTTAAATATATATCACTCCAAGTTGATTCATCTATATTGAGGTATAAGTCTACATTCCATTTTGACTTCATCGAATGATTATTTTTTTGTATTTATTAACATTTTTATAAAAACGTCTAGCTCCCTTATCAGATCAGTACAGAATCTTGATATGATTTGGTATATTTGGTCTAGAAATATTGCTGTACTGAAAATTAGTTTCTTTCAGTGGCTGATTACAATTACCCTTGACTCACAAGTAATGCAAAAAATTGATTTTTCTTAAATTATATAAGTTTTTCATCATATCTAGTTGTTTTTAAACATTTTATAAACAGTTTTATATTGACCATATTTAGTCCACCTGATTACCAAGGGTTACTATATTCCTATTTATTTTGTCAGGTTTATTTGACCATAAAAATTTGTAACATAAATCTTCAATTCTTTTTAATAATTGTTGAGAGGGGTTTGGCAACCCCAAAAATAAGTGATTCAACTTTGCCAAAATAAATGTTTTTACAACTATTACCTTCCCTATAGGTGTTAAATATCGTTTTTCCCAAATATTTATAAGATTCTTTATTTCACAAATCTTTTTTTCATAGTTAATGTCTAACATATCCAAAAGGTTGTTTGAAATTTTATTCCCAGTAGGTCAAAATGTGTACAACCCCACAGAAGGCCTTTGTCCATCAATTTTTCTTTAGAATGTTTTTTTGTTCCAATCCAGATAACCCGGGTTTTTTCAGTATTCATTTTAAGCCCAGAGTAAGTTCTAAAAGTTTCCAATGTGTTTAGGGCAGCTAATAATGAGTCTTGTGGACCATCTAAAAAGAGTGTGGTGTCATCTGCATATTTTGTAAATTTGAATTCAACACTATTGATGAAAATACCTCTTATTTGGGGATTATAAATAATTAATGAAGTTAATATATGTGCCGTGATTATAAATAGGTCAGGGTAGATAGGATCACCTTGTCTACACCCACGTTGTATGTTTATGTTATCAGAGAGAAAACCATTTTGCAAAACTTTTGCTTTAATATCTGTATTTAACAATCTAATCCATCTTTGAAAGTTTGGTCCAAAACCTAAAGAAGTGAGAGTTTTGAAAATAAACTCCCATAAAATAGAATCAAATGCCTTTTGAAAATCTATTGAAACTAGGAGTCCTGGTATGTTTAATTTTTCAGCAGTATAGATAATATCATATACCAAACAGGTATTTTCGGCAATATTTTGACCCGACATGAAACCTGTCTGAGTACTTTCAATCAAATAGTTCTGTAAAGGCTTGATTCTATAAGCAATAGCTGCTGAAGCCAGTTTATAAATGCTTGAGAGCATTGATAAGGGGTGCCACTTTTTTATTTCTTCCCTGCTTTTATCTTTTTTGGTAAACATGTTATCAGGCATGTCTTAAGGAGAGAGAAAGTTTTCCCTTATCATAACTACTGTTTAGAGTCTGTTGAATCCAAACACAGAGCTCCCTCCAAAATACTGTAACAACCCTGAGCCAGATAACTAAATTCCCATTCAAAAGTAGTTAGTTTGCATTGTGTTCAAGTTGGCAGGTCGCAGATTCGAATTGGCAAGATCACCAACCAAGTTGTTATTATTGACACCTGTGCCAATAAACCCAGCCGATGATATTTTGTAAGTTAAAAGTTGTAAAGAACAAACAATAATATAATCTTAAAGGTGTATTTATTTTAAATAAACATGTATTTATATATATTGTTTGACAGAAATGCACAGAAATGTGAAAATGCTGTTCATTAAAATGTTAGAACATGACGAACACAGTCCTGTGGTATATGAATGGCTATACAAGACTCATAATAAACAAGAATAGCAATAATACTGCAGTCAGTAACTAATAATCATGATAAAAACACTGCAGTCAATGAATAATAATGATAATAATACTGCAGTCAAAGTAATCAGTCAAAATAATAACACTGCAATATTTAATCAAATATGCATCCTATCTATCACAAAAATACTGCAGTAACCAGTCAAAATGAAAATATCAGAAGCATGAAATAAAACAAATAAACTGCAGTTGAAATAATATTTACACCCGCAATATTGCATGACCGCAGCTTGAAATAATCCCATTACAAGTCAAGATAAAATCAAATAAGTATCAGTAAAAGTTAGAACCAATGAGCGTACCTTTCCGTTAGAGCGGCTCAGTGCACTGAAGAACGATTCAATTTTCGTTCCTTATATAGTCAAGATTTGATGCAGATTCCGAACACCCACCGCATAAAATATATCCCACAATGCATCACCCGGCCTCCGAAACATCCCGACACCACTTCCGAATCGCTTCCAACCGATATAAACTCAGGCCGGTGTACGTACACACACGAAGTGATGACGTCACAAGCAATGGTGGATCGCTCTCGATATGAAATGCCAGAAATTCAGAAGACAATATGGCGGATTTGTCTTCTAACAACCTTATTTTAAAATATAAGGACAAAATACTTTAAATATGAAAGCATTTGAATCAATTGCCAGACAAATAATATATAAAATAAAGAAAATGCGGATTCGCGATCTTTCGTGGTCATGGCAGTGCAATAAAATACCGTGGTCACCACACTCCCCCCTTCTTACAATATGTTATGTCCTCATAACATCTACATAAGTTATACTATGGTGACCATACAATACCATAATACCAAGAAGGTACTACAACTAAAATGAATATACAATCCAGTCACTGACTTCAGCAACTTCAATAAAAGTAAAAATTCATGTAAGCTAAATCATATCACATTATTCACTTCAGTAAATGCAATCGCAGTAAAATTACATATCAAGTTACTTCAGCAACTCAAGTTAGTTACACAACCACTGCAAGTAGAAGTACAATTACATATCAAGTTACTTACACAGCAACTCAAGTTACTTACACATCGACTGCAAGTAGAAGTAAAATTATAAATTACACATCAAGTCACTTCAGTGACTCAAGTTACATCCAGTAACCAAAATATTAATACTGGTAAAACTACAACAGAAGTATCCACAGCTGAAATAACAATGTGAATATCAATGAAATTAAAAATGTAAAATGTCCACTATATAATGCATTCCATTGTAAAATGTCAAATAAAACTGCATTTCAATGTAAAATGTCCAATATAGAGCATATACACATTTTAATGTTCAACACAGCAACAAAATACATCATAGAATATAGTTAAACACCATGGCACATTCAAACTCGCTACCTATTAAATATGAAGCTCATATTACAACTAAAATGTAATACGAAATAACAAATGTATAAGTTGAATGAAATTCACTAAAAATGAAAATTGAAACCAGTTCAAAAGACAATGCCAAATTAGTGTAAAATACAGATAATTTCCCAATTTTGAATATATTTCCCAAAATTTATTCTTCTAAATGAAATCCCTCCCCCCAAACCAACTCTTCATATTTAAACACATCAATCTCGTCAAACACACTCTTCTCCCGGTCCACCTGTCCTTTCAACTTGCGCATCTCAACATCCATCTTTCTTCTCTCTGATCATTCCCCCGCAACTCCTCTTGTAATGCCTTCTCCCGAGTCTCTGTTCTTTAATCTCCAGTCTCTTCAATTCATCCTTTGCCTCCTTCTCTCTCTTAGTCCACTCTCTTATACGCTCTCGTGCTGTAAAGATATCTCTGATTAATTTATTCTTTCTATCCTGTTCCTTTAGTGATAAATTTGCCCCAGAGACCTTCTTAATGTCCGGTTCCGGAACTGCTGGAAGTATGATATCTACTTCTGGATCTGGCATATTCTCTATTTCCTCTTTTACTGCAGCTGGGGCTACCTCCATCTTGGTTGGACAAGGTCTGGTCTCCGTACACGGCTTCCCAAGACCTGTCCCTGATTTGTCCTTAGGCCCCACAAGTGTACCTGGTGCAATATAGTTTCTGTTCTCAACCACCTTCCTTTTCAGATTTTCACCCTGAGATAACTCTTTCACCTGGAGGGGATTCAGATCATGCTTCCGTATATAGTGCCTTTCCAGATCATAGTAAACTTTGGCACGATGATTGGATGGTACACTTAAACAGTTCAATGGTACTAACATGGATCTCCTCCCAGTGTCGGACCAAGGCAAACTTCTGGGCGAAATCTAATTTCCGCTCTCTACAGTTCGGCACCAGACAAATATATGTTCCCTTTTCTCTCCTCCATCCTGATCTCATTACTCTCTCTTGACTAGCCTGTTCTTCCACTACCTCCTCCTCAAACTCTCCCAAATCAAAAATGAATATCAATAAAAGGATAAAAAACAAATGTATTGTTTTTACCATCTAATCACTTATGCTAACCCTATGCCTACTTGTACGGACTTGTCCCGATAATCACCTTGTGATAACCAACTAGCTGGTGTATCACTGTGTGTATAGGTCTTGATATGGTCTATGTGGACAGTAATAGGCTGACTAGTTTCTTCTTTTTGGATCTGATAATTAACATCTCCCAGCCTAGAAACAACCAAATAAGGCCCCTTCCACCCACGACCAAATTTGTCTTTATTATCCGGCGAATAAAACACCCGTACCCAATCACCACGCTTGAAGCTTCGTGTTTGAGTATTTAGGTCATATCCCCGTTTTTGTCTAACAGCACTCTTTTGTAAGTTTTCTCTAACCATCCTGTAAGCATTTTGCATAGTATTACGTACCCTTTCCACATATTCAATAGGACATGTAGGAGCCCCAACACTAGACTGTCTATCCCCATACATGATATCAACAGGTACCTTACTTCCCTACCAAACATCAAGAAATTTGGCGTGAAGTTAACACTCTCATGTACAGTAGATCTATAAGCCAAAAGTATGTAGAGTAAATGGCCATCCCAATCACTTCCAAAATCATTAACTATAGCTCTCAACATTTGTCTCAAAGTTTTGTTCATTCTTTCTACAAGCCCATCTGGTTGTGGTCAATACGTAGAAGTTCTAGTCTTCTCTATGTCTAATAATCTACACATTTCCTTGAAAAGTATCAACTCATAGTTTCCACCTTGATCAGTGTGAATAACTAAGGGCACATCATACCTACACACCCATTGTGTTACTAGTGTATCTGCAACAGTCTGCACGGTCTGATCTATCACTGGATAAGCTTCAACAAACTTAGTAAAATAGTCTGCGACTACAAGAATATAGTTCTTCCCATTCCTACTAGTTGCTATAGGACCTACTCTATCACAAGCAATTCTCTCAAGAGGAGCACCCACCAACTGCTGCTTAAGAGGAGCTCTCCTGGGATTATGATATGCTTTATAACTTTCACAAACCTTACAAGTTTGACACCATTGGGCTATATTCCGTTTGTAACCTGGCCAATAGAACCTTCTACGTATACTACCCAAAGTTCTACGCAACCCAAAATGGCCACTAGTTCTACTACTATGCAAGAGCTCAAACATCTGCCTCCTTAAGCTTTCAGGTACTATGTATTGTAAAACTGGAACCTCTTTAGAACTTTCTGGAACCCATTTCCTATACAGAATTCCATCATGAACTTCTAATACTGATCATTGAACACAAAGTATCCTATATTGACTACTACAAGCCCTAATTCCTGCCTTAAGTGGTTTCTCACTTCCATCAGATTTCAATTTTAGAAGCTTTCTGATATCATCATCTTGGTGTTGTAATTGCCTCAACTCATCAAGTGACCATCTATCAGTCCAATTACTCCTAAGGAAATTATTCTTTGAAGTTGAACTCCTACAGTGAACACCATTCGCAGATTGGTAACTACAGCCTGCCTTACATTGAGTAGAGTCATTATGCATTACACCAGAGTCTAAGGAGCCACCCAACCCAGTCCCAGTCGCCATGCTGGAATCCCCACTAAACTCATTAGTGCTAACAAGGGTCCTATCCCCTTGGGTTTCCTGGTTCCCCTTACCCTGACTACGTGTAATCACACAAACACATTCAGACACTTTTAGAGCACATTCTTTAGTCTTCACATTTACACTTTCTAGGAGGCATCCTAGACAAGCGATCGGCATTACTGTGTAATGTCCCTTTTCTGTGCTGAACCTCATAATCATATGTACTAAGAACTGAAAGCCATGTAGCCAACATGCCCTCAGGTTCCTTAAAGTTCACTAACGACCTAAGCGATGCATGATCAGTTCTCAAAATAAAATGTCTACCCCAAAGATAATGGTGAAACTGTCTTATAAAAACTACAGCTGCTAACAATTCCCTCATTGTAGTACAATAGTTTCTTTGTGTTTTACTCAATTTTTTACTTCCATAAGCAATAACATGCTCGGTACCTGCTTCATCCACCTGACTTAAAATGGCACCAACCCCAAAAAGACTCGCATCAGTGTCAAGTACATATGTTAAGTCATTCTTTGGATATGCCAAGACAGGACTTGAAATGAACTTTCCCTTAAGCTTATCAATAGCATCTTGGCATTGACTACTCCACTGAAATTTCACACCTTTCTTAGTCAACTCATGCAGAGGAGAGGCAATGTGACAGAATCCTAAGACAAATGACCTGTAATAACTTGCAAAACCTAAAAATGAACTCACTTCCTTGACACATGTAGGCACTGGCCACTCTGTAACTGCCTCAAGTTTTTTAGGATCACAACTTATACCTTCCTCAGAAACTACATGCCCTAGAAACTCCACCAATTCTTGAAAGAACTTACACTTGGAACCTTCAACTTAAGATTGGCCTGTCGAAATCGTTCAAAGATTTCCTGTAAGTTTTGGTATGTTTTTGAGAAATCACTGCCAAAACAGATCACATCATCAAGATAAAGAACACATGTTTCCCACTGTAGACCTCTCATAACTTTCTCAATCAAGTTTTCAAAAGTACTAGGAGCCCCTGTTAAACCAAATGGCATAACAGTACACTGCATCAAACCCCTTCTAGTGTAAAATGGTGTTTTACACTTATCTTCTTTTTTCATTGGTATTTGATAATAGCCACTAGCCAAATCCATGGTACAAAAGTACTTGGCCCCCTGCAAACTCTCAGACTACCATCTTTCTTGGTAACAATTACCAAAGGTGCAGCCCACGGACTATCACTTGATTCAATCAACCCTTGTTTTTCTAACTTATCCAGTTCTTTTTCAACTGCTTCCCTTTGTGCAATAGGCAACCTCCTAGATCTTTGCTTTATAGGTAAATGATTACCTGTGTCAATGCTGTGCTCAGTGAAATTTGTTAGTCCAAGTTTGCCATCAGGACCCAGAAAAATATCTTCATATTCATTTAGCAAACTCTCAAATCTCAAGACTTCACTTTCCTTTAGTTTTTCAGAAACTAATTCAATCAAAGGTTTCAAATGTTCAGGCAGTTCACCCTTGTTTTCATAATCATCCAAGTCAAACTTTGCCAAAACACCATTCTGAAGATTATCAGTCTTAAACTCCTTCAATGATGTCACAGGTTGTAAAAGTGTGAGTTTTGACCCTTTGTTTATAAACAACTGACCATCTGTGAAATTAGCCACCCTAACTGGAATGTCAGACACCCGAGTGTTGACAACACCCTTTGCGATTAACAGACCAGTCTGTGTAGTCACAGATTTAATTGGTTCCACAAATCCAATCTCACAGTTTGTATTCCAATAGCCTTGGTCAAAAGTTCCTTCCACAATCATCTCATGATTTGGTGGCACACAGAATTCTTTAGCCACCTTAATGTAGGCACATTTGGCACTATTTTTCTGTTCTAGCCTTACTTTATGACCTTCTATTTTCATGAAGCCCTGCCCCATGTTCAAAATACAGTTGTATGTTGTCATAAAATCAAAACCAAGAATTGTAGTTCTGTCCCCTAGGTCACCAACCTTCACAAAAGTTTCAGAGGACCTATTTCCAATTATTATGTTTACAACAGTTTGTCCGTAAGCCTTAAGCAAGTTACCACTGGCACTTCTCAAGCTTAAGTTTACTTTCTCAAGTGGCTTACTATTCTCTGAATTAATGTCCTTATAGAAGCCGATATCAAGAATAGTATAGGTAGAACCTGTATCTACTAGAAACTCAGTGTCAATTCCCTCAACTTCACTATGGATATGCCAACAAGAAGAGCTTATCAATTCTACAACACCCTCAATTGGCCTTACATTCTGACTATCTGAGAATTTGGCCCCATCCCCAGCCAATTCTAGTTTAACTTTGTTTTTGATTCCCTATTTTAGAAGAACCTGGACCTGATTTTACTAGTGGACAATATTTCTGATAATGACCATATCCCTTACGCTTGAAACACTGGACATTACTCAAGTTTAGTTTGTCACTAGTTTTCTGATTTGATTTCCCCGACCTTTGACCTTGGCCTTTATCTGAATCTCGAGAAGACCTTTGCACCACTTTCTTGATCGATTGTAGTTCTTTTGTGCTGTTTCGCACCATTGAACAAATATCTTTCAATACTTGGTTTTGAGCCTTCCCTTGGTCATCAGCAACTTCCACTCTGTGACATTTCCCTGGTTTTGACCTATACTTACTATCCCCACTTTCAAAACTTTCATACTCAAGAGCCAAAGCAATAGCTTCATTCAAATTCTTTGGATGCCCAAACTAAACATGTCTTTTAAGCTCATGATTATTCAATCCAATCACAAACTGATCCAAAACCCATTGCTCCTGACAATCATTAGGTATACTGGGAAACGCCTTAATAGCTAAACGCCTAAGAGCATAACCAAACTGCATCACTGATTCTTGTGATTGATGGACACGGTTACGGAACTCAAATCTATAGCTAGTCTCCCTTTCTCCTGGTGCTGATTTATTCAAACCACCTTTGGCATATCTATCTGGAACTTTACTGGACTGTATTTCATCATCAAGACCAGATACAGTCACCTGATCACCAAATTGTAAATGTGTCACAGTAAATATACAAATATTCAATCACTGTTTATCATCAAGGCATTACACCAGTGTGTTGTTGCCATATGTTAACAGCAATTCACATGCATAAAACAAAACAATCACACCAATTTATTACTTGTTCAACAAAATTTGCAAACTAAAAATGCCAATCCTGGTCACGGCACCAAAATTCTGTAACGACCCTGAGCCAGATAACTAAATTCCCATTCAAAAGTGATTAGTTCACGTTGTGTTCAAGTTGGCATGTTGCCAGATATCAGATTCGAATTGGCAAGATCACCAACCAAGTTGTTATTATTGACGCCTGTGCCAATAAACCCAGCTGATGATATTTTGTAAGTTAATAGTTGTAAAGAACAAGCAATAATATAATCTTAAAGGTGTATTTATTTTAAATAAACATGTATTTATATATATTGTTTGACAGAAATGCACAGAAATGTGAAAATGTTGTTCATTAAAATGTTAGAACATGACGAACACAGTCCTGTGGTTTATGAATGACTATACAAGACTAATAATAACAAGAATAACAATAATACTGCAGTCAGTAACTAATAATCATGATAAAAACACTGCAGTCAATGAATAATAATGATAATAATACTGCAGTCAAAGTAATCAGTCAAAATAATAACACTGCAATAGTTAGTCAAATATGCATCCTATCTATCACAAAAATACTGCAGTAACCAGTCAAAATGAAAATATCAGAAGCATGAAATAAAATAAATAAACTGCAGTTGAAATAATATTTACACCCGCAATATTACATGAACACAGCTTGAAATAATCCCATTACAAGTCAAGAATTACTCTCAGTTGTAAGAACTGTCAAAAACATGAGCATTTGTTTGTAAACAAATGGGAGGGAAACACCCCCATCTGTCAAAATGACAGAATATTAATAAATTACCAAACCAAATTTTTTTAGAGTTTCCACAAACTTGTAATGAGATAAAAGCAATCATTTAATGCAACCCGATCCGAAAATAAATAAAGCAAACCAGATAAAAATGTATCAGTAAAAGTTAAAACCAATGAGTGTACCTTTCTGTTGGAGCGGCTCAGTGCACTGAAGAAAGATTCAATTTCCATCCCTTATATAGTCAAGATTTGGTGCAGATTTGGAATGCCCACCACATAAAATATATCCCACAATGCATCACCACAATGCCTCCGAAACTTCCCGACACCGTTCTGAATCGCTTCCAACCAATATAAACTCCGGCCGGTGTACACACATGAAGTGATGATGTCACATGCAATGGTGGATCGCTCTCGATATAAAATGCCAGAAATTAAGAAGGCAATATGGCGGATTTGTCTTCTAACAATCTTATTTTAAAATATAAGGACAAAATACTTGAATAACATGTTCACCATGAACTTTTGTGTTTGACAGGGTCTCAAAACATTTTTAAGTCAATATATTCTAAATTTGAATCAACAACTTTAAAAAGTTTGGCGTAAAAGGACTGGAACTTTTTTCTAATCAGTACTCAAGGTACCATCTCACAATTTAATTTTAGCCGTTTTCTCAATATACTTATGGTGCTCAAGAGAACAGAAGAATTTGGTGGGTTTTTCCTGATCATTTAACCATTAAACTCTTGATCGAATTTGGTGCCCCTTCATAGCATCTTCTCTAATCGTTTGAAGCTGTGATTTCTTTTCTAAGAAGATATCATAGTTATCGCTTCTGAAGTTTTTCTCCAAAGAGTCTATCTCAGAGAGAAGGTTGTTTTCAGTTTCTTTACTGATCTTTTTCTTGTGAGAAGCATATTTGATTGTTTTGCCTCGTATTCTCATTAACAACAGTTCCAAAAACAAATCATGATCAATTTTAAGATGTAAATTATCATCTGGTATATTATGTATATTTTCTAAATTGTAAACTGGGACTGGATATTTTAATTTACACAAGCAATGTATTCCTGATCTTTCACAAGACTAGTCTTAAACTTCCAAACACCAGGTCCAGGAGAAAAAATTATGAGGTTAAGAGACAAGCTGATGAATGAATGGTCTGTTCTGTAACCAGGTTTTATATTTACCTGAGATACTAAGTCTAATAATGTCTGGGAAGTGATAAAATAATCTAACCTTGCTTGTTTGATGGGATTTTTCCGATGCCATGTATATCTTTATGTATTCAGATCCCAACATAATTGTAGGTATCAATTTCTGGATTTAATCACCACAGAGTATGAAATAATCATAATCATAATTATCTATGTAATTCTTTATATCTTGAAAAAGATAGGAGTCTCTGTATTTGGGCCATAAGCATTAATTAACAGAAAGGTTTGATCCAGGCAGTTCATATGTAATACTCTCATATTACCACTATTATCAGTTTCAATAGTCAAGGTATTATACTGGAGTGTATTCTTAAGCAAAATTGCCACCCCACATGAATTTGTACTGAGTCCATGTAAAAGTACCTCCCCATCCCAATTTTTTTCGACTAAGCTTAGGTCGGATGCCTTTAAATGTGTGTCTTGGAGACAAAGAATATCAATATTTTTGGTTTTCAGATCGTTTCTTTTACTACTATTTCGGAGCCCTTGGCAATTCATTGAAAAGATGTTTAGAGTTTGTGATAACATGGCTTTTTTGATACATTTTTGTTACACCATGTAGTTACATCTCCACACACCTACATCAAGGTAATTATATCCCATTTCAAAAACAAAACATTCTCAATCAAAAATATAGTGGATCTATATTTGGTCAAAACAGTGTCTATTAATATTGCTGACATCAAGAACAATTTTTTTAGATATAACTTTACGGTATACTTGTTATACAGACAAACAATAAATTCATTAAATGAGAACAAACACATACTAGTATTTACATTTGAACAAGAAGCTATTAATTTATTTACAATATATATTGAGAAATGACAGCAGAACATTCAAATTACATGCCATGCTTCCAAAGGCTGGGCATCGGATTCAGATTTTTGACAAAATTGTGATTATGGAAGGAATTTATACTTTGGTTGAGGATTACACAGCTTGTTATGGTAATGTCAAGTAAGCAAATTATCAAATAAAATTCGCTGAAGCGTTGCATTCATTACGGGTAAGTAAATAATAAAACCTATAAATGTGAATTACACATGTGTCACAGATCATGTTAAAATGAAAATGTTTTAAATTTACCTAATTAAAAGCAGAACTATGATCTGGCAGAGGCAAATTCATCATTTCACAGATCAAATTATAATTTTGATTGCATGGACAAAATTAAAACTTTACAATTTCATCCAATAGACATTTAATGCAGTTTAGGTGAATTTTAAATTTGAATATGATTAAATATTGTATATAGCTGGGTAGATGAATAATTTTAATCAAGACAATGCAATAAGATTAACTAAGTTCATATGTTTAAGAAAATATTTGTATACAATAGGGTTCTTTAAAAGGTGCAAATGGGATGCAGATCAATAATTGAGGAGGAGTAAAATGGCCATTAACTTACAGGTTGCAGATCAATGGAAGGGAGATTTTGAGGAGGAGGTGAGGTGACACATAAAAAGGTTTATGTGACTGAGGGGAGTAGTAGTTTAAGTGCCATACCATTTACACAATCACATTGGATTGTGTAAATCACATGGAAATAATCCCCATAAATGATCTCATCTCAACTAACCCCAAACCCCTAACCCTAGCATTTATCTTGATAAAATCGCTTGGAAATAATCCACATACCTGACCTCATTTCAACTCTGTAACCCCAAACACCTATCCCTAGCCTTTATCTTGATGAAATCGCCTGAAAATAATCAACATACCTGACCTCAAAAGTAATGAGAATACCCAACCTCATGGGGTCTGTTATAATAATGGTAGTTTCTTTGAGATTACATAGATGACATGAGTTGATATATCTGACCTCACCCATAGCATTCATCTTGATAAAATCGCCCGGAAATAATCCACATACCTGACCTTATCTAGATTCTCTAACCTCAGAAACCTAAATAAGATAAATACTTATATGTGCTGACCTCATTTGATCTATTTAACCCCAAGCCACTAACTCTAGCATTTATCATGAGAACTCACTTGGAAAATTAATCCACATATCTTCAACTCTCTCACCCCAAACCAATAACAATAACATACATACCTAAAATGAATGAGAAATTTAAAAAATTAAAATTAAATGTACTTACTAAATCTCATGTCATGTACATAATCTCAAAGAAATATCTATTAATATAGAAGTCATCGGAAAATAATCCATACACTATCTGAACCTCAGAAATCATGCTGTACTGAGTTACTGTTTTATAGAATAATGAAAAAAATCCAAATTGTAATTGTAAATGTAAATATGTTCTCACATCAACCCATCTAAAAACCCCCACATATCATTTTATCACAAATGCAAGTTTGAAACACTCCAAAGACCCATATCTAAACACACATGTCTAGTATTATCTAATGCCCTATTGAGATCTTAGGCAGGTGTTCCACTGCAAAAGTCATAGGGTTGTCGAAAAAAAGGCGCGAAAAATGCTGAGTCAGTTATGAAATCCCCGACAGGATGGCACACTTACAGACAGGACGTAATGACCTTCCTGACAAGACGCAGGGTCGGGGACGTTTATTGCACAGCCAGTCATAGAAGTACTACGACAAGCCCTAAACCCCTAACAGACAAGCCTTACCAGGTCCCGACAAGCCATACTGATAAACAGACAGGACTGGAGAAACATGCAGGACCCCACGACCAGACTTGCAGTCGGTATTCTCATTACAGATTTTGATGAATTTTTGAGAAAAAAGAGGATCAAGTGTCAACCGATAACCATTTCTTAAACTAGGCTGAAGGCTGAATATTTGGATCCCATCATGTGACCAAAATGTCCAAATTTATTGTTTTTAATTTTAATTATAGTTTTCACGTGTTGAGCTTTAATGTTATATAAGAAATAAAGTTAATGTATGTCTGCTTCATTTTATAAAACGAAAAAGCCACTTAAGATATGAAATTTTCATTAAAAATGTTATATCCTGTACAAACAAGCAGAGAGAGATGTGCTTCTAACAATCTCTCATGTGACAATGAAACCTAGGAGTTCTATGGTATCCGCCACAGGCGGATTAGGTCTGACGCCTAAGGGCAGGCATCTTTTGCCTGACTTTGTTTTTTCTTATTTGACCCATGCTGCATGATAGGTTTCATCTGGCTGCCGTTTGTGTTCTGATTTTCTTGTTTCTGGACATTTTCTTCTTTCTTCCACCACAGGAGTTCGAGAGCTGTGGTCCCTAAGGTTGCTTAAATAAATTGTTTTCTGGTGTTACTACCATTGGTAGTAATTACTATTTTCATAAAAAAAAATTAAACTGTTTTTACCAACCTACCATAATTACCAACTTACCACTGATTTTACCAACTTACCATAATTGCCAACTTACCACCTAACTGGGTTGACCAACTTACCAGGTGAGCCAACTTACCAGCAACCTATAAATTAATCATTTAAGTAAGGTACAGATGTTTTTCTTTTAGTAACAGACCAATGGGGACATGGCCCCTGGCACCTCAGGTCTTGAGATATCAAGCAGTGTCTCTCGCATGACAATGAAACCTTCTGCTTGTTGCTGCCTTTTATACTCCAATTTCGAGCTGTAGTTCTGGTCATGTGATGGGATCCAAATATTACTGGTGACCTAGTTCTAGATTTGTTGATTGATCAACACTTGATCCTCTTTTCCCCAAAATTTGCTTATGGGTTTTTACAGTGAGAAGAAATATATTGTGATTGGATCCAAATAGTTTGTTCACAATTGCTCTGGTGAAATAGGCTGAGAATTTGATAATTTTGTGACAAAATAAAACCCTTTTTAAGGTTTCTCTATTATTTAAAGCATACATGTGGACCTTAAATGCAAAACTATGATCACTTCCATTGTTTCTTTGTCATTCTGGTCACGTGATGGGATCCAAATATTTACTAGTGACCTAGTTTTAGATTTGTTGATTGGTCGACACTTGATCCTCTTTTTGCCAAAAAATTTCTTTCCTGAAATAAACTGGGATTTTATTTTATTGAACCAAATGAAAACATTTTTTCAGGTTTCTTAATTAATTATAGCATATATGTGGACTTTCACCTGGAAATTATGATCACTCGCACTGTTTCTCTGTCATTCTTGACATAATTTTTGATAATATTTTTACCTCACATATGCGTCATGCTGGAAATTGACTGCAAATGAGCAGTACTTAAGTTACAAAAGACAATCGAGAGGCCCTTAAATTAACCGACAGGCCTGTTGCTAGGTGGATGAATTTAGGGTCAGATATGACATGTTTGATATTTCACCGACTCTCCCCGACAGGCCGGGAAATTACATCCAACCCTAAACTGACCATGTAAACATTGGTCCTGACCCTCCAAAAATGCTTAGTTACCAACCGGTCGGCTTCAGTGGAACACCTGCATTAAGTGCATTCTCTAGGATCAAATAGCCTGTTGGAAATCTGCTTGAGGTTATTCATTCAAACTTTGTTCCGTAACAAGGACCTTATTTCTCATCCTCATAAAGTATTTCAAATCTCAGTAAGGTTGATGAGTGTACAAGAATGTTCGGCATCTAACTATTTTACAAAATTGCATTTCAAGGTACCCTACAATGTGTAACATCCTAATTTTTATATATCATAAATGAATAAAGACTGTAATTAACAAAACTGGAAAACTAAGGGATCCAAAACTTGTTGTCACCCTCCTTGACCTAACTACAATTCAACCAATCACAGAATTTTAACACATTTGTTTTTGGATCCCATCACAAGACCTCCTTGACTCTGTATATGAACAATGCATTTTTTCAGAAATCTCTGGAATGTAAAACACAATGTCACACGCCTTGACCTAATTACCCATTATCCAATCAGCGAATTTTAACACAGTTGCAATTGGATCCTATCACATGATGTCAAACAATCTATATATAAACATCATGATTTTTCAAACCACATATAAAGTCAGATGTCAGGCTAGGTCTTAATCCCTAATGAATACATTATCTAAATAACGAAATGTACACATAAATGATGTTTCATCAGCAATTTTACTCCAATCTAACACCATATGTAAACCCTCCCTGTGTAGACCTAATGCTTTATTTCCCAACTAAGATATAAGCAAACACATCCAGAAATATTTTCTAATCAAATCATATTTTCCGAGAAAGATGATAAGTCCACCTCTGAAGATACAACTGATACTGTTAGACCTACATCTACACCCTATACACAAGCTACAGTTGGTGGATTTTCTTTACAGAATAATCAAAATCTGATATATACCTTCAAATGTGCCTCAACTAACAATTCAGGTTTGCAGATTCAGTTTAACTCAGATTTCTTTAAGAACTGTCAGAAATGCTATTGCTACGATTTGGACGAGTTTTAAGATCTACAAATATATTCAAATTACTCTAAAACATTTGATACATTTAAAACATATCCTAAATGTCATCCAATTCAAGCAAAGTATTATGTCCATGATGTAAACTGATGTTAATAGAATGGGAACACTATGATCTACCTTTCGAAGAACATAAGAGACACTGAATATGGTCATGCCCTGATGTCTTTGGTTTCTCTTTCGAACATATGGATACAGACTCTTATCTTAGTAAAATCAGAAAACTCAAGACTGTTAATCATATAAGATATTGAAGTATTAATTTTAACATAAATATAAACAAAAATGTCATGCTCAGTCATTTATGTAAATAACTATCTTTAATCAAATATACAGATACCATAAAATCATATAAGCATCAACCTCAAGCTCATATTCAGTTCAACAACATGCATCATGGATGACCTTCACCTACAATCAATGTTTTTGCATTTTATTGAATTCCTGTTAACCAAGTAAATTTAGGACAAACCCCCCAAATCATCCCCCCCCCCTCTTTGGTTCTAATCTATAAAAACCCCAAAATTTCAACTACACTGGTCACATGCCCTTGTGGACTGAGATTCATTAAAAGTCTGAAGAAGAACAAATCACCTAAAGTCAACTTTATAATTTTGATACAAATTTTTAAAGAAATTACAAAGGTAATGGCACTTGTAATGGGTGAAGCAAGTCTCACACTTCTAACCAAAGAATCTAATACTAAAAAGAGAAAGAATGAAATGGGACAGATTTCAAAGAACAAAAAACTAGTTAGCAATTATGCATCATCATCACCAGACACAATGTCTGCAGTTACTCAGAAAAATACAGAAGAAATGAAGATAAGCTCTCAGATGATTCAAACATTTAAGAAAAATTAATCACATTGGGGATGTAAATATGTGTTTTTATGGTCCCTCAGGAGATATAGAGGAAATTTTCATTAACGAATGGATGGTGAAAAGGTCACAATGGAGGGTATAAAATTGAATCTCTCTAGGTTTGTGATATTACACAATGTCAAAATTATCGACCACACACTGGATAAGATACTGATAGGCGAACAGGACCTAGATACAAAGATTCACGTAGGTGGATGTTTTTACTTAACAGCCAACAGTTCCTATTAAACCGTGGCGATTTGGGTATGGAAGAAAGGGGGAATGATCAACTATTTCCAACTAAATTCGGTATCAGCTTAACTATAAATCACTGGAAAGAATTCTGTAAAATAAGGAATAAAATGTACACAGATAGGATGGAGATTTTTACCTACATACCTTGTCTTATACAATCAGACAAAAAAGGTCACATTGAGTTGTCTTGTTTGGAATGTGCTGACATCGATCAGGCTCCCATGGGAGAGGTAGATTTTGATATTCCCACATAATTATTTTACCACATATAGCCTAACTTAACTCAAAGCAGACTGTAGCTAATGTAACCCTTTAATCACAACAACCTCAAGGATACAACCTAGGTAATTATCAAACACATTTGGATCCAATTTATATATATATTAGTTTGTTGCTTGCAATATTTGCCTATGCAATTACTCTTACACTTTTCTCCCCAGTTTGATAGGCCTATTAAAACAAAACCCAAAAAGATATAGAAGGAAGAAACTGATATTATTTTGTTATTGTTATTATTATTTTGTTATTTTATTTATTTACAGTAAGAAATACTCAAAACTGGTACAATTTTTCATAGAAAACCAAAGTTATTTGTGGAATATGTACACAGTCTTCAACCAGATAAAGAATCATCCAGACCAATCCTTGTTGCCACATTCTCTGTTCTTCATGTTTGACACAATTGAGTAAAGTGTGGAAAGAGGGTGGAACTGGCAGATAGAGAAGTCCTGTGTGTAGAAAAAATTTTTTTAATCACTTGCTTGCAAAATCATCACTATTTAATTGCAGTTGACTTAATAATACATCTCTTTTCATTTTGGGGCCCACATATATATTTATAAGGCAAAATTATGGCCAATCTCTATTAGAATGTCTGTCTCAATGTCTGTTATTCTCATGAACACCTCACCATAAAAATTTGGAAAAAAACTATATAAAAACTATGTAAAAAGAAAAAACTTGGAAAACACCTTATAGCTCTCAGATGGGCTGACTTTTAGGAGACTAGGAGGAATAACCTAAATAGTACCATATGCACCTTACCAACAAAGTTTGAAATAAGCTTTGCTGCAAGGGGTGGGCACTTTTTGTACAATGTTAACCACTTATACCTCAGAAAGAGGAGAGATTCACTCATAAGGTGCAAAGAATGTAATGAGGAAATAGAGGAAAATTAACTGAGGTTTTATTTCTAAGACCCAGTAACGACCCTCCTTTCCATCAAACAGTTTGGATACAATTGAATAAAGTGTTATTGTAATATTTCACAAACTAAGATACATGATGTCAATAAAATAGAATATTGTACCTGTATAGTTAATTTTTTATCTGATGTTTTTTTTATCTGGTAATGTTATATTTTTCTATTTTTGTGGATACAGCATATCATCTATAATATGTATTATTATTTTGTCTTGATTTACTTCTGATTAATAAGGGTGATGTATTGTTTATTTTCCATTGTATTACCTTCGACAAGTGAAAATCATGTGACCTTATATCGAGGAAATTGTTCGCTTATATATGAAAATTTTGAACCTCTGGGATTTTAAGAGAGAGCTTCATATAAGGAGTACTCAGTAAATATGGCATGATATCATTACCTGGGTTTGAACCCAACCCCATAGAGATCAGATAAAAGCGACCAAATCTCAAGCTTGTTCACTAATCAGTGACTGGTGCCTAGAAAACAGGATTAAGGGGAATGAACAAAATCTATGTTCAAGTATAAATTTTTTCTGATGCCCCTACTACTCTTCCATAGCTATCAGAGGTCTTTGAAATAAAAAAGTCCATGGGTATGTATGATGGTATGTGATTCCCGACATCTGATGTCAACTTGTAAATCAGAAATACAAATATAGTGTTCACAGATACACAATTACATGTCCTCAAATTAAAAACACTGCAAGAAATCTTTCATTCGTCAAAGTATGTATGTATTTATGTATTCTACAAATCCTCTTATCTCTTATTGAAACAAAAAACGAGTAAATCCCATTCCCTTATTTTTTCATTCTTTTGTAAACCAACAAATAAATCAACAAAAGTAAACACAGGCCCAGTCAAGATGAACAGTTATTGAAAGTAGTTGTTTTGATATTTTCCTTTCAGTTAAGACCATGTTTACCAAATATGAGAATTAGTTTTAGATCAAAGATGACTAAAATAGTAAACTGAGCATAAAATAAGCATGCGTGATTTACATTTTGTCTGATTTTCTTGATCCTAGAGCCAACAAATTACCATTTGATATTACCATGTTCATACTGCAAATTGCAGTATGACACATGTAAACATCTGAACATAAATGAAAGTTGCAAATCAGGCATTGGATGTCCAGGGACGAATCCAAACACTAAGTGGTGTTTCATTTGGGAAAAAATGACCAAGTAATAAGCAATGTGCAATATGATCTTGTATTAAAAATCTAAAATTTAAAAGTGAGAATATGACTTCTCATTGATTATCCATCTAGTTTGTGTGAACATCAAATAATTGTAGTACAGTTAAACAGCTAAAAAGCAACTATTGAAAACAATCAAAGGGGAAAGACTTTTATAAATGCACTGAACGCACTTCAGTGTGCATACCAGCACGTGTGTTAGTCAGAAGCATATCAGATTCTATCAAAACAGGTTTGACACAGTGAACAACAAACTCACTGCTGGACTGCACCCAGCACTGTTTATGACAGGATAAACAGTATTGATAAGATACACTTAAATTGTGTTGAAAAATCTTGGCACCTGGCCAGCATATCTAGAGGGGTCTTTGACATAGGTCTTTACTTCCACTGAGAGTGTAAAATCCAGACTGTTATAAAATGCACCCATTCATTGTCTCAAAAAACGCCAAAGTAAAGACTTGTGAGCAAGTCTATGACTAATGTGCCTCTCTGAGAAACTTAATCTTTTCAGGGAGGCTATATCGGATAAGGTGATTGAACTAGGTGCACAAAAATCAGCAGAGGACCTATCTTCCTCAATAAACATGCAAAATCTAAATATCACCTTCACTAAAACATACCAGTACCATACAAAAATATCAGGCCTCCATTTCCTTATGAGATATATATAAGCAACAACTACAACCATACATAATGGGAAGTAGGATATGGACTGTCTTCGTATTCTCCTGAACAATTATTAATTAAACTAAACACTAGACTAAACACAAACAGAAAAAAACAAGAAATATACCAATATGTGTTAATTTTATTGTCTGAGACTACTAAAGTAAATAAATTTAGTATGTATTGCCTCTATACCTATACAATGCAATTATTAGCAAATACATAACACTTAGTTTATCTTTGATCACTATGATCACTATGAAAACGCTTGGGAAATCCATAATGCACCAAAAACCTCTCAAATAGGTTCCTAGCAGTACTTCAAGCTGTTTGATTATGAGTGGGATATACTTTGTGAAATGGTCAGTTACAACTAACACATTTTCAATCCCACCTTTTGATTTTTAAGTTTGAGAAAATCAATACAAACCAGCTCCATTGGCTGGGTACTTTCTCTCGTCATCAATGGTGCCCTTTTCAGATTTAAATCCTTGTGCCTAATACACCTACCACATTTGGTGATATAATCAACAACTAATTGCTGCATGCTTGGCTAGTAGCACCACTCACAAAGCAGCTCCAGCGTTCGATGTCTTCTGAGATGACCCATTCGGTCGTGCACATAACTCAAAGCCACTTCACGGTATTTACTGGGCACAACCAGTTGATATTGCAACTCACCAGAGCAAACCCTTCTCCTAATCAACTTGTTGTCAATTAGCTCAAGATTCTTTTTCTCCCTCAACAATCTCTTTGCTACTGGTGAAAAATTGCCAACAGTCAACTTATCAGGCAACGCCTGCTTGACAAAGCCAATACCAGGATCATTATCCTGTTCAACGGCCCATTTGATATCAGAATCTGTCCCAATCTCCTTCCCATAATCATCAGGTAATCCCTGTTGACTGAAACAAAATGACTCCATAGGAGACGTATTATCAACATGAATATGCAAAAGTTGACTGACCACATCTGCAGTGACTTCAGGCCATTTAATCCTTGACAAGGCATCGGCAACATGGTTAGTCGAACCTGGCCCATATGGAAGGGTGAAGTTGTAATTGGCCAACTGTGCAACCCAACAGTGACCAGTAATCATTGAAAAACTGTTGCCATAAAGATAATTGTGGAATTTCTCCATCGCAGCCAATTTCATAGCCAAAAACTTATGGGCAGGATAATTCCTTTCGGTCTTGGAGATACCACGACTGGCAAAAGAAATAACCCTCCTGAAACCATCTTCTTCTTGCGATAACACCGCCCCTAGACCAGCTCCACTGGCATGTGTGTGAAGTATGAATGGCTGATTGTAATCAGCAAAACCTAATATAGGAGTCTTGTGTTCCTCAAAGGCTTTCTGCTGAATGGGCTCCCATTTCAAGGGTGGTTACTTCACCTTGTTCTTTGTTTTCAACTGAAAATGTTCACCTCCCTGTGTGACTTTGTGCAATGATTTAGCAATCTTGGCAAAGTTTCTAATAAACCTTCAGTAGAAACTGGCGAAACCAAGAAATCTTTGCACCTGTTTCACAGTCTTAGGGACAGACCATGACTGAACACAGGCCACTTTTTCTGGGTAAACACTAATACCCTTTTCACTAATCATATGTCCAAAATATTTAATATCTTTGCACAAGAAAGGAATAAGCTTCAAACCTGCCTCTTTTAATTTCTTGAAAACTATATGTTCCTCATATGTACGACTGTAAATAATTATGTCATATAAATACAGCAGACAGTAAGTTAAATGCAAATCACCCATGCAATTTTCCGTCAACCTCTAAAAAGTGGCTGGAGCATTGGTTAGTCCGAATGGCATTCATTCACACTCTGTGCCGAATCCGAGAGGTCCGACAGTGAATGCAGTCTTGCATTTATCCTCCTCTGCTAGAGGAACCTGCCAGTATCCTGACTTCATGTCTAACTCAGAAAACCACTTTGCACCTGACAGAACATCCAAAGTGGAATCAATCCATGGCAAACTGTAAGAGTCGGGAATGGTCCTAGAATTCAAAATTCTCATGTCCAAACAAAATCTCTATGCCCCAGATTTCTTTCAAACTATAACCACGTTGGATGCATACGGACTTTGACTCTTTCAAATCACACCAAGGGTCTCCATCTCTTTCAAGTGCTTATGCAACTTAATATATTTAACGACAATTTTAAACATAATATATTTAACGACAATTGCCCACAGCCTATACTGGCCACAAGGGGCTCTTGTCCAACAACAAATCCATACAATATTCAAAAACAAGTTCCATATATATACAATATGTATTTATACAAACAATAAGAATTTTCTTTCCTAATTTCCCATACTCAATTTCAAATTTTCATGTATACAGTACATTTTATTTACAATGTTTACAATTTAATTCAGGTTGTAGGTTACATTATGTGTTCACTTTTAGCTGTGAAAAGTAGAACTGTAAAATATTAGCTGTAAATCAATTACATTTACACAAACCTTTTTGATTTTGTTATATACTTTGTTACTGTTACTTTGTTACTTTTTCGAATAACTTTTTATCCTCATTATAATTACCAGTTCCAAAAAGAATTAACTCTATCAACTTAGTTTCTGTCAGACTTTTTGTCGGTTTTTGCAAAACATCATTAAGATACTGTAGCATTTCTATCTTCGGAGTAGCGAAATTCGGACAATGTAGGAAGTAATGACTGATACTCTCTCTGTTTGCATTACAATAAGAACAAGAGCCAGATTCAATGAAATGAAAAGCTTTACGTTGCTGATTTAAGGCACTGAGGCCCATCCGTATACGACTTAGATTAATAGATGCATGGTCATTACACTATAAGTATGCTTTGTTAAAATTGAATTTGCCTATAATCTGGATTTGAAAACTTCGAATGATAATGCATCCTGTGTGTCTGTATTCAGGTTGTTCCATTCACAGATAGTTGATGGAAAAAATGATGTGTAGAAGTATGTTTTCTTAGTTTTGATTTGCTGAATATTGTGTCCAGCTCTCAGCTTATACTCAGATTTTTTATCTATATTTGGCAGACACAAAAGAGATAAGTACTCTGGGGCATAGCCATTTTGAATTTTATACATAACTTGCAATTTTTTCTTTTTGCGCCTTGACCGAAGTGACTCCAACCCACATTCTGTGAGTAGCGATGATGACTTGGTTTTTTTATAAGCCCCAGTAATAATTAAACAAAACTGTCTTTGAATATTTTCAAGCAGTTTACATTCTTCATCTGAACAGTTGTCAAAAATTTCAGACCCATATTCCATGATTGGACGTGCAAAACTAGTATAAACTTGCCTCTTTACTAGACGGGGTACTCTGAGAGATATTCTTTTCAAATTTGCCAATACTTTCAATGCCTTGTCCTGAATTACGTTTATATGATTTTTCCAAGTCATTCTCGAGTTCAATGTGATGCCTAAATGTGTTAATATATCAACATTCTGGAGTTTCTTTTCACCCAGATATAAGTTTGGGTAGGCTTGTGCCTTTATTTTTTTGGAAAAAATAATGTACTTAGTTTTTATTGGATTAAAATTGACCAACTACTGCTTCCCCCAATTATTTATTACTTGGAGATCATCATTTAAATTGCTGAAATCGGTTTCAATGTTATCAGTGGTTAATGATTTACATAGGGCAGTATCATCAGCAAAAAGAAAGATCTCAGTTTGTAAATCTTCTGTTATATCATTGAAGTATATGAGAAATAATAAAGGACCTAGAATAGAGCCCTGTGGAACCCCACATCTAATTGATATATATTCTGAAGTTCCTCAAACATTGAGGGTGGGATAGGACGTGGGTTCTCCTTAAATGGAATATTGTCCTTCAGGCGTATACAGTGTTCAGCTTTATCTGTCAAACCTAAGTCCAGATCATGCAGAGAGAACAAAGATTTCCACTGCAGCAAAAGTTGCTACATTTTCTCCACCTGCTCAACCGTCAACTGATATTTCATGTGCAAAAAATTCTAAAGGAAGTTGGCATCAGATTCGCTTGAAGCAGTACATGATACACCACCTCCTTCATTGTCCTCGATCAAATCAACATCTTCGGTGGTGCACAGATCACAGATTCGGGCCTTTGCAGGGATGGTAACATCTTGAGAAAGGTGATTTACCAGCTCAACTGGCAACTTGCTCTTGGCCTGTCCTGGAGAAATGTTTGCATCACATCGAATTGCACTTAACTACAGGTGTTTTCCCAGTGTAAGCTGATTTTCCTTCACCCCAACGTCCCTTCACCCCAATGATATCACATCATCCCTTGACACCACCAGCAGCAAGTGAACTTCGAATCACATAAAAAGAAAACACCTGCACTCTACTACAACAACACACACAAGCCAAGCATACACTCAACTTCATCTAAACAAACATCCTCACCACACAGATGCAAAAAGTGGTTTGTTTGTTACATTCCCGTGGATTTCTATACAAACAAAGCAGACATCATACAGCAGAAACTTGTAATTCTAGCTGGCCAAAGCAAACAAATATAACTACCAGCCGTTCAAATCGGCCACAAATGCCATGGCTACAAAAACATTCTTACATCTCTATGCCCTCTAAATTTGACTCATTGATGACACTGGTGATTTGCATCATTTCAACCTCTCTCAGAATGCGATTTCTATCTCTGGAAGTCCTACTCAGCCCCGACATCCTGTTTCTGCTCACCAATCCTGAGTGAAACTGTTTTAGTAGACATTTAACTAAGATACAAAATAGGCTAAGATACAAGCAGGAATGTTGGCCAAGAATATTATTGAATTTGGATGGGCGCAATTGCAATCTACTTGCGTTAATAGACGAAATTGATCATTGATTTTTGTACCTGATTCACCATTAGTGGACTGATGTGAGGTTGTAAATTTATTTAAATTTTATTATTTATTTGGGTTTTAACGTCACTTTCAACACATTGTATAGGACAAATCACAATGGGTAGTTTTATGGGCTGTGGAAACCAGTACATATAGTTGGTCAAGGTTCAGTACTGTAAACTGCCGACCAATGGCAAGAAACTACCAGCTTTTCCACTTGAGGTCGGGCCTGGAATCCAACTCTGCCACCTTGGAACCCGAGAGGTGGTAAAAGATGACAAGCTTGGAGTTGAGGAAGTAGGCATCAATTCCTTGGTTACTTTGTCATCAATTGGAGTTTTTTATATGATGTGATTTCAGGTGATATTTCAGCACTGGTGGCTTCTGATGATAGATGGGTAGTCGCATCTCTCCTCCTGGTAATATCCAATTATTTAAAATAGAAAAAAAATAAAAGATAAGATCATACATACATTCATAATTGCTTCATCATAATCTCTAACGATTGATTCACATCCCTCGGGGCACGTGATGGGATCCAAACACAAATCTGACCGACCTTGAACTAGTTCTCTCTGACCAATCACACAATTTAAAACCTTTCAATTTGGATCCCATCACATGGCCATCACCTTTTGGGTATATATAGAAGCTGAGCAGATTCTTTTGCATTCAATAAGCTATAAGTCACATATGTCAGATCAAATGTTTTATTGTTACTTCTGTTGGAATACTCCAGTAATCACTGGATGGACACATATTACCAGTCACTGTTACATGCTCTGGGATCTCTTCCATCCATTTACAGTTGTACAACCTGTTACGGTCACGGGCAAGCACAGTAGCAATTACCGGTTGTCTTTAAGTTGTAACAGAAAAAGCAAAAAGTTAAACTTAACAAATTTATTTAATAGTCAACAATAAAGATTACAGTCAACTGGTATGCTCTTAACCAAACACACTAATACAATAACACGATCTAGCTGACCTGACCACTGAGATTAAGAGTTAAGTTTATCCGCTGTATCCAGCAATCTGTTCCGTAATCCGTCTTGTAGTATATTCTGTGGTCTATCCAATGTCCTGTGGTCTGTCCTGTGATCTGTCCAATGTTCACTCACACACGGATATCTATATCTTGTGACCTGTCTCACACTCAACAACACAAAAGGTTCTTGTCCTGCTATTCTTTATATATCCAGTCACACAGAATGTCTGTCTGAAGATATTTAGAGAGTTAACACAACTGTACTGTCTGTTCCAAGATGTGGACAATGTCCAAAATGCAGTAAATTCACTCTCTGTTATATGAATGTACAATATCCAAAATATCCAAAGTACAATAAATCTGTCCAGATGATGTATCCAGTTCACTCCAGTAAAAGTTCACAGTGATATAAGCATATATTATACTCCAAAACACAATAGCTCTCCTTATAGCAAGCAAATACAAAGTTCACTTGTGGTCAGATGTACATTCCTTATATACATTCACAGATTTCTCTGGAATTGTACAGAACCAACTCAAAAAAAAAGCTTGAGCCATCTAGGCCAAAGGAGGAAGTTCTAGAAACTACTGGTAATTGGGTTTCCCCAAATCTAACATAGCCACTGAGGGGGGGATTTCCCCCAGTCTGTGAACAGATCAATAAACACTAAAACACAAAAGTCAATAACTCCCTTACTTTAAATGTCAACACACAAAAAGAACCAACAACACAATTATCTTTTATGACAATGTATAAACATAAAGCTTAAATTAAACAATGCACTAATATAGTGCCTAATATATGTAATATACAATGTACTAATATAGTGTCCAATATATGTAACACCTCCCCCCTTAAAGAAAAATTTTGGAAACCAAGTGATTACAAAATTTTACAAGAGATTTTCATGATGTATACAAACACAGGTAATAATATTTTACAAAACATTTTTGTCTAAATACAAAAGTAAAATTAGTACCATGTATAACCTTTATAAACTTTTTTTTTTTTTTTTTTTATTTACCCTTTTGTAACATGGTGCATTTGGGACTGGGTAGGCGAGGGTAGTCAACCCACCATCAGTTCCCCTTTACAGTGCCATTCATACACAGTATGAAAACTTTTTAGGGTTACACAAGCACATATTTTGAAAAAAAAAAATACAGATATCAATTATTACTATTAAAACGGAAATGTTTTAATCTGGCTGAGCAGCCATAAACTCCCATCTGCAGGGGGGACAGCCTCAGATGTAGGAGAAGACTGATCAGCCAGCACAACACTCAATATCAGAGTATAAACAATTATAGGCTGAGCAGTACCTTTTAAACAGTTATCTAGAAAACAAAAAGAAGAAACTAGCGCCACCAAAAAAAACAAAGCAAACACTGAGAAAAAAGAAAGATACAATACCCATAACAATTGTATACCTTCATATCCAAGCAGTACAACAGTACAATGTATATGCATTTTCATTCATAGTTTTCTGTTTATATTCTTTTAACTGAACAGATCTACCCAAAGTTCCCATCTTTTTGAGAATACTGGCTGATTTGAATTTATCTCTGACAAGTATCTTTGTTCTAAGAAGGCTTTTTGCACTTCATTTTGCAAATGAAAGATATTTAATTGAAAACCTCTTTTGGAACACGAATATACATACTTTTTTGTTACTAATATAACAAGATTTAATGGCCAATAATTTCTGTCCATTTTGCAATGCCCTAGAATTTTTAAAGAGTTTGTTAATGTCAATTTTATTTTAACTTTATTGGAGATCCAGTGTTCAATGTTATGCCAAAGTTGAGTAACTTTTGGGCATTGACAGAAAAGATGTGCTATGGTTTCTGGACTTTCTTTGCAAAAACAGCCTTTATAAACTTACTAATTACAGGTATATAAATTACAATTTAAATACAGCTTCTGGACAGGGCGTATCCATGCGGACGCTATATGTTACTTTTTCAAAGTCCTGTTTATACACTGAATTCCTATCTTTAACAGTGTTTCTATTAATAGCCATCATAAGCTATGTTATACCTCTTTCGAAGTATGGCTTTACCATAGTTATTTCCCACATTTGGTTTGAATGTCTGTTATCACAGTTTTTAATGGTCTTTTGGAGAGTTTCTACTCTCCTTGCTACTGGGTATGATCCTAGATCTCTGGCCTGTAGTTTATTCATTTGGCCAGGTGATGACACTGAAGCCTTGCCTCCAGGATTGAAGACACGATTTTGTAATTTCTTATCATAAAGCATCTTCATTTTTGACTGAGAAGTTTTCAAGTTTTGTTGCGCCAGCTCACAAGCCTTCTTTAACTTATTTCTGAACCTCGAGACATAATCTAACAGATTTAGGCTCTCGGTGTTCTCAGATAACCAATTTTCCTTCAACAGCTTGAGAGGACCACGGACTGAATGGCCAAAGACCAACTCAAAGGGACTAAAGCCTACAGACTCTTGAACAGATGCTCTAACTGCAAACAATAATAAGCTGATGCCTTCATCCCAGTCTTTTTCATTGTCTAAACAATATGTCCTAATCATATTCTTCAAAGTGGAATGGAACCTTTCAAGTGCACCTTGGAATTCTGGGTGATAAGCACTAGATTTGATCTGTTTGGCACCTAACTGAAATACAACCTGTTGAAATAGTCCTGACATAAAATTTGACCCTTGATCTGACTGGATCTCTTTTGGTAAGCCAACTAAAGTAAAGAAATTAACCAGAGCTTTTGAGATTTTGGGAGCTGTTATGTTGGTCAATGGTATGGCTTCGGGAAATCTGGTTGAGGCGCACATAATGGTCAAAAGATATTGGTTTCTGGATTTAGTTTTTGGTAAGGGACCTACACAGTCAATTATCACTTTGCTAAATGGTTCCTCAAATGCTGGAATGGGTTTGAGAGGAGCTACAGAAATTTTTTGGTTTGGCTTTCCTACCATTTGACAAATGTGACAAGTCTTGCAAAATTCTGCCACACAGTGCCGAATTTGAGGCCAATAGAAATGTTTGGTTATCTTGTTGTAAGTTTTGTTGATGCCTAAATGGCCACCCATTGGAGATTCATGAGCCAATTTTAATATCTCACTTTGGTACACTTTTGGCACAACAATCTGGTGTACTGCTGACCATTCTTCAGATGCAGGGATATTTGGTGGCCTCCACTTTCGCATAAGCACACCATTTCTGACATAATAGCCTACAGGGACCTTATCTAGCTCTACTGGTGGCAAGACCAACTTGAATAAAGGAGCTAATTCAGGGTCATTTTCCTGCTCTGAAATCAATTTTGATTTTGAAAGCGATACATCTTGACAGTCAATTGAGTCTTGTTTTTCAGAATCTACCCTGGCCTTGGGATTTGTATCACTAGAATTCTGCACATCATGGTCATAGTTGTTTAAGAATGTATCTGACAAATCAACTAAGACATCTGTAGATTGTTTACAATGTTTTGGTTCTTCTTGGGCCTTTTTGGCCATAGCTCGAGTCACAGCACAGGAGGGAAAAATACCAGGAATAACCTCTTCTAATTTCTCAGTGCTAACCAAAGTGATCGGCTTAGAAGTAACCTTAGGATCAGCAACTACCTTTCCACCTGCAAGATCATTTCCCAACAACAAAGATACCCCTTTAATGGGTAAAGTGGGCCTGGTACCCACAACAACAGAACCAGTAACTAAGTCTGATACTAAGTTGACCTTATGCAAGGGAACGTTCACACAGCCTCCTTCAATACCTTGAGCAATGACACTCTCACCAGTAGATGTGCTTATACTCAATGGCAATACACTTTCTAAAAGTAAGGACTGAGTAGCTCCAGTGTCTCTTAATATCTTAATGGGGACCTGACTGGAACTAATTTCCAAGGATACAAAACCCTCAGACACAAAAGGTTTGAACTCTTCCCTAATAATCTCAGACTTGTCTAAACCAATACTAGACTCTGCTCTATTGGGATTTGAACGCCAGTTAGACTTGCTAGACACAAAGGCGTTGGGCGTTGCCTCCTTTTCTCTTCTCTTCTTTAATATCCAACAGTCAGACATAACATGCCCAGGTTTCTTACAATAATGGCACACAGGAGCAAAGGATCTGGGCTTCCTATCCTTACTCATAGTCTGATTTGAGGTTTGACCCTTATCTGAACTCTTTTCTGGAGCTACATTTTCAGATTTCTTTCCTATTTCTGGATAAGACTTTTTAGCAGGACCAAAGGACTTATTCTTGTTGAAAGTGAACTTGTGAGTTAGCGCATAGTCATCAGCATAAGCTGCTGCTTTTGCCAAATTTTCAACTTTCTGTTCATCTAGATAGGTTTTAATGTCATCACGGACACACCTTTTGAACTCTTCAATCAAAATAACTTGCCTAAGTTTCTCAAAGTCTGTACCTACTTCCCTAGAATTGCACCATCTGTCAAAATACACTTCTTTCTCATGGACGATATGCTTCTGGTACCAACTCATATGCTTTCAAAATAGCATTTTTGACAGAGTTATAGTCCACACATTCAGAAATTGGCAAAGCTGTGTATGCCTCCTGGGCCTTTCCCCTCAAAACACTTTGCAGCAATAAAGGCCACTGGTCTATAGGCCATTTCAAATTTTGAGCTACTCTTTCAAAGTGTTGAAAGTACTTATCGACCTCCAACTCATTAAAAGGTGGTACCAGTCACACATTTTTACCCAAATCAAATTTGGTAGCAATGGACTCTTCATGGGCAATTCTACGGGCATTGAGTTCTAAAGCTCTCATTTCTCTTTCATGTTTAAGCGCTCGCTCTTCCTTTTGAGCTTGAGCTTCAAGCTCTTCTTTTCGCTGTTGAGCTTCAAGCTCTTCTTTTCGCTGTTGAGCTTCAAGCTCTTCTTTTCGCTGTTGAGCTTCAAATTCTCTAAGTTTTAGCTCTCTTTCAATTTCTAATCGCCTGATCTCATATTGCCCAGAAGGTTCCATTGGTAGAGGCTTATACACTTCTAAACAACTATCAGGTAAAACATCTTCATCAACTAACTGTTCAACAATAAGCCTTTTAAGTTCATGTTTACGTGTTGACCTTTTCACCTCTAACTGTAACTCTTGTGCTATCTGCATTAACATATCTTTTTTAAAAGTTTCTAGAACTTCCATAGATGGTGACTGTACAAACTCTTTAGCACTAGCCATTTTGAGCACTGTTGACTGTAACCAATTACTAAATCAAATGGATTTTCAAAATGTTAATTGAACGGTTGATCAAATAGTTGTAATCAAATGGTTGGATTCCGGACGAGCCCCCAATTTTCCTGTTACGGTCACGGGCAAGCACGGTAGCAATTACCGGTTGTCTTTAAGTTGTAACAGAAAAAGCAAAAAGTTAAACTTAACAAATTTATTTAATAGTCAACAATAATGATTACAGTCAACTGGTATGCTCTTAACCAAACACACTAATACAATAACAAGATCTAGCTGACCTGACCACTGAGATTAAGAGTTAAGTTTATCCGCCGTATCCAGCAATCTGTTCCGTAATCCGTCCTGTAGTATATTCTGTGGTCTATCCAATGTCCTGTGGTCTGTCCTGTGATCTGTCCAATGTTCACTCACACACGGATATCTATATCTTGTGACCTGTCTCACACTCAACAACACAAAAGGTTCTTGTCCTGCTATTCTTTATATATCCAGTCACACAGAATGTCTGTCTGAAGATATTTAGAGAGTTAACACAACTGTACTGTCTGTTCCAAGATGTGGACAATGTCCAAAATGCAGTAAATTCACTCTCTGTTATATGAATGTACAATATCCAAAATATCCAAAGTACAATAAATCTGTCCAGATGAAGTATCCAGTTCACTCCAGTAAAAGTTCACAGTGATATAAGCATATATTATACTCCAAAACACAATAGCTCTCCTTATAGCAAGCAAATACAAAGTTCACTTGTGGTCAGATGTACATTCCTTATATACATTCACAGATTTCTCTGGAATTGTACAGAACCAACTCAAAAAAAAAGCTTGAGCCATCTAGGCCAAAGGAGGAAGTTCTAGAAACTACTGGTAATTGGGTTTCCCCAAATCTAACATAACCACTGAGGGGGGGATTTCCCCCAGTCTGTGAACAGATCAATAAACACTAAAACACAAAAGTCAATAACTCCCTTACTTTAAATGTCAACACACAAAAAGAACCAACAACACAATTATCTTTTATGACAATGTATAAACATAAAGCTTAAATTAAACAATGCACTAATATAGTGCCTAATATATGTAATATACAATGTACTAATATAGTGTCCAATATATGTAACAAACCCATATCAATCAAAGTTAGAAATTGGAGTGAAGGTAGTGAAACCATAATATTAATCATATCCAGAATGTGGACCCTGTCCACATACAGGCAAGTTACTAAATCCCTCTCCATGGGTCCTCAGTTACGGGTGACACTTTAGTCCCACATTTCTATGGTGGGGAGTTCCCCCAACCATAGAATCATGGTGCTACGGTGCCCCTCCCCAGTGTCTGCAACCTATACCCTCAACAACATTGATAAAATCAATACATCTGTGACACCACGGATCTGCAACCTATAAATTTTAAACCCCTCAATCAAATAAACCAATACACATGTCACCTTCCTTACTCCTCAAATCCTCTCCCCATTGATCTGTAACCTATAAATTCATCCCCATTTCACCCCTCCTCAAGTATTGATCTGCTTTCCATTTGCATCCTATAAGCAAACTTTAGTAGTTTTATACTTAATAAAATGAATATTGTTTTGCCCATATCTAATGGTAAAATGTGCTGCAAAATTTTAAGTAGCATTTAAATATTGTCTCCATTTTTTTTCAATAGCACTACTTTTATACATTATTTGTCCCCTTGATATTACTTGGCATCATTAATCGATTTAACAGGTATTTTTGTTTCAGTACATTCCCAGGTTTGGCTCTGGACACTGATAAGGCATTGTCACTGAAATTAATATAAGACATGCCTGAAAATAATAGACCAACATAGAAATCGCATAAAATAAGCTAGAATGGTCATTCCTTAAAAATGCCTTTGCAAAACAAGAATTTTGGCTGACAACCAGCCATATTGGAATGATATGTCATAGTAAACTGGGGAAGCAACATAATCTAAAAATAATGCTATAAGTAACACATCAGGTAATAAATATGTTAAATTATTTGCATAAACCATAACATTTCAATCTCTCTTTTAAGTAATTTTATCTCAATAAAATCGACCATGTAGTTTTATAAAAGATAGTTCAGTAAGATATTAATTTGAAACAATCCTTTTACATTGGTTGGTGTTGTCAAATGTCATTATGTCAGTGATACATTTTAAATGATATTTTTAATATGTAAAAGTAATGATCAAAAACATAAATAATCTTAAAATTATTTTGTGACAGAATTGTGTGATTTACTTCCAGCCCAGATAGCATTCCGATGTTGGGCCAACGTTGGGCCAAAGTCGGCACATCCGTCGGTCCGACATTGGCAGCCAACGTTGGCCCAATGGCTTTTTGGCCGGCGGAGGCAACGTTGGCCCAACGTCAGACAGCCACCGGTAAAAAAATTCTACTCTATGTATAGCATCGGCCAATCAGGTTGTAGCATGGTGTTCTGTGGCCATGGTTTAATTGAAGGCAAGTGATAGACAGATTGTGGGAGGATCTTAGTGAAGGGAATCCTTGATAAGTCATATGACCAAGCGTTGACAATGGTGGAACAGTGTTAAAAGGTGATAGTCCATAATCCAGTGATAAAATTATAATGTTCACAAACAACTTTTTAGTGTGAATTTATAATGAGAATATTATTTTTATGTCTAAAATTGTTAAATAGTTAGTTAAAACTTGTGGGCTCACTGAAATATGATTTTTAGACATACCATAATAAATAATTTTTTACTAAGTTTCACAAAATCCTCTATTATTGCTTGCCACCATCTTGAATGAAAATCCACCGTTGACCCAATATTGGCCCAACGTCGGCAAAATATAGTTATCTAACCTGAATAGTGTTCGGCAAGCATGCACAGTTGGGCCAATGTTGGCCCAACGTTGGCAAAATCTGCCGACCATGCGACCAACAGCCAACGTCGGTCCAACGGCGGAATGCTATCTGGGTAGATGCTTTATTGAATTGGTTTGGTATTTATGGCCAGGTCAAAGAAAGAAGTAACTAATGTTTGGTTAGGATTTTGATTATGCTCTGGGTACAACAAGATACAGAATTTCTTCAACAAAATTTAATCACTTCTTCAAACTTAACCTTAAACCTTAATGATGTTAATGTTTAAATTCTTTTTCTTGTATATCTTGGTAACCATAAGATGTCGGAATTTGTCACTTGGTAAGTATATTTGTGGAGGTTGTAGATGTGCAATGTGATAAAACAACTTTGGTGTGATCTTTGACCTTGACTGCCATATTTGGGAGATGCATGTATTTTTTTCTATGAAAAAGATTTATGGATTGCTGCAACTAATTATTACAGGTACTTGTACCTAATAGTGCTATCTCTATCAGCAGCTATATTTCAATTAATAAATTTTACAGTTTCAGTAGTTCTAGTTTACTAATTAATATTGTCCTCACACTACTGAACTGCCTTGTTTGAATACTTTACCCTATTATTGAAACAGTTAACAGTATAAAAACGTATTTTACCATACATGTAGCTCACTGATTTTAAATTCAGCATGTCAAAATCTTACTCTGCAGGGTTATTATTCATTCCTTTTGGTACTGCTACATCACCCCACAACTATAAACACTCCATTCACTTCCAGTTAAATACAGGTTGCGGTTTAAAATATGTACCATGGCATAGAAAATTCTACCACATGCAATCCAGCACACCTTAGTAAAGTAATCCATTTGTACACCTTATCTAGGAGTTCAAGACAAATCTAGATATATATATATACTAGAAAAAATAGACCTTTCCACGGTGTCAATCAAAATACCGCAAATCGGCAAATATCCTGTTTACTACAATAGCAACAACCAATCATTTCCTCCGATTTTCATCGGCGCCATTTTGAATTACAAAAACGTGGCCATTTTTAGGGACATATTTGTAAATATTTTTGCTTTCTGATAATGGAACAAAATGAAACCAAAGTATAATTTGATAAAAAAATTATATCATCAATCCTACCTACTTTAAAATGTCTGAAATATATATATATATATGTCCCCAAGCTGCCATTGTTTACATTTTACTGCAATGCACGAGGATTTGTTTTGATCATTAAATTGTTTATTTATTTATTTTATAATTTTTGTCACAATAAAACAAATATACTTTATTATATAATTTCTTATTCTATGGTCCATCCAATCATTTATAATACATGTTATTTCTCGTATATCTTAAATTACTCAATGTTTACATTTGATTTCCCGCCATTTTCGCCATTTGTTTGTCAGACAAGAGGGTCATTCGTGTGGGAAAATATGCGGCAAGTAAAATAAGCTCCGCCCACATGCGCAGTAACAACCAGTACTTACTGGAAAATCAACCACAAAAATGAAAAAAGTAAGTACTTCCCCATGATGTCATTTCTTTTAAATCTGATTGGCAGTTATTTTTATAACTGAGGTTGATTCCACGTGGGTATTTGCAGGTATTAGAAATATGTTCTAAACTTTTTATTTATTTCCTTTGCCCATTTTTAATCAATAACTTTACATATAAACTCGCAAATTGTTATGAAAATTATGTAATTGTTGCATAAACCATTCGATATTAGCGGTGTGTACATAATATATTTTCCATGGTAAGTTTTATTAAATTGATTTTGAAGCCTTTTACTTCTGATTTTTATCAAATGAAACAAGTTGTTTAATCTTAATAAGTGTGACAAATGTGTAAATGTTTTATTTCTTTCATAGCTTTCTACTGATATTGCAATAATAACAAAATAAACAATTATTGTGATTTTCACTAACAATTCTACAATAAAATATGTGATTGTTTCCCTTTTCCTTTGTTTTATCACGTGACTTACTTATCACAAAATCAGAGGAGATATGTCGATCACTTCAGTACTTACTTGTTTACCCGGAAGCTACCACACAAATAGAAAAAAGTATCTTCCAGTAACTTCTGTTAAGTATAGTAAGTACTGAAATGCCCACCCGAACGTGGGTATGGTCAGACATGGAGACAGCTAAAATACAGGAAACCAGGAAGTGGGCGTGGCCTATGGAACGGTCTATTAGTTGACTGTTGAACTGGACATAAACACTAGGTTTTAGTTTGTTAAACTTGCTGACCATGTTTATCTCGATATTAAGATTATGTTGACCTTTCTGGGTTTCTGGAGTTTATTTTTCAGACCATTGATATTTGGGAATGATGTATTTGTTACAATTTGAATTATGTTTGTGTATTTTCAATGGACTCTAGAAACTTGACTTCTGTCAGTTCAGGGCACTCAGTTCATGACATTCTTTACACTGTGTACAAGTCTGTCCACTTTTGTTATATTTACCAATTAAAGATTTTGTAAGTTTCTCTAGGTGTGTATTGATATATATAGTCCAGTATTGTCAGTGACCTTTAAAGTACATTAATGCAGCATTGTGTATAAATGACTGTCTGAATCATGTGTTTGATATATAGAGGGACTAGGATTGTTATTTAATATTGATAAAGACCTAAGGTTAAACCCCGGTCACACTTGTTCTGGTAATGTAGTCACTTTAAATGAATATAAATATTATAATCATATTTTCTTAAACTCTATTTAACACAATCAGTTGTTTAAAGTGGTATATATGATGTAATGTATAATAGTGTGTATTTATACAAAGTTAAAGTGTGTTTCATGCAAACTTGTCGGGAAATTATGTTAGTGTGAATGATGTTTAAACCATGTTGCTTGATTAATGTTGAAGGTGGTTTGACCAAGGATTATTGAACTAGATGTTATTGTTGAAGGTCAAAATTCTTTTATTATTAAATTGTTGAAGGAAATTGGGATACATGGAAAAGTGAGTTGGGTTTTTGAAGTCAGTGGGAAAGGATGTGTAGAGAGCTTCGGCTTTATCTGAAGTGGAAAGTTTGATGTCTGTAAGTACATGTAGTTTGTTTAAGTAGTATAACTTTAGTTTATTAAAGCTTTAAGATTTGTAGTTTATTCAGTATAGTCATTGTAGATCCTTCTGTTTGACAATTCCCTAGTATGTTTAAAATAATATGTAATTGTATTGTGATTATGAATATTGCTAGATCCTGGTTAGAAGATAGTAGTTACCAGTAAAATACATACTTTAAATTTTGAAGACAGATTAATTGATTCAGACTATAACTGAAGTAAATGTAATATATTGTTAATTTCCCCCAAGTATAGTTAGTAAGGGAATTTATTATTTCTTTTTAAGCACTGAGGGATTGCAGTACCACCCTTCTAGTAGCTTCTGATGTCTTCTGGCATTTACCAGTTTCATCAAAGATAATGACTATGCAGTCTACCCAGGGAATTTATGACATTGTTAAATATTTCCCATATAGACATTGAGCTGATTCAGCAGTGGTAGTACTAAATGGTTAAATGAAGTTATCATACAGATAGAGTTTGGGTTCTGATATTGGAAACACACGTATATTATCATTTGTAAAGTGTATATAATGACATAAATCATTATTAAAGAGTTAAAAGTTGAACATTATTCTTTTTTTTTGTCTATGAAAAGCCACCTTACGATCAAAGTCATAACATTGGTGCCGTGACCAGGATATTTTTTGTAGAAAAAAAAAAGGTTGTAGGAAAATTTGTTCGTAAAAATTTGTCTTTTAAAATTATTTTGTTGATGGTGCCGTAAAAGTGCTATTTTGTGATACTAGGTAGTGTTTCTTTCCTGTATATGTAGTCATATGTTGCAGTACTGGTAGTATTGATTTGTGAGTACAAGAGTATAGAAGGGTGAGTGTACTGCATATGTTTTTGAGAGTTACTGTGTGTTTCTCGTTACTGGAGTAGGGTTAATGGTTAATCTGGTTCAGCATATATTTTATGGTTGGATAGACAGACTATACTAATTAATAGACTTCAGTTGTTGAATGGTATCAAGGGTATACCATTGTTTCTTCAAAACCCACGTTGTAAGCATTACTAGGTTGACATAGAACTATATTCGTACCAATAGTTATTTTGTTGTAACCTGTGTGCTTTGGTTAGGCAGAGGTAAGTCCTAGCCTGGTGTTATTTCCACTTCAGAGTAGAGTTATAGCTTGTTCTATTTAAAATGGAAAAGCTAATTGAAAATGGAAAACAAATGGGGTTGGAAGGGGATGCCTTACAAAAGTTTGTACTTGAACAACAAGCTATAGAAAGGGATGAGCGTGCAGCTAAGCGGGAACATGAACTTGAACAACAAGCTAGAGAAAGGGATGAGCGTGCAGCTAAGCAGGAAGATGAAGAAATACTAAAAGAAGCAGAATTAAAGACAGCTAGTCTTAAGGCATCTCAAATGTCTTTCCCAGGTCAGGGGGTAGTCTCAGTAAAATATCCAAAACTATCAGCATTTGATGAGAGTAAGGACAATATGGACTCATTTTTATTTTGTTTTGAAAAGTATGTTGTAGCACAAGGTATGAAACCTGAAGATTGGGCTATGAGTGTCAGTGCACTTCTTTCGGGGACTGCGTTAGAGGTTTACTGTAGATTGGGTAAAGATGATAGTGATGATTATCAGAAACTCAAAAAACACTTCTAAAGAGGTATGGGATGACAGAAGAAGGCTTTAGAAATAAATTCAGGAATTCTAGAGTTGAAAAGGGTGAAACACCATCCCAGTTTGTTGATAGACTTACAAATTATTTTGAGAGGTGGGTCGAATTTGGAGAAGTGTCCAAAAGTTTTGGAAATTTATCTGATCTTGTTCTGAGAGAACAGTTTTTGTTAAACTGTAGTAAGCCTCTAGCAGTGTTCTTGAAAGAGTGTGTACCAAAAACAGTAAAAGAAATGGCTTGTTTAGCAGAACAATTTGTTGAAGCCCATGGTGATCAGTTAAAACTGGCGTCAGGTAAATCATTACATATAGTTGGTGTGTGTGAACAAGACTTTAGTGGTGGTTCAAAAACCAATTTGCCAGTGTTTAAAGGTGTTGTAGGTGGTGTTACTGTAGATACTTTGCATGACAGTGGGTGTACAGGTGTTGTTGTAAAATCAAACTTGGTAAAAGCAGAACAGTTTACAGAGAAAGTTTATCTTTGTGTTCTTATTGATGGTACAGTCAAAAGGTTCCAATTGCCAAGGTACACATAGATACCCCATTCTTTGTAGGTGAAACTGATGCTATGGTTATGGAAAGTCCCATATATCCGCTTGTGGTAGGGAACATTCTAGGTGCTAGGGATGTAAATGACCCAGATCCTGAATGGCATTGTGTTCGGGAAGAGACCAAACAAGTTAAGGAAAAAACTGAGACAGTAGCTGTAATGACAAGATCTCAAGCTGAGAAATTGAACAAACCAACTAGTCCATTGAAACTTCCTTCTGAAATTGACTTAGGTTTAACCTCTGAGGAGTTCAAACAACTACAAATAAGGGATAATAGTCTTAACAAAGTGTGGGATCTAGCAAAACAAAACAAGACTATGAAACTGAAGAGTGGTAATGAAACCAGTTATTTTGTTGAGAAAGGTTTCTTGTATCGTAGGATTCAGTCTAAAGGGAAACAGAAAGTGGTTAAACAGTTGTTAGTACCCCAGAAATTAAGGACAAAAGTTCTTAAACTAGCTCATGAAACGCTGTTAGGTGGCCACTTGGGTATCCAGAAAACATTAGACAGAGTCATGTCCAGTTTTTATTGGCCATGTTTGCAAAGTGAAGTGAATCTATTTTGCAGGTCTTGTGATTTGTGTCAAAAAACTACACCAAAAGATAGGGTACCGCATGTCCCCTTGAATAAAATGCCACTTATTGATACTCCATTTCAAAGAGTAGCAATTGATCTGGTTGGACCTTTTTCACCAATCACTGAGCATAGGAATCGTTACATTCTTACCATGGTTGACTATGCCACAAGATACCCGGAAGCCATTGCTCTTCCATCCATAGAGTGTGTTGCTGAAGGTTTGATAGAAATCTTTTCTAGGGTAGGAGTACCATGTGAGATTTTGAGTGACAGAGGATCTCAGTTCATGTCTCAAGTCATGCAAGAGGTAAATAGGCTCCTGAGTGTAAAACACTTAGTAACAACTCCATATCATCCACAATGTAATGGTTTGGTGGAGAAGTTTCATTTTGTTTTGAAGTCAATGCTCCGAAAACTTTGTGCTGAACGACCCAAAGATTGGGATAGGTATCTCCCAGCTGTTCTGTTTGCATATAGGGAAGTCCCTCAGGCCAGTACAGGGTTTTCCCTGTTTGAACTTTTATACGGACGAACAGTTAGAGGACCTATGAACATACTTAAGGACTTATGGACAGCTGAGATTGATTCTGATGAAACTAAAACCACATATCAGTACATAGTAGATTTGAGAGAAAGACTTAAGAAGACTTGTAAGTTAGCTCAGGAAAACTTAGAGTGTGCACAAGAAAAAGGCAAACTTTACTTTGACAAGAAAAGTAAAAGACGTAAGTTTGAGAAGAATGAGAAAGTTTTGGTTCTGTTGCCAACTGAGACAAACAAACTTCTGGTAAGATGGCAGGGCCCTTACAACATAGTCGGTGTACTTGGTGATGATTACAGAGTTGAAGTTAAGGGTAAAGTTAAAACCTACCATGCAAACTTACTCAAGAAGTATATTGAGCGTAGGATTGACCAATCTGTCAGTTCAACAATTGAGATAGCTGAGAATTCAGTTTTGCAGGTAGTGTCTTCTGCCATTATTGAGCCAGATTCAGAAAAAGGTACGGTTGATGATGATAGCTTAATTCAGTTTAGTTGTATGGAGCAAACAGAAACGTACAAAGATGTAGTTATCAACACAGACTTAGATGAACAGCAGAAAAGAGACTTATCTAAACTGTTGGTTGAGTTTAAGGATATCTTTTCTGACCTCCCGGGTTACACAAAGTTGGTTAAACATGAGATAGATTTAACAAGTACTGTACCAGTCAGATCAAAACCATACCCAATACCACATCATATACAGGGTACTGTAGATTCTGAGATTGAGAGTATGTTGAAAATGCATGTGATTAAACCTTTTAATTCTCCATATGCATCTCCAATTGTACTTGTAAAAAAACCTGATGGAAAGATCCGTTTTTGTACAGATTACAGAAAGTTGAACCGTTTGACCTCTTTTTCAACTGAACCAATGGTCCAGGCAGATCAGATATTTTGCAAATTGAAAGACAGTAAATGGGTGAGCAAATGTGATATGTCAAAAGGTTATTGGCAAATAGCTGTTGATGAGTCAAGTCAGGACAAAACATGTTTTGTAACTCCAAAAGGGTCATATTGTTATTTGAGAATGCCGTTTGGTCTTGTAAATTCTGCAGCTACATTTACTCGTATGATGAGGTTGCTTCTCAAAGGTTTAGACAAATCTGTACATTACATAGATGATGTATTGACTCACTCACTTGGATGGAATGAACATTTGTGTGAACTTAGGAAACTGTTTGAGAGAGTGAGATCTGCTGGTCTAACAATAAAGCTGTCAAAGTGTAAACTAGGGTTTACCAGTGTTGATTACTTAGGGCATATTGTGGGAGAGGGGGAAATAAGTCCTAACCCTGAGAAGTTATTTAACATTCAACAAGCCCCAATACCTCAAACCAAGAAACAAGTTAGAAGTTTTCTAGGATTAGTAGGATTTTATTCCAAATTCATACCCAATTACAGTACGGTAGCAGCTCCATTGACAGACCTGACTAAAAGAGGTTGCCCAAATAAGATAGTATGGGGTGATGCTCAAGAAAGATCTTTTGTTATCCTGAAAAAAGTTCTGAGTTCAAATCCTGTCTTAAGACTCCCTGATTTGTCAAGAGAGTTTATTCTTCAGACAGACGCATCAGAAGTAGGGCTAGGTGCATGTCTTTTGCAAGATTTTGATGGTCAAAAGTTCCCTGTGGCATATGCCAGTAAAAAGTTGACTAAAAGTGAGTTAAACTATTCTGTAGTTGAGAAAGAGTGCTTCGCTCTGGTTTGGGCTATCAGAAAATTCCATGTTTATCTTTATGGAAAGGACTTTATTCTTGAGACAGATCATCAACCACTTGTATATTTACGTCAGTCAAAGATGGAAAATGGACGTCTTGTGAGGTGGGCACTTGCATTGCAACCACATCAATGTAAAATAAGGGCAATTAAAGGTTCACAAAATGTATGTGCTGACTATCTTAGCAGGTTATAAAATAGTAGTGTGTAAAGGTTAACTTGTTACATAATTTAAATCTTGTTTTTGTCAAAAACATTTGACTTAAGGGGAAGGGTATGTTACAATTTGAATTATGTTTGTGTATTTTCAATGGACTCTAGAAACTTGACTTCTGTCAGTTCAGGGCACTCAGTTCATGACATTCTTTACACTGTGTACAAGTCTGTCCACTTTTGTTATATTTACCAATTAAAGATTTTGTAAGTTTCTCTAGGTGTTTATTGATATATATAGTCCAGTATTGTCAGTGACCTTTAAAGTACATTAATGCAGCATTGTGTATAAATGACTGTCTGAATCATGTGTTTGATATATAGAGGGACTAGGACTGTTATTTAATATTGATAAAGACCTAAGGTTAAACCCCGGTCACACTTGTTCTGGTAATGTAGTCACTTTAAATGAATATAAATATTATAATCATATTTTCTTAAACTCTATTTAACACAATCAGTTGTTTAAAGTGGTATATATGATGTAATGTATAATAGTGTGTATTTATACAAAGTTAAAGTGTGTTTCATGCAAACTTGTCGGGAAATCATGTTAGTGTGAATGATGTTTAAACCATGTTGCTTGATTAATGTTGAAGGTGGTTTGACCAAGGATTATTGAACTAGATGTTATTGTTGAAGGTCAAAATTCTTTTATTATTAAATTGTTGAAGGAAATTGGGATACATGGAAAAGTGAGTTGGGTTTTTGAAGTCAGTGGGAAAGGATGTGTAGAGAGCTTCGGCTTTATCTAAAGTGGAAAGTTTGATGTCTGTAAGTACATGTAGTATAACTTTAGTTTATTAAAGCTTTAAGATTTGTAGTTTATTCAGTATAGTCATTGTAGATCCTTCTGTTTGACAATTCCCTAGTATGTTTAAAATACTATGTAATTGTATTGTGATTATGAATATTGCTAGATTCTGGTTAGAAGATAGTAGTTACCAGTAAAATACATACTTTAAATTTTGAAGACAGATTAATTGATTCAGACTATAACTGAAGTAAATGCAATATATTGTTAATTTCCCCCAAGTATAGTTAGTAAGGGAATTTATTATTTCTTTTTAAGCACTGAGGGATTGCAGTACCACCCTTCTAGTAGCTTCTGATGTCTTCTGGCATTTACCAGTTTCATCAAAGATAATGACTATGCAGTCTACCCAGGGAATTTATGACATTGTTAAATATTTCCCATATACACATTGAGCTGATTCAGCAGTGGTAGTACTAAATGGTTAAATGAAGTTATCATACAGATAGAGTTTGGGTTCTGATATTGGAAACACACGTATATTATCATTTGTAAAGTGTATATAATGACATAAATCATTATTAAAGAGTTAAAAGTTGAACATTATTCTTTTTTTTGTCTATGAAAAGCCACCTTATGATCAAAGTCATAACAGTATTGCACTTGTGAAAATGTAACTTTTTGTAACAGCCATGACCATATCAATGGATAATAGTGGTTGCCATTATATAAATAACCTTAATTGATAAAGACAGGTTTGTACATAGGGAAGGTAAGTTGCACCTCTTCTAAATTTTTAATTCTTGGCCTCTGTTGGTCTGGCAATGCACTTTTCGTTCAACTAACCCACAAAGTAGATTTGTCATCATTTCATATCTTTGCTCTTAGTTCTACATTTTTTAGTCGTATACATACTTACTAACAGTATTTTTCGAAATGCATTTCTTGCATTTTGCCGTTTACCTCATACTGAGCGGCATCAGAGTCTGTGACTCATCTGAACCAATCATGCACTCAGGCCATCCTGTGATCATTGAGTCGGGGATTCACCCATGTGTAGATAGCATCAATTTTGCCTATCTGGCTTTCCAGGGTCACTGTCGAAGGGTGACACAGTTTCCGGAACGTAAGTGCGTGGACATCATTGCTCCTAGCTCTTTCGGGTGATATCAGTCTCAATCCAGGCCCTGGTTCTAGATCTCTTAATGGTTGTCTTCTCAACGTTAGATCTATCAGAAATAAATCGGCTTCCTTTCTGGAGTTCGTCAAAGATAACAATGCTGATCTTATAGCTGTCACTGAGACATGGCTTAGGCCAGAGGATACTGAAAGTTTTATCTCTAGTATCACACCTCCTGGTTATAAGTTCACTCATGTACCTCGAAATGTCAAGAAAGGGGGCGGAGTTGGCTTTTTCATCAAGGAGGACCTGAGTTTTGAGCGAGTTTCAAAAAACAGTTATCAGGCTTTTGAAAGTATCTCCATACAGATTAGCACTGAGGGTGCTAAAGATGTTATATTTCATGTAGTCTATAGGCCCCCAAATCTCTCAAAGTCGCAGTTCCTGGATGAATTTGGCATGTTCTTCGAAGGTGCTGCTTTATCAGGCTATGAAAATATTCTCCTTTGTGATCTTAATTTTCATCTGCATAAACATGACACCTGGACACTGAAATTTTATGATATCCTTGAGCAATTCAGTTTTACACAACTTGTCAATACACCCACACATATTCATGGTCATATTTTGGATGCTCTATGTGTGAGGGATTCCTTCTCCTGGGCCATTAGTCCTAAAGTTATTGGGGGACTATCAGACCACCAGGCAATAATATTCAGCTTTATCTTCCCTGTCAGAGAATCCTGTAAGTTTTAATGTGTTCCCATCCGTAAAATTCACAAGATAAATACTTCAGAGTTGAGAATAGATATCCTGAATTCCGACCTCATTAGATGCCCGTACTAAACTGCCAGTCTTCTCAGTCATCAATACTTTAATACTTTGAGAAGCCTTCTTGACAAGCACGCCCCAATCATGAAGAAAAATATACCGAGACATGCCGAGACTGGTTTTATGAATTGTGACATCCTCAAAGCAAAACGACTCAAGATGAAATATGAGTGTGCTGATATTCTCATCACCCCCATCACTAAAATTGTAAATTATTCAATCACAGAAGGTAGTTTCCCCAACTGTTTTAAGATGGCATATGTCACCCCCCTTCAAAAGAAGCCGAGCCTTGACAGAAATATCCTCAGGCTGGTGTCAAACCTCAGCTTTATATCTAAACTTATTGAGAAGGTGGTGGAAAAGCAGCTAAATGAATTTATTTCACACGAGGGGCTCTTAAATGTCAACCAGTCTGCTTATAAGAGTTCCCACTCCACTGAAACCGCATTGTTGAAGATTCAAAATGATATAGCTCTCTCAGTGGACTCAGGAAAGGCAGTGGCCCTAACATTATTAGACCTATCGGCGGCGTTTGATACGATTGATCATTCTCTTTTATATGAATGCTTGCATGACTGGTTTGGTCTAGATGGTACTGTTTTGTCATGGATCAAATCATATCTTTCAAACCGTAAACAAAAAATTAAAACAGGTGATAGTTTCTCTGAGGCCGTAATTCTCCCTTTTGGAGTCCCCCAAGGCTCTGTACTGGGTCCTCTCCTTTTCACCCTCTACACTAGTCCCCTCAGTCAAGTTATTTCAAAATTCAATGTTACTCATCACCTGTATGCCGATGACACCCAGATCTACCTAGCAGTTGACTCCAGGAATTTTGACTCTAGCATGGAAGAGCTGACCGAGTGTCTCAAGTCTGTACAGGAGTGGATGGACGGTGTCAAACTAAAACTAAACCCAGAAAAAGACGAATTTATCATAATAGGTCAAAAAGCCATCAGAGAGTCGCTTGCACCAAATTTCCCTGTTCCACTCCTTCAAAACAATATCTCTCCGTCAGTGGAAGTAAAAAATCTGGGTCCTATTTTCGACTCAGACAACTCCTTTGACAATCATGTTGCCAAGGTTTGCAGAGCATGTTACTATCATCTTCGTGATTTGCGACGAATTCGCAAATTCCTTGGAGTTGAGACAGGAATACTTCTGGCAAATGCTATGGTCAGTAGTCGTCTAGACTACTCTAACTCTTTACTCTATGGGGTAAGCAAGTCCAACATAGCCAAACTACAGAGAGTCCAGAATGACATCTTCAGACTTGACAAAATGAGTCATGTTACACCCTTTTTGAAAAAACTCCACTGGCTCCCAATTCAACATCGCATCCTCTTTAAGTATAATCTTTTGGTATTCAAGGCTATTAATCTTTTACAGCCCCCATATCTCTCACCTTTAATAGGATCAAGCAATCTCACTCGTGGCAACAGGCTATCTATCTCCTCAACCCGCCCTAAGAAGCACATAGGCAGTCGTGGCTTTGCAGTAGCTGCACCAGCTGAATGGAACAAGCTGCCACAGACTGTCAGATCTCAGCAAACAATAGATGGTTTCAGAAGCCAGCTAAAGACCTACTTGTTTAGGCTGGCATACCCCCACCTTAGTCATACCCTGGCGGGTGCTTTTTAGATGTCAACCCATGCCTGTCCCTGAACTCTCCCTTCTTGGTCTTAAGCGCATTAGAGGATTTGTATCAATTTTGCGCTATATAAATCCTACTATTATTATTACTACTTCTGTGTGAAGGCAGTTTTCATTTATGTATACATGTAAATATCCATAATTCTGAAGTTTTCCATAGGTTTACCACATGGGTATAAGGTATTCTTGTGCTTAATCACCAACCCAGTGGTTTTACCCTCTCGTGACAATGGGAAAATAAAGGGAATTAAAAAAGAAACTTAACATTTACGAAATTTTTCATTCAAAAACATTTGATTGTTATAATTGATCAATACAATTTCATTTTTGAACATTTCATGTCTTAACTAATGCTCCAATGAGCCTTCACTTTACATTGAGTTAAGTTTAATCAGCTAGACTGTATTTGGTGCAGTGTTATCCATAACAGGGTTCCATACTGTCCTGGTTGGCTAGGACATACTGAACAGTAGTGTTTAGTCTCTTTTCTGATATGATTCTTTATCCTGCAAACTTTACGTCGCCTATATGGCTGTTGTCTGCACTGAAAATTATTAATTTGTGGAAATGGTGCCTAAAACAACAAGTTTCCAAATTGGCTAATTTAAATGCCATTTTCTTGTTGGATGATAGCCAAATGTTGATAACTTATTACTCAGATTAGCTGAAAACTGATGATAAGAAAAAATAGTGCACTTAAGCTTAATTTCATAAGAACTTGGCCAAAAACAGGTTGCCAAAATGACAAATTAATTGGACTATCAAGGTCATTTTCTTGTCGTAAGTTTGTCCGTTAATTTGTCCAACAAGAAAGTCACAAGTTAAAATTTGTCAATTGGGAAGTTTATCGTTTTAGGCACCATTTTGACAAAGTCTTGACGAATTAATGTTTGTCAGAGGTTTTCAGTGTGGCAGAAGTTGGAACAATGGTTGGGAAATGCCTTGATGTAGGCTTATGATATTCTCATTGTTATATGCCACCTCATCTAGTTGTGCAAACAAGGTTTTCAATCACCTAAAACAATATAAAAAGATTAACAAAAGCTGTATATTGTCAAAATCATGTGTTCATAAATCCTTTGAATCATTTAAATATTTTCAGTCATGTTAAAAAATTGATTAGTTTTAGGAATATTGATAGTTTTGGTGCCATAAGAAAATGAGTGCATACTAGTTGGTTAGCAAGGTGTAGCGCCAGATTTTACACCCCACATAAAATGCATGTAAAATATGATTGCCATATAATGCACCCCCTAAAAGATCAAAGAGAGGGTGTAAAATATGGCAGGGGTGTAAACTATGGCGTTACAAAGGTGGTGTCTGGAGATATTCTTTGTAGCCTTTGGGCGGATCACAATAAATGTATCATTTAATTGTTAAGCCAATATTGCATAGTTACAAATTAATGCTAGGCGATGGTTTAGCCGATATATCTATCTTATTAATTTTTATTTAATATTTATCTTATTAATTACTATAGTTGACTAGTACTATACAGTACAGTTCTTTGCCAGGAACCCAAATCAATATTACATTTATGGAGTCATTATGCACTGGTAACACTCGCCTCCCACCTCTGAGGCCGGGGTTCGATGCCCGGCACGGCCTGAAGTGGGAAAGCTGGTAGTTGCTTGCCGTTGGTCGGCAGTTTACAGTACAGAACCCTAGCGAACTGTATGTACTGGTTTCCTCTGCCCTTCCAACTACCCATCGTGATATGACCTGTACAGTGTTGAAAGCAACGTAAAACCCCAAATAAATAAATAAAATCTACAACAATACTTAAACAGTTCCTAGCTTGGAGTTTAAGTTTTTCTTAAACTTTTATTAAATTTACTAAAAAATGGTATTCATCAACATTCCTAACTCTAAGGTCACCTTAGACCTCTACTTAAATTTAAGTTACCTGCGGGGGGGTGGGGGGGGGGGCTGCAGCTAATCTTGTGTGGGAAACTGTGACACAATATTAAAAACAACATTTTTCCCTCAAGAAAATTAGCTTTTTCACCATTTTTAACAAAGCAGATGATTCAGTAAAAAACAAAGGACTCTTACTTAAGAATTGTTGTGGAATTAGATTCTTCCTAACTTAGCTATACTGGTTTCCCAGTTTAAAGTTGCAATACAAAGTATAGGGTGTTTTTCCTAACTTAGAATCTAATTAATATTACAGTTAAATATATATACACACATTATTTACTCATACAATCATTTAAGTTTCTGTAATGAATTGACAGCTAAGCTCCATATACCTTTTTCTATCCTTTATGGAGTCACTATGCGCTCAAGTCTTGGATCTCTTGTGGTGCTATACAGAGGGTGAGATTACTGTTATACATTATATATTATTACATTAACTATGTTGTAGTTGTCCAATAATCAATATAGTGTGATCTTCGAGTGGGGTGGCCTTGAAAGGTCAACTAAAATAAAAAACAACTAATTCAACAATGAGATTGGCATTTATTAAAATAAATAAAACATAATAAAGTCAATACTTTTATTGTAACACTATTAGCATGGTTAACAACAAATATCATAAGCTTCCTCCACCACACTTTACTTTGAATCACACTGAAGTGTTATGTTTTACATTACATGCAGGTGTATTATTGGCAGATGTATTATAATTTATTAATGTCTTTTTCTCAAATATATCTGGCCAGCAATTGGTCACATTATTTTATTTTAAATGCCAATTGTAATTTATTACCAATTCATCACTAACTCTAACACCCATACTTTACAACCTTTACAAAAACAAGCTGGATGACCTTTATTTGACCCACTCAAGTATATGCCAAGGTCAAGGTAAAAAGCTCTGAATATTTTGGTTAACAATATGATTAAAACAGCAAGTGTATGACTGTTTTTACACTGCTAATTCAAAGTTATCCTTAGAATATATGTACAACTCCTACTTGAATAGATAAAGGAATTAAATACCAATGCCACTTCATATTTGTGACCCATACTGTAACCTAGCATATCTCGGGAATGGTGGGTGGGCAGCAACAAAGGCCCCTATACCTTCAAATCACAAAGAATACCATGTGCCATTGCTCTTTTATTCTAAAAATCCCAGGTGTATACGTGTATGATATCAGCCCACCTTGTCAAGTGCTTTTCACCCATCCAAAAATAGGCTGACCATATCCTTCAAATGTCAGTTTATTCAACATGTCAATGAACTAGTTATTAGTTTCTTCATACTTTACCATACAGCATTAATAGAAGTCCCCACATCTGACTGAGACCCACCGCTATCTAATATACTTAGCAGCCACACACCTTGAAATGTTGTTGATTTAGAGTTGAAAACCGGTCCTGACGTTGAAATCTGCATTATCAACTACTAAATCTAAGTTAGTTTTCTGACATGAAAAAGTAGTGATATTTTGACCAGAAATAATAGTGATTTTTGGTTGAAAAATTGACACTGACACAATTTCAACACTATTTCAAAGCTGGATTTTTGACTGAAAAAAGTAGGAATACTTCATGAAAAATGGTTTTTCGACATGAAATCTTAGTCATGTTTTTGAACAGAAAACAGGTTGAATATTGGGAAATGAATGACTAGTGATCGTTGATTGAAACTTCTTTTTTTAGAGGGTGATATAGTGATTAATTCTATCTTTTTGAAAGAACTATTTTTCAAATAGTTTTTTTGAATTTGTAGGTATTTGTAAAGCAAAGACTAATTTTTAAAGATTATAAAGATGATAAAGATACTTGTACATTTTTATACATTCTCCTTATTAATTTATAGCAACTTACAACAAAACTGATGCACCCAAATATATAATTTTTATAATTATATTTTGATTAATGCAATTCCTGATAATTTAAAAAACATTTTGAAGTCAAACTTATCTTAAATAAGAAGATAAATTGAAACTTATTCATCAAAACTTAGTAATTTGAATTTGTTTCTCAAATTTTCCCATACACAAATAACTAGTTTTCAGTTTGTAAGTTTACACTGAAAACTTCTCTATACAGAGAACCTAAGCTTAACATTTTATCACACAACAGTGAGGTTGGGGGGGTCCTGGTTTTTCTTATCTGTACTCTGCTACTCAGAACATTAGGCCTGTGACTAAAAGTAATTCGATAACACACCAGGGGTGGAGGTGGGGGTTTATACCCTTGCTCAATTGCATGCATGGTGTTTACTTCTTTAGGTCTGTTTTTTTGTGGTCAGAAGTGTCAACTAATTAAGGTGGGGAGTAATGGGTGGAGTTCTACAAATGTGGCTTTTCTTGTGTTTTTTTCAGTTTATAAGACAAAGTTGTATGAGACACAAGCATCTGAACTGAGCATTGTGGCTTTGCTACATGATTATAGCTTCTTTATAATTACAATATAATTATAGCCAACTTAATAAAACATTTAAAAGAAACTGATTGGATAAAATATTGAAAATATAAATAATGTCACAATTGTTTGTTATTTAGAAAAAAAAAATTATTTTAAAATTTCACAAAAAGAATTTTAATTGAAGGCACTGAATAATACCAGTCCTATTAATAACATAAAAATGGATATCTAGTTGGAAAATATGGATTTAATATCTTGAGCAATTATATTTGAAAGCTGATGCAAAATTATGTGTTATTACAATGTCATCAGAAATAGAATATTGAATATACAAGGATTCATGAAAACATGTCATCTTGGAAAGAATTAATTGCTTTGAAGATGTATCCAAATTATAAAATATGCATATGGATAGTTATTGTATAATATTGCTAAGAAGTTATAATTATGACACACAAGCTACAATGATTCAAATAAAGAAGACAATGTAAACAACCTGATTTCACACATTGAATTCAACCCTATTTCATACATTGGATTCAACCAAAAACTGTTTGCAAAATCCACACATATTTCAACCAGATTTCACCCATTGAATTCAGTCTGATTTCACCCATTGAATTCAACCTGATTTCACCGGTTGAATCCAACCAAAAACGGTTTGCAAAATCTACACGTATTTCAACCAGATTTCTACATTGGATTCAACCAGATTTCAAAGTTGCGTGCCTGCTGGGTATGCATTTACACACATATTACAACAGCTGACTAAAATTATACAGTAACATATACATATGCAGTATTTACAGTATTTTTGAAGGTTCACAACTTACTGCACAAGTAAAGTGACATCATTTGCTGTTAACAACTGCAATTAGTTCCAGGAAAATACTCATCTCTGAAACTGTGATAACTATAATATTGATTTTTCAAATAATTTAAACTTTTGTTTTTATATTTGATCCATCTATTACTTTGTGCATTCAAATATCGTGCTTAAATGCACTATGCACCATACCCATAAATGTAATTTGAATGACATTTGGGGGGCCACGGTGGCAGAATGGTAACACTCTCGCCTCCCACCTCTGAGGCCGGGGTTCGATCCCCGTGACGGCCTTAAGTGGGAAAGCTGGTAGTTGCTTGCCGTTGGTCGGCAGTTTACAGTACACAACCCTAGCGAACTCTATGTACTGGTTTCCTCTGCCCTTGCAACTACCCGTCATGATATGACCTGTACAGTGTTGAAAGCGACGTAAAACCCCAAATAAATAAATAAATGAATGACATTTGAAATACTTTTTTCTGATAATGGCATATCTATAACCTATGTGGGTGCTATAAAAAGTCCAATGAATCTTGGATTTGCAGTGGTACTTTGCGGGTTTCATCTGCCCATACAATACTTCGATTTATGTTGGTGATGTAGCTTTCAGTAGTAAGAGCATTTTTTGGAAAGTGGTTGCCAAGTTAAAAATGTGTTAACTTCTTTTATGGATAACATCAATCATATTTCAAAGATTTAGAATTTGGCTCTGAAGTAACTTGGAGAGGGTTAACTACTCACTCCTTTCATTACTAAGGCTAATTGAAATCTAGTAAGTTGTTAGAATAACCTAGTAAATGTAAAAAGACAAAAATAAATAGCCTTTTGTTAAAGATGTTTGCATAAATATTATTTGACTGACATTTGAAATGTATCTGTCTTGGTAAATTGTAACAATTTGTAAATACACTTAGCCTAAACTTCATATATACAACCACTTTGTTTTATGGACAGATTTCATTATTTATATGGGTGCTATAAAAAGTTACATCATGAGCTAATATAATTCTCAGTTGACAAGGGTGATATAAAAGTGTCATCATGAACCCATTTGATTCTCGGATAAACAGAGGTGCTACATAAAAGAGAGGGGGGAGGGGCAAAAGAGATACTTCATATCTCCTCATACATATTAATGAGTTGGTTGTTATGTTTGTGGGTTTAAAGTATTTGATCTGAAAGAAATCTTACTATATATGAGATATTGTTAGAAAACCTCACGAAAATTCGTTATCTCATATCGAGCTGCAATGAGAGGTGCGATCCGGTTCCGATTCCAGTTCCGAGTTTTATAATCTACCCCAAAGAAAAACAACTCTGTACTGATCAGTGAAGCAAAACAAAGTCTTTGCATGAGTTTCAGATATATTTCTGCTGCGTTCATTGGAGTGGAATAATAAACAAATTTTTGAGATAACATAGCTGTAAGATAATAATTCTCACTAGTATAATGTTTTGATGATTTGAGAAATTACTGTATTATCGCCCGGGTGGACTGTACACGGGTGGACACAAAGATAAACGGACACGAAGATAAACGGTCTTAAGAACTTTTCGAATATAAGTGGTGTAATTAACAAAATTGCACAAACTAACAAACAGAATAGGCTTAAACAAAGCCTGTTAAGTCATTTGTTATTTATTTGGTTCAATTTAATTATTTATACCACTAAAAAGAGCCAAGTTCTGAAACCGTTTATCTTCGTGTCCAGTTTATCTTTGTGTCCACCCGTGTACTGCTTCCCTGCATAAGTTGGCCGCAGTCATAAGTTGGCCGCCCTCACCACAGCTTCGCAGGGCTTTAACATGAATGGCCTACTACACTCTGAAACCATGTATTATTGTTAAAGTTATTATATGCAACAGTTTTCATTTGGTGTACAATAACCTAGCTATTTGTCTTTCTGGAGCCTGTAGATGAGCCGCGGCTATCTTATGACTGCGGCCAACTTATGCATGGTAGCAGTAGTGTAACTGTACTACAGTACTGTAGTGGCTTTTTACCTGTAGACGCTCATGCTGTGATCAATATTTTGAATTAAAGTTTTATTTGATTTTGTGTGTCCCAAAAGTTAACGGACGTTGGCCTCCTGGAAAACTGGGCTGCTAGAAAAATAGCCTGCCCAACAATTATGGAGTGGAAAATTGGTCGAAAAATGTTGTAGTGGCTTTCTACCCCATGCTGTGATAAATGCAGTGTTCTTACCAGTTGTAAACATAATCTGACGGCCTGTAAATTTGCAGACAACGATGTCATGTGCCGTAATTACCACTCGTGAGTAGAGTGCCTCCAGAAACTTTCTGATTTGTGACCTTTATACCTCAACTGACAACAAAAATGCAGAATACCTGTGCTTTTGTTATAAAACATGTTAAATAAGGTGTCTTAATACTTTGAATTTTGTAAATGATCTCAGAAAAGATGTAACAAATGAAATATACATGTTTTACATGATGGGTATTGTTTTGGTTGCTTTTAGTTCTTCAGTTTTGTCATTTCTGTTGTTTACATCCCCAAATAAACATAAAGGTTGCAAATAACTAAAGAACACCCAAAGCTTCCCATTGGTACATACAAACTCACAAGTGGTGCACAACCTACCTATGACATCAGCATCGTATTGTGCATTTAAAGTGTATTGCTAGCTTTATATTATATTTTCTGACCAAATTATCAAATGATATGCACTACAATGAAGTATTGGAGTGTATTGTGTCACATTTGATTCAGAGTTTTGCATTTTAATAAATTGTTTCTATTATCGGCCGTTTTATGGCAAACCAGAAATACTAGTGAATCCCCATTTTGTAGACTTATAGAAGCATTTGCCCTTGTCCTATAACAAAGAAAAAAAGAGTGGTCATTAATGGGAATGGGGTCAGTGTAATAGATGCAATAAAATGTAATAGATTGAAATGTAATGGTAATAGATGTGAATGTAATAGTAATAAATTGAAAAGTAGTAGATTCTTTCTATTACTTTGCTATTACATTTTATTACATTATTATTTCATTTCAAATGTGCTCCTAACTTTCAGCAATAAAACATTGATTCATTGTCTTAAGGTTTGACTCAAAAAGAGCTTTCATTAAATTGAGCATGTTGCTATATTGTTTGTGTTTAAAGGTTTACCATATGTCACTGTTTACAAGCTGCATTTTAAACATATTTTAGATATTTTTATATTCAAATTTAAAGATATTTATAATTTTAAGTACAAATTTTTAAGTTGTAATTATATCTGGCACAAATAAATTGTTAAAAAAGTTTTTAGGCATAAATATTTTGAAAACATAGCTATGTGGGGGGAAAAGGCCTGATTAAATAAAAAAAAAAAACAATTAAATTAAGGTTGAGTGTTGGAAAATAATTTTGCAATTTATTCTTCTGTTTTGGTTCATACTTTTTCTTTTTTTAGATGTTCAATATGGAATTTTCTCCTAAAACATCTCCTTTTATAGCTACATTTTATATACTAGTATTTTATGAAATGTTATTACAAATTAAAAAAATATCTCCATAATTGGTACAAAAGGTACGTCTTTCATATTTCTTTAACTACTTTAATATTTGTATTAATGGACGGAAGGATTGTATATTCAATTGCATTTCTTGCGTCTTATTTGTCTAAAGATTGACTGCAAGGTCTATTTACGTACTCAGGAGTGATGTCTTCAGTAGAACCAGAGATAAGTTTATTGAGTCCAATTGCAAGCACCATTTTTTTTTGTATTTTTCATGTCTTGTTTGAAATCTTTGAAATGTTAAAGGGATTACCCCTTTATTGGCAATAACAGTTGTTTGTGTTATTTGAAAGTTTATCCTTTGTTGCTTGTAATTCATGTGTAAATTATGTTAGTCAGAATAAACTTCTATGTATCAAGTAAATTCTTTTCTAATAAGCACTTAGCAGAAAGCACTATAGAAGGCCACTATACAGCTAGAAAAATTCATTCTTGCTCACAGTAGCATACTGAATTTGGTATTAAATAAGCATAAAGTTGGCTGTTTGGAATCACTTTGACAAAGTGAAGACCTATAAATTATCAAAACATTAGCTTCATTTTTTGTTGGTATGTTGTTATTTGTTTTAAAATTATAGTTTATTTAATTGAAAGATGATTAAATACTTAAAATATCTATTCCTATTGTCACAATCCCAGTACAAATGTAATAGAAGTAATAGACCGCAAAGTAAAAGAGAGAAAATTTTGAGAAGTATTAGTGACAGTAATAGATTGCTTGTAATAGACCCCATCCCTGTCACTGGTAGGCAGGCTTTCACTTAAAGAAAGCCACTATGTGTGTTTACAGTGGACTGAATTAACACAACACTTGTAGATTTTAAATAAGGATTTCAATTCCTGAATACAGTTCTTTGAAATTAAATACAAAAAGGTTACAGCAATATTTGATTTTGTGATGTCCTGAGATGCAACTTATCAGTTGATAGATGTCAGGACAGCAGTAAGATATGTTTTGCTCAAATCTAGGATCTTAATTAAGCGGCCTGTCAGGGACGCTTATTTGTTTTCACCCAAGTTCGACTGATCACCGCCGCCGCTAGTGCTGTAACGAGTTGACAGAAACTCGAGTCGTAACTCGATGGGCGATATTTGGGGATTACATCGGTTTACGCAATTTAAACTTGAGTTTTTAAGAAATATATAATGATATACTAATCTTGTTACAAACTACCACTTTTGCAATTTTTTTAATCATAAAGACGTAAAAATCAATGAGCAATGGTCGTTTTTTTATTTCCCTGATTTACGTGGCTGTTCCATAAAGTGCTCATATATATCTGTACGTAATGGCGGATCCCTTAATGACAATATTTGGACATTGTTATTTTATTTATATTTGTGTCATTTACTCGAGTTCAACTCGAGTTCAACTCGCATCTAACAGGCGATCCTCGATCTACAGAAATCACTAATGATTACAGCCCTAGCCGCCGCCGCCGGATTATGGTCTCCCTTGAATAACTTCTTAGCCTTTCAAAGTTTTCTTCCCTTCTTATCTTTCTTTAAAACTATAGGGGCCGGAAAAATTTTTGAGATACTTTGCGCAGACCTTAAGCTTTACTTAAGGTAACCTTAAGCATACCTCCAAAACACCTCGTCATCGCGTTTCAGAAAAAACCACACACACCTGTGCTATAAAATTTATCAGGTACATTCTAGACCAAATTTCCAAGGTCGGAAAGGATTTTCTCATCAATCGGACCATAGATGCCTGAATGGGAGGCGTTTTATTTTCGTAAATTTTTTTAAAATGGGTACTTGGTCTGTATCTCAAAAACGGTCAGGATTTCGGCGTTTTGTTGGAATAACTTATTCAGCTACTTTTTGATAATCTTTCACATGCCGAAGTTTTAGCCCTGTATCTGCAATTTTAAGGTCACCTTAATGTCAAAAAACTGGGTTTTAGCCCTCCAGTTCACTTAGTTTTTCACTTTTTTCAACCAAACTTGGCACATATATTAAGATTTGCCAAAGGAATATCCTGACTTTATGGTGACCTTAAACTCAAAATGTTAATGGACATTTGGCCTGCTTAAAGTCATCAAATTGGAATAAAATGCTCTGGCTCCTTTCTTTTTCCATTTTTTTATATCGAAATTAGCACTGGTATTAAACTAGATAAAAATAATACTTATGGTCACCTTAAACTCTCAGTATGAATGGAGTTGTAGCCACCTTAAAGTGGAATAAGGGGGTTTTCAGCCTCCAAGTATCTTATTGTTCGACTGACCTCAGTTAAACTTTGCACACTTATAAAGGATGGAAAACCAAAGGGTTATCCTGACTTTAAGGTGACCTTAAACTGTTAATATAATTTTGGCCCCCCTAAAGTCATAACATTTGAATAAAGCCATCAGCTAAACTTTGTACACTTATAAAGGATGACAAAAGGGACATTTTCATTTTATGGTCACCTTAAAGTCGCAATATGGATGAAGTTATGGTCACCTTGCAGTGAAATTATGGAGTTTTTAATCTCCAGCTATTGTATTGTTCAGCAGAGCTCGGTTAAATTTGTACAATTTTAAAGATGACATTAGGGACATTCTTATTTTCTGAGGATTTTCAGCCCCTAACTGATTTACTGTTCAGTAACATCAGTTTAACTTGACATTGATTATACTAAAGTAAGATTTTGTATAACATTTCACTTAAAATTCCTGTACTTAAGAGGCTTTGGCCATCTTAACATGATAAATATATACTTCTTGCTCCCTCCTCATTTATTTTAACACTTTTAAAAACCACACCTGGCATATGTATGCTTAAAAATATTTATGCTGTCTGGCAAACCTAATCTCTTAGTGTTTATGAAGTTATGACATCTTCAAAGAAAAAAATGAGCTATTTATGATGCACTGATGTGGTTATTAACATATTGCAACTGATCAGTGTTCACATAATATAAATTCCCAATTTTAGGCAGATTAAAAAAAACACATTCTTCTGATTCCATTCATTTGGAAATGTGGGGATATGACTTTTCCTTTTTGGAAAAAAAGCTTCAATTGATTCAAATTTTGTTTTGTAGAAGGAGTTGATGATCTAGCTACTTGTTCACATAGACTATATAAATTGGTCAAATGTATACACCTGACTTCTTTCACAATATAAGATGCTTGAAAAAAAAAAACACTTTCTCATAAACAGTTTTTCTTGTACAGCATTTTATGTATCTCCAGCTGAGTGGAAATGAATGACTTGTCCTTTTCTTCTTTCTCCCCAACTCTGTTGTGTGATATCTATCAAAAGGCACATTCATGGAAAGTCTTTCTATGCAGAAAGAACCCCACCCAACTCCACTTTAGTGCACACAAAAAGCAATTGGAAAAAAGAATGGCCTCAGTGGGGGAAGTCAGGGGGGGTTCATGGAGGGAGATGATAGATAGAGATATATATGTTACAGTAAAGTTGTGTAACCAGTAATTTCGCGAAATTACTGAATGTTTTAGGAATTTCGCGAAATTCCTGATTTGGTTAGTAATTTCGCGAAATAACTAAAATCTTCAGTAATTTCGTGAAATTCCTGAAATCTCTGCTAATATTTTACACAGCTTTACTGATGAGCATTCAGTAAATTTGTCAAATATTGGAAATGCATTTTAAAGGTTATTTATGTAAAGAATTAATGAAAACTAAACTATGTTATAAGCTAACATTGCCTTTTAAAATATAAATAGTAAATACTTGATGTGCATCTAGAAAGTTAGAAACTGATGTACTTTTGTTTGTAACAATAATAGTTTTAGTCAACATTTAATGTGATACCTTTCATGGGTTTATTTAAGTACTTTCATAATTGGTCTTGATATTGAAATTAATCTTAAATTTGCTAACAATTATTATCATTTAAATATATTATCAATTGCAATACATATTAATACATATTATTATCATACATATACTTTGCACAAGCACAAAGCTTTGCTTCATAAGCATATCAACTTTAACTTGGAAAGAAGGGAAATATTTGACTGATATGCTATTACTTTTTTTAACTGTATGACTATTTGGTGTATTTTTCAATTATCTTGTATAAATTTTAGTGAAGCAACGATAATCTAACTAATATGAGGTAATGTGATGTAATTAAGTGATTTATTTAATAATAGTAGTGAACGTTGTACATTTTGAGCTGTATTTTAATATAAATATTTTAACATGGATCTAGGTTTATTTTATGTCTTCTGTTTTTCATTAATAAAGTATTTTGAAGTATGGTTGAAGCCTTTGAAGTTAATCAATCTTTTGTCAATGAATAGCTTTCAAGTAATTGTAACTGACTGATGGAGTATGGCTTCTGCCATGGGTAGGGGGTTGGGGATTTATAGTATAATGGTAATTACGATATACTTCCAAACAGTTGATTCAACAGCTATCTTTAATCAATTCAAAGTATTTACTACCAAAATGGGGAGTTTATCCAGATGACAAACCATGACAATAGATAGAACCAAAAAACTCATACCTGAGTAATTTGCATTAAAAGACCGTTAAATATTTCAAAGGAGGACTTCTTCTTTTGAACTTGGGTATCAAAGTTTCTCATTAATCCTCTCCTGGCTTTATAAGGAGACACAAATTTGACCTTGAGCTTTTATGCCAGACTGTTGTAGGTGGAGAGTGTTTAATAAATATAAAATATTATTGAATATATAAACTATATACCAGAGTATTGTACTATTGTAGGTGGAGAGTGTTTAATAAATTTTCGTGATATTGAATATAAAATTCTTTGATTCTATTGTATTTTCATACTATTGATGTTATTTGTTATGCAAACAAAATGAATAGATGAAAATTTGGTGAAATTAAAATATAAAAAGTATTCTTTTAATCTGCATATAATATTTAGGAATTTCATGAAATTCCTGCTTGAATATTTCAGTAATTTCGCGAAATTACTGAAAATTTTAGTTATTTCGCGAAATTACTGACCAAATCAGGAATTTCGCGAAATTCCTAAAATATTCAGTAATTTCGCGAAATTACTGGTTACACAACTTTACTGTAACATATATATGTGTGTGTGAAGCAAAAGTGGAACAAAAAAAGTGGAATATTTATGCTGTTCTTTCAAATGTATATTGTTTTCTTTTCTTTTACTTTCTTCCATTTCACTTAGACTTCTACATTTAATTAATTTTAGCTCAAGTGGGAAATGAATTTTTGAAACTTTAATGCATTCAAATTCCTGAAGTGATGCACTAAATCACTTATAACTTGAAAAGTATTGCGGTCACAGCATTTTGTTAAAATATGTTATTAGGCTACTTTTTCCACAGCTACACCAAGTCCAGTAACTTGTTTGGTCTTAATTTTGTGCATTATTGAAGTGTGGAATGGATCATGATCTCCTACTCTTATTCCTAAGCCTACATTTTTAATTTCAATTGCTAAATCATTCATAAATATTGCAATATATAAACTCATACTTTTCTTTCCCAATAAATCCAGTAACATTTTTCTAGCACTATAGCTTGACTTGTTTGTAACTTGATTTTTCTTGTAAGCAATAACTCTGAAGCAAAATCAGTAACTTTTGAACAAAAAGTCTAACACACTTTGGTTCACTGGATTTTATTAGTGGTTTTGTTAAGTTTCTAGTTGAAGCACAACCAGTAATTTTAAACAATAGTTCTTACGCATCTTAGTCCACTGCATTCAATTAGTGTTTTATACTTAAGTCTGATACTAATGACATTTTGAACAGAAATGTGTGTGGTCAGTGTACCCTTTCACTTGAGACCTCGTCTTTGAGAACATTACCAAAGAATGTAGGACATACAGAATCCGGGAAAAAAATGCCTCCTAGAAAGAATGCCTCCTGGATATTTTGTGACTAGGAAAAAATGGCTCCTGAGAAAAAAAAGTTATTTCAACTTGTAAACATGTTACATATGAAACCTATAACGTATATCATATCAAAATATATCAAATCACGTACATCAAAAACATGTTAATTTCAGATATTTACAGTCAAAACCAGAATGTACAATATCGTGAAGTACAAATTACAAATATCTTCTTGAAAGGGTATCCCTTCAGCTGTACTCTGGAGCAGTTTAAAAGCAGGATTTATGGCTGTGAGGTTTCTTGATGAAATAGTTGTGGCCTTTATGGCTTACAATATGCATTCTTATCAAATTACAACATAGGTTATCCCCTCTGTAAGGAGTTGATCGCAGTTAGATGCACTAGGAGGGGCAGAAATGTAATTACAAGGAAAACACAACACCTGTCATAATGGAAACCAGGGATGAGCAGCCAGCTAAAAGAGTGTGAAGCACCAGCAAAACCTTACAAGAGAAACTTACATACCTTTGTACAGCTAAGCAAAATGGGTAAAAGACTGTGAATTTTTGACAGGCATTGGCGACTATAAGACTCAAGTGGAAAAAATGAAGATGCCTCTGAAGTTGTAATGTGAACCTGTAGTGTTATAATACTTAAAAGAACTTTTTTTTCTTAGGAGGTATTTTTCCTGGTCACAAAATATTCAGGAGGCATTCATTCTAGGAGGTATATTTCCTAGGAGGCATATTTTCTAGGAGGCATTTTTTCCAGGAGGCATTTTTTCGCGCATCGGACATACATTCTTTTGAGAAGTAAACTTACAATTTCTCTTCTGCCAAGCTGTGGTCATTCTATCATTTGTTAAATATGATAACATACACAATGCAATAAACTTTGCATTTTCTATTCCTTGTGATGCATATCTTCACATCTTTTACAGCTTACTTCACACTTTTTCATCAGGGCCGCTTCGTTTTTGTCAGCAAAAACATATTTCTAGTTATCTCAGAGGTTATTTCACATGTGATACTACTCTTATTGCTGCAAATGCTTTGGTTAGTAGTCAAGTAGATCACTCGAATTCCTTGTTTAGGAGTATCTCTGCTCTTGATCTTCGTACGCTGCACTGTGTTCAGAACAGTCTTGGAAGAATCGTTACCAATACCATCAAGTACTCGCACATCACTCCTCATAAAAAACCTCTCCCTTGGCTGCCTTTTGAACATCGCTCTGTATTTAAGACTGCCTAACTGTTGTACAAGTTGTTGTCCCAAATATTTGAACTTGTTTTTAAACCTAGACATGGTATTTACATGTATAAATCAAGCTGATGGTGCATTGCTTGAGATTCCACACTTTGCCTGATCAGTACATAAGTTAACCAAAGGCTTGTGAGTCAGCTGACATTATGAATTCGCTCTGCTATCTCCATGGACCCATCTTCATCCACATAAACAACTTTTCCTGCAAAAGCATAAGGCCTAGACCAACGCTGCTTAGTTTAAAACATACCTTATCTATCAAGGGTGAAAAATTGTTCAAGAAAAATTGTTCAAGTCATGCAGATCTGTTTTGGAGCTTGTAAAGGTTTTGCATTTTGTATATTTTGCAGTTTTTGAAGTTGACAGCTTGTAATCAGGGTTTAGATGAAAAACCCGCCCGGGTATTACCCGCCCGGGAAAACCCGGGAAATCCCGGGCTTGGCAATACTCCAAAAGTGGGCAATACTGGGCATTACTGGGCAATATTATTTTTTAACCCAAATCTGGGGAAAAACCAATGATGAACTTTATTTAAGCTTCATAAAACTCTTTATTCAGCTAAATATGTGCAAGGTTTTATTACAAGTATATAACATATAAATGACAGTACATGAATATATTATTTAAATGGAGTGAAATATATCAGCACTGAATGAGTACATAAATACAATTGTACATAACAACTTAGGCATTGGGGTTATTTGAGGATTAGAATAGCTTCTACTTATTTCTATCCACTCACTGCCATTGAAGCCATACTGTTAATGCAGTGTCTCAAAACCTTATTACTGACAAGCCAGAGTTAAGCTGACAAGCCAGAGTTTATACTACCTGATGATAGCCCTAGAATAGTGGGCTAAATAGTTTAATTGCAATTATGAAAGGAACAAGTATAAACCCCTCTTTTTTGTATTATACTCGAAAGTGACACCAGTAGCAAACATGTTTGATTGTTTATACATGCTAATGTATACAGTTTTAATTCTGTCCACTGATTTAAGTGAAACCAATTCATACTTTGCAGGGTGTATATAAATACCCAAAGACATTACCCAGTATTACCCAGTATTGCCCAGTAATGGCCATTATTACCCAGTTAGGATAAATTTTTTATATGTGACAGTATCATAATTTCTTAGAGTATTACCCAGTAAAAACAAGGTTTTAAGATGTGACAATATTATCATTTTTAATAGTCACAGATAATTTAATAATAATAGTGCTTTCTATAGAGTAGTTAAAATCTGTCTTTTGGTTTAATAAACCCATTAAGTCTAGTATTGCCCAGTAATGGTCATTATTACCCAGTTAGGACAAATTTGTTATCTGACAGTATTATAACCTCTTAAAATATTGCCCAGTAAGAACAAGTTTTTAATCTGTGACAATATTATCATTTCTAATAGTGACAGACCATTTAATAACACTAGTGCTCTTTATAAATTAGTTAAAATCTGTCTTTTTGTGTAATAAACCCATTAAGTCCAGTATTACCCGGTATTGCCCAGTAAAACCCGGGAAAACCCGGGTTTTCCCACTGGGCTGGGCAATACTGATAAAACCCGGGTTTTTCTCAACACTGCTTGTAATGCCAGCTAAAGTACTATTGTATGCATCCAATTCTGACATAACATAGGCATGGACAATGTTACTATTGTATGCATCCAATTCTGACATAACAGAGGCATGGACAAGTAAGTAAGTAAGTAAGAAACACTTATATAGCGCCAAATTTGATGTAAACATCCTCTAAGGCGCTGATGTGCAAAAAGGGATAGTCCAGTTCCAGAAAGGTGTCCGTTTCCATATTTTAGCGTCCGGTAGGGGAGATAGGCTATGGTGGAGGATAAGCCAATCTAAAAAGGTATGTTTTCAACTGTTTCCTGAAACCAGACATGCTTTCTATGGTTCTGATGGCTTGAGGAAGCTTGTTCCACTCTGTGGGAGCCCCTGCTATGAAACTGCGTAGCCCTGAGCGTTTATTTGGTTTAGATGAGGAAATTGATAGGCGATTGCCCCGTGTGAGGTCACTCCGCCTAATTAGAGCGGAGAGATATGGAGGTTGGCTCAAATGTATTGCTTTATAAATGAGGAGATTATATTTGAACAGTATACGGTAATGAATGGGGAGCCAGTGTAGTTTGTGCAGGAAGGGTGTAACATGACAGTATTTACTTAGCTTGCACACCGTCCGACATAAGGCATTTTGAAATCTCTGTAGTCTGCTAGTATATGCCTTTTTTGTGTTGTAAAGCAGTGAGTTACAGTAATCCAGATGACTGCTTACCAAGGCATTTGCCACCTTTACAGCTGTTTCATGATTTAAGTACCTGCGGACCCTTCGTAGTTCCCGGAGATGGTAGTAACTTATGCGACATAGATTAGCCACGTGTCTTTGCATTGAATTTTCAGCATCCAGGATGACACCAAGGTTTTTAACTGATTCAGCTGGTTCCATGGTGTTGCCAAGCAAACTCATTGGGAAAGATGACTTCAGGGAACTTCTAATTTGATCATCACCAATCACTATGAATTCTGTCTTGTTAGGATTTAATTTAAGCTTATTATTTCCCATCCAAGCCTGGACCGCCTCAAGGCAATTTGTTAATTCAGTGATACTGGAATTGAAGTTCCTAGAGTCGAGTTCCAAGTAAATTTGTGTGTCATCTGCATATAAGTGGTGGGTGACATTGACTTTAGATATGACTGAACTGAGAGGGGTTGTGTATAGGGTAAAAAGGAGTGGCCCTAGAACTGAGCCCTGGGGAACCCCGTAAGGGAGTTGAAAAGCATCTGAAAGATGTCCATCTATTTTGATGCGCTGCTTGCGTGAGTTGAGGTATGACTGGACCCACTTAAGCACTACCCCATCAATGCCATACCAGTGCTGAAGGCAGTTGAATAGGATTGAGTGGTCTATTGTATCGAAAGCTGCAGATAAGTCCAAAAGGACTAATCCAACAGCTGCACCCTTGTCCATTGATGTGGCAATGTCATTTTGTATTTTGAGCAACGCCGTTTCAGTTGAGTGAAAAGCTCAATATGTGGACTGGTTTTCGTTAGATATACCCTCGTGAGCAATATGCTCATTTATCTGCTTAGCCACAGCTTTCTCTATGAGTTTGGAGATGTAGCTGAGGTTGGACACTGGTCGATAATTCTTGAGAATATTCTTGTCAAGACCAGCTTTTTTCAACAAGGGTGTAACATGTGCAGTCTTAAAACAGGAAGGGAAACTGCCCTCCTGTAGAGAGTAGTTCACAATATTTGTAATAGGAGTCAGGAGCACACTGATACATTCAAGGACCAATGATGTTGGGATGGGATCCAAGTCACATGATTTATTTGGTGTGGACTTTATGATTTTAAGGACTTCTTCCTCTGACATGGTCCGGAAAGAAACAAACTTGTTTTTGTAGGAACCTGAGACAGGGGGATCGGCATCAGTAGACAGTAATCCAGATCTTAATTTAGCAATTTTGTCTGCAAAATACCTGCCAAAAGTGCTGACTAGACTGTTCATGGTGGTATAATCTGGAAGTACCATTTTTGGTGATCTATGGAGGACTTTCTTTATGGAATTCCACAAGGCCTTGGGGTTATCCTCATTTTCCCTAACCATATCACTGTAGTGTTTGGTTTTTGCACATTCCACGAGACGGTTGAAATGGTTCACAGCGGCTCTATACCTACTGCGGTTTATGGCAGAGTTGTCCTTTCGCCACTCCCTTTCGAGTTTGCGCTTACGTCTCTTTGCTGCCAAAATCTCACTGTTGATGAACCCTTTGTTGACATGTTGTGGGGTTTTACATTCATGTACAGGTGCATGCTTGTCAAGTATGTTCCTAAGGGTATGAAAGTACTGGTGTGAAAGTAAGCTAGCTGTTTTGTAAGGAGCCTGGATAAGCTCAGAATTTACAATGTCAGACATAAATTCAGTTTTATTTATCTTGCAAAATTTCCTGATTTTCAACCGTGTTACTCTGCAGGAATTTTTGACAGGGAATGTTGTAGTGAAAAAGACAGCTAGGTGGTCTGATATGCCGTCATTTACATGATGGTGAACTGAGGAAGTTAGGGATTTACTAGTGCAGAGTACATCAAGGATATGTCCTTGTATGTGTGTAGGTGTTGACACATGTTGAATAAAATCAAAATCCAATAGAACTGTGTTGAAATTTTCTGTCCAGCAATTTTGACTGTCAAGCTGGATATTGACATCTCCCAGGATAATATTTTCATGTGGTGACAAAGCAGCTGCTTCCATGAAACTGTTGAATTCCTCAATAAATCTGCTTTTGCTGGTACTTGGAGGTCGGTAAATTACATGTACCAAGAGCTGGCTTGACTGTCGATCTGACAGTTTGACGGTAATGTGTTCAAACGTTTCCCGCCGATCAATTTGACAACACACACTATCAATGTCATTCCTAACAAGGATAGCAACTCCACCTCCTTTCTTGTTCTCGCGTGGGACCTGGTGAAGCTGGAAACCTGCAGGGGTTATCTCATCCATTAGGCCTTGTGTGTCCGACGGTCTTAGCCATGTCTCAGTGACACCAACGATGTCGAGATCATTTGACAAAACAAAATCACTAAATGCTGATGTTTTGTTACGCAATGAACGGACATTCAGATGACAGGCTTTGATATTTCTGGCTGATGGACCTGGGTTCAAACTAATGTCGCCAGAAAGAATCAGGATGATGGACCACCAAGGGTTGACATTTCTGAAACAGTGCGTCACTTGACGACAGTGGGCCTGCAGGGCGACAAAAGCAATGTTGCAACTGTCCAAAGAGGAGAGTAAACTTGGGTGAATAATTTTTGGTGATGGCAAACTATTTTCCTTGGTGGGGGTTGTTGACCGAACAGTCAAGAGGATGGAAAAACAGAACCAAAAAGTGCAATGCATGACCAATGAAAGCCAAAAATTAAAATTTAGAAATAGGTGCACCTACCTTTCCTACGTACAAGTGTTTCTGTGGTCGCTTGTGTGAATATTTTCTTACTCTCGATTGTTGAATAGATGATACCAACCACTGGACACCATTTTGTTGACTTGTTACTCCAGTTTCAGTCCCGAATCTAGATCCACACCAATATTTGTAGCCACAAGTGAAGGAATAATCCCAGAGTCTCCAATACATATGGATGTTATGTTCAGTCTTTTTTGAAGGTTAGAGTGTTTTCCAAAGACAATAACTTCTGTTTTCACTTAGCTTGAGTTGATTGCCACTCATCCAGTTTCTGATTTTCACACAACACAATTCCATTTTACTGACTGCCTCCTTGCCATCCACATTTGTGTTGGGATTGAAGTGAATGAATTGTTGTGAATTGTGTGCATCGAAAGATGGTACGATGTCTAGAGCTGAAATGATTATTCGTACTAACTGAGTATTAACTGACTCGAAAGTGCTTTGTCCAATCGATTTCAACCTTGACAGGGAGATACATCACCATCATAGCTAGATTCCTTTGAAATTGGTGTAATTATCTCCCGCCGGGCGGGCGGGAGATTATAAAACGCATTCTGTGCGTGCGTGTGTTCGTGTGTTATTATTGAGTGTGTGTCACGCTTTTATAAAGGGCTGTACATCACACTGGTTGTTTCTCCTTGGCCTTTTCAATGTTTTTTATGACCTTATTGCTTATGTCCTTTCATTTGATGCTGTTATTTCACACCTAGGACCATAGCTAAGTGAGTAATAGCAATGGTGGCTACTTTGAGTAAAGTGCTCATAACTCCAAAACGACTGCATTTAGAGTGTTTCTGTAAAATAAGTTGTTCAGCTACTTTCTCCATGCCTACAAGATGGTACCATTTTTAGGGTTCTATCTTCATAGCTAAGTGAGTAATAGCTATTTTCTGTTATTAACAATGAGCAAAATGAGTAAATTGATTTTGTCTTTGTAACTGTTACTTACAATATTGGCCTGAAATATGTTGTTCAACAACTCCTTCATGTACTATATCATGGTGAGGTGTCCAAGGTGTAGCACCATAGCTAACTGAGTAATAGCTATACTAAGTTTAACATTTGACCATTGAGCAAGTCACTTATAACTCAAAAACTATTGAATATAGAGGATTTTTGTCGAATATATTGTTCACCTATCTTTTGGATATACTGTATTGTGAATTTTCACAGCTGTAACTCCATAGCTAACTGAGTAATAGCTACTTTGATGATAACCATAATGAGTAAATGGCTTATTATCTTCAAAAGTATTGCAGCTACACAATTTTGTTCCAATATGTTGTTCAACTACTATCTCCACAGCTACAACATGGTCACTAGTTTGGAAGTGTATCTCCATAGCTAAGTGAGTAATAGCTACTTTGTCAATTTTTAATGATAACCATAATGAGTAAATGCCTTATATCTTCAAAAGTATTGCAGCTACACAATTTCTCTCAAATAAGTTGTTCATCTACTTTTTTGTGAACTGTAACATATTTAAGTTTCACAACTGTTGCTCAGTGTACAAGTGAGTAATGTCTACTTTATTGCTACTTTTGGTGAAAATGTGAAAAATGACAAATATCTCGCAAACCGTAATAGCTACTTTGTCAATTTTTAATGATAACCATAATGAGTAAATGCCTTATATCTTCAAAAGTATTGCAGCTACACAATTTCTCTCAAATAAGTTGTTCATCTACTTTTTAAGTCATTCATCTACTTTTGGGAGAGCTTTCACATGGTGAAGTTTCAGACTCGTAGCTAATTACTCACCTACTGAAAATGAGTAAATGTGAATTATCTCTAAAAGTATTGCAGATAGCCAATTTTTCTCAAATAACTCATTCACCTACTTTTGGGAGAGCTTTCACTTGGTGAAGTTTCAGACCCATAGCTAATTACTCACCTACTGAAAATGAGTAAATGCGAATTATCGCTAAAAGTATTGCAGATAGCCAATTTTTCTCAAATAACTCATTCACCTACTTTTGGGAGAGCTTTCACTTGGTGAAGTTTCAGACCCATAGCTAATTACTCACCTACTCAAAATGAGTAAATGCGAATTATCTCTAAAAGTATTGCAGATAGCCAATTTTTCTCAAATAACTCATTCACCTACTTTTGGGAGAGCTTTCACATGGTGAAGTTTCAGACCCATCGCTAATTACTCACCTACTCAAAATGAGTAAATGCGAAGTATCGCTAAAACTATTGCAGATAGCCACTTTTTCTCAAATAACTCATTCAGCTACTTTGGGGAGAGCTTTCACTTGATGAATTTTCAGACCCATAGCTAATTACTCACCTACTCAAAATGAGTAAATGCGAATTATCTGTAAAAGTATTGCAGATAGCCAATTTTTCTCAAATAACTCCTTCATCTACTTTTGGGAGAGCTTTCACATGGTGAAGTTTCAGACCCATAGATAATTACTCACCTACTGAAAATGAGTAAATGCGAATTATCGCTAAAAGTATTGCAGATAGCCAATTTTTCTCAAATAACTCGTTCACCTACTTTTGGAACAGCTTTCACATGGTGAAGTTTCAGACCCATAGCTAATTACTCACCTACTGAAAATGAGTAAATGCGAATTATCTCTAAAAGTATTGCAGATGGCCAATTTTTCTCAAATAACTCATTCACCTACTTTTGGGAGAACTTTCACTTGGGGAAGTTTCACACCCATAGCTAATTACTCACCTACTCCAAATGAGTAAATGCGAATTATCGCTAAAAGTATTGCAGATAGCCAATTTTTCTCAAATAACTCATTCACATACTTTTGGGAGAGCTTTCACTTGAAGTTTCAGACCCATAACTAATTACTCACCTACTCAAAATGAGTAAATGCGAATTATCTCTAAAAGTATTGCAGATAGTCAATTTTTCTCAAATAACTCATTCATCTACTTTTGGGAGAGCTTTCACATGGTGAAGTTTCAGACCCGTAGATAATTACTCACCTACTCAAAATGAGTAAATGCGAATTATCTCTTAAAAGTATTGTACTTAGGCAATTTTTCTCAAATAACTCATTCACCTACTTTTGGGAGAGCTTTCACATGGTGAAGTTTCAGACCCATCGCTAATTACTCACCTACTGAAAATGAGTAAATGCGAATTATCGCTAAAAGTATTGCAGATAGACAATTTTTCTCAAATAACTCATTCACCTACTTTTGGAAGAGCTTTCAATGGTGAAGTTTCAGACCCATAGCTAATTACTCACCTACTCAAAATGAGTAAATGCGAATTATCTCTAAAAGTATTGCAGATAGCCAATTTTTCTCAAATAACTCATTCGCCTACTTTTGGGAGACCTTTCACTTGAAGTTTCACACTCATAGCTAATTACTCACCTACTCAAAATGAGTAAATGCGAATTATCGCTAAAAGTATTGCAGCTACACAATTTCTCTCAAATAAGTTGTTCATCTACTTTTTAAGTCATTCATCTACTTTTGGGAGAGCTTTCACTTGAAGTTTCAGACCCATAGCTAATTACTCACCTACTCAAAATGAGTAAATGCGAATTATCTCTTAAAAGTATTGCAGATAGCCAATTTTTCTCAAATAACTCATTCATCTACTTTTGGGAGAGCTTTCACATGGTGAAGTTTCAGACCCGTAGATAATTACTCACCTACTCAAAATGAGTAAATGCGAATTATCTCTTAAAAGTATTGCAGATAGCCAATTTTTCTCAAATAACTCATTCACCTACTTTTGGGAGAGCTTTCACATGGTGAAGTTTCAGACCCATCGCTAATTACTCACCTACTCAAAATGAGTAAATGCGAATTATCTCTAAAAGTATTGCAGATAGCCAATTTTTATCAAATAACTCATTCACCTACTTTTGGGAGACCTTTCACTTGGTGAAGTTTCACACTCATAGCTAATTACTCAACTACTCAAAATGAGTAAATGCGAATTATCGCTAAAAGTATTGCAGATAGCCAATTTTTCTCAAATAACTCATTCACCTACTTTTGGGAGAGCTTTCACTTGGTGAAGTTTCACACCTATAGCTAATTACTCACTTACTCAAAATGAGTAAATGCGAATTATCTCTGAAAAGTATTGCAGATAGCCAATTTTTATCAAATAACTCATTCACCTACTTTTGGGAGACCTTTCACTTGGTGAAGTTTCACACTCATAGCTAATTACTCAACTACTCAAAATGAGTAAATGCGAATTATCGCTAAAAGTATTGCAGATAGCCAATTTTTCTCAAATAACTCATTCACCTACTTTTGGGAGAGCTTTCACTTGGTGAAGTTTCACACCTATAGCTAATTACTCACCTACTCAAAATGAGTAAATGTGAATTATCTCTGAAAAGTATTGCAGATAGCCAATTTTTTCTCAAATAACTCATTCACCTACTTTTGCAAGGGCCTTCACATAGTGAAGTTTCAGACCCATAGCTAATTACTCGCCTACTGAAAATGAGTATATGCGAATTATCTCTAGAAGTATTGCAGATGGCCAATTTTTCTCAAATAACTCATTCACCTACTTTTGGGAGAGCTTCAAACCAACCTGTGGAAAAGCACAGGGTAAGGGTAAGACCTTGGGCCCCTTCTTTGAGGTGGAATGAAGATATCCAAACCTTTTTAGTGCATATCTTACATGTACATAATTGCGGAATATGTACATTCAAGCAAAACTATTTAATTTAAAGGAGTTTTGTCAAATATGTTGTTCACCTACTTTTTGATGTAGTCCTTGTTCTGTCTATTCGTTTGTCTGTTTGTCCGTCAACATTTTTGTTTCCGGCCTCTAACTCGAAAACGCTTTGTCCAGTCGAATTCAAACGTGACGGGGAGATAGATCACCATCATAGGTAAGTTGGTTTCAAAATTGGTGTAATTCCATCCGTTCGTTGGTCCATTTATAGCATAGATACAATTATGTAACCTAGATTACAAGTTTTACATTTCTTAGCACATCTAACACATTTACCTTAACTGGGTGATCTAACATTTCTTTCCTTGTTTCTAAATTTAATTACAGCAGTCGCTAACCTTATTGCTGCCTGCGCACCTTTTGGGGCATCTTTGACCCTCTTGTTGAGTAGTTAACATAATGAGTAAATGGCTTCTATCTTCAAAAGTATTGCAGGAACATAATTTCTCTCAAAGGTGTGGTTCAGATTTTCAGCTAATATAGAGCCCATTTATGGGCACTGACTGCTTGATTTTTCTTTGGAGGTATTTTTTCCAGGTCACAAAACATGCAGGAGACATTTTACTTAATTGTGCCCTTTCCATTCACAGCTATGATTCAACTAATAAATTTTACAGCTTCATAATTAATGCTGTCATCTTGCTATTTAATTGTCCTGTTATAATGCTTTGTCTGCATACATTATCTGTCTCTTAAACATTATTTTTATTGCGTTAATACATCCTATCCAATGGACAATTGCTAATCCGGTGACCAGCACTGACAGGCCCGCCAAACAACAGAAAAGCCGTCCTGTGTTTCCACTGGCAGGACCAGTCATGTAGTGTGCATTCGCTAGGTGGCACATGGTACTTTCTTCCTGTCTAGACAGATTGACGTCAGTTCATCTTTTTTGTTTGGCGCGTGTAGTGTGCAGACGTATTTTCAACATCTCCAGTTTTGAAGTAAAAGTGTGGATTATGTCGAATTTTTAACCAATATTTTAATTTAGAAGTGTTATCTACATATTCAGCACAGATATACATTTAGGTTTCTGCTGGAAACGCTCCCTATTCGACTCAATTTAACATTGATGATAGGGCAGTAAGGAACGAGAAAATATGCAGATGGCCATGTTGCTAGTTTCCTCCCTAGCTGACTCGACCTTGTGTTGATAGGGGCAGTAGAAAATAGACGACAATGAAGTATGCTGGATAATGGTTGTAAAAAGATTTTCCTTAACTTCTACAAAGAACGCATCATTTTCATTAGAATTCTTCAACACCAGGAATTGCGGTAAGTGGCAAGTCGCGAGATCTATAAATAGAATTCCCTTCTTCACAGTTTATATCCAGCATTGCTGTAAACGGCCAGTCGCTTACTAAAGATCAATAATTCGCCTCAGCAAAAATGAAGACATAAAAGCAGAAGACAAGGAAACAGTTAGAAGGCGAAAGACGGGAACTACTTCAGAGCGCACTGGTGCAGACTCCTCTGCTGTAAAGCATCAGTCTACCAGTAAGCATATGACCGACCAAAGCCGAAAGAATTCAACCTCTGATGTGTTCTTCAAACTCACGTCTACTGTGCTTACAGTCCCTCCCTCATGGACCCGGCCTTGTTGTCGGTAGTGGGGTTTGTGGACGGCCAGAATACTGTACAGTTCTCTGGTTAAGTATCACAAAAGAACTCCTCCAATGATGTCATCTTCTCCACAGCTGGTCACATGACTACCGACCAGCAGTCACTCTAACAGTGCGTTCTTCAAAATTCACGTTCTACTCTGACACCAGTCCCTCCCTGATGGACCCAGCCTTGTTGTCGGCAGTGGGGTTTGTGGGTGGTCAGAATACTGCACAATTACCTTGTTTAAGTGTCACAAAAGAACTCCACCAATGATGTCATCTCCAGAAATCTGGTCACATGACTACCGACTGGTAATTGTTTCTAAATGTAGTTTGGAAGGGCTATCCCATCATCTGTCAAATCGTCACTATAAAGACATGCACTTAAGAAATAGTTTAAATTACTTCAACAATGTGTTCTTCAGAATTCACGTTCTGCTGTCTGTGACATGAGTCCCTTCCTCATGTACCCGACTTTGTTGTCAGTAGTGGGGTTTGTGGATGAGTCATCTTCTCCAGCAAGCTGGTCACGTGATTCACCGACCAGCAATTCTTTCTAAACATAGCTCACAAGGGCTTTCCCCGCAACTGTCAAATATACACAATAAAGATGTGCACTTAAGAGACAGTTTTTACCCCACGGCCCTTAAGGGCTGTCGGGTTATTGTTTTCACCCATGGTGTCCGGATGGGCGGTCGGGCGGGCGGGCGGCGGGAAAAAGTTTGTCCGGGCTGTATCTCAGAAACCGTGAGGTGTAGGAAGTTGATACTTACTAAGGACATTGGTTAGGGGGTGTAGTTGTGCAACGTCATGGTGTGACCTTGATTTTACCTTTGACCTTGTCGTAGTGACCTTGACCTTTAAAATCTTGTTGCACCTTTAGGTCTGTCTTTTGATGCAAATTAAGCACTGTTAAAATCATGTTAGAATTCATTAAGAATTTTACTTTTACAACTTCCCATAGTAACAGATGGTATTTCATCAATTGAGCCACAAATTCTGCTCCAACACCACACATAAGCATTCATTGAATGTATTACCACTTCTGTATGCATGGTAATATTCAAAACATCTAAACCATAATTCGGCCATGCCAGATGTAGATAAAGTACATGCATTATCTTTCTCTTAGACAGTATTTTCTCTATTTAAACATTGTTTGGACCTTCTGTAACTGACAGTGGTTTGAAAGTATCCTGAACTTTCTACTTCTATATCTCATGGTGTTAAAAATATTTCCCTAGGCTGTGGGGTACGGGCATCTCTGATGCTATTTTTAAAAAATTGCTTTCACACCAGTTTACTGGCTATACAACCTTGCTTTCAAGCTGGTTACAGAGTGATCACTCCGACAACTGTTTACAGAGCCTACTGACTAGTTACAGAGCCTACCGACCAGTTACTGGCTATACAGCCTTGCTTCACCAAAACTGGTTACAGAGTCTACCCACCTAGTCCATTCAACTCTGTGTTGATTCTGAGGCAGGTAGATGTGGAAGTATCCACAAAGAAATTGCTTCAACCAACTGGTTACAGAGTATACTGACCGGGTACCGGCTACACAGCCCTTACTGTACATTGCTTCACTCAAACTGGTTTCAGAGTCTACCAGCCTAGTCCATTCAACTATGTGTTGATTCTGGGGCAGGTAAATGGGAAGTATCTATAAAGAAATTGCTTCAACCAACCGGTTACAAAGTATACTGACCGGGTGTCGGCTACACAGCTTTCATTGGAAAGTTTTCCTCATCCAAGCTGGTTACAGAGCCTACCGACCTAGTCCATTCAACTTGGATTGATTCTAGGGTAGGGGGACAGAAAGTATCTACAAATTCCCTTCAACAGGGGGCTCCAACTGTCTACAGTGACTACTGATCTTGTGCCAGCTACACACTGGTCACAAGAACTTCAGGTCCTCAAGGGTGCCAGAGCCGACCATCCTGGTATCAGCTACACAATTGACTGGCAATTGCTGTCGAGTGGCTTCATGGTTACAGAGGAATCCACTGAACTAGCTGCAGGCCCGCAGGAGATCAAAAAAAAAAAAAAAATTGGAGAAATAAGGGGTTACCTTTGCTCTCTGAAAATGGTTACAGATAAACACAAGCCCACCAGACTGGCAGATAATCAACAATAAAGTAACCTGTCAGCCTGTCCCCTTTAACCTCTGAATACTTGGTTTACAGAGGAGCACCAGCCAACCAGTCCTAGTATGACAGCTGAAGGTCCTTAAGGTGACCAGAGGAAGCTAGTTTTTTTCCCAGCAACTCTGCATTACCTAAGGGCTATCACTAAATTGAATACATTGGATGCATACAGAACTCCTCCTATTAGCCTGGCTACACCCTCCAAGGAAGTGTCCTGAAAAGAACAGGTCTTGCCACATTCTGAAAGCTAAGGTTAGTCAGGAAATGTGGTCTCACTAGAGGGGTCTTGGCCACCCTTATGAGGGACAACAAATTCTTCCAAGGACACTGACCAGTAAGCTATGGTCACTAGAAAGGTTATTTACACCTCAAGACCAGCCAAGGGTCGGTTTGTCGTTTTTAGAACATCAATTACTATCTAGCCCAGTGTGTGCGATACAACTGACCGGGATGCAAGATAGTGTAGTAAAGTTTTCAGTCTTTAATTATAGGACAATTGATTTTCTGCCCAGGCTCACCAATGTCCAAGTGGCTGCTTCAGGTCTGCCTAGACAGGCCAGATTACACCAGTTTGGGAGATATGAGAAGCTCTAGGGGTGGCCCAAAGGTCAGAAGGTATATCCCCGGATAACCGGATGCTGCTAACCGACCATGGCCTCATAGGGTTTCCTCACTTCAAGTCAGCCCAGGCCTGTAAAAATTTTGTTGCTATGAGTTCACTGGATTCTCTAGTAACTTGCCCGCCTACCAAGCGGTAGTTACTCAGCAATTGTCCATTGGATAGATGATTAGCGCAATAAAATTGCAAATTTAATAAGTAAATTAATAAGTTAATACCCTATCCAATGGACACGCAAGACCCTCTCAACCGACCCCGCTGTCAGCTTACTAGGGGTCTAAGAGGTTTAGACAACAAAAAAGATGAACTGACATCACTCTGTCTAGACAGGAAGGAAGTACCATGTGAATGCACACTGCATGACCGGTTCTGCTGGTGGAAACACAGGGTGGCTTTTTCTGTCGTTTGGCGGGGCCGGTCAGCGCCGACCGGATTAGCAGTTGTCCATTGGATAGGGTATTAACTGATAAAATTTAATTTACTTATTAAATTTGCAATTTCTCTATGTTAACATTATTTGGACCTTTACATAACTGACACTGTTTGCTCTGTAAGTCTGTTAATCTTTGTACTGTTTCACTTCTTCTTTATCTCATGGTGTTGAAAACTATTTCCCTGGGCTGTAGGGTATGGGCATCAGTGATGCTATTTTCTTATTATTGCTCCTTGGGCTTTGAATCCTGTTTCACTACCTCCATTATACTGAGCGGGAGATAAACAGAAAACAAAAAAGGTGGAGCAGAAAGTACCCATATTAAAGTTTGTTTCTTGTGGTCTCATGAAAGATCCACTTTCTCTTTGTTGAGAGGAAACCACACAAGTGTCCAGCTTATGTTGAAATTTGATAAATTAATTATTTGGATTAAATGTGATTGGGGGGGCCACGGTGGCAGAGTGGTAGCACTCTCGCCTCCCACCTCTGAGGCCGGGGTTCGATCCCCGCATGGGCTCAAGTGGGAAAGCTGGTAGTTGCTTGCCGTTGGTCGGCAGTTTACAGTACACAACCCTAGCGAACTCTATGTACTGGTTTCCTCTGCCCTTCCAACTACCTGTCGTGATATGACCTGTACAGTGTTGAAAGCGACATTAAACCCCAAATAAACAAATAAATGTGATTGGGAAGGAACACAAGATGTATTTTGTGGTATTTCAGTGGTACAAATAGTATCCCTGAAAAGGTACATTGACAGGGTGTCCTCAGATGTGCTGAATTATGTATTCTTTTGAAGTAACAACTTCTATGACTGACTGTGTCAATAGATTTCAATGACTTTCACAAAGCTCTGCATGGACTGAGATGTGTAGTGTGAATGTCTAAGTGTGTTCATAAGAAGAGGGGAGGGGTATGGTTATATCTTCATTAAATAGGATTTTATTGAAGTGAGTGAACCCATTACATGTCCTGTTTATTCCTAGCCTTGATAATAGAATGTAAGGTGCAGTGAGCGTAATGAAATAAAGCCAAGGAAGCAGTGTTACTGGACTGAGAGTTACCAAAATAATGTGGATACACTTTTCAAGACATTTGTACATATTTATGTAAGTATTGTTTCCGCGGAATTTTGAGGAACATTCATGATGTGGATACCAAACAAAACTGTTTACAGAACAGAAGGTCCATTCAACAGTGTTTTTAATTCTCAAGAAAATGAAGTTCTTTATGTTGCACAATAAAGATCTGTTTATTATATTTTTAAGAATAGTGGCATTTTTGTTGAAATCTATTCTAAATTGAAAAGGAATTTGACCACTTATACAACTGTTATATTACTCAGGTAAGCCTGTATTTACTGACCAAACCTGATTAACTATGTGGGACACATTGACAGCAGTGGAGCCTGAAACCTGTCTAGGTAAACCTTTCACTATTGATCTGTTTGAGTTACAGGGTCATCCCAGGCCTCTCTGCCAAATATACTGCCAGTGTTTATGTTTATGGCAGTTTTTGTAAATATCGTGTCCTGAGTTCTAATGATTCAAAGGTTTATTGGTCCTCTCAGGTAAATACATTAATTGTTTTATTCTCTGTTTTATTCACGGAAATGTTATTACTGATTGTATGTTTGACATGTTTATGTGCCTGTTTTACTTAGTTGTTTGAATTTTTACCACTTGTGCACAATGTATAAAAGATCAAATATGAAACTAACACAAACTGTGAGACAAAAACAGGTGAGTTAGCAAATGGATGCCTTTTTAATAACAATCCCAAGGAATGTTGGATATCTAGGACAATATGTTTTTTGAAGGATTTCATGTCAGTTTGTTTTCAGTACAGAAATCAGGGCAACCAGTGATTCCAAAGTTCATCAGATATGTTGGGAACTGCTTTATATTCTTACCACATTTAATGTGTAATGTAAGTCAAGGATGTGGTGAGAATGAAAGCACTGAGCATCTGTGGACATAGAATGTCAGTTCTTCTTATTATTGTGCTTGTGAGGTCACTAGTGGAGGATACTAGAGGAGGATACCAGTTGAGGATACTAGTGGAGGATACCAGTTGAGGATACTAGTGGAGGATACTAGTGGAGGATACCGGTGGAGGATACTAGAGGAGGATACCAGTGGAGGATACTAGAGGAGGATATTAGAGGAGAATGAAAGCACTGAGCATCTGTGGACATAGAATGTCAGTTCTTCATATTATTGTGCTTGTGAGGTCACTAGTGGAGGATACTAGTGGAGGATACCAGTGGAGGATACTAGAGGAGGATACTAGAGGAGGATATTAGAGGAGAATGAAAGCACTGAGCATCTGTGGACATAGAATGTCAGTTCTTCATATTATTGTGCTTGTGAGGCCACTAGTGGAGGATACTAGTGGAGGATACCAGTGGAGAATACCAGTTGAGGATACTAGTGGAGGATACTAGTGGAGGATACCAGTGGAGGATACTAGTGGAGGATACCGGTGGAGGATACTAGAGGAGGATACCAGTTGAGGATACTAGAGGAGGATACTAGTGGAGGATACCAGTGGAGGATACCAGTTGAGGATACTAGTGGAGGATACCAGTGGAGGATACCAGTGGAGGATACCGGTGGAGGATACCAGTGGAGGATACTGGTGGAGGATATTAGAGGAGAATGAAAGCACTGAGCATCTGTGGACATAGAATGTCAGTTCTTCATATTATTGTGCTTGTGAGGTCACTAGTGGAGGATACTAGTGGAGGATACCAGTGGAGGATACTAGAGGAGGATACTAGAGGAGGATATTAGAGGAGAATGAAAGCACTGAGCATCTGTGGACATAGAATGTCAGTTCTTCATATTATTGTGCCTGTGAGGTCACTAGTGGAGGATACCGGTGGAGGATACTAGAGGAGGATACTAGTGGTGGATACTAGTGGAGGATACCAGTGCAGGATACCGGTGGAGGATACCGGTTGAGGATATTGGTGGAGGATACTAGAGGAGGATACCAGTGGAGGATACTGGTTGAGGATACCAGTGGGGGATACCGGTTGAGGATACCAGTGGAGGATACCGGTGGAGGATACCGGTGGGGGATACCACTGGAGGATACAAGTAGAGGATACCAGTGGTGGATACCAGTGGTGGATACCAGTGGGAGTTACCAGTGAAGATCCTGATCGGACTTTCAACTAGTGGAAGATGCAGTTACAACCATTAAATAATGGATCCAAGTCTCCACTAGTGGAAAGTCTGATCAGGATTTCCACTAATGGATATTCTGACTCCTTTGATTCAGAGTGTTGCTGTGACATTTGGGTAGCTCACAGTGACTGAATGGTTAATGAGCTTGGTAGTTAATCAATGACCTCTCACTTGTGCTTATCCTGGGCTGGAAGTCACTTCCTGGAGACGTGGGAAGCACTGGTTGGATGTGAATCAGTCATGTGACCTGATCTATGTTGTCCTGGGGTGGAAGCCACATCCTGGAGATGTGTGGAAAGCACTGGTTGGATGTGAGTCAGTCATGTGACCTGATCTATGTTGTCCTGGGGTGGAAACCACCTCCTGGAGATGTGTGGGAAGCACTGGCTTCGTGTAACCTCATCTGGTGAAGGGTGGTAAATAATCTAGACAAATTGTGCCTTTCATTATGTGACAGAATCTATAGGTGTAACCTAACTGGGAATAGGAATCAACTATAAAGAAGCTAAAATATTGAACAATAAGCTATCCAATTTAAATCTTGTTTCAATATTTTTCAGTTGATAAAAGGAGATTTTTTTTTTTTTTTTTTTTTTTTAAGATTTCAATAAATATAGATATTTTTCCTTGAACACTTCTCGAAGACATTGATATTGAACTTTCTCTCAAAGGTAAATTTGTGAGCTGCAGTGATTAGATGTTTATTGACCACTCACAAAAAGTATTGAATTCACAAGTATAAGTCTGAAGTGTTCTTCCACTAGTCTATCAGAAATCATATGCAGAGTCAACATTTGACTGTGTGTACAATAACAAAGCATTCTGTACACAGATGTGAGGTCAGTGACATTAGTATCCCAAGCTTCCTTTCACTGGGTAAATAGTGTCTGATATCAGCTGATGAAACAGTCCCTCGCTGTCTTCTGTAATCACCTGGTTTACGTCAAATCTAATCTGATGTCTGAGAATTGGTACAATGAATACTGTCAAATATTTACATGAAATTTTGTAGCAACAAGTTCAGAAGGATTTTTACCCCACAGCCCTTAAGGGCTGTCGGGGTATTGTTTTCACCCATTGTGTCCGGATGGGCGTGCGGCCAGAAAAAAGTTTGTCTGGGCTGTATCTCAGAATCCGTGAGGTGCAGGAAGTTGATACTTGTTAGGGACATTGGTTAGGAGGTGTAGGTGTGCAACATCATGGTCTGACCTTGATTTGACCTTTGACCTTGCCATAGTAACCTTGACCTTTGAAAACTTGTATGGGCCATAACTCGGAAACTGTAAGGTGTAGGAAGTTAATACTTGGTAGGGACATTAGTTGGGAGTTGGAGGTGTGCAATGTCATTATGTGACCTTGATTTGACTTTTGGTTTTACCGTAGTGACCTTGACTTTTAAAATTTTGTCTGGGCAATATCTCTGAAATCATTAAATGTAGGAGGTTGATGCGTGGTAGGGACATTGCTTAGAGGTTGTAGGTATGACACATCATGCTGCAATCTTGATTTGAGCTTTGACCTTGTCATAGTGACCATGAGTTTTAAAATCTTGTCCAGGCTGTTTCTTGGATTCCGTAAGATGAAGAACATTGACTCTAGGTAGGGACATTGGTTAGGTTCTATATCTTATGGTTTTGAAAACTATTTCCCCAGGCTGCGGGGTATGGGTATCTCCGATGCTATTTTATATTTTTATTGTTACAACCTCTGCCATAAGGTTATGTTTTATGTGCATTCATTTCTCTGTCTATCTGTGTTTGTGATTACTCCAAATGTAATGGACAGATCTTTGCAATTAATGCCCTCGTTTTCAGACAGCCTACCCCGTCGCTGTCTCACTTTTTTCTTAGTAACATATCTCCCTAAATATAAGGCCTATCAAAATGATTTTTGCCAGTTATAATTTGTAGACATGGGAAAATTTTTTTTTTTTTGTCACTAACAAATTTGACCATTGACCTTTATCTAGATCACATGACCCAAACAAATTTTTTTCTTGTAATTCCTATTTACCAGATCTTCTCAGAAAGTACAACATACGGATCCACAAAATTTGGCAAGTGCTTCATCACATTAAACCCTAGGTGCCAGTTGAATTTCAGATCAATCACACAATAATTGACAGCTTGAGAGCTGATTGACTATTAATAAAAAACCTGTTAAAATTAACCCTTTTGGCACATATTTTGTATATCAACTTACATTGATGACTTTACACAGGTTTTGAAGTAACTTATTGAACCTGAGATCTGTGTCACTGATAACTACTCGAATGCAAAGTGTCTTGGCAATTATCTTGGCACAGTGTACCAGTCATCTTATCAGAAGTATTGTCATTTAACAGAAACAGCTTTCCTACACATAAAGAATGATAACCAGTCTTTGTTATCAAAGGGTGTGCCTTCTGATCTGGTTTTACTGGATCTCTCTGACACAGTTTTTGACAGCATTTGACACAGTTGACCATGCTACTGCCCAGGGCCTCATCAAACATATGTATGGCTTAACAGGTACTGTCCTAAAATGATTTGCATCATATCTGTTAAATAGGAGTTAGTCTATAAAGATTTGCAGTGCTACATCTGTTCCAAGTACTGTGAAAATACTCTGAAGTACAGAGTACCACAGGGATCAGTTCTGGGTACTATTCTCTTCTCTATATATACACTGCATCTTTAGCAAAGATCATCTCTGACTTTAGCTTACTGAAATACCATTTTATGCAGGTTTCCTTCCACATTATCTTGGATGAATCTGAAAACTAGTTTCAGGCACCTCAAGAAGTGCTTAAGTGAGATTCAACTATGGATAAATTCAAACAGGCTCAAATCAAATCCTGCTAAGATAGAGTTTCTGATGTTTGGAGTGGCAGCTCTGTGATAGAGGCTAGAACCCTAACTCCCAAACCCACACACTTGGCTAGAGGTTTGAGGCTGCTGAATCAGTGCGGAACCTGGGTGTTCTATTCGACTGATTTCTCCTTCAAAGCAAGTGGATGCTGTTCAAAGGTCGTGCTGTTTTTGGACTACAGAGGATTAGACAGTAGTTGTGAAAGAAGGTGGCTATCTCAGCTGCAAATACCTTTGTCAGTAGTAGATTGGACTAATTCACTGTATCAGGGTTTATCTAAAAGTTACCTGAGAAGATTGCAGTATCTGTGTTGGCATGACATGTCACAGGTTCTTACAAGTGGACCCACATCACACCAGTACTGAAATCTCTACATTCACTCCCTGTTAAAGAGAGAATCACTTTCAATACTGCAATCCCCATTTATAAATATTTGGATTCGAGTCTGCCGCAGTACTTCTATGAATACATAAATTATTACACATTCTCTGTCAATACGAGATGTTCTGTTGCTATAGAGAAATACTCGATTGTTCCCACAATGTTGGATTCATAAGTGTAAAACTCCTTTTGATGGATCCTTTGCAGATGACTGAACCAGACTTTGGAACAGCCTTCTACTTGCTGTACAATCTGCCCCACATTGTCATTATTCAGGCATGAGCTTAAGGCCTCACCTCTTTCATGAAGCCTGTCCTTAAGAATTCCTCTCCTGCTTGCACAAACACTTTTGGATGCCAACTGTTCCTCAAATGGACTTATGATTTTGCTTTTATCTTTTATCACACCTTCGAATTTGATATACATAAAAAATAAGCACATTAAAAGTCTGTAAATAATAATAACACAAGACCACTGCCGTGGTGTGTATCTCCCGCCGAGCATTAAAGGGGAGGAAATACCTTTTCCGAGATATTCACAATTTTTCATTTTCCGCTAAAATCCAAGATGACATTTTTCCCCTAGGCACAGAATACTGTTGTACTACCTGTGGGTCAAAAATTTGCTCGAAATCGCTCTGTCTGTTACCATTTGGAAGATATTTTCAATGTTTATTTTCTGGTAAAAATCCAAGATTGAATTTTTTTTTTTTGAAAATTGAATTTTTTTCCCTTTTGCATAGTATACTGATGTACTACCCTGTGGGTAAAAAATTCACTCAAAATCGCTCTATCTCTTACAGTTTTTGAGATATTAAGACTTTTTTCATTTTCCGCAAAAATCAAAGTAGCTATTACTCAGTTAGGTATGGACCTACAGGTCTCAAAATTTGCCATTACACAATACATCAAAAAGTAGGTGAACAACATATTTGACAAAAATCCTTTAAATTCAACAGTTTTGCTGTGATAAGCGATTTACTCAATGGAAAACCATGAAAGTAGCTATTACTCAGTTAGCTATGGACCTACAGCTCTGAAACTTTGCCATGACACAGTACATTAAAAAGTACATGAACAACATATTTGACAAAAATCCTGTAAATTTAATAGTTTTGCTGTTATAAGTGATTTACTCAATGGAGAACCATCAAAGTAGCTATTACTCAGTTAGTTATGGACTTACAGGTCTCAAAATTTGCCATTACACAGTACATAAAAAAGTAGCTAAAGAACATATCTGAGAAAAATCCTTTAAATTCAACAGTTTTGCTGTTGTAAGTGATTTACTCAATGGAGAACCATTAAAGTAGCTATTACTCGGTTAGCTATGGATCTACAGCTCTCAAAATTTGCCATTTCACAGTACATCAAAAAGTAGGTGAAGAACATATTTGACAAAAATCCTTTAAATTCAACAGTTTTGCTGTTAAAGGTGATTTACTCAATGGAAACCCTGAAAGTTACTCAGGTAGCTATGGAGATACAGCTGTGAAAATTTCCCATGACACAGTACATCAAAAAGTAAGTGAACAACATATTTGACAATAATTCTCTAAATTTGATAGTTTTGGAGTTATAGGTGATTTACTCATTGTTGAAATTCAAAGTAGCCATTACTCAGTTAGCTATGGAGATACAGCTGTGAAAATTCGCCACGACATGGTACATCAAGAAGTAGATAAACAACATATGTGACAAAAATCCTCTATATTCAATAGTTTTTGAGTTATAAGTGACTTGCTGAATGGTCCAATGTTAAACTTAGTGTAGCTATTACTCAGCTAGGTATGGTGCTACACCTTGGAAACCTCACCATGATATAGTACATGAAGGAGTTGTTCAACAACATATTTGAGACCAATATTGTAAGTAACAGTTACAAAGATAAAAGCAAGTTACTCATTTTGGTCATTGTTAAAAACAGAAAATAGCTATTACTCACTTAGCTATCAAGATAGACCCCTAAAAATGGTACCATCTTGTAGGCATGGAGAAAGTAGCCGAACAACATATTTTACAGAAATGCTCTAAATGCAGTCGTTTTGGAGTTATGAGCACTTTAACTGAAAGTAGCCACCATTGCTATCACTCGCTTAGCTATGGACCTACGTCTGAAAAATACCAAGCAGGCTATTTTTAGGCTGTATAAAAGTGCGACTACACACTTATGGCAGGCATCTAAATCAACAAAAAAAAAACCCATGGCAGAACACCTGAAAAAAAACCATGGCAGCCATCTTGTTAACACCCGTGGCGGCCATCTTGTTTTTCCGAATCAGCCGAAAAAGATTCCCAGGCAAGTTTTTCCAATGATGAATTTATCCTGCAAATTTGGAAGCTGTAGCTATAATACTTTAAGAGATAGAAAGGCTTTTGTAAAAATGTGACACACGCACATACGGACGGACAGAGGGCATTTTATAATCTCCCGTACCGGGCCTATCGGCCGTCGGGAGATAATAATAAACACTCTGAGTCCTTTCTAGTTGTAATATAGAACTGTGTATATTTTTGAGACTGTAACGTTCAGTCATTTCACAGGAATATTTGTTATTTCTTTGTAACACAATAGTCTGTAAATAAACATAAACATGCCTGTTTTTGTGTTGAAATATTGCTGAGTGAAAACTATTTTCTGAACTTTTCTGAATCTATGGGCATGTTGTATGTATTGTCTGAATCCATGTCAAAACAGCTGCATGTTGTATGGCCTGTGTGACTGTATCTTTTCACCATTAAATACACTAAGATTGTGTATGCCTGGTTGAATGTTTTTTGTAAATAATAATATTCTATTTCTTTTTTTTCAGGTGAATCGTACATCAGCTATAAGTGACAAGTAATTCCAAGGTTTGAAGAAGTGTGAGGAGAGTTGTGAGGCCTGTACTACACACTGGTAAGAGCTCCAGTACTTTCAGCATGCTTCTGTTTTATTACTTTATACTGTTTTGTTTTTTTCTGAATATAGCAATGAAATTGTGGCTTTTGAATTTGTCAAATGAAGTTTGTTATTTTACTTGTTTAGTTCTCCAGATGAGAGCTATTGAAGTATTTTGCTGGGATGTAAATTTATTTAACATTGCTTTCCACAGGCCATATTATGATCGGTGGTATTTGTATTAGCAAAGGTTGATGTGACATAATGGAGTGTGAGTCAGGTTCTGCATTGTTTAGTGAAGTACCTGATATCTGACAGCAGGTTTCCTGGACTGTGGTTCAGATCGGGATTCTACGGATCTGAGTTAAATGAAAAGAGTCTATACATTCAAATAAAAGGAAAAACAGTATCACATGACTGTGGGAGTGCAGTGCCCCGACATCTGTTACACAAAAGTTTAACACACAGCATACATCACACCTCAATATATTTCATTGATTTGATGTGCCTTCAATCGGGTGGTTGATGTCATCGCAACCCCTGAATGTACCACAGAGTTTGACCACAAAAGTGACAAGGTCCTTAGTGGCCTAGCAGTTAGCAAGTTTGGCATCTGACCACAGGCCGTGACCTGTGTGTGGGTTCTAACAAGCAGGGAATGCTGAGGGCATGTGACAACAAGACTCTGGTTGTTGAACGTGACATAAAACCCTAACTAAAAGCTGCAGCCTGACAAGTATGGCTTCTGTTTGTGTGTTGAGTCAGGTGGTTGTCATGGTGTTCAGTGATGGAGGTGCTGGGTTTGAGAACAAGGCATACAGTCATGACTCTGAAGACTCGGGCATCAGTGCAGGCAGTCCACACAAAGAGCAGGTAAAACGTTAAGGCTAATATCAGCTGACTTTGATATGTGTAGAACATCCAACAGACAATCTCATAGACATTAAGAAAACCTCACTATGCTCGCAGATTGTAAGATGGTTAAGTATCTATTGAATGAGCTTGTCATGAATGTTATTGTAAACATGAAATCATTCTGACCAATCACAAGTGTGATTGTATCGATCAAGTAAACAATGTCATTGTAGGTTAAACAGATATCATCAGCATATGTCTCACTGCCTCTCTCTGATTGTATGGATCAGTTAGACTCGTCGTGGCAAATAATTGGAAGATCTTACATGATCAGACTTCAGAAGTATCACTACCATTTAATTTCTAACATCTAAGACACATAGAACAGAAACCTAAATTGCATGGTGACCTCTGTAACATTTAATATCTACTTGCTAATGGCTTTGAATCTGATCTATTCGGGTATGAGTTAGTGTTATTATCCAGCTTTTGTCTTGGGTTTTCAATATTTTGTCATGGTAACCGTCCATGACATTCCTCTGTCCTTGACCACCAGTCAGTGGGACATGGTACAGTTAGTGGTTTGTGATGTACAGTACGGATGTAGTCTCTCAGGCTACTGAAGCAATGAAACTGAAATATGCTCTAAATCTCATTTCTCCCACAGCCCTTAAGGGCTGTCGGGGTATTGTTTTCACCCATGGTGTCCGGATGGGCATTCAGGCTGGCGGTCAGACTGGCGTGCGGCGGGAAAAAGTTTGTCCAGGCTGTATCTCAGAAACCGTAAGGTGTAGGAAGTTGATACCTGGTAGGGACATTGGTTAGGGGGTGTAGGTGTGCAACGTCATGGTGTGACCTTGATTTTACCTTTGACCTTGCCACAGTGACCTTGAGTTTGAAAATCTTGTCTGGACTATCTCTCGGCAACCGTAAGGTGTAAGAAGTTGATACTTGGTAGGACATTAGTTAGGGATTGTAGGTGTGCAACGTCATGGTGTGACCTTGATCTGACCTTTGACCTTGCCGTAGTGACCTTGACCTATAAAATCTTGTCTGGGCAAAATCTTGGAAACTGTAAGGTGTAGGAAGTTGATGCGTGGTAGGGACATTGGTTAGGGGGTGTAGGTGTGCAACGTCATGGTGTGACCTTGATTTGACCTTTGACCTTGTCATAGTGACCATGAGTTTTAAAATCTTGTCTGGGTTATTTCTTTGATTCTATAAGGTGTAGAAGGTTGACACTTGGTAAGGACATTGGTTAGAGGGTGTAGGTGTGCATCATGGTGTGACCTTTAACTTTGGCTCTGCCAAAGTGTATTCACCCGCCATATTTGACAAAGATATATGGATTGCTGCAACTGATTGTTATATGCACTTTTATATAATTGTGCTTTTTCCATTGACAGCTATTCTCCAATTAATAAATTTTACACTTCTTAATTTTTACTTACTAATTAATGCTGTCAACTAGCTATTGAATTGTCTTGTTTTTATTCTTTATCTTTACATACAGTTTCTTCTCTTTGATGTTATTTTCTCTACTTAAGCATTATTTGGAGCTTTATATAAGTGACACTGTGCTGAAAGTGTCATAGTCTTTGTGCTGTTTCTCATTGTGTTGAAATTATTTCCCCAGGCTGTGGGGTACGGGCATCTCTGATGCATTTTTGCCTTCTGGTTTACCTTATCAAAACCCTGCAATGGTCACTCTGGGGCGAACTTTGCTGTTACACCAGTGGTACTACTGTTGTTTACAGGACAGTTCTGGTGTGAGGGGGGCAGTGATCTTACAACCTGCAGATCTACAGAGTGATGGGACAAGTAGACAGGTGAGATATATATCAAAACAACTGAACACATCAAGTCAACATATTCATACTCTCTTATCGCATCCTGTGGTAGTACTGAAGTTATTTGAGATAAAGTAATTACTGAAATTACTTGAGATTGTTACTGATATTACTTGAGATGATTACCATGATTACTTAAGATTATTACAGATATTACTTGAGAGTATTATGTTACTGTAGTTACTTGAGATTATTACTTAAATTATTTGTTGCTGTTAAAAGTACCTGGATAAGGTATCTGGATTTTTATAATTACCTACATGTATTCACCTCAATATACACTTTTGCAAAATCATCTGCATATTTATACAATCAGATATTCTCGTGAGAAAATTGAACTATGAATTTACTTTCTGTAAGCTTGAATATTGTGGAAGTTCCATATTTAATTTCAAGACGAAAGGCCGTATTGTTTAATAATACTTTGCTAAGGTCACCTTAGATCCAAGTTAGGAATGGTTTTCTACTTACCAAAGTATTACTTAGATTTTGTATTCTTCAACCTCTACTTTGTTAAGTACTACTTAGATTCTAATTTAGGAAAACTCGGTATAGTTTGCATTGTAACTGTAAACTTGGATACCAGTATGTCTAAGTTAGGATAAGCCTTATTCCACAACAATTCTTCCATAAGGTGTCCTTTATTTTTACTGTCCTTTATTTTTTCGTCTGCTCTGTCAAAAAATGGTGAAAAAGCTCATTTTCTTGAGGGGAATGCTGTTCTTAAGATTGCATCATAATTTAATATCAGTAAAACACAAGACTCCCTCCATTACATATTTTAAAAACATTCTATCATCTAAGGTACCTCTATTTACCTGCATGTTTACATCTATAGTACAGGTCCATGGCCGGTATCACAGAAGGACTTAACTCAGACTTAGACTTTAAATCAGAGACTGGAAGACTTTTGTCTTAAACTCAGGCTAAGTCTGTGGTCTTAGAGGGTTTCCCAAAGCTGCTAAGTCTGAGTTTTGGAGTGAGAATCTATCTGGTAGTGGGCTTAACTTTTGTAAACAAAGGCTTAAACATGGCTGGCACAAATTTTGGTCACTTCAAAATTTGAAATGCCTAAAAATGATTAACAAATAATTATATAGACAGGACACCTCCCAAAAGAAGTGTTTGGACAGTTTATTGTGGTTACAGGGTTTTCCATTGAATACAACATTTTAAAATGATAAACTTAGTTAAGCAAAGTATATTTGTAACAAGTAAAAATATTTCACCAGAAATAAAGGGTCACATGACATAGAAAGGGTCACATGACATAGAAAGGGTCACATGACATAGAAAGGGTCACATAACATAGAAAGGGTCACATGACATAGAAAGGGTCACATGACATAGAAAACCACTGCAGTTATTTGATAAGCTGAGGTCTTTCTTGGTATGATCTGGCAATGTTATTGGACTTTGGATTATTCACATTGTTTTTGTTCCTTTCTGCCTTAGAGTCTGTCAGTTGGTGGAGATTAAGCACTATAAAAGTCCACATTAGATTAGTTAAGCACTGTCTTAGCAGAGTCACCTTTATGAAATCCAGTTAAGTCCCTAGACTTAGTTGAGAAAAAAGGCTCAAATTAATTCCATTGATTAACCCAAGTACAGGCTGTGTTGAGAGCCTTTGTAACACCAGCCCTGAAGTCAGTGGAGGGGATGTACATGATTTACTCAGTGGGAACTTCTCAACCCCTCCTCTTGTGGTGTATGTTTGTTCCTGTGTTTTTTCACATATATTACAGGACCTGGTCTCATCCAGTGCAGAGGATATAGATGATTGACCCTATAAATATGGGCCTCTCAAACCTTCCTATAGTAGTGTATGTGTTACCTGTATATTTTAGCTGTATTACAGGACCTGGTCTCATTTAGTGGAGAGGATAAGATGATTTGCCCTGTAAATGGGGACCTCTCAAACTTTCCTACAGTACTGTGTTATCTGTATGTTTTACTGCTATTACAGGACCTGGGGCCGGATTCACAAAAGGTCTCAAGTCTTAGCCAAATCTCACTTGAGATTTTGCTCAAATCTGAGGTTTTTGTCTCAGCTGAGATTCTGCTTAAGGTGAGATTCACGAAAGGAATCTCAGCTGAGACCAAAATCTCAGTCAAGTTTTGAGTCTGGACCAATCAAAACTGGTGTAACATTTTGTTGAGATTAGTGGAAAGTATACACGTTTATATTTTACCACTCTACCATATATACTCACATTTTAGAATATTTTCAATCAAGCAAAACGTTGTCTTTTTATTATAATTTGTACTGACATTCAAAAGAACTGATTATAACAGCAAAACAAGCCACTCATGTAAACTTGTAATGTAAATGTTTACTGTTGTTTTTGTACAAACTCTTAATATATGTCACAGTGGAAACTCCAATCCAGTGCCATTTCTAATTCCCGTAGTGCTGCTTCCAATTGGAACTACCACTAGTTGTACTTCTAATTGGAAGCAGCACTAGGGGAGTTAGAAATAGCACTAGTGGTAGTTCCAATTGGAACTACCACTAGGGGAATTAGAAATGGCACTAAATCTTTGAAAGGTATAATTTCTAAAATCATCAAATCAACATTATTAAGACAACACTAATTTATAATCTGAATTATGTTTTGGCAAATGTTGTATCTAAATTCCCACTAAAAATCCACTGGCACCCTTATCCTTCATTATGTTAAGTGCTGAACTGTCAATTGGAATTACCTCATTTTGTCCCTTTAATGTGGTATCTGCACAATTACCAGCTCTCACCAGAGTAGCAATTTATTATTTGAAAATCCACTGACTTCCTTATACTTTATAATGTTAGGTGCTCAACTACCAATTGCAATAACCCCATTTTGTCCCTTTAATTGTGGTACCTGCTCTCACCAGAGCAGCAATTTCCTTTATTCTTCTAGCTTATAATTGTGCAGGTAATCCATGCCATCATTTGATCTATCTTTCTTTAGAACACATAAAAGGGGGCCATTATTTGATATAAAACTGTGATATAAAACATTAAAACTTGTGAACAGACCCCATATTGTGTATTGTATGTATTGTCATTTACTGTATGTAAATACTGTATGTATTGTCATTTATTGAATGTAAATAAACAGTTTGTGATCAATGATGAACTTCTTCTTGAGAAATCAAATCAAGAATCAGGGCCATTTCTAATTCCCCTAGTGGTAGTTCCAATTGGAGCTACCACTAGTGCCATTTCTAATTCCCCTAGTGGTAGTTCCAATTGGAACTACCCCTTGTGCTACTTCTAATTGTTGTTTATCAGCAAAGGATTAGATATGGCACTAGTGCTACTTCCAATTGGAACTACCACTAGGGGAATTAGAAATGGCACTGGATTGGAGTTTCCACTGTGACATATATATTCATATTTTGTGTTACAAGTTAAATAATATGTCATACTTCACTATTTTCATTTTGTTTTGTGACTTTTTATTACATATACTCTATTTTATGAAAACTTAAGTCACCCCCTAGGCAGTCTTAGATTTGAGACCAAATATGAGAAAATTCTTAGCCTGAGACCTTTTGTAAATCCCAGGTGGGCAAAAGGTCTCAAATCTGTGTTAGAAAAATGTTAGATTTGAGACCAAAATCTCAGATTTGAGACTTGAGACCTTTCATGAATCAGGCCCCTGGTCTCATCCAGTGGAGAGGATGTAGATTTACCCTGTAAATAAGGACCCTTCAAACCCTGCTATAGTAGTGTATGCAATAGCTGTATGTTTTACATGTATTACAGGACCTGGTGCCATCCAGTGGGGAGGATGCAGATGATTTACCCTGTAAATGGGGGCCTTTCAAACCCTCCTGTTGTAATGTGTTCAGGAACCCCAAAGTGGTTCTATTCTTCCTGTGCTGTGCTTCCTGTGTGCAGGTCAGTTCAAAGATAAAGTAATGCTATTAATACCAAGTCTCTGACTGAGTCTCACTGAGTCAATGCCTGTTACTGACTCTTACTGACTCACAGCCTGTTACTTAAGACACCAACTGTTACTGAATCCCTGACTGTTACTTAGTCACTGACCTTCACCGAGTCACTGTTACTGAGTCACTGACTGTTATTCAGTCAGCGACTCACTGAGTCACTGACCATTACTGAGTTGTTGACTGTTACTCAGTCACTGAGTCACTGACTGACTCATTGACTGTTACGGAAATACTTAGTCACTGGTTGACTGCCCATATATTCTCATCTCAGTATTTGTCCATATTTTTGATGGGAGCATCAGTATCTCTACTGGGTTAAAGCCTGCCTCCTCTGTTTCTACTTTTGTATATTTTAATCCATGTACTTTCTCTGTGTGCTGTAGTGAATGACCTTGTGAGCATCTTATCTTTAGTTATCCGCTTATCTTTCAGCATTTCTCATCGTGTACCTCTCACCAGCATGTTTTGAACTGTATATTTTGACATGGATGCTTTGACCCCTGTGTTTTAATGTTTTGACTTCTGTGGTTTGACCTCTACCTTTAAATTTGTGGTTTGACCTCTGTGTTGCAACCTATGTATTTTGACGTATGTATTTTGTCCTCTGCTTTCAGGGTATGGTAGTCAATGGATTTGTGAGTGTCATCATCTCCAGTGTGGAGCGACGTTTCTCACTGCGTAGCTCTGACAGCGGCCTTATTGCCAGTAGTTATGACATCGCGTCCACTATCTGCCTCATTCCTGTCACTTATTTTGGGGGTATTGGCAGTAAGCCCCGGTGGTTGGGGTTGGGCATTGTACTGATGGGGGTGGGTTCGTTTGTGTTTGCAATCCCACATTACACAACATGTCTCTATATGTATGAGCAGCCATCTCAGGACTACTGCGCTGCAGACACGGGTAGCGGGCAGAATATGACGGACATGACGGGAGATGAATGCATGGAGAACAGTGATACCCTCAACAATTACAGGTGGGTATGAGTAGTGTACTGTCACCTGGGTCTCACTGCTCGTACTACTTAATTAGCATCTTTTTTAAATCTCTTAGTATTTCAATTTTCACCACTTTCTGCAGAGAGATTTTGGCACTGGGTTATTTGTGTACCCTTCCACTTTTCCTGCATTGTTTATTATAAGTCTAATGTTAGTCAATATTTCTGCCTGTATTCTGTAGATACGTGTTAATCCTGGGTCAACTGTTGCACGGCGCTGGGGCTGCTCCGCTTTACACCTTGGGTGTTACTTTTCTGGATGAAAATGTCAAACAGCAGTGGTCCTCAGTATACGTGGGTAAGTGGTAACATGTCAGTGGTCCTCAGTATACGTGGGTAAGTGATAACATGTCAGTGGTCCTCAGTATACATGGGTAAGTGATAACATGTCAGTGGTCCTCAGTATACATGGGTAAGTGATAACATGTCAGTGGTCTTCAGTATACATGGGCAAGTGGTAACATGTCAGTGGTCATCAGTATACATGGGTAAGTGATAACATGTCAGTGGTTCTCAGTATACATGGGTAAGTGATAACATGTCAGTGGTCCTCAGTATACATGGGTAAGTGGTAACATGTCAATGGTCATCAGTATACATGGGTAAGTGATAACATGTCAGTGGTCTTCAGTATACATGGGTAAGTGGTAACATGTCAGTGGTCTTCAGTATACATGGGTAAGTGGTAACATGTCAGTGGTCCTCAGTATACGTGGGTAAGTGGTAACATGTCAGTGGTCCTCAGTATACATGGGTAAGTGGTAACATGTCAGTGGTCATCAGTATACGTGGGTAAGTGGTAACATATCAGTGGTCTTCAGTATACATGGGTAAGTGGTAACATGTCAGTGGTCTTCAGTACACTTGGGTAAGTGGTAAAATGTCAGTGATCTTCAGTACACTTGGGTAAGTGGTAACATGTCAGTGGTCTTCAGTACACTTGGGTAAGTGGTAAAATGTCAGTGATCTTCAGTACACTTGGGTAAGTGGTAACATGTCAGTGGTCTTCAGTATACATGGGACTGGTTCTTGGTGTGCGTATGAATGGCAACTGGAAATTTATGAGAACTAGTTTTTGTGGAAGATCAATGTTGTGAACAATTTCATGTATATTACCTTGATGATGAGTATGTACGTGGATATTTGTGATGAGTTCGGGGTTTTACTTTTACTCTGCTGAATAATATGAATTTTAATTCCGCAAAATACACCCATGTTTACAGTGTTCAGGAAGAAATCACATAAATAATTCTGCCACTTTTATATTTTCATCAATATGACATACTTTTTTTGTGGATTTTGCTGCATGTGATTACCAGTAGATGCTTTTGTAGTGAAAACCCAGCAGAACAAGCTAAAACTAGTCTGTACTAATAAGAACATATATGTTTTATGAACTAACAGATGTGTTGTTATGTTTATTGTTTTAAAGCTTACATCGTGTTTCGTTACAGATATTAAAAAAATCTAACTATTTTTATTGAAGCAATAATTGTGCACTCTATATGAGATTTGAACTGTAACAAATCGATGGATTTGCTGTGTAGGCCTATCCAGCAATATTCAATAACATATCATGGTATTTTAATATTGATACAGAACACCATCACAGGCCTAAGCAAACTGTGAAGGAGCAGAAAACTTAGTGACTTGAGCCTCAGTTAGGTACAAAACATAAGCTTTGTTTACAATGTGTGGATGTGTTCATTGAATCCTTACCTTAGGTAGATAAAGCTTGTCTGTTTGGGTAATCACTAGATCCTCATCAGTAATACCATTTTGTCTTGGATTCTAAGCTAAGCCAAAACTTAGGTACAAAGCTCTTAGACTTTTGTCCCAGAGAGACAACCTGATGTTGTACTTTGAAGGGAGGAGACATTGGACTTGTCAGGCTTCTAGTTTAACTGTATACTGAAATATCATGTGTACTGTAGCTGTAGATTTTAGTGGAATCTGTCCACTGACGACCCAGTGTACTGCTAGGAGTGTAGGTCTGCATGTCACCCCCAGTAGCTGCATGTTCCTCTCACCCTGCATGTGTTTTCAGGTATTTTCTACATGATGTCTATCGCAGGCCCCGCCATTGGCTACCTCCTGGGTGGATACTTCCTCACCTTCTACACAGACTTTGATAGCATCGACACAAGCCTGTGAGTGTCTGTGTGTGTGTCTGTGTGTGTGTATGTTTACATGTCCAACTTGCTGTATGTGATCACTGGAGATTGTGGTTAAATAGCAAATCAAAGAAAGTTTATTTTATAAAATCATTTTTGTCAGTTATTACCCCACAGCCCTTAAGGGGTATTGTTTTCACCCATGGTGTCTGGATGGGCGGGCGGGCGGGCTATATCTCGGAAACTGTAAGGTGTAGGAAGTTGATACTTGGTAGGGACATTGGTTAGGGGGTGTAGTTGTGCAACGTCATAGTCTGACCTTGATTTGACCTTTGACCTTGCCGTAGTGACCTTGACCTATAAAATCTTGTCTGGGCTATATCTCGGAAACTGTAAGGTGTAGGAAGTTGATACTTGGTAGGGATATTGGTTAGGGGGTGTAGGTGTGCAACGTCATGGTCTGACCTTGATTTGACCTTTGACTTTGCCGTAGTGACCTTGACCTATAAAATGTTGTCTGGGCTATATCTCGGAAACTGTAAGGCTTGGGAAGTTGATATTTGGTAGGGACATTGGTTAGGGGGTGTAGGTGTGCAACGTCATGGTGTGACCTTGATTTGACCTTTGACCTTGCCGTAGTGACCTTGACCTATAAAATGTTGTCCGGGCTATATCTCAGAAACTGTAAGGTGTAGGAAGTTGATACGTGGTAAGGATATTGGTTAGCGGGTGTAGGTGTGCAACGTCATGGTGTGACCTTGATTTGACCTTTGACCTTGCCGTAGTGGCCTTGACCTATAAAATCTTGTCCAGGCTATATCTCAGAAACCGTAAGGTGTAGGAAGTTGATATTTGGTAGGGATATTGATTAGGGGGTGTAGGTGTGCAACGTCATTGTCTGATCTTGATTTGACCTTTTACCTTGCCGTAGTGACCTTGACCTATAAGATATTGTCCGGGCTTTATCTCGGAAACTGTTAGGTGCAGGAAGTTGATATTTGGTAGAGACATTGGCTAGGGGGTGTAGGTGTGCAGCATCATGGTGTGACCTTGATTTGACCTTTGACCTTGCCATAGTGACCTTGACCTATAAAATCGTCAGGGCTGTATCTCGGAAACCGTAAGGTGTAGGAAGTTGATACTTGGTAGGGACATTGGTTATTGGCTATAGGTGTGTATTATCATGGTGTGACCTTAATTTGACCTTTTACCTTGCCGTAGCGACCTTGACCTTTAAAATCTTGTTGCACCTTTGGGTCTGTCTTTTGATGCAGATTAAGCAAAAGTCATATTAGAATTTATTAAGAATTTTACTTTCATAACTTCCCATTGTAAGAGATAGAATTTCATCAAGTGAGCCGCAGATTTTACTCCAACATCACACATAAGCATTCATTAAATGTGTTACCACTTCTGTATGCATGGTAATATTCAAACCATCTAAACCATAATTCGGAAATGCAGATGTATATAAAGAGTGTTGAATTTTAGTTTACTGATTAATGCTGTCATCTTGTCATTGAATTATCTTGTTTTAATACTTCATCTTTATACGCATTATCTTTCTTTTAAACATTATTTCTCCATTTAAACATTGTTTGGACCTTTATATAACTGACAGTGCTCTGAAAGTATCCTGAAGTTTGTACTGGTACAGTACTTCTATATCTCATGGTGTTGAAAATATTTCCCAAGGCTGTGGGGTATGGGCATCTCTGATGCTATTTTTGTATTTTAACAACAGTGTTCTTTTGTGATGTGTTAAAGCTAGGAATGGGTCGGTAGGTCCGGTATCTCGGTGTCAAGAGCATTTTACTGAAATACCGTGATGAGATTTTAGAACCGCCACTTCACTTGTCAGCACATATAATGGAAGAAAGAGTTAAAATATTAGAAACATACCCAGAATCTGAAGAAATTATAAGTTTTTCTCCCCAATTTTCAGGCATTTGCAGACTTTATACAGTACTATCGATTACGTTGAGCAGAACTGCCATGTTTAGGTTACGACAATTTATAACCTCAATTTCGCTTGTCAGCTTATATAACTGAAGGAAAACTTAAAATATTGGGAACAAACAAGAAATCTGAAGAAATTATAAGCTTTTATCTCGTATTTCGCGCATTTGATCACTTTTATTGTGATGTGAAGAGGAAACGTTCATGTTTGTTTGGGGTTTACTAAAACGCGGAATTCCGGAATCGGTACGGTTTTGCATTGGCGACCTCCCGATGTACATATTTTTCATACCGACCCATCCCTAGGTAAAGCTGTGAAATGATTGGCTGTTTACTGCATGTTTCCACCTGTCTGACAAAGGATATATATAATGTCCTGTTTACTGCTTCTTTCACCCTCTCTGACAAAGGATATATGCACTGTCCTGTTTACTGCATGTTTCCACCTGTCTGACAAAGGATACATGTGTACGGCCCTGTTTAGTGTGTTCATTGCAGTTACTGTTATTAAATGTTGCTGGTGAACAAATACATTGCACATCATTGTTGTGTTTTGTCTGTTTAATTATTTAAGTGTAACATGTAGAACAGAAATGACAGCCAGAGTATTGATCCATTAAAGTATAAAAATACCAGTCAAAACATGTTGAATGAAACTTTTAAAAGTCTTTCTTACAGTCACAGTAGATCAGATCAGTGTTATCTTTCCCACCAATTCTTTGGCCATTCCTCCTCATCTCAGATATTGTGAAAACTTTGCTGAAACAGGTGATACTGTATTTATGTATCTTGAAATCCAGACAGGATTTGATTGGGTTTCATAGGGTGCCACATTTTTGATGATCCATGTTTTTAACCCTGAGCCACAAGTGAGATAATCTCAGTATGTCTTTTCTGGTCCTCTCATCTGACAGGAAGGACTCTTTACATACTGATCAGTACAAGTTCCTGGGTCTCTGTGCATGTTCAGTGTTGTTCTAACAACTCACTGGGTAGTATTTGCAAAACCTTGTATTGGGCCGTTATACATGTAACATATCCCCATGCAGTGATGCTTGCTTTGCATGATATATTTTTAATGGTGACAAATATCGATATTTCAGTTTCTTGTTTACTGGTGGTACAAAGGAGTAAACAGCTTCACATTGTGAAAACGTCTTCACTTTACTGACTTACTTGTTTTCTTATACAATAAAAAAAACTTTAAAGTTGGGTAAACTATCTCAAATTATGACTTTATATGAGGTGAAAAAATGGAGTTTATTGGCGTCAGTATATCATATATCTCACACAGACAATCTGTAGTTTAAAATATGGCTCACGCCTGTGGACCTCTATGTTTGATCAAACAAATGACAAGGGATTGTAAGAATGTAGTCACAGGTTCCTGAAAATGGTTATTGGTTTTTAGAAATGATTCTACTTGGCAGTTGAGTGTCACACATTGTGCTCTTTACTCACTGTATTTCAGTCTGACCATCACACCCGACAGCGTGTCGTGGGTCGGTGCCTGGTGGTTTGGTTTTCTGATTGGTGGAGCTCTGGCTGTGATTATTGGCGTCATCCTGCTGGGATTCCCCAGAGATCTACCAGGTGGGTGATGATGTCATAGCGTGACTATGTTGACGTGTTGAAATGAGGTTGTGTGCTGAGTGTCTTTGAAGCACACGGAAGATACAAGTTGGTTTTAAAGCCTTTTCTTGTTTCAGGGTCGGCCAAGCTGCATGCTGAGCATATATCTTAAGCACACAGAAGATACAAGTTGTTTTTAAAGCCTTTTCTTGTTTCAGGGACAGCCAAGCTGTGTGCTGAGCATGTATCTTAAGCACACAGAAGATACAAGTTGTTTTTAAATCCTTGTCTTTCTTTCAGGGTCGGCCAAGCTGCGTGCCGAACGTGTATCTGAAGCACATGGAGGGGAGAAGGGAGTGAGTCCTAAAAAGTCTGGGTTTGGCAGTCTCAAAGACTTCCCCAAGTCTCTAAAACTTCTGTTGACCAATCCAACCTTCATCTTTCTCAACCTAGGTGGAGCAACTGAGGGTAGGTGTTATACAAACCACTGAACTAAGCATTCCTTGAAAAGGGTTCTTATTTCCTTTTGGTTATGTTTTTCTCATACCTGTTGCCACCACCCCTACCAGATTATGGCCTCCCTTGAATATCCCCTATAGTAGTGGGCGCTTTATATTTGGTACTCTTATACCTTAAGCATGGAAAAATATTTCCACATACTTATATTTGACCTTTCTCAAGGTTACATGATCAAATATAAGTTTTTTTGGGGGGGTACACCTGTTCATCACCACTACTCAGTAAAACCTATTTACTACAGTAGGGTATAACTTTACATACACGTTAGCTCTATCAATATGTTCAACTGATCAGATTTGAGGAGTGATTTTGACCAAAATTCGTCCCACTCCTATCAATCTCTTTATCTGTTGCATTTAGACACTTAACACATATTGGGAGGTTACAGGAAACCATATCTGCAAGGGGTCTAAAAAGCTGGTCAGATTTACCCCCTGCTGCCCCACACAACACCTTATGGCCCATAAGTTATGGATCAAACTGGGGTGATAAAATCACAGATTTTCTGTTTTTGGCTTATACATTACGAGGTCTGACTAAACCATATGCTGGAAGTAGTATAGGGATCGAGACCCATGTTGAGGATCGATATCGAATGAAAATTTAGGGTTATGGATCGATCGATATTTCAATATCGGGACCGTTAACATAAGCCGTGGGCGATAATACAGGTTCTTTGAAAACGTGCACATATAAATTCACGAAAATATCTCCACTACTTATGCATCAAAAATATATTTCTGCAATATAAAATTAAATAAAATGAACAAAACGTACGTACATTAAACAAGAGTTTTCTTGCTTTCCTGTGCACTAGCTGTCAGGTTTTGTATCCCTTCCGTGAAACAGGAAGTAGGTCACTGGCAATGTAAACAAAGATGGCGCCAGACTTGACCCCATTTTGTTTCAGTTGTAAATGTGCCTTTTAAAGATTTTATACAATAAATATGCATTTAAGCAGTAAAATTGCCATTTTTTTTATAATTTTTGTGTTTGTTGTATGTTATTAACGCTCGACGATAGGAGAGGGTTATTGTAATCAGTTTGTTTCTGTCTGTCTGTCTGTCTGTGCACCGTTTTGCCCTTATAGCTCAAAAATTATGGCATCAATCTCTCTCAAATTTGGTGGGCAGGTATTTCATGGGGTACAGACGGATTCTTCCAAATTTGGTGTAATTTGTTTAAAAATTAAAGTCAGGAGAGAGTTTTTCTTATTTTTAATTGGAAATACACAATGAAACTGCTTCTCTTCATCACATACATAAAAAATCAATACTTTGCTTTCTGATGTCATTATACTTAATGATGTCACAATGCAATTCTCATTGTGAGGTCACAAACCTAGCTTGTGATACTTGCTGTCTTTAAGTAAAAATATTTCTTCTCATTTTATGTCTTGCAATTGACACAAAGATAATAAAGAGGGGGGTGGTATATTCATCATTTTTATTAATTATTATTTCTGTTTTTATTTTCTCTTTTTTTCTTTCAATTCCTGGACAGTCCATCACAAAAGTCATTTTCACCAAGAAGTGACTTTTAAGCTATATTTTACCTCCACCAGCAGTTTATGTTTTTGGGTGCAAATTGTTTGTCTATTTGTCTGTCTGTCTGTCTGTTTTTTTGTTGTTTAGATTACTCAAGAATTAATGAACAGATCTTTATTAAAAAAATTTTGTGGGTAGAAACTGGCCAAAGGAAGAAGTTACTAAAAGAAAGATCTGGATCTTATTTTGGATACAAAAATTCAAGAATTTTCAGAGGTCCCATTTCAATGTATTTTGAATGAATTTGGCTTTCTACTTGATATTTCTTCGAAAATTAATTTACATGCTTGGTTTTATTTTATTGTCTTCCTTACAATACTTTATATCACTTTAGAGACTGGTCACATGGAGTCGAGCGTTTTGCTCTCTCTGAGTGCATCTTGTTTCGATATTGAAATGCTGGTATAGTGTGTGTCGATATCGGCAGTTCTGTGGGATGATCGATCGATATTGAAAGATCGAGCATCAATCCCTATACTAGCTGGAAGTCTAGAAATCCAGTCTGATTTACACTCTACATCTCCCTCCCCCATCGGTTGAAAAGGGGTTGTCTAATCACAGATTCTGTATTTAAAGCTTATGTCTCCTTTAGAACTGCTTTTAGAACTTTACAGTGTATGAGTAGGTAATGGGAAACACATGCAGGGAGTCGAGGCAACAGGGCAGATTTACAACTGCTAGATTTTCTGTGGTTTGGCTTATATCTCCTTTATTATTGTTTTGGAGTTTTATACTGTATAAGTAGAGTATAGGAAACAGGGACCGATCCAGCCTTTAAGTATGGTGGGGGTTCGTATCAGAGTTACTGTACTTACGACATCCGACGGCCAATTTGCGACTGCAGATTTTTCCCAACCTTCTCAATATTTTGTAAACATAGATCTAAATTCACTTGTCATCTGATTTTTTGGGTCCCAGACCGAAAAAATCGTTTCGCAAATCGGGCGTCAGATGTCGTAAGCCACATACATGCATACGTACACTAAGGTGGGGGTTCACATTAGACATACCATAACTAAGGGGGTCGGGGGGCACCCCCCCCCCCCTGGGAAAAAAGTTAATTTTTGGTAAAATTATAGTGTATTTCATGTAAATTTAACACCACTCTCAAGAAATAATTTTGTACTAGTGGTAAACCATAAACAAGAGTCCAGAAAGTCTGTCAGATTTAAAGGTTGAGATTCCCTTCCTTTAAAATTTAACACAGTGACTTTCTATGTTTTATATTTATTGGAACACTGCTTTTGTCTTCAAATAGCCTTTTCCATATACTTGTCACTTTTGTAATGTTTGACAGTGCTAATTAATATTGACCATTTTGCAAATTATTCCCATTCTTAAAAGCCCAGATATCTGAATAATTATACGCGTGTTTTCTGTATTAGTATGCTTCCAATGCAAAGCCTTTCTAGTTGCAATAGTTCAGATTACCACAGCTCTAAGTGTTCTGATTGTCATTACAGTACAGAACTGAGGCTTGTCTTTTCAGCGTTTGTTGTTGCGGGTTTTACCACCTTCATCCCCAAGTACCTGGAGTTTCAGTATGGTGTATCCGCTTCCCTGGCTGCACTTATCGTTGGTAAGTGCATGTTTGGCATAAGTTTCTCCATGTAGATTTACTGAAAGCTTGTAACTTATTCAGTATTTACCTTTATTATGGGACAGTACTTTAATTCTTTTTCACCATATGGTGGCTTTGCATGGTATACTAGATGAAGGGATACATTTGTGGGAGGGTACTTTAATTCTTGTTTTTACCATTAGGTGGCTGTACAGTACCTGCTGGAGGGGGAGGTACCTTTATGGAAGGGTACTTTAATTCTTGTTTTTACCACTAGGTGGCTGTACAGTACCCGCCGGAGGGGGAGGTACCTTTGTGGGAGGGTACTTTAATTCTTGTTTTCACCACCAGGTGGCTGTACAGTACCCGCTGGAGGGGGAGGTACCTTTGTGGGCGGGTACTTGGTGAAGCGGTTGAAGCTACGTGTTGCGGGTACAGTGAAGATGTGCATCGTGACATGTGTGTCTGCCACCCTAATGTCTCTTGTCCTGCTCGCGAGGTGTCCCGACATAAACTTTGCGGGAATCAACAATGGCTACAACGCCACTGAAGGGTGAGTGTGTCACTGAAGCAGTTGTTTATTTACATTTGTACAGAGTTAGTACTGTATGTAAGTGGATGTAGACCCTCTATAATGTACAACAAGATGCTGAGCAAGCTTTTGTTTGTGAGTGTGAGTCCCCATACGAGTCCCCATGTACACGTACAGTAACATGTGTGTACACATTCTGTATCACTGTGTTAGACACTTTATGTATTACTATGTGTACATCTGTAGAATACACTTAGTATCACTATGTGTTAGGTGTCAGTAACACCGGTATCTCATAATCGAGATCATTTCACTTGAATACTGTGACCACACATTACAACTGCCATTTTAAATGCCAGTTCATAATATTGTGAGAAAACGTAAAATATATGAAACAGACCCCAAATCTGTAAAAATTATAAAGTTTTATCTCATATTTTGGTATATTTTAGCACTTCTATGGTGATATCTTTTATAAGAACTGTCAGTGTTTTGTTTTCACAAATTTTACTTCCTGTTAGTGGGCCTACTTTCTTGGGGATATGCTAGAACACAATTTGGGGGGGGGGATCCCGGAATCAGTACGGTTTAACACCGGCAGGATACCAAAGTGAAAAATCTGCTACCGAAACCGGCCCTGCTATGTGTACACCTGTGTATACACTTTGTGTTACCATGTGTATGCCTGTGAATACACTTTGTATACTATGTGACTGTACAATTATTGTGTATACACTTTGTACTACTATGCATACACTTGTGTGTACACTTTGTATTACTATTCGTACAACTGTATACAAACTTTGTTTTACTATGTGTACACCCATGTATACACTTTTTATTACTGTGTACACCCTTAGTGTACATTCCATGTGTTGTACACTTTGTATTACAGAAGTATAGAAGATTCAGATCAGGACAACCTGTTTTCTGCGTGTAATTCTCACTGTGCGTGTGAGTTTGAGTACTTCAGTCCAGTCTGTGGCGACAATAACGTGCAGTATTTCACAGCATGTGCCGCCGGGTGTACTAACGTCACTGAGGAAGACGGAACTAAGGTGAGATGGGCTGAGAGGGTGCATACGACCTTAACCTCTAAATATCTGGGTCCTGTCTGAATGTCCAAGTTCATAAAAGTTTTACCCAGAAGCTGAATGTCCAAGTTCATAAAAGTTTTACCCAGAAGCTAAATGTCCAAGTTCATAAAAGTTTTACCCAGAAGCTAAATGTCCAAGTTCATAAAAGTTTCACCCAGAAGCTGAATGTCCAAGTTCATAAAAGTTTTACCCAGAAGCTAAATGTCCAAGTTCATAAAAGTTTCACCCAGAAGCCATAATGTTTGATTAAAGTTGTTTTTGGCGTGTGGTTGGTCATTGAGGTCTAGATGATTACTGACCAGTGGCAAGATAATTACTAACCAGTGGCAAGATGATTACTAACCAGTGGCAAGATGATTACTAACCAGTGGCAAGATTGTTACTAACCAGTGGCAAGATAATTACTAACCAGTAGCAAGGTGATTACTAACCAGTGGCAAGGTGATTACTAAACAGTGGCAAGGTGATTACTGACCAGTGGCAAGATCATTACTAAGCAAGATCATTACTAACCGGTGGCAAGATGATTACTACCCAGTAGCAAACTGGTTAGTAACTAGTGGCCAGGTGATTACTAACCACTGTCAAGATTATTACTAAACAGTGGCAAGGTGATTACTAACCAGTGGCAAGGTGATTACTAACCATTGGCAAGATGATTACTAACCAGTGGCAAAGTGATTACTAATGAGTGGTGAATGTTGGACTAGGTCTGCAGTTCCTTATTCATTAGGGTCGTGATGGCGTACAAACAGGTACCAGGACTGTGAAACCTGTGACTGGCATTCTGTCCTGCAAGTATTCTCTGTTTCATGCTGAGTATAAAGAATAGCCTCATCTCCCAACAGTTATTGGTTATACATGTTTTTAACTTCAAACTGAAGGACATCAATTTTATTCAGCAGGGGCAGATATTTGTGTGAAAATTGAGATTACCAGTAGGGTCAGTCACTTTTAGATTTTGGTCGCCCTTGTGAATATTCCTTGGCTATTTAAGTTTATAGAGTTTAACATTTGTTACTGCTTATATTTGTATTTTCTGCACTGGTATTGTTATTACAGAAATTGTCACTGTGTTGTAAGTTCACTGCAAACATCCTATTACTTTTTACCCCACAGCCCTTAAGGGCTGTCAGGGTATTGATTTCACCCATGGTGTCCAGATGGGCGGGGGGGCGGGAAATAGTTTGCCCGGCTGTATCTCAGAGACCGTAAGGTGTAGGAAGTTATACTTGGCAGGGACATTCATTGGGGGGTGTAGGTGTGCAATGTCATGGTCTGACCTTGATTTGACCTTTGACCTTGCCATAGTGACCTTGACCTTTAAACTCTTGTCTGGGCTATATCTTGGCAACCATAAGGTGTAGGAAGTTGATACTTGGTAGGGACATTGGTTAAGGGGTGTCTGTGTGCATCATGGTGTGACCTTTAACTTTGACTCTGCCAAAGTGTATTCACCTGCAAGATTTGAGACATGTTTCTCTTTTGACAAAGATATTTTGATTGCTGCAACTGATTAGTTTATATATTTTTGTATAATTGTGCTATTTCCATCAACAGCTATACTCCAATTAATAAAATTTACAGTTTTGTAATTTTTTTGGTTTACTGATTAATGCTGTCATCTTGCTATTGAAAAGTCTTGATTTAATACTTTATCTTTCCATACATTGTCTTTCTTTTAGATGTTATTCTCTCTACATAAACATTATTTGAAGCTTGATATAACTGACACTGAAAGTATCTATATCTTTTTACTTTCTCACCACTTCTATATTTCATGGTGTTGAAAATTATTTCTTCAGGCTGTGGGGTGCGGGCATCTCTGATGCTATTTTCTTTATCGAGAGTTTGGCATCAACTTTATGCACTGACTGACCCTCTGGCTTTAAGTCTTTGATCTCCAAATAAGGATACGACTATATTGCAGTCAACCCTCACCCTGATATGATTCACTTAATGTTGTATTCTGCCACTGAGGGGCGCTTTAGTTCATCACATTCCTTGTTTTATTTCAGACATACATCGATTGCAGTTGTATTTCTGTCAACCCTCGACCTGATGTGAACGACCCGGTGTCATTTTCTGCGACCGAGGGGCGCTGTCAGCCAGACTGTAACCTGCTTGGTCTTTTCATGACATTTTTCACCTTTGTGATTTTCTTCACATTTGTCACCATTATGCCGGGACTTTCAGCCACTTTACGGTAAGAAGTGAAAAAATGATAGATTGCTGAGAATTGATTTGCAGTTGATGGCGTAATACAGATAATCTTTTGCTGATTTTTCTCATATTCATATTATTGTAAACAAACGTTCACATATTTTGACACAAGATTGTAAACATTACTCCATTACTTGTTCAGAACTAGATGTACTGTGAGAATGGTTGTATGTACTGACCTTAACAAAGTACACGGTTTATATACAATACACATCGCCTGACATGATAACATGCCAATAATTGTGTGAGTTGATTTAGTATTAGGGATGGGTCGGTAGGCCCAGTATTGACACCATTTTAGTGAAATACCGTGATGAGATTTTACAACCGCCACTACACTTCTCAGCACATATGATTAAAGAAAAACTTAAAATATTGGGAACATAGCCTAATTCTGAAGATTACTCACGTTTATTCCATATTTTTGTGATTAGCAGACTTTTATAGGAATTTGAGTTGAGAACTGGGTTGTTTTGTTACGATCTTTATAACCTCTATCTCGCTTGTCAACACATATAATCAAGGGAAACTTAAAATAATGGAAACAATCCCCAGGTTTGAGAGATTGCACAATTTTATCCCATATTTTGTGTATTTGGGGACTTTAATTGCGATTTCGTCGACAGGAAACATCCATGTTTGATTGGGGTGTGTTAAAACATGGAGTCCTGGAATCAGAATGGTTTTGTATTGGCAACCTCCTGATCTACACCTTTTTGGGCGGGTTGCTTGTAACCAACCCGCCTATTAGACTCATGTGTCTGTCTGTCCATCCATGTTTCCGTCCATATTTTGGTTTCTGGACTCTAACTCGAAAGTGCTTCTACAGATCGATTTGAAATGTAAGAGTGTGGTAGGGCACCAGTCAAACAAGGTTGCTTTTGAAATTTGTGCTACTCTGAAAATCAAGATGGCCACCATCTTGAAATTCCATTTCTGGATTCTAACTCCAAGACACTGTGTCCGATCAATTTGAAACTTTACAGGGTGATAGGATACCACCAGGGCTTGGTTGTTTTCGAAATTCAGGTTGGTCCGTTTCCCTATTTTGGGTGTACGCTCATCCGAAATATTTTGGTTTCCGAACTCATATTCGAAGATGCTTTGTTCAACTTGAAACTTACCAGTGTGGCAAGACACCAGCAGGGCTTGGTTGCGTTCAAAATTGGTGTCGCTCTATTTGCCAATTTTGGGCTTGCGCTCATCTAAAATATTTTGGTTTCCAGACTCTAACTTGAAGACACTCTGTCCGATCAATTTGAAATTTAACAGGGTGATAGGACACTACTATGGCTTGGTTACTTATGAAATTGGTATATGTCCATTAGCCCTTCTTGGGTGTGTGGTCATCCGAAATATTTTGGTTTCAAGACTCTAACTTAAAGAGGCTTTATTCAGTCGATTTGAAACTTAACAGATTGATAGCACACCACCAGGGCTTGGTTGCTTTTGAAATTGGTGTCCGTCTGTTTGCCTGTTTTGGGGTGTACACACATCTATCCATATTATGCTTTCTGGACTCTAACTCAAAGAGACTCATCACTTGATTCAAAACCAGGGTTGTAGGACACTGCCTGGGCTAGGTTATTTTCAAAATGGTGTCCATGTGTCGGTGTGATTGTGCGCTAGTCCGTCCCTCAGGTCATGTGCATGTCTGTCAATATTTTTTTTTGCGACTGAAACTTGAAGAGGCTTCCACTGATCGATTTCAAACTTGACAGAGTTGAAGGACAGCACATAGCACTATCTTGAAATTTCTAGCACAGTTATCATGTTGCATACATCTACCACCCTATTCCTAATACCGATTGCGCAACCTGCCTGTTGGGGTCTATCACCCCAGTTTCTTAATCATACTGACCCATCCCTATTTAGTGTACACCCTGAATCTGCACACACAGGAACTGAACAATAACTTCAAATATACAAAAATGATGTCTGTAATCTGTGGGGCTTTATGGTAATCAATACAATATTTAAACTTTATTTCATGAGACTGTTTCCAACGTTATATTAGTTTTCTTTTTTGTATGTTTTATGATTATACCTTCAGACAGTTAAATGTATGCTTGCTTTTTAACCCCAGGTAATAAAAGCTGGGGTTATAGTCGTCCCGGGGCGACGGCGGCGGGCATAAAGCTTGTGGGTGTTCCACAGCCTTAGCCCATGCATTGATTTTTACCAAAGGGTTTATTTACATCAGGGTATATTTACCTTAAGAGGATATAGAGCTGATTAGGTTTTGGGGGGTATCCGGCAACAACTGTTGCCATGGCAACACTTTCAAAGTATTTGGATCTTAAAGATTGTGGATATTCCACAGCCTAAACTCCGATCAATTTGAAATTTAACAGGGTGATAGGACACTACTATGGCTGTTGATCAAGAGGATCTAGAGCTGATTAGGTATTGGGGGGTATCCAGCAACAACTGTTGCCATGGCAACATTTGTAAAGTGTTTGGGTCCTAAAGGTTGTGGGTATTCTACAGTCTAAACTCATGCACCAATTTTTATCAAAGTTTCAGGGTGTATTTACTGCAAGAGGATCTAGAGCCGATAAGGTTTTGAGGGGGATTCGGTAACACCTGTTGGCGTGACAACACTTTTAAGATTTCTGGGTCTAAAAGTTTGAGGGTGTTCCACAGCATAAACTCATGCACAGATTTTTACCAAATTTTCAGGGTATGTTTACCCCAAGAGTATCTACAGCTGACTACATTTTGGGGGGTATCTGGCAACAACTGTTGCCATGGCAACACTTTAAATATTTTGGGGTTTTTACATTTGATGGTGTTCCACTGTCTAAACCAATGCATGGATTTTCACCAAATTTTCAGGATTGTTAACCAAAACAGGATCTAGAGCTGAGTAAGCTTTGGAGGGTATCTGGCAACACCTGTTGCCATGGCAACAATTTAAATACTTTTTGATCTTAAACTTCTTAATTGAAAAAGGAGTGCTATTAAACCGATGTGACTACAGTTGTATTTTTATTATCCCCCCTCTGGCCAAGGCCGGAGTTTGGAGATTATGAAATGCCTTCCTTCCATGCGTGCATGCGTGTTTGTGTGTGTGCATGCATGTTGATATTTTTAAATCAATCTTTATTTTTATTGCGTAAAATACCCTTACCTTATCCTCACTAGTGCTTACCTGTTGGCGGGAGCAAACATGTACGACCAAACGAGAATATTTTTAAAATAAATATTCTTGTCGGTAGCAGTATGTACACGCATGACCGCGCATGCGCGTGCACCGGAAGAACCCCGTTTAGCCTCACTTTTATTTTGGTCGTGAGGGAGTAAACATCGTTTGACACGATCTTCGTTTGCGAAGAATTTCAACATGGCTGGCGAGGGAGAAGATGTTTTTGAAAAGAATTCACGCTTTCATAGAATTGGAGGGTTTTATTTCTTTTCTTTTGATATTTGCCAGCATCTTCATCAACAAGTCTGCGTTTTGAGTGGATCTACGGCACTTACAGACCTTTTACATGGTTAGTGGTAGCTTCCGGTTCGCCATTTCACAAGAAGTTTCTTCCTCGACATTGAAAAAGAATTCATCTTCTGATCCTCTGCAGCTTATACTAGCACGTCTAGAAGCTATGCAGGGTCAATCAACAGTCGTATAATGGACAGAAGGCCCTCATATTAAGTCTTCTGCTTCATTGCTTATTTAATACAGAGGAAAGATGACAGAAACTGCAATTCTTACCTCTTCACAGATCTCTTCCTGGAGAGTGGCCAGAATACGATCTTCATCTTACAAAAGGGTAGTACCTCTGTCTCCTCTAGTGAGGTAAATATGGCAGAGGCAACCCCTGTAACAGAGACTGCAATTCAAAAGATCTACCTCTTCAGAGTACTACCACGGATCTCTTCTTTGAGGCAGAAGGTGGCCAGAATAAGATCTTCATCTCGCAAAAGAGTAATTCCTCTGTCTCCTCTAGTGAGGTAAATATGGCAGAGGCAACCATATAATAGAAGAAGGGTTCAAGAATAATGTTATTCTCATCAGATGGTTTCACTACTACAACTTACAGGAACTTCAGCTGCAAGCAAATAGCAGGGCTTCCACTGGTAGAGTAAACTCGGCAGAGAATGCACTTGGTCAGGACAGATTTCCTTCAAACTGATCAGAATGGGTAAAAATTAAATTTCACTGGTCAGTTATTTACAACAACAGAAGAAGACGATCATGCTGTTTATGTTTTCTTCTTGCTAGGAACTAGAATGTCACTACAAATGTGGCATTCTTAGTCCTCTCACACTTCAGACAAGTTATCCACGACTGGGAGAGCAACAACTCTGTAGATTCGACAAAAACTACTTGAGATCAAGGAGAACACACCAGCAGTTTCACATGCACAGAAATACTGCAAGGTTTTGTTTGCTTCCAGTGGACCAGCTTTCATTTAGAAGTTGAATCACTGCTCACCTACATTCAGATCTAATGTCTTTCTTCTCATTTATTGGGAAGTTTTAGAAATTAAAGAAGAGGCATTAAATGGCAAGGAATTTGCAGCATGAACTTGGTTAATATCACATATACACTAGTATGTCACAAGGTATTGGGTGGTACAAGAGACAAGAATTAACAGAATGCATCACAATTCAACAGAGGGGAAGTGACAACCAAGTTAAAGAAATGATGTATGGAGGTTGTTTTACTGCAACATCTATTTTAAAAACGAATCTCATCTCAAAGTTGGGCACATTCTGCAATTCGCTTAATGTTGAATGTACCTTATCGAATTGTCGAGAATTCCCACAATTCATAGCGGTTATATTCTGACAGGAAACAACAACTTTAATGGTTAAGTGTACATAAAATGCTTCTGTACGTTTATAATCTCAGTAAAATGGGTACAACCCTACAGTTTTACAGTTCATTGGTGACCTTTGAGGGTAGTGTATGCGTAAAACAGCACACGGTTTCACCATTGAGGACGCAAGGTAACAGTACTTCATTTGCGAAGATGGATAGGTAGTCGCGGTTCATGTATCGGACGCGTTCTTCCTGAATCCCAGGTACATCAAACTGCTATGCTTCATTGTTTATTTGCTGGTGGAAGAATGCACCCTGTCATAAGTCATTCTTTTCAGTTCACAGCCCTACAGCTCGGTACGACAACGGATCCATTCGAATTTGTCCGTGTAGCTCCACATTCATCAGTATCGGGAACACTGGTTATATGCTGTCTCGCTTATTTGCTTGTAGAAATCGAAGCAATTAGTGGCCTGTGTACAGAACTACAGTGGGGATAAGCTTATGGGGTTAGAACTCATCCCAGTGAAACTCTTCCAGTTCTTTGGTGACAAATTCAACCTTGGCAAGGGTGAAGTGTCCCTATAGGAAGAAGTCTGGTATTGGAGACGTTTAGGGATACATTGTACATGGGGTGATAACCTTGATGTCAGAACTCATCCCATCACAGCACTTACTAATTCAACCATGGCAAAGATGAAGTGTCCCCATAGAAGGGAAGTGGGGTATTTCAGGATGGATGGTGTACATACAAGTTTGTAAACCATTCCAGAATTCTACTGTCATTTATAGTTTTTAGAACCTATAAATATTCACAATCTTTACACATTCAGATATGTTGCTCATACCTTTGAAAATATATCTGTTTTTGATGTAAATCAGAGGTCTTACCAGGTCTTAGTGCCCTAAAGGAGAGGGTATTCAGAAGGCTATGGATGGGTGTATGCAATTTTGTTAGCATATTTTCATTCCCATGATTCTAATGTCATTTATAGGAATCTATAACCTACATGTTATCCCAATGGACATTTTTCACATAAATGTTGCTTGGAAATTCCATTGGAAACCAGAAACCAGGAAGTTCTCAAGGCTGCATTTCTGATAATGTTTCAGATTCACCTTCACAGTACAGGGTTTTACTTCAGATAATGGCATGGCACAGTGTTGTCTTATCTTAACAAGAGGGACCCATTCATTAGATATGTGTCTGAGGGTCTGATATCTAATGGTCCTTTGGAAGCCCACAACACTGTCTGAGGGCCCAACACAGTTAGGGCTGTCAAGGTGTGATATCAACCTCTTTTCATACAGGGATAAGCCATTCAAACAGAATGTCCTTCATCCCATAGTTTCGCATTATTTGCCAAATTTGGCACACTGCTAGGTTAGATAGCTTTGGTTCAAAGATAAAGAACAAACTATCTGTGTTTATTTCACCAGTCTAATACCCTAATGTAATGCAATACAATGACTGTAGATGTATTGAGTATCCTACAGTTGAGTATTTCTCATTTCAGAGGTGGTACAAAAAAAAAAAAAAAAATGCGAATTCAACTTCTTACATATTACCAGGAGCCCCAGGGTGACCAGGGATGTGTTGGTTTGGGACCTAATTGACTTATTCTCCAAACCACTTTTGCCCTATAGGATAGAGGAATCTCTGTGAACAGCGATCAACTAGAGATTCATGAAAGCCTGCCATATTTAAAAAAAAAAAAGAGGCAAGGTAGTTCTTTTTGAATCTGATGCAAAGAGATTCAGTTGGGTTTCCAATAGCCTCCTCTCTTCTCAATAGCAGATTTTTGAGCCTTTGATTCACAGGCAAAATCTGGTTTCTACCACACTGACATGATACAGTGATGTTATTACTAATCATTTGGGTTCACTGCTGCAATCATTCATGGTTATGAACTCAATAGATGGAGACATGGGTTTTTCATTTGGGTTCACTATTGAAGTAACTCATAGGTATGAATTCAATAGACTGATACATGGTTTGTCATTTGGGTTCACTATTGTAGTATTTCTTAGATATGAATTCAATAGACTGATACATGGTTTTCCAGTTGGGTTCACTGTGGAAATCATTCATACTTATGAACTCAGTGGACTGATAGATGGGATTCATTTGTGTTCATTTTTGAAATCATCCATAGTAATGGACTAAGTGGATTGATAGTGGTTTTTCTGAGGATGGAGTGATGTAGGAGGGTGCTATACCTTTTACACTCTTTGGACTTGTCTTGATTATTCTTAGTCTTGACAAAGTCTCTTTTGAATCTCTGAATCCATGACCGTAGCCTCGGGTAGATAGAGAGGTGAGGGTGTTTGGTCTTTCAAATCATTGAACACAGAACTGGAAGGAGTTCACAGTTTCTCCTTCATCAGTACTCCTAGCAGAGAACAGATGACCTCAGAGGGTCACATTATTGTTCAAGCTGGTTTTCATTCCTGCTTTTATGCTAGTCTAGATCATTCTTTGACTGAAGATATGACCTTTTGCCCCCTTTTAGAGCTCTAAGCTCTAAGATTTTATCTGAATATATTTCAGATCTTAGATAGGGGAAGTATGTGTTATACTATACATGTGTGTATATGTATGGACTCTTCAGGAGGCATTCTAAGAGCTACCATGTCAGCAGGCAGACAGTTCTGCTAGCTAATCAAATATTTAGAATGTTTCCTTGGCCAAGGCTCAAATTGCTCCTTCCTTATATGGCTGGAAGTCACATTCCTCAGTTTTTACTTTAACTTCTGACTTGGAAGTCTGATGAAGGTCAGATTAATCGTTGGAACTATAGTATCATCATGTGGTTCCTTCATAAGGGGTGTATAGTATGATACATTACAGTAAGTGTATGTATATGTACAGTTCCAATGGCCAGATCACACTGTTTAGTGGTACCTGAAAGCTCATTGGAAATACCCAATCATGTTCCTGTTTTTGGGGAAGCATCTGATCTAGTGGAAAGGCCCAAGGAGTAGGTTAATAGGTGGTCTTATCCATATAAAGGAGCACAATCTCCTGTTATTATTACCAATGCGCCTGTCCATGGTTGGGGAACACATTGGTATTTTGTGTGATAAAATTCCAAGGTGTGGGAATTTTTCAATGCATATGCTGGACAATTCCAGTTTACTTAATAACAGAATATAACTACATAGGTTATGTTGTTATGTTGCTAGGTATGCCCTTCATACTTTTGTACTTATCACCACAAGTGGGTTTGAAATTAGTACATTGGTTATAACATACATGCAGGGCCAAGGCACCTTTGGAAAGATTGCCAGGTAGTGCTTACATATATAACTACTAAATGTTATTTTGTTAAGTTACTTTTACTGCATAATATAGTCTGGTACTCTCAAGTTTCTTGAGATGGGTACTTTGACTTTTCATTTGGTTATACCTGCTTTTGGTGGCAAAAATATTAAAAATCCCACCACCAGTATGGTTGTAATCAAGCACTAGTGAGGATAAGGTAAGGGTATTTTACGCAATAAAATGTAAAAATTTTATTGTAATTTAACTTTTTGTAAGTTAAATACTTACCTTATCCTCACTAGATTCGGATTCCCACCCTGCCAACCCCACATTTTTAAGATTTTTGGGTTTACAATGTGTTATATTGACTCCCAAAATAAAAGTGAGGCTAAACGGGGTTCTTCCGGTGCACGCGCATGCGCGGTCATGCGTATACATACTGCTACCGACAAGAATATTTATTTTAAAAATATTCTCGTTTGGTCGTACATGTTTGCTCCCGCCAACAGGTAAGCACTAGTGAGGATAAGGTAAGTATTTAACTTACAAAAAGTTAAATTACAATAAAATTTTTACAATTGCATTCATTTATGAAGATATCTTCACAAAATTTGCATAGAATGTTTATGGCTGTGAAAACATGTCTGTAACAAATTTTGTACTCATTTTAAAAAACAACATGGCCGTCATAGCCGATTGTTTGGAAATCATTGATAGGTTCTAAAATTTAAAATATTGCAGCTAGCTCTGTCAGATTTGCAGAAAATGTAAATGGTCAGGAAAGCTTGCCTGTTTTGAAAACATAATGGCCACCATATCATATATTTAATGTCAAATGGGGACATAACAAACGAAAAGCCCTAATATCTTCCTTATCATTGGTCCTACGGGTTTGGAATGAGAAGACAACTTATTGGAAATCGTGGTATGAAAATCTTTTGCAATGTCAAATTTGACCTTTCACCCCTGCTTCAAGGTCATGTAGGTCATCATGCTAAAAGGGCCTTATATCTCCCTTATAATTGATTCTAGGGTTTCAAAATAACAATACAACTTGTAAGAAATCATGGCCCGTGAATCTTACATCAGACAAGATTTTGTGGATTCTGTATACTTCTTACAACTGATGTTGTTCCTAAGATTTTCCCAAATCTCAATGTTGTTGCCCATTTAGTTTTACCTGTGGTGTGGGGTTCTTGCTGAGGCTGGCCTGTTGAATGTAGGCACAATAGCTGCTGCTTGTTGCTGTCTGATAAACCTTCTTATTATCTGACCATAATCTCACTCTGCCAGTGTGGACTGGTTGTACAGATCATACAAATGTTATCATATTTTCTCTATTTTACACAGCAATGTGTCTCAGACATCCAGTGTTCCTCTGTTAAAGTCGTGACACTTGACTGTCGCATGAATCATGTCTTGCTTATCGTATTTTCTCTGTTTTACACAGCTGTGTACCTGACAACCAGCGTTCTTTTGCATTGGGGATCCAGTGGATCTTTATTCGGTGTCTGGGTTCAATTCCTGGTCCCATCCTGTTTGGAGCTGTGATTGACAAGACGTGTCAGTTCTGGCTGCGGCCGGAGGACAGTGGAGAGGGCGCCTGTTACTTCTACAGTAACTCCAATCTCAGTACATATTTACTGGCAATCACCATGGGTTTCAAGGTAAGTATGTTATTGTACAGCTCTTTGTCCAATCACAGGTTCTGTGTTCACACATCATTTATACATAGCCCTTCAGGCAAACATGTCCCTGACAAGTCAGTCCCCTGATAGGTGGAAATTTAACATAGTCTTTTTGAATCTTAAGTCTCCCGTCTTAGCACTTTATAAATAATTCTGTAATGAATTACGATAATGTGATCATAAGGCACTGGAATCTTTCTCCCAGAGTTAGCTAAGACAAAAGGCTTAGATTTAAGGCAATGGCTTAACCAAAGAAGTCTGGAACCCTTTTGTGAAACCAGCCCCATGGCGTAAGGTGTAAGTATGTGATCTCCTCTGGACACGTGTTGATCATGTGATGTATGTACGTTAACTGTATTTGTAGGCGCTGTCCATTTTGTTTTACGCCCTGTCGTTAGCGCTGTACAAAGCACCACCCGAGGGGGAGAAACTCAGTGAAACAAACACTGCGTACACTATAGACACCGCCGACACGGCGCCATCCAAACACACTGACACAAACGCAACAGGAGACAAAACAGAGGAAACAGGAAATGGCATGGGACTGAGTCATGTGACAGGAAGTGGGGATAACGGGAAGTCGGGTGTGAGTGATACTGGGATGGATGGGTATTACACATTGAATGGGAGTAAGTACTAGGCTGATGGGTATTAGAGCATGTTTACACTATTTTGATCCAATTGATACATTTTATAGGTACACTACAGGGTGGATATACATATGGGCAAAAAGTTTTAATATACCGGTGCCGCGCTCTGTAACGCCCATGGGCAATGTGACCAAATATTTGCAAAAGTTGGGGATGGGCGTTCACGACAATGAAAACCAGCCGGGTGTTTCGAAAAAAAATAACCCGAATTTGGGAAAACCGTGTTTTAGTATATACCGACTGGAAGTAAAATATGCGGTTGGTAAACAAATCTCGGCACGATAAAAGGTGACATAATTACTAAAATAAGGAAACTTTTGTTGAAAATGGATATAAATTAGTCAAATTTGACCGATTATTGGGTTTATATGGAGAAAGTTTACCTCGAAACGACATATTGGTAATGTATGAGCGATAACGTAAGATTGTGGATGGGCGCTTTCAAAAGCATGAGTGTTACAGAGTGTAGCTACAGTATTTGTGCCTTAAATGAAAAGAAATGCTGATCTACTTGCAGATAAACAAACTTTGGCTCCAAATTGTCAGATTTTGGAGAATAATGGTATGTTGTGAGCATTTAATACTGTTGTTTTTCAATATGAGTGTAGTAACTTTTTCCTGTGGTCTTCAGCTTAAATACATACACAGTTTTATCACCATGGTAACTGTAAGATTTGCTTCAGTATCAAAACGGTGATTGTTGAATTGTCCGTGTTTCTCTCAGTGCAATCTTTTGCTGAGAATTAAGGTATTAAAGCAAGTGTAACCTCCGTGTGATATGAAGGTCGTTATTCCCTTACACTGCTTTGTTATCATCCATTATTGTGTGTGACTGAATCTCTGTGAATTGATCGTGTGCATCGATTTGTTAACTGTGATAAAAACATGCATTCCGAGACAACCAATGTCCACCGGCTGGTGGCCATATCTCCGTGTTTATATATTCTGTTTTATCCTGTACAGTTTACTTTTGCTCAATTCTCTATCTCTGATGTTATAGATCTGTCATGTGTATGTGTTGTGTGTTTTATGTGTACAGTTGTACATTCCACTGGCATTCTGCTGGTATTCACAGAATGGATTTGTGAGACATCGGCCTAACTTTAGTAAAGTTATGTAGTGAAACAGATTTTTAGAGATTTAAAGCTAATCCTTTTTGTGAATACCAGTCTGGGTGTCTAAATACATATGTGATTTAAATGATTATGTTGTGAGATTTTAAGTCATTTAACCTGTAAATATAGTTTATATGAAATATTTAACATTTCAATATATATTGACAGAGTTCTGTGTTTTGCAAATCATTAACTATGTCTTCCAGACTTTCTGCCGTGTGTATACAAGGTGTAATACTGTTTTTATCTCACTGTGGTGACAGGCCATCCCAAGCATACTATTTGTAATGTCACTCCGCCTGTATTTTGTACTGTGTTTTTACCAGTACAAAAGCTGTGTAGAAGTGCACCATGCCGTGTATTTCTGGATTTCACATCCATCTTTACATATTGCTTTTGTTTTATATTTTGACGCATCTGGTCAATGTGTATATTACATCTGTCATTGTGATTTGTCTATCTGTGTAACTTTGTACCAGTCACCAGAACTCTGGTAACGCCATTTCCTTCAGTACACGCTTGCCGTCTGAAGATTGATTCACAGACGTATAGTTTATGATATTTTTAATCTGGAAATCACAGGTTTCGACAATCGTACAATAGAGATTCAATTGTAGAAATATTTTAGTGTGCACCATTTTTTCACATAGATCTGCAAGTATTTTTCAAGTGTATCACATTGAGGCATTGTCATGACTTTATATGTATATACGGTGTTGGAGATACCATAGAATATCAAATAGGACGTCAGACTGCGTTCCCCTGTTACATTCCCTAGATATTTCATGATTAGAGTGATGACTCATTCTTACTGTCATAGATTGTTTTAAAAGTTGTGTGTGTCTTGTCAATGTCTCACTTCTGAGTTGCAAAAATTATATTGAAAAGTTTTAAATGAAAGTATATGCAATATATATGACATTTGTTATCTGTTTATTTTAGACTTTTTACAAATACTCATTTTACTTATATTGTTCAGATGTTTATGGTGTTAAAATTGTAGCTTAAATAGTCCTGAAAGTTTGCAAACACATCCCAGTAAAACAATCACTTCTTTGTAGAGTTTTGTAACAGCTGATATGTGGTCCTTATTTCTGTACATTTTGTGTACAATCTGTGTACATGGCTGGTGTACACACCAGAAACTGGGATATTTGTGTATTTACATCTGTTTACTGCTACATATATTATTTATACTTTTATGACGTCACATTGTAGAGTTTGTGGATTATTTACACAGCATCCTAACTCTCTATGCTTACATCTGTACAGTCAGTAGGGTTCTCACCAGACACAGTGCGGGTCATAGTGTCATGAATTTATGTTTAAAAATCCATCCAGCAATAAATTAGCCATTAATATCTAATATTATGAAGGTTTCTAAACCACAGAAAAGTGACGGAATTCCGTGACGGAAACGGAAAATCGCCTAAAAATCGCCTAATATAATTGAAGATTAGTGCTGTGACAATTGCTAACATTTTTCTTGATACAATTGTTATTCAAGGGTTCCAAGTGAAATACTATCAGGACACCTTATGGCTAGTTTTATGTTATACATGAGAATTCTGCAGATAATAAGGAATACTTTGGTGGTCGTTTTATGAAAATCGCTCCATTGTTAAGCATTTTACAAGGATTTTAACATAGCCTTTGATTTCCCATGTTTTTTAATTGGGCGATTTTTTCCGTGGATGTTGGTGATGAATATCTTACTTATAAGATATCTTATGTTAAGTTACCAGGGTAATTATCTATCTACGACTATTCTCCACATAATAATGAACAATTTGGTGGTTGTCTTATTAAAATCAAGCAAATATTAAGTATTTTACAGATATTTTGACAGAGCCCTTGATTTCCCAGTGTTACTTAATTGGGCGATTTTTTCCGTGGATTTTGGTGTTTAATGTCTTACTTTTAAGATATATTATGTTAGATTTTCAGATAAATTATCTATACTCGAGTGTTCTCCACATAATAAAGAACATTTTGGTAGTTATCCTGTTAAAATCAAGCAAATATTAAACATTTTACAGATGTAGACCTAGGTTATGGAGATATATTGTCCTCCCGCCCCCTTTAATTGATTAAAGAACTGTTAGATAGTTGTATTTTGTAATCATTTTACATTTTAAAGTAAATTAGGCGATATTTGGGCGATTTTTAGGCAATATTTAGGCGATTTTCCATATCGCCCAACGGAAATTCCGAACTTTAGAAACAACCTAATATTATTTTGAATTTTCATACAATTTATCATTATTTATGCATTAGTTGTTTACCTTTGGTAATTTTCTGAGAATTAGTTTTCTGAGTATTGAAGCCCTATAATTGTAGACATGCACAGTGTTGTGATGACCGTAACCTGTGTGTATGTTTTTGTCATATCTCCTCACATGTGGATCCACTGTTTACATGTCAACTACCATATTTTGGAAATCACACCAACCCTGAAGAAATATTAAAGTTTTATAAAGTGTAAACTGCTTCTTTTCAGCTGATGTATCAGTTGAAAAGTCTCCTTTATTTTTCGTCCGTTGTCAGTTAGAATTTGGTTTCAGAAACATGCAGACAGTGATTACATCAGTGTGAAAAGTTCACAAGTCAGATTCTGTTGTACAGCAAGATTCCTGCCTTAGTTTATGTTGTGGCTCAGCATGTTGATGAGAAATCATGTGATTATGTTGTGTGTAGTACAGGTGTGATTTGTACAATACACAGTACAAACATCCCGTACAGGACATCAGACTCCCAGACTACAAACATCCCATGTCATAGAACTAATCAGGTTACGAGTTACAGGTGTGTGTCTTTCACAGTTTTAATTCAGAGAACTTCAGGATAAAGGCTTAACTCCAAGACATTATGGAAAGGCTTCTTCTAGGCTTATGTGATATTTACAAATTGTGACATAAATTGTGTTGAATATAAAACATATTTATGTAATTTTATATATTTTTTTGATTTATAGTATTCAGTGAAGTTTTAGTTCCACAAAAGGTTAATAGTCGTTCAGTTTACTTTCGATTAAAAATTTATTTTCATACAAAATTTGTGCATTAAGTGAATTCTTTTTGCATTTGTTGTAAATATGTGAATGTAACTATATATAATATCCTTTTATCTATATAAATGAGCTAATCTATATTAGAATTGTCAGACTGAAGTACCGACAAGACCCACAGAACTTTGTGGATTGCTTGTTTTGACACTTTATCATTCCATCAGTCTTATTTATTTGATGAAATACATTCCAGTGTCAATACGTATGTCCTTGTTCTCATGTGTAGTGTGTGGACGCTGTCTGTGTTTTGACCGAATGCGCGAGTGTTACATGCTTGCAGGAGTTGAGCAGTTTGTAGAAACCAAGTTGTAGAGTACAGACTTTACAAGGGTATGTTTCTGAAAATGTGGGATTTCTATATATCCATAAAATGATCCAAACTTTCCTAAAATGTAATCATTTCCCCACATGTAAAACTTATGAGCTGGAGCTTTCACAAAATCACTTCATCTCCTCTTTTTTTGGTCAGTCACTGCATAAAACATTTCAGAAAGATTTGTCCATTACATCTGGAGTTATCATAAACACAGACACCTCACATCTCACTGCAGACAGCTTGGTGAGATTATGTGTGATCTGACAGTCAAACAGTAAAGTGTATTCACCAGTGTCATGTCAGCTAACAGTCAACAGTAAAGTGTATTCAGCAGTGTCGGGTCAGCTAGCAGTCAACAGTAAAGTGTATTCATCAGTGTCATGTCAGCTAGCAGTTAACAGTAAAGTGTATTCATCAGTGTCATGTCAGCTAACAGTCAACAGTAAAGTGTATTCATCAGTGTCATGTCAGCTAGCAGTCAACAGTAAAGTGTATTCATCAGTGTCATGTCAGCTAGCAGTTAACAGTAAAGTATATTCATCAGTGTCGTGTCAGCTAACAGTTAACAATCGGGGGTGTAGCTTATGTATAAGCCAGTACACCCAGGCATACCATTTTGTCAGTAGAATCATTAATAAGATATACAATACCCCATCCACTAACAAATATAACATATAACCACATCTTCCTGAAAAATCAGGGCATACCAAATCAAAATTCCTCGTTTCTCTAACAGTAAAGTTTTACATTTATGTCATGTCTGTCAGCTAGTAGTTGACATCAGAGTGTATATTGTGAGAATGTTGTCTGGTTCAGTTGAGTACACTGTTACCATATTAGTGAAGGACTTGAAGTATTGTTGGTATATTCCTGTAAACTTCCTCATTCCAGACTTGTATGTTAGTAACTGCTTCTATATGACATTGAGTTGATAAGCATCGTGTAAGTGTTTGTCACACAGTATTGTACAGAGTACAGGGAACACATAATTCATCATGTTTTTACTCGATGGAATGAATGTTGATTTTATTTTCAATAAAGAATCTATATTTTAAGGTTTTGTGTATTGGTCACCAATAGGGATGTACAGTTTCCAGTACACAAATACATACAGTGAATTACATAATACATACATGAAAATAATCACAAGTTTCCATCTGATTACAATACACAAATACATAGAGTTATAGAGTTAATTATGTAATACAGATATGATAATAATCACAGCAAGTGTAATTCTAATTCTAATTCTAATAGCACTTTTATAGCGCTTAATCTCCATCAAAAGACAGACTCTAAGGCGCATCACACAAAAACATTGTTCAATATTCAAAAACCAGAGACATTGCAGGGGTCAGCACCGCAGAGAAAGCAGAAAGGAGATTGGAAATTTAGGGTGGGTATGCTTTTCCAAAGAGGTATGACTTCAACTTTGACCTGAAAGAGGCAAGTGAGTTTGCAGAGCGGACCTCATCAGGAAGGTCATTCCAAATCATAGGTGCGTCATACGCAAAACTGAGTCCAAAATGTTTTCGAGACTTGAAAATTGAACCAAAGTGGGGAACCTCAAGAAATATGCCATCAGATTGACTTCGACGAGTGTTATATGCACTATGTCTGGGAATGAGGAAGGGTTCAAAGTATTTGGGGTTACCACTGTGTAGGAACTTATATACCAGCATGGCAGTCTTAAAGATAGAACGGTACTTAATTGGCAACCAATGTAGTGCTTTTCTAACTGGAGTGATGTGTGAGTACTTGGTGGTGTTGGCAACAATTCTGGCCAGGCTATTCTGAACACATTGAAGTTTGCGCAGATCTAGAGCTGAGAGACCTCTGAACAGAGAGTTACAGTAATCTAGTCGACTTCCGACCAGAGCATTGGCAGCCATAAGAGTAGCTTCATGTGTCAGATGTCCTCGGAGTCGCTTAAGATCCCGGACATGAGCAATACAGAAATAGTACATCTGAATACAATACAGAAATACATAAGAATCTGTTACATAAAACACACATGAAAATAATCACAAGAAATTTTCATGTGAATACAATACACAAATACATATAATTAATTACGTAATACACACATGAAAATAATCACGGCAAGTTTCATGCTGAAAGATGTCTGCATATAGTAAGGAACTGTATTTCACATAAAGCAATATGAACGTTCAATTTAGTTTAAATGTTAATATCTCATTACAAGTAAAAAAACATTAAAACATTTTTCCATTACTAGGGAAGACATAGCTAAACTCAAGGTGAGGTCACCTTTGTTTCAAACTGAGGTGACCTTAAGCAGGAGAGATTTGAACTTTAGCCAAGTGTATATACAAAGACAAGCTAAGAACATAGAAAAGAGTAAAAGATTAAAAGTTGACTAAAACAACAATAATGGGTGGGTGGACAATTCCAATCAGGGCAGATCCACCATGTTCCAGTTCTCAATAAACAGTGAGGCTTCTGAAACTCACAGCATTTAAAACATTTAAACCAACCCCTCTGAGTAAGCCTGTTAATTGATCAATAAACAATAGAGGTATTTTACACAAAGCCATTAAGGGACTGTCCCATGGTTAGGGTATCTGTTTAGAGGGCAGTCTCAGGACCGACAAGTGCTGTGTGATGCCCAGACACCACTACTGAAAAGGTAGGTGAACAACATTGTTATTGTAATGGTTACAAAGGAAAAAGCCATTTACTTACTATTCTCAGTTAAAAAAAAAAAAAATAGTTACTTAACAATTGAGGCAGACCTGAAAAACAGTATCATCTTGTAGGTATTGTATTGGGTTTTTATACTCAGCGTAATATCTCCATACACTACAGGACTCAAAGCGCCATCCGACAACAAAGTACAGTCCAAGCTCTCAAGTGACTTGCATTCCCCGAACTGAAAGACAGAGGCTCAAGGATAACTCTTTATCAAGGTTTTTGAGGTTCTTTAGCCTGCCAATGGGGATAGGAACCAATGACAGAGGATCACCATTTTCAGTGGTCATCCGAGCCACTATGTATCTGCCTGTACCTGGGTTTGAACCCACATCTTCTGTGCTCCTGGGCAAGTATGTTACTCGCTAGGCCACAGTGGCAGGTACGGTTAAGGTAACTGAACAGCATATTTTATTCAATGTTCTAAATACAGTCATTCTGGAATGATAAGTCATTTACTCAAAGTAGCTACTAGTGATATTACTCTTTTGATATGGACCAATTTCTAATAAAGCAACAAAAATACAGAGGACATAAGAAACGTTAGATAAAATTTCATTAGCAAAAGACCCCACAGAGCTTCACTTTAGAGAAATCTGTGTGACACACATGTACACACCAGCACACAATAGGCATGTTTTTGACCCTATCATGTCATTTGCTATTCAAATACAACTACAAGTGGCTCCTCCTCCTCACCTAGTTACAGGGGGAGAGGACCTTTCTTATCCAGGCCCTGTAGAAGCAGGAGTGATAGTAGATGGCTTCCTGTGTCCAACTGTTGCCAGTATACAAGTCTTCATCCTTAGAGTAAGATGATGGTTTTCAACCAGCCCTTTTCAGAGGCAAGGGTGGCAGGAGAAGTGACTGCCTGTATCACTGATGCATTTGTGGCTTGGCAGTCAAAAAAAAACAAAAACAAAACGAATTCTAACATGACACAGATGTGTCCGTCATTCTGATTGGTCGAGAGCGATTCCTCAACCGTCTAAAATTCTGAATCAACATGAAGGCTGTTGCATCATCTTCCGCATGCATTTCAAATAAACAGAAGGAAATGTTTCCGGTTTTGTTATTTATATTAGTTACGGTGTAAAATGTTTGTAAAAAGGATAATTTCTTTTAAAAGTAACAATTCTCTCAAATGTAAAAGAAAATAAACAGAAAAAAATTATTATATTTTAGGAGAAAAAAAAACATCCCTGTTCAATTGATGGAACAGCCAACATAATTTTTGTTAATCTAAGTGTTTTAGGTATTTTATTTTAAACAGTCATGTTAGAATAGGAATATATCACTCAAAAACTGTTCAAATGCAGAATTTTAGCACGGGTGGCACTGTCAAAGCACTCAGGCTTCGCCTTCATGCATTGACAACGCCACCCATGCTAAAATTCTGCATTTGGACGGTTTTTGAGTGATATATTCCTATAACAGAAGTTTTGAAGTGGTTTATGAAATGATCCAGGGAAGGGCAGTAACACCAGTCAAAGGGTCACATTGCTGGATATTTTACAGTTCATTTCTTGTGACAGGCAAGGAAGAAATGGTGACCAGTAATAGTTCAAGGTTAGGTAAACGTTAGCCGATTCCTTGTCTAGAAAGACAAGGTGATTCGAACCGAAAGGGCTATGAATCATCAGGTTTTCAATCAAATTAACCATTTCTGGCATCAATCAGTGGTAGGTGCAACAAAGTTGAATCACAATATGTCTCCAATATGTCTCCGGTCAGGCTTGGGAAACAAATGCATTGAACATCTCTTGCAAGGTATGGATAGCCATGAGTTTTGTCCAGTGGCCTTGGTCCTGCAGGTGATGCAAAAGATGACCACCTACAGGTGCAGAATCATCATGATTGCACCAGGGTGGCCAGAGATGTCTTGATGTTGGGATCTGGTGAATTGGTCCACAAAACTCCCTCTAAGACTTCCCTTGGGGGTAAATCTGTTGGCTCAACCATTCAGCAACAGACTTCACAACAATCTAGCTTACTTGAATCTTCATGCTTGGCATCTAGAGTCAGTCATGAATATTCTAGAAGATTCGCAGAGGAAGTGGCGAAACAATTAAGGAGCCTCAGGGGTACACCTCAAAGAGTATCTGTGAATCAAGTGGTCTATTTTGGGAAGTGGTGTGAAGAGAGCCAGATGGACATCTCACGTCCCACTAGTCTAAATGTAGCAAGTTTCTCTACTACCAGTTTAAGGAAAAGAACCTGATACCATCCACTATTGAGGACTATAGAACAGCAATTGTAGATGGATTGGGGCTTAAAGGGTGAAAAAGTGTCTACAAATCTTTAGCTGAATAAACTATTAGCAAGTTTTTATAGACACAAATCAGTACTCAATAGATCCAGTCTTCCTGGGGGTTCAGGACTGATCTTTCATACTCTTACCAACCAAAGAACATCTTGAGCCTTTGGGAGAGACTTCTTTGAAGTTATTGACTTTCAAGACAGTTTTTCTTTTATTTTGACTTGAGGCAAAAGAAGAAGTCAAATTCTTGCTGGGACATACTCTTCCTTTTGTTATAAGGATAATTAGTCACAAGTAACTCTGGCCCCATCTACTGCAAGAACCAGTTGGTTTTGGATGGGCCTACTGCAATTAAGCCTGTGACCATGCCAGCTCTCAGCCTCTTTGGATAACGGTTTGACTCAAGATGGGTGTCTGTCCTGTTAGGATTTCGATTCAAGGTTGGATAACACAAAATATTTGAGATACAACAAGATCTTTTGGGGGTTTTTTTCTGCCATTAAGAAATTTTTTACAAAACTTGTTTCTTAGCAGGCTATCTCATCTTGATTGAGTCAGATTATTTGCCTTATGAGATATCCGTTTTCAGTCCCCATCAGTGGTGTTAGAAGATAGAAGCTAATGTATGTTTTTGACTGCATTTTAGTTTTTAAGGTGGTTTTCCTTGCATGGTTTTCGATTACATGTTATTGGGAATTCCACAGTATGTTTATCAATTTCTGTCTTAAAGAGCTATGTTGCCATAGGGTTAGATTTGAAATTGGGTCCTACAGTTTATGCTCGGCATTTTTACGTACATTTGTATATTTGTATGTCTGCAACACTAGTTGTATTTGTATTAGATATCAATGTTGCTTTCAGCCTGATTTGGAAAGGATTAGGCATTATGCTGATGACACTTTCAGGTTGGTTTGACCTTGTCATGGGGTCGGATGTTATAATATAGATGGATCATCTACTTTCGACATCCAATTGCAGCACCAGCGGTGTCATCTTTTGTGAGAACTGCAACTAATTACTGCCATTTAGGGGTGTTTTATTGTATGTTGTGAATGTTGGAAGTTTATATGTTCATCAATGCATGTAATTTTCAATGTAAAATTCTCATGAAGGTTAGTTGTAGGCTAGGTAGTGGTTTTCTAAAATAATTCCCTCCTTCCTACAAGGCTGAATTCAGCTACTCTTAGGAATTGGAAAATTTAATGGTAATTTAAATTTTTATTAGAAATACTTACCATTTCATAACACATGGATTTCCCTCCCACCTCCACGCAAGTCATTCTTTTGCTTGTAGCAAAAATAATGAAGTAAACAATGTGGTCATGTGACCTTATCGGCGGAAGGACAGACCACTGTAACCCAGTGGCCTGGTTAAGGTTGTGATATAAGCTTGAATTCGCATCTCTGTGTTAGCCATTGGGTTGGATGGCTCCAACAAATAGTATTTCTAATAAAAATTTAAATTACTATTGAATTTTTCAAATTTATTTGTGAACATAAAATTTTGAATGCCTTTTAGGCAGTTCTTTAGTTTTTTGTCACCAGTATTTATACTGCGTGGCATATAGGGATTGTCATCCAATTTTGTGGCGTTGGCGTTGTCATCTGTCGCCATCGGCGTCTGTTGTCGTCACACTTTGTATTCTGGACAGTATCTCAAAAATGTCTTGTCAGATTTAATTCAAATTTGGCATGTGGATGTAACTGGTCCTGAGGGTGTGCTGTATAGTTTTGTGACCTCAAACTCCCACTAGTAAGATACTTAAACTCATTTTAAGTTTTTTCGTTTCTGGACAGTATCTCAAAAATGGCTTGATGGATTCAATTCAAATTTGGCATGTGGTTGTAACTACTTTTGAAGGTGTGCCCTATTGTAAGGTGACCTTAAACTCCCATGTATTAAACACTTATGTACAGTTTATGTTTTTTTCTTTCTCCATGGAGTATACTGAACATAACTTGAGAAATTTCACTCAACTTTTGAACAGAACCTTCAGAAAAAGATTACCTTAAACTCGCTACAATATACAGCAGGGCAAACAAACTTTGAGTTTAAGGTTGGAACAATATTTTTGGTGTTTGGAAGATATTTTATTTGCTAATTAGGACTTTTCACATTGATATTCATCATATAAATATATCTCCACAAAAAATGGTCTCTTTTGTAAGGTTATAGTAAATTGCTGGTATTTTCTAAACTTATGAGTTTAAGGTTGCATTAGTTATGATGGAAAGCATACATGGTCAGTGTCATCACACTTACTTTCCAGACAGTATCTCAAAAATAGCTTGATGAATTAAATTCCAATTTGGCATGTTGATGTAATTGTTCCTCAATGTGTGCCCTATTTAAGGTGACCTTTAACTGACAGTAGTAAGATACTTATATTGTGTTGAAGGTTTTTCGTTTCCGGACAGAATCTCAAAAATGGGTGGACGGATTCAATTCAAATTTGGCATGTGGTTGTAACTGGTTTTCAAGGTGTGCCCTATTTTAAGGTGACCTTAAACTCTCATGTATTAAAAGGTTGAGTTTAAATTTTTAACTTTTCCGTAAAGTATACTAAAGATAACTTAAGAAACTTCATTCAAATTTTGCATGTATATGTAACTGGCCATAGATAAGTGCCTCACATAAAGGTGACCTTAAACTCCCAGTAATAACAGAATTATATTCACTTTAAGTTTGGCAATTTTTCAACATTATTTCAAACACTGTGCAATTCTAAGCATCTTTCAACTTGTGAATGTAACAAACCGTGAACAAAACCTTCCCTTAAACTCCCTCACAGCTGCAAACTAACTTTGAGTTTAAGGTTTGGATAATTTTTTGGTATTTAAAAGATATTTGATGTGCTAATTCAGACTTTATTCTTTGATCTTCATCAAGTACATCTGTCTACACCACAAAAGTTTCTTTTGTAAGGTTATAGTCAATTCCTGATATTTCATAAACTTATGAGTTTAAGGTTGCATTACTTTTGTGTCACTAGCAGCTATATTAGAGGACAAGTACGGTCAGTGTCGTTGTCACACTTCCTTCCCAGACAGTATCTCAAAAATGGCATGATGGATGAAATTCAAATTGGCATGTGGATGTAACTGGTATTCAAGGTGTGTAATATTTAAGGTGACCTTAAACTCCTATGTATAAAAGAATTATATTGAGTTTAAGTTTTTTTCGTTTCCATAGAGTATACTGAAGGAAACTCAAGAAAGTTCATTCAAATTTTGCATGTATATGTAACTGGCCATAGATAAGTGCCACACATTAAGGTGACCTTAAACTCGTTCGTTTCCATAGAGTATACTGAAGGAAACTCAAGAAAGTTCATTCAAATTTTGCATGTATATGTAACTGGCCATAGATAAGTGCCACACATTAAGGTGACCTTAAACTCCCGGTAAGACCACATTGTCAATGTCGTCATCACACTTCCTTTCCACACAGTATATCAAAATGGCATGAGGGATTAAATTCAAATTTGGCATGTGGATGTAACTGGTATTCAAGGTATGTATTATTTTGAGGTGACCTTAAACTCCCAGTAATAACACATTGTGTTGTCATCACACATCCTTTCCAGAGAGTATCTCAAAAATGGCATGATGGATTAAATTAATATTTGGGGTGTGGTTGTAACTACTTTTGAAGGTGTGCCCTGTTTTAAGGTGATCTTAAACTCCCACTAGTAACATACTTATATTGATTTTAAGTTTTTCTGTTTCCACACAGTATCTCGAAAATGGGTTAACAGATTTATTCAAATTTGGCATGTTGTTGTTACTGGTATTCCAGGTGTGTCCTATTTTAAGGTGACCTTAAACTCCCATTTATGTTGAGTTTAGGTTTTTAATTTTTCCATAGAGTATACTGAAGATACCTTGAGAAATTTCATTGAAATTTTGCATGTATATGTAACTGGCCATAGGTAAGTGCCATATATTAAGGTGACCTTGAACTCCCAGTAATAACACATTGTTCGTGTCGACACACTTCCATTACCCAAAGTATCTCAAAAATGGCATGATGGATTAAATTCAAATTTGTTATGTGGATGTAACTGGTCCTCAAGGTATGCCCTATTTTAAGATGAACTTAAACTCCCACTAGTAACAAACTTATTATCTCAAAAATGGCATGATGGATTAAATTCAAATTTGGCAATCAGATGTATCTGGTATTCACGGTGTGTATTATTTTAAGGTGACCATAAACTCCAATGTATAAAAGAATTATGTTGAGTTGTAGTTTTTTTAGTTAGTATATAGTATAGAGTATACTGAATATAACTTGAGAAAGGTGACCTTAAACTCCCATGTATTAAACACTTATGTACAGTTTATGTTTTTTTCTTTCTCCATGGAGTATACTGAACATAACTTGAGAAATTTCACTCAACTTTTGAACAGAACCTTCAGAAAAAGATTACCTTAAACTCGCTACAATATACAGCAGGGCAAACAAACTTTGAGTTTAAGGTTGGAACAATATTTTTGGTGTTTGGAAGATATTTTATTTGCTAATTAGGACTTTTCACATTGATATTCATCATATAAATATATCTCCACAAAAAATGGTCTCTTTTGTAAGGTTATAGTAAATTGCTGGTATTTTCTAAACTTATGAGTTTAAGGTTGCATTAGTTATGATGGAAAGCATACATGGTCAGTGTCATCACACTTACTTTCCAGACAGTATCTCAAAAATAGCTTGATGAATTAAATTCCAATTTGGCATGTTGATGTAATTGTTCCTCAATGTGTGCCCTATTTAAGGTGACCTTTAACTGACAGTAGTAAGATACTTATATTGTGTTGAAGGTTTTTCGTTTCCGGACAGAATCTCAAAAATGGGTGGACGGATTCAATTCAAATTTGGCATGTGGTTGTAACTGGTTTTCAAGGTGTGCCCTATTTTAAGGTGACCTTAAACTCTCATGTATTAAAAGGTTGAGTTTAAATTTTTAACTTTTCCGTAAAGTATACTAAAGATAACTTAAGAAACTTCATTCAAATTTTGCATGTATATGTAACTGGCCATAGATAAGTGCCTCACATAAAGGTGACCTTAAACTCCCAGTAATAACAGAATTATATTCACTTTAAGTTTGGCAATTTTTCAACATTATTTCAAACACTGTGCAATTCTAAGCATCTTTCAACTTGTGAATGTAACAAACCGTGAACAAAACCTTCCCTTAAACTCCCTCACAGCTGCAAACTAACTTTGAGTTTAAGGTTTGGATAATTTTTTGGTATTTAAAAGATATTTGATGTGCTAATTCAGACTTTATTCTTTGATCTTCATCAAGTACATCTGTCTACACCACAAAAGTTTCTTTTGTAAGGTTATAGTCAATTCCTGATATTTCATAAACTTATGAGTTTAAGGTTGCATTACTTTTGTGTCACTAGCAGCTATATTAGAGGACAAGTACGGTCAGTGTCGTTGTCACACTTCCTTCCCAGACAGTATCTCAAAAATGGCATGATGGATGAAATTCAAATTGGCATGTGGATGTAACTGGTATTCAAGGTGTGTAATATTTAAGGTGACCTTAAACTCCTATGTATAAAAGAATTATATTGAGTTTAAGTTTTTTTCGTTTCCATAGAGTATACTGAAGGAAACTCAAGAAAGTTCATTCAAATTTTGCATGTATATGTAACTGGCCATAGATAAGTGCCACACATTAAGGTGACCTTAAACTCGTTCGTTTCCATAGAGTATACTGAAGGAAACTCAAGAAAGTTCATTCAAATTTTGCATGTATATGTAACTGGCCATAGATAAGTGCCACACATTAAGGTGACCTTAAACTCCCGGTAAGACCACATTGTCAATGTCGTCATCACACTTCCTTTCCACACAGTATATCAAAATGGCATGAGGGATTAAATTCAAATTTGGCATGTGGATGTAACTGGTATTCAAGGTATGTATTATTTTGAGGTGACCTTAAACTCCCAGTAATAACACATTGTGTTGTCATCACACATCCTTTCCAGAGAGTATCTCAAAAATGGCATGATGGATTAAATTAATATTTGGGGTGTGGTTGTAACTACTTTTGAAGGTGTGCCCTGTTTTAAGGTGATCTTAAACTCCCACTAGTAACATACTTATATTGATTTTAAGTTTTTCTGTTTCCACACAGTATCTCGAAAATGGGTTAACAGATTTATTCAAATTTGGCATGTTGTTGTTACTGGTATTCCAGGTGTGTCCTATTTTAAGGTGACCTTAAACTCCCATTTATGTTGAGTTTAGGTTTTTAATTTTTCCATAGAGTATACTGAAGATACCTTGAGAAATTTCATTGAAATTTTGCATGTATATGTAACTGGCCATAGGTAAGTGCCATATATTAAGGTGACCTTGAACTCCCAGTAATAACACATTGTTCGTGTCGACACACTTCCATTACCCAAAGTATCTCAAAAATGGCATGATGGATTAAATTCAAATTTGTTATGTGGATGTAACTGGTCCTCAAGGTATGCCCTATTTTAAGATGAACTTAAACTCCCACTAGTAACAAACTTATTATCTCAAAAATGGCATGATGGATTAAATTCAAATTTGGCAATCAGATGTATCTGGTATTCACGGTGTGTATTATTTTAAGGTGACCATAAACTCCAATGTATAAAAGAATTATGTTGAGTTGTAGTTTTTTTAGTTAGTATATAGTATAGAGTATACTGAATATAACTTGAGAAATTTCATTCAAAGTTTGCATGTATATATAACTGTGGAGGTTTAATGGCATGATAACTTGTATGTGATTGCTTTCTTGGCAATTTCTGCAACAAGTGTTTTCATGGCAACACTTTTCTGTTTCTTGGTCTTTTATTTTGTGGGCATTCAACATTATTCAAAACTTTCAAAATAAGTTCATTACAAGAGGAACTTTTGCTTTGGTTTTAGGCAACATTTGCCAACACTTTTCCTGTTGTTTTTCACTTTTAAATTGGTGGGATCTTTATAAATAAAACCCATGCAAAGATTTTAACTAGTATTTTTAGGATATATTTCATGCAAGAGGAACTACAAGAGTAGTGATAGTAACAGCTGCTGCCATGGCAATACTTTTTCTGTATTGTTTTTCAAATTGTGATTTTGTGGGTACTTCTCAACATTTTATCATGTTTCTTGAGTTTAAATATCTTTTTGTGGGTTCTTTGCATTCCAAACCCCATGGCAACACTTTATCTTTTTTCCTGAATTTCCTGCTTAGTGCTGACATCTAGTAAAAACTTGGTAAGTGATAAAATCATGTGTTTGCCTCTCTGTCTGCCTGTGTCCATTTGTCATATCCTGTACATTGGATCTAGGTTATATTTTTCAACAAGTTTGAGCTGGTGACACAGTACAATTCTTCTGAATTCTTGTCATATAGAGCGAGAGAAATTTGCTGGTGAGAGTGTTATGTATAACTGAGTGTCACCGGCACAGAAGAGGTAGTTAATACCACTGTGAGAGTGAATGATTGAGCTGATTGGGTTGATGTAGAGGGAAAAAAGAAGTTGATCAAGGACGGAGCCCTAGGGGATTTGTACCAGCCGAGTGCTAGTTCACTGATTCCATAGTAAACATTAAGTCTCTTTGGCCACATTGAGAAGACTATCGTTATATAAATATTAAGGAAGCCACTTTCAGTAGAATGGTGTTTTCTATAAGCCGATTTGAAGGCTGTTATAAGGCCGGCTTCATCAAGGTGAGTTTGTAGCTGAACTGCTACTACCCTTTCAAGTATCATTGAAATAAAGTTTAGATTAAAGACAGGCTATAGTTTTTAAAAATTTCTTTGTTTAAAGATGATGTTTTGAGGACTGGGGTAACATGGGCCAACTTGAAAAAATTTGGACACTTACTTTGTTCAAGAGAGGGGATAATTATTGAAGTAATGGGGGGTGATGAGAATATTCAGATAATCAAGAACAAGAAAAGTGGGCTAAGGGTCAAGGGAACATGATTGGAAAAGATAGGGGGCAGAGTCTGGGGTGATGTGTTGCGAATTCAGGGAAATAGGGAAAGTTGAGCGTATTTTTTCATTTTTTTTCTGTGAAGAGCTCCACAAATCTGTCAGCCAAAAGCTGAGGGGGATTTATCGATGGGAGCATCTTGGCTGGTAGTCTGTGTAACACATCACCAAGAACTCACCATAATTCTCCTTATAACTCACCATAATGTTGTGGTGATTATCCTGAATTTTTGGGTTTAAGGAATTCACATTTGGCCTGCTTGCACATTCTGTTGTACTAGTGGACTTTCTGCATCTATTTGGATCTATTTATTTCTGCATCAAATCCATTCGAACAAACGCTATATAATACAGATAATAATCCAAGCAAGTTTACATGTGAATACAGTACACAAATACATAAGAGTCAGTGTTACATATATTGGACACTATATTAGTACATTGTATATTACATATATTAGGCACTATATTAGTGCATTGTTTAATTTAAGCTTTATGTTTATACATTGTCATAAAAGATAATTGTGTTGTTGGTTCTTTTTGTGTGTTAACATTTAAAGTAAGGGAGGTATTGATTTATGTGTTTTAGTGTTTATTGATTTGTTCACAGACTGGGGGAAATCCCCCCCTCAGTGGTTATGTTAGATTTGGGGAAACCCAATTACCAGTAGTTTCTAGAACTTCCTCATTTGGCCTAGATGGCTCAAGCCTTTTTGAGTTGGTTCTGTATAATTCCAGAGGAATCTGTGAATGTATATAAGGAATGTACATCTGACCACAAAAAAACTTTGTATTCGCTGGCTATAAGGAGAGCTATTGTGTTTTGGAATATAATATAACTTGTGTTGCTGTGAACTTTTACTGGAGTGAACTAGATACATTGTCTGGACAGATTTATTGCACTTTGGATATTTTTGGATATTGTACAGTTATATAGCAGAGAGTGGGTTTACTGCATTTTGGACATTGTCCATATCTTGGAGCAGACAGTACAATTGTGTTAACTCTCTAAAAAATCTCCAGACAGACCTTCTGTGTGACTGGATATATAAAGGATAGCAGGACAAGCACCTTTTGTGTTGTTGAGTGTGGGACAGGTCACAGAATATAGACATCTGTGTGCGAGTGAACGCTGGACAGATCACGGGACAGACCACAGGACATTGGACAGATCACAGAATATACTACAGGACGGATTACAGAACAGATTGCGGGATACGGCGGATAAACTTATTCTTAATCTCAGTGGTCAGGTCAGCCAGATCTTGTTATTGTATTAGTGTGCTTAGTTAAGGGCATATCAGTTGACTGTAATCATTATTGTTGACTATTAAATAAATTTGTTAAGTTCAACTTTTTGCTTTTTCTGTTACAACTTAAAGACAACCGGTAATTGCTACCGTGCTTGCCCATGACCGTAACAGGAAAATTGGGGGCTCGTCCGGGATCCAACCATTTGATTACAACCATTTGATCAACCGTTCAATTAACATTTTGAAAATCCATTTGATTTAGTAATTGGTTACAGTCAACAGTGCTCAAAATGGCTAGTGCTAAAGAGTTTGTACAGTCACCATCTATGGAAGTTCTAGAAACTTTTAAGAAAGATATGTTAATGCAAATAGCACAAGAATTACAGTTACAGGTGAAAAGGTCAACACGTAAACATGAACTTAAAAGACTTATTGTTGAACAGTTAGTTGATGAAGATGTTTTACCTGATAGTTGTTTAGAAGTGTATAAGCCTCTACCAATGGAACCTTCTGGGCAATATGAGATCAGGCGATTAGAAATTGAAAGAGAGTTAAGACTTAAAGAGCTTGAAACTCAAGCTCTAGCTCAACAACGAAAAGAAGAGCTTGAAGCTCAACAAAGAAAAGAAGAGCTTGAGGCTCAACAGAGAAAAGAAGAGCTTGAGGCTCAACAGCGAAAAGAAGAGCTTGAAGCTCAACAAAGAAAAGAAGAGCTTGAGGCTCGAAAAGAAGAGCTTGAAGCTCGAAAATATGAAAAAGAACTTGAGCTTAAACATGAAAGAGAAATGAAAGCTTTAGAATTAAATGCTCGTCGAATTGCCCATGAAGAGTCCATTGCTACCAAATTTGATTTGGGTAAAAATGTGCGACTGGTACCACCTTTTAATGAGTCCGAGTTTGATAAGTACTTTCAACACTTTGAAAGAGTAGCTCAAAATTTGAAATGGCCTATAGACCAGTGGCCTTTATTGCTGCAAAGTGTTTTGAGGGGAAAGGCCCAGGAGGCATACACAGCTTTGCCAATTTCTGAATGTGTGGACTATAACTCTGTCAAAAATGCTATTTTGAAAGCATATGAGTTGGTACCAGAAGCATATCGTCAAAAATTCAGAAATTATCATAAACAAGAAAGTCAAACTCATGTTGAATTTGCCCATGAGAAAGAAGTGTATTTTGACAGATGGTGTAATTCTAGGGAAGTAGGTACAGACTTTGAAAAACTTAGGCAAGTTATTTTGATTGAAGAGTTCAAAAGGTGTGTTCGTGATGACATTAAAACCTATCTAGATGAACAGAAAGTTGAAAATTTGGCAAAAGCAGCAACTTATGCTGATGATTATGCGCTAACTCACAAGTCCACTTTCAACAAGAATAAGTCCTTTGGTCCTGCTAAAAAGTCGTATCCAGAAATAGGAAAGAAATCTGAAAATGTAGCTCCAGAAAAGAGTTCAGATAAGGGTCAAACCTCAAATCAGACTATGAGTAAGGATAGGAAACCCAGATCCTTTGCTCCTGTGTGCCACTATTGTAAGAAACCTGGGCATGTTATGTCTGACTGTTGGCTCTTAAAGAAGAGAAGAGAAAAGGAGGCAACGCCCAACGCCTTTGTGTCTAGCAAGTCTAACTGGCGTTCAAATCCCAATAGAGCAGAGTCTAGTATTGGTTTAGACAAGTCTGAGATTATCAGGGAAGAGTTCAAACCTTTTGTGTCTGAGGGTTTTGTATCTTTGGAAAGTAGTTCCAGTCAGGTCCCCATTAAGATATTAAGAGACACTGGAGCTACTCAGTCCTTACTTTTAGAAGGTGTATTGCCATTGAGTATAAGCACATCTACTGGTGAGAGTGTCGTTGCTCAAGGTATTGAAGGAGGCTGTGTGAACGTTCCCTTGCATAAGGTCAACTTAGTATCAGACTTAGTTACTGGTTCTGTTGTTGTGGGTACCAGGCCCACTTTACCCATTAAAGGGGTATCTTTGTTATTGGGAAATGATCTGGCAGGTGGAAAGGTAGTTGCTGATCCTAAGGTTACTTCTAAGCCGATCACTTCGGTTAGCACTGAGAAATTAGAAGAGGTTATTCCTGGTATTTTTCCCTCCTGTGCTGTGACTCGAGCTATGGCCAAAAAGGCCCAAGAAGAACCAAAAGATTGTAAACAATCTACAGATGTCTTAGTTGATTTGTCAGATACATTCTTGAACAACTATGACCATGATGTGCAGAATTTTAGTGATACTAATCCCAGGGATAGGGTAGATTCTGAAAAACAAGACCCAATTGACTGCAAAGATGTATCGCTTTCAAAATCAAAATTGATTTCAGAGCAGGAAAATGACCCTGAATTAGCTCCTTTATTCAAGTTGGTCTTGCCACCAGTAGAGCTAGATAAGGTCCCTGTAGGCTATTATGTCAGAAATGGTGTACTTATGCGAAAGTGGAGGCCACCAAATGTCCCTGCATCTGAAGAATGGTCAGTAGTACACCAGATTGTTGTACCAAAAATATACCAAAGTGAGATACTGAAATTGGCCCATGAGTCTCCAATGGGTGGCCATTTAGGCATCAACAAAACTTACAGCAAGATAACCAAACACTTCTATTGGCCTCAAATTCGGCACTGTGTGGCAGAATTTTACAAAACTTGTCACACTTGTCAAATGGTAGGGAAGCCAAACCAAAAAATTCCTGTAGCTCCTCTCAAACCCATTCCAGCATTTGAGGAACCATTTAGCAAAGTGATAATTGACTGTGTAGGCCCCTTACCAAAAACTAAATCCAGAAACCAATATCTTTTGACCATTATGTGCGCCTCAACTAGATTTCCCGAAGCCATACCATTGACCAACATAACAGCTCCCAAAATCTCAAAAGCTCTGGTTAATTTCTTTACTCTAGTTGGCTTACCAAAAGAGATCCAGTCAGATCAAGGGTCAAATTTTATGTCAGGACTATTTCAACAGGTTGTATTTCAGTTAGGTGCCAAACAGATCAAATCTAGTGCTTATCACCCAGAATCCCAAGGTGCACTTGAAAGGTTCCATTCCACTTTGAAGAATATGATTAGGACATTTTGTTTAGATAATGAAAAAGACTGGGATGAAGGCATTAGCTTATTGTTGTTCGCAGTTAGAGAGTCTGTTCAAGAGTCTTTAGGCTTTAGTCCCTTTGAGTTGGTCTTTGGCTATTCAGTCCGTGGTCCTCTCAAGCTGTTGAAGGAAAATTGGTTATCTGAGAACACTGAGAGCCTAAATCTGTTAGACTATGTCTCGAAGTTCAGAGATAAGTTGAAGAAGGTTTGTGAGCTGGCGCAACAAAATTTGAAAAATTCTCCGTCAAAAATGAAGATGCTTTTTGATAAGGAATTACAGAATTGTGTCTTCGATCCTGGAGGCAAGATTTCAGTGTCATCACCTGGCCAATTGAACAAACTACAGGCCAGAGATCTAGGGTCATACCCAGTGGCAAGGAGAGTAGAAACTCTCCAAAGGACAATTAAAAACTGTGATGACAGACAATTAAAACAAATGTATGAAATGACAATGGTAAAGCCATACTTCGAAAGAGGTATAACATAGCTTATGATGGCTATTAATAGAAACACTGTTAAAGATAGGAATTCAGTGTATAAACAGGACTTTGAAAAAGTAACATATGGCGTCCGCATGGATACGCCCTGTCCAGAAGCTGTATTTAAATTGTAATTTATATACCTGTAATTAGCAAGTTTATAAAGGTTATACATGGTACTAATTTTACTTTTGTATTTAGATAAATACGTTTTGTAAAAAGTTATTACCTGTGTATGTATACATGGTAAAAATCTCTTGTAAAATTTTGTAATCCCTTGGTTTCCAAAATTTTTCTTTAAGGGGGGAGGTGTTACATATATTGGACACTATATTAGTACATTGTATATTACATATATTAGGCACTATATTAGTGCATTGTTTAATTTAAGCTTTATGTTTATACATTGTCATAAAAGATAATTGTGTTGTTGGTTCTTTTTGTGTGTTAACATTTAAAGTAAGGGAGGTATTGATTTATGTGTTTTAGTGTTTATTGATTTGTTCACAGACTGGGGGAAATCCCCCCCTCAGTGGTTATGTTAGATTTGGGGAAACCCAATTACCAGTAGTTTCTAGAACTTCCTCATTTGGCCTAGATGGCTCAAGCCTTTTTGAGTTGGTTCTGTATAATTCCAGAGGAATCTGTGAATGTATATAAGGAATGTACATCTGACCACAAAAAAACTTTGTATTCGCTGGCTATAAGGAGAGCTATTGTGTTTTGGAATATAATATAACTTGTGTTGCTGTGAACTTTTACTGGAGTGAACTAGATACATTGTCTGGACAGATTTATTGCACTTTGGATATTTTTGGATATTGTACAGTTATATAACAGAGAGTGGGTTTACTGCATTTTGGACATTGTCCATATCTTGGAGCAGACAGTACAATTGTGTTAACTCTCTAAAAAATCTCCAGACAGACCTTCTGTGTGACTGGATATATAAAGGATAGCAGGACAAGCACCTTTTGTGTTGTTGAGTGTGGGACAGGTCACAGAATATAGACATCTGTGTGCGAGTGAACGCTGGACAGATCACGGGACAGACCACAGGACATTGGACAGATCACAGAATATACTACAGGACGGATTACAGAACAGATTGCGGGATACGGCGGATAAACTTATTCTTAATCTCAGTGGTCAGGTCAGCCAGATCTTGTTATTGTATTAGTGTGCTTAGTTAAGGGCATATCAGTTGACTGTAATCATTATTGTTGACTATTAAATAAATTTGTTAAGTTCAACTTTTTGCTTTTTCTGTTACAACTTAAAGACAACCGGTAATTGCTACCGTGCTTGCCCATGACCGTAACAGTCAGTTACATAAAACACATGAAAATAATTACAGGAAGTTTTCATGTGGATACAATACACAAATACATATAATTAATTACATAATACACACATAAAAATAATTAAGCCGCCCGTCAGGGACGCTTATTTGTTTTCACCGAAGTTCGACTGATCACCGCTGCCGCCGCCGGATTATGGTCTCCCTTGAATAACTTCTTAGTCTTTCAAATTTTTCTTCCCTTCTTATCTTTCTTTAAAACTATAGGGGCGGGAAAAATTTTTGAGATACTTTGCGCAGACCTTAACCTTTACTTAAGGTAACCTTAAGCATGCCTCCAAAACACCTCGTCATCGCGTTTCGGAAAAAACCACACACACCTGTGCTATAAAATTTATCAGGTACATTCTAGACCAAATTTCCAAGGTCAGAAAGGATTTTCTCATCAATCGGACCATGCCTGAATGGGAGGTGTTTTATTTTCGTAAATTTTTTAAAAATGGGTACTTGGTCTGTATCTCAAAAACAGTCAGGATTTCGGCGTTTTGTTGGAATAACTTATTCACCTACTTTTTGATAATCTTTCACATGCCGAAATTTTAGCCCTGTATCTGCAATTTTAAGGTCACCTTAACGTCAAAAAACGGGGTTTTAGCCCTCCAGTTCACTTAGTTTTTCACTTTTTTCAACCAAACTTGCCACATATATTAAGATTTGCCAAAGGAATATCCTGACTTTATGGTGACCTTAAACTCAAAATGTTAATGGACAATTGGCCTGCTTAAATTCATCAAATTGGAATAAAATGCTCTGGCTCTTTTCTTTTTCCATTTTTTATATCAAAATTATCACTGGTATTAAACTAGATAAAAATAATACTTATGGTCACCTTAAACTCTCAGTATGAATGGAGTTGTAGCCACCTTAAAGTGAAATGAGGGGGTTTTCAGCCTCCAAGTATCTTATTGTTCGACTGACCTCAGTTAAACTTTGCACACTTATAAAGGATGGCAAACCAAAGGGTTATCCTGACTTTAAGGTGACCTTAAACTGTTAATATAATTTTGGCCCCCCTAAAGTCATAACATTTGAATAAAGCCATCAGCTAAACTTTGTACACTTATAAAGGATGACAAAAGGGACATTCTCATTTTATGGTCACCTTAAAGTCGCAATATGGATGAAGTTATGGTCACCTTGCAGTGAAATTATGGAGTTTTTAATCTCCAGCTATCGTATTGTTCAGCAGAGCTCGGTTAAATTTGTACACTTTTAAAGATGACATTAGGGACATTCTTATTTTTCTTTCCAGTAACATCAGTTTAACTTGACATTGATTATGCTAAAGTAAGATTTTGTATAACCTTTCACTTAAAATTCCTGTACTTAAGAGGCTTTGGCCATCTTAACATGATAAATATATACTTCTTGCTCCCTCCTCATTTATTTTAACACTTTTTAAAACCACACCTGGCATATGTATGCTTAAAAATATTTATGATTCAACTTTTGTTTTGTAGAAGGAGTTGATGATCTAGCTACTTGTTCACATAGACTATATAAATTGGTCAAATGTATACACCTGACTTCTTTCACAATATACGATGCTTGAAAAAAAAACACTTTCTCATAAACAGTTTTTCTTGTACAGCATTTTATGTATCTCCAGCTGAGTGGAAATGAATGACTTGTCCTTTTCTTCTTCCTCCCCAACTCTGTTGTGTGATATCTATCAAAAGGCACATTCATGGAAAGTCTTTCTATGCAGAAAGAACCCCCCCAACTCCCCTTTAGTGCACACAAAAAGCAAGTGGAAAATAGAGATATATATATGTGTGTGTGAAGCAAAAGTGGAACAAAAAAAGTGGAATATTTATGCTGTTCTTTCGAATGTATATTGTTTTCTTTTCTTTTTCTTTCTTCCATTTCACTTAGACTTCTACATTTAATTAATTTTAGCTCAAGTGGGAAATGAATTTTTGAAACTTTAATGCATTCAAATTCCTCAAGTGATGCACTAAATCACTTATAACTTGAAAAGTATTGCGTTCACAGCATTTTGTTAAAATATGTTAGTAGGCTACTTTTTCCACAGCTACACCAAGTCCAGTAACTTGTTTGGTCTTAATTTTGTGCATTATTGAAGTGTGGAATGGATCATAATCTCCTACTCTTATTCCTAAGCCTACATTTTTAATTTCAATTGCTAAATCATTCATAAATATTGCAATATATAAACTCATACTTTTCTTTCCCAATAAATCCAGTAACATTTTTCTAGCACTATAGCTTGACTTGTTTGTAACTTGATTTTTCTTGTAAGCAATAACTCTGAAGCAAAATCAGTAACTTTTGAACAAAAAGTCTAACACACTTTGGTTCACTGGATTTTATTAGTGGTTTTGTTAAGTTTTTAGTTGAAGCACAACCAGTAATTTTAAACAATAGTTCTTAAGCATCTTAGTCCACTGCATTCAATTAGTGTTTTATACTTAAGTCTGATACTAATGATATTTTGAACAGAAATGTCTCTGGTCAGTGTACCCTTTCACTTGAGACCTCTTCTCTGAGAACATTACCAAAGAATGTAGGACATACAGAATCCGGGAAAAAAATGCCTCCTGGACAAAATGCCTCACAGAAAAAATGCCTCCTAGAATGAATGCCTCCTGGATATTTTGTGACTAGGAAAAAATGGCTCCTGAGAAAAAAAAGTTATTTCAACTTGTAAACATGTTACATATGAAATCTATAACGTATAATATCAAAAACATGTTAATTTCAGATATGTACAGTCAAAACCAGAACGTACAATATTGTGAAGTACAAATTACAAATATCTTCTTGAAAGGGTATCCCTTCAGCTGTACTCTGGAGCAGTTTAAAAGCAGGATTTATGGCTGTGAGGTTTCTTGATGAAATAGTTGTGGCCTTTATGGCTTACAATATGCATTCTTATCAAATTACAACATAGGTTATCCCCTCTGTAAGGAGTTGATCGCAGTTAGATGCACTAGCAGGGGCAGAAATGTAATTACAAGAAAAACATGACACCTGTCATAATGGAAACCAGGGATGAGCAGCCAGCCAAAAGAGTGAGAAGCACCAGCAAAACCTTACAAGAGAAACTTACATACCTTTGTACAGCTAAGCAAAATGGGTAAAAGACTGTAAATTTTTGACAGGCATTGGCGACTATAAGACTCAAGTGGAAAAAATGAAGATGCCTCTGAAGTTGTAATGTGAACCTGTAGTGTTATAATACTTGAAAGAACTTTTTTTTCTTAGGAGGTATTTTTCCTGGTCACAAAATATTCAGGAGGCATTCATTCTAGGAGGTATATTTCCTAGGAGGCATATTTTCTAGGAAGTATTTTTTCCAGGAGGCACTTTTTCCGGGCATCGGACATACATTCTTTTGAGAAGTAAATTTCACACCTACAATTTCTCTTCTGCCAAGCTGTGGTCGTTCTTTCATTTGTTAAATATGGTAACATACACAATGCAATAAACTTTACATTTTCTATTCCTTGTGATGCATATCTTCACATCTTTTACGGCTTACTTCACACTTTTTCATCAGGGCCGCTTCGTTTTTGTCAGCAAAAACATTTTTCTAGTTACAGCAAGTTTTCATGCTGAAAGATGTCTGCATAGAGTAATGAACTGTATTTAACATAAAGCAATATGAATTTAATTACAATATTAATATCTCATTACAAATACAGACTCAAAAACATTTTTCGGTTAATGGGGAAGATGTAGATAAACTCAAGATGAGGTAACCTTAGTTTTAAACTGAGGTGACCTTAAGCAGGAGAGATTTGAACTTAAGCCAAGTGTATATACAAAGACAAGTTAAGAGCATAGAAAAGAGTAAAAGATTAAAGGTTGACTAAAACAGCAATAATGGGTGGGTGGACAATTCCAATCAGGGCAGATCCACCATGTTCCAGTTCTCAATATACAGTGAGGCTTCTGAAACTCACAGCATTTAAAACATCAAACCAACCCCTCTTAGTAAGCTTTGTTGTTAATTGATCAATAAACAATAGGGTTATTTTACACAAAAGCCCTTAAGGGGTTTTCCCGTGGTTAGGGTATTTGTTTAGAGGGCAGTCTCAGGACCGGCAAGTGAGGTGTGAAATGTAGGTGAACAACATTGTTATTGCAATGGCTACAAAGAAAGTATTTACTTACTATTCTCAGTTAAAAACAAAAAAAAACCAGTAAATTATTGAGGCACACCCGAAAAACAGTATAATGTTGTACGTATTGTATTGGGTTTTTATACTCAGGACAATATCTCCATATACTACAGGACTCAAAACGCTATTTGACCCATCTGACTGAACAAAGTACAGTCCAAGCTCTCAAGTCACTTGCATTCCCCGAACTGAAAGACAGAGGCTCAAGGATGACCATTTATCAATGTCCTTGAGGTTGTTTTAGCCTACCACTGGGGATAGGACCCAATGACAGAGGATCACCATTTTAAGTGGTCATCCAAGCCACTATGTATCTGCCTGTACCTGGGTTTGAACCCACATCTTCTGTGCTACTAGGCAAGTATGTTACTCACTAGGCCACAGTGGCAGGTGCAAGGAAGGTAATTGAACAGCATATTTTATGCAATGCTCTAAATACAGTCATTCCGGAATTATAAGTCATTTATTCAAAGTGGCTACTAGCGATATTACTCTTTTGATATGGACCAATTTCTAATAAAGCAACAAAAATACAGAGGACATAAGAAACGTTAGCTAAAATTCCATTAGCAAAAGACCCCACAGAGCTTCATTTTAGAGAAATCTGTGTGACACACATGCACACACCCGCACACAATAGGCATGTTAAAGACATGACTAGGAAATGTACAACAGACCTCAGAGTTGATCTTTTTGTCACTATTATGCCTATTTGCTATTCAAATACTACTACAAGTTGTTCCTCCTCCTCACCTAGTTACAGGGGGAGAGGACCTTTCTTATCCTCTTATCCAGGCCCTGTAGAAGCAGGAGTGATAGTAGATGGCTTCCTGTGTCCAACTGTTGCCAGTATACAAGTCTTCATGCTTAGAGTAAGATGATGGTTTTCAACCAGCCCTTTTCAGAGGCAAGGGTGGCAGGAGAAGTGACTGCCTGTATCACTGATGCAGTTTTGGCTTCTCAATAAAAATAAACGAAACAGCAGTTTTGAAGTGGTTTATGAAATGATCGAGGAAAGGGCAATAACACCAGTCAAAGGGTAACATCGCCGGATATTTTACAGTTCATTTCTTGTGACAGGCAAGGAAGAAATGGTAACCAGTAATAGTTCAAGGTTAGGTAAACAGGCTATACATTTACTTTTCCTCAATGTGAAATGGTTGGAATATTCGGAATTTGTTTACTAGAAGGTGAGAGGGTGACATCGCTCGACCATATACTGTACATCCTTTACCGATGCACTGAGCTGTTAAAGGTATCAGAGGTATCTTCGCTTCAGTGGAGGCTACAGATTCTACCAGTTCACTGCCCTACTCTTCAGTATTGCTACAGTTTCTCTCAAGTTCACCATGGTAGCAAAAGAGGCAAAACTGATGGCTCTTGCAGAAGGCGTCGGGATTCACCAGTATATAGATGATTGGCTAATAAGAGCAAGTCACAGCAGTGACAAGAAAATACCCACAGGTTCATTCGTCTTATCGAAAGCCTGGGATGGATCATAATTTTTCAAAAGTCAGATTTGATCCTAACTCAAGAAATCAAATTTTGGGGTTAAATATTCGACCTTAGGGTAGGGCTAGTCCAAACTCAAAAGGAAATCGATCACCTACTCGAAAAGACAGTTACCATGTTGAAAGCTTCTCACACATATCCAGGGAAGCTCATGTCACTTTGAAAGCATGGCTTCAATGCAGAAGACAATACCATTGGGTTGTCTGCACATGAAGTCACTCCAATAGTATCTGAAAACACACTGCAGATATCCTCAGTCTCTGAATATTCCACTTCTTGTGTCTCTGGTTCACAGGGTTCAGCTTCAGCAGTGGACTAATCTTTCAATTTTGAAGGAAGACTCCCCACTCCTACAGAAGGAGCACAATCTCCTTCCATTCACAAATACTTCTCTTAAGAGTTGGGGTGCTCACTTGAAGCATCGCGCAGCCAGTGGTCTGTGGAATCAGGAAGAGTCAAGGCTCCACATGACATTCTAGAGTTAAAAGCAATGTTGTTAGTTTTAAAATGATTCAGAGATCAGCTTCTGAATCAAAATCTGTTGATTTCCACAGACAGTTCATTAGTGGTTGCCTATATGAACAAGCAGGGAGGCACCCACTCTCAGGTAATATGTGCCTTAATCAGACTTTCAATCAAATTAGCCATTGCTGGCATCAATCAGTGGTAGGTTTGTTTGCAACAAAGTTGAATCTCTAATGTATGTCCCCTGTCAGTCTTGGGAAACCGATGCATTGAACATTTCTTGAAAGGTCTGGATGACCATGAGTTTTGTCCAGTGGCCTTGGTCCTGCAGCTGGTGCAAAAGATGACCACCTACAGGTGCAGAATCATCATGATTGCACCAGGGTGGCCAGGGATGTCTTGATGTTGTGATCTGGTGAATTGGTCCACAAAACTCCCTCTAAGACTTCCATTGGGGGTAAATCTGTTGGCTCAACCATTCAGCAACAGACTTCACAACAATCTAGCTTACTTGAATCATCATGCTTGGCATCTAGAGTCAGTCATGAATATTCTGGAAGATTCGCAGAGGAAGTGGCGAAACAATTAAGGAGCCTCAGGGGTACACCTCAAAGAGTATCTGTGAATCAAGTGGTCTATTTTGGGAAGTGGTGTGAAGAGTGCCAGGTGGACATCTCACACCCCACTAGTCGAAATGTAGGAAGTTCCTCTGTTACCAGTTTAAGGAAAAGAACCTAATACCATATACTATTCTATTGCGGACAGCAATTGTAGATTGATTGGGGCTTAAAGGGTGAAGGAGTGTGTACAAGTCTTGAGCTGAATAGACTATTAGCAAGTTTTTATAGACACAAATCAGTACTCAATAGATCCAGTCCTCCTGGGTGTTCAGGACTGATCTTTCATAGTCTTACCAAAGAACTGCTTTGAAATTATTGAGGTTCAAGACACTTTTTCTTTGATTTTGACTTCAGGCAAAAGAAGAAGTCAAATTCTTGCTGGGACATACTCTTCCTTTTGTTATAATTAGAAAGTAATTAGGAAGTAACAAGTAACTCTGGCCCCATCTATTGCAAGAACCAGTTGGTTTTGGATGGGCCTACTGCAATTAAGCCTGTGGCCATGCCAGCTCTCAGCCTCTTTGGATAACGGTTTGACTCAAGATGGGTGTCTCTGTCAAGTTAGGATTTCGATTCAAGGTTGGATAACGCAAAAGATTTGAGATACAACAAGATCTTTTGTTTTTTCTGCCAATAATGAAGTTTTTTCCAAAACTTATTTCCTGGCAGGCTATCTCATCTCGACTGAGTCAGATTATTTGTCTTATGAGATGTCAATTTTCAGTCCCCATCAATGGAGTTAGAAGATAGAAGCTTATGATGTATGTTTTTGACTGCATTTTAATCTTTAAGGTGGTTTTCCTCACATGGTTTTTGATTACATGTTATTGGGAATTCCATAGTATGTTTATCAATTTCTGTCTTAAAGAGCTCTGTTGCCATAGGGTCAGATTTGAAATTGGGTCCTACAGTTTATGCTCAGTATTTTATTACGCTACAATAGCTTACCATGTGGGACTTAATGCTGTTCTCGGGTTGCCACACCCGGGCCAATGTCTTAGAAAAAAGACAGTTCTTGTTAGCCGCAGGATATACTGGTAGTTGTCGTCACGTGATAACTTCTGACCAATCGCCCTACTTTCTCGTTGGCCACGTTGACTGGTAGCACTTTGTAAATATACAGACATTTTCATTTATTTCTCAGCATTTACTTATTGTTGGAGGTTCTTTTTTTATATTTCTTTTATTATATAACATAGATCATTCTGTAAAATTTTTATTTTGACAGGATAAGTATTTTCTTACTTTCGCGTATTTTGAGTTTTCCTCGGTACAGGCACTGTACATTGCACGTCTTTTATTGCGTTTAAAATGTCTCTCCATCAAATGAATAAAGACAAACTGAGAGCTCAGAAATGCCGCCATTTTTGTTTTAGTTTCAACCTACGCAACTATTGCCCTACCTGTAGGGAGGCTGGCAAGGGTGATGACCCCTGTGTCACCTTCGAAACTCCCTGTGATATCTCTGCATCTTTTACAGATGAACAGATGAAGAAAATTCAGCACAGGAAACGTTATCTTAAAAAACAAAAGGCGGAAACTACTTCCAAAGATAATGAACTCGATCTTTTGGGCAAAGGTGACGGATATTCCTTCACTGGCTCAAGATTTTCAAACAAATCATGAAAAATCCCTGGAAGATTCCTTAAATATCCATTTACAGCAACAAATGGGTTCCTTTCAGGCATCCATGTTGGAAGCTTTTCAGTCACTCCGAGAGGAGTTGACTGCTAAAAAGCAAACAGAGGTGGATCAGACCTTGTTTCTTGCTTCCAAACCTGGTACTTCCAGTAATTCTGCTGTAAATCTGGACCTACCCCCTCCGAGACCTAGTACTAACATTCAAACCGAGGCTATGGATGTGGACTACGGTCCAGCACTCCCTCCTCGCCTAGTACTTGACCAACATGATCCCTCAGATCAGTACGTTGCTTCCTCTGAGAGGAAGAGGTCTCGTACTCACACAAAAAGCAAAGCCACTCTCGTAGTAGGCAGGAAATTGATCCGGGATCTGCCTCGGACCAACTATATGAGGAATCCGATGAACCTCGGATCCCTTCTACCAAATCTAAAAAACACTGATAAGAGTAAACACAGATATGTGTCATCTTCTTCAGGGGTGGATCAGTCCCCTGCAACCAGACACAGGTCTTCTAAGCCCTCTAGGGCTCAGCCCTCAGGGGCTGTTTCTGATCAAGACCTTCCACAACATGATCCAGACCCCCCTTATTATAGGGAAGTAGCTCTGTCTGACATGCCCTCACAGTACGCTGAAGAGGTCGACACTTTTAGGCGTATTCTTTCCCTCCCTGACCCCAGGGAGTCTATGCCTAGATCTTCAACTTTAGTGATGGGTCTGGATGATGGAAAAGGCCGTCAAGAGCTCAGACCTAGAGGTCCTTCCTCTATTCTGCCCCTCAGCTCAGTTATCAAGGACGCCTTTGATAAATTTCAACATGACTTTAAGGCTGCTAATTTACCTGAGGGTAAATATGTCAAACCTCCTCCTTCCACTTCTAAGTGGTACAGGGTGGGACAGCCCTGTTTTCAGGATAAAATTCAGGAGTTGAATACAGACTTTGCCAAGATCTGTATTACTCCTAAACCCTCTGGGGCCCCTATGGGAAAGGTCCCCCTCCCAGTTCTCAAAGAATTGGAGCATCAGGCTAGACAAAATATCTCAAGCCTCAATTTCACCGCTGCCTTTGCCAAAACTTCTCCTTCTTGCAATGCTTCCCTGGAGAAGTGTCAACATAGCATCAAGTCAACTGTCAAGAAGATCAAGTCTCAGATTCAAAAAGGTGCCAATCCTGAGAAAGCAGCAAAGCGTGGATATGAGGAAGTCGCTGAGTACATGGATTTTTGGAATAAGATCATTCTTATTCAACACAGGGCCCTCACATGTATCAGCAAATCCCTAGCCCATATTCTCCAGAGGGAGTTATATTCTATGGCTAATACCAGCTTGCTTAGGCGCGAAGCCGAGATGACTCTCTTACAGCCACAGTTGGGGGAAATGAGACGTCAAGAACTTAGGAACTCGTCCTTTTGGGACCTGTCCTTGTTCGAGTCTCAACTTGTGAAGGAAGGTGAAGACTTCCTTCTCAAAAAAGGCACCTCAAAAGACTTTCAGGGTTTCGCACCCTACCAGAATAAGCCCTTTCGTGGTCCCAACAAGAAAAGAGGCTCCTACAGGAAACACCCCTATGGGGGCAATTCCTCACAAAGCAGTAACCAATCATTTTCCTCAGGAAGGGGAAAACCGAACTTCAGAGGCTCCAGGGGTCGTTTTCGACCCCACAATAGGGCAAGGGGGCGTGAAAACCCCTCTTCCCAATGACTCCTCCAAAGCCTCACTCAGCCCACCAGTAGAAGGTCGCCTCCGTTCTTTCAGGAGAGACTGGCTAACAAACAAATGTTCTCAAAACGTGTTAAACATTATCACCAATGGCTACGTACTGCCATTCCTTTCAAAGCCAAATTTGGTCAGATTTCCTCTGATCCTGTCAGAGTACAAGGCTCAGCAAAAAGACCAAGCCTTGGCCACTTGTATCTAGTCTCTCCTGTCAAAGAACGCAATCGAAAGGGTGGAAAAAGTAAAATCTCTCGGGTTTTACAGTCGCCTGTTCCTAGTACCCAAGCCTCATCAACGATGGAGGCCAGTCATAGACCTAAGCAGGCTCAACACTTTTCTACACGTAAAAAAGTTCAAAATGGAAACTCCAGAGTCCATCAGAACCTCCCTGATTCCAGGGGAGTGGGTATCGTCAATAGATCTATCTGACGCTTACCTACACATCCCCATCCACCCAAACTCAAGGAAATACCTAAGGTTTTGCTACAAGTCTCAGGTGTTCCAGTTCACCTCCCTCCCATTCGAACTAGCCACAGCCCCCCAGGTCTTTACAGTGATTGTAAAGGAAGTGAAACTAATGGCCCTCTCAAGAGGACTCAGAATTCACCAATACCTGGACGACTGGCTGATCAGGTCCCAGTCTCAGGAGAAAGCCCAAGTGAACACTCAGGCGGTGGTAGACCTAACCCAGTCCTTGGGGTGGATAATAAATCAGGAAAAATCAGAACTAAAACCTACTTAGGTGTTTTCGTTCGTTCGTGGGCTACGAATACCATCTAGATTCAGCCCTTGTATCACCCCCTCAAGAGAGATGGCTTAAACTTCAGGATTTGATCCTATGCCTCAAGTCAAAATGTGTTTTGACTGCAAGATGTTTGATGTCGCTAATTGGGTTGCTAGCCTCAGCGGAGAAAATGGTCCCGGAGGGACGCCTTCACATGAGGCCCTTTCAATTTCATCTCAAGGAGCACTGGAGATATCCTCAGCCGCTGGACAACCTCCTTCCTTGGACAGAAGCCATTGCAGCCCACCTAGATTGATGGCAAAATCCCTCAAATGTGATGAAAGGTGCAGACCTTCATCCCAAAGACCACAGTATCCAACTCTTTACCGACGCTTCAAACAAAGGTTGGGGCGCTCACTTAGATCAAAATTCTACAAAGGGTCTGTAGTCAGATCGGGAAAAAAGGCTACACATAAATGTCCTAGAATTGAAGGCAGTCTCCCTGGCCCTTCGAGACTTCAAGGACCAGTGTCAGAACCAAGCAGTGCTAGTTGAGACGGACAACTCAACCGTGGTAGCCTACATCAACAAACAAGGAGGAATTCACTCAGCAGAGATGTGTGCTCTCCTGTGGAAGATCATGACCTGGTGCCATCACTACCACATAACATTGAAAGCCAGGCACATTCCAGGGTGCCTGAATGTGATGGCCGACCTACTGTCCAGGTCCAACCAAGTGCAGTCAACAGAATGGTCTCTGCATCCGCAGGTGTTCAAACAGATCTGCCAGAAGTGGTTCACACCTCATGTAGACTTATTTGCCACTCACCTGAACCACAAACTTCCACTGTACGTATCTCCTGTCCCAGACCCAAAGGCTTGGGACATAGATGCTCTAAACATAAACTGGACGAACCTCACGGCCTATGCTTACCCTCCTACGGCTCTCCTTCACAAGGTGAACCCAAAGATCAAGCAATGCCATTGCCTGATCATCGTAATAGCCCCAGGCTGGCCAGGGATGCCCTGGTTTTGGGACCTAGTGCAGCTCTCAACAGAGATCCCACTACAACTCCCAGTGTCAATGACCCTACTCAAACAGTCCCACAAGTATGTGTTCCACAACAACCCACAACAGCTGAACCTCCACGCCTGGTGTCTAGGAGCAGACAACTCCAAGAACAAGGATTCTCTGTGGAGGTGGCAGAGAGAATTGCTGCTCCTCAGTGGTCATCAACAAGGACCATCTACAAGTGGGCCCTATTTGAAAATGGTGCAGAGAAAATTCGGTAGATTTCTCCACTCTATCTGTGAAACAAATCTCAGATTTTTTTATGTACCTGTACCAAGACCTAAACAGGTGCCCCTCGACCATTGATGGTTACAGGACTGCAATCGTTGACACTTTGGGCCCAACGGCCCACCATATTGCACATAATGCAGACCTTCATAGGTTACTCTCCAGTTTTCACAGGGATCGTCCAAAAAGTTCCAGAAATTTACCTAAGTGGAACCTTTCTGTTGTCCTCAACGAGCTCACAAAAGCACCCTTTGAGCCCATGAAAGACACAGACCTCAAACATCTTACTCGCACAACTGCTTTCTTGCTAGCTTTGGCCTCCGGCAAACGCCGCAGTGAAATCCATGCCTGGGTTGCAAACAAAGTATCTAATCTAGGCCAATGGGAAAAGGTCGCCTTGTTCCCTTCTTCTGATTTCATAGCCAAAAACCAACTAGCAAGAGAAGGTTCTCAAAGTGTGTCTCCGGTGACTATTCCTGCTTTGACTACCATTGTAGATAGACAATTTAAAGAAGACAGGACCCTGTGTCCGGTGCGGGCTCTGAGGTATTATCTGGACCGAGCCACTGACCTGAGAGGGTCTCATTCCCTCCTTTTTATCTCCTTTAAGAAAGGACATACCTCAGACATCAGACCCGCTACTCTCTCTTCCTGGTTGAAACAAAGCATCCTACTTTGTTACAAACAAGAAGATCAACAAGCCTTGGACTTGGTCCAAGTTAAAGCGCATGACATCCGGGCCTTCGCGGCCTTTCTGGTGGGGTATCGGTGGACCAAATCATGCAAGCCTGTCATTGGAAAGCTCACTACACATTTACAAATTTTTACCTAAAAGACCTTACTTGGTCAGACAATGACAACAATATGTATCTGGGACCCGTAGTGGCGGCACAACAAATCCTAGATCCTACCCCTCAGACCAGTTGTACTTGGAAAGAAAAAATTGGGGCACATCCGCTACAACCAAGTCTTCAGGAGTCTCTCCCAGGATCTAGGTATTCCTTTACCTTCAAGATGTTACGGCTAAGGTCATTTTTGTTTTTTAGTTTATCAAGTAATTTGTATTAAGGACTTATTAAGTTGTCATTAATCTCATATCCAGGTGGCAAAAATTTATGAGATTTCCAACCATTGGGCTGGTCTGTCACTCGTGAAGGTTTGTTTATTTGTTTATTTGGGGTTTAACGTCGCTTTCAACACTGTACAGGTCATATCACGACGGGTAGTTGGTAGGGCAGAGGAAACCAGTACATAGAGTTCGCTTGGGTTGTGTACTGTAAACTGCCGACCAACAGCAAGTAACTACCAGCTTTCCCACTTGAGCCCCTACGGGGATCAATCCCCGGCCTCAGAGGTGGGAGGCGAGAGTGTTACCACTCTGCCACCGTGGCCCCCTGTCACTCGTGAAGGGCCCTTAGGGACCCTTAGACCTCGAAGTGAGCACTGCTGCACTTCCATCCTACAACCATACATCTAGACAGTTTTTAGCACTGTCCCTCATTCTACTTAGGTTTTTGGCTCTTTACAGGCCCGGTCTTTGGGATCGGGGCACTGTAAATGGGACTCAGACTGGTATTTCTAACTATTTCTATATATATTAATTCAAATCTTAGAAAAAATTACATATCTTCCAGTCTCAGCTGTAATCCCGCCACCGGGCGGTTGAATTCAGCATTAAGTCCCACATGGTAAGCTATTGTAGTGTAATAAAATTGAAAATTTTAATTACTTAAATGTAGCTTTTATAAGCTACAAGCTTACCATGTGGGACTTAGAAGAGTCCCATCCTGCCTCCCCGCTGTTTACAGCTGAGGGGTAGGTTTTTAAAAATTTCAACGAGAAAGTAGGGCGATTGGTCAGAAGTTATCACGTGACGACAACTACCAGTATACCCTGCGGCTAACAAGAACTGTCTTTTTTTCTAAGACGTTGGCCCAGGTGTGGCAACCCAAGAACAGCATTAAGTCCCACATGGTAAGCTTGTAGCTTATAAAAGCTACATTTAAGTAATTAAAATGTTCAATTTTGTTACTTTGTAAGTATGTGTGTGATACTTACATTTGTATATTTGTATGTCTGCAATACTAGTTGTATTTGTATTAGATATCAATGTTGCTTTCATGCTGATTTGGAAAGGACTAGCAATTATGCAGATGACACTTTCAGGTTGGTTTGACCTTGTCATGTGGTCGGATGTTATAATGTAGATGGGTGATCTACTTTTGACATCCAATTGTAGCACCAGAGGTGTTATCTTTTGTGAGAACTGCAACCAATTACTGCCATTTAGGGGTGTTGTATGTTGTGAATGCTGGAAGTTTATATGTTCATCAATGCATGTAATTTTTAATGTAAAATTCTCATGAAGTTTAGTTGTAGGCTAGGTAGTGGTTCTCTAAAAGAATTCCCTCCTTCCTACAAGGCTGAATTCACCTACTGTTAAGAAATGGTAAGGGTATTTAACTAAAAAATTGGAAAATCTAATGGTAATTAAAATTTTTATTAGCCTCCACGCAAGTTATTCTTTTACTTGCAACAAAAATAATGAAGTAAATAATGTCGCCATGTGATCTAATCAGCGGGAGGACAGACTACTGACAGACTACCGACTTTATTATATTTGGCTCCAAGTCTCAACAAAAAAAGTTAAACCCATTCTTTCCAGTAAATAAACATGTTAAAAATGTATGTAAACTTTGTTTCATCCAGATGAGGGATCTTAGACAAATTCGACAGTACTTGACTCATGATGCTGCTCTTATGGCTGCAAACGCACTTGTGGGGAGTAGGCTTGACTACTGTAACTCCTTGTTTAGGGGTCTATCTGTTGCTAACCTACGCAAGCTACAATGCATTCAAAACAGTCTGGCCAGAACTGTTTGTAGAGCCTCATGTCTTTCTCACACCACTCCACTAAGAAAAGCCCTTCATTGGCTACCCATAAGGCACCGTTGCATCTTCAAGACTGCCTTGTTGGTATACAAATACCTACATACTAACTGTCCTAAATATTTCAGCCCATTTCTTAAAGTTAGACAATGTGTCTATAATACCCGGTTGAGTCAATCTGATGGTATAATTCTACATGTTCCTCAATACCAACCATCTATTTACACTTCCACAAAGCAGTTTTGTTTAAGCTTTGCATATGATGCTCCCAAAATATTGAATGAACTACCTGATGATGTATGATCTGCCACTTCCATTACTTCCTTCAGAAAAAAACTTAAGGCATACCTGTTCTGCCAAGCTTATCCTCCTTAGTATTTTTCACCTAATATGGTGTTCTCCGTGATGTTGACCATTGCTATGGATAAGGACGATGATTTTTGTGACTATACCTATGATGTTGCACCTTAGAGTCTGTCACTCTGGCAGAGATTAAGTACTATAAAAGTTGAATTGCAATTGTAACCCAGTGGCCTGGTGAAGGTTCTGATATAACCTTGAATTCGCATCTCTGCATTGGCGATTGGGTTGGATGGCTCCAACAAGTAGCTACTGTTAGGAAATGGTAAGTATTTCTAATAAAAATTGAAATTTCTATTAAATTTTTCAAATTTATTTGTGAACATAAAATTTTGAATGCCGTTTAGGCAGTTCTTAAGTTTTTATATAGAGCGAGAGAAATTTGCTGGTTAGAGTGTTATGTATAAAACTGAGTATCACCGGCACAGAAGAGGTAGTTAATACCACTGTGAGAGTGAATAATGGAGCTGATTTGGTTGATGTAGAGGGAAAAAAGAATTTTACCAAGGACGGAGCCCTAGGGGATTTGAACCAGCCGAGTGCTAGTTCACTGATTCCATAGTAAACATTAAGTCTCTCCAGGAGAATGGTGTGGTCAATGGTATCGAACACGGTGGAGAGGTCCAGAAGTGTAAGGGCTGTGACAGACCCTTTGGCCATATTGAGAAGAATATCGTTGTAAATATTAAGGAAGCCACTTTCAGTAGAATGGTGTTTTCTATAAGCCGATTTGAAGGCTGTCATAAGGCCGGCTTCATCAAGGTGAGTTTGTAGCTGAACTGCTACTACCCTTTCAAGTATCATCAAAATAAAGTTTAGATTAAAGACAGGCTATAGTTTTTGAAAATTTCTTTGTTTAAAGATGATTTTTTGAGGACTGGGGTAACATGGGCCAACTTGAAAAAATTTGGACCCTTTGTTCAAGAGAGGCGATAATTATTGAAGTGATGGGGGTGATGAGAATATTCAGATAATCAAGAACAAGAAAAGTGGGCTAAGGGTCAAGGGAACATGATTTACTTCGGGAGTTCATAATGATTTTGGTAACTTGATCCTTTGTTACAGTAGAGAAAGTGGAAAACATAGGGGGAGGAGAGTCTGGGGTGATGTGTTGCAAATTCAGGGAAATAGGGAAAGTTGAGCCTATTTTTTCAACTTTTTTTGTGAAGAATTCCACAAATCTCTCAGCCAAAAGCCAAGAACTCACCATAATTCTCCTTACAACTCACCATAATGTTGTGGTGATTATCCTGAATTTTTGGCTTTAAGGAATTCAGATTTGGCTGCATGCAGATTCTGTTGTACTAGTGGACTTTCTGCATGCATTGGGATCTATTGAAGGTAGATTTATTGCTGTGCCAAACCCATTTGAACAAACACTATATAATACAGATATGATAATAATCCAAGCAAGTTTACACATGAAAATAATCACAGCAAATTTTCATGCTGAAAGATGTCTGCATAGAGTATTGAACTGTATTTCACATAAAGCAATATGAATGTTTAATTTAGTTAGAATATTAATATCTCATTACAAGTACGGACTCAAAAACATTTTTCGGTTACTGGGGAAGACGTAGATAAACTCAAGATGAGGTCACCTGAGTTTCAAACTGAGGTGACCTTAAGCAGGAGAGATTTGAACTTTAGCCAAGTGTATATACAAGTTAAGAGCATAGAAAAGAGTAAAAAGATTAAAAGTTGACTAAAACAACAATAATGGGTGGGTGGACAATTCCAGTCAGGGCAGATCCACCATCTTCCATTTCTCAGTAAACAGTGAGGCTTCTGAAACTCACAGCATTTAAAACAGCAAACCAACCCCTCTTAGTAAGCCTTGTTGTTAATTGATCAATAAACAATAGGGGTATTTTACACAAAGCCATTAAGGGACTGTCCCATGGTTAGGGTATCTGTTTAGAGGGCAGTCTCAGGACCGGCAAGTGAGGTGTGATGCCCAGACACCACTACAGAAAATGTAGGTGAACAACATTGTTATTGTAATGGTTACTAAGAAAAAAGCCATTTACTTACTATTCTCAGTTAATAACAAAAAAAAATAGTTACTTAACAATTGAGACAGACCTGAAAAACAGTATCATCTTGTAGGTATTGTATTGGGTTTTTATACTCAGTGCAATATCTCCATACACTACAGGACTCAAAGCGCTATTTGACCCATCAAACTGAACAAAGTACAGTCCAAGCTTTTAAGCGAGTTGCATTTGCCTACCTGAAAGACAGAGGCTCAAGGATAACTCTTTATCAAGGTTCTTGAGGCTCTTTAGCCTGCCACTGGAGATTGGACCCAATGACAGAGGATCACCATTTTAAGTGGTCATCCGAGCCACTATGTATCTGCCTGAACCTGGGTTTGAACCCATATCCTCTGTGCTCCTTCACAAGTGTTACTTGCTAAGCCACAGTGGCAGGTGCAGGGAAGGTAACTGAACAGCATATTTTTATGCAATGCTCTGAATACATTCTGGCATTACAAGTCATTTACTCAAAGTAGCTACTAGTGATATTACTCTTTTGATATGGACCATTTTCTGATAAACCAACAAAAATACACAGGACATAAGAAACTAAGCTAAAATTACATAAACAAAAAAACCCACAGAGCTTCACTTTAGAGAAATCTGTGTGACACACATGCACACACCCACACACAATAGGCATGTTATAATTTCCCAGGTCGACATATACAATGGATACCCATAAACCAAATTCAAAATATTTTAAAATAACTTTGCCTGAAACAATATCTGAGGAAGACAGAAGCCCTTATTAGTAAGCAAACTCTGTTTGACCTTGAGTCAAGGATCAAAGGCCAAATCTGAGCCTTCCATAAGATCCTAGCCCATGGTTTTTTCTAAGATGATTTAACATTCCAAACCACTATGGCCAATAATAAACGATTTATAATAAAAATATTAGATAAAGGTCCAACATGTCGATGTTTAGAGTCAGCCATGACCTTGAAGAAAGAGGTCAAAAGTTAAATTTTAGCATGTTCATAGGGACTTGTATATGTGAAGTATCTTTTAGACATAGGATAATCTATCTTTCTATATTTAAGGTCAAAATGTAAAGAAATACCCTAATGGGGTATTTAAAAGGCCGCCATTGGTCTTTTCATGGAAGGTCAAGGGATACCAAACATTAAGCTTCAAAGCTTTATCTATACAAAAACACATTTCAATTTTAAATGTTCCATGTAAAACATTGTAAAGTTATCTCATCTGAAAGGAAACCTTACCTGGGCCTATATATATTTACATACCAAAATTTGAAATCTCTACATAAAATAGTTTTAAGTATGAAAGGAAATTTCTGTTTTGGCAGCAGGGATGATGACCTTGTAAAAACCTATGCAATTGGCAATAAACTTGAATATCAAATTAATAATAGAAAAATGAACTCAATTATATTCTGCTGAAATTAGCAATGTCAATTAATATGTTGTGGGGTTCTATTAACTTTTATTATTTGAAACAACTACAACAAGTACAACAGGGCTTGTAAATTCAAATTTTGTCAAATGCAGTCAGTAAGTTGTAAAATGCATTGGACCACATGTCTGGTATAGTCAAAGAAAGATGAGTGTTTCCAAAAACAGATGTTGATATTAGTCCATCCAAAATTTAACTGCTTCACAATTGTCAAACAAATATTTGGAAACATCCTGTGATAGAAGCTCTAGTTGAACATGGTTTCTGAGAATCCGTAAAATGATGCAGATTAGGTACTATAAAAATCCATTAGGTTGGATTACACTCGGGTGTGTCATGTGTAAGTTTTTACTAAAAGTGTAAAAGTCTGATTTTAAGCAGTAAATTGTCAAGATGAAGCCTACAAGCCCTACAATAGTTATCACTCATTATCACTGTTACAGAATCACAACATGTCGCACCTATTTTACCTTCATTACACAGTTAAGCATTAAATGCTTGGTCACCAAATGGTTGTTAGTCTGTGTTCCTTTATATTCCCCGTCTAATTATTCAAAACACTCAAGCATCAAAAGCTTTGACTGGCCTGGTGCTATTGTAGTAAAATAGTCAGATTGGCACAATTCGAAGTGAACACATATTTTAAACATATTAGTCATAACACTGGTACAAACCCTATTGACTTGTTAGCTTGACTGGTCATGTTCCATTTATGGGGGGTTGTGGTTTCAACTAAAATATAGTATTATCAGAAAATAAACACAGCTCAAAAGTAAAAGTAAGGGTTTGACGCCCAGTTCAACAGCCAGGGTCATATATTGGGACAGGTTCTCAGCAATGCCAGTTGTGGGTGTCGAACACACAACACAGAGGTGACTGCCTGTGATTAGATGCCAAACTCACTAACCACAAGACCACTGAGGGCCTAGTCACAGCTCAAAGTTTACGATGGAAATTAATTTTTAAGAGGCCCTTATAGTGGTGCAGTTTATAGTTACAACGATATTTCAAAAGTATAAATAATCTTTCAGAGGCTGCAGTATAAGCATAATCCCATAGTACCTTTCCAAATGTGCAGTTGTACCAGTAGGTTTTGCTGGAACAGCTTGTGTGTGCTGGATGCAGAAATACATCATGTACGTTTAAGTGTATTTTTATGTGTACACAGTATAAGGGAATATTCCATGTTACATTGAGTCCCGTTACTTGGACTCAATGTAATATGGACTATTCAAATACTTATGATTATGAATACAAATATCCCAGGCCTGCCGATGACTCAGGAGGCTTAGGTATCTATGGAACATATGGTCACTTCCGGTGATTGTTGGTCAAGATAAAGCATTCCAATGTGAAGTATATTGTCCTAGTGTTGTTTATTGGATTATTTAGTGGATTTAGTGTTATTCAGTGGATTTAGTGTTGTTTAGTGGATTATTTAGTGGATTAAAACCCGGTACACAATTCTCTTATAGAAATGACTGCATTTTTACTTTCAATAATTTCGAAGTACCGGTCATATGATGTTGTCATATGGTGACTGTGTGTTCTGCTCAAGTTACAAACGCTTTTTACACATGAATCTGCATTCAGAATGGAAAACCTGATACAAAGTCAATTGACACTAAGTGGAGAGTTTTAAATAGTGTTTTGTGAGATTGGCTTCCACTCGAAACAGATCAAACAGATTCTATTTGACAGATTGAGTTACTTATATGTCAGCAAATATAGTCACTTGTACATTGAGGGTTGTGGGAAGTGAATGAAGACAGAGTCCTACTCAGAGATTTGTCCTTACTGAGCTTGGTAAAAAACTGAACATTATCTTAAATATGCAAATCAATAGAAGAATGTTTCCATGTTTTTGTTATCTTCCATGTTCACAGTCCATCGTTGGACCTCACAGATTGAAAACACCTAGTCTTGCTCTGACCCATCCCAGGGAAATGGTGGGAACATGTGACCTTCCAGTTACAGACGCCTTACCTTACGACAGGAAAGGGAAGTCGTACAGCCAGAAAGAAAGACTGGACAAAAAGCTTTTGCAAGCAACAACATAAGTCAGCTGACCTTATGCACAGATGGGCACAAGATCAGACACAACAGGTCTGGAGAGTGAGGCCTAATTGTAAAGTTTCCTTCAAATGTTTAAAAAATTGAACAGAGGTGAGCAATCTTTGTGATTCCCTTTTATATGCTGGCTTAACAGAATGTCTCAAACAGCCTAGTTCCAGACTAAGCCACTGGTTCCAATCTGAGATTTTTAATCATCTGAGTTCTGGTTTGAAATGTATTTCACAAAAGGGAGCTCAGCTTACTACTGACCAGCCTCAATACTTAAATCTGTAGTTCAAACGACCTCTGTCAGAGTAACTCTGTGAAATCTTCTGAGTCAGTGGGCTCAACACATTTCCAAACATTTGAGATAAGGGGCAATTCCAACTTTAAATAGGGGAGGTCACATGTGTGCAGCATCCAGTATTGGATGTTCAACTTTTAAATCAGTCTGTTTTTTTTTGTGTTCACTGTCGAACGCCTAACATTTTTAGGGGGAAGTGAACCCCATAACCCCTCTGGATCTGCTAGTGTAAGCTGAGAATTGAATGAGCCCAGGCACAACTCCTCTCTTACTATTTCATTTTGATCTTCCTGAAAATAAGATAAATGCAGGACAGAGAAGAGGAAGGAAATCAGACAGGGAGGCTGTTTTAACCAGTCTTTAAACCTTCTCATTTGTTATCAGGAAGATCTGACCAGTTGTCTTTGCGTTATCCTGCTAACAAACAGACAAATAAACAGTCATGAATTTAATACCACCTTGGGGTGTAATAATGCCTGAACTTTACACTGACATCTCAAACTTCACTCAAGTCAACCACCTATTGAAGTCAGTAACCCTTACTGCAAGTCTCATGTGTCATGTTGTCACTTGCGGACTGGAAAAGCTGACAAATTGCTAACTGTTGGTAAGTTTGTATTACAAAATATCGCAACTATTTCTTAAGCCAGCCTAAGGGCATCGATTTAGAAGCAATCATCCTGGCCATTCTATTCAGAATGTTAAACCTTGGTCAGGATTATCATGTTTTAGATGTCTCCATATGCCACACTACAATTGTTTCAAATCAGCAAAAAGCAGAGGTGTGGTGATATCATTTTCTCTTACTTCAAAAAAAAAATAAAGATTCTATGAAAGGTTGATTTAAAAAGTGATTTTAACAAGAGCTGTCAAATTTCTAGAAATGTGGGTTGTATTCACGATGGTCTCAGAAATGTTTCAGTTTTAACTTGGCTCTATTTGTACATAAAGTTAAGCCTAAGAGTTGACTTAGACCTTTGGTGAATGCTGCCCTGGAAGTTTACATTCCCATCTCATAATATCTGTTTTACAATTTGTGACTTTTATCATTCTAAATGGTGATCAACTCCCCCGTCAATATTTTCCCTCAATTAAGTCTGAAGCAAAGAAGTCCATTTTATGTCCTAAACCTTAGTTCTAATCTAATCTACTTCTTTGCAAGCACAATATTTTCCCCACAAAGGGGAACTCAGTGCGCTAATTATCATAGGGAGAGTCGAGGGGTGTTCAAGGTCAGTAATCCAGGATTGTGGGTGTGACCAGGAGGGAAGAAAACTAAGTTGGGAAACTAGAGCTGAAGAGGTGGGTTTTGAGGAGCGTCCTAAAAGATGCAACAGGGGAACTGTTTCTTAAATGAAAGGGGAAAGAGTTCCAAAGGACTGGGGCATAGTGACTGAAGGAATTAGAAAAGTGTTTAATTGATTTGTGAACTCTACGATCGAAAGTGGGGGTTTGAAGGAACTTGAGTTTGGGGGTACTTCTTGTATTTCTGGAAGAGGTATAGGGGTGGATTAATTTTCTTAGGTAAACTGGTTGACCTTGGTTGAGAATTTTGTATGTAATAAGGCCAATTTTAAATTGTACCCTGTATCTGACTGGTAGCCAATGGAGTTTTTCTAGTTGAGGGGTAATGTGAGATAATTTAGAGGAACAGGTGACAACCCTGCAGAGTGAGTTTTGTACTAGCTGCAATCTCCTTAACTCAAAATCAGTGAGCGATAAGAAGAGTGAATTGCACTAACCCAACCTACTGCTCACCAAAGGATTTGCTAAGGGGAACTGATGTATTAAGGTCTAGAAGGGGACGAATTCTGTAGAGGTCTCTCGCATGTACTCTAGTGGACTTTATGACCTGTGACATGTGGTTTGAGAAATTAAAATTGGAGTCAAACACCACTCTGAGGTTCCTGACACTTTGTGCTGGGGAGACCTGATTTTTTTTCAGAATATTGATAGGGAAGTGAGGGAGGAGTTATTTACGACTTTTTGGGAGCCTATGAGAATAAACTCGGTTTTGTCTGGGTTAAGTTTTAATTTATTTGTAAACATGAAATTTTGAATGTCATTTCGGCAGTTCTTTAGCTTTTGCATAGAGTGAGAGAAATTTGCTGGTGAAAGTGTTATGTATAACTGGGTATCTTCATAGTTGATGCTACTGTGGGAAGGAATGATTGAGCTGATTGGGTTAGTGTTGAGAAAGAACAGAATTGGTCCAAGGACGGAGCCCTAGGGGAACTCCATACTGGAGCACAGCAGGATGCGAGAGTGTACTGCCTACCTTGACTGAGTGTGTCCTTCCCGACAGGTATGATTTGAACCAGCCGAGTGCTAGCTCACTGATTCCATAATAAACATTGAGTCTGTCCAGGAGAATGGTCTGGTCAATGGTATCGAATACAGCGGATTGATCCAGAAGGGTAAGGGCAGTGACAGACCCTTTGGCCATATTAAGAATATATCGTTATGAATATTAAGGAGGGCACTTTCAGTAGAATGGTATTTTTTATAAGCCGATTGGAAGGCAGTCATAAGGCCAGCTTCATCCAAGTGAGTTTGTAGCTGGGCGGCTACTACCCTTTCAAGTATCTTTGAGATAAATTTTAAATTTGAGACAGGCCTATAGTCTATGGATGATTTTTTGAGGATTGGGGTAACATTGGCCTGCTTGAAAAAATTGGGTGCATACCTTGCTCAAGAGAAGCATTGATTATTGAAGTAATGGGGGTAATGAGAATATCCCGATAATCCAGAACAAGGAAAGTGGGCCAAGGGTCTAGGGAACATGATTTACTGATGATTTTAGGAGAGTTGGTAATAATTTTAGTGACTTGATCCTCTGTTACAGTAGAAAAAGTGGAGAACATAGGGGGAGGAAAGTCAGGGGTGATGTGTTGTAAATTGACAGAAGCAGAGAATGTTGAGCGTATTTTTTCTGTGAAGAACTCCACAAACCTGTCAGCCAAAAGCTAAGGGGGCTTTATTGCATGTACTCTAGTGCTCTAGGGCTTTATTGGTGTGTGTGTGTGTGGGGGGGGGGGGGGGTTGAAGGGGCAGAAACTGACAACATCAGGACATTGAATGCTTGAGTTAATGTGGTGCTGATATGCAGCAATGACTGGCTGGATTGCCACTAAGATATGGAGGAAAATCATATTTGAGAACTTGGGGGGAGGGGCTTTAAGTTTAAAACTGAACATAAAATTTGGGGAATTGTGTGGTTAGTGGGTGTATATTGTGAGACTGATGGTTCCCGATAATGGGGAATGTGAGCGATAAAAGGGGATCACACAATAAAGTGGACAGTTTTGTGTGTAATTATCTAATAATTTTATCAAAAGGGAGTAAATTACATAAAAGGTTGTTTGCGGATTGAAAACTAGAAATAAGGGTGACGTAGAGGGAGTTTAATTTAAGATATTACGTAAACGGTAAATAATTTAGAAAAACGGTACTTCCCTAATGGACACATGCCATAAAACCGTTAAATAGTTGAATTATTGATAGTTATTATTTTGTGAAAACACTCTGGAATGTTTGAGTTCTTTTTCAGACTCACAAATGGAACTTTTAACCCCTATCCCTCTATTTTCCTAGAATTTCAAATAAAAACCATCTCTGTATTACATGGCTTTACTGTAGTATGTAGAATGACTCGGCAGTTTGAATGTGAGTCACGTGACCTACTTTTGCTGACTCACTGTGTTTCCATGTCAGTGTTTACACAATAATCCTGTTGTGTGCAAGAATATGTTGATGTTTGGACCGTTGATATACTGAGACAGCCTTACTTAACTCGTGTGATTACCTTACATAACATTAACTCTTTAATAATTGTCAGCCCAAAGATTTCTACTCATGTTAAACTCACAAACACTTGCTTTTCAGAGTTCAGTCTCATACACCACAATTCTCTTGGATCCCAGATCCTTTCACGGATGAACTCCCATATTGTGCCAGAACTAAGAAATCTGGATGAATCTTACTTGTTTTGGTCCCCTCATTGCAAAGCTTCCAAATATTAAATTTTTCACACAATTTCCAGGAACAGTCCGGAAGTGAAGATTTTTAACTCATCCAGAACTTTTCCCTTACTTGTTCAGGAAATGTTGGGGGGAACCGCAGTGGGTGTTAATGACACTTTAGGGACAGCGGAAATTTCCTTGACATCCCTAACTTAAAGGGGGGGGGGGGCTCAGTGCACAGTCCTGTTCAGGAGCAATCCCTATCCATCAGTGTGTGAACTTGAAGAAGTTTTGCATGAACTTTGGTTGTACATCTGGGTACACATCCTGGTACATACAGGTACATTCAGGGAGATCTGGGAACAAATCCTTGAACACTAGTTGGATATCGGGTATACCATCGGTACCGGGCCATGAAGGGTTAATTACAATGATGTAAAATTCGGGAGCAAAGCTCTCAGACCTCTGGATTTGCCAAAAAAAACATAACTCTCCGGGACTGCTCCGCCATCCGTCAAAGTGGATCGTCCCCTTAATGCAGAATGTGTCAAGTGGACATGAATCCTGCCGACTGAAAATCCTGTCTTAATACAGTCGACCTGATTAAGTAGAAGCTTATAAAGAGACCAGAGATTTTCAGTAAAGAAGTTCCAGTCTTTGTGTGCTCTTACTGTCATTTGAATTCTCCCCGCTCAAAAAAATGTAGACACAAGTGGCGCAATCTTCTGTTTCTGTGTGGCATTTTCTGACAGATCAAAGGAAATGATAGCACGGGATTTTCCTCACAGGAAATCTGGTGGAGTGTGGATGTCTAAAACTAAATGTCGTGGGTTTGACCCCTCCAAAAAACCTTGTCCTGTAACATATATTTACCCCGTCTAGAAACGTAAAAATGGAAAATATTTTATCAGTGAGAGGTCTGCTCAGGCTTTTGGTCAACTTGGAGAAAGTTGAAGTGTAGATGATGATTCTGAAGAAAATGTTCATTTCTCATTCTGGATTATTCTAAATGAAAAATTGACAACTTTTGTTCAGTTTTAGGGTGGGCGCCGTTCTTAAAACCTGAAATTTCCCAAAATGCTTTACATGAATATTTGTAAGAAATTTTTTTTTTCAATTTTGTAAATATTTCTACACGTAAAAGAACATGTCAGCCTTTCCTCATCAGAAAGCCCTTTTCGCTGGGACGAATGTACGTGTTCATCAAAGATATCTTGAATGTTTAACAAAATAGCTTTTGTAGAAACTATAAATAGCACTTAACATTTTTGTTTACTTTTAAAACTTACTTATGAAAAGTTACCTCTGTGTGTTACATTGGTTTACTTTATGTTTGTTATGTTATTGAATTCTACTGGTAGATCTTGCTTATGAAACACAAATCAATTACTGTTCACAAAACAAGGACCCTTTTTATTCAGTGAATTGCAAACCCTCTGCTCTGACATATGAAATGAACTCCAAACGGCCTCCTTGTCCACACAAAGGTGTCTGGAATAAATTTCAGAGAAGCTTTATGTTCCACACCGAGTGAGTTGGACAGGAACGGAGGGGGGACATGAGACCAGGTTACACGTGTATGGAGTGGCTAGAAATACAGGACACGGTTCAGTCAGTGTGTGTACAGTCAGGGGATAAAATGACACTTTGATATTTGTACATGTGCATCACATGTCTGTAGTATTTGTGAGATTTAGTCGATATTCACAAAGTTATTAATATGTTCCTGTACATGTAATAAGTGTACACTTAGTAACAATAAAAATTCTGCATTATATCTTCACTGTGCTGTGGAGGTACTTTGTGGTGCCTCTGTGTATGATCAGCTGAATAAAGGACAAATCAGGGAGACGTAAACAGTCCCAGAGTTGTCTTAAAACTTCACACAGTACATAGAAATATGTGTTCATACTTAATACAGTCATTTCTGTACTGACTATACTGGCCATTGACACGTGAAGCGAGAAATTGCCTGCTTTGAGAGTGTCAATAAGAAATCCAATGGTTGACAGAGTGGGAGTTTTGTGTAATACACAGACGGCAGGTACAATACATTTCTGTGAGACATCTGATCTCAAGGCACCTCAATAGATCTCTACTTACAGGGGATCTGAAGATAACAGGGCATCAGTGGAATGTACTCCCTGCAGAATCTGGAACGGAATTCTCCAGACTTCCCACAAACCAGTTCTGTTGTTGGATTGTTGTTTGGATGTTAGAAGATTTAAACAAAATGTTTGCAATGTATGAAACTGTGGAATAAACACATTACTGATCAGACTGACAACAGTTACTCTTTGTTACATTGAATATCAAAGTCTGAAATTTACTTCAATCACTCAGGATTTGTAACCATGGAAACAGAATATATTTCCATGTATATAAAGATGACTCAGGAGAGTTTTTATATAATTGGGTTCAAATATACTTCTGTAAATATATATTAGATAAAAGAAGCTCAGACCACTTACCACAGTAACTTTCAGTTCCTGATCATGCCACTTGATAACGTTACTGAGACTGACGGGCAGATGAACGCGGGGTACACTGCTGACTCTGAGACCGAAAGCAATATGGACATGAACACAGTTAACATACAGGTACTTGTAAACTGAATGTGTTACTTCTGAGTGAATTTACAGGTACTTGTAAACTCAATGTGTTACATCTTAGTGAATTTACAGGTACTTGTAAACTGAATGTGTTACATTTGAGTGAATTTACAGGTACTTGTAAAGTGAATATGTTACATTTCAGTGAATTTACAGATGTGTGTGAACTTGAACAGGTACTTATGAACTGACTGTGTTACATTAGAGTCAAGTTACAGGTACTCATCAACTGAATGTGTAAACATTTTATTAAATTTACAGGTATGTGTGAACTAAATTTAAGTGAATTAACAGGTATGTGTGAAGTGAACATGTTACATTTAATTGAATTTACAGGTAAACTTCAATGGAAGACAAATGATTGACTCAGTACTAAATAAAATATGCACAAGGCAAATATAAAATATTGCTGTAACAATTGGTATACACTTTCAATTTACTTATATTTTATACAAATGTTGCAATGTCAGCTTCACAGGTTCCCAGTAAACACTGCAACAATAGGAATATTTCACAGTTGGAAGTTCCTCAAGTACACCCTCACAGTAGCAGCCTAAGGTGATACTCTCTTCATACATTGACAAATCTGCATCCAGATCTGTATGTGGAAATTTAGTTATTTTACTGGATTCAAGGCACTTGTTTAGATGATTCCTTCTTCCTTAGTTGAGTTTGCATGGATCTTGACTGTACAAAAGAAAAGAGACAAAAGCTATTACAAAGATGCCACAATCAGTGTGTCCAGGACTTGTGTTGGCCTCACACAGACTCTGTGGTGTCAGTCTTCAGAAACTGTACAATAACATTTGGTGTCTCTTGACTGATTGTCTGCTACATAGAATCATAAGTGTTTCTTGTGTATAACCAACACTCTCACAGTTTTCAATATTGTTGATTGGTATCCAATGTTTTAAATATTGCTGATTGTAATCCAATGGCTCAGCAGCTTTAAGGCAGCAAATATCTCACTCTCTGTAAGCCACTTGTTAGATTTGACAAAGTGGAGGTCAAACTTTGGATTCACCTTGCTTTTGTTCAGTCATGTAATTTTTTTTCACTTGGCTGACAAGGAGTAGAACATGTAATGAGGTCTCTATTTGACCAAATGACAGTTGCGTCAAAAGTCATTACTTACAAACCGGTGGCACTGCTATGGGCACATGACTAGCCCCTAAATATGCCAGTATCTACATGGATGGGTTTGAAACTAAAACTCTAGATGGTTATCACCTAAAACCCCTAGTGTGTAAAAAGATTCACTTATGACATATTCACGATATGGACACATGGGAGAATTAATTGAACATCTTCATTGACTGCCATAACTGCCCACATGAGACAAATGAATTTGTCTAGAGACTGGTGGGCTCTATTTGGGCTTTCAGGTACTTTTGTCTGCAAAGTTATTATGTATTTGTTTGTATGGGTCGGTTTCATATTCCAAATTCTCAGCCAGTTCTATTTCAGGGTCTGACAGATGATCAGACATTTGGTTATCATTATAAAAGTGGAATTTCAAGCAGAGCCTTCTGTGGAATTCCTTGAAATATATCTAGATTTAAGATTAGTTGGGTGGCCCGGGAGTTGGGCAAAAAGGGAGTCTTTTTTCCAATGCCAACACCTGGGCTTTAGTTAAAGTAAGGTAAAACAGGTTGATGACTGTGTGTCCAATATGACGCTTCATTGTGTTATCTATGGGGAGTATCCCAGGGAAGGTTGTTTTAGCCTCTTCCTCGATACCAATTAAGATCTGATTAAGGTCAGTGGTTTACATTATAATTAAATGTGGAATAGTGGAAATATAGAATATGGGGCTTAAGGGCGATTTTGTGAATCTGCCATGAACCTGCAAGTTAGTGAGTGATCCCAACTGAGCCTCAGAAAACACTAGGTATAAAGACAACAGAAACAATAAAACTTAATTTTTAGTGAAAATTTGAATAAAATGAACTTAAAATAAACAAATAATGTGGTATCAATTGTTCTTATTCTGAATCAATTCACTGTTGAGTCCATTCAACAGCATTTTGAGTTATCTGTCTTGGAATTGGGGTTTTCTGGCCAGTCCTAGGTCTCTTACCAGTTGATCCCTGGGGTGACTTGGCTGTGGTGAATATCTTCAATTTTTTTTCTGGAGAGAGGTTGAGGCTGCAGTGTTGAACTTGGAGGTCAATGAGTCTTCGATTTCTTTGAACTGTTCTTGGTTCAGGTGTGACTCCATCTCAGGGTCTTTGCTGGAAGTACAGGGGTTGGGTAGCAGGAAGATAAGTGTCCCTGCTTCCAGGACAAGTGGTGGGGCGCAGAAGTCTCTTTCGTTTGGTACCTTTCCCTGTGGTGGAGGCTGGTTTCTTTAAGCTTGGCTGAAACAGCCGTGCAGCAGTGCCAGTGTTTCACTGCTCGTCTTTGATGTAGGTAAAAGAGTTCCACTCATTGGGGTGTTGAAAGCACTTGCATCTTGAACTTCTAAGTGACTTAGTACAGATGTCATATTACCCCAATACTACAAGTAAGACATGTGTTTGGTGTTAGTGAAGGTACGTTATCCCTCACACTGTATTATATTAACAGAAAAGTACAATTGCTTTTGTCATCATAGGCTGGTATTCAAATCACATTTTGTCCTGAGGTACAATAAGACAATCCACCAGAATAAGCCAGAATTCGCCAAAAATAGGCTATTGGCGGCAGATTGAACCTCTAAACTAGATTTTAAGTCAAGGTTTATACAATATTTTAATATTAGACACTAAGTCTAACAAGTCAACTGAAAGTGACTGTTGAAACTTTACAAGTATTATATTTAACAAGTATAAAATAAAGGTAAAATAATAAGTACATGAAATACATAATTATTTAAATCTAATAAAAACTATCTGTGCAAAGTACAAGTTAGGCTGATTCTGTTAGCAAATCTTTGGTTGGTTTGGGACCAATAATCTTTCAAATAATCCATAAGTCATGGGTTAATCATTTAATCTTTCGAATCATTGTGAAATTTAATTATCCTAATTAAGCATCCCTTGCGGGACACTTGTTTGTGTATGGGAGACCTTCAGGCTCCGCCAGCTCCGCATTTTGTTTTCCTTATAACTCTGTAACCGTTAGGCGGATTCTTTTCAAATTTGGCAGGTTTAGGCAGTAGCCTTGGGGAATTTTTTTGAATATGCTGCAGTGACATTTCAACCAATCAGAGAGGTCACATGACCAAAAATGTCTTTTTTCGATGGGGAAGCTTGTCCGGATGATAACTTGAAAGGAATTTTATCAATTCACCTGAAACTTGGCAAATACCTTCATTGTATTAAAATCTGGAAATCATTAGATTTTGTCATTGATTGGTTAAGAAATGGCCGAGTAATTAGTGATTAATTAATCATTATGAATTTTCCAAATAAGGAAAACACAAAAATGCTTGTATCTCGAAAACCATGCTAGATAGAGCGATTTCGACGAAATTTTTGACCCACAAGGTATCTCTGCAGAGTAATTATGCCAATTTTCAAAAAAATTTTGTCTCGCCAAAAATGGCGGCCATTTTTAATTTTCGAATTTTTCGCAAAAATTGCAAAACATAAAAATGCTTATATCTCGAAAACCGTACTAGATAGAGCGATTTCGACGAAATTTTTGACCCGCAGGGTATCTGTCCAGAATAGCCATGCCTATTTTCAAAAAAATTTTGTCTCGCCAAAAATGGCGGCCATATTGAATTTTCGAATTTTTCGCAAAAATTGCAAAACATAAAAATGCTTATATCTCGAAAACCCTGCTAGATAGAGCGATTTCAACAAAATTTTTGACCTACAGGGTATCTCTGCAGAGTAGCCATGCCAATTTTCAAAAAAATTTTATCTCGCAAAGAATGGCGGCCATTTTGAATTTTCGAATTTTTAGCAAATATTGCAAAACATAAAAATGCTTACATCTCGAAAACCGTGCTAGATAGAGCGATTTCGACGAAATTTTTGACCCACAGGGTATCTCTGCAGAGTAGCCATGCCAATTTTCAAAAAAAATTTCTCTCGCCAAAAATGGCGGCCATTTTGAATTTTCGAATTTTTGCGCAAAAATTGCAAAACACAAAAATGCTAATATCTCGAAAACCGTGCTACATAGAACGATTTCAACGAAATTTTTGATCTTCAGGGTATCTCTGCAGAGCAGCTATCCCAAAGAGCTTTCACTCGGTGAAGTTTCAGACCCGTAGCTAATTATTCACCTACTCAAAATGAGTAAATGCTAATTATCTCTAAAACTATTGCGGATACCCAATTCTTATCAAATAACTCATTCATCTACTTTTGGGAGAGCTTTCACATGGTGAAGTTTCAGACCTGTAGATAATTACTCACCTACTCAAAATGAGTAAATGCGAATTATCTCTAAAAGTATTGCAGATAGCCAATTTTTCTCAAATAAATCATTCACCTACTTTTGGGAGAGCTTTCACTCTGTGAAGTTTCAGACCCATAGCTAATTACTCACCTACTCAAAATGAGTAAATGCAAATTACCTCTAAAAGTATTGCAGATAGCCAATTTTTCTCAAATAACTCATTCACCTACTTTTGGGAGAGCTTTCACTTGGTGAAGTTTCAGACCCATAGCTAATTATTCACCTACTCAAAAGGACTAAATGTGAATTATCTCTTAATAGTATTGCAGATAGCCAATTTTTCTCAAATAACTCATTCAGCTACTTTTGGAAGAGCTTTCACACACGAAAATGAAAAATTGTGAATATCTCGGAAAAGCTATTTCTTCTCCTTTAATGCTCGGCGGGAGATACACACCGCGGCAGTGGTCTTGTCAAAAATTTTTGTCTCCCCAAAAATGGTGGCCATTTTGAATTTTCAAAGTTTTTGCAAAACACAAAAATGCTTATATCTCAAAAACCGTGCTAGATGGAGCGAACTCAACAAAATTTTTGACCTGCTGGGTATCTCTGCAGAGTAGCCATGCCAATTTTCAAAATATTTTTGTCTCACCAAATATAGTGGACATTTTGAATTTTCGAATTTTTTGCAAAACACAAAAATGCTTATATCTTGAAAACCGTGCTAGATAGAGCAGACTGCGCTGACTTTGGTTGCCACAACAGTATAAGGCTAGAAACGAAGCATTTTCTTAATACTTTAGCACTCACCTTTATATCCTTTTCGGGACGCTTTGTTTTTGCTATGCAAAAACATTATCTTTTTTTTGGTGAGCGATCCTCTAGTTTGGGCTTAGATCCCTAAGTTGAGCTATAGTCCATCTTAAGATTGGCCGACTCCTGAGTTGGGCTCAAACAAACCCAACCTGTTATTGTAACCTCCGGGTGTTTACTGTCCTTTTCTTGCAATATGTCATGACATGCTGCAAAGCAGAATGAAATGCTTAAATTCATCTGAAAAGTACTGGGACCGTAATCTACAATAATACTTAGTTGAGGTGACCTTAGATAAGTAAGGGAAGGCTTTTCACTTAAATTTTTCTTGCACTTTGTATTCACAAACAAAGTTAGGAATGTTCTGTTTCATCATTTTCTTACTTGAAATCTAAGAAAAACTTGAAATCTAAGTTAGAAATGATCTAAGTAATGTAGAATATGACCCCAGATGTAAATATTGATTGATTCCTGGAAAAAACAGCAGTCGACCAAACTTAACATTTAAAAAACATTCAGCATTTAAATATTTTGAGATATTATGACAATTACTCAACCTAACAAAAAATAACAGAATAAGATGAGCATGAGATGAGAAACAGATGTGGTGGGCTGTTGTAAGCAAAATTCTTCTCAACCCTGAAGTGTCATTCATGTCAGCCATATGCAATGTTTGTCATGTAAAGTTATCAGGCAAATATACTGAAATAAACATTAACCGGCACATGTTGGAGCGTACATTAACAGATTAAATCTGAATTCCTCATCCCCTTTATATCAGATAAACTTTGTACTATTGGTAGCAATAGTCTGGCGTCTGAACCAAGAAGTCCTCTTTGCACCTGTGCTGTGACGGTTCCTCACAAGATACTGTGCAGCAAACGTTTGAAGGTCTATGAGTACCCAAATCATTGAAAACTTGTGTTTCCCAGTTACAACATACTTCTGTCTCATGTTTACAAGTCATACATCATCATTAGAAGATTGAGTTCATGTCACCTTCAGCACATTGCTTATGTTGTGAGGGTAGGGTGGAGGAAAGCACACACTGTCAGGGTTCTAGACTGAAAACCAACCAAGTAGCAAGTTTTCAACTTCAGACCATTGCTGGCAGTAGAACCCTGTACCTGGCAGGTGTGGGGCGAGTTTGTTACCACATCACACCCATAATTATAAGAGAAAAAAATTTCAAATTACTCTTTTGTTGTCATAAAAATAGCGGTATTTTATGAGTCAAAGATAAAGTTATCACAATAATATAACGACTTATAATTGCAAGATAAGGATAAATTGATGGAAAATTTTAACATTTAAAATCAAAGTGATATTTATACAAGCCAATATGCAACTGTGTTAAAACTAGTTGATAAAGGTTAACCACAAGAACAATTGGATAAAACATATTCCACCTTCAGAAATTCATTATTTTCTTCTGTTCATATATATTTACATTTAAATATGTTTACACTCTTATTTTCCTTAAAAAATATTGTTTCTTATGATATTGCAAAATGACAATGCAAATATTGTAAATACTAAATTACTGTAGGTAGTGTTAATTTTTTGGTTCTAAATGTTCTTAATTTTGTATGTGCATATTTTTTGTACGAATAAAGATATATATATATATTATTCCTTTTTTTTCAAATGGCTGGATAACACTACCATCAATGTTATGGTGAATGGTCACTTGTCTGGTTTTTCATGTCCAATGCAATTCCCACAGATTGTCGAAACTCCTTGGACACAAATCTGGAAAAATAATCACTTTCATGGAAGAATGTAAACTTATCTCATGTAGGTTCAACTGTTCACAGCTACCACAGTTACAACAGTACAGAACACAACAAAACTTAGACTCGCCATACATTCTACTGCATTCAGTTCTATAGTTTTTAATAATTTCATGTTTTTCAGGGTTTCTTCATTTTTGTTGGCGAAACCCTTTTCTAGTTTTGATTACAATGCGAATAGCTATTCTCAAATCTGTAACAAGACAGAACATGTCACAAATATAAGGCACTAATTGATGCTGTAATAATCAGAAATCCCTAAAATACTAGAAAAGTCTGAAAATATGACTGGAACAAACACAGAAAGAAATGGTTAGTGCATTCCATTCACTGAACATGTGTAGTGATTTAATGGAGTGAAAACAAGCAGGTGAATTCATAATGAAATGCAATATGACACGACCTGTAAACTCTACAGACACATTTATAAATGTCTAGGGTAGACTGGCCATTTTACGTGCTTTGCACTCATTCTATAAAATAATTCACTTGTATTCTTTGTTCCAGGTTTCTAAAAAGAAAGAAATTCCAGATAGCCCAGAATTGGTGACGTCAGAGGTAGGCCCACAAAACACTGTATGATAGACGATCCAGATGTCATGTATTACTTGTGTGTGTTACATATTTTACAATATCGAGCCTAATGCACAACCAAGTAAAATCTTTGAGTCTAATTATTTGTCAAAATGATACAATTATTACATATTTTACTTGAATGAGTAAATGTTAGTTCTCAAATAATTGAAATGTTGCTTGTCATTTTACACAAATGATTTGAAGCAAAAATTTGAAAAGGGATTTAACCATCCATGTCAGAGGTAAGCTTACAAGACCATGTAATAAGCTAACACTGACAACATTCTGTGTCGGGGATGGGCCTACAAAAGCCTCTCTACACATTATACAGCTCACACATAATAAGTGATGGTTAACGGTCAGGAGGGAAAACCCCTAGCAAGTTGAGAGCAACCTGTGCTTCAGCTCTCCCAATCTTGTTTACAACCTATTTGTATGCTCTTTAAGTCCAGGTTTTGACCAGTGCAGGTGAGAGTCCCCAACCCAGTCTGGTTATAACATGTGACATTCAATGAATTCCAGACTGTGACCAGTACGGAGGAATTTACAGATCCGCCTTGTAAGTGGGGACCGTGTCTGACACTTGCATGCTGTGATGGCTGCAGAAACACCAAGGTGGTGCTCCTACTGTTGTGCTGTGCAGCCTTTGTGCAGGTAAGGACTGAGCAGTGGCAGGACACAGGTTCAGTCCCAGGCACCACCTCATAACTACCTCAAATGTCTTTGCACGGGGAGTAGGCTATATGTTTAGAGTGAGTTTGAAGTCAAAGTGCTGGTTTATACAAGTCATGTGAACATAGCATTCATGTGTACATCCTAAAATGTAGCTTTCTCATGTAAAATCTAATTCCTGACTACAATCACCTACTGCCATATTCCTTATATTAATCTGATAAATTTGTCACACGTTTTCAGTTTGTAGTCCATAGCTTCATATTTTGGCAAAAGAAAAGTACATTAAAATATTCCACATTATCAATGTTTTCTTTCCATCAACTGCCTATCATCAGTCTATTAACAAATGCGACATTCCATCAGTCAACCTGAAGCATTTAAACATTCAGTTGCCTGTACCGAATACTTGTAATATTTGTCTGTTTCTACTGTGAACATGGTATATACCATTAGAAAGGTCTGGTACTTTGTATTTGAGTCATCAAAATCTAAATAATGTTCATGGAGACATTACCATATATCAATATATCTCTTCAGAAAAAAATATGCGAATGTGGATATATAATAGATTTGTAATTTAAAAGATGCATGAGGTTGACAGGTCGACAAGTCAACAAAGTGGAGATAAAAATATAAGCAGGGGTATGAATGAGTGGTGTACAGTTGAACATGTCTCTCCACATCATCCACTAGTAGACATGGAATCACCTTCACAATGTCATGAAAAAGATACTAAACCAAAACCAAGTCCCTAAAATCAATATTTTCAGGGTATGGTGATCAATGGCTTCATTAACAGTATCATCAGTAATCTGGAGAAGCGGTTTGACCTGAAGAGTGCTGACACAGGTCTCATTGCAAGTTGCTATGACATCGCGTCTGTCCTGTGTCTCATTCCAGTTAGCTATTTGGGTGGCATTGGCAGCAAGCCTCGCTGGCTGGGTTTTGGGATCATACTCATGGGACTAGGTTCAATAGTGTTTGCTGTACCCCACTTCACCACTGGACTCTACAGCGAGCAGGCCACTTTCACAGATGCATCGCTCACTGATGGCTGCAACACAGACACAGAGAATGGCAGCATGTTATTGACTGATGTTCTGTGCAGTGAGGCGGAGTCCAGTCTGAGTAACTACAAGTATGTGCTGATGTTAGGACAGCTATTACATGGGGCAGGAGCAAGTCCACTCTACACACTAGGTATAACTTACATGCATGAGAATATACAGCAGAAGTGGTCTTCTATATACGCAGGTAAATTGCTGGTCTTCTTTCTACACAGGTATACAAGTTGTCTTGTGTATTTGCAGTTGTATGAGTTATTTGTATAAACATATAGGTAAATGAGAAGCTTTCTGTATGTACAGGTAAACTAGTGGTCTTCTGTATATATAGATAAATTAGAGGTTTTCTACATATGTACAGAAAAATATTGTGAAACACAAGTATACAAATAAATAACAATGTAACTGGTTACTTGTGAAAGACAGCTACATGCATCGTTTTCTTTCAGGGATTTTCTACACAATGGCTATTGTGGGTCCAGCTGTTGGCTACATTCTGGGTGGATATTTTGTCAGCCTGTACACCGACTTTGACAGAATGGACATCAGCGAGTAGGTAAACTAGTATGTAACATGAGTCTGTACATAAACACTGTTGACATGAATAAGTATGTAAACACTGTGCACATGAATTAGTTTGTAAACAGTGCAAACATTAGTCAGTATGCAACAATGTGAACTTTGGTCAGTTTGGAAACAGTGTGGACACGAGTCAGTGTGTACACATTGTGGAAATGAAGCAGTTTGTAAACAGTGTGGACATGGGTCAGTATGCAAACAATATCAACATGAAAGAGTATGCAAACAGTGTGGACGTGAGTCAGTATGCAAACAGTGTGGACATGAGTCAGTATGCAAACAGTGTAGACATGAGTCAATATGCAAACAGTGTGGAGATGGGTCAGTATGCAAACAATATGAACATGAAACAGTATGCAAACAGTGTGGACGTGAGTCAGTATGCAAACAGTGTGGACATGAGTCAGTATGCAAACAGTGTAGACATGAGTCAATATGCAAACAGTATGGATATCAGCAATATGCAAACAGTGTAGATATGAGTCAATATGCAAACAGTGTGGACATAAGTCAGTATGCAAACAATGTGAACAGGAGTCAATATGCAAAAAGTGTGGACATGAGTCAGTCTTAATACAGTGTGTTAATGAGTGAGTATGTAAACACTGTGAATAAGGGTCAGTATGGAAATAGTTTATACATGAGTCAGTGTACAAACAATGTGACCATAAGTCAGTATGTTGTTTGGAAATGAATCAGAATGTAAACAGTTTATACATGAGTCAGTATGCAAGCAATGTGTACATGAGTTAGAAAGCAAATAAATCTGTTAAGTGTGTGATGTGAGTCAATGTGTATGCATTGTGGATATAAAAAGTACAATTTTCTCTGTGATTTACTGTATATAAAAAGTTTATATGTAAGTTAGTATGCAAATGGTATGTACATGTGCAAGTATGTACACAGTGTGTACATGAGTCAGTATGTAAGCAGTGTGGTCATGAGTCAGTATGTAAACAGTGTGGACATGAGTCAGTAAGCAAACAGTGTATACATCAGTCAGTATATAAACAGTGTGGACATAAGTCAGTATGCAAACAGTGTGTACATAAGGTAGTATGTAAACAATGTGTACATGAGTCAGTATGCAAAGCAAATAGTGTGTACATGAGTCAGTATGTAAACAGTGTGGACATGAGTCAGTATGCAAACAGTGTGTACATGAGTTAGTATGCAAACAGTGTGTACATGAGTAAATATGTAAGCATTGTGATAAAAAAAAGACATAAGTATAATTTTCTCTGTGATATACTGCATGTAAAAGTCTACCCTTTCAAAAGAGGATTTGAAGAGCTATCGACCAGTGTCAGGTCTCAGTTTTCAGTCAAAGTTAGTTGAGCGTATAGTGGCTGCCCAAATTAGCTCCCATATGGATTCTCCTGATCTTGGAAACACTTTTCAGTCAGCCTATAAGGTGGGGCACTCAACTGAAATTGCCGTTTTGTGTATCAAAAATGAGATTCATTTATCTTTGTCCAAGGGCATGCCTACAACACTGGTGCTGCGTGACTTGTCCACTGCCTTTGATACGATTGACCATGACACACTCTTTTCCTGTTTGTCAGTAAGGTTTGGCTTTGCTGGTTCTGTTCGGCTGGGATCCTATCTCCATGATTGTTTTCAGTCATTCAAGATTGTCTCTGCTGTTTCTGATTTTTTCAAATTGAAGTTCGTGGTTCCCCAAGGTTCTGTATTAGGTCCTCTTCTGTTTTCCCTCTACACAACACCCCTTAGTCAAGTTATCAGAAAATATACTGGAGTCAAATCCACTTTTATGTGGATGACACGCAACTATTCATTCACCTATCCCCTGAAGAAAGTCTCAAGTCTCTTGACTAGCTAAAGTCCTGTTTGAATGATATAAATGTCTGGATGTCTGAAAATAAACTAAAGCTAACCCTGTTAAAAAGAATTCATAGTTTTTGGTGCCAAAGACAGATACAAATGGCTCAGTGACTCATTTCCTGTTAATATCCTCGGTAATTGTCTCTCCCCCATGGATGTTGTTTGCAATCTGGGTGTTCTGCAAAGTTTTGTTTAACTAATCACGTAAATTCTATCATCAAATCTTGTTTTATTAGCCTGAGGGACCTTCATCATATCAGGAAGTTTCTTTGTGTTGATACATCAGTGGTGATTACAAATGCTCTGGTCAGCAGTCGTTTGGATTATTGCAATTCTCTATTTTATAGTTTGTCATCCTGTAATACTACCAGGCTCCAATATGTCCAAAACTCTCTTGCACGGTTTGTCACCGGTGCTTCTAAGTTCACTCACATCACATCCAGCTTGAAGTCACTTCATTGGCTACCTATCAGACAACGAATTATCTTTAAAACCCTAGTTCTTGTGTAAAAGTATCTCACTACTGGCCAGTAGTATTTTACACCAAATCCAAAAAATTTGTTCCTTCAGGTTCCTCATTATTGTTCTTCTATCCATAAATCAAAGGTCCATTTCAACAACAGTTTCTCATATGATGCCCCAAAGTTAGGGAATGATCTTCCACATGATATACGCAGCACTCCAAATCTCTCATGTTTCAAAAGTCGACTAAAAACCTACTTATTTCAGAAATCATTTCCACCTTAGTTTCTAACTACCAAACACCGGATTGTCTCCCTGGGTGTGACTTGGATCTATGAATTGGATGTTGTGCCTTAGATTCTGTAGATACAGAGATTAAGCACCTGGACAGCTGATTGATTGATTGATTGATGTAAACAGGTGTCCATAAGTCAGTATGCAAACAGTGTGTACATGAGTTAGTATGTGCACAAAGTGGTTATGAGTCAGTATGGCAGGGTATGATTGGGTCTTTGGTCTGTAATCTTCAAGCTGTCTTGTTTGTTCATATATTGAATTGATTTTCGTTCTTGTACACTTAAATGTTATCAAGCTTTTTTTATATAATTTATCTCTGAACTAAAGTTCAGTGGCTTATAAAACAAAGATTAATTATTCTGACCATATATAGTATTCCGACAAAAATCTGCTACTCCTAAAAGTTGTTGAAGCAGGTTAAAATCCTCTATTTTTTTGGCAAAGCATCCCCATCTTTGTTGCTGTAGACTGAGCATTGAAAGCTTCATTGATTACGACTTGTGGTAAATGATTAATGCTTATGATGTTATAGCTAAACACAGCCAACTTAAGAGTATAAAGGGTAAAATGTATGTGGAATATATGTGTTTTAAGCTTATGTCTCAAACAGATGTGTTGTACTCTATCCAGGTTAACACTAACTCCAGACAGCGTGTCATGGGTTGGAGCGTGGTGGCTGGGTTTTCTCATAGGTGGCATATTGGCTGTCATCATTGGGACGATTATTCTGGGATTTCCAGCGACCCTGCCTGGTATGCTATTCCATCTTTTTATGTACCAGTTGAAAACTCAGCAGTTTTTAAACATGGGGAAAAGGGTGTGTGTGTGTGTGCTATAAATGATCCCATTAAAAAGGGCAGGGAAACTGAAAGTACTCCTGTTTTGTTCTGGGTGAAAAGCTAAGATAGCACACTTGTGACAGTGGAATGGGGTATTACTTTGGGTCACTTTCTTCATGCTCTGTTTGTAGTATCATGTTGGGTTGTTTTTCTGAGGGTAAAGCAAGTCATTGCATTCATGAATAATGACATTAAAGCTATATATAATTCACCAGATATAGCAAATAACATACATCCTACTTCAGGATTGTTTATTTGGGGTTTAACGTCACTTTCAACACTTTTTAGGTCGGGTAGTTTTATGGGCAGAGGAAACCAGTACACACAGTTGGTCAAGGTTCTGTACTGTAAACTGCCAGCCATTGGTGAGAAATTACCATCTTTCCTACATGGGGTTTGGGTTTGAACCCCTGACCTCTGAGTTGGGAGGCATATGTGTTACCAGTGCTCCACTGTGGCCTCTCATCCTTCTTCAGGTTAAAGCCCTCAGATTCAAAGATGGAAGGCAAGTACGCAGCAACACATGATTATGTCCAGGGAACACTTGGTCTCAGGCTAAGACACTGCCTCAAATCTTAATCTTTGGTCTAGGTTGAGTTTTGGGCTCAATAACATCTAACTCACATGAGACTTTCTGAGTCAACGTGAATTCTGTCAATCCAGTTTGTTTGTCATACTCTACAATGTACATGGTTTATAAATATAATCATAAATCAGATAAGCTACGGAACTGAGACTGAGGCAGAAATGATGTCCCCTTTTGAGACTTCTCGTGTGAGAATACCTGAAAAGTAAATCAGTTCAGTTTGATTGTAATGAGAATGGACTGGCAGTGGTTGTACTTAGGGGGACACCTCCTGAGTTAGCTTACACTTCAACCCTTCTCGCAAATCTCAAGTTTAGTCTCTTTGAAATATTCTATTCAGTAGTCACAAAGCATGGTGGCATGTCAGTACCCGTATCAGTTATTTAGTATTTATTTTGAAATACGTGCACATTATTCATTATAAATTATTGTTATAAGGACCGCACTTAGTATTTTTCCATAGTAGATGAAACTTTGTCCGGCACACATTAGAAACTAAAGTCTTTTTAATTCTCATCATATTGAAATTTTGTAAAGTATTTCGCCGCATGTTATAAAAAAACAGGAGATTAATGTGTTTTATTTGTTTTTATACTCAACTCTGAAAAATGTACTGTGCAGCAATCATACAAACATCAAGAAGAATGAACGCGACCACATTATACACGTGTGGCTCCAAAAAACGCTATTATTATTATTGATAAGAATAACCTGGATGTGAACCTTATAAAGCCAGTACAGTTAGAGATTATGGTTGTAAAAGTTTGAATATTATAAACCGAATCAAAGACACTTACTGCTGTGTTTGTGCAAAAGATAAAACTTGGTGTAGTTAAATCTCTAACACAGTATTGGCTTTTTAGCTATATTTAAAACAATTCTTTTCAATTGGTTAAATGGCTTGCATGGTGTTGCTTTTGGGAATCATAGCTCTATATAGTTATGTTAGTAATGGCCACTTATCTTAATTAGCTATTTTGAGTGATACTTGGTTTTCTATTCATTTAAAGGAAAAGTGCTGGAGATATCTTAACTAAATTTGCTATGGGGGATTATTGGGTCCATAGCTTGCTTGGTACTGCTTTTTGGAATGATAGCTACTTGGCTATTTTGAATAAATATGTCTTATCATTTTTTAACCATTTAAGTTATTTGAATTAAAGGTCACACACTCAACTACTTTCTCCCACGCTACAATGTGTTTACAATGTATTATTTCTTTTAAGCTTCATCATATTTCATTTTTCATCATTTGTACATACAATAATAAATGTACAATAAACAATATAATTAATCTAAAATACAACTAACAGAGCTGTCAAAGTTATCAAATTACTGTCAGAGATGCTAATTTATGTGACACTTTCTTCAATAACTGTACTATATCTTTATACTTGTAAATACAAAATTGAACAACAGATAACATCCAATCAGTAGCCATATCACATGTACTGACAAACATACATTTTAATCTACACTTTAACTTTAATGTCATACATACAGATTTCCATATTTGGAATGTCTGATGACAATAAGTGTGTTTGTAATTATTCAAATCTATCACTGTAGGTATATGAGTAGTACTTAGTTTTGATTAAATAAGCTATCAGCATGAGTAATTCGCAAATATTTCAGAAACTATTTGAGCAAATTTTGGGCCCCATTGGATATTTGAGGTATAGGTGTAGTGCCTTTGAAAAATTTTGAAAATTCTGAATTTCAGTCGCCATCTTGAATTTTAGTTCAAATTGAAAATATCATTCATCACCCAATGGATATTAGAAACCTTAAGTCTAATATTCTAAAAAACTTAAAATTTCCCGAATTGTGGCGACCATCTTTTGGCAGAAATGGAAAATGTTAATTTCTCAGACCATTAGAGATAGAGCTGTTTGAAGCAAATTTTGGACCTTAATTCTAATGCTCCTCAAAAATATTTTTAAATTTTACTAGAGACCTTTGGCATAGTGTATTTAAACACTTTTTACAGTGTCTCTGAAAAATTTGGATTTGCTGAATTTCAGCTGCCATGTTGAATTTTTGTGGAAATAGAAAGTGTCATTTATCACCAAAACTGTTGGAGATGAGTGATTTGAGCAGATTGGAATTTTCCAAAATTTTGCCTCCATTTTAAAGTTTGGCAGAAAAGAAAAATTAAAATTAGTTTTTCTCAAAAAGCACAAGAGATAGAACATTTTCGAGCAATTCTTTTCACCTGTTGGGTATTATAGACCTTAGGTGTATTTTCTAAAATAAATATGAACTTTCCTAATTTCGGCAGCCATCTAAATTATTTGCAGAAATCAAAAATGTTGTTAATCTTGAAAACTGTTGAAGATAGAGAAATTTTAAGCTTTTTGGGGGACCTTGTGGGTATTAGAAACCTCATGTATAGTGCCATCTTGAAGTTAGGTAGAATTCGGAAATGTAAATAAAAGCAGTCTGATGTTGCTAAAAAGAAAAATTCAAAAATGTCATTTATCTCGAAAACCATTAGAAATAGAAAAATTGGAGATGTTTTTACCCAGAGAAACTGGTATATAATAATCGTTTCTGTAGAATACTCAAGTTATGGTTGTGATTTACTGACACACACAATACTGATTTTTCATTTTGAGATGCTAGATCTTTGAGACTGATTCCATTTTTGCCTGATCGTATGTCTTTTTGTTCTACTCACAGTCTCCAGAGTCTGTTTGACTCAATCTCTATAGTTTTGTGTTCTAGGCTATGCAAAGTTGAAAGCCACACGCGTGTCAGAGTCGTACAATGGTGTGGAGGGCGTGTCAGTAATACAGTCCGGATTCTCCAGCCTCAGTACATTCCCTCAGTCACTTCGTGTCCTCCTCACAAACCCTACCTTTATACTGGTGTGTCTAGGGGGCGCCAGTGATGGTAAGTCTCTGATTTTTTATTCATCATACTTGTTTCATGTCCTGCTAACAAACCCCATCTCTGAACTGGTGTGTCTCGCTGGCCTGGTGATGTGTTAGGGGCAGAACACAGAAACTTGGCGTTGGTTATGACTAAACTTCATGAGAATATGTGCTGACAAAAAGTATGGCAATATGTATGTTAAAGAACTTTCAATAGCTTTCCAGTCAGTTCATCTATGTTTTGACAGTGGTTTTGTGTTCTGTGTAAACGTCCTTGTCTCTATTTATAGGGCTGATCACTGCTGGTGTGGCGACCTTCCTGCCAAAGTACCTGGAGTTTCAGTTCAGCCAGTCTGCATCCTTTGCTTCTATATTAGTGGGTCAGTATGTCCTATAGATACAGTGAAACTTCTTTGACTTTCCCAACCACATTTAATGTTTGTTCAATATTGCTTTACACCAGAGTATGTCTCAAACTCTAACATGTCAAACTCTGTGCATCTGTGTTGTTACACAGTGAACTCTGTAAGAACCTCCAATGTCCAGAAGATTCCGTCCTATGTATGACTTCCTAATGTTTTCACCTTTGTATATAAATAGAGTATTTTGTAATGCTGGGATCTGTAAGCTTGTTCCACTGCTTCTGTTCCAGGGAGCCATAGATTTAGATTTATTTGTTGTTTTATGTCGCGTTCAACAGCCAGGGTCATATTGGGATGGGTAGTTTACAGGTGGAGGAAACCAGAGCATACTGCACTGTAAACCACCGGGCATCGGCAAGTAACTACCAACTTTCCAACATGAAGCGCCCGGCCCGAGATTCGAACCAGCGGCCTCAGAGGTTGGAGGGGAGAACTCTAACCACTACACCACCGAGCCCCCTCCAGGGAGCCATAGTGTTTCTAACAAGTGATGAGAGAATGTTTACAACAACTGGTATGATTTTCAAAGTAGCTAATGATTTTTCTGGGTGTAAAGCATTGTTATATCCTTATGTACATAGATGAAATATTTTGACTTATCCAGCTAATATAGATTCAGATTCTAATACATGACAGAACTTCAGATAAGTATTGTATGTATTAAGGTTGTGTACCGGATCATGTAGTGACTTGTTAGTCAGGACTTTAGAGCTACCTGACTGGGTATCTTGTGATATGACTCAATTTAATAGGATTTAGTATTGTTACCAGAGATAGGGGAGTATATGACTGGGTATTTATATGACTAAACAGCCAGTCATATAACTTTACTTAGGGTTAACTGTGGTACCCAGTGGAGGTGAGGGCATGTTACTTGGAGGGTATCTAGTTATATGACTCTGTTTTGTAGGGTTAAGTGTGGTACCTAGTGGAGGTGGGGGCATGTTACTTGGAGGGTATCTAGTCAAGCGGCTGAGTCTGAGTGTGCGCGGCACATTGTGGCTATGTGTAGCCCTGAGTGCCGGGTCTATGTTAACCACACTGACAGTGCTCATCAAGTGTGACGACGCCAAGCTGGCAGGTGTCAACCATCACTACAGCAACACATCTCACACTGAGTGAGTACAGGTTTACTGGTTTCAATAATCTATGTTTTTAAAAATTATTTTAGACTGTTGTGCAAGGTAAGCATCGCAATTTTTAATATATTGGTCTATTAGTCCACAAAAGGACTACACTAGTTTGGTATTTGATCATCTAGCTTTCTCCTGTGTAGTTGGGGGTTTGAACCCATCATTTGGCAGCATGAGGCATGCACTGAGCACCTGATATCATCCACATGGTTAAAACTATGTAGTCTACCTTTGTAAATGTCATCTTTGTACCAGGTAACACCAACATTTTCTGTGTTCATGGTTCTATGGCCATATATTGGGGGCCACGGTGGCAGAGTGGTAACATTCTCGCCTCCCACCTCTGAGATCGGGGTTCGGTTCCCAGCCCTACCTCAAGTGGGAAACCTGGTAGTTGCTTGCCGTTGGTCAGCAGTTTACAGTAAAGAACCTTGACCAACTGTATGTACCGGTTTCCCTGTTCAGTGTTGAAAGCAACATAAAACCCCAAATAAATAAATATGGCCATCTATTGCAAGCGACTCTTACCATAAATCCCATGTCTGACTGTGCTAATAGATTATCTAAATTTTGCTTAATTTCCACGTATTTACAGTGAATTGACAGAACTCTCCCTCACTTCTGCCTGTAACTCCATGTGTCAGTGCCCGAACATCATGTTTCATCCAGTGTGTGGTTCTGACCAGGTCATGTACTTCACGGCTTGTGCTGCTGGATGTACTGACTCCTCCCAGGAAGACAACACCAAGGTGAGGACAGAGAAGTGTCATCTACACCATCATACTAAGTAATTTGTGTACAAGCACATTCTAAGGTAACTTAATTTTAATATCTTTTTTTTCGCACTGAGTTGGAGTGAGCATCTTATGAGACACAGTTTGGCCCAACCTCAGGAGGAAATTTTTCAAAAGGTGTCTGTTTATTGTTTACTTAAAAGAGTCAACAGAATTGCAACTTTATTATGGCTACACCAGGTGATGACAGCATGCAAATGCTTGATGCCTTTTAGTTAGAAGATATAAGTATGCAGCCTGGTATGTTACTCAAAATGCATCAAGTCATAACAATAAGATGGCTAAGCTGAGATATATGACATCTAGTGCCCTGTATTTGTTGTTACGGTTTCAGGTATATACAAACTGCAGTTGTATTGAGAACAGTGGCAGTTCTGACCTAGTTCCAGGTTCCGCCACAGAGGGGCGCTGTAGTCTGGACTGTGATCTTCTCACTGTGTTTATGGTCCTTCTCAGTGTGAATATCTTCCTGGGATACTTAACCACTATGCCAGCACTGTCAGCCACACTCAGGTACAAACCTCACACTTTTCACTATGAGTAGATAGTAGAGATAATGTCATTTGTCAACATTGTATATCACAGAACCATGTTAGAAGCATTTTTTATCTCAATTACACCTCAGTTGGCTGGTGTTAATAGTTAATCACCTAAGTTTGTGTAATAAGCAAGCTTTTATTTGGTGCACCTTAGAATTCAAGAAAAACACTTCTTCAATATTGTACTTGAAAGGGCTTTGTCTGGAGAAGCACTGGGCACTCTGACGAGATCAAGGTGTCGAAGTCTTACTGAATGTATAAGTCTGTATCAAGAAGCATTCTGTAGTGTTGGAGCATGGTATGAGGAACAATTGTTAAAATAGTTTGTTGAAGTTTAAACCTATATTACAAACTCATCTGCGCGTCTGTTATTGTGTCATGCAGATTTCTCTAAAACAACTGCACTTACACATCTATGGTTAATTACTTGTCCTAAGGGATTACCTTCAAATGTTTTTGGCTTAAAACTAAGTAAGTAATATCACTTTTAACTAACTTGAGTAAATGTGAAACAATCTATAGGAAATCCTGCCCTGGGAATCTTTTGCAGTTGTCCAATTTTACCTTTGACCCTTGCTTCAAGGTCAAGTGGGGTCATTATACTAAAGGGCTTTATATCTTGCTTCGACATGTGAAAACAACCAACTGGAAATCATGGCCTACAAATCTTAAGCAAGTGTCCAATTTGATCTTCACCCGTGCTTCAGGGTTTGGTGGAGTCAACACATAAAAAAGGCCTAATATATACTGATTTTTGGTTCTATGGCTTCAAAATGTGATAACAATGTAAAGGAAATCATTGACTGTGAATCTGCAGATTATGAACTATAACCCCTGCATCAAGGTCGAGTGGGGTCAGCATACTAAAAAGGCATTTTATCTCGCTCTTATTGGTTCTAGAGCTTCAAAATGTGAAAACAAACTATAGAAAATCATGTCCTGTGAATATTTTGCAGTGTCAAATTTGATTTTAGATGTGGGTTTTCCACTGGGGCCATATTGTCGGTAACTAAGGATTTTTGGAGGATCGGGAACAATGTTTACCGGTTATGGTGGGTTGTGATTTCCCGGCTTGTCATGCAGGGTCGGCAAAAATATCAAACATGTTTGATATTGTGACACTGGATTGTCCTAGTCACTTCCTACATTGTCCTAAGCACTACAGTCTTGTCCTTAGAACTTCTAGTCTTGTCCCTATCACGTCCAGGCTTGTCCTATCATGAAATCGACTTGTGTTTGTCACTTAAGACATATTCTGTTCCTTTTCAGTCCATTTCCAGTATGGTGTGAGGTAAAAAAACTTTAAAGAGTGTTTTTATTTGGTCACGTAATAATCAAATTCTCAACAGAGCAATTTCGGGGGAAAAGAGTGATGAGGTGTTGACCAATCAAATATATCAAGAAAATTAGGTCAAGTACAGTCAACATAACATTTGGATCCCATCACGTGACCAGAACTACAGCATGTATTTCCCAGGGGTTAGGATTTTAGAAGCTGTCTTTCCGAATTTGGAGTATAAAGCCAGAAACAAGGAAGAGGGGTTAAATTTTCAGAACCACATCTCCCTCTGCTTGTTTGAACAGGATGTTACATTATTAATGCAAATTTTCAATTTTAAGTGACTTTTTTGTCCTAATCATAATCAGAAATAGGTTCATTTATTTATTATATAAAATTAAAGTCCAACCCTGAAAATCATAATGAAAAAAAAGAAAAATGACAATGCTGTAGTTCTGGTCACGTGATGGAAACCAAATATTTAGTGTTGACCTAGTTTTAGATTTGTTGATTGGTCGACACTTTATTCTCTTTTTCCTAGATGTTCATCAAAACTGGAATGGCAATACCAACTGCAAGTCTGGTCGTGGTGATTCTGTACAATTTTCCAGTCCTGTCGGTTTGTCATTAGGGGTTGTTGTGGCCTGATACGACTTGTCTGTTAGGGTTTACAGCTTATCCTGGTAGTTTCCCATTTAATCCTGTAGAAAACATTCCAACCCCAAGTCAGGTCGGCATTAAGATCCAGACAAGTTGGGATGTAATAATTCGCCTTTTTTCCCTAGAGTCATAAAGTCGGTTATAGGGTTGGCTCCAGTGATACACTCCCATGACCCCTGCTTCTCCCTGAGTATTTCTCCTTGGGCTTTGGAAACTGTTGCTTGTCCTACCTCCATTTTTGTTTAATACCCAGCAGGAGATAAACATAGCAGAACTGGTGTTGTTTTACCTAAGATATATTATGTGCCCTTAACAATGTTTTTGCTCAAGGATTATGAGTAAAGATTAATCCTGTATCCTTGTTTGTAGGTGTGTCCCACACCCTCAGTGTTCTTTTGCCCTAGGCCTTCAGTGGATCTTTATCCGCTGTCTGGGCACCATCCCCGGCCCCATCCTTTTTGGAGCCATCATTGATGCTTCTTGTGTGTTCTGGTGGAGACCGTGTGAAGACAGTCAAGACGGAGCGTGTCACTATTACAGCAGTGATCACATGAGGTAGGAGTGTAGTACTCATGTACTCACAGGTACCAAGCTCTTACATATGACAGACTCAAAAGTAACAAATTCCTCACATGAAGCTAACCCTTTTCACGAAACAAATTCTTCCCTTTTAAACATATTCCTCACATGTAACAGACTCCCATATGTAAGAAACTCTTTACATGTAACAAACTCTTCATGTGTAACTCATATCTCAGAATGTCACGTATTACAAGTTTGATCATGTACTGTTCATGGTTCCCCTCTCATTCAGAGAGATTCTGATTTCAATATTGATGGATGCTGAAATTTTCATACGAATTTTAAATAATCAAACCAAAGTATATCCATCTGTAGTGACTTATGCTGATGTGATGTATATTTTAGCATTCTGTGGAACTTGCCAGCTAAAGTTTCTTCCCAAATATGACATTGCTGTTACTGATAATAAAACTGTCTTACACGTACCTTTAAAAGTGGAATTGAAGCAATGTCTGATCAAATATAAACCACCAATAAATACCAAATATTGCAAAAATTCCAGTATGACCCTTTATCTTTAACTTGAGGATTTTTAATTGGTAAAAGTTGGCAACTTCATTCAGATGAACAGCAGTCATTAAGAAATCTTATCAAATAAAAGTTGTAATTAGCCCACCTCAATTAACTAGTAAACCATAGTCCCAGCTTATAATATTGAGTTTGTGCAGACCAAACTGGATTCCCAGCTAGCCACGTTTTTCTGAACTCAAGGTGCCCTGTACTCTGGAATTAGTTTCTAGTTCGTATTTTTTCCAGAATCCTGAACAAAATTTCTTGTCCCATAAAATGCTTTTTGTCTTACATAATATATATACAATGCAGATGCAGTGATATGAAGTAAAAATTAGAAAAAGTGTCAAAGGTTCTCTTGTCATTTTCAAACAGTAACAGTCACTATGTATTTACAAATACATAACATTCTTCCATGTATTTAAATGCCTATTCTGTAAATTCATGGACGTTACACACTGTAATCTCATCTACAAGCCCCACTGGTTGTGTAGTTAATAAGTTTTTTCCCATATAATTACTTGTCTCTAACCGAAGCGGTAGTGGGTTTAAACACAATTCATGACAACATATGCACAGTAAGGTCCTGACAGACAGATAGAAAAGCATGGTCAGCCAAGTCACATCATCGTTAATCTTCATGAGTGATATATTTTTTGTATATGTCTAATGAGGGATGTTGTACTTTTATTGTCCAGCATTCTATTTGATTTATGAGTTAAATAAATCACTATTTAAAGTTAGAATGTGACAAAATCTGTCAAAAACATAAACACGGCTTGTGGGTGATTATAAAAGCAGTATACCAAATCAGCAATCCATTCAGTAATATGCACTGCCAGGTATCACCAATTTATTGTGTTCCTTTACATTAAAATTCACCAGCACATGAAGTGCTGTTAATGTGTGATTGAAGGTGTGTAGCACCTGTTACAGGTATCACTTTTTGGGTGTCATCATTTCACTGAGGTGGCTGCCCATGCTTTTCTACCTGCTTGTCTGTCTGTATGTTGTTCACACACTGTGTATGTTACAGGTACTACTTCCTGGGTGTCATCATGGGACTGAGGTGGTTAGCCATGCTTTTCTACCTGTTTGCTTCTGTGTGTTACAAAGCACCATCTGCTGACCAGAAACCAGCAGTCAGTGGAATGCAGTTGTCCACAGACTCCGTACCACACACTGACCACAAGTGAAGGGTTACACCTGGGACATTTGTACATGCTTATAACTCTAATGCTCTGTGATATGTGTTTTTCCCAGGACAGCATTGCTTAAAGCATGCAAGTGATAATATTAATATATCTTTTCAATACTGTTTATGACTGAAGCGTGAACAGAGTAAGCTTTATAATATTTTCCATATCAAATTACAAGGCTGTGTTATATCATAATCACCAAAATGACAATGTATCATATGTGATATCAAGATAAAGAATGTTTGAAGTCTGACAGAAATACACCTGTTGGTTGCCATAGCTTCATGGTGATTTTTAAAACTGCGTAAAAGTTAACCTATATTCTTAAACCTTCACCTTCAAACATGTCCAAACAAAGATGGCGGTGAGTCAAAAATTGCGCCACATGCAATCCCTAAAAGTAGGAATTGAATGGGGGCACAATTTCTAAGCCACTATCTTACAATTTTAGACATAAAAATAATATTTTCAATAGTGAGCAACCATACAAAGATATTGAATTTAACCCCTGACCCCATTATTATTCAGACATTATTGTGTTCATTTATAACATTTTTTAAACATTTAATAAACAGTATACATAAAACATTTTAAAAACATTCTATTACAAATGGTTTTCGTACCCATCATTTTTTAACCTTTGCCAAACCTTTCCTTTTAAACCAAAAATGTTTACTGGGTAGATATACTTACCTAATTAAATAACACTGCTGTTTTTGTTGTTTCATTTAAAATAAAATATCAACATCATATAACATTATACAAACAATATGTATTATATAATCTGTCAATTACATAATTATTTGGTATGTCAGTATGTATTATATAATCTGTCAATTACATAATTATTTGGTATGTCATAACCAGCCCTGAACCTCAACTTAAGTGGAATACTAAGCCAGCTACCAGATCTGACATCTACACAGATCATTGAGCAGTTTTACACTGGTGTGTCAGCTATGTGCTGGGAGTTTTTAAGAATATCCCCTGTGACCATCTTAAGCCAAGCTTGTGGTATAAATAGCTCCAGTAGATTTGGTACATAATATGAAAGTGTTGGGAGATGATTGGTTTAATGCAGACTTGTTTCATTTTTTTTTTATTTCTGACAGCTTACAAGGTTGCGAGTTGTTCTGTCTCACTATAACCAGTCCATACAGGATCACATGAGATAAGGAGTGTTGATAACCAGTCAGTGTTGGATTAGTTGTTGACCAGTCAAGTTGTATTTTCTTCTCTCTCTCTGTATGTGTACTTTTTCAGCTGGATTATTACTGTGTTGTTTGTTTTGGATATAGTTAAAAATTTCTTGGTTCTTTATTTAAAATAAACTTTTGTACTTCAATAAAGACAAAAATATATAGCTTTAGAGATACATTTGTGTTTGGGACATAGACATCCTGAGGATTTATATTCATGTCTTTTAATAGCTAGAGTGATGCTCAGCTTGTGCATGTTTACACACTTCACTTAAAAGCAAGAGTTTTAGCTCAGCTTGAAGTATATACATTAGCCATTGAATATACATTGAAGACTGAATTACCCAACATGTTAGTTGATGGTAGTGCTATTAATAATGAGGAGGGCTCTGAACGTGGGTCCTCAAGAGGAGGCTCAAATGCTGCCTTTGAACAGATGAATACGAACATGGGTAAAATGTTTGAAGTCCTCCAAAATATGGGAGAGGCATTTCAGCATATGGCCACCAAACAAGGGAGACATCACTATGACAGTGATTTGGATGAGCCTTTGGCGAAAGTGCCAAAAACAAGTGTAAGTGAGCCTTTGGAGACAAGTAAAGCTCATGATATCAGTCACAATGTTAGTGATTTGTTTGAGGACACCCAATCCGTCAAAGAGTGTGACTCAGATGCCGACATCTTGGATGACATTGATGACCCCTTTAATACAGCTGACAAGGTTGTGCCACCTGTGAGAGCAAAATAAGCTGACAAAGTGAACTCTCATTTTAAAACTGCATTGAGCTATGACACAATCCAGGGGAAGCAAAAAGAATATGTCAGGCCTGAAAATTGCTCCAACCTTTCAGTGCCTCGGTGTAATGATGAAATCTGGAAGAAACTGAGCCATTTCCAGAAAAGATGTTAAAATGGCCAATATTCAGAGAGCCTTGTCAGCCAGTGCCACTGCCATAACTCAGGTCATAGAAAACCTGTTATCTGTTGCCAAAAGTAAGACCACTGTGGATATGCCAGCCATTGTGTCCAAGGCTACTGATGCCCTTGCCCTCATCGGCCATGGCTCACATGAAGTTTCATTTCGTAGGCGGGAAATGTTGGCACATACACTGAAAAGTGAATATGCTGCCCTTGCTTCACCAGCTGTGCCTGTAACAGCTTTTCTGTTTGGTGATGACCTCGTCAAAACTATGAGAGACATACAGCAGACTTCAACCATCTCTCGGGAAGCAGGACAGAACCAGTGGTCAAAAAACGGCCAGTGCTTCAATCACCGGGGAAAAAAAGGGCCATCCTGGCAGCACAAAAAACAGGGGGACAAGTACAAGCACAAGCACACACAGTAACTGCAACAACCCCTGTACAGCTAGAAACCCTGGTGAGTGTGAACTCAATCATCAATTATCCAGATAAGACAAACTTCTTTGATTATGTTAACAATGTTATAGAACAATGTAGAGATGAAATAAAACATTTTAAAGCTGGTAGAATTAAACAGTTTATACAAAACTGGTCAGCTATTATATCAGATGAAAGTATTTTAAGTATCGTGAGGGGAGAGCACTTACATTTTGCTGCTGTACCCAATCAAGTATTTACTACAAACAATTTTAAATTCACTCCAACTGAATAAATGAAGAAATACAACATCTTCAAGAAACAGGGGTGATTAAACAGTGTTTAAGATAAAATGGTGACTTTGTGTCCAATGTCTTTGTGAGGTCCAAAAAAGATGGGAAATACAGGATGATTTTAAATCTGAAAAGACTTAATTCCCATATGTTATACCATCACTTTAAAATGGATATCCTATTGTCTGCAGTGGCAATGATGAGACCAAACTGTTTTATGGCCTCAATTGATTTAAAAGATGCTTACTGCTCAGTTTTCATTCACCCCAAGGACAATAAATATTTTAAATTTCAATGGAATTCTCGATATTACCAATACACTGTTTTTCCAAATGGTTTATCATTATGTCCAAGATAATTTACTAAATTAATGAAGCCTGTATACTCAACACTACAGAAACAATCCTTTGAAAGTGTGGCATATTTGGATGACTCTTTCTTAGAGACAGCTACTTTCAGTGAATGTGCTAATGTCAAAGCAAGTGTGACACTGTTAAAATCCCTGGGATTTGTAATTCACCCAGATAAATCAGTGCTGGTACCAACTCAAAAACTGACATTTTTAGGTTTTGTGCTTGACTCTCAGTTAATGATAATTTCTCTCACTCCAGAAAAAGCAAACAGTGTCAGAGAAGCTTGTATGGAGCTCTTATCTCTGAACACTCCCTCTATAAGACAGGTTAGCAGTGTTATTGGGAAACTTGTCTCTAGTTTTCCTGGGGTCATGCATGGGACAATGTTTTACAGATGCCTTGAATTTGACAAAACACAGGCACTCAAATATTCCAGGGGAAACTTTGAAAGGCCCATGAATCTTAGTGATCAGTCAAAAACAGAACTACATTGGTGGACAGGAAACATAAACAGCTCATGGTGTCCGATTACACATGGTGAACCTGAGATAGTTCTTCAGTCAGACAGTTCACTCAGAGGTTGCAGGGGCTATAATAAAACTACTGACACAGCCATTGGAGGCCAATGGACTCCTGATGAAAAGGCAAACAAACATATAAATGCCTTGGAATTAAAGGCAGCTTATCTTACACTCCAGTCATTTTGTGCAAACATGACTGACACACATGTGAGGCTAATGCTTGATAATATCACTGCAGTAGCATACATTAGAGAAATGGGGGGAAGTAAAAGTAAACAGTGCAATGAAATAGCCTGAGACATGTGGCAGTTTGCAAAACAGAAAAACTTGTGGTTAAGTTCTGCATACATTAAGGGTGAACTTAATGTCATTGCTGATCAAAAAAGCCGTAAATTTGACAGAGAACTTGAATGGAAATTGAGTGAAAATGTTTTCTACAAAGCCCTATCTATGTTAAATGTAAATTGAACATTGACCTCTTTGCATCAAGATTAAACTATCAGTTAACATCATTTGTAAGTTACAAGCCAGATCCAGAAGCTATGTCTGTAGATGCATTTACTATAAACTGGAAATCATGGAATTTCTATGCCTTTCCTCCCTTTGCACTCATTACTCGAGTTCTGCAGAAGATATGTGTTGATGAGGCCACAGGGGTGATCATTGTACCCTTTTGGAGCACTCAAGCTTTCTTCCCAACACTTATGAATATGCTTTTATCTATTCCAATTTTCATTCACAGGAAAAGAGGCATCCTCTACCTACCAGCAGAACCAAATCTGGCACATCCTTTACACCACAAACTCGACCTTCTGGCATGTCAAGTATCAGGAGACACCTACAAACAACAGGCATTTCAACAGACACTCAGGACATCATCCTGCACTCATGGAGACCAGCAACCCACAAACAATACAATAACCACATCCGTCAATGGACAGACTTTTGCTCTAAAAGGAACCAAAGTCCCTTTCATGCACCTTTAGCTACCTGTTTAGATTTTCGGACAGTAAAATTTAAAGAAGGATGTGGATACAGTTCTGTAAACACCGCAAGATCTGCAATTGCTACACTTCATGATAATGTTAAGGATAACCCCATGATAGCACGGTTTATGAAAGGAGTTTTCAACTTGCGACCATCCCTGCAACGGTACACCTGCACTTGGGATGTCACTGATGTATTGAATCACCTAAAGACTCTGCCGTTATCAACAATAGATTTAAAAACACTGTCCAAAAAACCAGCCTTGCAACATATTACTCCTATCGGGGCAGAGACTACAAACCCTTTATACATTAAAAGTTTCTAATATTCATATATCTACTTGTGGTTGCTCCATATTCTTGGATATTCTTCTTAAAACATCAAGACCATGTAGTCATAAAAGTCATCTCAACTTTAACTATTATTGTGATACTAATTTGTGTGTTATTGCTCATCTAGAGAGATATATTTCCCTCACTCAATCACTAAGAGGGACTACTGATAGTCTATTCATATCATACTGCAAACCATACAAACCAGTGTCAAAAGAGACTATTAGCCGTTGGGTAAAACACCTACTACATGAATCAGGGATTGACATTAAAACTTTTCAGCCCACAGCACTAGAGTAGCTTCAACATCAAAAGGATGTGAGCTTGGCATACCAGTGGAGCATATACTTGCTGCAGCATCTTGGTCCAATGCAAAAGCATTTGCCAAATTTTATAAAAAAAAAACATTGAGACAACTCAAAGCCAAACCAGCTGTGGCAAAGAACCCATAGATAATGTATTTCAAAATGATACATCTGTATAATACATTTTGCTAAACTAGCATGTACATCTACAAGATTATCACTTGTGTTATAGTATGGAATAAATATTCCTAAATTTCTTCCATGCTCATTATTTTACAGTGCTTCCATTTCACTGCTTTCAAATCTCATGTGATCTTGTAGGGACTGGTTATAGTGAGACAGAATTATAAATTAAACAAGACTTACCTGTAAGTTGAAGTTTGATTGTAGTTCTGTTGAGCTGTAACTAGGACTGAAGGGATTACATGCCCACCACTTATTATTTTAACCCACCCTAATATGGTGATTCATGGAACCACTGTAGTTCAAGACTGACTGGTTATCAACACTCCTTATCTCATTAATTAAATCAAATAAGTTAATCTGATGAATTTGGTTTAACAACAACAGTTATTGTCAATTTAGGAACCTGGCTGTTAATATGTGATTAAGAGAAAAACGCCTCAAAAGAATCTTACAACAACCACAAATGAAACACAACAAGTTCAAAAGAATGCTAGAACAAAAGGTTAATCTTAAGACTAATCCAGTCACACACATAGTCAAACAAATAGACTTCAAAAGAATCTTGAAACAACAGATAAATCACAAGCTAATCCAGTTGCCTAGTCACTCCACAGAAGTAACACAAATCAAGTTCTAAGGAGTGTTTAAACAATAGACATCTTGTGAGCTAATGACCCTCCCATTGACAAACAGATTTACGAAACAGAATTTTGGAACATAAATGAAATAAAATTAATCCTATCAATACATAGTGAGGTAAATAAAAAGGATAAAAATATTGGTGAAACAGTTAGTAAATAATATTCTTAAATTTGAGAATAAAAACTACCTGTGCAAATCATAAGTTGGGCTAATATATGTAAGCAAATATTTAGAAAGGATAAGCGAAAAAAACCCATAAAGAACATTTTACGATCTTGAGCTATTCAAATTTCAGTACTTAAATAAACAAGTTCTTTAAATTCAGTTTCACAATTAAACCAGCCATGGGGTATAATAGTCCGTGAGCCAGGACCACAAATTTGAGCCATCGGTACCATTTGAGGGAATAACTGTCATAGTGGTTTTTAGTAAGGTATACACCTCTAGTTTCAGAATATATGTGATAGCATTGCATTGATGGTAGCTTTTTGTGTGTTATCACATGATATATAAACCTACTCCAAATCACATTTTCAAAAATTGGATATAGCACCAAATAATGTGTCTGACTTCAAAATGATGATTCTCACTTCATATGTTTTGGAATTAATACAAATTTTACGTATAATATGTTATTTGATATAGAAATTGGGGTGAACTGGGTAAAGGTGATATCTAACATCATTGTTATTAGGCACTGTACAAATACAATGTGTGTAAATATCAGTTTTTATGAAAGAATAAAAGTGTAATTTCTGTGATGGCTTTCCAAAAATTGCACATATTAAAACTAATTTTGAAACTTTAAAAAACTAACGCCTATATTTGTGCAAACAACAGTAACAATATCAGTGATTTCTTCAGTATTAGATGCAATGGTCATAATACAATTATATTAAGAGATACCACTGTATGATACCACAAATGTAACAAAAATCATATCTTATTCCCGGTTATATTTTAATTGTTATTGTTAAAATGTCATTTGTTGATATATTCTTTGTCCAGTAAGACAGTTACTTTTGCTGTAGTTTTCAGTCCAGCAGGGATTTTCAGTTCATTGCAACTGGCCTTAGCTATTAAATGCACTGTTCACACTTAAATAGGAATACCAACATAATTTCTCCTGTTCTATGTTTTTCAGCATAGGTATACATAACAGGACTGGGTGAACAGTAGAGTAGATGTTTTATAACTTATATGTATATAGATTGTCTTAGAATGGAGACTAATCAGCATTTGAAAAATATTGAGAAACAGTGTATTGTACACTATAAATCATCAAAAAATGAACATTTAGTTATCCTTCAAAATTATGAATCATAGAAAACAATGCTTGAGGGAGCCAAACTGAGAAATTTTAAGCCAATTTTAGATATCGCTAACAAACTTTCAGAAACCCAACAATCTACTACCATCACAACTGCTGAAGCCTCTTTACATATATTTAAACAAAATACTGTAAATACAATAGTTTTCAAGTTACAACTGATTTGCTCAATAGTGAGAACCTGAAAATAGATATTGCTCAGCTCTGCCATGAGCTATATGTCTACAATTTTACTATGTTATAGTTGCTTTAAAAGTAGATTAATGTAACATATTTAACAAAATTCTGTAAATGCAACAGTTTTCAAGTTACAACTGATTTACTCAACAGTGAGAACCTCCAAGTAGCTTTTGCTCAGCTATGCAATGAGCTACAGGTCTGCAATTTTACTATATTATAGCTGACCTTAAAGAGGTGAACAAATACTCTAAATGCAATAGTTTTCAAATTACAACTGATTTGCTCAAAAGGTGAGAACCTGCAAGTGGCTATTGGTCAGCTACGCCAGGAGCTACAGGTCTGCAATTTCACTATGTTATGGGTGACCCAAAAGTAGAAGAATAACATATTTAAACAAAATTCTTTAAATGCAATAGTTTTTGAGTTACAACTGATTTACTCAACAGCAAGAACCTCAAAGTAGCTATTGCTCAGCTTTTCAATGAGCTACAGGTCTGCAATTTTAGTATGTTATAGTTGACCCAAAAGTAGGTGAAAAACATATTTAAAAATATTCTGTAAATACAATAGTTTTCAAATTACAAGCTATTTACTCAACAGTGATAGCCTCAAAGTCAGGGGACACATAGATTGATGACATTGATGAAACACTTTAAATCATGCCAAAAGACATTTTTACTATTAAGGGGTAGGGAAAACATTGAATACTGTAGTGATGTGAGTATAGACTTTATGGAATATATAATTAAGCGTCCCTGAAAGTACCACAGCCACATTATGGTCTCCCTTGAATTTTTCCCTTATTATTGGAAGCTTTCTAACCACATTTGGCAGTAATATACCTTAAGCATGGGTAATTTTTTCCACATGCATAAATTTGACCTTTGGTCTTTATCAAGGCCATTCGGCAAAATCTACTTACTGCAGAGACTTGTAATTTCATACACATGTTTATACTTTCAAAAACCTATTTAGAATTTGGAAGTGATACAATGAAAATTAACTTCTTCATGAGCAATTTTCTCACAGGTACCAACCAGAAAGCTTAAAAAATCATGTGAACCCCCTATCATATACTTAAGTATTGCATTTAGAGCCATAAAATGTATTGAGAGGTAGTAAGACACCATATGTGGAGAGTCCAGAAAATAAGTTAACCCCCACCCCCTGTAGGGGGTCAAACTGGGGTCATAAAATAGCGGATGACATTTTGCTTTATATCTGCTTTATTATTGCTTTTACAGCTTTAGAATGTATTAAGAGGTATTGGCAAACCATATGTGGAGAGTCTAGATAACCAGTCAAATTTAACCCCTGGCCCCCAATTATGGGTCAAACTGGTGTAATAAAATAGCATATTTTGTGTTTTTGCCTTATATCTCCTTTATTATTGCTTTAAAACTTTAGAATGTATGAAGAGATTTACCCCCCGCAACCCCTTATGGGTCAAACTGGGGTGATAAAATAGCAGATTTTGGCTTTTTGTCTTATATCTCCTTTAGTTTTGCTTTTACAGCTTTAGAATGTAATAATAGGTATTAAGAAACCATATGTGGACAGTCTATATAGCCAGTTACATTTATGCCCTGACCCCATATGTGGGTCAAACTGGGGTCATAAAATAGATGATTTTGTGTTTTTACCTGATATCTCCTTTATTATTGCTTTTACAGCTTCAGAATGTATAGGGAGGTATAGGAAACCATAGTCATAGAGTCTAGATAGTCTGTCAGATTTAACCCTGACCCCCTCATATGGGTCCAACTGGGGTCATAAATAGCAGATTTTGTCTTTGCCTTATATCGCCTTCAGTATTGCTTTTACAGCTTTAGAATGTATTGACAGGTTATAGGAAACCATAAACAGGGATTCTAGATATCCGGTCATATTTATCCCCAAACTTCCCCTTATGGGTCAAAATGGGGACATAAAAATAGCAGATTTGGTCCTTTTGCCTTATATCTCTTTTATTATTGCTTTTACAGCTTTAGAATGTCAGGAAAGCATATACAGAGTCCACATAGCCACCCAGAGTTACCGCCTTACCCCCCTCCCCCAATTTATGGGTCAAACTGGGCTTATAAAATAGCAGATTTTTTGTCTTTGTCTTATATCTCCTTTATTATTGCTTTTACAGCTTTAGCATGGATTCCATATATTCCTACATAGCCAGTCAGATTAACCCCCTGACCCCCTCTTTTCGGTCAAATTGGGGTCATATTAAATAAAGAAGCAGATTTTGTGTTTGTGCCTAATATCTCCTTTATTGTTGCTTTTACAGCTTAAGAGTGTATTAATGACCATAGAAAACAAAATAAAGCTTTACATTCTTTCATGTAAATGCATAAACCTCCACACTGTCTGTTTAACTTTCATTTCTTCTCACAGCACTGCTGGTTTTTCTTTTCAAAAACATTTTTTAACTTTTATACTATTTGCATCTAACCTTTGGGGACGCTTTGTTTTTGTGAGCTTAAATATTCTTATAGTTAGATATTTGAATTGCTAAATACATTCTGAACAAATCCAATGTAGTTTCAGGTATCATAGGGTTGTCTAAGCATTTTCTAAAGTAATCAACCAATACTTTGTCAAAAGTGAAAGAATTTGCTTCTGCTCAAAATTACGCATTTACTTGGATTACCACCAATAACACTGTTTTCAATGTCAAATATAAAACACTATGGCATGAATAGGCCTTAAACTTTATTGTTATTTTAACAAATTATAATGGTGTCAGTTAACCAAATTCACAAAAATCAGTATATATTCATTATACTTCATATTACCATACTTTATAAAATATTCATTATCGGGGGGGGGGGGGGGGGGGGGGTTATAAAAAGCATGATAGCATACATAAAGCTACCGCTGATACACTGCTTTCATATATTTTCTAACTCTACAGATGTATACCTTCCCTAAAATTACCATAAGCATTATTCCCTAATTTGGTACCGACCAACCATACTGGCTCATGGACTATAACATAATAAGTTCGGCTATTGTGTGTCAATTCATCTTAAAACAAACTATGTACATTTTATTTAAAGAGTTAATGCTACATGTTAGCTTTAAAATCACCCTTGAATTTAAATATCTGAAGTTGGGCTATTATGTTCTAGCCCATCTTAATTTATTTATTTGGGGTTTTACGTTGCTTTCAACACTGTACAGGTTATATCACGATGGGTAGTGAAAAGGAACCTAGCAATAAGGTTAGCGACTGCTGTAATTACATTTAGAAACAAGGAAAGAAATGTTGACAAACAAACGAAAGGATGGAATTACACCAATTTTGAAAGGAACCTAGCTATGATGGTGATCTATCTGCCTGTCTAGTTTGAATTTGATTGGACAGAGCATTTTCGAGTTAGAGTTCGGAAACAGAAATGTTGACGAACAGACAAATGGACAAAAAACAAACAAATGAACAGAGAGAATTTCAAAAGCAACCTAGCGATGATGGTGATCTATCTCCCTGTCAAGTTTGAATTCCATTGGGCAAACCGTTTTCGAGTTAGAGTCCGGAAACGGAAACTTTGACGGACAGACAAACAGACCAAAAATGGACAAATGAACAGACGAAATTACACCAATTTAGAAAGTAACCTAGCTATGATAGTGATCTATCTCCCTGTCAAGTTTGAATTAGATTGGACAAATCGTTTTTGAGTTAGAGTCCGGAAACGGAAACTTTGACGGACAGATGGATGGACATACGAACGTACAAAACAACGGACAAACAAATGGATGGAATTACACCAATTTCCAAAGGAACCTAGCTGTGATAGTGATCTATGTCCCTGTCAAGGTGGAAATCTATTGGACAAACCATTTTCGAGTTAGAGTCTGGAAACAAAAATGTGGACGGATGGACAGACAAATGGACAAAAAACGGACAAACGAACAGACAGCATTACACCAATTTCGAAAGGAAGCTAGCTATGATGGTGATCTATGTCCCTCTCAAGTTTGAATTCGATTGGACAGATCATTTTCGAGTTAGAGTCTGGAAACAAAAATGTGGACGGACAGATGGATGGACAGACAAACGAACAGACGGAATTGCACCAATTTTGAAAGGAACCTAGCTATGATGGTGATCTATCGCCCTGTCAAGTTTGAATTCGATTGGACAAACTGTTTTTGAGTTAGTGTCCGGAAACAAAAAATGTGGACGGACAGACGGACAGACAGACAAATGGACAAGAAAAACGGACAAACTAACGGACGGAATTACACTAATTTCAAAAGCAACCTAGCTATGATGGTGATCTATGTCCCTGTCAAGTTTGAATTCGATTGGACAAACCGTTTTCGAGTTAGAAAAAACGTGGACAGACAGATGGATGGATGGACAGACAAACGGACAAAAACGGACAAACGAACTGACAACAATTACACCAATTACAAAAGGAACCTAGCTATGATTGTGATCTCTCTCTGTGTCAAGTTTGAATTCGATTGGACAAACCGTTTTCAAGTTAGAGTCCGGAAACGAAAAATGTGGACGGACAGATGCACAGACGCACGTCAGACACATCAATCTAATAGGCAGGTTGGTTACATGCAACCCACCTAAAAATCATCTGATGTGCCACTGAATTGCAATGAAACCAATCACTCGATTAGTTGGTGACAAGAAGAAAACAAGGAAATTATACAACACAGGCATAATATATAACACACAACTTAAAAGGCTAATCAATATGTTACTTACAAGTAAATTCATAAATAAAGTTAAAATATTCTTTAGGCAATTGCAAACTCCACCAGTTTTTAATAGTAACTCGTGATCACACAAAGATCTCATGTTCTAGTGATCACATTGTGACAGATGTAAAACATGTAATGTACTGTCACAGGCTTTTCTATCTTGAATAAAATATTTCTATATACATACACACTGAATATAAAATATTATTAACACTACAAGTAATCAAGTATATTAGCATTACTACATGTGGTGCATTGTGTCCCGGATACATCAATATACAATCATACCATCACCTTTATAAGTCACCATTCTGTTATACAAGAAAAATTATAAAACATTAGTATTATTTAATTTTCACCAGAAATGTCAGGTTCATGCATACAATTAATTTGTTTAATATCTAATAAATATCTTTGTATCACAAGATGAGTAGTCAAATTAATTTAATGTTTCCTCTAAAGAATGGTTCATAAATACTGGTGAGTTAAAACTGAATTCAATAAAATCTGCACTATAACAATAACTGATCACATAACAAATGTGAGCAAACTGTAACAGGCTGACCTTTGTCCCACGAGTGAAAGTGGGTTCAAAGACAAAACTTTTGAGGGTACAACATAAAGCTACAACACCGTGAAACAAACACAAAAGCCTTTATTGTACAGTGCAGTCATGACATTTCTACTTTTATTTCACTGACATACAAGTATGGCCAAACATATGAAAACATCTTGAAAAAAAACTCCTGCGGAAATAATGCCTTTTGGAAAAACTGTCTTGTCTGTTTTGAGAGAATGGAAAAAACCTTGTGGAGAAAAGGACCTTGGTGTTTTATGATATTTTATGTCACACTTTTTACATGCTGTAATCCTGAGCCTCTATTTAATTTTTGACTTTGCTCACATCAGGTTATAGTAACAAAGAATGAATAGGGTGATTATAACTTTGTGTAAAGTTACTGCAATCAGTAAGAAACTGACGAGTAGATTATGAAAAAGCTCTGTTATAGTATTTAATGTAATAACTTTGATCGAGCCGACAAAAATAATCCTTACAGAATTAAAATCTTTGTCCTAAATACAAGATATGATTCCAACACTGTATAAAGGTAATTAGTTACACTAATTACATAAGCCGCCCATTTTAATGGTTTATTTACAAGCCATAGGACATTGTACTACTGTTTTTTACCTTTGTGAAGCTAATGCATTTAATAGTGATATATATGTAGGCAATGCATGTATGTAATCAACATCATATGTAATAGTGCTCTGTTCAAAGTTATCATGTGCAGCATTTTAAGCATGTTTATGCAATGGAAATATAACAAAATATGAAACATTTTTACAAAGACTTTTTCCATTCCCTGAAAACAAAGAACACATTTTTTCTACAAGGCATTATTTCCGTAAGGCACATTTCCAGAAAGCTTTTTACCTCGATTCATGATCGATCATTATACCTAAGCCAACTGAGAACCATGTTTGTTTGGTCCAACAGATGACCTTTTATTGATATATTTGCAGACAATTCATAAACAAATCAAGAAGTAGAATATGTATTGTGTTTGCTCAGTGTTTTCAGTTCACTTACTTATCAAAGATTTATTGGTATTGTGTCAAATTAAAGCTTAGTTGGAACAGACTATTTTGACATGTCATCTGACCTGCAATATGTGTGGTTATAGATTGTTTGGAAGAAAGAAAAATATACAACATAAAGCCCCCAAAACAACAAAAGATTGTGCATAAAGTTACAATATCCAAAGCGGATGTTCTTTTCATTTCATCTGCAGCTGCAATTGCTAAAATAGATACAAATACACGTGTAAGTTGGCAGCAAGGATAAAGTTCAAATAATCAGGGATTTCTGTGGATAGGTTAAAGTATGTCTTGAAATCAGGCTTAAGTTGTGTGTTTGGAAAGCATTTACACCAGCTGTCACCTTTCAAAAGCTGCTACTGAAATTCCTTCTAAACTCTCCAGAAAAAAAGTTCTTTGCACTAAACGATTTTTATGATTCTATGAACAACTTTTAGTAAATGAATTATTTCTTGTTGTTATAATGAAGAATTAAGCCAGTTTACACTCTTAAAACATACTGTGATACATTAGTAATTTGATTACCTTTTGATAAAAATACGATTAGCCTAAACATTACAAATAGTGCCGACTTAACCCAACTGTAGTACCGATTTAACCCAACTGTAGTACAGTTGAAGATAAACAGAGTGAATACTCTGTTACAGTTTGTAGTACAAACTGTCAAAAAACATGACAAAAACATGATATCAATGAGCAATACTGAAATTAACAAGAATATCCAATGAATATTGTATCCAACCACAAGTTTTTTATCACAGAGTATATCCTCAGAAGGAACACAATTAGCAGAATATCCAATGAATATTGTATCCAACTAAAAGTAAGGCTACACACACTCTGGAGAAAAACACATCTGCACTGGGTAACAACAAACCAGAAACTGACTGGGTTATCAACATTCCTTATCTCATGTAATCCGTAGTGACTGTTTGGGATGAGTAGAATAGTGCTTCAGTTTTGTTGGTTACACAGCTCATATACCTCTATACAAACCATACAGGACTCTGCTGAGACAGTCCACTACTCCCTCACTGATGTGATGAAAGTGTCTACGTCATCTGTCATCATACACACTGAAAAACAAACAATATACTTTCATTCAGATTTGGACATTTCATCTGCCTTATCCACTAACTGTAGATAAATAGATATATTTCGAAGTTTCGAATTGTCCTGTTCATTAGCGTTTTGGTAATATTTAAAATCAAGGGAAACATATGAATGGATATCTCCAATCAAAGGGATTCATAGTAATGTAGTTATTTTCCATAAGTTTTTTGGAGAAGTGTGTCTTCAGCTTTTTCTTAAAAAGGTTGACTGATGTACAGGATCAGAGGGTAACTGGTCAGTCATTCCAAAGTTCAGGAGCAGCTTTTGTAAATGTTGTGTCATCGTAGTTTTTCAGTGTTGTTATTGGAACTGTCAGTAAGGAATTACCAGAAGACCTGAGAAGACAGTGTGGAGTGTGTGGTAGATCAGTAAGGGTAACTTAGACTCATTCCATTCATACACATAAAGGTAGTTAAATGTATTTTGAACTGTATCCTTTGTTCCCCTAGAAGCCAGTGGAGTTTTTTTTCATAAGTGAGGTGACAGAGTCAAATTTTACCCATAAATGATGAGTTTTGCTAACAGTTGAGAAATGGGTGGAACTTGTTTATCATGGTGTTTGGGCATTTTTATACGCAAACAGTTTCACAGATCAAGACGACAGGTAACAAAGGTGTGTACAAGACATGCACTTGTGGTGAGGTATCTTCTACTTCTGAAACAATTTCAGATGACACCAAGCAACCTGATGAAATGTGATTGAAACGTTGTTCCATTAAATCAATGTAGACACCAATAAAACAACTAGATCACACAGTACATCTTTCAATGAATAGTCATTGTATAAAGTTCAAATATTAGATCTGTTAACATAAGATGGAGGATCAATATGTTTTAGTCAGCATAACTGAAAAGAGACCATTTTGACTGATAAAATATTTCAATATATTCACTGTATAGGTTGTGTATACTCTGCATATTTTACATGTCAGTGCTACAGTCAGTATATACATATTGTACACTGATATTGAATGGCAATGGGAAATCAGATCACAACAACGTTATGATATTTTTGCAAAATCAATTGTAATAATGGATTTTTTAACTCCAACAAAAACATTATGACCAAAATATGCAGCCATGGTGAAGTAACCAAAGCAATTGAAGGCTATATGAAAAAAAGAAACTCAAACAAATATCTTACAGATGCTGAAAATCCGCTCCTCCATGTCCACACCAGAAGCGTGTTCAGCTGCCATTTCATCCAGAATCCAATTGTGGACGGTTAGGAGGTGGTGCAAGAACACCTGAACAAGATACAAAACATTCCATCATACAAAGTGGTTCCAATATACCTAAAACAGTGTGGCTAGACTCAAACACTAGTAGATACACCAGTATACCTCCTGTTCTTAAATAGGGACGGGGTGGAGATGTAAGTATGCAGATCGTGAGGTCATCAATGCAAAACCATTTCGATTCAAGGACTGCGTGTTTTAGTAGACCCCAATCAAACTTGGCATTTCCTGTCAATGAAGTCACAATAAAAGTCTTCAAATGCACAAAAATATAAGATATAAAGTGTGCAATTTCTTCATATTTATGGTTTGTTTCCAGTATTTTAAGTTTTCCTTCAACTATGTGTGTGGACAATCGACATGGAGGTTATAATGTGTAGTAACAAAACGTGGTAATACTGCTCAGTATGAACGCAAACGTATAAAAAATGCACAAAAATACATGAAAAAACTTCTATCTTTTTCAGATCTGGCAATAGTCTCAATATTTTAACTCTTCTTTCCATTAGATGTGTTGACAAGCGAAATGGTGGTTTTAAAACACTGGGCCTACCGACCCATCCTTATTCTTAAGAAACCCTATTGGTTGGTGGTTAGTATTTAAAACAGCAACATTTTTTGACAATTTTTGACAAAGTAGTTTGTTCCATATCTCTGTTCTTACAGTAGTTCTTATAGTGGTGGTAATTGCCTTGTTGTACCAAAGTTTCACCCATCTACTTAAAGGTCTGTCAGTTTGACTATAGCTTTGCTTTTGATGCTCCTACTGTGTTGAATATTCTTCCTGATTGAGATTCATGACACCCTCTGTATTGCCTCATTTCAAAAAAGCTTAAATCCAACCCCATGCTGAGGCATACCCACCTTAGGTTTCATTTCTACCTGGATATCAAACTTGGTTCTCTGTTTTGGGCTGCTGAGCCTTCGATTTATTGCATTACATTATATATACCCAACAAGGATACTCAGGCTAATCTGAAGAGTTTGCTACATTACATTACTGGACGAGTATTCTGCATATATAAGTCCTGCAAAGTATATTTTACCTGAGTGGAACAGGAATAAGATCCTCCAGTAGGTGCCATAGGTCTGAATTCACGCTAAAAATAAGAAATCAGATTGTAATTCCACAAGAGGAATCTATAGACAAATATAAAGACATCATCAAACTAATAACATGATCAAGTAAAGGACTAGCCAGACTAGCCAACAACCATAACTACTCAAATGCAACAACTATTAAACTACTCTTCTGACTTAATAACACAAGTTTTTTTTTACAAATGGATTTACACCGGATTGCCTCCCTGGGTGCGACTTGGCATATGTCTAACGTCTTGATGATTTATGCCTAACAAACTGGATGGTGTGCCTTAGAATCTGTAGATACCGAGATCAGGCACTTGGACAACTGATTGTTGATTGACAAACCAGCAATGCTGAAATCCATTATGCATATCTATATATTACGTATAGTACAAATAATGCAAGAACAAATGAGAGGCCGACTTATCCAAATGGGGCAGTGTACATGCATTTCTTGGAAGTCATGTTTAAATCTGTTTCTTAGTGAAAAATGTTTTATCTCATCAATTTTGTTTAAACACCATAAAAGTTGAATATATTGGATACTTAATCACATTCTGAAATATTTGTGTAAATACCAGGGCTTGCTGGGGGTCCACCCTTGGCACTGATGTCAGGTTCATGTCCTGTGAGAATAAAATACTGATGTTTACATTCAATGAACTTGCAAGTTTTCTGACTGTTTCTACACGTGTAACTGCTATATGAATGGAAGAGAGAAATTGTTTAGCTAATGATGGAAAATATAACTTGATCAACTGGGTCGCCCACCATCTTAGTGGTTAATGCACACAACAAAGAACTTTTAAATTCACTTACATGAGTCCAAGAATTTACACATTTATATGCTTTTATTTTTAAAAATATCAAGAAAAATATTTTAATGTTTTAATTTTTGACAATATTCAACAATGTTTGTGAATTCTTGGTTACAGAGAATGGGGTAACAACTCCAATCTCCAAGTATGAAGAATTAAACACTTGCATATCTCAATGCTGAGTAGTTAATATCATTCAGAAAACTTTTCTGTTTTCATTTTAATCATTTGATATTACACAACAGTCAGGTAGATGATCTGCTAGGATGCTTCTGAATGCTCAGGGAATTATGACGAGGACTGGTTTGGTTAATGGTACATAGACTGGCAAAACACCACACAATTTTTGCATCAGAAATCCTCATTGGTGAAAAACTGAATGCATTTGTTACTTCCTGTTAGTGGTGATTGAAGTGAATGCCTTAGTACAGGAGGGAAGCACTCTATCTTATAGAGTGAAGGATCTCATCAAATATTGTAATTCTCAGTCAATACATGTATAAATTCCATAGTTAGATATTTTCAAAACAACATATACACAAGGTTAAATGTCTACATTTTCAATAGTATGAGTATGGTTTTTTTTATATAATGTGACATACTTTCACAGGATACTTTTTCCACAATAACAGTTTACCTGTGCGAAGTTTTCACGCAGGAATTGAGCAAGCTCTTCCTTCAGGAATAAACCTAAAATTATAAATGTGGACACTCATTTGATAGGCAAGTGAAACAATTTCTAATTAATTAAAGTAATTAATTCCTAAATGATCTCCTGAGCCGCATTGACTACTCCTATATGTACCTATGTGCTCCTTACCACTCCTTGCTTCATATTGATAAACCCTGACCTCTAAGTTCATCCAAATATTTTAGCAATATATCATGACAGCTAACATGGCAGGTAAAAAATATGGTTTCCCAGCCTTTCTTAATCCACTGTGACTGGTTTACTGAAAATATCCACCTTTACCAACCGTCAACTGGTATTATTGTCTGAAATCCATGAAAGTTAGAAAACTCAAGTGACATTTCATTTTTATATTCATACACTCAATGCAAGTGGTTTCAAGGTGGATTAAATAAGAAACTCACTGAATGTCATCATAACATGAAGTAATTCTAATAGCACTTTTATAGCGCTTAATCTCTGTCAAAAAGACATACTCTAAGGCGCATCACACAAAAAACATTGTTCAATATTCATAAACCAGAGACATATTACTGACTTATAGACACAAAGTTACTGTCACTAGATGGAAACCTTTAAACACCATTGACAACAAGCAGTGTGTGAGAACACACAAACCCTCAGCCATGGATAGTGCTGAGATAAAACATAAAAGATGGAATCAACCCACAGGAATTCAGACAGACAGGCAGACAGACAGACAGACAGACAGACAGACAGACAGGCAGACAGACCCGATCACAATACCCCCTGTAGGTGTGAGAATATCTAACCACACTCGAGGTAGTATCCCTGAACAGGTCCATCCCCTGGGGGTGTCTGGAGTGATGCAATTGTCCTAGAAAGACAGCCACTATTCCATTCCTAAAAAGATAATAAACACATTGATGGCGTTCACCAACTATTGACCCGTCATCCCTCATGGATTTTAATGGCAAGACATAAAACATGAGAAAAACCAATGGAACAGGAACATCGGTTTGGAGGTCATCTACTTCTCTAGTTGCCATGTCTAAGACTGAGTCATATAGTAGATGTAGTAGTTTGAATTACAAAAGCCTTCAAATCATTGTGAGCACACAGTGAGCTGGCCTAACCATTGACATTTATTGGATTTAAGATATGATTGCAGCAAAGTGTGAATGTAACATAACTTTGTGTGGCAATCACTTGCAATGCATGTAATACTAATTTAGTATACATAACTGACTTATTATTTATGATTTATGCTAAATGCAACATTAGTTGTGGGATTTCTACAACAAATAAGAATCTAACAACTTACTTTTATGTTGGTCCGGAGTCTTGAAAACTCATAGAAGCAATAGTTGCTCACTGAGTAGTGATGATTTTCTCTGGCAATGGTATAAATGGATTTCTGTTGGTAGTTTATTCCCTGTGTATAAGAATATAGTATATGTTTAAGCTGAAGTGACAAATCAGCAAATAAATCCATATTTTAACTAAATTTCTTAGGTATAGCATGTATTTACTAACCATCTCACTGATTACACTTATATTGTGCAAAAAGTTTCGGTTATTTAAATGCTTGAAAATCTACTGATTACCTGGAGAGATGCTTCACGTTCTTCCAGCAGATGTAGAATATCCAGCTGTCCAGTTGCAGCTGCCAGCATGGCCGGGGTATTGCCATATGCATCTGTAGTGTTGACACTGGCGCCATTATTCATCAGTAGTTGCACCAGATCTTTGTGGCCTAATTACATGAACAAGTTCTGTAGGCTTGTAATAACTTGCATTTCTCAAATACACACACTATGTACATACAGAACATCTTTCAACCATCATAGAAAGTCTCTTGTTGGAACACATAAAACTGATTTTTTACTAAAGCATATAATTTGGCATTGAACTATTTGTAGTTGAGAAATATTTGGAACAAGTTAGTATTATGTTTTGTGTACCTTTCAAGACAGCACAAGCAAGAGGGGTTGTATCTGGTACAGTCGGCAAACCAATGCTCTGTAAAAGTTTCTGGACATTTCCCACAGCATTGTAACTGAACTAAATACATAAAAACCAACAACAAATATACAAGAGAAAAGTACTTCAAATGAATTGCATTTAAATACAATTCAGCGTCAGTGTATGTCAGTACTGACAAGAAATTCTTGTAATTTCATGTTCCAAACCTGCTAATAAGACGTTATCTCTTGTGTCAACATACAGTGCTGGTGAGATGCCAAGTAAGTAACATCACTCACTAAAATCTGATACAGGAAACTTAAACTGTATTGTTTTGTATTCGTTATTGATAAAACTTTGAAATATTCATCTGAGTGGTTGTTTTTACTTTAATTATAGTGCATATTATGTCAGTAATATCTTTCATTTTATAGAAAATGTACTTTAAAACACTCAGAAAACCAAAAAGGTGCCTCTTATATTATAATTTTCCTGAAATTTGTTAGCCTTGATTCTGCCTTGGTCAGCAGTTTACAATACAGACCCTTGACCAACTGTGTGTCCTGGTTTCCTCTGCCCTTCTAACTACCCATCACAACATAACTGATACAAAGGTGGTAGGTGTGATATAAAACACTAAACAAATAAATTAAATTTCCAATGGGTCCAAGTTTGCTTAAAATCACTCTATTTCATCTGGTTTTAGAGATAAATGACATTTTGATTTCTGCCAAAATTGGAGGTGGGAGCCAAAATTTGGAAATATGCAAAATTTTGCAAATGTTTCCGAGATATTTGCAAATTACTAATATTAGTAGCTACTTAAACTGATAAATAGCTGACATATACTTACAGTGATAGATGTCTATAGCCTTGACCAAATTATAGCTAGACAGAAACTATGTGAGCCTATGACCATTAATTTGCAAGAACTTGAATTGAAGTGATATTTTCTAAAATTAGCTAATTACCTATAATTGTTGACATAGCTGTGGAGCTATGACACATCAATGGAATACGAACCAAGCTATCGACCCTGTAATCCTCATTACCAAGTCTGCTTAAGATATTGCCTGTAATTTTTTTAAGTGAGCAGAAAAGTAAGTATTACCCAAAATACATATTAAGTAGCCAAGTAACTATTACTCACTTAGCTATAGAGCTATGTCTCCCAAAACCAAGGCCAAACAAGCTATTAACCCAATAATCTTCCATACAAAATTTTGCTCAAATGACTTGAATTCATTTCCTTTAAATGAATAGAAACCAAATAGTTACTCAAAATAGCTAATCAGCCATAATCCTGTATAGTAAATTGCATTAAGATAAAAACTACAATACCTTTCCTTAAAGTTAAGCAGTTAACTGTGTGACAGTGGACACCAGATAATAGAAAAATAATATGTCCATCCCATGGTGGGTGGACATAATTAGTAACATTCACATATCTAAAAGATATATATGGTTTTAAGTAGGATATTCTATCTAGTGGATACTTACAGCTTGTATGTCCTGCAGTATTCTAGTATCAATAACCTGCCCTTCTTTTAAACCCAGAAAGGTTGTTCTGTCCATAATGGCAAGTATCGATACATACCTGAAAGTACACAACAGATTTTTTTATTATAGCTGCTGACAAAATGTTATTCACACATTCAAAGCAAACATTCCTGATTCTATTTAGGATATTATGCATTATTTAACAAGTTAATAATATTACATGATCCAGATTACCTATTCTCAGTGAGTTCACTCCCTTCCACCACCACAGGTATGCCCAGAGGTCTGTGCCATTGTCTGTTGATGTAGTTTGACAATATCCCTCTGACTGTCATCCACAGTAGCAAAATATTCATTAGCCCCACATGCCCAATGGTGGCGAGGAAGTGTAGAAGGCTTTGGCCTTCCTCCTCCAACCTTCCATTTTCAACACATCCCCTGTAACGTGTATCACGAGACTGAATCAAATGACTGAGACTAACAGCTCTCAGAATATAAACAATATCATACATAAGGTCAGCCAACTAATTTAATCTGAGGGAGAAACAGTAGCTTCCTTTAAAAGGCCAATTGATTTTAAGAAGCCGAGTTTTGTAAAGTTTTGTCAGAACAATGTTATGAAAATTATGAAAACAAAACAATAAAATGTTTTCTTTTATATGAGTAGTAATCACTTACCCAATTACAGCAATAAATTTCAAGAATAGGTTCAAAATACAACAACAATCCTTCTATTGATAAACTGGTGTAAATTCGGAAAAAATTGCAAAATCCTTTGTTTTAAAGGAGTAGAAACAGATCTTTTAACATGGTGGTCATGGGAGATATACTGTTACCTTCAAAATTAGCCAAATGGATGTCTTACACATTATACAGTTAGCCAGTGACATCTGCAAAGTGTTAAAACACTTCTCCATGTTTTACTGCAATTGAATAATAATCTAATGCATCTTCTTGTGAACGCAGTGACGAGTACGTTCACTTGGGAAATCAAACTAGAAAGACTTATGTCGATATACAGTTATAAGACATACAGTTATAAGATGTCTTACCTAAAAAAGTCCAGATTGTTGCAATCCTGTAATTCTGGAAGAATGTTCAATTTGCTAATTTTGATGTTTCTTGGATGATTCATTGTATTTTTTATTTGTGTTTTTTTTTTGTTGTATTATTTTATATCGAAAGTTAATAGTCATAAAATACATTTTTTTTTATTTTGCTACGAATTCACAGTATCATACAACTTCCATGCAGTGTATGATGAGCTTTTTGAAAAGCCTTCTGGATCCAATACCGCCAACAAATGCTGGAACAATGTTCTTCAATTTAATGGAGTTTGTTGTTGTAATAAGCATAATGTCAAACACTCCTTGTTGTAATCACATGTGTTTCAGTACACACTTCCACAATGTATAAATTTAATTAAAGACTGTGACAGTTATATGAAGGTTAACTTATTTCTGCAATTTAACGCCACTTTACTCATGCAGAATTCCAGTAACAGTCACTTCTTGGATACAACTCTGGAAAATAAAAGTAAACCTCTACAAGTTGAAAATTCTGAAATCACATTACTTTATTCAGAAAAACTCCACTGTCTGCCCTTTTAATTGAAGTTGAACCCATTGGCCCAGACTTCGTGGATTTAACCAATAGTCTTAGTTTCAGATTTGGCAGAAGCCACTGGCTCAAATGCAAATATAGGTAGCCTGTCTTTTGTTAGCCAAGACTCAAATATGGCCGCCAGAATTTAAAATGGCTGAAAAAAAGAACAAATACATAACACACCCCTATTAAGTAATGTTTAGATCTTTTTGTGGTTACAAGATTTTCCATTGCAAATTTACATTTCACCAGAGACAAAATGTGTCAAAGAAAGGTTATATATGTCATTAGTAGAATAAAGGGTTACAACTGTGGTTCTTTCAGAATCTATGTCTCAGCCGCGACCCCTTCTGTGAAAACCATTTGAGTCAAAAGACTCGGGTATGAGACCATGGCTGGGCCTAAGTCCAGGTTTAGTCAAAGAACCATTGTAAAACTGATGCCTGGATATTTTGAGGCAGTTTGTCTTTAGAACATTTCAAGTCAGGGTGGCATATCATAGGGCATGAGGGTGTTATTGTAGTAGTTTGCTCAAGTGAGGAGCCTTATGGTTTGTGAATTCTTTCATTGTCCTGAAACATGCTTAAAGGTTCCACATATGATGATGAGTGAAGAAATTCCCTCAATCAAATGTTACAAACCTCAATTGAAAACGGTCACCTCATCACCTGAAACGGAGTCTGAATGTTAAAGTTCAAACTATTGAAAAAATACTTTTGTCTGTGATTAAACAACCTTTCAGAAAGACATCATTGTCAGAAGAAAGGCAAATGTTCATCCCTAATCTGTGCACCATGCCGTGTATAGTATACAACTATTCTTTCACTTTTGTGGGCTGCAGTCTGTCCATCTAAGTTAAAGAGCCTGTAGTCCCAATCTTACACTCGTCTTTTTCATTTGTACTTAAAGTAAATCCTACATAAACTCATTTACACTGCTACCAGTTACATCAAGCCAATGTTTTATGCCACTACTTTAACTTTAATCACTCGAATTTCTCCCCCTCTTCAAAGGAAAAACTCCAGGGCAGAAATCCAAATGGTATGCCCACTCTGTCATTAGATTGCACAGGTTTGTACTTGTGTAAACAACACCGAGAAGTGTTTCAGTCTGTCGCCGTGAGATTTGTCTTCGTTTTAAATAAATGGTAATAAAGTAAACGGCTGTAAAATAGTGGGAAAAACAGACATTTTGTTTATTCTGTAGTGTTGGCCATCAGGAAACATGTGTGCACAGTGACTGGGTGTGCTTGCTGGTAGCTGTTGGTGAAGGTGATTTGATTGTTATGCAGGTGGGTGATGTTTGGTTGTGGTGTTTGTATGCATAGGATTCAGTGATTCTTAACTGTTGTTTTATGCTAAGTAATGATTGATTGGCCATCATGCAGGTGGGTGATGTTTGGTTATGGTGTTTGTATGCATAGGATTCAGTGATTCTTAACTGTTGTTTTATGCTAAGTAATGATTGATTTACTCCTGCTATGATATTCATAGCTTGAATGTTGGGTAAACGGCTTGGTTACATGGTAGCTTAGTTATGGATTCCAAAACAAAACTGTAGCTGTGATAGTCCTGAATGTATACATTTAGAAATTGGCTTGTAGTTGCCAGTTATTTATCAGTTGTTTATTAGTTAGAAGTTCAGATAACTTATTTTATTGTAAGGTCTTATTTTCTATTCTTATTTTTCTATGGTGGTAAAGCCTTTACTCTGCGCTATCTGGCATAGCTGTGCATTAGTGTAAATAAGTGATAAATTTGAATTATAAATGGTATAAAGGTTTTCCTATTACTGTGGTTCTGATCTTGACTGGTGTTTTCCAGGTGTTTTGTTTGGAGTAAACAGACGTCACATATGTAGTGGGATGTGAAGTACAACTGATGTTTTGGAACTTTGCCACGGTATGACCACCTGTAGTTAATAAACTAGTTGAGTTTTAATCAAACCTTTCACTGCATCTCGTGATCTTGAACTCATTGTCTTGTGATCTTCCGGGAACCATGGGAAGGTGACAAGTCTAAATGTGCGAGCTGCAAAGCCATCAGAGACACAAGTGGTGCACTAGAACATATGAAAGTCATATGAAAATCTGAGTCATATACATCCTGCAGACGGGCGCTCATCACACTATGCCACAATTCATGAAAGTTCAGTGATTCTTTTTGAAGAGAATTTAAAACTCTGTTGACAGAACTTAACATTCTTCTGAATCATTGAAATAGATATACATATATATCGGGCTTTCCAAGTGATAAAGATATTAATATTTCCCTAGCATGTCAGTTTTCAAAATGTTATGTGTAGGTGTTTTAACTGGTAGTGTTTAGTTGGTAGGGCTGGTGGCGTAAGACCCTTCACCTCATTCCTGCTTAGACTGACATAAATTAAATGATAGTTCTAATATCAAACCGAGATTCGTTTGCCACAAAAAGTACATTTCTCCACACTATTCACAACCTACAAAGTGTCTGCCAGGTGGAAATATCTCGCCAATGTCAGTATGCATATTACAGCATTGAAGAGATTCATCTTCTGTCTTGCAAATTAGTCTAATCTAAAAATCTTTATCATTTGCTGTTTTCCTATCATGTAACATCCTTCAATATGCTGATTCTTACCTGTTTGCAAAAGCCTATCCGCCATAGCCTCCCCCATCAGCCCAGTGTCTCCTTGGTATGACCTGGCTATGTCCTTCGATTAACGTTAACTGTTTTGCTTTATGTTCAGAGGCACCTTAGAGTCCATCAGTGATGGAGGTTAAGCGCTATAAAAGGCCACATTAGATTAGATTTTTGTCCAATAAGGTCTGTAGGCAATACCCATCCAACACAGATTACACTTCAGTGTCCTTTGAAAAATACTCAGACCTTGGCTATATATATATATATATATATACTTTCAAATATATTTACGTAGCAAGAAGATGTTCACACATTTTTTTCACATTTTGAATGTTGGTCATTAAGGGCATATTTAACCCAGATCTCTTTCTATTTTTGTGGCTTGTCCCACTGTTGCGGACCCTAACTGACTAGGGTTATTAGCTGAGTCAGGGATAGGGGACAATAATCCAGAAAAAAGTGTGGAAAAATTCCTTTACCTCACCAACAGTATGTAGTGCATCACGGCTTGTCTGGATCTAGATCCCGACCTGACTTGAGATCGGCCTGTTTTTCTCCATGACCAGATGTGAAACTATAAGGACAAGCCATAGGTCTTTACGACAAGCTGTAGTGATAAACCGACAAGACTTGGGAAGTTTACCAACCCACCACTACCAAACTTGCAGTTATTGCCAGTGTTGTTTAGATGAATTTCTAGGATAAAGAAGGATAAAAAGTGTCAACCAATCAATAAATCAAAAACTAGGCAAGGCTGGGAGTGATAAGACAAGCTGGTTTCCAATTGAGCGGAACCAAGGTCGGGATCCAGAGTCCTGGAGGGTTGGTGAAATATCAAACATGTCTGATATTTTAGCGATCCACCCAGTCACGCAGCCCTAACTGACCTTAGTTGCTGACAAGATTGCCGCAGTGGAAGCACCCCTATTACAAAGACCTTCTATTTCAAGTTCATGTACTTAGATGACATGTAAAAATATCATTTTACTTAATTCCACTAAAAGTAAAGGTTTTTGGAGTAGTTTTTCGCCCCTAACCCACATAGGAAGTCTGCTGTGTTCAAAATATACAATTACCACAAACATTTGCATAACTCATGCAATAATAAAACAAGAAATAGGATTCACTGGTAATCATGCATTAACGAAATCAAACAAATAACAACTGACAGGAAATACATAGTATCATGTGTAATGTCCACCCGTAACAATGTTGACAAGATAAAACAAATAAAATTTTGCCAAAATTCCAAGGTGACTGACATTTTACTCAGCACAGCGTCTGTAACACTTCAGTAGTCCATAAACTCATTCAAAATCCCTCAATCTCAACCTACTTACAAGATAGATGTAATTTGAATTTTCCACGAAAAGCCAAGATGTCCATCAATACATGATAATATTGAATGTTGTAAGTTGCCTAATAAATAACGCTCAAAACAATTTCCATACCAGACTCTGAGTCATCAATGTACAAGACTTAAGTTTGAGACTAAATCTGAGACTACATTTGACCTCAAGTATTTCATAAATACCCATGTAGTTTGAAATAAAAATGGTCTCAAACTTCACGCCACAAAAATTTAGGATTCGAGACAAAATTTGGTCTGAAATAGTCCCAGGGGTCGTATTCAAGATAGGTCTTTACCAAGCATTAGATATAAAATTTGTGCAAACATATAGTCAACTTCAGCCTAAGATTTGGCTAAGAAATTGAGTGAATACAGCCTTAGATGTCCATCTAAAACAACCATTGTCCTAACAGAAATGATTGCATCAGGAAACTGATAAGCTAGCCACAACAGGTCAACGGGTTGGGGTTGTCTGGCACGCATACATTACAGAAGTCCAAGACAGAAGGTATTTACTTTAATGCACAGTCCTAGTCACAATACACATTTTCCACTTAACAGATGTCAATTCTACAACAGATATCCTCTGAATGGGGAAAAGTCTGGATATATTCCATAAAACCGGTTTGTTCTGGATATGGACTGGTTTAGGGTTATTCTTAGGCAAGTGTCTGAGGAGGCTGTTGATAAAATAATGAGAACGTCACCAACAAAATCATGCTTATTGGATCGTTTGCCAACATTCCTTATCAAGTAATCCATTGATATACTGCTGCCATCCCTTACAAAGCTGGTTAACTGCTCACTCATGGAGGGGTGCGTCCCTGATGCTTTCAAATCTGCTGTGGTCACTCCTCTCATTAAAAAGCCAAATCTTCCCTCAAATGTCTTGAAGAATTATCGTCCTGTATCTGGCCTCAGTTTTGTATCAAAACTGGTAGAACATGTGGTTGCTAAGCAGCTGTTAGAACATATTCATGTCCATAACTTAGACAACCCGTACCAGTCGGCATATAAGGCTGGTCATTCAACTGAAACAGCTCTTCTCTACATAAAAAATAAAGTTCACTTATCATTGTCAAGAGGTGAAACCACTGCCTTAGTATTGCACGACTTGTCTGCCGCCTTCGACACCATAGATCATTCCACTCTTCTTAGTTGCCTCCGAAATTGGTTTGGAGTCGGTGGCTCTGTTCTGAATTGGTTCACATCCTATCTAACAGACTGTTATCAGTCAATAAAAATTGGTTCTACTTTGTCAGATGTTTGTAAACTCCTATTTGGCGTACCACAAGGTTCTGTCCTGGGTCCTTTGCTGTTCTCATTGTACACTACCCCCCTCAGTTTGATTATCAGTAAACATAAAGGAATTAAGTTTCATTTTTATGCAGATGATAGCCAAGTTTATATACATTTATCCCACAAGAATGCATCTGCTGCCTTTGAAAAGCTAAATAAGTGCCTAGATGATGTTAAAGAGTGGATGTCAACTAGTAAGCTCAAATTGAATCCTGACAAGACAGAGTTTATCGTCTTTGGGTCGAAGAGACAGAGGGACAAGTTGAAAGCATGCTCTTCCAATTGATATCTTGGGCAATTCACTCTGCCCTGCTGATTTAGTAAAAAATCTGGGTGTGTGGTTCGATTCAGACTTTTCTTTGTCCAAGCATGTTCAGAAGGTTTGCAAAAGTTGTTTTGTTAAACTCCGTGATTTCAGACATGTCAGGCGGTTTCTTATTCATGATGTTTCTGTGCTTGTTGCTAATGCTCTTGTTAGTAGTCGTTTGGATTACTGCAACTCACTTTTTAGGAGCCTCTCCAAGTTCAATCTACGCAAATTACAGTGCATCCAAAATAGTGCAGCTAGAATTGTATCAAACACCAGTCGATACACCAGTATAACTCCTGTGCTAAAGAAACTGCATTGGCTTCCTGTTGAACAGCGTACAGTGTTCAAGACAGCCACACTTGTTTATAAGTATCTTCACACAGGTTTTCCCAGGTATTTTGCTCCATATCTTTCTTCCTACAACAGTTCTTACAGTACCAGGCGCAGTCAAAGTGGTGGTAATTTCTTTGTCATTCCAAAGTTTTGCCCTTCTGTTCATAAATCTGTCAAACAGTTTGGTAATAGTTTTGCTTTTGATGCTCCCACTGTGTGGAATGCTCTTCCTGATGAGATTCATGCATCTCCCTCCCTGGCCTCCTTCAGAAAGCAGCTTAAGACCTACCTGTACTCCAAAGCATACCCACCTTAGCCAGTATCATTCCCCGGGCGTTCTCCGTGGTGCTTGACCCTTCTTATGTCCCTGGATACAGAAATTTTGTTGACTGCTTTTTTTGTTGTGCCTTAGAGTCTTCTTGTTTGGGGAGATTGAGCACTATAAAAGTCCAATTAGAATTAGAATTCTTGGTCACGTGTTTCCGACAAAACTTGTGGAAATAAATCCCGTTTTTCCTGTGATGTGGCAAGATCTTTGTATGGAAAATGCGTTTAACTCGAGATTTACAGCTGTCCTTTCCTGAATTGTCAACCACATGTATTTCATAAATTCACACACGGAAATTTTGTAGACACCGCAATGTAAAGGTATTTATGTGGACATTGGTAGGACTATAAGCTGAAACCAGTGTTAAAATAACAACAATTATAGCTGTACATATATTTACGGTGTTTTAAGTACAACAAGGTCAAAACAGGCTCGTAGAACGCAAACCTACCGCCAATCTTTGGGACGCTTGTAAATAGGATCTGGTCAGTTGAAAAGAATCTTTGCGACAAAGATATGGTGACAAAATGGCGACCTGTGGGACAAAATAACATAACAACATGTAGAAACCAGTGGACTGGCCTGTAGTCAATCAATATGTTGGGTTTTTTTCAGTTCAACACTCTCAGTGTGTGTGTCCCCAAACAGACCCCCACTCGTGTCTCCTGACACCCCCCCCCCCCCCCCATATACGCCAGACAGTAGTTTATTCAGGATTACGTCATTCCTTTAATTGATCAGTATGTTCACAGAATAGTCTGCAGGCAGGTGATTCTGTGTTTTACAAGTATGGACTGCTCACCCCACATGTCTCGTCATGTTTCTTTTACATCTGGGCCTGTATTCACAAAGATTCTTAGAATTTTTCTTAGAATTACACTTAAGTCTAAGAAAAATTCTTTGCTAAGAATTTTCTTATTCTTAGAATAAAATCCTATTCATAAAACAATTCTTAGCTAAGAATAATTCTAAGAATAGAAGTAAAAGGAAATGTATACAATTCTTAGAACTTTTCTTAGACAAAGTGTAATTCTAAGAAAAATTCTAAGAATACAGATCTTGGCCTATGTGAACAGAAAATTGGAATTTTTTAAAATAATATAAAGAGGCTGCATTTCGTTACAGTACACACAACTAATGACAACTAATATGTAACACTCTGTTCTGAATGTCGATTTGCAATCAGTTGCTGCACTATAATCATCAAAACAACTATTTTTCTTAAGTTAAGCATGCTATGTGCCATTCTTAGATTGAAACAAAATTCTTAGAAAATTCTAAGGATAAGAGTTTTGTGAATAGCAAATTCTTATTCTTAGAAAAATTCTAAGAATAAAAACCATTCTTAGAATAATTCTAAGAATAAGTATAATTCTAAGAATAAGAATCTTTGTGAATAGGAAAATTCTTATTCTTAGAATTTTTCTAAGAAAAACAACAATTCTAAGAACAATTCTAAGAATAAGACTAATTCTAAGAATAAGAATCTTTGTGAATACAGGCCCAGGACATTCTCTGTCCTCTTTTGCTGGTGATTCCTGGGGTTCCATTCTGTGTTTCTATTTCTCTGTATGTGGGTATTGTTATTTGATTATTGTGTTGATAATTTCATGCTGTTACACTGTGGTCACTTGGGTTTGAGTTTATCATCACTTTAGTGGTACACAGCAAACACCATGCCTGGTTGTTGTGTTGGTTTTATATTCTGTATAGCTCCATCATAGATCTTAGATTTGTATACTTTTGAAAAATTTAACCATGTACTGATGTTTTATATTGTTTTTGGGGATAAACATAATACATTAGTGACGTCATAACTCAAACCGTAAAAACATTACTGCGTCCAAAGAACTGAAAATATAGAATTACCTGTTAGATCCTCTCTACAAAGCAAAGGTCCCCAAAAGTTGAAATGTGTCAAATGTTTGCTGTACTCAGGTACTGTCTCTTTACTTAGTCATCAACATTTTAATCTTTGTGAGCAAACTCAACATTAGCACTGGTTTGTTCCTGTCCATAAGCGAATGTTTTGATATCAATTTATTTTGATTTAACAGTTGACACAAGTACATTTACATAAACTATTGTTACATAAACTGTCTTGTCATATAAAAACTCAGTTTATCCTTTACAAAGGTTTAAACCCTTTTAAATTCAAAACACCAACTGAATTTTTTCTCTTTCATTTATCAACAGAGTAATATTCAACAGAATTAACTACATATGGCCTAATGCTTCCCCCCCTCGACTAACGCCTACATCATGTTGTCAGCAGGTTTAAATATATCTCTGATAAAATTCCATTAGCACGTTGCCAGCATGACAGTCAGCTCAATAAGGAGCTATTTTTGGTGACGTGAAAATTTTCCTTGTCAACCCACAAATCATTCTTGCGGTAAAAAGAATCATTTTTGGTCTGAAACTAGTGGGCTGTTTACAATATAATCGTGAGATTTCGTTTCAGATTTCGACTCAGTCCTAAGACTGGTAGCTCGGTGTGTCAAATATTTTGGAAAAAAAGTCTCAAGAATGATTGCATGTTCACTTGTTAGCAGACATTATGGCATCACTCTGTGTGTCCGCATCTGCGTGAACAACTTCTCCAAAAGTACAAGGCTCAGAGACATGCTGCTTTTTAAAAGATGCTAATTATCTATCAAGGATGAAAAATGGTCAGGGCATGCAGATCTGTTTGTTTGTCTGTTCTCCAGAATCATTAGAAGCAAGGTACCCCCACCCAAAGTGCGAAAATTTCAATACTCTATCACAATTTTCTCACTGACTATTGAAGGGATTTATCTGTCATCTTGCATATATGTACTAGGCCCACTAGCGGATCCAGGGGGGGTTCAGGGGGTTCGAACCCCCCCCCCCCCCCCCCTTGAAAAATAATGTAAAGGGGTTCAACCCAAAGTACAAAATTATTTCTTGACAGTGGTGTTAAATTTACAGGAAATGCACTATATTTTTACCAAAAATTAATTTTTTTTCTGGGGAGCATGCCCCCCGACCCCCTTAATTATAATATGTCTGATGTGAACCCCCACCTTACTTAATGTGAACCCCCACCTTACTCAATGTGAACCCCCACCTTACTCGATGTGAACCCCCACCTTACTTAAAGGCTGGATCCGCCCCTGTAGGCCACAAGTAGATTCCCATTGTTGAGCTACTTTTTCTATATCTGCAATGTTGTCTGAAGTTTGTCTCTATAGCTAAGTGAGTAATATCTTTCACACTTTTAAGCAGTTATTTAGTGGGTAAATGGTTTGTTTCTTCAAAGTATATCTTCTGCACAATTTCTTTTGAAGGTGTTGTTCATCTACTTTTTAAAGAACTGTAATTTATTGAAGTTTCAAATTTGTTGCTCAATACAAAAGTAGGTAATGGTTACTTATAATGTCATAGTTGAGTAAATTCCATACTGCATACATATTGAAAAGTAATAGATTTATAGCATTTTCATGAATTAGATTATCCAGACACTTTCTCTTTAGCTATGAGTTGGTCATTGTTTGGAATGGCTACCTCAATAGCTAAGTGCGTAATAGCCACTTTCTCTCTTTTCAGTATTTACCATAATGAGTAAATGGCTTGTATCTTCAAAAGTATTGTAGGTACACAATTTCTCTCAAGGTGTTCCCTCACTTTTTTGTGAACTGTAAGATAATAAAGTTTCAGATTGGTTGCTCAATGCATTAATGAGTAATAGCTACTTACTCATATTTTACCAGTTTTAATAATGACAAAATGTCTTTCATCTCCTTTATTGTGTCACCAGCCTTTACGCTGCTTGGCATGTAGGGATTGCTTTGTCACCTTATTTTGTGGTGTCGGCGTCTGTCATCAACGTTGGTTGTCGTCACACTTTTATTTTCAGACAGTATCTCAAAAATGAATTGACAGGTTAAATTCAGATTTGGGATGTGGATGAAACTGGTTCTCAAGGTGTGCCCTATTTAAAGGTGACCTTAAACTTCCAGTTATAAAATACATATATTGAGTTTAAGTTTTTTTCATTTCCAGACAGTATCTCAAAAATAGGTTGACGGGTCTACAATTCAAATTTGCATGGGGTTATAACCAGTATTCAAAGTGTGCCCTATTTAAAGGTGACCTTAAACTCCCGTGGATTAAAGAAAGAATTACGTTGAGTTAAAGTTTTTTTTTTACTTTTATATAGAGTATACTGAAAATAACTTGAGAGATTCATTCAAATTTTACATGTATATGTAACTGGCCACTGTAAAGTGCAAGACATAAAGGTGACTTTAAACTCACACTTATAACAGAATTATATTCCCTTCATGTGTTGACAATTTTTGAACAGTATTTCCAATGCTGTGCCATTCTAGGGATGTTTAAGTTGTGGGTGTAACAAACCTTGAAAAGAACCTTCAGGAAAAGATTACCTTAAACTCCCACACAACTGCAAAGTAACATTGAGTTAAAGGTTGGGACAATTTTTCCCCTTGAGTATAATATGTGATGTGGTAATTGAGATTTTTGCATTGAAGATATTTGCATATTCAACATGTACACATATCTAGACAAAAAGTTAAAGGTCTCTTTTGTAAGCTTACAATAAATTGCTGATATTGTTTTAACTTATGAGTTTAAGGTTGTAGCAGTTTTGTGTCACTAGCAGATGTTATGGATCACGTATGTGACCAGCATCATCGTCATACTTTGTTTCTGGAAAATATTTCAATAATTGCTTGTGGAATGAAATTATAATTTGGTATGTGGAAGTCTTTTGTCATGGAAATGGACCCTATTTCATGAAGATCTTAAACTCTCACTAATAACACAATTATATTGAATTTAACTTTTGCCATTTGTGGGCTATAGCTTAAAATGGTTTCACAGATTCAAATCAGATTTGGTATATGGATGTAACTGGTTTTCAAGGTGTGACATGTTTTAAGGTTACATTAAGCTCCCACTGATAACAATAATTATATTGACTTTATTTTTTTTTCTATTTTGAAGACTATCTCAAAACTGGATGACAGATTTAATTTGAATTAGGTATGTTGTTGTATAGTCCCAAAGGTGTGCTATATTTCAAGGTGACCTTAAACTCCCATGTGTTAAACAATTATAATGAGTTCAAATTTTTCTATGTTTTCGCAAAGTATACCAAAAAGGGCATGCCATATTTGATATATATTTTGTAGGTATATGTAACTGATCTTACAGAAATGCCCTACGACTACATTGAGGTGACCTTAAACTCCCAGTATTGGCATAGTTATAATCTATTTTCTTTTAAAATTTTGGATAATATCTTATATTATGTGCAATAGATTTTTAGCATATTTAAGTTCTGGATATAACTAACCTTGAACAGAGTCTACATGATTAACATGACCTTAAAGTCTTAACATTTGCATTGACTTATATTCAGTTTCAGGTAAGGGAAAATTTTTATGATATGTGGAGAATATTAAAGTAGTAGTTGAATTAACCATGTACACATATCTAAACCAAAACAAGGTCTTTATAGTAATATTATCACGAAGATCTGATAGTTAAAGTAACAAGTTTAAGATTACAACGTTTTTAATTATTATATCCACCATACTGATTATGGACACTATTTTGCCTTTCCCTCTGACTTACAGGTACAGTTTTTGTACGTGTCCCAGCAAAATTTGGTGTGGAGGTTGAACGACATGATAGTTTGTATGTGATAATTTTTTTGGCAATATCTGGCAACAGGTATTGCTATGGGAACACTTTTTCTGTTTCTTGGTCTTGTAATTTGGTGGGCATTTAACATTATTCCAAAATTTGAGATATAGGTTTATTACAACAGAAACTTATTGTAATTTGGTTTTAGAGCAATATTTGCCAACAGATCTTGCCATGACAACACTTTTCCTGTTGTTTTTTTACTTTTAAACTGGTGGGTTCTTTTATTTCTTGTGAGGGGATCTAGAAGAGCAGTGATTCAGCTTTTTGGCAACTTTTTGGTAATAACCGTTGCTATGGCAATACCATGGTAACACGTGTTGCCATGACAACACCTTTTTAGGTTTCTTGGGCTTAAAGATCGTTTTTGGCTTCTATGTATTCCATACACCTGCACGGGGACTTGAGCTAATTAGCAATACCTATGACTGCCAGTTTATCAGCAGGTTACCAAAATGATACTTTATTGAATTTCCTGCTGACATCTAGTGGAAACTTGGTAAGTGATAACTGTGTGTTTGTCTCTGTCTGCATGTGTGCATTTGTGATAACCTGTACATTGGATCTAGGTGATCTTAGTTTTCAACAAGGTGGGACTTCACCATGGCTCGATCGTTCTGAAGGATGGTCTGGATATTCAAAAATAGTGCCAATCAGCCAAATAGTTTTGTCAATCCACCATAATAGTTGACCTTTCGAATTTCATTCTCTTCTGTCTTTAACCAAAGCTGGTGACACAGTAGAATTCTACTGAATTCTTGTTTATTATTTTTTTCTGCAAAAGTCATAACATTTCACCAGTTTGGTCAGCTTTAATTAAAAAGTCAAACCATCCCTTTATCACAGAAGTAGTCACACACTAACTTAGAAAGTTAAGGAATAAATACAAGTATTCCTCAATAAAGGAAGGTTAGTAAATATTAAAATTTCCTTGAAAGTTAAGGATTTTCTAGATTTTTAAGGATTTCCTGAAATTTAAGGAAAGATAGTTAGGCTTTCTTTTGTTTAGAAAGAGTTGATGAAGACTAAAACAATGGTACAGGCCACAAATAAAGGTATTCCTTTGATCCCTTCAAGGTCAAATTAGTCCTTGCTTTTAATTCCTTTACTTTGACTTGTACTCTGAAGCTCAAAGTACAAAGTCAGCTAACACAGAGCCCAGTCATGGGCACTGATTGCTTGTTACATGTTATGAGATTCAATAAAATGATAAGTCCGATATTCAGTGTAGTTAAATAAAATATGTTTTCTATTACTTTTTGTTCTGTTTATATTATCAAACCATGTTTATTCCCCAGGGCATGTCCTTTCTAGCATATACTTAGATAGATAGATACCTTATTTCATTTCTGTACATACATGCAATATTGTAATTAAGGATATTTCAGTATCAGCTAATGACAGAAATACAAGAAATGGAAACAACTGGAGACTATGCTTATGAATGTTGTTCCCTGCTTACTTGAATAAAGTCATAATATTGTTTTAAGAAAATAAAAGACAAAGTTTTACAGGCAATTGTCAGGATGACACTACAACAATTTGTCCTTACCCAAAAGAGAGAGAAAACAGAAATAAAGTTTTGGACCCCACAAATCTAGTTGCAACATATCAATATGATTTTACGTAACTATTTTTTACCATTTTTTTAAACTTAGTTAGTGAGCAGCAGTTTTTCATGCTCTCCTCAACTTCATTCCACAGTCTAACACCTAATACTGACAGACAATTTGATTTTATTTTTGATTTACAAAATTTAACTTTAAAATTACTCGGCTTCCTAGTTTGATACCTACTGATGGATTTAGTATTGAACAAACATTGTAGACTATCTGGCAATTTACAATTCCAAGCCTTGAACATTAATACCTTTATTTTGGCCTCCACCAAATGTGGGAATTTTAAAATATTTAGTTCTTTGAAATATGTACTTGTGTGTTCTCTAGCTTTTAAGTCACAAGCTATTCTCACAGCCATCTTTTGTGCTTTGATGATTGGCAAAAGGAATGATTTATTACAATTTCCCCACAGTTCCACACAGTATGACATATGTGATTGAATTATACTAGAATAAAGTCTCAACCTCGCATCTCTATTCAACAAATGTTTTACTTTTTTTAATACTGCTAGGTTTCTGAATATCTTATGCTTTACATTAATGGTTTGCTCTCTCCATATTAGTTCTGAGTCAATAGTTACACCTAGAAATTTGGCAATATATACTCTTTCTATTTTAAATTCATTGATATATACATTACATACTGTATTTGCATACTTATTACCAAACACTATGAAATTTGTTTTACCAATATTTAAAGGCAGTTTGTTTATGGAAAACCAAATGTGCAATTTTCTCTGTTCTGTAGATACTAGTGTACACAGTTCTGCTATACTTTCCCCCTGTACAAAATATATTTGTGTCATCAGCAAAGATAATCAATTCAAGTACCTGAGAAATATTACAAATATCATTGATATATAGTATAAATAGTTTTGGCCCGAGGATTGAGCCCTGTGGAACCCCGCACACAACATTTTGTAAGTCAGAGTTAACACCATTGTAGTTTACAAATTGTTTACGGTTCAATAAGTATGAGCTTAACCAGTTACTAGCCAAACCTCTTATACCATAATGAGACAATTTTTTGATTAACAACAAGTGGTCTATAGTATCAAAAGCCTTCCTGAGGTCAATGAATAAACCAAGTGTTACAAGGTTTTTATCTTTAGCACTTCCTAATTTTTCCATAAAATCTAAAAGAGCCAATGATGTTGATCTTTCATTTCTAAAACCATACTGTGCATTACTAAGGATGTTTGATTTCTCTATAAATTCAGTAAGTCTTTTATCAAATAATTTTTCAAGTATTTTTGAGAACTTTACCCTTCCAAGTCTAGATCATGTAAATATAACGGGTAATATCCCCCAGTCAATTAGTGAATTGCTTCCTCCAGTCAAGAAAGTAATAATTTGTTTAAGCTGATACTTATGTTGGTACAGAAAATATTTGAAATGTTTTTAGAGGATAGCGGGAGTTCATATTAGAGAAGAGGGCCATAATTATCATACTGCCCTCTGGGCTGACTTACTGCTCAGTGACTGTTACACCGTGTTACAGTCACGCCACATGACATTGCTACATTCACCATTCACTAAATAAAAAATGGCTGCCACGATTCAATATTTGTGCTCTTTTAAGTCTTAAAAACATTTCATCAAAAGGTTAAGGTAAGTTCACAAGGCCACATCAGAATTTATGAAAATATATGAAACCTGACAACGAATATTTCTAACACACAATAATCAGTGATTAATGTGACGTCACTGGGGAGATTTGGCTGAAACATTTAGGTAAAAATAGAGAAAAAAAATATTCTGTGTAGTTTTATACAGAAGGAATACACAAATCAGGATACAGATCCAGTGTGTGTGTTTAAATCATTCAAAACCGGCTTCGTGTATCCAGATTTGTGAAAAGTCTGTATCCCTTTGTGTAGAGCATTTTGTACAGACTGACACAACATGTAAAACTTGTATTTCAATGATGTTCATAAGTTTACATAGATTATAAATCTGCTACTCAACAGTTAAGACACATGTTTGTGTCTGATTTATTGTAACAACACAGTACACGGGCAATGTATGAGGCAAAATGGCCTCCCCACTTATCCCACAGGAACCTCAGTAAAGGAACGGTTTGGCTTGTAAAATTGTGGGAAATATTTGTCACCGGAAATTACCTTATACGGTAAGGTATTCCCAGAACTTGCATGTGGTTATAACGAAATGACGTCATGGTTCCTTTTAGACCTAATACCCCATTCACACATTCCAAACAAGCTGTACCCGATAACTCCGACTTGGAAACTAGTTTTCTAGACTTTCTCAGAGCTTGTTGGATCCACTGAATGATACATTCTAGCAAATTAGGGCTGTGATTCTTTACTTTTATCAATCTTTACAATCTACGAGCAGAGCCATTGATCTGTACTTCCTACAGGAATGGTGAACTTGTTCACAAGCCTTTATAAGTATTTACATACACCTGATGTTTATATTTGACTTTAATTACTCACAATACAGATCAGCAAACTGATAAATACATAAGACAAATTTACACAACAAAAACTTAAAATTAAACTTATAATACACACTGTTTATATCTTGTCAATCCATTTTCTTTGTAGTTGGTGATTAACACATTAATTCATTATACAAGAAAACATTGTGTGTAGTGATTTAATTATGTGGGTGCTTTTATAGTGCTTAATCTCCATCGGCTGATAGACATCAACAGGCTAGAGCCATATAGGGAGAGGGGGAAATCAGAATGTAGAGACAGATTGGCAAATATGTGTCAGGCAGGGAGGGTGGACTAAGGAGGGTGGGATTTAGAGGCATATCTTCAATTTGCTTCTTACAGATGACAGAACAACCACTGTGTGGCATTTCAACAAGTTGGAGCTTCAAATGTAAAGCAGCACATAAGGTGCTCTTTTGATTGTTTTTGCACTGAATACATGAACTGTGAAATATACAGTTTCTAGTGTATCTTTAAATAGCGCCACTATAATGCTATGCTCCCTGCTCTAAAATATCTTATATTTAGGTGAAACCGCCACCAAACTTGTGTTCAGGGCACGGTGCTGTAAACTGTCTAATCATCAATATTTGAGCCATATTTATATTTCCTCACATTGCAAGGTTTGTGAAAATCTTCGACAGTTTCACGGAATATCGTAATTTGGTATTAGTGAAAAGCTGAGTGCAAGTGTTTCAAGTTGTCACTTCAGGGTAGTAATGTACTCTTTAGTAGACATGATCTACAGGGACAGAGCCCACCACCCTTGCTGGACTTAAAACTGCTCTATGTGTGGTTTGTACTCTGCTTGTTTTGAAATCTGTCATGAGATCTATTAAAACAGATGAGAATCCAGATGTGTTGAAGACATCTATCAGGATACCAGAGAAGTGTGACATAACCCATATGTCCATTTCAGACCATCAGATTGTAATTGTGTGAGACCATTTACATACAACAGCCGTTCCCGTGTGGTTATATCAGACAAGTCTGACAAGGTATATTTGTGCAGCTTTTTTGTATCACTGGCTTCATATTTCTGAATCTTTTTTATTTGGGGTTTTACGTCGCTTTCAACACTGTACAGGTCATATCACGACGGGTAGTTGGAAGGGCAGAGGAAACCAGTACATACAGTTCGCTAGGGTTGTGTACTGTAAACTGCCGACCAATGGCAAGCAACTACCAGCTTTCCCACTTACGGCCATGACGGGGATCGAACCCCGGCCGCAGAGGTGGGAGGAAAGAGTGTTACCACTCTGCCACCATGGCCCCTATTTCTGAATCAATATTGAGAGAAAAAATAGGCAAAAAAGTGGAAACCATTTTGCTGATTTCATAGTTTTGTCATTTTTCATAACGTGAATAAGGAACATACAAAGTCACAGAGGTGAACATGGTACATCCTTTTACAAGGTATGCTCATAGAATGTATTTTAGGATATTTCTGCTGATGTCAGTGAATGGTGCAATAAACTGATGAAATTCAAGTGTCTGTGATTTTTTAACCAAACAATTATGTTTACCAAACTCCTGGTCTATAAGTGACTGGGTTTGTGGTTAATATGTCCATTTGTCACCTGGTGATCACTGATCTGCAATCCTCTGCTGAAATATGAATTACTGAAAGGAATCATCAAACTGAAGTGTCTTCAATGTAGACTGTAACATTCTCATGGTGAGGAGATCACTTTATGAGTTTTAACAAATGACATTTTGTCATCATTCGGGGTATAAATCAGAAGATAAATGGACTTGACAATCTCAGGAAAACAGGGACACTTGTACAGACCAGTCACATCAAATGCTGTCTCTCCACCCGACATGACGAGCTGGTCATAGCGTGGGTATAGCTTCACGTGGGGGGGGGGGTTGGGGGTTGGGGGGGGGGGCATGAACTCCACAGATTAAAACATGCCAGAGAAGTGGGGAAGATCTCCATACTTTGTTGGCTTTAGTCTCAGTAAATACATATGCTAAATGTGTCAACACTATAACTCTGGAATTCAATCGTATAAAAGTACCAAACATCCCTGTTGCTGCACCTAAAACCACCAAATTTTGTGTTAATGTTACAAATGTTCCTAATTTGAAAAAAAAATCACTCAAACATTGAAAACAGATCCAAATGTACAATGTTTACAGACATGTTCAAAATGTTAAGATTTTTGTAATGTGAATAACAAATATGTAACTTGTCTTCAAGTCTGTCCCAAATCACGTGACTTTTATAACATCCTGTCTTCAGGCATTCTAGTAGACAAAACGTTATGTGATCAGAATATTTTTCCCAACAAACATAAATATTATTAATGCTAAAAGACGTACATAAAATAAAGTTTCACACGAAACAATATTTCACTAGATAAATTCTGACACCAAAAATATATTTTAAATATCCGAATAGCACCATACCACGACCTATTTCAGACTGCCAGGCTCACTGGAAAAAGTTTTGAGAAATATTTGATAATTTGGCTTGGAATCTACAATCACGAGTATAAACATTGGCCTTATCAACAAACACATGACGCTTCCAAGCACATCATCCGGACAATCGGGAGGCCAATTTGTGGTAAAGAAACATGCGCACATTGTTGTCAGTGAATTTGACAATTTACTTAGAACATGGATACCAAAAAAATCAAACTAGGGATTTCATATTCAGTTCTGTCACATTCAGTTCAGGTGATGTTAGGTCTGAGTGAATCCCAATTAGTAACGAGTTGGACTGAATCCAGAACACTGGAGTTGAGAGACCAGTGAGATCATATGGATACAATGACCGGCCAATCAAATCATGTAAGTAGTTTGATTGTTGACTTACAGTAGATGATTGTGGAATTTTTTATTAAAAATACAGTTTTAGAATTAAAAATTGAAAACTTCTAGAAAATTTACTTCCAGGATGGAGAGCAGTGAACGCTCAGCTGATTGCAATCAAATTTGCAGCTATAAATTCAGAACACATTTTGAAAATTTGTACTAGAAGAGTAATTTTTAAGAGGGAGGGGTTTTGTGAATGTAAAGCTGTGAAACATTGAATATCTCTTCCTGATTGTTTGCTAAGGACATGCTAAGTTACCCGCAATCATATGGAAATAGAGTCATTCTGTTCCAACTAACTGAGGGGTTATCACAATTCTGATATAATGAATATATAAAAATTGAACTTATCTGTAAAAAGCACATTTACATAGTAGCTTTCTACCAGTAAACGCCCACCTACCAGTGGACGCCCGTCTTATATTTCTTTGTTAGAGGTCAAAGACAAATGCTACTCTCAGTCTGCAAAATGGGAGTTCACTGGTACTTCCAGTGTCCCCTGAAATTTTTCTCCTTCCTGTCTTTTACCCGTTTCTACGCCATCGTGCATGCGCAGAAATGGTTATATTATAAACCGAAAATGCGGGGCACGGCCCAGTTAGGGGCCTGCCCTATCAGTTGCTGTATACCTTAACCCTCCTTTAAACTACTTCTATGAGCCTCTGTTTGGAATAAGGGGCTACCCAACCAATAGGAAACTAGGCCACCTCACTTTGTCCATTGACATAAGAGAGGGGTCACATTTGAATTGGCGGCCATTACACACACATGAAGAAAAGTTATATAATAGGATCTGATTTTAGTGATTTTAGTTATTTCCTTTAACGTTTTAAGCTTATACATGATGCCGTCAACAAGGAAACAACTACCTAATGACAGAAAGAAGGTAACAGCGTCGGCTAGAGCTAAGACTTCTGTGAAAAAGACTGGATCTCGGAAAGCGTCACAACTTGACGGTTCCTATCTTGAGAAGCTGGCCGGGAAATCTGTAAAGACTGTGAGTACTGTTAGAAATGATCAGCCCGGCTAATCCAAACCGTCAAGTAACGACGCTATCTTAGCTATGCTACAAGAAATTAAAGATTCTAACACAGCCCTTGCCCAGAGAATGGATAGGGTTGAGCAAACTGCCAGAGGAGGGACTCCACTAAACCTTAGGTCCCATGCTCGTGACATTCCGAATCACTCCTCCCAGATGGGATCCCCAGTGCTGAATCCCGACCAAGGGGATGGGGCTAACAACGTGCTAGACCCATCAAGTGGTATTGGACCTACTCGGATACAGGATCCGACTTCCCTGCGACAGCAGCACCAACTGCAGCACAGTTATCCAGATTTTTATCCATCGGGTGCTCCTCAGTTGTCACAGATGCAGATTCAAGACCACCTTCAAGCTTCCCAGCAACATGAACGTCGTGACGCCGTCATCCCGAGTCTTCATACGCTCAGAACCAATCCAACGGTTGCTGACACTGCAAATAACATCCTAGCGTCATATGAGGTTCGAACCCACTCCGACCTTGCTCAAGATAAGCCAAATTCAAGACGTTCAGGTCGATACAACACACATGACATGATTACTGCCCAACCTCATTTAAGGTGGCCCAATGAGGGTTTCCAGGCATCAGGCGGAAAAAAGCGATTAACATATGATGAGCTCTCTTTGCCACAGTGGGTTGCTGGTCAATTAACAAACATATATGCAATGTCGGATCCGAAGCAGGCAAAACAAGCAGTCTTGCAGATGACCCTCGCTATGGGAGACGCATCTTCATTACCATGGCCAGCTGTCAGGGCAGCATGGGCCTCCTCGATGCACCAGGTTGAGGAGGGCACCCTCGCCTGGGCAGACTCCACCCAATGGGCGATTAACCGCTTAAGTGCATCGCAGATCGCTTTGGCTCATCAGCAACCTCTACCTTCCACTGCAGTTAACAGAAGACCTTGCAAATACTATAACGAGTCTTCATGCTCGCATGAGGCCCACCATGGGCATTATCTTCACGTTTGTGCCCACTGTCATAGGCAAGGAAGGCAGCTCAGCCACCCTGAAAGTAAGTGTAGCAACAAGCAAAAACCTAATAGGACACAGCAGAACACTACATAGGCCAGATTAGGACCACTTGGACACAATGCTCAAGGGACTTCCCATGGACACAATAACACTGTTTTTGATTACTATTCTAAACATATTACTGATGAAAATGTCTTAAAATTATTGCCTGATAATAGTTCAGGGGCTGTTACCTCTGATGTAGTGAATACTAGTAAGATAGTTTAACCAGTCCATTCTGTAGATGTGAATTTGTATGACATTCATGAATCCAACACAGTAGATTCTGTTCATGCTACTGACATCTGTACTGATATGTGTGTTGCAATTGATTCAATAGCTAATGTCTATGATATAAATTATATGCCTGGGTCCACTGCCGGCCAGCAGTTAAACAACCTCTCTCCTGAAAATCACACTAGGGCGGTCCCTCGTGGGGAAACTAACCCTAACATAGTACAAGCAGGTGTCAATTTAATTCTGTGTACCATTGATTTCACGAACATTTATTGGTTTGATCACATTGACACCTCTGTCCATTACTACATTTATTTACACAAAAACTCTCAGAAGCCGCCAGGCTTTTATTTTTTACATCTAAATTGTTTAACGGGTCATAGTGCCTTGGTGGATTGCTGCAGTAGTCCTGCTGGCCCCTTATGGATCCAGGCAACCATGCAGTTGTACATAGCCTTTTATGTTGAGCAATTTCAGGATTGTATGAAACTCGAAGCCAGAAGGGCTTATGAGAACTATAACCAAGACTGTTTTATAAACAGACAATATGGTAGAACGTATGAATGTAATATGGGTATGATAATTGATCACCTTATTAACTTGCAGGCTGACAGTCCTGTCTCTGAGCAACCTTTGGTCAATGATACCAAGGATGCTGATATAACAATTGTTGATGTAAAACCTATCCAAGATTCCTCAGGTCATATTGCGAAACACAAATCCCTGGCTAGGGATATTAATGACCCTGATAAAGCCAGAGGTTATATTGCCACTGATTCCACAGACTTTGAATTCATTGGCCCTGATAGGCCCATTGTTAACATAACAAACGTAGCTGATTATATTAAATTGGCTCACATGATCCGTTCCTCAGGCCTTCCCAATTATAGGCAGGCCCGTATTCCCATAAAATCTGGCCTGAAAATAGATGCATGGAAAAGACTCTTGCAGGATTATCCTGATAAAAAACTGATCCAATACTTAGAATATGGATTTCCTCTATCAATTGGTAACCCTGAGAGACTGAATAATCATGAAATACGTAACCATTTCTCAGCATTACAACACCCAAAGGCTATACAAGAATACCTTGTTAAGGAACAGTCCCATGGTGCCATATTAGGGCCAGTACAAGAGTTTGGTCAGGTCCCTGAGCATAGGGAAATACATTGCTCTCCCTTACTAACTAGGCCAAAGGACACTAACAAGCGTAGGGTCACATTGGACTTATCTCACCCCCAGGGCCTATCAGTCAATAGTCAAGTTGACAGTTTCACCTTTGATGGTTCATCTTTTGTACTAAAGTTCCCATCAGTAGACGACATTGTTCAAGAAATTTGTAGTCATGGCGACGATGTCACAATAGCCAAAATTGATGTGGCTAGAGCCTTTCGTAATCTGCGCGTGGACCCAGCTGACGCTGTCAAGTTGGGAATAAAGTGGCAAGATGACGTCTTCATTGACGTCTCGGTCGCGTTCGGCTGGGTCCACGGCAGTGCGTCGTTTCAGCGCGTCAGCGACGCCGTCACGTTTCTCATGGCCAAATCAGGTGCAAAAATGTTTGCCTACATTGACGATTACATCCTCATATCCCCAGAAGCGGACGCTCAACGCCAATTCCAACGCCTAGCGTCACTTTTGACTGAGCTTGGACTCCCTAGCAATCCTGATAAGCAGACTTCCCCTTGTCGCAAGCTAACCTGTTTGGGTATTCAAATTGATCTGGATGCCAATACCTTGAGTATTCACCCAGTCAGTATTAGGCGTCACCTTACTAGGACACAGTACCAGTCTTTACTTGGTAAATTACTATACATTCATAAATGTGTCAAACCGGCTAGGACCTTTATAAATAGAATGCTGGCTCTGTTTAGAGCCAGCAATAGAGCCAGAAAAATATCTCTCACTGCTGAATTTTTCAAAGACTTAGCCTGGTTCTTGGCTTTCCTTCCATCTTTTAACGGCGTCACATACATTAAAAAGCCTGCAATAGTTAATGGTCATTCACTCCACATTGACGCCTCCCTGACGGGACTTGGAGGCATATGGAACAATGAGGTGTATGCTACACCTATCTGTAACTTATTTGGAATTGACCTCAAAATAGTGCATCTCGAGATGTTGAACTTGGTTATTGCACTCAGGGTATGGGCCAAAAAATGGACCCATTCGGTGGTAAAATTTTATTGCGACAATATGGCTGTAGTCCAAGTGGTCCAAACAGGTCGGACGAAGGACCAATTTTTGGCCCTCTGTCTCAGAAATATCTGGCTTATCACTGCCTCACATGATATCGACCTACACATTGAACACATACAGGGTGCCCATAATGTTCATGCTGACCTGTTGTCCAGGCTATATTCAAATAAGGTGGTGGATAAAACCCTCCTGGAAACCATGCATAATACTTGCACATGGCATGACATACCCATACAGTTTTTTAACCTTAGTTATGATATTTGATTTCAGGGGCACCGATGGCTTCCACCTCCCTACTCAACACAGCCTGGACCAGGGTTCACACAGCATATAGACCGTCTACTGAGTCAGCTCATGCTCTGCACTTCAGAACTTTCATATCTTACCTGATCTTCATGGAACTTCCAATAACAATGTCAGTTCATAATCTCCTCACTTTTCTGGAGTATCTCTATCAAAATAATTTATCCCCTCGAGTTATCTCTTCTTATCTCTCATCCATACAGTCCAGAGCTAGGCTGTACAGTTGGGATATATCACCAGTCTCCCATCCAGCTATAGCTAGATACCTGCGTAGCATAGCTATCAATTCTAGGTTCAATCCCACTCCCAGGGGCATATTTTACATTCCAACATTATACAACATCTCCCTGTCTTGTGACTCACTCTCAGACCCCCCCCCCCCCTTTATAGAGCTATTTTCCTAACAGCATTTTTTGCCTTCCTCAGGATGTCCAATATCGCCCCTCACAGTGCCTCTAAATTTGATCCGGATCGTCATTTCCTGAGGAAAGACCTCATTTTTGCCCCCCCAGGTGCCCACCTTCTCATTAAATGGACAAAAACCCTCCAAGACCACAAGTCACATCACTGGGTTCAACTCCCCACCCTTCAGAATCATTTCTTATGCCCAGTCACAGCTCTGAAAGCTCTCCTTCGCTCTAGACCCCTCCCCCCACTTGCCCCACTGTTTGCAAACAACTTCTACCCTTATTCACAAGTTATAGATACACACATCAGAGATGCTCTCAGGCGCATTTTATTGCATAGAAACATCCCTACCAAGGGTCATGGCTTCCATACCTTTCGTAGATCCGGAGCCACACTGGCATTCGATAATAATGTCAAACTTCAGGACATCATGGCCCATAGACTCTGGAGGAGTTCCTCTGTCTGGACCTACCTCGAAAATGCATCCCAGGCTCCTTCCATCATTCCGTCCACCTTTTCTCGCATCATTCCACCTTCCTTCTAGCTGGGCTTGGGGCTTTTAAAATCTTACCATGTAATATTTTAAATTTTCTGTATACTCCTGTACTAACATGTAAATAAACGAAAATTTTCCCAACCATGCCTTACACTTTCATCCCATGACCTTTGACCTATCACCTCTAGGGTCAAACTCACTACCTCAGAGATATTGGTTGACAGGGTTTCAAATCCAGGCAACTGTGCGGGGCACGGCCCAGTTAGGGGCCTGCCCTATCAGTTGCTGTATGCCTTAACCCTCCTTTAAACTACTTCTATAAGCCTCTGTTTGGAATAAGGGGCTACCCAACCAATAGGAAACTAGGCCACCTCACTTTGTCCATTGACATAAGAGAGGGGTCACATTTGAATTGGCGGCCATTACACACACATGAAGAAAAGTTACCCACCTCCCTCCTCTTAAAGCAAAATGGGTGTAGTTGTCGTCAGTATGACCTTAAGGCAGGACCTGGCTGACCCAGGTAACCCCCTACCAACTTTGACCTAGGGATACCTAGTTTCGATTTCGTAGCTGAGCTTGACCCCTCTGGGCTTAACCCACCCAGAGGGAGGTCTCTTCGGATTGATGGGAGGTCTCTTCGGATTGATGTGGCTCTGCTAGTACCTGGGTTTCCTAGAGATTTCTAGATTTCGATTTCGTGGATGAGCTTGACCCCTTCAGACTTGACCCACCTGCAGGGAGGTCTCTGCGGATTGATGTGGCTCCTCCTGATTCTAGGGTTGCGTCCCATCCCCCTTTAGGCCTTACCCACCTTCAGGGATCGCTTCCTGGCTATTAGCCAGTGGGTACATAACAGGTCGGACCCGGCTGACCCGGGCTCCCCCTACCGATCTTGACAAAAACCAGACCAGTCTGACATTGGTGACACACTGATAATGACCTTCATCAAACATAACATATTCTAATTGTATTAATCAGTATTTATATACAGTGTATATCACCCTGCATGGGTATGTTGTAACCTTATGGTAATTTATGTAATAATTACAGTTCCCTGTTTTGGGACATCTTACCTATTTTAATTGTGTTGTTTACATCTTATGTACTCCCTTGTGGGGGCTTTTAAAATCTTACCATGTAATATTTTAAATTTTCTGTATACTCCTGTACTAACATGTAAATAAACGAAAATTTTCCCAACCATGCCTTACACTTTCATCCCATGACCTTTGACCTATCACCTCTAGGGTCAAACTCACTACCTCAGAGATATTGGTTGACAGGGTTTCAAATCCAGGCAACTGTACTTTATTTCGCCTAATATTCAATACATTGTTGAAATTTATCTATATTTTTACATTAATTTTTAAACTATCCTTTAACAACAACAAAATACAATAGTAATTGAGATCCGTAGTTTAAAAGTGACTTAGAAGAAAAATTTTACTTCCAGAAAAACTTTCACGCAACAAAAGCACACTTAAAGTCACCGATTGATACATAAACTCCTGTGCTTTATGTTATAATTTTATATATCTTACTGCACTGTTGAACTGATGGACAAAACATCTTTCCCAGATTTGGGTTTCCCAGGCTAGCTTTGTTTAAAACACATGACCTTGGTTTGCATCTTAAGTTGAGAAGGGGGTTCAGCACTGAAATGAGTAGGAGAGAGTTAGCCTAAAGGAATCATCTTCTGAATCATCCTTATAGTACAAAGAATCAGGTTGAACCTGCATTGTGTTCTGCAGCGATTTTTATTTGATAACAAGGCCACTGCCGCAACGGTTCTCTCCCGCCTTAGAATGAGTAATAATGGAGAACTAAAGGAGACGTAAGGCCTTTGTAGTGAGATAATCCCACCTGACATTGAAGAAGGGGTCAAAGGTAAAAGTCAGCAATTGGAAAATAGTATCAGGCCTTGACTTCGTATAATTCGTTTTCACATTTGGAACCCCTAATAGCAATGATAAGGGATATAAGGCCTTTTTAATAGGATAATCCAATTTAACATGTCATATGACAGCCATTTTGTTTTTGAAACTAAGCTAAATTACTATCAGGCCAACTTTCCTAGATATATATTTTGCGTATACTTGATAAATCTAGCTTCAATATTTCAAGTTTTAGAGCATCTTAAATTTTTAAATAATTGACTATGGCGGCCATTTTGTTTTTCAAAATAAGGCCAAAATTTTTCTCAGGCTAACTCTCAAGCAAAACATTTGAAGGCCAGAACATTTGATGGTCTGTCTTTATATTCTGAAGCCATAGCACCAATAATAAGGAAGAAATAAGGATGTTTTAGTGTGATGACCTCATTTAACCTTGAAGCAGGGGTCAAAGGTCAAATTCAACACCTAGAAAAGATTCCCAGGCCATGACTTCCTACAAGTTGTTGTCACATTCTGAACCTCTAGGAGCAATATATGTGAAGATATAAAGCCTTTTTAATTGGATTACCCTGTTTGACATTAAACATGTGATATGGCGGCCATTTTTTTAACTAGGCCAAAATTACTATCAGGCTAGCTTTTCTAGCCATATAGCTTTGTGCAAATTTGATGAAGCTAGCTGGAATATTTCAAGCTTTAGAGCACCTTTATGATTTTCAAACAATTAGCTATGGCGGCCATTTTGTTTTTCCAAAGGAGACTAAAATTTTGCAGAGACAGGTTTTCATAACCGTAAACATTCCCTGCAAATTTGGTGAAGATATCTTTATACGTGAATGAGATATTAAGGTTTATGCAAAAACGTGATGAACAGATGGAGGGACGCATGCATGGACACACTGAAGTACAGACGGAAGGTGTTTTATAATCTCCTAACCACAGCCTTTGGCCGCAGGCGGGAGATAATAAGAATTGAAATAAAGTGTTCTGTATAAAATGTATTCTGTTGTCAGTTTGTTTGCAGCATGTAACCTATGATTGGATTTTTGTCTGCTATAAGGAATTTTTCGATAAATTATTTTCAGAACTTTCACTAGATATGCAAGAAAACAGTGGGGCACATTGTGTAGATCATATCACTTGTAACCTGTATCGGGTGATGTGTTATTGCTAAGCAAAGAATTAAAAGATTGCACAGGCTATATCAGTTGTACCAACTTTGATTGGGTGTTGTATCAAAGTGCTCGAAAATATTGTACAGGTCATATCACAAACTATAGTTTGCAATAAGAAGTGCAGGATAGCAGTACAGCACATTGAGTAGGTCACATCAAAAACCAAGTTTGAGTCAGATGATTCTTTTGCTGATTATTTTAAGGAACGTAATGAAATCAAGGTTTGTCATCAACAGTTTATACAGTACACGTTTAATTTCACTGTGTATTGTGTGAAGAACAAATACAACATAAAAGACAAGCAGAACAAACTGTCTTTCATTGCATTCTGAAGTTCAAGAACTATATATTTCATGTATTTGGAAATTAGTTAAGAGAAAGATATCAAATATATAAAAAAATGTCAACAATGCATGACACAACATCCATTTTCAACAAGTGATGATGTAGATATATGAGTAGCCGTTGAATAGAGAAGGTTGCATGATTGCAAAAATATACAAAAAGAAGTTTCTTCAAAAAAATTCACTTTATGAATGTTAAACGTATGAAATATCCGAGTTGCACACTTTTGTGGGGAACTGTGAAGTGAGTTCAGCAACAGTTGAGGGATCAACTTTTCTGATATATCTGTTAAAGGGCTGAAAGAGTTGACAACAAAGGGTCAATAAAAAGGTGATTTTAGTTGATTCTGATGGGAGTTTTTTGGGGGTGGGATCAAGAAGTCCCAATCCATAGCATGAGTGGGGTGTTGAGAGACAAATACACAGCCTAGGTGGGTGATTAATGAGTAAATTGAGGATTACTTGCCTGGGTAATAGTTCAATAACTATTTACACAAGAAAACACATTCGTGATAAATTGAAGTATTAACATGTATCACTAGTAATTACCTTTTTATTTCTTTTGTTTTCGTTCTTATTTGTTTCATTCATGGATGTTACGATAATTGTCAAATGACTACACAGATTCTGATGCTTATCCAATAGCTTTGCAAATAACCAAGAAAGTTCAAGTAAGCTTTAAACCACTAAGAAGTATAAACTATTGAATCAGATCTCATAACTGTAGTATCTGTGACAAGATATGACTCATACAGTGAGGTATAATCAACTGATCTGTTGCTGCTGCTGTTGTTGTTCATGATGTCCACATTTTACATCCATCACAAGTCAGTCAGATAAACTAACTCGAGTTATTAATATTTATTCCCTGTCTAATCACTTGTCACCAGTCACTTAAAAGGTAATGTTTTTTTCTGCTGGCTAGAAAAGTAATTTTGATGATAATTTGATATCTGTATTAAAAGTACCAAGTTATATTCACATGATTGGTCCCTAAACAGGTAATTGTATTAGTCGGACAGACTTCCATATAACTGTAAAAATCAGTGAAAATAGAAAAACAATGAGTTTTTTTTTCATCACCACTGGTCACCAGTTCACATAGAAGAGACCTGAACAGCTCCACTGGATTTACAGGAATACCCAGTGAATACATAATCTGTTAGATGGGTACCTAACCAGTCCCACTCAAAAGGATGATCCAGTAAGTACAAATACATTATACGCTCAGTGAGTGATCCTGTAAAACAAGTGGGGCTGTTAGGAATCTATTCTTAAATAGATCGCAGACTTACAGGATTATCTCATAAATCGAGAGGAGTACTTATGTTTTATACAATTTACACTGAAATTTCTTTCTCATTGACCAAATCATTAGGAATATTAAAATAAATATTGAAATGATAGTTGAACTCTCTCTCTCATTTAACTTCAAACTTACAGAAGGACCTATAAATACAACTCATGAATATTCATGAGCAACACTGTTTTTTACTGTTTTTGTTTCATTCACTCTGATGGCGCAAATTAAACTGACAGTAATATTAATACTTAACTAAAGTATGTATCTTCACATTGCATTCAAATGAAGGAGTTACAGTTTGGATTTAGCACTGACTTGACACAAAAACAAATCAAACTTTTGTGTTGGCTGACCCCAGGTGTAGTGCACTGAGTACACATTGTTTGTAAATGTGGCACCCACAAGGCAGTAGGTAAGATTAGAAACAAGATATAGACCAAAGAAGGTCACTGGGTAGCGTTGTGTGTTATCTGGTGTTCCAAAGGACTCCCAGCTCATTCCACCAATACCTTGCGGTACCCTTACAGTTCTCCCTCAGTTAACAGTCTTAGGCTTTCCTTCAAAGTGAAATAAAACAATTTAGAGAAATAATGAAACAAAACAAACTAAAATTAAATGAAGACTCAACTAAAAACTCAATAACAGATTAGGTGGTGACAATATTTTAAGATCAACTTCAACAAAGAATCTAAGAGTAATGTTGGACTAGTACTTATAAATGAGTTCGTATGTCTCACCCATATGTAACATCTATCACTCGAGATCAACTGAAAAGCTTCATTCATGTCAGTTGTTTCCAAGCGAGATTACTCTTATCCATATAGGACAAAAATCTGTACCTAAACCAAAACTAAAGAGTTCCAAAAGCAGCACCAAAAAGGATTGCACATTGTCAAAATACAAAACTACTTTGTGACCATTCTGAAAGAGCTGTACTGGTTGCCAGTCACGGAGAGGATGACTTACAGTGTGTCAGTAAATATGTTATAAACTGTACACAATCACCGCAATATATCAGCAACTAGAAATCTAGAACTACTCTGTCAAAAGAAAGGCTCAGTGGAAGATAACAAAATGGAAGAATAAAACAAGGATAGAAGTTTCACACCAATAGGATCCTTTGAATGAAACTCCCACTTTACATAAGACAAAAAGACAGATTTTATCACAGATCATATGAAGGGACCATATGTTTTCTATTCAGAAAGTACCATTAAATGTTATATTTTACTAAACAACATTGCACTCGTATAAACGTGCAAGTTCGTGACTGTCTACTTTTATTTGAAAAGATTTCCATTTATCCTTGGAAACTGATAACATTTCTTATATTGTAAAGTGCAGGGTTTTCAGGGTTTTGTCTCATAGAAATATTCAAACATACACACATTTTTATTTAATATAAAATTCAATATGTACAGTATTAATGACACAAGTCCCAAACACCATTCGTTTTCATTATATGTCCTTACACAGCATTAAAGAAGAATATCCACACACACTGAACTGCATCAGATTTTCGAGTTTACACACTTAAGTCCTACACATGCTTGATCACTGCTCAGTCAGTGTTGTCCCAGGTCACAACATATGTTACACATCTCTTCCTGTCCCAGGTTACCATTTCTTCCTTTTCTGTTGCTTGCTGTAATTTCAATGTTTTTTTGGGGTTTTTTTGGTGAATATGGTGAACCTTTTCTTTAGCCTTAGCTAAAGCAAGAGTTTGGAAAGTTCTACTTCACAAGTCCGCTGACTTACTCATACACTGGTCACACCGTTCCTTGCTGGAGTCACAAGCTATGACTGAACACGTTCATGTATATAGACTGGTGTTTAGTTTTGGTTCAGTATAATTTTTTGCTAGGATACGTTCATTGGAATTAATGAATGGGTAGATCACATTTACATCAAACAAAACTTGGAATGGGTTTCTGGTTTGGGATCCCATTTTAAAAAGTTTCGAAAACTTCCATAGCCTTTAAGGGCCATACTAAGATATGCCCGCTGGAGATCATGGATAGGATAGTGTGTTCTTTAACAACCACTACCCTGACACAAGGGTTATGTAACAAGTACAGAAACAACTGTAAGGAAAGGTGTGACCTTACCATAAATCTCACTTGATTAATCAAACACTGTATTACTTCGGATCATAAATCTGCCAGAAAAAAAAAATTACATTTGTTGATATATTTCACATAATATATTGTTAGCACAACGGCATGTTTTAGCTATTTACATATTTTTCACTTGGATATTTGTAAATATGTTGTTAGCAACAATGAATTACTGAACAAAAATAGAGATTACGTCTCATCAAAAAGTCCCCAGAATTTTTTTTTTCAGCAAACAGATACCCCTGCAAAGTGTGGTACATGTCTTACTCCAGGTCAAGCGGGTGAACATCAATAATTCATGGTTGTAAATGAAAGACCTTGAATGGAGAACTTTGCAGATTAGTATCAAAGGTATATATTCATATTACATAAAAACAATAAAGTGATTCCAGCTACCATATTTGAGACACAGGACAAGGGGAGAAACAGACAGTATTGCTCTTGTGAAACCATGTAGTAAGTTAAGAGCCTCTGTCATTATGTTAGTTCACTTCTTTTGTTTCCGATTACTTTACACCTTGCACATATAAACCAAAAGGGTTTTTAGCCTTGTTTATTTACTGAGTGTAAAACACAAATCTCTCAGTGGAATACATGACTTAAACCAATAGGTGCATAACTTTAAATATGCTGAAATCATTTAAAGTGCATGTAAATCACTCAACACCAAGTGTACCAACATTTTCAGCTTACTAAGTACAGAAGATAAATGTAACAAACACATACTTCATAGAATACAACACATTATCAAACTGACCTAGTTGAATAGGCCTTTTCTATCTTGAATATATATTAATACACAATTAGCAACACTTACATACACCCAAATTTGTTACTAAAATACACACACTATGATTAATTCTATCTTATGTATAACCTATTAAATTAATCACACACAAAATATTTACATGTGTTAACCAAATATGATCAGATAGTAACTGTCATGTTGTGCACCCACTTGTGATCGTGAACAGCTCAAGATTGTCCTTGCACAAACTCAAGGTCTTGAGGCCAACATCTGGGGCCTGTCACTTGATAATAGCCTATAAAGCATGTCAATTCTATTGACTTTTGTTATTAGTAAATATTGAATATGTGGCTGTAATTACCAAATAAAATGAAAATAGATTTCAAGATTTATCAATTTCATTTTGGAACAAATTGTATCGCTTTATGTATGTGTTTTTTGGCATCAAAGCTTGGACTCAAATTTGAGACACCTCCTTCATGGGCTCAAATTTGAGCCTGTGACTGAGCCAGGTCTCAAGTTGAGCTTGTTTGTGAAATGCATTGAGTCTGAGTTCACAGACTCAGCAAAATATTTCCAAAATTTGACTCCCATCTCAGGATTGGGCTACTCAAACTTTAGATATTTATCCGGGGATGTGATTTACTAATCAGTTGTGGCCCCCTGTCACCTGATTAGCCAATTATATTTATTTTATTTCTTATTTTATTTATTTATTATAGTGACATGTATTTATAAATGTACATAATCAAATCTTTCTCACAATATACGTGAAATAGAAATACTCACCGATCACTTAACACCCTTCACTCAGAATGACATACTCCCAAACAGGTAACTATGGCTCAGTAAATCTGAAAACTGACTCCTGTATTGAAACAGCCATAAACATAAATAGTGTATAAAAGAAAATACCGTTCAACACATAACACATGACAGAAACTTTAAACATATATACATATATACACTGGATCAAATATCTGTGTCCACTTCTGCAAAACCTGAAACAGAGAAGGAAAAACAAATATGAACATATATTGGTCATTCCGTATGAATATTGGTCTCAGAACATGAAATATATTGCGATCTATGAATCTATATTCTAAATACTTGAACTTACCACAGTGAGCCTGGATGACAAAATCCACACTGAAATACAAATGGAATATCACAAGGATTATCACTGAAAGGCCAGAGCTAACCCCATCACATGGTGAGAACACTGCCCTGCAAAACTTGGTGTATTAGTTCATCTGTACAGGATGCTTTCACATTTACTAAATATGAGAGCAGCCTATAGGATCACCATTTCACTGACACCAAGGCTTTTTTAACAAGTTGGCTGAAATAATTGTTGAAATGCAAGAAGTTCAATGGATCAAATAGTTTTAAAACTAGTTTTCTTGAACTGATTTGTGACTTTTTTATCCTATCTTTTCCCCTTGGCAAGTTATAAAAATAGAAATAATAAAAAAATTGTAAATAACTTTCAAGCAAGTCGCAAATCATGTAATAATACCCAACAAGTTTTGTAATACCTTATAATCACATCGGGTGTTTTATACAAAGCTTCTTCGCATAAAACTGTATTAAATACTAACCCACTATTATCTTGTTTTGCCCATTTAAAACCTCTTGTATTTTCTGTTGACAAATTGAAGCATATTTTTGGATAATGGGTCCAATGACAATATCATCTTCAGCATTCTATGTGGAATTTTACTCTGAAGCTCTGATTTCACTTTAAGTCTCAAGGTATAGGATATTCTAAAAATATTTTAGATTTTTGCTTGTTTTTGGGAGATTTATTTTCAGATAAATTTCTTATTTTAATAATTATCCGAATTGTTACAAAGGTGTTCTAAAATTGAAAAGGAGCTAGGTTAAATACTAGGACTGAGTTAAGGTTTGCTCTCTGTGAGCTGTTGTATATAGATATCTTATACAGACCTTATTGTTGACTTTCAGTAACGCAGTGGTCTACAGCAGGGATCTGATGAAAGTGTTCACATCATCCAGCAACATGTCCACTGTACAACAAACACAAACACCATTTCATTCCTTTACATCAAATCTTTCATCTTGTTCATACATTACCAAGACACAACAGCTACTTCTCAGTACTGACAGAATTTGGTTATAAGACCTTATAAAATTGTCAGTAAATGTCATAACATACCTACATACTTTTTAAGTGGTACAGGAATCCAATCGTAGAATTAAGTAACAATTTCATCAACATGTTCAGTCTAGATTATGTGAGCATGTATTGTTTTCTGGTGTTTGGAAGGTCACAACACATCAAAGGTCTTGCCAAGCTTCAAGTATCTCGATCCAACATGACAAATCTATGTGTAATCCATTCATTATTATGTGAACAGTACTTATTACATTGGTATTTTAATACAAAGCAACAACTTTTTTCATCAGTTACTTTCTACTACAGCAAAATATACATTGCAACAGCAGATAATGTAACCCATCCTTAATACACACAAAAATACTTACAGATGCTGTAGATCCTTTCTACCATGTTGACGCCACTTCTGTGTTCAACCACCATTCCGTGTGTGATCCAGAAATGAATTGGACTTAGATGTGTCAGAAAGACCTTTGGTAATTCAAGAGAGAGATAACACAGTGGACTAAAACTATACACAAGACATTTCTCAACAAAGATTATAAGTGTATCCAATTTAATTACTTTCTCTGACTTAGAGCTAGTTCAGTGTTTTATTGTTGAGGTCTAAACGAGACTATAAGCAGATTTTACAATTTACAGTTTTTTCAACATTCTACTCTGTATATATTTTCTGAGACTGTAGATCATGCAGTGCAAGCCATGAATTCAGTGATCATATGAAGGGATCCATTTACCTGGGCACAATCTGAATATGACCCGCTGACAACTGCCATAGGGGTGAACTGTCTTTGCTGCAAAAACACACAAATATATAAAAGTAACACTGGTTTCAACTTGTTGGTAAGCCAGCTTGCATTGGAAGGTTTTCTAATGTTTGTGCAAATGTAAATCAGAATATATGGCATCAACTCCATCAGTGTTTCAAAGTTGATTACACAAAATATAACTGGCAAAAGGTGCTGATTTACAATGTAGTAGGCACTGAATCACATAAAGTTCAGTATTGCAGAAATTGGTTATTCTGTTGGATTATTTTTTCACATTTAATTAAATACCTGAGATAAAGTAGTAAGTGAATGTAGACAGCCCATTTTATGCCATATACTAATGTTTGCATTTGTATCTGTAGTTGACCATTTTCAAGACCGCCTTGCTGGTATACAAATACCTACATACCAACTGTCCAAAATATTTCAGCCCATTTCTCAAAGTTAGACAATGTGCCTATAATACTTGGCTGATTCAATCTGATGGTATAATTCTACATGTTCCTCAATACCAACCATCTATTTACAAATCCACAAAGCCGTTTGGTCTAAGCTTTGCATATGATGCTCCCAAAATATGGAATGAACTCCCGGACGATGTACGATCTGCCACTTCTATTGCTTCCTTCAGAAAAAAACTTAAGGCATACCTATTCTGCCAAGCTTATCCTCCTTAGTTTTTTCCACCTCATATGGCGTTCTCCGTGATGTCGACCATAGCTATGGATAAGGAGAATGACTTTTGTGACTATGCTTATGATGTTGCGCCTTAGAGTCTGTCACTTTGGCAGAGATTAAGCGCTATAAAAGTTGAATTGGAATTGGAATTGAGTTTGATTTCTTTACTGTACCTAGAGCAGGAAAAGAATAAGAAAGGAATAACTGAGAAATTACCTGAGTTTGTGGTGCATCAACACTTGGCAGTGATGTAAGATTCATGTCCTGTCACAGGAAAAATATAAAATTATCTATATTGGTGAAAATGTATGAAATGGTTGTAATTTAACGTCTAAGCCTATCTATGGTAGATGGTAATTGTATGTAAATTCTGAATATTTATATGTAAAATCCTATGTTGATTGAAGTAATTAAGGTATGTGATATTCCAAATACACCAGTTTATGGGCTTAATGTTTTACTTTCAAAGTACACAGTAACAGATAAGAACTCAGATTTATGTGTAGTATTATTGTCAAATTTAATATTATTTCTAGCAATGTACAAAAGTTTAAATATTTAAAAGGAAGGGTTACCTGGACAAAATTATCGCCCAAGAATGCTTCAATATGATGTCTGAGTCTGGAAGCTGAAACAGAACAAACTGGAGTTGTCAATGTGGAAAAAGACACAGACCATGTGGGTAGTGAATGTTTCAACTCAGCCGTGAACCCTGAAATTGTCAACGCCCTGAAGCCATTTATTTGTTTCATAAAAATGAATGGGTTAAAGTATACCAATTAACAGGTTACACAATTAATAACTGGCAACTTATATATAATTATTTCACCACTTTTTTCAAGGCGCAATCCCTATGACAAGTATACAGATCCCCAGATTTCAGCAGACATTCATATACTGATGTCACCAGAGGCTGATTTTGTCGGCATAAGGGGTGCACCCCACTTTTTAGAAAATCAAACTTTTTCAATGTGGACTTCTTTTCAACACTTCCATACTCACCACAGTAGTATACCTTTTTGAGGTGACAGCTATCAAACCCATGTCATTATCAAACTGAAACCATATGACAGGGGACTGGACAGTTTTGTGTATGGAGGGCAAGTCATATTCATTTATTTATTTACTTGGGGTTTTATGTCACTTTCAACACTGTACAGGTCATATCACAATGGGTAGTTGGAAGGGCAGAGGAAACCAGTACATATAGTTCATCAGGGTTCTGTACTGTAACCTGCCGACCAACAGTAAGCAACTACCAGCTTTCCCACTTGAGGCCGTGCCGGGAGCCGAACCCCGGCCTCAGAGGTGGGAGGCGAGAGTGTTACCACTCTGCCACCATGGCCCCTGGCAAGTCATATTCAAACCAGTACTTAGTGTGGCAATTATGTCAGGTACACTAAATCAATTGTTTGAACTAAAGCTGCACACCCCTCCTGTTTCTCAACTTCTAAAATACATTTTATTATACCATATTATTATACCAAAATTTATTCTAGCTCACCCTGTGTACAGGATAAAGAAATAATTCTTGTAGAAAAATCCATGACGGTTGCAATTACTGGATGAAGTGATTTTCCCCCTTTATTTGTGTTTTAGTTTGTTTGCTGTATCAAACTAAAGTAAATATATTTAACAAGTGAAGGAGCTGTTTATTAACCAGTGACAAAGCAACAACTGAAGTATTTTATAAAACATGCATATAACTTAGTGTGTGCTCTGGGTGACTCCCCCTTATCACATGCACAGAGGAAACCATTAACGTAAATTACTGTAGAAATAAAACTGTGACAATTAGCCTGTCCCAAGCCAACATAAATTACTGTTAAATTAAAATGTTACACACCAAGAATTTGCATGTATTATTATACCCTTTGTGTTACAGATCACTTGAAATAGCTCTATGTCACTCTGTTTGATAGATAAATGCATTGAAATATTTTTTTGCAAAATCCAAGAATATAGTTGTCAAGATTCACTGCTCACTGTTTCTATAAAACAGGAATTTGGCTATAAGACCTTGTAAAAAGTCAGTGGTTTAATACACAGAATGGGAAATGTGTTGAAGAAATCCAATGGTAGTATCCCCATTAATATGTGCCATGCAGTGAACATTTCATTGAACAGTGGAACCATCACTTAATGTGTAGTGGACTCTACAAATGTACATCCATATCTGAAATAACCAAATTAAGTATGACTCTCTTTTCAAATTAGTTCCATAACAGTCACAAAGTCAGGTGTACATCTAACCCACCCAGCCCTAACATAAATGTGATGATAAACTAGTAGACATTCATGGTCACATAAATAATTAAAATCTAGGTCACCCATCACAGATGAAGACAGCCCAATGTTGTCCTTACATGCATAAAGAACTTACCATGATGCAGCCAGTACTGCTGTGCATTCTCCACAGTGGTGGAACTCTGGAATGTTCTCACCGCTTCAGACAGATAACCTGTATTCAGTTGCTGAAATTGTATGACATCAGGTGAGACCAAACACACAGTCACCGTATGATGATTATTGAGAGAATTTGTAAGCTGACTATACACCAGAAGAAATAAAACTGTTACAGGCAATGTAAAATACCTGTCTCCTGCCCTGACAGATTGCACAGGCTTTTTGGCCACAAGGCAGCAAACTTCTGCAACACCACAATTCATCACAGGAATATTTGGTTGCAAGTGGAAGTCTTTCACTGGTTTCTATTGCGTATTGAAAGTATGAGAACTTGTATATTATTTGATTTTACAATAAACTGCTGTAATATTAATAATTTTTGCCATTATTAATACATCTATCATAGTAATGACCTTGGCTAGGGCGTAAACTTTTTCCATAAAAGTAGTTGTAGATATATCAAGATTTTGGGTTTGTTTTATCATGATGTTTTTACCATGATGTTTATACGCAGTGGTGACAACTCAAAGTCGATGTAGTTCTTCACTGCATAATGGTGGTTCTCCTCAGCAATCATGCTTGCTGACTTTCGTTGATCATTAAATGCCTGTGAACAATAAAATGGAAAACAAATTGTGTCAGAATGACATCTCCAGCAGAGTACACAATAACAGACATGCAGATGATGGTAAATGTGTATACTGTACAATTATCAAAATTCTTGACATGTTGTTGGTACACATGGATTGTTGTGTGGTATGTAAATGTGTTTTTGACATTTTACAAAAAATATGGAGAAGGAATCAGTCAGATCATACTTGGAGAATCAGCATGCATGAACTTATAAATAATACATAATATATTGAGATATAATCTGGTGGTCATTATACATTAGAATGTAAACACAATGTTCTACTCAGTAACGTTTCTGTTAATTTCTGATAAAAATCTTTGGACACCAAAAAATAAACCTGCCACTCATCATACCCGCAGGGAGGCTCTGTTCTCCACTAGGATCACCAAAATGCCTAGGTGTCCAGCTGCAGCAGCTAACATGGCGGGGGTATTTCCATTTGCATCAACCTGATCAATTTGGTTTCCATACTGTATGAACAGCTCTACCAGCTTTTTGTCGCCTGATTATGTAAAAATACACAATTTTCTGTTCAGAAAAACATCTACAAATGTTTGGATGTCATTTTATATATCTTTGAAGAAGATTCTGAAATGATTCTGATACTTTGTTGATGAGAAATATCAGACACGGTGACCTCATAGAGACCTTGAAGATGCTAATAATTACATACAACAGCAAGCAAGGTTTTAGCAATTTTAAAAGTTCTATAATTTCTTTGTGGTGCACAACATTTAATATGTGACATGCTGCAAGACAGCCCAAATGTAACTCACCGACAAATGTCAAATTTAGGGTTTTATGTCACTTACAACTGGTGCAGAAATATAGGCAAAGACTCTCAGACCATCTAACACATGATGATTCAAAACTGCAGAGTTAAAAGACAAGTCCTGCAAACACGTGGTATCTAATGACAATCTCAAACCATTTGAAACATACACCTCACCTTTGATAACAGCACAAGCCATAGGGCTGGTGTCAGGCACATGAACCACAGGGGTCTTCTCTAAGGCTGTCTGAACATCAATGTCCCTCAGGCCATTGTAACCGTGCTGCAAAAATGGTAGATGACAGTGCTGTGACATGTGTTGACTGACATCTTTGTCAGTCATAGTTCCTTGGGAATTGTGAATAAGTTTTCTTTATGTTAAAACATGAGTACAGAATAAACACTAATCCTTTCATGCTGTAGTTTTTTGCAGTGGATAACTTACAGATATGATGTGCTGGATGTCGTCTGTGTTCACCAACTGCCCTGGCTCTAGACCAAGAAAAGACGCTCTATCTACCTCGGCATGGAACCACACATAACTACAGGAAACAAGATGGACATTGAAACATATACCAAGTAACTACACAGTTGTATTGATCACTGTATAATGGTAACTTCTTGTATACTGTATTTGCCAGACAAAAGTTTACTTTTGACATTCATTTAGCCTTTCCGTTATTTTATTTTTGCTTATAATCTTGCACACAGTTTGGTCTGTTGAAAAAATACTTTTAAGTAGATTGAAAATTTTTCCCTTTTTCGCAGTAACCTAGATAATACTGATTCTCTGTAAATGTCCTAGTGACAGAGGTTCAAACCCTATTTGTTCTGTATCAAGTATTCATAAAACGTGTTCAGGCCAAATTTGGCATCTAGTTTTTACCATCAAAAGCACCTGACTTTGAGAAACTTTTACAGCAAAGTTTTAGGACTGCATAACAGCAGTCAGGATGATCATGTTATATAAAAATCTAACAAGATTTTATGAAATTGTTTTATTTATTGATAAAAGATAGCTTATTTTGTTGTGAACTGTAAGCCAAATGTCTCTTTATCTTAGCCTTAGACCTGTGCCATTGCCTATTTCTTACATTGAAAAAATACGAGATCGGTCTCATCACGATCTCACCAGAGAACCTATTTATGGTGAGACCAGCTCTTTTAAGACCTCTCTATTAACATGGCCGCGAGTACCTGTTTTCTGTTGGATCTGTTCCTTCCACCAGTACAGGAATTCCCCTGCTCCCAATGCACTGCTGATTCATACATACTGTGAGGTTCTGTCCGCTTCTGTGATCAACTACATTCCTAGATCGGACAAGTGCCCTTCAAGAAGGTAAATATTGATACTACTACTATTAATAACAATAATAATTAGAAAAGATTTTTATTTAAGTGAAAACTATGCATCCCACAGTAATAAAGTTTCAACATGGTAAAAAATAATAAAGATACAGGTTTGTAAAAATACATACTTTGTACGAGTAGTAATACACACATATAAGTACACGGCATATCAAAAGGCACAAGTATTCCGCTGTCTACATTATTATCAGAAAGTTACAACCATCATAGATCAGGTAAAAATAAATAAATGTTGTATTGAATGTATATAACCAATGAATGTATACATTCAATGGGTTAGTCATTGAATGTGTACATTCAATAGTTTAACAATAGAATGTGTAGATTCCACAACCATAGTCATTGAATGTGTATAAGTAAGTAAGTAAATTGATAACTTATGAAATGTAACTCATTGCAGTAGCGTAGGAAGCGTATGAAAAGTGGGGGGGCAAAGTTAAACTCAGCCGTTGTGTTAACTTATGACACTGGTTGAAGTGATACCATTCTCAAGGAGTAAAGGGGATGTTAAGTTAAAACTAGACAAAAGGTTTTTGTACACAAAAACAAAGCGTCCCTACTGCTTTTAAGTTTTATATAAAATGCTGAAGGACCAATGTGAAGAGGTAAATGTTATTGGTGAAGAGAAATTCTCCTGAAAGGACCATGTTAGGGTCACAACAGTGACCTTAAAATGGAAAAAGCAATTTGTGCCTCTGAACGGGTTCTGTATCAGCTGACTGTGTGTTTTCAGCTGCAAAGTATAAGTGAAATCATAAAAGGAAACAAAAGTTATGCCCTGCAAATGCTATTGAGAAGTGAAGTACAAAGTTAACTGTTACAGTGTAAAAAGTAGGTGAAAAACATTCATTCAAAGAAACTACTATAAATGTAATAGTTTTTGAGTTACAAGCGATTTATTCAACAGTGAAAAGAAGCTATTCCTCAGTTATGCAATGAGCTATAGGTCTCCAAATTTAACTATCTTATAGCTGACAAAGAAAGTAGGTGAATAACGTATTTAAAGAAAATTCTGTAAATGAAATAGTCTTCAAGTTACAGGTGATTTACTCATTATGGAAGCTACTGAAAAGTCATGAAGTAGCTATTACTAACTTAGCTATTGGGAAAGGTTTCCAAGTTATTCACAATGTTGTAGCTATGGATAAAGTAGTCAGCAAAATTCACAATGTTATAGCTGATCCAAAAGTAGATGAATAACAAATTTAAAGAAAAAACTCTAAATGTAATAGTTATCAAAATACAACCAATCTACTCAACAGTGAGAACCCGAAGGTAGCTTTTGCTCAGCTATGCAATGAGCTACAGGTCTGCAATATTACTATTTTGTAGCTCATCCAAAAGTAGGTGAATAATGTATTTTAACACAATTCTCTAACAGCAATAGTTTTTAAGTTAAAAGTGATTTATGCAACAGTGGAAACCTGAAAGTAAATATTGCTCAGCTATGCAATGAGCTACAGGTCTGCAATTTTACTATATTATAGCTCACCCAAAAGTAGATAAATAACATATTTATACAAAATTCTCTAAATGCAATAGTTTTCAATTTACAAGTGATTTTACTCACTATGGAAGCTACTGAAAAGTAGCTTTTACTCATTTAGATATTGGGAAAGGTTTTCAAGTTACTCACCATGTTGTAGCTATGGATATAGTAGCTGAGTAACATACTTTGACATAATATTCTAAATGCAATACTTTTTAGTTATTGACTTAGTGCATGATTTCATGAATTTTAATGTATTAAAAAATTAATTATGTTAAAAATTCATTAAAAAATAGACCAAGGATGCATTTGATGTATCCAACGGAATAGGACAACTAACATGGTTTTGAAGATAAACAGCATTTTTCAATAATAAGCAAGTTATAAGCACATTTAAGTGTGGCTACCCTCATTTGACCTGGGGGGGGCCTGTTTAGGCGTACACAGTTATAAGTAGAGAATTTTTGCTGGACATCTGTTAGCCTACTCCTGATTGTTGAAGTGTACCACTTCCTCAGATGACATTTTCATTGGGTCCTTCATTACATGAACAGAACATATACAATCCGTAAATCTCATTTTGGGTTGGTTTGGAATAACTTTCTAGTGCCTTTTTGCACTTTGCTGGATCTTTGCAGTTTCGATCTGTTATCTCAAGATTTCTTAAGATTCTAAAACAATCTCTACCTATAACAGATCTTAAAGTTGCAATCCTTATATTCTTTTATTTCTCCCTTGGTCCAGTGGCAATTTCATTATTTTCCTATTGAGCTTTGAAAAATGTCCAATTACTAAATAATTCGCCTTTCACCTTCATTGGAGTTGGAAAAGGGATATTAACAAGAAGCCATTCAGAATATTTTCATTGTTCTGTGTATTATATCCCGTTGTCACTATTCATATTCTATTATGCCTCTATAATAGTCACACATCATGTTTATAGTTCCGATGTATGTATATATATATATTTTTTTAAGAATTACAAGAGATAGTTATGTAAAAGTTATATCTTTCTATTTTATTGTATAATCACAGACACACATATATGAGGTACATGTATATGGTCTTGTTCCCAACATTTAACTACTACTGTTTACCTTTATAAAAAGGATCTTAGGGTTCAAGAGGAGGTCATTCCCATAAACTGATACACTTAACATCTGGATTGCATACTCCACTTTATATCTGTGTTAGCCTTTCCCAAAATCTCTACTCTTAACTGTATACCTCTAAACAGGGCCCAAGGCCAAATTTAACCACATCAGAAGATTCCTAACAAATGAACAGACCGATCTGTATGCCTTGAACAATTTATCATCCTTAATAGACAAGGTATCTTTTAAATGTAAAAACATGTCTATGGGTCTTGTACTTTTGGAGTTGTCCATGAGGATGTGGATAAATACCAGAAAATGCAGAGTGATACCATGGCAGCTGACATAGAAACAAAGAACCCATAATGTTTTTGCATTACTGATCATCAGAGCTGCTCAGATGGACCACTTAATAACCAATAATAAGATTTCATTAAATCATGCATGGGTAAAACCCATGTATGTACACTGCATGACTGAATTGTTGGAAACTGGAGAATCTGACTTCATCAGTAGACTGCTAGACATAGACAAATGCACTTTCTTTTATATTTTAAATTATATTTGACTTGATTTTGTTAACATATTTTTCAGCACATTTTTCAGCAAATATTTGAGAACATTATGAAACATACTTATAATTCAACCAAACAGTTGTGTCTGTATTGTACATATAAATGCCTGTGGCAAGGCTAATAACAGTGTACAAGTTGTTTTTATGAAGTGGGATAAAATGTTACCTGACCCAGACTTGGTATATTTCAATCTTTTCCACTTGTGTACATTGCTAGCTTTAAAAATAAAGCAATTATAATATTGTAGGTCATTGCTTTCATTAACAAAACAATGTGTCTGGTTTATAAATTAACAAATTATGTGAAACCTATATTATCTGTATATAATGTCTGTAACACATGATATTATTTTTATAATGTACTGTGGCATATTACAGGAAATAAAATGAATATAATGCAATGTATATTATTTTATGGACTTGTGAAATACTATTTGTATTCATCTTGGACACATAGATCACCAATATACCATCGGACAATGATATAAACTGATCTGATATTAAAAAGCTGATTAAAATGGTGAAACAATCTGTGCATCTTAACAAGGCTACATGGTTTTTACATCCTTGAAGCTTACAACAGTGTCTTTTCCCCAGAGTCAATTCTCATTTAATGAGCGTTAAGAAAAGGTTCAATCTATTGCTAAGGTGGCATGAGCCTGTATATTTTACAAAACAACGTTGCAAATTAAAAACACTTGTGAGAGATATGAAGGCCAACTGTGAAACATTTCAAAAACAGAAAAAACAACTTTCATTTGATTGTAAGATGTGTTAAGGAGGACTAATAATAAGCAAGTTATAAGCACTTTTAAGTTTGGCTATCCTCATTTGACCTTGAAGAAGGGGCCCAAGGTCAAATCCGACCACACCAAAAGATTCTCAGCCCATGATTTCCTATACGTTGGTTTACCATCCCAAACCTCTAGGACCAATAATAAGCGAGTTAGAAGCACATTTAGGTTTGGCTATCCTCATTTGACCTTGAAGGAGAGGCTAAAGGTCAAATCCGACCACACAAAAAGATTCCCAGCCCATGAGTTCCTATATTTTGGTTTATCATCCCAAACCTCTATGACCAATAATAAGCGAGTTATAAGCACTTTTAAGTTGGGTATGCTCGTTTGACCTTGAAGGAGAGGCCCAATGTCAAATCCGACCACACCAGAAGATTCCCAGCCCATGAGTTCCTACACATTGGTTTACCATCCAAAGCCTCTCGTACCAATAGTAAGCGAGTTATAAGCACTTTTTTTGTTTGGCTATCCTCATTTGACCTTGAAGGAGAGGCCCAAGGTCAAATCTGACCACACCAAAAGATTCCCAGCCCATGATTTCCTATATGTTGGTATACAATCCCAAACCTCTAGCATCAATAATAAGCGAGTTATAAGCACTTTAAAGTTGGGCTATCCTCGTTTGACCTTGAAGGAGGGGCACAAGGTCTAATCTGACCACACCAGAAAATTCCCAGCACATGATTTCCTATATGTTGGTATACCATCCCAAACCTCTAGGACCAATAATAAGCGAGTTCAAGGCTTAATCTTAGCAAATTTTTTATGAAGTGATAATCAATCGCCCGTCAATCAGTCAATTATGGCCGATTGATCCCGATATCTGGCACCTAGATGCTTCTGTCAGGAATGTGCATACCAAATTTGGTTGACCCGCACCTAGTACCTTCTGAGGAAATCTGGTGAAAAGGAAGTATTTTTTTAATTTTTGATAATGGGGCCTTGATAAAGGTAAAATTTATGCCTGTCAAAAAATTTCCTACGCCTATGGAAGATAACTGCCAAATATCATTTGGATAGGCCTAATAACAAGGGAGATATTCAAGGGAGACGATCATGCGGTGGCGGCTGACCAAAAACAGGGGGTGAAACCAATAAGTGTCCCATTTTCAAGGACGCTTAATGAAAATATTTTTTTTGTAATTTGGGGGCATGAGTCCTAAAGTTGTTATTTCAAACTTTTAGTATCATTTTTGTAGAACAAAGGCCAAGTGGGCATACACTGCAAAATAATTTGAAGAATTTGTCTTTAATCTTAAATGAATCTTCAATGAATATACAAAAACTTTTACACTAACAGAAGTTACTGCATCATTGAGAAAACACACAAAAAATCAATGGTTAATTTTTGCTTAAAACACTAGCATGATTAAACACAAAATGATTCCAAAAATTCCAACTTGCAAGTTAACATAAGCAAAATTTGGGAAGTGTTTGGAGGGGCATTCAGAAACTAGAAAATCGCTCGAAAAAGACCTTCATTAGGCAATACTGTCTCTAAACTCATATTCATTCTGGATCCAAACTAATCTGGAAATAATTAAGCCAAAACTGCATAAAAATTTGTTATAGTTGTATTCAGCATCTAATGATAGGCAGCCATCTCTGGGGTAATGAATTCAAATCCCACATGTGGGGATGCTGAGGATCCCTGTATCATTTTGGCTATTGAATGGGATGTAAAATCCTATACTTTAACCTTTGTTGTATTACAAAGTTACTGTATATTTATGGGAATAAAGTGCTTTAGAAATAATTTGTCAACCTGGGTTTTAAGTCGAGCATTAATAGTGTCAATGGGTTATTGGGTTAAAACATATTAGGGGGCTTTGGACAATGAAATGCAATTAATGTGATTGGGCTACAGAGTGACTGGATTTGGCATCCCATGCAAACAACTACTAGGCACAACACACCCAAACTCACTGCATCATGATGTAGAACTGAATAACAAGCAATATGTGTTTTTGCCCAAAGCTTTGGAAAGAAAAAGAGAATTAAGTTGTATATAAATGCATTTATATTTTGATGACCTATATTTTGACCTTTCAATGTTTCTTATGTTATCCACATGCCAAATTTAAAAGTTCTAAGTAAAATATTAAAATTAAATTATTCCATGCCAAAACAAATCTATGTGGCAGCGATGGCGGCATAATTGGGCTTTATGGAATATATTTTGTTTCCATCATTATAATATTCAAAGATTCAATTACAATCATCTCCCAGAAAGTGACACTACATGTAACCAAGGTATGCACATCTCAGTTTGGTTGTAGATAATCCCCTCACCCTTCTATAACATCCCTTCAAAAAAATCTTTCTTATAATTAAAATACCATTGACAACTTTCATTAATTGTATCCCTCTTTGGAAAAATGTAGATAGGAAACTGCTCAGGATACAAACACTCTAGTTGAAGTAAACTGCTGTCTGACAAGCCTTTCTGTCAAAACATCTTATATATACTACATTTGGGACACTAACACACTTTCAACACCACATGCTCTTATGGCTCAGTTACCTACTACACACTGCAATGAGATCTTAAAGTCCCTAGATAGTCAAAGGTTGTGACATAAATTTAGCAACATATTTAAAACATGCAGTTGCTACCACAACAGTATCTCATTGCACTTTAACTTACATGGAAATGCTTCTTAATATTATATGTTTAAGGTTATATTTTTCATAAATTTAAGTTGTGTTGGACTGGTTAAAACAGTTTAAATAGTTAATCTCAAAATATATTTAACCTTGATAGACTGTGAATTTCTTGAAAAAGTTTCTAAAATCTATCAGATATCATGGGTTTCCAATGTCAAAAAGTGGGAGGGTCAAAAGATATGATGCCCGCCCCCCACTTTTAAAAGTAGGGGGCCATTCCCCTCTGGCCGCCCCACTTCCTACGCTACTACATTGTTGTTATTTCCTTAATAAATCACATCTCTTGACATACCTAAAAACAAACTTTTGTAATAAGTTTATTATCTGTATTCAGTTAGATAGTTATGTATTAATTATAACAAAAACTGTTTTGTTTTCTAAAATTGTATATTTTAATCTGTTTTCTAATTATAATATCTCAATAAACCTCTCTAACAATACAGAGG